>JAEUBA010000002.1:0-1254785 GCA_018257865.1 Stereocaulon alpinum | reverse complement strand
TAGAAAGGTTTCTTTCGCGTCTAGAGGGCCTTTAACCCCCCTAGATTTCCTAATAATATAAGAGAACACCCTTATTAGTATATATAGATACTAGAATAGGCGTATAAATCAATCAATCAATCAGTTACCTATTACTATTAATAGGAGAACTTTAAGATAAACTCTAAGGTAAGAAATAGTTTACTTAGTTTAATATTCTAGGAGTATTTAACTAAATATATATAAAGTAAGGCGACGAATAGAAAATAGCTTTCTATATAAGATAAGGTCTCTATAAATATCTTATAATACTATTTAGGTTAATAAATACCCTTATAATATTTTAGGTATTTATTAATAATATCCTAAAAGAATATTTAGATAATTTCGTCTTAGTATATATTAATAATATACTTATATACTTAGATATATATAAGGAATATATTAAGTAGGTATAGAAGGTACTAAGGAAGCTTAAGTAAGTAGGATTATACTTAAAGTTATTAAAGTATAAATTTTACTAGAAAAGAGTTAAGTTTCTAAGGTTTATTATCTCTAACTAAGGTTTAGAGATAGACTTAGAAAAGGTAAAAAGTATAATTAAGTAGCCTATACCTATAAATAAGAAAGAAGTATAATTATTTTTTAGTTTTATAAATTTCTATCGAAAGTTTATCTATAGATATTTAAAAACTACTATACCTCTTACTAGCTTAATCTATAATAAAGTACTATTTATATAGTTAAAGGAGGTAGAGGTATCCTTTAGGACCCTTTAGAAGTAGTTTACTTTTAGTCTAATATTATATTAGTTTAATATAGAGTCGCCTATTCGTCTCTATACTAATACCTCCGACGGGGTAGTAATTAGCTAACTATCTATAAATAATAGCCCTAATATAGGAAAAATAGGGAAAATAGGTATTACTTATTATTAGTACCCTATAGCCTTCTATAGTAGAAAGTTACTAGACGCTAAAACTAGATATCTAATATATAATAAGGAATTACTTACTATTATAGATATATTTTGTATTTAGAAGGTTTATCTAGAAGGAACTAAGTACTAGGTTTAGGTCTTAACTAACTATAAAAACTTAATATTCTTTCTATTAACTAAAGAGCTTAATAGACGTCTAGCTTAGTAGTATAAAGAGTTATTAATATTTAATTTTAGAATCGAATATATTAAGGGTAGCGAGAATAATACTATAGACGTACTTAGTAGAAGAGCTAACTATATATTAAATATTTAGTAAAGTTCTAGAACAATTCTAACGCGTTATAAAGATAGATTATTAAGGCCTAATACAGCTAGACTATATATAGTAGTAATAATAACTATTAATAGTAAAGATTTAACTAAGAGGATACTAAAAGACTTATTAAAGGATAAAGTTATATTTAAGATTTATAAAGATATTAATAGCTATAACTTATTTAGAAAAATAGATCTAAGACTACTAACCTTTTAAAAACGGATATATATCCTTATAAGTACTTAAGGAGAAATTTTTAGGATTTACTATAAAGCTAAGAGCTCTAGTAGATATTATTGAAATTCGGGTATTCGATATCCCAAGGCTTAGTTATTAATAACTAAGGCTTAGCCCTAACCCTTATATATATCTCGTATAGTCGCACTTAACTAGATAATTAAGTATTCTATCTATTATATTTTAATAGGTTATAAGCCTAGGTCGCTAGGTATTGTAAGAATAGCTCTTCTTTTAGAATTATACTCCTCTAGAAATAGTTACTAACTCCTCTCTAACATAAGCTGCGTATACGTATACTAAACCTCTAATACTTAGTCTTAGGTAATAACTCTTTAATCTTCGTACTGCGGGATTAACTTATAGCGATAATAATCGACTAAAAAGAGGAGGCTAGGAACTCTTAGCTATTCTATTCTTTCTAAGGTTATTACTACCGAAAAGTACGCTAATAAGTACTACTAAGTAATCCCTTCTAGTATACCTTAGTAGGTATCTATAAACTCTAAAGCTAAGCCCCTAAAAGTAATATCTAGCTTCTATAGTAAGAATACTAACCTATATAAGTAGAATTATCGAATTTTATATTAAAAATAAGACTTTTCAGACGCTAGAAAGCGATTAATTATTAATTACTAGAGGGGCTAGGTCCTAACCCCTTAATTTCTTCCTAAAGGCTAGTATCCCTAGCTATTATTAAAGGCCGGTATCCCTAGCTATTATTAAAGGCTAGTATCCCCCGCTACCTTTCCTAATAAGTTAGAGGCTAGTATTACCCTAGCTGCTAGAATACTAAGGTCGAAATCCTTAGGAGATATCTATAAGATATCTGCTATTAGTATAGCTAGAAATTTATTATCTTCTTTATCTTCTAACTTAATACTATCTACTACTAATCTAAACCCTATCTAGTATATAAATACTATTACCTAGGTATACTACCGCTCTAAATATAAGTACTTCCGGTACCTTCTTTAGGACCTAATCTAATTTAATAAGTTACCTCTTAACTACGTTAATACTAATTATATACCCCTAAAATAGTTACTATCTCCTTATAACTCTAATTCTAAAGCTAGTAAATTAACCCTAGAACCTCTTAGTAATTTTAATATCTTTAGCCTTTAAGCTAAATATATATTATCTTAAGCTCCCTTAGGTCCCCTAGCGAAATAATAGTATAAGGAAATAACTACTACTACCGCTCGTCCCTAAAAGACTTAGCTAACTTAAAGACCTCTAAAGCCTATAACTCTCTTCTAAAATATAAATACCTATATTATAGTAGCTGAAGAGTCTCGTAGTAGTAGCGGTATTATAGTAGCTAAAGAATCTTATAGTAGTAGCGGTATTATAGCAGCTAAAGAATCTTATAGTAGTAGTAGGAGCTTCCTACTTACCTCTATCTTCGTCTTAAAGTCTAACTTTAGGTACTCCTAGTAGGTTAAGGAGATAGATAATTAGCTTATACTTAATAACTTAAAGCCTTTTACTACTAAAACCTAAGTAAAAGCCTATACTATAATTTATAACTAACTTAGGTTTAACGCTTAGAAAATTATAAAGAACCTTACTATAGCGGATAAGATTCTAATTAAAGTCTCCTTAAACTTTAAGCCTAAAGGGACTAGTATCTATATTAAATTAGTATAATACCTCTATTTAACCTCTTTAGAATCCTCTAAGGATATCGCCGAATATACCTAAAAGTTCTAAGAGGTTAATATTAAACTTAAGGAGCTTAACGCTAAAGTAGCCCTACTAAAACTATACCTAATTTACCTCTATCTTTTAGGACTTAGTAAAGCTTATAATACCTTTAAAATAGCTTATATTTAAAGCTATACCCTATTTAGCGCTAATAAAGTCGACTTTAATAAGGTCTCCTTAGCTGCCGCTAATAAAGAATAATAAATCTAGGCGTAATATAAGTACTTCGGACTAGTAATATTTACGGGTAGGAAGTCTACTAAAGACTATAACTCTAAGAATAATAAGCCTTAGGAATACTACCCTTACTATAAGAAACTTAAGCGAAAGGATACTTATTTAATTATAAAGTACTAGTAGCTTTACCCTAAAATAAAACCTAAGGAGTTTAAGTCTAAGGATAAAAGGTTTAAGAAATAGAAGTTTAAATATAATAATAGTCTTATTAAAGGGCTAATATTTAGGACCCTCGCCGCTAATAGCGACTTTAATATTTAAGGTACTAGCACGAATGGGGTCCCTATAATTAATATTAGATATATAGCGGTAATAACGCTAGAAGTTAATCTATTAGGCCTAACTATTATTAATATAGGATATACGTAGTACTTATTCTACTAGCGCTTTAACTTCGTAACCTTTAAGCCCGCTATTAGTACTCTAATTACTAGAATTAGCAGGGTGCAGCTTAAGCCTACTAAGCGTAGGATAGTAAAGATCCTATACCTAAGGAAGAATATACTACTATATAACGTCCTCTATATACCTAAGCTAGGGGTAAACCTCCTCTTAGGCTCCTAGCTAATAGATATTAGAATCTATATTAAATTCGCTAAAAATAGCTATATAATCTTATACCCTAAGCTTAGTAATATAATTACTAAATAATAATTTAGCCTCTATATATTAGAACTTCCCTAGGGGTAATAACTTATATTAAATATATATAGTATACCTCTAGACGCTATCCGCCAGCTTTAGTACGCCTGTATAGGTTATATAGGTTAATAAAACGTAGATTAGCTACCTAATATAGCTACTAAAGTAGACTTCTTAAAGAAATTCTTAGATAAATTAACCTATAAATACTATATTCTAGGCTACTATTAGTCTACCTTATATAAGGACTTTATTAAACTTAGAATATACTTAATAGAATTTATTTATAGCGATATTATAAGACCTATTAAGCCTATTAGCTTTAACGGTAGTAAATAGGTAGTTACCTTTAAAGATAACTTCACCTGCTATTCTAAAGTCTACTACGTAAAATATAAATTAGAGCTTAGCGATCTATTCTAATAGTTCTAGTATAAGTATAAGTAAGTAGGGCGCCTAATCTAACGCCTACGTATAAATAATAGGGGCGAATATATTAAAGGAACCTTTTAAGAATACCTTAGCCTTAAAGGGATTATCTATAAGCCTATAGTACCTAGAAACCTAGAATAAAATAGGATTACTAAATATTTTAGGTAGGTCTTTATTAAATATACCTACCCTCTACTATTAGGCTCTAAACTTAATAAGTCTTTTTAGCCTAAAATTATAAAAATAGCTAATTACCTTACTATCTAAAGCCTAGTTATAAAGCTTAGAAAGACCCTATATAAGGCCTTCTATAAGTATAAGCCCTATCTTAGGTACCTAAGAACCCTTAACTCTAAAATATAGGCGCGAAACCGTCTCTAAAAGAAATTTATAGATAAAAGCGACCCCTATTTCCTCTTAGGATATAAAGGGGATAACTATATCTTTCGCTTATAGTTACTAAAATAGCGCGCTATTATCCGCGCTATTAATATCTATATATAGGAGAAACGGCCCTACTTCTATAGGGGTAAAGAACCCCCAGCTAAATACTAATAGACCTCCGCTTTAGGGGAGGCGTATAATAGGAATTAGAATTCTATTAACTTTAACTTAGATATATCCTTAGTATAATTACCTAACTAAGAATCCTTAGGAGAATTACCTCCTTTAGGGGGAGAATTACCTCCCTTACCCCTAACTTCTAGAGAAATATTATATTCTCCTTCTCTAAGCCTAAGTTTACTATTAATACTAGGCTCTTTAGCCCTATTACAGCTAGTATTACTAATAATAATAGGTACTATAGAAGAGCGAGAGATAACTTAAGTCCTAGTAATATACCCTAAGCTTAATATCCCTAATATATAGAACCTCTCGCCGGATCCCCTCTATAGGTATTTAGCGATCTCTCTACTAGCTTAGGCAAATTTAGCGGAACCCTATAAACCTAAAACCTACGCTGAAGTAATAGCTAATAATATATATAAAATATAGTAGGAGCTCGCTATAAATAACGAATTTAACTCCCTTATAACTAATAATACTTAGATACTAACGTCGCCCCTAGATAGCTGGAAAGTCCTTAGGGGTAGATAGGTCTATACCTTAAAGCGTAGCCCTAAAGGGGAAATTATACGCTATAAGGTACGCTGGGTTATTTAAGGCTTTAAATAATAAAAAGGTCTTAATTATAATAAGACTTTCGCCTTAGTAGTTAAACCTATAAGCTATAAGGCTATATTTATAATTACCGCTACTATAGATTAGGACCTAGAGTAGATAGACGTTAAAACGGTATTCCTCTATAGGGATATAGAAGAGGAGATCTTTATAGAATAGCCTAAAGGCTTCGTTTAAGGGAAGGTAAAAGTTTACCGCCTAAATAAGGCTTTATACGGCCTGAAATAATCCCCCTAAGTATAGTATAATACCTTCGCTAGCTTTATAAACGCTGAATTAGGCGTCGTCCTATTAGAAGCTAACTTAAGCGTATTTATTAACCCTAAAGATAAGACGCTAATTACCCTATATATAGACGATTTACTAATTATAGGCCCTAGTAAGGAAGCTATTTAAAGGGTTAAAGATACCCTTAACTATTATTTCTATATAATAGATCTTAGGCTATATAGCTATTACCTAGGGATAACGGTTACTTAGAACCGCTAATAACGAATACTATAACTAAGCTAAGAGGCCTATATTAAGAAAGTACTTTAGGACTTTAGCCTCTAGGAATATAAAGAAACTATAACCCCTATAGAGATAACTTACTATCTTAAAAAAGCCCCTAACGGTTTCTAAGCTAACGCCTAAGACCGCCTGCTATATTAGAAGGCTATTAGGTCGCTAATATATATAATACTAGGGACTTAACCTAATATTATATACCCTATATTAATAGTTAGTTATTACAGTATAAACCTAACGTAAGCTTATTAGGGAGTAGTTAAACGAATCTTCTAATATCTTAAGTTAATAACTAAATACTAATTAACCTTCTTAGGACTGATTTAGGTACTAACGGGCTATATTAACTCTAATTAGGCGGGAGACCGCGATACGCGCTGATCTACTTTAGGTTATATCTTTAATATAGGTAGCAGGGCTATTAGCTAGTTATCTAAGTAATAACCTATTATAGCCCTTTCTACCTATAAGGCTAAATATATCGGTTAGACCCTAGCGTCTAAGGAAGCGGTATAGCTCTAAAACCTACTAAGGCAGCTTAAGCCTAGTAGTTAGGAACCCTAAGCGGTAATTATCTATAGGGATAATTAGGGCGCGATCGCCCTTATAAAGAATCCGGAATTCTATGCTCGTAGCAAGTATATCGATATACGCTACTACTTTATTCGGGAGTAAGTTACTAATAGTATAGTAGACCTCCGCTATATACCTACTAAGTATTAAGTCGCTAATAGGCTTACTAAACCCCTCTATAAGGATAAGTTTATAGATTTTCGTAATAACTTAGGCTTAGAATATATCGCCTAAGGCAGAGCTTTAGTAGGAGCAGCTGCCTAGATCTAGTAGGAGTATCCCTAAGGATCGCGCGCGAGTACTACTTAATTAGGGCTACTATACCCGGATTATCCTTAGAGCTATTATTATACTTCGCAGTATCTGTTAACCCTATATACTGCCCGACTGCTTATTAGTAAGAAATTGGTGTGTATAGGCTGATAGCGAAAATAAAAATTTAAATAACTGTGTCTTATTATTTTCTAGAAAGTTTTGGTGGTAATAGTAAAAGATAAGCTCTGCTATCCTACTAAATACTAGGTATTCAAGGTGAAATCCTGCTAAGTAACGGGTTGTTAAGGTGAAAAGCAGTTACAACTAGCGTATAGTAAATTAGTCGTCTTAGCGGACTATAATTTGATTATCTAGTATTTGGCGTACTATATTCGAGTGGGAGTGTTGAAATTCGGGTGTTCGTATACCAAGCCTTAGCATTAATGACTAAGACTTAGCACTAACCCTTATTTATATCTCACACAGTCGCACTTAGCTAGATAATCAAGTGTTCTACCTATTACATTTTAACAAAGGGCGTATCTAACGCGCCTAACCTTAATACTAGAAAAGGAAGAATAGGCCCTTTAAAAGCTTAAGGTAAAGAATTAGGACTAGATAGTAGCTATAATAAGGCGAAAGATATACTAATATAGTCTAAAAATAGATATTAAAGAATACTAAGATATAGGTGTCTTAGTAAGGAAGATATAAGCTTAGCCGGTAAAGAAATAGACTAAGCGATAGGAAGTATATAAGGATATTATTCCTAAGTACTCCCGTATACCTAAGATATAACTACTATCTAAAGCTTAGGAAGGTAGAAAGTTCGATAGCAGTCTAACTCTATAGTAGTAAGAATAGATTTAACTACTTCCTATATAAAGCGAAGGTATCTAGAATTCGTAGTACCTAATATAACTATAGCTTAAGAAACTAGGATATAAAGTATATTCTTCTATACTACCTAGAACTTAGCGATACTTAGGGAGAGCTTATTAAGGAGGTAGAGACCTATAACTTTTAGGTTATACTAGTAGAGGTTACTAGTATAAGGGTAACGGCGAGATAACTAGTTAGATTAGGATTCCTAATATAACACTAACTCGCTAGGGAATAGCTCTCCTAGTCTAAACTCCCTAATAGAGTAGAATTAATAATAAAACCCCCCCTAAAGATAAAGAAGCCTAAGTATAAGGCGAAGCTAAAGATAGTAGAGCTACCGGAGTATTATATGACTTATTAAGATAATAGAGATTATTACTACTAGCAAGATAGAGCCTAGTAGTAAGATTAAATAGGCGGAGTAGGAAGATAAGTAAGTTAATAAGCGAAAGTTTTTAGTTAGAAGAGGTGACTCTAAAAAGGTTTCTTTCGCGTTTAGAGGGCTCGCGGCCCCCTAGATTTCCTAATAATATAGAAGAATACCCTTATTAGTAAGTATATATAAATACTAGAAAAGGCGTATAAATCAAATTTATTAATTAATTAACCCTATATCTAGGCTTATAATCTATTAGAATATAAGGTAGAATACTTACTAATTAGGTAAACTAAGTACTATTCGCGCGATCTATATACAGTAGTACTAACTTAGTATACTAAGATACTAAGGTTTAGTAATCCTTAGTACGTAGGCTACTTTTAAAATATAGGTAATCTAATTAATCTATACCCTAGAGTAACTAGTGTCAAAATATGGGGTAGAACACCTGCTTAATAGATACTAAGTGCTACACGCGCGATCTATATATAGTGGTGCTAACTTAGTATACTAAGATACCAAGGCTTAGTTGATATACTAAGGCTTAGTTATCCTTGGCACGCAGGCCACTTTTAATAACTAGTTACTAGACCTAAAGATATCCTAATTAATCGCTTATTACGCGAAAGGGAGTACTATTAGATAAATATCGCTTACTTATACGAAGGGGAGTATTAAAAGTAGCCTACGGCTAAGGATTACTAAACCTTAGTATACTAACTAAGCCTTAATATCTTAGTATACTTAGTTAGTACTAATATATATAGATCGCGCGAGTAGTATTTAGTTACCTAATAAGTAAGTATTCTACCCTATATTTCAACACTATATATCGCTTTTATAGATTATAAAGTAGGCGAATCTATACTTTAGCCTACGTACTAAGGATAAATAAGCTTTAGTCTACTAATTAAGCCTTAATACCTTAGTATACTAAGTTAGTACTACTATATAGAGATCGCGTATATAGTACTTAGTATCTAATAAGTAAGTATTCTACTCTATATTTTAATAATAATTACTAAGGCTTAGTACTATATATAATATAACTTTAAGTATATTTTATATAGTCGTACTTAACTAGATTAGTAAGTATTCTACTACCTTATATCTTAATATATATTACCCTTACTACTATAGATTTCCCTAAACACTATAGATTAACCTTCGATACTATAGTCTTGGCACTATGACTAAGCGATGACTAGGACGCTTGGTTATCGTGGCTACTTAGATAGATTCTCGCTGCAGCTACTCAATCAAGCAAGTTACACCTCTCGTGTCAATACCTCTCTACTCGTAATAGAGGCTCCAAGATCAATTGCTTCATCTGCCGCTTCGGCTTTCATAACGATGAACAGCTGAGAACAACCGATTTTGAAGACGCCGTGGAATGTTTGGAAGACAGGGCAGGAGATGTTAGTTCTATGAGTAAGGCGCGACTAGGACCGGGGCTTTCTACTCAGGTAGGTAGCCTCACAGGTGACAGAGAAGACCGCAGCCCGCAACCCCCAGTATGATCCGCCTTTACTGGACATCTTCAACAAAGAACAGATGACAGAATATACTTGCGAACAACACTTGGATCAAAGCCTAGGGAGGAAGTTAGATGTGTAAAGCAACCGCGATCCTGCTTCTGTTGAACGGTTGTACTGCCATGGATATCTGCGCAGACTCTCGGATAGTACAGGCTTTGCCGTCAGACCGCAAGGTAGCCGAGACAGCTGCGATTCCGGCCTGCATCCATTCAAAGTGTGAAATGGAAAGTAGGTTTCTGCGATTCTGGCCTGTATCTATCCAAAGTGTGAAATGGAAAGTAGGTTCCTTGAGATCCCCATCAGCCCATCATGCCGACCACCGCCGATCTATCCTCTTTCCGCAGTTACTCCAATATAGACTGGCAAGTACCAGTTGACTTGAAAGGGCTCATGTGGCCATCGCTGTCTTCACAATCTGTCTTCCAATAGTTTCAATAGGTATGTCGGTACTGTAGCCGATAGGAGCGCCTCTTTTCGTTGTATCGTCGACTTATCTTCGATCTAACCCCTGCTCTAAGGGCTGGAGTTAGGGAGATTCGTTTCATTCTACTACCGACCCTCTGAGGTATGTGAGTACCCAAGTATACCGCCCGGTATTGCACCTGATGCGTGCAGGCTGACTATCGAGGTTGATGCTCAGCACAATTCTTGACTCTATACTACATACATTGAGCTTACTGCAGAAGTGGAGGGCTTCACCAATTCAAGCTCTACCCGTTTAGTCAAGAGGCCCACCTGTAACTCAGGCGCATCTACTTCAGTGGCAATCACCCGAACCTTGAGGATAGTAATAACTTGCTTGAATGCAGCGTTACCCTGGTACCTTGTGGCACTCCTGACTAGCGGTAGTTTCGTAGCCAGCGCTTCGTACAGGTACTTCTCGACGCTGGGACCCCACCATCCTTACGAGGTTCAATGCTCTAAGACTTTCTCGACCCCCCACTCGCCGCCGAACTTAGGCTGCCCCGCCCCAAAGCAGCCGACACAACGTTATCCTCTTCATTTGTGCCAAAAGAAACGAATTACTGTGGCCCATGTTCCCCACGTGTGCTGCACCACCTCTAGTAGAGCTCTCCCTGCTACTAGTATCTGACAGATCTGCCAATTTGCCAAGCCCCTTGAAGATTTTGTCGTCTCAGCCAGCGCAAAGGAAGCATCTCGATTGACATGTTGACATGATACGTCTTGATCAAGGGTCTGGCCGTGACAGGCGCAGTCGATACAGGTATTACGGTGAGGACATTTGGGATATTGAGAGGGTTTACTTCGGTTCGCCAGGTTTAGGTGAGATGGGTGACGCGGGGGAGCCGGAGGAGCAGAGCAGTGGTAGCGGATTACGTTTTGCTTGGTGCTGAACGTAATGTTGGCCAGTCTGTTGGGATTTTATATAGCCTCCCTTGTTGCAGGTTCACAGAGCACAGGCTGTATATCTGCTGATGATATTGCGAGCTCCAGATTGGCTGGATTTATACGATCTGCACTCAAGGATAGCCTCCTTATTACATCAGTCGTAACAGACATCTACTTCTCATTAGACGAGCTGGGGATTTCTCAAGCGAGAGATGGCCTAAGTTTTTCGCAACCACGACTCCATGAAGCTCTATGCATTGACCTAGTTGATGACAATGCCAAGGATATGCTGCCCCTTGTTTGAAGAAGGCGGTTTCATTGTCCCAAAGGTGCTAAGGTGGTGGGAACCGCCCATGAGCACGGTATTGAGATGACACTGGCGATCTAGGAGAGTGTTGATCAAGTCTTTACTAACATCTCAAGGCGAGTCTGAAGTCGCTAACGAGCATGCGGCTTTGAGCGTTCCAGATTCAAGCATCTGGGCTGGTTGTTTATGTATAGGGTCAAAATGGCTACAATGGCCATGAATCTGCCCGACAACGGAGACCACACTATTGCAAAGCGGTGTAAGGACTAGGCCAATCAAGCAGTCGCTGACTCAACCGTTGATGCCGCAGTCCTCATCATGATCCACTTATCTTTGGTTGCTGTAACATATGCTGATTTATCCAGGGCGATATGCGAGTGTGCGTATGTATTGATTGATAAACTTGAGGTCAATTTCTCGCAACGGCTCACAATAGGTTATTGCCCTTTTAGATATGCTTAACAGGAGTACATCAGGCCAATAAAGCAGCCAAGGCCGCGAAAGGCGATGGAGGCTTCCGTAGTGCCGATTTGAGCCTCCTGTTGCTATGTCAAGCTGACCCCCTGGCGAATCGTACTGATAAATGCATACACTAACGATCCGGAATTAATACTGCCGAATGAGTATGTGAAGGCTCGCCTAGCTGCCTTTCCCGTAGCAACACTGGGCATACGTCCAGGCTTGTCAACGCGGAAGAACCATAATCCCTAACCGCAAGCGAGAATAGAGTGCATATTGTTCTTCGACCTTTGGTAATCCAGGACACAGCGAAAAGATCAAATAGCATCAACCCGATGACCTTGGCTACCGCCTGCATTTGGTCCAAACTTGCTATAGATAGCCACAAGCATGAGGGAAACCAAGCATCGAGGCAATTGGTGCGATACGACCGATAGCGCTGAGCAGGAAGACGTGCTCGAACAATTTCACTGCACTCATGGTCTACTATAGCATGATCACACTCTGAGAGATCCTAAGCACTCAGCTTATGCAGCAAATGATTGAAAATCAACTGAATGTAACAACGACCACTGCAGCCGAATCGTGGTGTTCCACGAAGTAGTAGTCGATTGCCGTCCCGACGCCGAAGACGATATGTAGGATACTCGTTAGCCAGACGAACTACTCCGTAAAAGCCCGAGCAAAGTGTGAAACAGCCCTAGGACAAGATCAAAGCGACGACGAGAAGGGAAATGAGGAGTACAACATTGTTATGTCGAGAGAGAACGTAGCGCCCGCGTTGTAGATACCGGCCCCACCAAAGGACTCGTAAGAAATGGCAGCAGAACCGACCACGGTGAGAGCAAGGTGCAGACGGTCAACCTCTGCGGTGCATTTGCGTGAGCGGGTTTAATGGGACATACAGAACACCAGCCCAGATATCATTTTACTTGGATTTGTCAATTCTCATTGCTTGATCGGAAGTCTGCTCTCCCTGCTGCCATCGGCGGCGCACAATTGTCCTAGAAGTCTTTATCACAGCTTGGGTGGATTGGTGGTACACTAACTTAAAGTCGCTCTGATATAAAATAATTGCTCGAGAATGGTATTGCATCTGGGGTGGTAGCGCGTAAATTGGCTTGATTTCCAGCTCCTTGAATGAAGTAGCTGTCTGTAGCGTCAGGGTTATTACTTTTAGACCACGTTTGGGAAAGCTCGAGGTTGGAGGGTTGAGATGTAGTTGGTCGAGTCTTCATACACGCGGTGTTCATAGCACTTTCGCAGCACTCTACCCGGCGGCTAATAACGTAAATGTCAGCAAGAGCAAGGGCAGTCTGGCCTTTCTCTACGACTGTAATGGTCGTTGTCGATGTCGCGTACACTGGTGCGTGCAAGGGTAGGGTAGAAGAGCATTGTCGATTTGACCTGAGTTCATGATATCTACTATCGAACTGCATGTATCTAATGAAGTCTATGATTCCATCGTTTCGAGTCTGTACGCATCGAGGACTCGACAACGTCAATCTCCTCATTATGTTGATTGCCCTTGCACTTTGCTGAGTAAATTTTGCCGCCGACGGTGAGATGAAATCCCTTCAGTCTCTGCTCCTTTCCTTATAGCGCCTACTTCATGTCATACGTCACTCATCAATCAATGTATCCAAGTCAAGCCCTCTCCAATCCGACTCAGTGGTGACCTTCGATTAGACTTAGCGACAGACTGTCCTTCTCGTTGAGACGTCCAGGACTCGGCACGTAGCAATCTTCGATGTGTTCATACCCGCATAGGCCCATTGACCCAGCCCGCATGTGCGTTCGTACAGGTGCCAACGTCCACTCGATCACCGCATATCAAAGTCATGAACGAAACCACTCTTGCTCTGGTCGAGTTGTTGTGAGTCATCCCATGCCCGCCCCGGATCCGCCTTCTGGACCCTCGGTCCATGATTTTGGGATTGATAAACGTAATCTGGGCTTTGCTTGCTGTTGAAATAGCCGTTAGGCTTCATCGTGCCGGCAAAATTGTTCTGTGCAGGGTCATCATAGTGGCGGGATCCATTCGCATGAATGTAAGGGTCTGCTTGGGGACTGTTGCTATAGGTGTAACCATGATGGTCAGCCAGCCCATACTGACTTTGGTAGTCATTATAAGGCTCATGATCTTGGCGATTTGACAAGTATCCGTTGAGATTCGGTCGTTCAATTTCAGGCCCTGCATTGGAATTTGGATCCCATATAGGCAAACCCCCAGGCGGCTGAGATTCACCCGTTGGTTTTCCTCGCGCGTACTGTTCAAGCGAACCATTGATACCGGTAAGTGACCATGCAAAGACCGCGACTTCCCGAATCGCATTCATAAAGTCTTCTGTAGCTGGAACATTAGTAGCAGCAATATTTGCTCGTGAGGCAGTAGGATGGATTGGGCCTTCTGGAGGCTGCTTTAAATGCGGGAACAAGTACTGCTGTTGCTCGCCCAGGTTTGGTAGGATAGGATCGCTGGCCCAGGGCGATGCAAAGAAGCCGTTGGCATATGAGCCCTTTTCCGCTACTGTCGTTGGCTGAGAAACGTGGGGAACAAAGGGCTTAGCGCGGCGAAGTATGACAACCAGTCCATCAGATGTACATGAGACTACTGCTTCGAGCTCTATCTGAGAAGGTCCGAGTGACCAAGGCGCTCCAGAGACTTGCGAATCGTCGGGAGTAGATATAGACGAAGTTCTGGATTGACTCACTGCTGGCCGATCAAAGATGGAATCGCTGTTACTCCGAAGCATATCAGTGCTGTTGCCGGACTCGGATCGGGCATTAGCATTTAGATGATCATGCTGCGAATGAGTCGGATCTCGGTCGACAGATGATCTCATGGAATTAGATGTCTCGCTAGCAACAGCATTCTCGGTGCCATCATGATCCATGAGTTCAGAGAGGTGAACTCCACCCGTCTCGTCTTCATCGCCACTGCTATGGGTGTCGCTTACGGGGTCATCGGTATTCATTCTGTCATCCTGGCATGGATTTCGGAACCAGAAGCGAAGGTAAGCGATAGAGTCATTAGCTTTTGCGCTCTCCAGACACTTGACAGCTTCTCGTAGGCAGTTTTCTTGAATGCAGAAGTAGAAGCTCTTGCCAGTGAGTTCGTGCGCTGAAATGCCAAGCGTGTCTACCAGACCATTCGTAGCATACATTATCGTTAACGTCCGCGAGAACCGATTCAAGAAGAGAGCTGCTCTAGGTTCGTGGACGAGATTTCGACTTGGTTTCGAAAATTTTTGAGAAATGTACGAAAGCATGTGGTATCGTGGATCTCGCGGTGAAGAGGAAAATAGCTGGCGAATTATAGGGGCTTCTTTGGCACGTTCTGTCAATTGTTAGAGACTGGGTGGTGCAAGCCGTGTAAGCACTAAAGGGAAGAAGCTCTCACTCTGACTTTTCATGCCCCTTCGATAGATACTTGTACACCCCACAAGCACATCGTGTACTATCGTAAACACACATTCGCAGCCTACCCACCGCCCATTCTTATCTTTTATTTGGCAATAGTTAAGAACGGCGGCCTTGTCCAATTGCACACCTCGACCATGTATAGCTCTAGCGAAAGGTATTTCATCGGGGTGAAAATACTCCCAGCATGATTTTCCAATGACCTCCTGCGGCGTGTATCCCAAAATATCCTCGACAGATGATGAGACGTAGAGCAAACGGGCGTCAAGCGACAAGTCTGAGGTTATCACTTAGTGAGTATGCCCCTCTTGAGCTTGAAAGGACTCACCATGTATTGTGATGAATGTAGTTTCCATGATGGATTGGTGAGGGTGACAGACGCGTAGATTCAGTTATAGGGTCGCCTATGGTCGTCGAGGCTCGACGCTTCACATTTGAACAGGAGCCGTGGTGGTGGGAGTTGAAAAGAATGGCCTGCCAAGGCCCTTGCGATCAGCGGCCCTTTGCAGGAATTCCCCTTGTTATATCAAGGTATGTGCGTAGAGGAAGTATGCTGGACGCAACGATAGGCTAGCTCACAGCAACGGGGCAAGGTCGCAGTAATAGCTTTCCTATTGTAGCTAAAGAGCTTGCAAGCCCACGTGCTTTGCCGGATAGGGCGAGCTGTAGAAATCCTAGCTCTTCAAAGTCTTGCTCTCGTCACTGAACAGATCCCAGCCTTCCTTTTCAGCCAGTACGTGACAAATAATAGTGCAAGAACTGGGAAGTGGACTTTAAGAGCGCCTTGTGGGGTACGTAGCTGGTTGTATTCAGTGGCACGTTGTATTTGGGCTGTATCAAGCAGTCAGCAGGCGGCCGAGGTTATTTAGCAGAAGCAAGAAGCAAGATGCAAGATGCAGGAGTTCAGACGTACGAAGTTCGAGATTGTACCCCGCAGTGGCCCTCTGTCTCACTCGGCTACTCGTCACGGTGTGCCCTGTATTCTACTTCGCCACCCAGTCACATTGCTGGTTTCCCAGAGGACGCCGAACATGTACTTGAGACTTCAGGGCCAAAAGTGGAATCCAGCGAGACTTGTGCGATCGGTTGCAGGTTCTGACAACGAAGGCCCTAGGGTAGAATATATGTGAAGTGGCGCCGTTCGCTACCCAGTGATATTAGACAACGGACGGACGAGCAGTGGCAAGGTGCGAAGGTGCTTGTTCAGACTTGGCAGGAGCATGGAGAACATGTGGCTTGGGTTGAAGCCGTGGATATGGAGGAATCAAGGTATAGTAGGAAGGAAGATACATTGATGGGATGGATGATTGACGAATTTGTCTGCTAGCCGAGTGAGGCCAACGTAGTTCGCGAACGGTGATTCGCGGATCGCCGCACGAGCCAACCCAAATTAAGAGTTGATAGCCGCAACGGTCCATTTTCAGGGCAATGACGCCACAAGTGTTCTACAGTATACGCAAGTACTCTGGACTCACTTGTTGGATACTCGATAACGACTGCGCAGTCGAGACATTTTGGGTTGAAGAGGTCGACGCCTGAGCTTCCCGACCTTCGTATCAGCTGCAATGGAATATGCGGAAATAAGGAAGGTAAGGGAAGTGACTGGTTGCGCTCTTCTTGTGACGTCTGGTGGCTGCCGCAGGGCTACCTTAGTGATCTTAGAGGCATAGGCCGATACCAGGCCGACCCTTGCAATCGACGATTTGGATTCACTGTTCTCCCCTGAGAATATACCTTATCCTCATTCATCTTTGGTGCAAACTCTGTACTTGTCATTTTGAATTGCAATCCACCAACACGCTCATCACTACGTGTGCGCCAGTCTAACCAGAGCCGTGGAGATAGGCTACCAGATGCTGAGAGCTTGATCAGAGCGAGATTATGCACCTTGTTGTCCTTGGCCTAATGGGAACTAATTATACCACTTGTCTGGTAGCCGCAAACCCTGAACCCTAATCATTGGTTCCAGCCCCATGGTCCTCTCCTGCCCCCCTGGTTAGGTGACCTGGTTCTGCCAATTTACAGGTCAAGCCCAATAAGGATGCACGTCGACGCAGAAGGCAGACCTCGAAGGATTCCCCTATCTCTTCGCTTTCAAGAGTGGGAGGAAACAGATTCTATGTGTACAGCTTTGGTACCTTCTGGCTCTGTCAAATACTGTGCTCGTGGTACCATGCTTGTCTTCGTTGCTCCTCATTCAATTTTCTATGTAATTCTATGTTTGCTCAACCGTGTCTATTTACCCATAGGTTGTAATTGTCCACTTTTCCCGTGTAGGGTGACTGAAAGTGGACGCTGTTTGATAAGCTAATGGATAGTGGGTATATGATACAAGTGTCCAATCGGATCGGCACAACCTTCTCTCCTAATCGAGGTTGTTCTTGTCGGGCCCAGGCTACGAAAGTTGGGCCTTTCCATGTTGTCCGCTTTCTACCCACATCCCTGCAGATCAATCTCCAGCGGGCAATGGCTGAATGTGTCAATGGGTGGAGGTACCAGGACAGAAGCATGTATTAATGGCCGAAACCTCTGTCAAAGAGGAATCTGCGGGAGCTGGACTGATTTGATAACATTAGTCGGGCTCCCGTCCATTTACCGGGTTCAGAGGAATATGGAATAATCAACAATCTCCCCAAGCGGCCCTTCACGATCGTGCATATGGCGCACAGCAAAGTGGTGCCGACAAGCATCAATGGGAAATTCCGTAGCTGGCAAGCATATGTTGACAAGGTAGGATGAATGAGATACAGTAGAACAGAATATAAGCAGCATTTTGGCCTGTCGAGAACAGTCAGCGCCTTTAGTCACTTGTGTTGCCATTCTTGGGCCGCGACACATGATTCGGTTGCAGCTGTCCTCTGCTCATCTTGACGGAAGGAGGGTAATTCCTTGCTCTATCCTCATGAGACCTTGCCACTTCCACTTTTTGTTCTCGGTAGAATGGCAATATTCCTGCCTTTACCCGTCCAAGAACGTCCAGGTAAGCCCGGCATCTTGTTCAGTCAGTACCGGCTTATGCCCGCTCGCCTCAGGATGGGAATCGTAATACTCGAGCTCCTTACTTCCACAACACGTACCATTATGAACAGATGCTCTGGGTTTAAGATAACCAGATTTGCCCAGCTTAGTCATGGAACGTAGTTAGAATGCTGACCGTTTCACGGCAGCGCGTACTGGTGCTACAATGCCCTGGATTGGGCTGCTTCGCCTGTGTAGCAAATGGGGTTACATTGCACCACAGACGATGATGTCGAATTCTGTCTGGATTGCTGTAAGTCAAGTCGTGCCAAATCCGTCGGCTCGGATTTAATTTTCCCGGGGGAAAGGGATAAGGTCGTAATTATGGGACACACAAGAATCATCAATCCACCACCCCTTTCTTGTCTGCCCAAGTGGGTACAACGGCCTTGCACACCGCCTCATAGTCCAAGAAGACTCCGTCCCCTCGCTCCACACCCTCGGTAGTCCAGAACATTGTCCAATTTGTTCCAGGCATTTTCCAAGTTCCCCTCGCTCTTTCAAAATACCACTTGTTAACCGGATTATCCGTTCGACTCCGCCAGCACACGCCTCTGGGGAAGCAATCGCGTACCATGGCCTTGAATACAATGTCTGCAACGCCACCTGCGCCTTGTGAGCGCTTGAGGACAGCGAATTTGTCAAGATAGGGAACCATGTGACTAGGATGGGCTAGAGGGAGCCCAGGTGGCGTTTCCCATGTCAGGATAGCACCTCCTTCGTATTCGCCTGCAATGATGATGCCAGCGATTCGGTCTCTGATGCGGACCAGGTAACGAGGGACATCCAGTTTACGGTTAAAGGAATCCTCAATGAGGTAAATTAAACGAGGAAGGTCAATCCGTGGGTCTGAGACATCAATAGAAGGATTCGAAGCTGACGGAGGAGCCCAGAATCGTTCGACAGGATCTGGAACTATCCCCACATGCATGCCACGCTTTAAGAATGTGGCGGGCGATGAAGTGATGAGAGGCAGCGAAGCTGGTACTGCCGGGTTTGGTGAGCGGCTCGGGGGTAGAGAGGAAGAGAAGACCGGCTTATCCGTCAACAAATTGTGAATAAGAGGGTTCCGTTGTTTGCGGGTCCTGACTCTGGGTCCTCCGCTTGCCAGCGGCGGACGAGTTTGAGAATTGGCCACCGCTTCGGGTGTCGTTATAAAACCCGAAGAGGATGGTGGCAGAAGCGCGAGACTGTTTTTCAGTAGTTCAAGGTTCTTGACATGATAGTCTATGTCAGAGTGGCTAAGTATGGTCTCTGTAGTGCTCGCTTGCCTTTGACGGTGATCTATGGTGGTTGTTGACTCGTCTGGGAAGTACTTGGACAGAGGATTACTCAGTGTGAGAGTAGTGGTTGGATCATTCGCCGGCGCAAATGGCTTCAATATTTTCCGCATATGGTGGCTTCTGGCATCCAGCAAATCTCTTCTAATTGCATCAAATTCTTGTTCGAGATTGATGAATACATGAGCTCCAAGTATTCTGTCTGTTGAAGGTATACCTCCTAGAGGATCTAGCACAATGACTCTGTCTAGCGACACCTGTTTCTGTAAAGTCGTGATCGCTATGGCTAGTTGTTGAGGGTCGTCCTCAGCTAGTGCATTGCTCTGAATGCCAGCGAACTCTCGAATTAGCGCCAACACAACCTCGTCGGCGACGACGGGGACCTGTCTATAGGTTTCTAGACTGAAGCCAACAGGAGCAATTACGGGAATTATACCTCTTCGCAGAGGCGCCAGCAGTTGGTTCCGATGTGTGACTCGAATTCCACTGCGTATCCTGACGGAACGGAGATGCTGCTCGTTGACAGATGACACACCTATCATGCTTTCGAGTCTTCTTGCACCTTGCCCCCCGTTGACGTCGATTGCCCCGACAATACGATCAGCCTGTTCAATGCCCACCTTGAAGCTAGTTCCTTCTTCCTGTTCACTCTCAGCATCAACAACTACAACACAGCTCAACCCTAGTTGCGACAGCTGTGACAATGTAAGAGTAATACCCTGTAGGGTTTCATCATCAATTGATTGAGCTGCCCTAATCTTGACAAGGGCGACATGAAGTGAATCCGCGGCTTCATCGATGTACAGCGGTTGTGCCGGTGTATGCGAGAACACCGGCTTCTCATCGACAGCCTTGATTGGGAGATACAGCTTTCCTAGGTTCACCCCAATGTTTCTCCTACTAGGGGGCTGTGGCATTTTGCCCTTGTTTTGGGGATTGAAGCGTGATAAATAAGCCTTCGCCTCACGCTTCGTCGCAGTAGACCCGAGTACGTCAAGAAACAAGTCCTGCAGAGACGCTTAGTATGAATTCGGACACCCTGACATATAGATACCTTACCTGGTTGATCTTGTCTCCATACTTAACTTTGCTTCTTTCTTCTGTCAAGGCTGTCGTATCGTTGGCTAGCGTAGCCTCTGATCGGCTTGAGCTACCTTTCGGACCCGATCGTGTTATCAATTGGCGGTGTAGATGAAAGCCACTTGGTGTAGACGATGCTCGTATTCTTCCCTGCGAAGAGATGTAAGCGTGTAACGTTCAAGCCATACACAAGACACCCAATGGCATTGGAAAAAGGGCGCATCAAACCTTCCGGAAACATGCTCCACTGCCTGCCTGCAAGCTCCAACCACAAGCTTTCATGTCTCATCCTTAAGAATGAAAGCTAAAGCAAGACAACGGCACAAGCAGTACAACACAACAAAAGGTGAGAAGAATCCTCTATCTGGAAATTGGAGTTGGGGTGTGCGATATGTGCGTCTGAGTCATAGAACCTTGGAGGCTCTGACGTATGAAAACAAAACAGACAAAAATCCGGGGAAACGCCAAGAGATTGCTAACTGAGCCGTTTAGCGATTTGCTTCTTTTAAGGCTCTCAACAGACAGCTTCACATGCCATTCCTGTCACACTACTGCCACTGCTGAAAAAGGGCAATGCCAGAGCATCCTCTTGGCAATTGCGGTCATACATATCCTCTTTCAGTCCAAATGTTCCCCAACATAGGTCGACTAGGTTTTCCTGAGCAAAGGCTGGCCGAGATACCGGTCTTGCAATACGTCATGTTTAGAGAATTCTTTCGCCCTGTTGCGCCTGAGGCTCTTCGTTCTTTCGCCATGTTCTGTAGTCCTTTACGCATCAAAGACCCTTTCTACTTGCTAGTATACGAAGACTTCATTGGTGATAATGGCACCTCAATTGGCATGGATTGGCTTAGGAAACATGGGTCGGGTAAGCAATGGTTCAACTCAGAATCTTGATGCGCTTATTGACCATTAGATAGGGCATGTGCAAGAACCTCATCGAAAAGGGTAATCTCGATAAGCCTCTCATCATCTTCAACCGTACACAGAAGCGAGCCACCGATCTCAATACAAAGCTACCCTCAGGCAAATCTACAGTCGCCTTAAGCCTGGATGAGGCCGTGGCTAGAGCAGACATAATCTTCACTTGTCTGGGAGATGATGCAGCTATAGAGGAGACTATAGAAGCTGCAGCCAAGGGCAACATCAAGGGAAAGCTCTTCGTCGACTGTTCAACAGTCCATCCTGACACTACGACTATGCTGGCTAAGAGCATCAATGCACAAGGTGCAGAAATGGTGGCATGTCCAGGTAGGAGACCACACCTTCACACAGTCGTATTCGTCTGGGCTGATGCGTAGTCGTGCAGTCTTTGGTGCACCTGCAATGGCCGACAATGGGCAATTAGTTTGTGTCCTTGCTGGTCCTTCGTCCGCAGTTGAAAAAGTAAAGCCATACTGTAAAGGCGTTATAGGGCGAGCCAATATTGACTACAGTGATCAGCCACAAGGCAAAGCTACACTACTGAAGATCATCGGCAATACTTTCATTCTCAATATGGTGGAGACACTATCTGAAGGCCATACACTGGCGGACAAGAGTGGACTGGGAAACGACAACCTACATCAATTCATTGAGACCATGTTCCCAGGTCCGTACACAGCATACTCAGGAAGGCTGATGAGTGGCGACTATTACAAGAGAGATGAGCCACTCTTCGGCGTTGATTTGGCACGTAAAGACGCCAGACATGCTTTAAACCTTGCGCAAGCATCTGATACGAAGATGAAGGATGTTGAAGTTGCTGATGGCCATCTCGCAGCGGTACAGAAGCATATGGGCTCGAAAGGAGATATCGCCGGAATCTATGGTGCTGTGAGGGAAGAGGCAGGGCTCAAATTCGAGAACTAAAGACCAGGGCACTAGGAGCTAGATTGGGGTCGTCAACAAATCTATTTCTGCAAGACCGCTTGTGTAATCTGTGACGCCTTCCACCCGAACCTTCTTTTGCCAGTCATCAAATAGTTCAAAAATGGTTTGTAATTAGTAATAGAAGCAAGCCGTGACTCGTCTTTCATGTGCTTCTGTAGATGGGACTGCCCAAGACGGCTAGCGTAGAATCCGCCACACAACTTAGCAATATCAAAATCCAAGATTCTATCCGTTCTCAAGATTTTGTATATCTACGCCAATATCGCATAGAAGCGTTAGATTGATTGTACTTTAATATCGCATACATTTGCACCAGCAGACCTGACGGATCATCCGAAAATGTCCAAGATAGCAAAGTATGACAGCTTACAGGACCCCGTACAACGGGCTCCTAAAAGGACGAGACACTGACTTGTGCTCACAGTCGCCCCGACTGGGCCGATGACGACGAGTTCGACGGTCAGTTCATCTCCAAAAGCTGCTCCTCAACAAGCCAAGCTCACATAACCCACAGACCCCAACGCCCTTCCCCCGCAAACCGTAACCACAAACAAAGACGGCACCAAAACAGTAATATCCTACCGCTTCGACGACAGCGGCAAACGCATCAAGACCACCCGACGTATCCGCACCACAATCAAAAAAGAGACCGTAAACCCACGTGTCGCCGAACGGCGCGCCTGGTCAAAATTCGGGCTCGAAAAAGGCCACGCCGCGGGCCCTTCTTTCGATACTACGAGCGTGGGGGAGAACATCATTTTCAGACCGAGTGTCACGTGGAAGAAAGATGGCAAGGAGGAGAAGAAGGTTGGGGATGATCCAAAAGAGAAGCTCAAAAACATGAAAGTCAAGTGTCGTATCTGTGACGGAGAGCATTTTACGGCTAGATGTCCGTTCAAGGATACGATGGCACCTATGGGTGAAGATGGTGCTGGCGGTGCGGGTGCTGGGGCAACTGCTGATGGAAGTGATGATGGGCAACCTAAGGAGGGAGGTCTGGGGACTGGTGGTGGCGGATATGTGCCGCCACATCTGAGAAAAGGAGCTGCTGGTGCTGGGGAGAGGATGGGTGGCAAATACGAGAGGGACGATTTGGCTACGCTGAGAGTTACGAATGTAGGTATTTGTTCTCGTTCCTGGGATGGGTTTTGTAGGGGCGTATAGCTGATCTTGGTGTGTGAGAAGGTGTCGGAGTTTGCGGAAGAGAATGATCTTCGAGAGATCTTCGAACGGTTTGGTCGCGTCACCCGTGTCTTCCTGGCTAAGGATAGGGAGACGGGGCGAGCCAAAGGCTTTGCTTTCATTAGCTTCCAGGAGCGCTCAGATGCTGCGAAGGCGTGCGAGAAGATTGACGGATGTGAGTGCATGCAAAAGCAGCTCTTTCGGTCACACTTGACATTGCTAATGTTCGTATAGATGGCTATGGCCACTTGATTCTACGTGTCGAGTTTGCAAAGCGCGCTACATAATGCTCCATAGATTCGAAGACACGTATCTTCCTTTTGTGACGAGAGCCACTCTATTTGTGAGAAATGCGATTGACTTGAGTTGACTTGACTTATATCAATGCAAGAAGGGGCTAAATTCTGAGTCGTGTACTTGCAGAAGGAATCGAGCCTGTTCCACTTGCCTGTGTGGAGAGCGGACTTTTATCCAGAATGATTGGTAGCTGCTTTCATGAACGAGTTAACTTTGAGTCTAAGGCTGCAGCAGAATGTTTGAGCGGGCTTGCTATATTGGTGGGATTGTAATGTAACGGGTATAGTCACAGCGAGGAGGAGAACTTAGGTGAGCTACGCTAGGAGCCTGAGCTACCTGTAGTATGCAAAGGTGATTTGTTCTCAGTGACATGTCCACGTCTTAGAACGTTGACACTACGACCAGATACCATGCAGCGGACTTGGACGTTCTGCACTTCAACAGAGGCTAGGGTGACATCTGCGCCGTAACGTTCAATATGGAGGGAGGTTTTTGACTGTTCTACTGGACTGTGACGCTTTAACTGCATCAGGGCGCTGGCACCCACATTACTACGTCTGGGCTAGTGCAGGAATAGTATGCATCCCTTGGGGTAGTTCAAGAGATATGAAAGTGTTCAATGACAAGGCTTTAGAAACCAATATCCGGATCAGGGCCAGCGAGACGCCGAATCTTGACTCTAACAACATTTAGTTAGAACAACGTCCTACGAATCGGAGACTCATCAGATTTAGCATTTGGGAACTTAGCTGTTGTGCAGGCGCAACGTTGGTGAGCTGAAATGATACAGCCAATCTAACAACAAGGACATGGTAATGGGCTAAATGTTGCCCGAAGGAAAATGAATGCCTGACTACTGGAACCAATACCATAACGAAGATTTCGGAGAAGGGAGGGGTCCCGGTCATCAGAGCGTAATTATGATCCGTGAGGATCCATTTCAGAGAGGTTTTCGAGGCCATGCTCATTGCGAATCCGAGACCGGCGAAGTGGATCTTCAGTGTTGGTCACACATTCATCACCCCAACGAAACGGCGGCCATGTGGGAGAATCCATGGTCTGCTGATCGTCCATGGTCTGTGCTGTGGGGAGTTCTACTCGTCATGTGCATCTGATCCAGCGACAAGCGCATGTTGCCCTACTCATGAAGCAAGGATCACGCGGATGTGGTGGCTACCTCAAGAGCCTTGTCCACTCGTATTCCCATGGCCACCTTCTGATCGGTCGGTAGGATCAAGCGACTTACAAAGCTAACGTCTGCGAAAAGGCGTCTCAAATAACGCTAGGGGCGAACGCCGGCCATGCAGGAGTGACTGTACGTACATTCGGGAGTTTCGAGTAGAAATTCTACATTCCTTATCTTGCTATTCTCATCCTTTCAGCAACGGCGCTTGCTATTGTCGGAGATGAGTCTCCGAAGAACAATTCGTGGGTGCATAAATAGCATAGCATTGTAGTACGGCGGAATTGCACGAGTGTTGTGTACCCATGTCCAAATCTGCTTGTCCGTACTGCAAATCCTTTATGACATGGAATCAGTGCAAGTGTAAGCTGAGGCATGACTTGAACCAAAACAGGATATGTACATGCAGGAGAATTGAATGTAGTCCTTCGAAGGCATTTGCCCCTCATCATGTCCTGTTCATTGCACTTATAGTAGTCTCTGGCTCAGGTAATCCACTCCGAGGAGCTCGTCGATACAGCCATTTGCTGCGGATATCTATAACCCGCCAAAATTATGCAAAGCCTAGCAGACGGTGAAGATCAGGGTCATGCGCATACCAGAGCCGATGTACGGTAAGGTAGTTGATTGGGCATGTAGCCGTTGCTTCCATGAGTTGTAGAGGTTCGCAATGAGTGGGTAGGGACGAGCAGCCCTTCCCGGCCCCTCAATGTAATTGCGAAAGCTTAAAACGCCCATTAGCATGGCGAGCGGGGAGATTGATTCGCCTTCTTGCCTCCCGTGGCAAAGTTGACTCGTTGGCAGTAGACAGCGTTTTTGGCAGGTATAGAAGAAGACCCTCACTCGAAAATCCAGGAATTGCGTTTATAGAAGCAGCCTGTGTGATGTTGAACAGGTAATGTCACCCCCGAAACCTGCAGTGGCTAAGTTGGAATGTGAGCAACCTTGGGGAAGTGGCTGCATTGGCACCACCGCTCAGGTCCCAGTTGCCTGAGTGTCTGGCGGGACGGCTCGAAGGTCTAGGAGCATGATATGAAACAAGGGATCAAGGAACGGTATCGATGCATATTCACAATTCTGGTAGCTCGAAGCTGTAAATATAGGTAGGCTAAGGCAGTCAGGAATAGTGCTTCGAATGTCGTGCATTGATTGGTGCTAGGTCTTGGCAATATCAAAATCCTTCACTCTTCTGCGTTTCTTAATTGCCGTTTACGCAGACGGATTGCAAACAGCCCCACTGTCCTTACCCCTCCCGCAACTCACCAATCAGCAATTCCGCCGTCGGGAAATGGTGCCCTTTTAGCTTTAGGTATTCTGAAAGTCGCCATGAAGGCGGTAATTGCTACCTATCTTCATCGGAATCTCACGCCAAGCACTTTGCGTTTTGACGAGTCCCCGTTCTCCTTACCCGTAGCGCTAAGGAGGGTCGCAGGACATTGACCATCTCTGACCGGGTATTAGCGTGGCTGCATTGCCTGCGAATCCCATGGTTGAAACATACCTCACCTCCCCAGCATTGTGCGGCGCTACCCCAAACCCCTCGGGTTCTATGCGCCCACATCCCTGTTTGCACGCGATAGTAGCTTGCCTCGAGCACACAGCACCCCCTTGATGGCTTTACTGTAGGTAGCTTGGTCGAACGGCAACATCTAGAATAGAGTCATTTGAAAGAGGAAGCGCCTTGGTCGGCGCCCGTTCGCGGATACGTTATACTTGGGTCCTTCTAGTATCCGATTGTACTCGTGATAGGTTTTGCTAGAATCTGTATGGTCAATCCACATTGAGATCTGCGAACCGTGCGGATTGGCTTCCCTAGAAAAGCGGTAAGAGCATAGACCCTAGGAGCAGTTCGTGCAGATGACCTGGTAGTAGATGAACCTCACGCTAGTTAGAACAGTTTTCTCGCGAGACCTACTTAAGGATTTCCACCTTCCCTTGGGATTCCAGTCCTTCAACTACCTTCAACATCCAAAGACAAGCAACATTTCTTCACAACCATTGATCAAGCTTCCCATATCACGCTTGCAAGAAGTAGCCACTACCTTTGGGCAACGAGCCTTGCTACAATCCGGCAATCTCGACACTTCTTGTCCCCACTCTGGACATTTCACATTCACTCTCACCGAGATCCGCTACGAGCTTCCCGCCTTCACAAGTCCAACTGCAGCTTGTATCTTCGTATTGACATCCTCTGGCCTCGCCAGACCCTCCCTTACTCTACAGCTTCTCCTCTCAATACTAATCACACCGTTTTCGAACGCGCTGCGCCCCTTCTTCTTCGACCATCTTCTGCTGAAGGGATTCGTGACTCCTTGAGCATTCGTGAGAGCGAGCAAAAGGTAAGTGTTCAATCGATCCGCATTTGGACCTGAAGTGCTTAACCTCGACAAGGTCTTAACACGTCAGCCAAGCAAAGGCAATCACTCACAAAGTTGGCCCCTCTACAAGAACCGAGGATTCACTGCGCTTGAACATCCACTCACAACACCACAGCCTCTTTCTCTCAGGATAGGCTACGTCTGATAACTTGTCAGAGAGCAGCAGCTCTCGCAACATCACACTGGTCAGAGTCGTACCCACATTGCTTGTGAAAGTCTTGACAGTATCCCTTGTCGCAATGGCCGGGTATAATCCTGGTACGTCCACAATGTTCGTTTAGTGCATAGTGGTCTCCTCCTTTTAATGCTGTTGAGCCATCATTGCCGTATCCAGTAGGGGGAACATCATGCGCTCATAATTTGTCCCAACGAACATGCATCTCTTCGATCGTTGGACATTCTATTTACCTTATGTATCCACCTATCGCTGCACAATGCATGTCCATTCCTATTTGCATACCGCCTGCATAGGAAGTGCCCGTGGGGTTCGCGCATGACTACGTTCCCATCTGTTGATAGACCACCTTGTGTAGGCTGACGGCATCTACAGTCGCGGTTTTCGAGCCAGGATTCGGATTGGAAGAATTCGCATACTCGCAACGGAATGATGACGAGGTCGTGCCTGAGAGCAAGTATGTTGAAAGCGGTGGATATCGCGAAAACTCAGAGTAAGTGGTCAACACTAAATTCTTCAAGCTGCAAACAGTTGTGACTTAGAGCTACACGGCTGGTTCTTGGTGACCAAGGAACCTCGTGCACTTCTGCTGCACGATCAGCACCAAAATCAGCCCAATCTTTCAGATTGTGATTGACTCCACGGCTGTGGCCTCGTGTAACTTCAAAGTCACCCTCTTGTTACTATCTTCATCCAATTTTGAGTACAACAAGAGAGAAAAACTTGACTTAGATGCTGACCTTCACACAGATTCCTGGATTGTTTCACCTTCGAAGATAGCTATTACCATGAAGTCCATGAGCAGCACTTAGTAGGCATCGACCCAAGCAGTACCATGAAAACCCACGGGCCAACCCACATGCATGAGCCAGTCTCATTAACTGATGGATGGGAAAGATGCATGCAACAAGATCCTAGGGCGCAGAATTTACCACACCACCAGTATTATAGGTGAGTTTCATGTCTCGCCCCTAAACTTTGATGACCGCATGCTCGTCCAAGCGTGCTAGTTTAGCATTCATTTTCCGGTACTCACGTTTATAACAAAGCGAGAACATCAAGACTGACCCGTCCTACGCACAGTGCAAATCCGGCACCTGAATGGCATGCAGGGAGCAATGGCTGTTCAACATTGCCGTCCAACACGGCTGATTATGCAGATGGCTTTGATGAGCAACCGATACGGGGCTCACAACGCACACAAGGCCTTCAATGGACTACAAGCAACCCTTATCGTGTGACGACTCATCAGCCAGACTCCCGAGGTCAGCCGGTTCTTGGCCCCACAAGCTTCAGCAGCCCGCCAGTGGTTATGCGGCCAACTCTTCATCAGGGCTATGGGATGACGCCCACCGTAAGTCATCTTTCCACCGACCAGTCGCGGGCCCATGAGACATAT
This sequence comes from Stereocaulon alpinum, assembly GCA_018257865.1. Classification (NCBI taxonomy): domain Eukaryota; kingdom Fungi; phylum Ascomycota; class Lecanoromycetes; order Lecanorales; family Stereocaulaceae; genus Stereocaulon; species Stereocaulon alpinum. Next base: position 1,225,564 of record JAEUBA010000002.1, on the reverse strand, counting down.
CACAACCTTACCACATCCGACAACCACGGCTGGCTCATCCCTCAAGACGCAGACGTCCCACTCTACAGCACGTCTAGCGACATGGAAAACACCCTTCAATCGGAGGGTGGAGACTCGGACATGGACCAAAGTATTCCGCAAGACGAGGAAGACGTAGGCGAGGGGCGGAGTGAGCAGGTCCGAGTGGGCGGTGATCGCCGCCCCAGATTGCCAATGAGTAAAATACCATTCGAAGCCACTGTCAAAGTCCAATCGATATACGATGAGGGCGGCCAGGCTGTGCCTGTGATTCTCCGGTGCGACATGCCAAGGACGTTTGGCTACCTTGACAAGGAGGGCACCCGAAGATGGGTGGCCTATCGTCGAAACTACTTCCAGCCCTTCGTGTCCATCGAACTCGAGCCACCTTCAAGTGATGACCAAGGCCATCTTACCACAGAGGATACTTCTGGTCGCATGACTCCCATTCTTGGTTTTAGAGCACGCCTAAGAGGCTACAACAATCAAAACAATGAGGTAGAAATGGTCGTTTTCACTGCGAAGCGAAAGCCTCTCTATACTGGTTGGGGCATGAGTAATGAAAAGACAGGACCCGCACCGGTAAGACTAAGGCCGACCGAGAAGAGGACTCAGCGTGTTGTCTACCCGGAGTCAACAGGAGACCCAAGTCTCAAGACGGAGCACAAGTTCGAAAGACCTCAATTCAAAGCTTCCACGGACAACAACGGCATGAGGAGGTCAGGTCAAACCTACTATCACGTTCGTGTTGAGGTAGAGGCCGAGCTTCAGAGTGGTAACGGTGAGACAGAGTGGGTGCTGGTGGCCTCCTGTCGTTCGGGTCCATTGATTACGAGAGGTCGAAGTCCAAAATCTTTCGAAGCTCCCCAGCCAGACCTTCCGGAACACAATCGAAGGAGAAAAGACGAGATCAAGGTGGAGGAACCCAGGGCGGCAGGCGAGAAAACTGCGAAGGTTAGGAAGCTAGGTGCAAAAGCGAGCGGCCTTCGAAGAAGGTCTAGTGACGCTCCAACATCCCGCGAAAGAACGCAAAGACGGACTCGGGCGTCTCAGGCTTCGATGATGTCCTCTCGCTATGGTGAAGATGGTCGCATCAAATCAGAGCCCACTGATAAGACTATGGGCGATGTTCCCAAATACTCAAGTCATCGTGCAGATAACGAGTATTATTCCTCGGCACGTGACAATCGATTGCCTTATCTTCGAACGATACGGAGCCGAAAAGAGAACCTAAGTCAGCTCCAACAACGAGTCCCAGGTCCACCAGAGAATACCTATGGCTCCTCTGACTCGATTGTCTATTCGGACACGCCTGGCTCTGACGAAGACACTGATGATCCTAGTGACCCGACATATGGGTCGACCTTTGGGGTGGATGCACACTTCAGGAGATAGTACAGCCAACTTTGACTTCTGAATGCTTCCCAACGGCCTTGGCCTGCCTCAAGATTAATTCGACGCTACTTTATCGACACCAACTCTTCGCTATGCGCCATAGACGTCTCTTTAGATACGATCGAGTCGATTCACGAATTGGTTGCTCAAGACTGGAAAACTTTCCATCGAAGTCCCTTCAACGATATGAGGGGGCACAAGGATTTTCTTCGCGCACAAGTCTTCCTCCAACCCACGAACGATGTCCTCTCCCTCTTTCGCCGATCGCTGGGACCGACTCTAAACCCTCCGTTCTACAGGATCCAGCACTCATCCCCAGATTCCCAAATTCCACCAACTGCTAGCACTGGTCTTTCTTGCAACACTGTATCAACAGCGTGCGATGGCTAGGTTTCTATGTTAGGCGGCCTGCTGTTCTAGAGCATGCTCTCTTCGATCCTCTGTTGGTATAACAGAGCGTTTGGATCTTGTTGAGCACTTTTCTAGTATGGGCTCTTGATTATCTATAACTTGTCTGGATATGACTGTACTTTCTGATAGCTGAGGGTGATTAGCAAGTAGTGCTGTTTGATTCCCACTATAAAGATATTGAGCATTCTATTCCGAGTTGCTGCTGGCCGACTTGTACTTATTCGAATAGACGCTAGAGCGGCCCGTGGATATGTGGATTACCAAATAAGATCCTCCTGGTGTCCCAATTGTAATTGATGCTTCGGCGTTGAGGAGGAGGAGCAAAATCGAATATACCGAACCTCTCGCTTTAACAATACATCCGCCCACGCTCGAGGTCCAGGCAGGTTTCGTGGTAGTATAAACTATTAAGAAGAAATACAACCGTTTAAAAAGACATCAAGTACTTAGAGATCTCTGCCAACCGTCGAATAGTCGTGTTAGTGTCAATGTTATAGAGGGTCAAGGGGGGCGGATGTTCTCTCCACCCGTGAGCCATTCTAGAACTAGCGCACCCTCCTAAGGCTAAACGCCCTGATACTGCTTCCAAGCTTGCTTCAACACAAACAACGCTCCCAAGCAAAGGCCAGAGGTTCGCATATCAACCGAGTCTCATCGTTGAATTATGCTTGGAGGCAGGTTGGTATCGAGTGCTTTCAATTTGCTGTCATTTTAAGGGTGATTGTCCACACCGTACGTCAGTGGTCAGCCCACTTCCCAGCCTGCCAGCCACCAACAAGTTACAAGATCCTACGGTCACTGCACTTCGAGAGATAGTGCTCATCCACCGGAGAGATCTTACACAGCTGCTTTGTCGTACACAGAACAATAGAATAACAGCGAAATGTCCCACTACGGTGGTGATTATGGTGGGCGTGGGCGTCGTGAGCCCGAGCGCTGGGACCCCGAAAGGTTCAATCGCGAGCGAGGAGGTCGTCAGGTAATCGAACGTGACCGCTTCGAAGAACATGAGCGCTTTGCACCCCGTCCTCCCCGTGATAGAGCGTACGATGACTTCGATTATCCCCCGCCTCGCGGTGGCCGCGGGGAACGTTTCGAAGAGAAAGACCATTTCTTTGCCGAAGAACGCTACGGTCCACCTGCGAGACGTGCGCCCAGACAAGAGAGATATTACGAGGAGGAGATCGATAGCTTCGAAAGCAGCCCGGATAGAGGCGGACGCATCATACCACTTGACCGTGGTAGTGCAGCGAGAAGAGCCCCACCTCGGCCAGGCATTATACGACGGCAGAGCAGTCTCGACACGTTCGACCGAAAGCCTTTGCCAAGGTTTTCTCGGGAGCCGCCAGAGGTTATTCAGATGCCTGGTCCTAGGAGACGTAGGAGAAGCCCGCCAAGGTATGAGCGGGATTTCGAAGACATTAGAATCGCTGAGCCAGACTACTACGGTGATGAAGAGTTCAGAGGCTGGAAGGAGAGGGAGATCATCATTGACAGGCGAAGACGAGGTGGAGAAGAGCAATTCGAAGAGAAAGAGACCATCGAGTATCAGGAAGAAGAGCCGTTCCCGAGGAGAGGCAAGACTAAGATGCCGGGACGGTTGGTGAATAAGAGAGCAATCATAGAGCTCGGCTATCCCTTTGAAGAGGAGGTGAGTCTTCGGTCGATCCCTTTCGAGTTAGAACACTAACTTTTGCTAGGGAGACCTAGTCATTATTCTGAAAGCTCTGGGAAAGGAACAGATCGATGAGGTCATTAGTGTTAGCAAAGAAATGAATCGTGGCGCAAGTAAGTGGTCCTCGCCGTTATATTCTGCCATCTATTGCAGCTGCTTACCATTCAACAGGCCGCACTACATATATGATTGAAGCTCCACCACCTCCGCGAGAGGAGGAGATCATCGAGCGTCGCGAAATAATTATTCCACCTCCACCAATAGAAGTTCCACGTTCAGTTCGCGAATGGGATGTTATGAGTGGTGCTATTGGTGGCGGCTCTGAACATGGAGGTGGTCTTTCCGAACACGGCGCGAAATCTTCTCACGGCGGAGGTAAGTCAAGTCACCTCGAAGTCAGATCCAGCCATAGCAGGCATAGTAGGAGCAAATCCCATGGCGGCCACTCCACACATGGTGGTCGCTCACATAAAGGGGGCCACTCTACAAAGGGCGGTCACTCGACCAAGGGTGGACACTCCGAATCCGGGAGTGAGTCAAGTAGCTCTACCTCTATCGAGATTGAACGGAAATCCACTCGCAACAAGTCCCGTCATCGATCTCGTTCTACTAGCGGCGCTTTCGTCGAAGAAATTGGTGAATCCAATGCCATGCATACTGGCCCCCTCGCTCTTGTCATCCCACATCGTGAAAAGGAGCGGAGCGAGAGGGACATCAAGACCGAGATCAAGGAACTCGAAGCCGAGAAACGGAGGTTGAAGAAGGAACGAGAGCATGAAAGGAAATCGACCAAGTACAGGGACCGTGAAGAAGACGAGGTCATCATTGAGAGGCGTGGCGGGAAGGAAAAGGATGTCAAGATTGAGAAGGACCGTCGAGGTAACATGGCCTTCGTACGGTAATCGGCACATGTCACGAGCTGACCTCGTGCAGCTTCCAACTCGAAATTGATGAAAGGCATGCTGGCGACTTTGACATAGGTCCTCTCGAGGCTCCTCACTGATACCGAAGGCCTTGTGATGGATCATTGTTTATGTTACGATCAGCGACTTACCCTCCTTTCTCCATAACTTGCAATCAAACCACACCTATTCCTCGAGCTGTGCGAAATTCACTCCGCCTATTCCCGTGTGACTGAAGACAGCCGCCGCTCCTCAGGCTTCAGGAAGCAGTACGATAATCTTACAAGGCTATGACTACGTTGCTTCGATCATGCAGGAAGCTGGGTATCAACGAGCTTGTTCATCTATGCAAGATGCTTATGGTACACACCAAGCTTGCCAATCTATACACCAGAAGCTAAGCGGAGTATGGTGAATTTACAACTCCGGTCGGTAATTGTGATTTTGGTGGCAGCACGTCTCATGTCTAGCGAACGGATAGTAATGAATACAAGACATACTGACGACCACACCATATACTTTGACAGTATATCCAAGCAACACTGAGTGCAGCATATACCATAGCGTAACCTTCGACGCCTCGGACACAAAAGGTTTGCATGTTCCTTTGGGTAAGGGCGCCCCCTAAGCGAGCCCATGGAGCGAGATTAGTATGTACAGGCCGTACAGCTGCTAGGGGGTGCGCACGGAGTAACTTAGAGCCGCTCCGGGGCCCGCGTTCCGGTACCATTTTGGGGTACCGTAGTATAATTCTTGTCACCCTCGACGTGCCTCGCCAACTTAAGCATGGTTTCGTGAGCGTCAGTAGTAAGTCAGTGACCTCGAGCTTTCCAAATCCGCATTGAACTTTCGTCATGTAACACTTCGCATCACTGCAGCATGCCAATTTGCATTGAGTGCTGCTATCCTGTCTCTCAACTTTACCACGTCCTCCACAGCGGAAACCCTAAGAGCGCCGCACCTACGCCTAAACCATCTATCCCAAACCTCACCGGCCTGACCAGTCCCCACAAGCCTAATACGAATGCACACAAGGCTCCAGAAACTAAGACTAAGCCTAAGAACACTGGCACTGGTAGCGATGTGAGGCTGATGCAATGTCCGCGGTGCAAGCGGTTTGCGGACAAGTATGTGGAGCATGACTTTGTGGTGCTATTCATTGATTTGGTGCTTGTGAAGCCTCAGGTAAGTCAATGTGTATGGAGAAAGCTCAGGATCTAGAGCCAAGAGAAGGCTAAGAATCGGGTTCCAACATTAGGTCTACCGACATCTCCTCTTCAATCGCCTCTCCCGCGACGACGACGAATTCGATGTATGCTTCTTTACTCCCCAGCGATCGCCCAAACAAACTACTAACCTTCCATCTCCAGCCATCTATCCTTCGCCTTGGCACCCTCCTCCTCCTCTTCGACGTTTACCTAACCTGGTCCCACATAGAGTCTCTCCCACCTTCCTTTACCTCCAAATCACCCATCCCAACGCTTCCCATACTTCTCCAATACGGCTTCTACCTGTTCTTCTGCACCCTCACGACGTTGTCGCAGCACCTAACCATCAGATGGCTGGCTAGTCTATGGAAATTAGGCGGTCCAGCAAACGACGAGGACAGCAACCAGGGCAGCCCCAATAACTACCCCAGCAATCCCAATTCTGCCCCCTTTCCAACCCCGCCAAAGAAGCCCACGCCCAATGCCGTCTCCACTGCCCTCTTCGTCTCCTCGTGCATGTCTCTGTTCCCCATCCTGATGGTGGTATGGAAATACGAAGACGCGTCTGATTCTTCAAGCCTTTCACAGTCGCCCCTGAACAGCTCAAGCGTAGCTTTCACATCTGGCTTCCTCTCTACGCAAGGCCGTGGTGTCGATTGGGTTCGCAGGGGTGTGTCTTGGGCAGTCGCTGTGCAGAATCTGGAGGCGCTAAGGATACTGTTAGGTTGTGGGTATCTGAGTGCTGGAGGCCTTGTGACTGCTGGCGGGGCCGTGAGATGGGTCATTAGTACTGCGATATTGGAGGCCGTTGGGCTGCAAGACGGAGCGTGATTGGACGCTCCAACTCCGAGGAAGACTTCTGACCCGTGGGTGTGTATGTACGGAAAGCCCAGACTCATAGGTGATCAGTCCTGGCATCCTTCAAGGGATCCAGCACCGAAGATCGGCCAACAGTCCTGGCTATAAGCCTGAAGCTCGGACGTCAACAGCTGGCTCTCGGAGACTAGGAGAGGCCAGTCAAGACGTTTATGGTCTGAAGATAAGGCCACATGAAGATGAATGCTTAGCCAACAACACCACTGGGCATGTTGTAGAATGTTGAACTTATCCAAAGTCGCCTCGCTAGCTGCAGTGTAATAGAACGTTGTGTTGGCGAGATGGCCCTGTAGGGCTTGAGTAGTGTCGAGAGACACTACTAAATAGTCCGGGAATGAAGGGCTGATGGGAGGGATTGGAGGGCCATGGAGCCTTGAATATCTGGGTGCCGCAGCGTTATAGAAACCACTTAGTAATGTCAATTCACGAGGCTTCATCATCATCATCAAGTCACCTTGTGCTACGAAAACGTTCTGGAGGAACATAATCCGTTGTTCTTAAGATACTGTATCCTGTAAAACCGTTCATGGAGATAAAAATTGACCACCGAGATCGAAAACAGACGCATAGACTCAAACCCCGGCCCACGAAGGAGTCCTCAATGTAATTGTTACCTACGAGAATTGTAACCACCAGGAGCCATCGTAGAATTTCCTCCTCATCCCAATCAAGCACCTTCACGGCTCTTCCTGTAGCTCGCCTCCTGCTCGACCTGTAGGCCGTCAACCACAGGCGCCAACTCGCTCAAAATCTCATAAGCCTTCTTGTGGAATTCAAGCTGCGCAGCAATGAGATCTGCTAGATTGCGGAGCGGCTCAGGGGTATCGAGGACCTACGTTGACCATCTGTCAGCACTTGTCCACGTGAACAAACAAACAAACACTCAAGGAGGCACCCACGTTCTTCATAACACCCACAGCCTCCTCCGTAACGCCCACAAACTCATCCTCCTTTCCCTCAACCTCAGCCCTCAACTCATCACTCATCGGCAAGTCTTCCTCCCCTTTCCCCCCACTCTTCCCCTTACTCTTCGTCGCATCCAACCCTAACCTCGCATTCTCCACGCCCCGTCTTGCCCGTGTGGCAAACATCAAATTAGTATTTAGCGTCGTGCTCCATCCCGCTAGAAATCTTTGCTGGATCTGTTGATCCTGCGCAAGTCTCGCCTCTCCCACTTTCTCGCTCGCCAAGGCATATTTCTCCAGAGCAGTAGCGAGCGGGTCTTCGGTGCCGGAGGGGTGGGTTTGGACGAGGAGCTGACTGCCAGCTAGGGAGGCGCGAGCAATAGCATGGGGGAAAGTCTTGGGTTGAGGCTTTGCGCTCGGTGGGGCCGTAAGTGCTGCTTGGGCTTCTGCGGGAGAGGTGGCATGGGAGAGAAGATTGACTTTGTCGGTAATGGTGCGGCCAAGGTCATTGAAGGACTCGCGGATGTTGGGGGGATAGTCGTAGGCTTCGTTCGTATATTGCGATCTTCAGATTGTTAGTCCCGATGTTGGAAGATGGCTACCTTAGTAGGAATGGAGTCTTACGTGACTTGGAGAAGCTTCTGGTGGACTTGCTTCAGGGCATCGACACGTTTCTCCAGCTCGATGTAGTCAGGTGGGAGCTCAGTCTAGGGCCCCACGATTAGCTTCGGCTTGTGAATGTATCTGGATGCTGGGAGAGGGTGATCGGTGTACCTTCTCATCAGCAGTGCCGAGCTGCTCCTTTACGTATTGCTGTGTTCGGGCTGCGAACGGTGAGAAGGAAGACCTGTCCAAGCCATCAGCTAGACAGTTCGAGCTTCTTGGAGTGCTGAGATGAGGATTCCCCACGTTATGTTCTTCCCGAACGCTTGGAACTTGTCCATCTTGACGTGTTGTGGGACTTTGATCGCTATGGGAGCATATAGTGGTGCTTGAAGAAAGGATTCACTCGAAGTTATGAGTTGAAATTACTGTTCGAGGCGGAAGGAGCTTTGGGTGTTTTGATAGGGCTGATCTTTGATCAATAGGGTGTATCAGGAGATACTTGGCGAACCCAGTTGATTATGCAACACCGAAAGAAAGCACCAATTGACTGGATGTTATTGAGAGGAGTTTTGTTCGTTTGATTTACCGTGACCTATGTAATTACATGAAGCGCTCCAACCATGCTATGATGTCCAGTACTTCAATGTCCATCAAGATAGGAGGATAGTTGGAGAAGAATCTGGCGCCCTATTATGAAAACGCCGACATAGAATGAATATGGGTACAGTTGACGCTGGACGGGGAGTCTCTAGATCACGACGCGAGAACCTAGGAAATTGCTTTTGGGCCTCATCTCTTAGGGTTTCTTTTCGCCATCGCCTTGGCTCTCGCCGCCCTGTTGTCCTTCAGGTGGTGTCTCCCCTGCGTTGCCTGCTGGTGGTGTATTCTGTTCCTCGGTCCTAGCCTTGTGCATCTTATCGAAGAGGTTCAAGCTCGCCATTTGCAGCTCATCGGTTTTCTCCTTAAGCTCCGCCGCGGTGGCTGTGCCTTCACCGGTTTGGTTCTTTGCAACAAACTCTCGTAATGTCGCAATCTTCTCTTTGAGCTGATCAGCTTCGGTCTTATCGATCTTATCCGCAAAGTCCTTCAATGCCTTCTCAGTGTCGTTGAGCACACCGTCAGCGCGGTTTGCGGCCTCGATGGCAGCCTTGCGCTCCTTGTCCTGCTCTCCATACTTCTCAGCATCATCCACCATACCCTGGATTTCCGCGTCTGAAAGGCCTGATCCAGAGGCGATAGTGATAGATTGATCCTTGTTAGTAGACTTGTCTTTCGCGTGTACATGTACAATTGAGTCAGCGTCAATGTCGAAAGTGACTTCGACTTGAGGTACGCCTCGGTGCGCAGGTGGGATGCCAACAAGCTGGAAGTTTCCTAACAATTTGTTGTCGCGGACAAGCTCACGCTCACCCTGGTAGACTTTAATCTCAACGGCGGTTTGGAAATCTGCTGCGGTCGAGAAGATCTGCGATTTCTTAGTGGGAATAGTGGTGTTTCGGTTGATCAAACGAGTGAAGACACCGCCGAGGGTTTCGATACCAAGAGACAGAGGCGTAACATCAAGGAGAAGGACATCCATAACTTCGCCGGCTAGAACAGCACCTTGGATGGCAGCACCAATTGCAACAGCTTCGTCAGGGTTTACAGATTTTGCTGGGTCACGACCGAAAATACTCTTGACTGATTCCGTGACTTTTGGCATGCGGGTCATACCACCAACGAGAATGACTTCCTGAATGTCTTTGGCCTGGAGGTTGGCATCCTTTAATGCTTTCCTTACTGGATCGATAGTACGGCCAATCAATGGCTCCACCAGACTCTCAAGCTGTGATCTGGACATCTTCATGTTGATGTGCTTGGGTCCTGAAGCGTCTGCGGTGATGTAGGGCAGGTTAATATCCGTTTGCAAAGTTGACGAAAGCTCGATCTTGGCTTTCTCAGCTGCTTCACGGATACGTTGGATGGCCATCCGGTCGTTCGACAGGTCGATACCAGAATCTTTCTTAAACGACTGGACTAAGTGACGGACCAGATTGATATCAAAGTCCTCGCCGCCTAAGTGAGTATCGCCGTTGGTCGACTTAACTTCGAAAACACCCTTCTGGATCTCAAGGATTGAGATATCAAAGGTTCCTCCACCCAAGTCGTAGACCGCGATCACACGATCGTCTTCCTTCTCCAGACCGTACGCAAGTGCCGCGGCTGTTGGTTCGTTCACAACCCGCAAAACGTTGAGACCAGCGATTTGACCAGCGTCTTTGGTAGCCTGCCGCTGAGAGTCGTTGAAGTAAGCGGGCACAGTGACAACGCCGTTCTTGATGCTCTTGTTCAGATAGGCTTCAGCGGTCTCCTTCATCTTTTGCAGCACGAAGCCACCTATCTGTGAAGGTGAGTACTTCTGGCCTCGAGCCTCCACCCAGGCATCTCCGTTAGTGTGCTGCACGATCTTGTATGGCACCTCTTTAATGTCTCGCTGACATTCAGCATCGGTGTACTTGCGGCCAATGAGACGCTTAGTAGCGAATAGTGTATTCTCGGGGTTCACGACAGCTTGACGCTTAGCTGATATACCGACCAGTCGCTCTCCATCTTGAGCAAAAGCCACTACCGAAGGAGTTGTCCGTGTCCCTGAGGCAGAATATCAGTATTGAAAATCGGAGAACAGAGCTTTTCCAGGATATCAGACCTTCTGAGTTTTCTATTATTTTAGGTATTTTGCCTTCTAGAACAGCGACAGCCGAGTTGGTAGTTCCTAGGCGAAGTGTAAGTAAGTCTACCTGTCAAGCTGGGGCAAAACCACTCTCGACTCACCAAGATCAATGCCGATAACTTGACCCTTTATTTTTTCCTCACCACCAGTTGACTGAAATCGAGCAAAGGACGATACTAGAGGAGAGCGCGTAAAGGAGGAGCGTGAGAAAGCGGAGGTCGTGCGAGGTAGCTAGAGCTTGTACATTAGCTTCTATGCCCTTCTGATGTCTGAGTGTGAGATCCTTTACCGATCTTGCCAGCCTCGACGAAAGCATCTTCGAGTTATTCTATTACCAGTGCTGATCGAAGAAATGGTACCAAGTAGTGATGGAGTTGTGTGGAGAAGTGTATGGGAGGAGTGGGAGGCGCAAATGATGAAGTCGAATGGAAAAATTGTTCCAACGATTCCAGCCTTCTAGCGCAAAGTTTCTCAGCCCTACGGGCAACGGCAAATCGTCGTCACAAACACCGAGCAAGCTTCCCTTGATTGAACAGGGCATGCAACCAGTAATGCCCAAACATGCTCAGGGTACATAGTCCTCCCTCACCTTTACACCATGCCCATTGATTTTACTAGGTAAGTGCCCAAGGTGACGGAAGTATCTTGAGTGTCAAAAACATCGGATTAATGCGCAGTTATAAACAGACCATGTGAAACGCAGTCACTGATTCGTTCTTCCGAGGGGATTTTCTATGCAGCTAGAATACAGCAGCGGTATGTGTTGTCTCTGGAAATCATTACTGAACAGTATGTAGTTTGGACTAATAGGAAAAAGGCATAACCAGCTGAAGAACTTCATAAGCACGAAAGACCCCAACATCATCTACTACGCCTCTGAATATGAGGTCTTTGCACTCAATGTGACCACACGGAAGCGTACCTTGATAAAGAGCCTACCTTTCAAACCCTTCTGTCTCGATGCCGGTTATGGATGGATATGCGTGGGAGGAGAGAAGCACGGGCGGTGCGCCTTCATAAGCATCGACGAGCGAGGGACAGCTCTTCAGCAGCATGCTGAAGTCGACGATCTGTTACCATTAGACCTGGACCCGGAGTCTCGACGCTCACTCCACGACTTACGGCGCACTTCGCAATGGGGCCATTACCTAGGTGGATCTTCTACAAGGTATGAGCTGCAAACCCATGAATTGGGTGGGTCAATTGTCAATTCGGTCACAATACATCTCATTCGCAACGAGCAGAAAGAATTTAGGGACGAGATAGTCGTGGTGATAACGTGAGTTGAAGAGCATTTATCAGTGCCGAATGGCTCCTTAACCTCCTTAGGAACAATGATCAAACCGTACGTATTTTCTCCTTGACACAGTCGCGACTATTAGAGACCCTCGATTTTCAAACGCCTATGAACCATGCTTCCATATCGCCAGATGGCAGACTACTCCTAGCTGTTGGTGACGAAGGGCGAGCCTTCTTTTGCAGAAGGATCCGCCTACGTGGTGCTACAACGGCTGGAGAAAATTCATACGCCAGATATGAGTGGCATCAGATCGCAGAGCCCGAACTCAGCCTCACAGACCATGACAGCGATGCTTGTTTCACAACCGCCTTCTCACCTTCTGGGCATCTCTGCGCAGTGGCTTCTCAGTCTGGTGTTATTACCCTCTTCGACACTGCGCTGATATACGATGACATGGAACCTGATGACGCGGTAGTTGACGTACTGAAATCTTCGAGAGCCTCTATTCCCGGGAATTTTGTTGGAGCTGTGCGATCAATGAGTTTTTCGCCCGCTCCGTGGGACCTCTTGGCCTGGGCTGAGGACCAAGGCCGTGTATGTGTGGTAGATTTACGCAATGGTTTCTATTCGAAGCAAGTCATCGAGCTAGAGACCGACTCGCCAGATCTCAACAGAGCCGTTGTAGAAGACCACGATACCACCTCGGAGCAGCGGCAGCTCGAAATAGAACGCAGGTTTGTAGAAAGACACAGAGAAGCATTGGAAGCACAAGATCATCTCGCTGCCGTAAGCCACACCGCAGACTACCTGGAGCTCGCTGCTGCGCGAAGGCGGCTGGAGCGTGAAGCTCTTGACTCTACTTCGCAGGATCTCACTGCCCTGACAGAAACTGAGCGTCAGCTGGTTGATTCAATCGGTCTAAGACGCCTACCAGGGGGTAGTCATGATCCTTCTGAAGCATCTTCGAGTGGCCCTGTAAGTCTCAACTATACTCCTACCAGGAGTACAGACCCACACACTTGGACAGGCCTCCCTTCGCCTACACCATCATCCAACCTTCAAAGCCGCTCCACAGCGAGCATTCACGAATTCATGCGCCAACGTAATTGGGAGCGATCTCGTGCGAATGACCGTTCCTACCAACCTCGCCGCCGCAGCTCTGTAATCATCTCTAATTCCAATCCTCACTCTAACAATTCCGCACCACAAGCCTCATCCGGCCTAGCACCAATAGGTACTGCAACCCCAACGCTCTCAGCTTCACCATCCCGTCTACCTTCCAGCACCAATGATAACGCAGTCTCCCATCTACTCGACACAGATCCATGGCAAACAATAACAGACGCAATGGGTGCCTCGAACATGCCTCCCGAAACAATTGCTCGGCTTCGAAGCCTGCAGTCTAGGAATCTGGAACGAAGTATCCAAGCCAGAGCAGTTCCACAAGCAACGATAGATCGCCGCATGCAAGCTCTGCAAGGAGCTAGGGAGCAACCCATAGCCGCACATGCAGATGCTGCAGAAGCGAGAGTATATCGTCCAAGAGAGGCTAATGTACGTGCGTTGAGGCAGAACAGGGCAAGTAGGGCGGATGTCGTGTATGATGAGATAGACCGGGAAGTGCTGTTACGGAGGCTGGATGAGCCCACAAGGCAGCGGCCTAGGAACGAAGATGGCGTGACTACTATGGGTATTGGCTGGAGTCCGGAAGGGAGGAATCTGTGAGTTGATTAAATCTATCCTAAGGAAGAGTACTGATTCAAAGAGGTAGATTGGTGGCAACTGAAGAGGGCATCCTGGCATATCCAGTGAATATCGGAGGCAGAAAAACAATTCCCGGTGTATCTTTCTTGTGACGGAAAAAGACCTCTTCCATACGATAAATGTATAACTGAACGTTCATGAGACGGTGCATTGGAGTAACGATATTCGGCTTGATCTAATAATCATCAGAAGCGATGGCGTTGGGAGTCTGGCTTTTCACTTAGAGGCGGTATGCACGTTGTATTTATACCAAAAATTTACCATTCTTTCAGACAGCCACATTTAGCTACGGGCTCTCTCCATATGCAACATTGTATTGAAAGCAACACGCAATGGGGTATATCTACACCACAGCGCTGTGGGACCCCAATCCATAAGCAAAGCATGCTTTCTCACGCCAACCGTCTAGCGCCTTATCTGGGTCCATAAAGTGAACATCACACATCAGACATGTATACATAAAATCATCATAAAATCCTAATTGGTATATCTGTGCACGTCAAGCCTTCTGTATCCACCCAGAATGCAGAAAGAAGTCGAACAGCTTGGAGCTTTTCGATGGTTCGATCTATCAATATATGTCAGTGAACGTGCCTAAAACTTTCGAGTATGCTTTGAGACGAAATACCTTGCATAGTTCTCTGACCACCTTCCTTTTTAGCGCACCACCACTTTTCATTGCTTCTCGGATGACAGCCTCTTTCATGACGAGATAAGGCTTTGGCATGACTCTTATGACAGAGCACAAGTCCGCCTCTTCCTTGGTCAGAAGGTGTACATCAGTCGCGTTCTCACCATTTAATTTGAGAGGCTGCTGGCCACTGATTGCAGCGACGGCGTAACGAGACTTCTTCTCCTGTGGTGCTGGAGGAGGAAGAGTGGCGTTGGTGGTGCCATTCGTAAGAGGTCCTTTGGAATGGGTACCATTCGTTAAGGGTGCATTAGCAGGGGCCACAGGGGCTGGAGGCATAGGCTTAAAGCGTTCGGGAAGCTCAGGCGCCGTGAGCTCAACAGTCATCGTAGCCTTTTGATGTGCTTCCTTGTCTGCCTTCTTCTCCGGTCGAACGCCTGCTTGACGGTCAAATGTCCCTGTGGGCGCTGGACGTGCAGCACGCGCTTGTTTCTCTTGCTCGTACTTTTCCCCTGTTTTGAGATCACCAATGCGCATCTGCCGCCAATCCTGTAATTGGGAGATGGCTTGGCGGAGGTTGTGTTCGTATTCTAGGCTTGATGTGAAGGCCTCAAAATCTGTATGGTTCATCATCCTCGCAAACGGTTTGGCCTTGTTGGCTAGGGCCAACTCGTCTTTGGTCTTTTTCTTTTCCAATGCCGTATTCTTCTTATATTCAAGTAAGTTGTGTTCAAATATTACTTTCTTTCGGTCGGCTCGGGCCGTCAGTCGTGAGTTGTAGATGTCCATGACAACCATCTTGAATTCCATTTCCGGCTCTACTTCGCCAGTGCGCGGGTTCAGGCCATCTCCGGGGTCGAACTGCATATGTTGAACCGCTTCTTCAGCTTCATTCGCAAACTCTGTCTCAAATTCTAGGCGGCCCGGCATATACCCTTGGACTTCATGGCAGGCTGGGACGCTGGCGGTAGGTTTTTGTTTAGGCGTAGCAGGCGGTGCGGATTTAGCTTCTTCCCTCCGCTCTTCTATCCTTCGCTTCTTGCGTGCTTGGAAAGCTTCTCTGGGGACCTCTTCTGATAGACGTTTGTCGCCAGGGTCTGCATTGGCTGGCAGCGGGAAATTGGAGCTTTCAATGTAGGTTTTGATGTAGTGATCCCTGACTTCATCCTTGTTGCGGTAACCTCCAATATGGTCTGCTATATCAGCCCATGACCCAAGTCCATATACCTCTGCGCCTTCCAAAAGGCACAGCTCTTCGTCTGCGCCCCAGTCTTCATCATAGATGGGAATAGAATGCTGTTCGATAACTAGAAATTCGTGTGTTGCAGGGTCGTGGTCGCGCGTTTTTGCGCCATCTTTGAAGCATGGCACGCAGAGATCATACTCGTGGCAGACGTGGCACCGTATGCGTACCTGTAGAGGGTCATCAGCATCGCTGTGGATGACATAGATGCCAAGACTTCTCAATGGAGCGTACAGTGGACGTGATATCTGCCGAACAGACGTCGCATATGAATTTGAGTCCGCCCTCAGTGCCACGGGATAATGTTTTCTTCCTAATTACTCCCATAGCTAGTCCTTTTCCACTTTGATTGCTACCTGCGATGATCAGGCTTAACCGGTAGGACCTTGCTAGGTTGACCTATTATCAAGGCCCATCAACAGCACACTTTAGTGCGCCAGTCATTTGTTGCACGCGTAACAATGCGAAATATGGTGAATAGCTGAGGGTGTAGGGGGTTGTGCGATTCACTGCTTGGTTGATCACAGCAGTTCATGATTCTGCATGAGCCATGAGGTTCCAAATGTACCATGGCGCTAGCGGGCGGGCCTTGAGATGTTAGTCTGTGATTTGGTAATCGCTGTCATTAAATTATTGTGATGCTGAGTGGCTAATAATTAACTAGAATACCTTAGTTCTACGTAAGTTAAGGTAATTTTGGGTCAAAGGACCCTGAACTTGTTCCACACTGGAGTCGAAGTTACTCCGTACCTTACCGGTAGTACTGATTCTCTGAAAGGTAACTTAAGGTACTTTGTAATGCAGTGCCCACCCACAACAGCCTCTTGGTCAGCCTCTGGAACTGTGTTCAAGATGGCATAAACCTGCTGAAACATCTTACTGTCAATAATATCACCTTTCAATCTCACACTCTTATCTATTGGAGTCTTTCCGGCTGTCTTACACCAGGTTTGTGACGCAGTGTTACTCCGCATCTGGCACACAGACGCCATTCAATACCCTACAGCCCTATAACTTCGCACCACTTCCTCCTCCATACCTATTAGTTGTCGCGTTAGCCAACATGTCCTGGAATCTGACGAAAAGTGAATTGTCCAGTATCATGTTGTCATGGAACAAGACTGACTGCCTTACAGAATTCAAGGAGACCCATCTGGGTCCCCTGAAGAACTCCCTTGGAGGCCGATCAACGTCCACGTCTACCATCAAGGCTGAAACGCCTGAACCTATGGACGAGAAGCTCACTACTACCATCAGCACTACAAGTAGCAATGGCATTGGTAGGTGTTGCTATTGTCTGGCTCTCCCGCAAGCTGACGGCAGATAGCTGCGTCCGAGGCTATGGTCTCCCCACCCCAAGGTCCTTCCAGGCCCGGAATACTTATTGTCACCCTCCACGAAGGCAAAGAGTTCTCTCTGCCTCCTCACTACCAACAGCAATTCGCTTCACAGTACCAGAATTCTGCTTCCGGCGGCTTCTCAGTAGCAGGATCCATGCGGGGTGACCCATCAATGTCTCGTACGTCAGGTGGAATGGCTGGCTCCTACGCCCCAGCTGGTCGTCCTCAGTCTGGTGGAGGCGGAGGTATTAACGCTGCTCCAACTATCCATGGACGTTACTCTTCACGACATCTCCCATATGCATTACTTGACTTTGACAAGCTTCAAGTCTTCGTTGATGCGGTCTCTGGAAGTCCATCAAACCCGTATTGGGCAGGTGATAACACTTCCTATAAATTCGATGTTTCACGCGCCACAGAGCTATCCGTACAGATATACCTTCGGAACCCAAACGCCCGGCCAGGCGCTGGTAGAAGTGAGGATATCTTCTTGGGTGTGGTGCGGGTTAATCCGCGTTTTGAGGAGGCCAAACAATTCGTAGAAGATCCAAAAGCGAGCAAAAAGGATCGGGAAAAGAACGTGGCCGCATTTGCCGAGCAAGAACGTTCGATGGGACAGATGGGAACTGAGTGGTTGGATGTTGCTTTCGGAACCGGCTCTCTCAAAATTGGTGTCACATTTGTCGAGAACAAGCAGAGAACTCTCAAGATTGAAGACTTTGAGCTCCTGAAGGTCGTCGGCAAAGGGAGTTTTGGCAAAGTCATGCAAGTCATGTAAGCATTTGCTGGATTCATGTGAATATTTGGACGAAATGCTAACGATACTCTAGGAAGCGTGATACCCACCGCATTTACGCTCTCAAGACCCTCCGCAAAGCACACATTATCTCCAGATCCGAAGTGGCGCACACACTTGCTGAGCGATCCGTCTTAGCGCAAATCAACAATCCGTTCATCGTCCCCCTGAAATTTTCTTTCCAGTCTCCCGAGAAGCTCTATCTTGTGCTGGCTTTCGTCAATGGTGGAGAGCTTTTCCATCATCTCCAACGGGAGCAACGCTTCGATGTCAATCGTGCACGATTTTATACTGCTGAGCTTCTTTGCGCCTTAGAGTGCCTCCATGGATTCAACGTCGTATACCGGGACCTCAAACCCGAGAACATCTTGTTGGATTATTCGGGACATATTGCGCTGTGCGATTTCGGCCTCTGCAAGATGGACATGAAGGACGAAGATCGAACAAATAGTGAGCTCCATATGCCCCAAAGCTTTGCGTCTTGCACTAACATCTCTCATAGCCTTCTGCGGCACCCCCGAGTACCTTGCCCCAGAGCTTTTACTAGGCCAGGGCTACGACAAGTCTGTAGATTGGTGGACCCTGGGTGTCCTTCTCTACGAGATGTTGACCGGTCTGCCTCCCTACTATGATGAGAACACCAACGAGATGTACCGTAAGATCCTCTCGGAGCCTCTACATTTCCCAGGACCGGAGATCGTGCCTGGCCCTGCCAAAGACCTTCTGATAGGGCTACTCGACCGAAGGCCAGAACATAGGCTTGGTGCCAAGGGACCTTCTGAGATTAAAGCCCATCCATTCTTCAACCAGATTGATTGGAGAAAGCTGCTACAAAGACGATATGATCCCACTTTCAAGCCCAACGTGGTTCGTAATCATTCTGTTTAGCGCATTATAGCCCATGCTAATTGAAGTAGACTGACGCGCTGGACACTGCGAACTTCGATCGCGAATTCACCCAGGAAGCACCTACAGACTCATATGTTGAGGGTCCCATGCTATCACAGACTATGCAACAGCAATTCACAGGCTGGTCCTACAATCGTCCCGTTGCAGGTCTTGGCGATGCTGGGGGGAGTGTAAAGGATCCATCATTTGGAAGCGTCGCGGGTTAAGTAGATTAGAGGCGTGGTATGATGAATGATCATGAATGCATTTGAGCAAGCGTAGCAGCGGTGCGGCAATCGTCTTAGAGATTCAACCGCTGTGGGGGATTCCATAGTAAGCAGACAGTCGCATACATACACATACACATACACATACACGCTCAGCATATTACTGCGGAGCCTAGGAACATTGTCCTTAACGCATGCATGCATGCCCAGTCTCTCAGTAGGTACTTACATGAGCATTGATCAAATGTGCGGCGGCTGACTGAGCATGAAGTGGCGTCAACAAGTGTAGGACGAGGCGGACGGTTACCTACCTAGTGGGGCAGAAGCTGCGGAAAGTTCGGTGGGGCATCCTGACATTTTTTGACGTTTGTCCACCCAACCTAAGATTTATTCTTCACAACTTCCTGGACAGACAGTCGTTTCTATTCACCCTACTATTCCCTCACAGTTGACCAGGTCTAATCGCTGTTCCCTGCAAACGCCATAATGTCATTCTCCCAAGCCAGCGACCTTGGAGCATGGCGACTGCTGCAGGAACACCACACCACCTTGGGCCGCAACATTGTACTCAAAGAATTCTTTGAGAAGGATCCTTCCCGCTTCGATACTTTCTCCCGTACCTTTCACAATACAGCCGACAAGTCCGAGATCTTATTCGACTTCTCCAAGAATTTCATAACTGAGGAGACACTGAAGCTACTTATCCAACTAGCCAAGGAAGCTGGGGTTGAGAAGCTGCGAGATGAGATGTTTGCAGGAGAGAAGATCAACTTCACTGAGAAGAGAGCTGTTTACCATGTTGCGTTGAGGAATGTCACCAATCAGCCTATGAAGGTGGACGGCAAGAGCGTGGTGGAGGGTGTCAATGAAGTACTGGACCATATGAAGGTGTTTTCGAACGAGATACGGAGTGGAGAGTGGAAAGGTTACACCGGAAAGAAGATCAATACCATCGTCAATATCGGCATTGGAGGCTCCGATCTGTGAGTATAATTAATCATAGGGGAGTGAGCTGGTAACTAAAATAAGGTGCAGCGGTCCAGTCATGGTCACGGAAGCATTGAAGCCATATGGTGACCGGAACATGAAACTGCATTTCGTCTCCAACATCGACGGCACCCATATGGCAGAGGCTCTACGTGACTCCAATCCAGAAACCACACTCTTTTTGGTTGCCTCCAAGACCTTCACGACCGCCGAGACAACCACAAATGCCAACACGGCCAAACAGTGGTTCCTAGAGTCAGCCAAGGATGTAGAGCACGTCGCTAAGCACTTCGTCGCCTTATCGACTAACGTCGAGGAAGTGACGAAGTTCGGAATCGACAAGAAGAACATGTTCGGGTTCGAGAGCTGGGTCGGTGGCCGGTACAGCGTTTGGAGTGCCATTGGCCTTAGCGTAGCCCTGTACATTGGTTTTGACAACTTCCATGAGTTCCTTGCCGGCGCCCACGCGATGGACATGCATTTCAAGGAGACTCCGCTTGAGGAGAACATTCCAGTCATTGGTGGTCTTCTCAGCGTGTGGTACTCAGATTTCTTCGGTGCACAAACGCATTTGGTATCGCCATTCGACCAATACATGAACCGCTTCCCAGCGTACCTACAGCAATTATCAATGGAGTCGAACGGCAAGGCCATCACAAGAGAGGGCGACTATGTGAAGTACACCACCGGAGCAATCCTGTTTGGAGAGCCTGCAACAAATGCCCAGCATTCATTCTACCAGTTGCTTCATCAAGGCACGAAACTCATTCCTACCGATTTCATTCTTGCTGCCGAGAGCCATAACCCAATCCAGAACAACAAGCACCAGAAGTAGGCCTCTCGGGAGCTTCCTTTCCTGCCACAATCGCAGCTAACAGAAACACAGAATGCTTGCCTCCAACTTCTTTGCCCAAGCTGAAGCCTTGATGGTTGGCAAGACGCCAGAGGAAGTTGAAGCCGAAGGGGCGCCCAAGGAGCTCGTACCCCACAAGACGTTCTTAGGCAATCGACCTACTACTTCCATCCTCGCCCAGAAGATCACGCCTGGCACACTTGGAGCCTTGATCGCGTACTACGAGCACTTTACCTTCACTGAGGGAGCGGTCTGGAACATCAACAGCTTTGACCAGTGGGGTGTCGAGCTGGGCAAGTCGCTGGCGAAAAAGATCCAAGCGGAGCTAGAAGAGAGCGGGGAGAGCAAAGGGCATGATGCTAGCACAAGCGGATTGATCAATGCATTTAAGAAGAAGTCTGGAATACCATGATTGATCAAACACTCCACGCGAAACGAAAACGGAAGTCATCATCGGGCAATGAAGATAGAGATAGCTTCTGGATAAGGAACATTATTTAAGGAACATTTGATCAAACGTTGTTCGTTCTTTCAATAGAGACCATAGTAGTCTGCCCTTGACAAGGACACGAGATATATATAATATCGGGGAGAGTTAAAGGTGGAGCTACCGTACCGAGCGTACCTCATGCTTTGGGCTAGGTAAAAGCGTGACACTGTGACACATGTCTGGCCCTGGCGATCTCCCGTTACCTTACGTATACCTAGTTCTACCTTACCGTAGAAACGACAAGCGTGCGGCCAAGGGCTTAGGATTCTCCAAAACCCAGCAATTTCTGCGCCCCAAACTCCCTTACGATGATCCGGTAAATTTGTTTGGCGATGGCTCGTACAGGCTGTCAGAAGGTGTCAATGGTCTTTCATGTACTCGTTTCCCTCTTCTTTGCTTTTGCACACGCCGCCAACGCAGCCAAAGCGGAGGAAAAGGCCAGCTATGCGCCTGGAGATGCTATACCTGTCAGCTGTTTGAATCGGACTGTGTAAGCTTTCTGTGCTCAATGCGAGAGGTCAAACCCGCCTCGTCAAAGTGGAAGTGGAGCAGTAAGAAATTTGTGGCTAATGTAGGTGCTTTGCGCGCAGCGACACTGGCGAACATGTAAGCGGCGAGCTTCCCCTGGAAGAAACGCCTTCCGGACAACCATATTCTCTCCTTCGTTTCTAATTTCGCCTCCTACAGATTACAGATGATAAGGGCCAGCTCCAGTACATTCCTTTCATGACCTGCAACGAAACCGGACGTCCCCTTGAGCTCTACTTCGGCATAGAGAAAGGTTGCTTAACGATTACCCCTTGCCCTTCCTCTCTCCGAACATTCAAACCTGACGCTCCCAGACATCAATTGCACCCTCCAATCCATAGACGACCCTCTCTTCCACCTCCTCGAATTCTACATCCACAATGACGCCCCACTCACCTGCCGCATACCCACCCACCCCCTTAACCATAACGAAATAACCAAATCCTCCTCTTCCTCCACCAATGACGATTTCATACCCCTGATATTTGCCCTCTCAGGCGCCCTCCAACTCTCCCACCTCCACATTTCCTCAAAATTGAATGTATTACTACATACCAGTCCAGAATTAGCTACGCAGGACGCGGACATCCTAGCTGCAACAGCCTATTCGAGTCCTTCGCTAAGTTCGGCAAGCACCAGGATCGTTATAGGCGACCCTTTGCCACTGCAATTGAGCGTTCATTGGTATACTACGCCCACCTTACCGCCATCAACTACAGGGAAACAAGGGCTAGGCGGGCATGTTCACCTCAGCACAGTCGTATATTGCTTATTAAGTGCGGGCGTTGGGGTGGCGGCGAGTCTGGCGTATTTCAGAGGCGTAGAGTTGCCGAGACGAATAAGGGGTTATGGGAAAGATAGGATGGGTGGGGAGAGGGGCGGGGGTTATGCGTTTCCGGGGTCGGGAATGAATGGTTATGGTACGGGAAAAAGGGATTGAGACAAATTTGCGATGGCATCGGACAGGCGCAACAATGTGTCAATATGGTTAGACGTGTGTATATACCCCTATTTTCGAGTACGTTTGTCATTAGTACTCATGATCCTAATTGTGATTGATTTCAAGATGGGTGTTCACTGCATCTTGTTGAGCTCAGTTGGCGATATCTGCCTCAATAATGCCAACATCGAGATGATCTTTGCCTTGAAAGAGTGAGACTTCAACGTTGAGCAAGAACGAGGTGCTTTTCGAAGGCTTGTATTGAGCAAATTCATCGTTCTGGTGCAGTCAAGAGTGTAATCTTTGTCCCTGTTGGAGGGTGTGGCCTCTATGTTCGCAGGCTGACACGGCACTGAGCCATTGTACTACCCACTTCAACCCAGAAAGGGCGGCATACCTTCGAAATGTGCTCATGCCATGGTCTGGTTCCCCAAACTTTGCACTTCATTGAGCTCAGGTGTTACGCTGAATTTGCAGCTTAGAATTCAAATGAAAATTAAATCAGTACGCAATGTTCCCTCATTCTTCAGTGACTTGAGTGTGCTCTTGGGACTAACACACAAGCAACTAATGAGATTAATGTTCCCTCGGACGCAGCTCTCAAAGAGTAAACGGACTTTGACTTCCTGTCGCGACCCAATCGCTCTCATAATGCCCATAGGCTGGACAAAATCTATCCTTCTTTCCTATTCCCGTGCTTCTCCTCTCATTGCCGCTCTTTCTTTTGCCGAATCCTCTTCCAGTCCTTCACGTCGCCTCTTCTACTGTCTCTTCACGAAGCTTTCTCTATCCATAATGCCCCTTTCGCTCTGGCATTTCTGTTCTTGCAAAGGTGATTAGATTGAACCAGTTCTACGAACATAACCAGATCTGATTCGACGACTTGAATGATCCTGAACTTCGAAGCATCAGATTTGAGGTCGCTTGCGACCTTAACAATGAGAGTGTTGTGTGTACTAGAACGGGGAGCACGGAACAGACATTGCAGAGCTTTGCATCAACTGTATATTGGTCGTCGTAGTTCGATGGACAAACGTAGTACGGACGTGACGCGGCAACCGTGATCATGTTTGACAAACAAGAGTATTAGATCATTTGCTTTCTTGGAACGTCGTAGTTGATGATAGCGCTGTGGGAACGCGATTGCAGGGATGGGGACTATTCCTGACGACTCAAGTTGAGGTAAACCACGCCGTGCTAGGAATACTTCTTCGCTCATGTTTCAGCGACAGCGAAAGCAGATCTTGGAAGTCGATACGACGCACATGAGCTATAGCACGTTCGTATTGAAAGTGAGTTAGACGCTTAGTGAATGCATATGGGACGAATGCAGCTGGAACTTCTGCTTATATAGCCACTGCCCTCCTTGTCATTCCCAGCACACCTCTTGCTTGTTGCCATCCTTGGCAGCCACTATGACGCACAAGCCACAACTTCATCTGTTCCGAAGTCAGCCACTCTGACCTACATGCTAGCCTCATCAGTCCCTTACCACACGATTCCTAAGATGAAAGCACTGTTCCCCATCTACAGCCTGTCCACACCCTGAGAGACTTTATGAGGCGACGGTGAATTGTGAATCGACTCAAGGGCCCAACAAGCGAGTTCATCCCAACCACTAGAAATTATAGCAAATGACATTCGCACGTCCAGTAATCTCGAGTTTACCAAGATCTGGCATTTATCTGAAAACAGTCTCTCGATACCTCTCTTTTGAATCTTCAAGACCTTCAAAGTCAGTGCCTTTGTGGAGAACCCACATGCGGGATAAATACACCCATCTCCGCATCGACTCTTCTCAGAGCAACTTCGGTAATATCATGACAGAAAAGCTCGAAGCCTAGTCCAATAGATAGCCTTGAGGTGATATGGAGGTCATCAATGCCCGACTCAGACAGCTGGAGGATATAGAGACAGCACTGTACCTACAGCAACGGACAATCGTTCAGAGCCGTACATGGGAAGATGAACAATTACGGATCAAGCGAGAGGAGGAAGACCGTAACTTCCTCAGCGTACTGAAAGAGAGAGATGAAGAAGAAGACGTGAGTATGCCGTCGCTTGGTATTGGAATGTAGAGTTCTAAAGAGCGTTCAATAAGGTCTGCGTGAGCAGCGAAGGTCTTTAGCTCACTCTACGTTGCCGAATATGCTAGTCATGATAAGCACCCCCATGCCACGTCGCGTCGGCCCAATAACAAGAAGTAATACCAAAGCCAAGCGTGCTGTCGGCAGCGCTGCGAACAAGTCAAAGGAGAAGATATTTGGCCTACCGACAACACATGACAGCCAAGGGTATCCTCTATACACGCGATCTTCGGACGGCAAGCTGATTTACTTACGTTGCTCAGTTACAGGTTGTGGACGAGCAACCTTTAACACTGTTCTTGCGCTCCGAAAGCACATCTGCAACCCCAATCATAGTCACAAGTTGTTCACCAGCAATGACCATGATATTGAAGTTTGTGGCGAGGTTGCTCCCGGTCAAGAAGACTTCCACGACGATACCGGTCTGCAGCCTTCAATGGCTACCAAAATTCTCAGTATGGCGAGTATCATGTACGGGAATCTGACTCCGCCAACAACGGAAAATGAGAACGAGGGCGCACTTAGCGTCATGTCAGGATTGCATACTTTGGTGGAGTCGGATCGTCATTCGCCCCCTTCACAGGAGGCCACAAGAGTCACAGACCTGATTAGAGTGAACCGAGCATCTACCACCCAGCCAAAGCGCGGGACAGAGACTAGAACACAAGCCCAGCAAGCTGCAAAGCGATTCGACGATTTCACAGATTGGATTCGGAGGACAGCGACGGCGACAGAGACGACTTTGCTGGGCAAATCACTGCCGATAAGATTGACCAGCGTAGGGCAGCTAGGCGAAAGGCTACTACACCCGACCATTCACTTACTGGCAGTGAGCTTTTGGATATCTGTGGCGACATAGAGCGGCACAAGACAAAAGACCTGGCACAAGCGAGTGTGGACCAAGGTGATAAGAGGGAATGTGATGAGAGCCTTTCTCTATTTCGGGAGCAATTGCAGAGAAACGCTAGTCCTGAGCATCTTGCTACATCCGCTCACGGCGCTCTGAAGCAAGGCCTTGAAAATGCGGCTAAGGCGAAGCTACCGAGTGGGGATGGTGAAATTGTCGTGACTCGGAAAAGGGCTGCTTCAGCTCGACCCTGTACGCCAGTATCATCCAGCAAGCGACTTCAAATCACCGAAGGACCTGGAACCATTTGAGAAAATTTTGTGATTGTATAAACCCTGACAAGCAACGCAATGGCTGGCCAGGTGACTGAAGTCCATACAATACGCAGTTCTGCGAACGACAGACAAGGGAATCTCTGGAATTCATATGCTCCGAATGACGTTCTGTTTGAAATCGAAGGTTGTGCTTTGGCGTTTTGCGTGAAGTTTCTGTCATTAAAACACCAGAGCACCATTTTCAAGCGATGCATGACCTCTATCATTCAATATCTGACTTAGACCAACTGCTCTTTATGCGTGTCACATCTCAAGGCCTTTTGCGAGGCCTTGGAGGACTGTAGCACAGCAATTTGCAAGCCTATTCTTCATCACGGTCCTTCAAGCCTGAATTGCAGCATAATCGGAGACTCAATGTAGTCACCAATGAACAAAGATCATATTGTAATGAATAGTATGAGATGTGATGGTTGCGAGATACATTCGAGATGAGACATACCTTTCCTCAACTGGGTTTCTTGCGTAGTATGCCAACATGGAGGACGAAGCCAGAGCCTGATTTCAGTCCCTCAGTCAAAAGCTCATCAGGTACTCTCCAAACTTCAAAGGCTTTGCGGAAGGCGACTAGCCAGGTTTCGAAAACGATATCCGAGCGAAGTTGCTGTGCTATCATGCATAGCGTTGATTTCCCCGTGCTTGAAGTATTGGCTAGCTGGCATAGTTCAGCACATGTACGCACAAATGGTTCAACAAGTGCTTCGTTGTAAATGCAGTCACAAGCTAGTACAGCGTCGAAGTTGCGGCCTGGCGCCATGCCAACAAGTGTCGGTAATTCGGATACCGAACTTGATTCCCAGTCCAGAGCTATAATCTCTATGTTATCTCCCATAAGTCCACGAGCTGTACTTGCAGGCGTCTTTCCCTGCTTCTTGACACTCTCAGGCTTCATCGAGCTATTGCTGGCGATGTTAGGCTTCAGCCATTTGAAGACGTAATCCTGGTCAGTGGCGATGTATCTTCCAACTCTCGAGGCTAATGAAACAGCAACGATGCCTGAGATGCCACACCCGAGCTCTAGGACTGCTGAGTGCTGGTCCAGGGCAGAACATTGAAACAACAAGTTGTCATCTGAGGCCACCCAATCCGCGAATAATGGCGTGATCTTCCAGACGACTGCGCCGGTCGTGCCTCCTTTTCGATCAGACGATAGAAGGCCAGGGGACTGGGTAATTATCAGATCTCTGCTGGCAACGGTAATTTCGAGGTTTGTAGCTTTCGCATCCACAAAGCCAAGATTTTGAGACGGTATATCTTGCGAGAAAAGAAGGAACGTTTCTTCCTCTGGATCTTCAATTTGTGCCCCGAGTGCCGAGGTCAGACTTTGAAGTGCCGTCATAGAAGCGAGATGTTGGATTGGTGATCGGCGTAGACGCTTTCCAGCTGTAGGTAAGCGAGAGCACCTTTCCAGTCAGAGTGGCGAGAGTGGATAGTAGAAAGCAGCCGAGGCGCCCAGCACAAGGGTGAAAAGCGGGTCTGTATTTCTAAAAATGAAACGTATTGACGCATCAATGACGATCAAGGTGCACGAGTCTGAAGCATGAGATGCGCGCTAGGGATCATGGACAGCCTGACCCAGTACGCATCGGACGTATGGCGCTACTGCGTCCGGACTGCACAAGATACCGAGCAAGCCTTGTCTGGTACACTAGCATTAACTTATATAAGAATGCTTGTGGGGAGTAAAGTATGTAAATCAGTTGCAAAGCTCTCTGAAACATAAGCACAATTACGTCATCGGTATCAACCAATAAGGTAAGGTAGCTTCAACGCCTTGTCCAACTCACAAGACCCTGTGTGTGTCCGAACAGGCTGCAGCTTACACCTCAGCGGTCCCACCCTTACGTATCATTAAAGTGACTAAACCTACAGACCTACCCACCTCTTTCCCCTTCCATCGATCCGTCACCTATTGAAGCAGAAGCTCAAGATGTCGAAAAAGGACCGCGAGTTCAAGCCACAGCCAAAGTTGTATGGGACTCCACCTTTCACGGTCGAAGCTTCCGGCTACAAGCCTGTCAAAGGCGAAACTATTCCCAGAAGGCATCCTGTTGCCAAGGACAAGCTCATCAGTACTCCTTCCGACGACGTAAGGACCATCTTCGATATCATCAAGCGCAGCGCGGACAAGTTCGGTAATGCCAAAGCCTTAGGTACAAGGAAGCTGGTCAAAGTACACAATGAGACCAAAAAGGTCAAGAAAACAGTGGATGGGAAGACCGAGGAGGTTGACAAGAAATGGTCGTACTTTGAGCTAAGTGGATACAGCTATATGAGCTTTGTCGAGTATGAGAAGCTGGTCGGCCAAGTTGGGTCTGGCCTGCGGAAACTTGGAATGGTTAAGGGCGAACGCTTGCAACTGTTCGCTAGCACAAGGTGAGCGTTACTATGCACGTATGACTCTCGTTGCTAATGACTTCGCATCTACAGCGCCCACTGGCTTGCCATGTCTCATGGTGCAGTCTCACAGTCCATCCCAATAGCTACTGCGTACGACACCTTAGGCGAAGAAGGTCTCAAGCACTCCCTGGTGCAAACAGGAGCGAGGACTATCTTCTGTGAACCACATCTGCTGTCAACACTCAACAACCCATTGAAAGAAGCGAAGGAGATTAAATTCGTGATATACAACAGCGATGGGGACGTCAAGCAAGAGAACATCGACAGTTTGAAGAGTAGCTACGACTATCTTACAATCATGAGCTTTGAGGAGTTAAGAGAGCTGGGGGAAAAGAATCCTGCGGAACCTGTCGTTCCAGAACCTGAGGACCTATGCTGTATCATGTATACCTCTGGCTCGACCGGTCCGCCGAAAGGTGTACCTATCAAACACAAAGCTGTTGTCGGGGCTATTGCTGGTGTGACTACAATCATTGGTCAATATATTGGTCCTGGAGACAGACTGCTCACATACCTTCCCCAAGCCCATATCCTTGAATTCGTCTTCGAGAACGCTTGTCTGTACTGGGGTGGTACTATGGGATATGGCAGCCCAAAGACACTTTCGGACGCCTCAGTTCGTAATTGCAAAGGCGACATTCGAGAATTCCAGCCAACGATCCTTGTCGGCGTGCCTGCTGTATGGGAATCAGTCAAGAAAGGTATTATCGCTAAGGTTAACAAGGGTAGCATAGTAGTGAGAAACCTTTTCTGGAGTGCCCTCGCTACAAAGAGCTTCCTGCTGTCATCTGGATTGCCTGGAACCGCGATCCTCGATGCAGTCGTGTTCAAGAAAATCAAAGACGCAACCGGTGGTCATTTACGTGTCTGCATGAATGGAGGTGGGCCTATTGCTAAGGATACCCAACGCTTCATCTCGATGGCAATCACCCCTATGTTAGGAGGATATGGTCTCACGGAGACTACTGCGATGGGTGCTCTGAATGATCCTATGCATTGGACTGACAGTGCTTTGGGAGACATTCCCTCGTGTGTTGAAGTCAAGCTTGTTGACTTCGAGGATGCGGGTTACTTTACGTCAAATAAGCCACCTCAGGGTGAGATCTGGATTAGAGGGCCCACAGTATTCGATGGCTACTTCGAGAACGAGGAAGAAACAAAGGAAGCTCTCACGGATGATCATTGGTTCAAGACTGGTGACATTGGCGAATTTGACAAGAATGGGCATCTTCGAATTATCGACCGCAAGAAGAATCTGGTCAAGACTCTGAATGGCGAGTACATTGCACTTGAAAAGGTAGGTCGTTCAGAGAGATCTTGTGACCTGTGGCTTTAAATTAACACAACGTAGCTGGAATCCGTCTACCGCTCTGCGACGGTGGTAGCAAACATATGTGTCCACGCCGCCAGCGATCGCAACAAGCCTATCGCCATCATCGTGCCTGCCGAGCCAGCGCTCATGGAGCTTGCCAAGGAAAACGGCATCGAAGGCAATGGACTCGAAGACCTTATCCACGACAAGAAGCTGAATGGCCTAGTCTTGAAGGAAATGCAACAAGTCGGTCGAGAGGGGGGTTTGGCAGGTATTGAGATCATCGATGGAGTTGTAATGGCAGATGAAGAATGGAACACAGTAAATGTAAGTGCTCACCGGACACTAGCATAATGGTCGTCACTGACAAGCTACAGGGCCTGACAACAGCGGCTCAAAAGATCAACCGGAGAGGCATATTAGCCAAGTACCAGAAGGAGGTCGACAAGCTCTATGCAGATGGAAATTGAGCTGGTCTTCTATTGAAGGAAGATACGACCATTTTGACTTGGGTATGTGTGAACAGCGGGCTGGTGTCAGGATTCTCTTAGCATTTTCTTCCCGAACGTCGTCACTATAATGATTAGGCAGACCATGTAGCAATATAAACAATAGCGGTATCACCAAGAAGGTCTTAGTCACGGATGGTAAATGCCCTTCTACAGACCACGTCTTTCTGAACCCAGCTTGCCTAAGCATCGACAGCTCGTGAGCAATGTCCATGTCTTTGCAGAATTTGTATATCCCTCAGAGAATCCGATCTCAAAGGCCTCTGTAGATATTGTACCCCTCATGGCCACCACCCTATAATCCAATCCTCCCCCCTCAAACCCTCAATCCACCCTTCTGATCCTCGGTATCACCTCTTCCAGCGCCTGCCTATCTTTCTCAGTAGGCTTCAGCCCAAAGTACTCCTCTACTCTATCCGAGAGCAGGAGGCCCAAACCAGCCCACGCCATTGTTCCGATACCGAAGTAGAGACGCGTCCGGGGTTTGAAATTTTTGAAGGATCTGAGGAGTGTTAGTCAGGAGTGTCTGTCTGGTCATGGGACGTGGTTTGGGGGTGCGAGATGGTGGGTGGATGAATGTGTGGGGAGAGAGAAAGAGCGTACTTCCACAGGGACATTTTGGGCGGCTATCATGCCATTGTCAGATTTCCTCAATGGACATTTGCGGAGAATTGATCTTGCAGCGAAGCCAACGCCTGGTGTAAAGGTCGTTGCTACAAAGGAGTGTGCTCTCGGTCTGAGCCCAGAATTGTCTAAAAAAGACGAGGTTGACGGTTTAGAAATTAATTTTCATGGGCTAACGCTTATATATCATCTCTATGCACATCACTCCTAAACACCTTGCACCGGCTATGCTTATCATATCATGCACTGCACTGACAAACACATACACATCAAAAACAATAGTATGTTACGCCTCCAAGAGCCGTCATCCCAACGCCAATCCACCACCATCTATCAGCATTAATTGGTTCCTTCCGTTTGATCATAACATTCTTATTCATTGGCTCCGGCGATACCCCCAAGTCTTCCAGGCTTCGCTTTGCTTTCCCCGTAGATTTGGCTCCAGCGGCCGTCGCGCTGCTTGTTGGATTCAAGGTCTGAGTTGGAAGCATCTGTGGCGGTTTGTAGGCGAGGTACATGGGATTGAGAGGCGAGCCATCGAAGGCGTAGAGGTTTAGGCGTTGGGCACCACTGTAGGCATCTTTTTCTACTTGGTAATCCTGGTGTTGTGTCAGTGTACTTGTTCGGCATAGGTCGAATGTTGGAGGCGAAAGCTACCTTGAAGAGTTCCATCTGGTTGTAACGAGTGTATACGGCGTTGCCGTAGTTGCAAGGGTCTGAGAGAAGCTGGCGCCCATCAACACCAAACGGTGTAAGACTCAGAGAGCCATTCGCATTCTTCGTGTATGTGCCGTGCTGCCATTGTATGATTCCTTGAGGACAGTTTGGGTTCGACGCTGGAGAGTGTGTTAGATGGAAGAATTGAGACGAGGTATTCTCCAATAAGACCCACGATTTGAGACTGCTCTATAGTATGCTTCCTCGTAATAGCCGTCGTCGGTAAAGGAGTACGAGAAGCCTGTCAGGGCAGGCTCAAACATCCTCTCGTTGATTGGATCATAGAAACCCTACAGACGTCAGACCCATAGCTCTCAGAATTCCGCTCTAGAAAACTTTGATGTCTCTACAGCAGCAGGATAAATATGTGGCATCATGCAAGGAGTACGTACTGGTCCAGTGATCACTTTTCTCGATTTGGTTGTCCATGTCCCCGTCAACTGAGGATCAGTCGTCTGAGCGAGTGTGTAAGGCGCAAGCACAGCGCCCAGCGCCAGTAACGACTGTAACGACACTATCATCACGAATGTATGTGGGTTGTTTGTATGTCTAAGTTCAGGAACGCCTATCAAAAAGGATGGCGCGCCATGCACTAGTGGAGCCGCAGTTGCCAAGTCCAGCCAAAAATAGACATCTGGTGACCGAAATGGCTTCCTTTCTCTGGAAAATATATACTGTTATCACCAAAGCTCTATCTAATAGAGCTGATGGACACCAACGTTATCACATCGGTCGCCTGGATTTTCAGTGTTACCGATCACTGAATACTCAGTCATTAATCAGGCCGTATCACAATCTCTAGGGTAGACATGTTCAGCATTGACGACGAAATGGCCGGACTTCGAGTAGCCAAGAAGGAACTACGAGGATTGATGCGTCAGAGACTATCACGTCTATCTGAAGAGTCTCTACTCAGGCAATGTTCGTTGTTGTCAGGCCACTACCAACACCCACCCCGCTGATCCAGGATTACTACAGCTAACGCCGCTACACACGCTTTACTGTCCATGCCAGAGTACCAGAATGCAAGTAGAGTTGGGATCTATCTCTCGATGCCTGAAGGCGAGATATGCACGGGCGCTATCTTAAGAGATGCTTTTGCACATCATAAACAAGTCTTTGTACCATATCTCTACAAGGCCCCAATCAAAGATCAAGAAAAGCCGCAGTCAGTCATGGACATGGTCTCTTTGCATTCTAGCAATGATTGGGAAGGCTTAAAACGAGATGCTTGGGGCATACCGACAGTTGCCAAAAGCTCAATAGTTGGGAGGCAGCGGATTCTAGGAGACGTTGAATCCAACAACGAAACGAAGAAGCTAGACATGATAATCATGCCTGGAGTGGCTTTCGACAGTGGCCTGTCGAGGCTTGGACACGGTAAAGGCTTCTATGACTATTTCTTGCAACGGTACCATGCTTCGAAGGGTGGCTCAATGCCTCTTCTCGGTACGTAGAATTGACTCTTGTGTTCCGCCTGTATGTCGTTCCTGATGGACATTCAGTTGGACTTGCCCTTGATGTGCAGCTCCTACCAGAGCCCCAGAAAGTCCCGATCGATGCTTCAGACTGGCAATTAGATGCGCTGGTCGTTGGTGATAGTACAATTGTCCGACGATGGGGAGTTATTTGATCGAAGACTTGTAGAGATTGACGGCACGTAAAACTTTTTGGGGTATCAAAGTGCTCTTTGAATGACGCGCGAGAGTCATGAGAAAGACGGGTCACTGCAATTGCTGGATAAGAGACACGTTATCCCCCTTCAACAGTATCTGGCCTATGGTGTACGTTAGCATTTTCCAATGCAGCTTTCCGTAGGCCAGTCCATACCAAGCTCCCTCCGCTTCTCTTCAGGGTCTGTCTTTGTAGGTTGCTTCACTTCCACCGCATCATCAATAACCAGGTTCATGAACTCGTCGAAACCCTGTAACATCTATGTCAACTTCCTAGTCTAGAATGTTGCTTAAAGTTGACACACTCTAATGTTTCCCTCTATCCTAATCGCTAGCTGCTCGTAAAGCCATATTGATACCGTCGATCGCTGCTGGAGGAGCTTGAATATGAAGTTGATCGGAGGCAAGAGGACCTTTCTACCTCCACCACCACCGCCGCCTCGGCCAGTCATTGTATTCGAAAGGTTGGGGTTGTTCAGCGAGACTTTAGTGGGGGATAGTGGGCGCTGGAGAGACTAGAGCAGTCTGCGCTTTGAACACAATTATCGAATTTAGTCAGTAGCGTTCCTCTCTTCCAAGGATCGAGGAATGCGTTGTATGAGGCTATCCTGGTTGAGCTCCAAGATGTCGAGGGAAAGGCGCGCTCCGCGCAAAGGCTTAAACTGCGGAAACGGTGGACGGAGAAACAATGATCCGGAACACATCTCCGCCTGGCTCTGATGATGCGCCTGTATGCTTTGTCTCAATGCATCAGCACTGTTTCTTCTCTGGGGATGTCTTTACATTATCTTCAAATTTATACCAGCATTCAAACTCGCTCAACACCCCAACAGGAATGCACAACTTTTGATGCTCGAGACGTTGCCCAACAATTCAGAGGCTTTTTGCTACCATTGTATTAACAATCGGAGATATTGAACGATTCTACCAATATGGCCTCTACAGACGTTGAGAGCTTCAAGCCGGTGCTGGTAGCCCTGTCTACCATGCAGAGTAATGTCGAGCGTGCTCAGAAGTCACAAGCCCATGAGTACCTGGAGACGTTCCAGAAGTCCGTAAGTACTGCTCTGCAGACTAATAAACTCAGCTGCGTTGACCATACGTGTGCTGCAGCCAGAAGCATGGAACATTACCCTCTCCATACTGTCAGCATCCGAAACCCCTCCAGAACCAAAACTGTTTGCGGCAACAACACTAAAGGGCAAGGTACGCTTCCCCCACTTCTGAGAGGGACAGGTGCACGATACTCATGCACCCAGATTACCTATGATCTGGATCAGCTTCCTCGACAAGCTCTTTCAGGTTTACGGAACTCGATCCTTACCCTCCTGACTGCCTATAGCGATGGTCCGCGACCCATAAGGACGCAATTATGCGTGTGCATGGCGAACCTAGCGATTCAAATGACAGAATGGAAAGACGTGCTTCAAGTCGTGGGCTCAACACTCGGGAACAGTGGTAGTAACAGTGGTAGTGACTGCGTTCTGGAATTCCTGAGGGTTCTGCCTGAAGAGGTTACCGAGGGTCGAAAAATCAACCTGAGTGTATGTAGGGCCGAGACACCGTCAGCTTGCAGGCGAACACCGTCGACTTTGCGAGCGAGAGACATCAGTATCTAATCACCATCTCATCCTTAGGAAGACGATCTTACAAGCCGAACCAAAGAACTGCTGGAAGATAACGCGGCCCAAGTACTTCGTCTTTTGACCCAATACTCACAGTCCTCCGGTAAGCCACTTTCCTCACACGTGGTAACCATCAGCTGTATCGCTCACAATTGAACAGCTGGTGCAGCGTCAAATCCACATTTGCTAGAATGTGTCTCATCCTGGCTTCGAGAGATCCCGGTTGCGGACGTTGTCAATTCTCCTCTCTTCGATGCCATTGTCAACGCTCTCTCAGTTGACGCATCCTTCGAGGCCGCCGTGGACTGTATGTGCACCATACTTCGAGATACGAGAGAGGTTGATGAATCTATCGAGATAATTCAGGTCATTTATCCACGGCTGTTGTCACTGAGGCCTAAGATTGCCCAGGCTGCGGACTCAGAAGACCAAGATACTTTTAAAGGCCTTACACGACTTTTTGCTGAGGCTGGTGAGCATTGGGTCGTTATGATAGCCCGACTACCAAACGAATTCAGAGGCCTTGTAGAAGCCATTCTGGAATGCTGCGCCAGAGATACGGACCGAGAGGCTATTGCGTTGACGTTCTTGTTTTGGTACGAATTCAAGCAGATGGTCACTTTGGACAAGTACAAGGAAGCACGCAACAACTTTGCTGATATCTTTGCGAAGTTGGTGGACATTATGATCAAACATTTAGAGTATCCGACTCCTGAAGGCCCAGATGAGACAGATCTTTTCGATGGAGATCGGGAGCAGGAAGAGAAGTTTAGAGAATTCAGGCATCAAATGGGCGATGTTTTGAAAGACTGTTGCGATGTCATCACCGTCACAGAATGCCTAGGCAAAGCATTCAATCTGATCCAGCGGTGGATATCTACCTATGGCTCGCAAGCGACTGAGACCAAGGTCCCTTACTGGCAACAACTCGAGGCTCCATTGTTCAGCATGCGAGCAATGGGTCGCATGGTGTCTCCCGAGGAGAGCGTTATTTTACGACAAGTCATGCCGCTCATTGTTCAGATACCCAACCATGAGAAGCTCCGATTCCAAGCTATTATGGCTCTGGGAAGATACACCGACTGGACGGCTCAACACCCCGAATTCTTGCAACCACAGTTGAACTTTGTTATGGCTGCATTTAAGCACGAGTCACAAGAGGTGGTGAAAGCCGCTGCGCTCGCCTTCAAATTCTTTGGCACAGACTGCAGAAAACTCCTTGCAGATCACGTCACGCAGCTTCATGGTTTCTACGAAGATGTGCTCGATAACTTGCCACCAGGAAGCCAAGAAGAGGTGACCGACGGAGTTGCGTGTGTAATATCAGCGCAACCTATCGACAACATATATCCAATGTTCAAGTTGTATTGTGATCCCGTAATCAGGAGGATGATGGCTCGCGCGAATGAGGCTACGAACGCGGAAGACGATGCAGCTAAATTAGCAGTAGCAGGTAAGCAGAAGATGTGCGTGACAAAATTTGGACAACATGCTAACAGATATCGCTCAGATTACGTGCAACTCATAACCATCTTTATTCAGCAAATCCAACCATATGTCTCACCACGAGAAGAAAATCCTGCAGTCAAATACTGTGAGGAAATTCTACCCGTTCTGTCTAAGATTGCGGAGACATTCACCAGCTCTACACCAATCCTGGAGCGTGTGTGCCGGTGTTGGCGATACATGGTTCTATCGTATCGAACTGCTGTCCTTCCCCTTCTACCAGCCCTGGCTCAGCAGCTTGCCTCCGGCTTTCAAAACTCACGCCAAGGGTGCTTTTTATGGGCAACGGATTCCGTGCTCCGAGAATTCGCCAATGGAGCCGAATTCGTCGACGAGTCTACTACGCATGCCATCTACGACTTTTTCGAGCGACAAGCCCTCGCCTTCTTACGAATCATGAACGACCTTCCTCCCAGCGACCTCCCAGACGTCATCGAAGACTTCTTCCGCCTCCTAATCGACGCCCTCATCTACTACCACACTTCCCTCATCCCATCACATGTTTGTGGCCCCATCATCCGGGCCGCCAACAGCGCCCTCACTCTCCAACAAGGAGCCCCATTGACAGCCACACTCCACTTTCTATGTGACTTCCTAAGCTATGGCACCGATCATCCCAACTCCTCAAACTTTGACGAAGCATCGGATGCTGGACGTGCACTGAACCCGCCCGAAATTCAACAATGCGTCAAAAGCCTGGTCGCCGAAAACGGTGAGGTGCTCACACAGAGAATCCTAACGGGCATGATGTTCTCTTTTCCAAGGGACTGCTTCCCAGACGCCAGCAGCGTTCTACTTGCATTGTTCGAGATAATGCCGCAGGCAGTGGCTATGTGGGTGAAAAATACAATTCAAATGCTACCGGCTGGTACTGTCAAGGCTGGAGAGGGAGAGCGGTTGATGACTGCAATGGCTGCTAAGTTGCAGCAAGGAGAGGTGAGGAAAGTCAGAGTCTTGTTGCAGGATTTCACGAATAGTTATCGACGACGGAATGTAGCGCCTAGGGAAGGGTTGGGCAGGCTGGAGGCTACGAGATTTAGATTCAGCGGATAGGTGGGATAAGAGGGAAGAAGGGCATTGCGCGGGAATTGCATGTTGTTTGCGTGTGGGGATGTTTAAAACTTGCAGCATATTTTCAGTAGACGGCCTTCGATTCGTAGGCTTGACGCGCATTTTGTCTCAACATGACGGCCTCCAGCATGCACTTCTCGTAGTCAGCGGAGCTGGAATCACACCATAAGGAACCACGCGAAAGCGGAAGCTTCTGATACTGCATGCCATTGTAAATGGCAGTGTGGCTCCTCTCATGGCGGTTCCTCCAAGATAGTTGGACAAGTGTAGTTTGATAATTGCTTTGATTTGTGCTAAAAGCCTAATTGACAAGGGTCACAAGAAGGGCCACAAGAAGCTACCTAGTAGTCAGTGAAGACTATGACCACGTTGCTTTTGCAATAGACATCTCCAATAGAAGACGGTGATGTTACAATACGAACTTCAAGATCGTACATTGCGAAAAACATGACAGGGTAGAACGCCTCGCTGCATAAAGTCGTGAAAAGATGAGTGTATCCCATCAAAGCTTTGGGTCCTTACTCTCCAGTGTCGCTAGGGGATCACCCTCTTCCTTCTTCGGCGTGTCCACAATAGCGCTGCCTTGCATTGACACGTCTTTTGATTCTCCTGCTAGCTTGAACGCCCCTGGTTGCATTGGAGGACTGCTGGTCGTTGTCATCTCTGTCGCGGGTTGGGATGACTTGCGTCGACTGAGATAATCGCCTAAGCTGACTTTCTTCTTAATGGGACTGGGCTGAACGAGACTCGATGAGGAATGCGAAAAGGATGGAGGAAATGCAGTTGTATGAGAAGCGAAGGGTGATTGGGGTACAACTGAAGTTGGAGTCTCGACAAGTGGACTGTTGGCCGTGACATCTAAGGTTATGTTCTGCTTAGTAGGCATCTGTACATGGAGATTGTTTTGACGGAAGCCATTGAGCGGTCGAGGCTGCTCGACTGCTGGTGGTTTCATGTCTGCAGTGATTGGATCGTCGTCCGGTGGGTTAGCATTGTGCGCTGAGCATTCTGAAGTTGACATATGCGAAGTTGTCAGTGGTTGTGCAGCTCCTGCATCATGCATTTCTGTATCCTGATTCCCTTGTGTCGCATCGACATTGTCCGCACCGCTTGTCTGCTGGCCGTTTGGCTGTGTCCTATCTGGGATTCCAAGGGAGAGCCGTTTCCCTTCATCCAATCTTGCACGTTCTTGCTGGGAACGTAGCAAGAGACGCTTGGACAACGACATAAAAGGTTTTCTTGCTAGGACAGGGCCGGGAGGCGGTTTGTACCAGTCATCATCCTCATCTGGTTCCGTCTGCATACCGGAGCTGACATAATTCTGACGGACAAGTGGAGATGGCACGGACGGTGTATTCGGATGGGATGGACGCTTTTTCGAGTTGGTGACAGTATTGCTGCGTGGTCTACCAACATTGCCGTAAGATCTTGCGGTTGGAGAGCCCGACTTCCGGCGAGAAGTGCTTGCGTCGGCGTATTGAGGTCTTGAGGACAAGCCAGGGGTGTTGGGTTGGGAGAAGGAGGCGGCGGTATGACCGAGCTGCTTCTGTTCCAGACTGTTAGCATGAGACCACTTTGCAGTATCTCGATGAGTGCCCACTGAAGAGCCAGCAGCTGGCGTATTCACAGTTGTTCCGCCACTATTTCTTTTCTTTTTCTTCTGAGCAGGTTGATGCTTGTCGTTCTCCAGCTGCTCAAAATTCTTCTCCAGCGCTGCGATCTTTCTCTTTTCTCGATCAGAGATCTCAGTGCCGAACCTTAGATGACTGGGAGTGTCGCGTGTAGGAGTCAAATCTCGACTGTGAGACTTCGATCCCGAGGAAGATCTCCCGTCGGCCTGTTCGCTGCTAGCTCTGCTGTTCGTCGCATAACCGTTCTCCATTGGTGAATGTTTCCCAGAATATCCATTCCTGCCTTGAGAAATACTTGTACTGCGCCGGTCATACTTGGCAAGAGCACAGGTGTCAGGTGACTCGCATGCACAGCCTCCAAATTCTGCAAGGACCTTGCCAACCCAATCCACAACATATTCCTCGTCAAAGTCACCTTCTGTCGTTGCATCCTCGGGATTGCGAGGGGAGAAGTGTTTTCGTATGTGTTCATCCAGAACCCACCCGATGGTCAATTCTGTTCCAGCATCGAGATCACGCTTAGCCACGAAGCAGAAGTGGTAGTCGGACCTATTCTCCAGGAAGGTCTTCATACTGAGATTAGGATCGCAACTCCTCCGCAAATATCGGCAGGTAGTGCCTTCTGATCGCGTGTCAATGTAGATGGGTAGCTTCCCGTGGAAGAAGACGAAAGGAGCAGGATGCCGCAGATAGTCCCATCGATTTGTCGGATCATGGATGTAATCTTCCATGTGACCAATCTTACCCTTGAGTTCCCCCACGATTGCATCTTTGGGTGCGAAGGCATCGATAGTGAGGTAAGTCCACTTTGGATGTAGGCCATGAACCACCACACTCTCGTCCTCTTTGTATTCTTTATTAAGCTGAGGCAAGGGCATCGAATCGATAGGCTGGTCGCAGCGATTGAAGACATCCTGAGGTGATGATCCCCTTGTTGCATCTTTCAATTCGTCCACGTCGTTGGACCAAAGCGACAGCTTTTGTGTGATGCTTATGTCATTGAGAAGATTCGTTTGCATTCGGCTATCGCCTGGGTCGTCGTCATAGAGATGTAGGAATTCGGCACTATAGCAGTCCTTTGCGTAGCCGTTCAGCAAGTGCTTCTTAGATGGGCTGTGCATGGCTGATCCAGAGCGTTTATGGGGATGAGAGGTGGGAAGTGGGAAGTGCATGGAACTGGAAGGCCGGTGGCTTGTTTTGGGTCTCTTCGTTGGTGCATGAGGATCTCGTGGACTTCGACTTGTGCGATCGTGGAAGAGGTCGGAATCGTCGCCATTGGCCCATCCGTTTGTGAGGGTAGCATTATGTTCTGGTGCTCTGATCTTCTTCTTATGGCTCTTCGATGTGGTCTTCTTGACTCTTCGATCGCTGGGATCAAGCTCTTTCCTTCGATTCCTCTGTCGCTCGACCGCACCCTTCGCATCGAGTAGTCTGGGTTTGCAGTCTGTGCAGAAGTGCTCAATTTCCCCAAGTACATCCTTGCCAGGAACAACGCCATGCTCATCGATGTAGTAGCACTCGGTGTGCTGCCAGGTTTCGCATGGGTCGCAGAACACTGTATTTCCGTCGTCATCGTCGAAGCCGCAGATGCATTTGATGGTGTAGTCTTCCACCTCTTCAGGAGATATAGCTGTGGAATTCTGACCAGGTGCAGACTTGAGCGAAGAGGGTATAGAGCCGGGAACGGACCGCGAGAAAGGCGCAGTGTGCGTGGTGAGAGAAAAGGAATCGGTCATACTATGACAAAGAACGTCCCCGTGCTTTACGAATGTGATGATGGCGTCGTTGGTATTCGTGGCCTGAATCGCATGACTCGTGTACGTGGAGGCGATAGAGAATAGTCGTTTCGTTCGCCTCAGTCGCTGCTACCTCGAAGAGTCATCCAGTGGTTTGGGTATTTCTCTCGCGACTTCTTAAAGTGTTAGGTTGAACCTCCAGCGAGATGGGTATGTGAGAGGAATATTGGTCTAGGCAAGAGTCTGTCATTAGGCGACTGTTCACCAAGCTGGAAAGACTATCGTTTCATGGATAGTGTTAGAGAGGAGTTGGGTATGTTATGGGAAAGGCAACCCGATCAAAGGCTGTAAGCAGGAGGCGGTGTCGTAGGCGCGTCGAGGGAATAAGTAGGTAAGTGGAGTGGAATGTTGTGGAGGACGGCAGAGA
Source organism: Stereocaulon alpinum (assembly GCA_018257865.1). Classification (NCBI taxonomy): domain Eukaryota; kingdom Fungi; phylum Ascomycota; class Lecanoromycetes; order Lecanorales; family Stereocaulaceae; genus Stereocaulon; species Stereocaulon alpinum. The sequence goes on along the minus strand of JAEUBA010000002.1, from coordinate 1,184,434 downwards.
AGCGAGTTTGAATGAGAAGGGAAGGTGTCGAGGATGGTGATTGTGGGGATGGTGAAGATTGAGTGTAATGGGCGCTGTGTGAGTGGAAGCAGCAAGAGGATGCAAAGGGCGAGTCCGAAATCGAGAGAAATTCGATCGGCAGCCCCTCTGGCGAGCCTAGGCTTGAACTGGCAAGGTTGACCCCTCCGCTCATTTTAGCGCCGTCCGCACCTCCTAAGGGCTGCCTGCAGAAGAGGTGGAATGTTCACAAGAACAAGGGATAATGTCAAGTCTTTTGCGGGGAAAGCTGTATCATGCTCAAAACCTGGACTGTTCAGTCTTCGGTGGTGAAGCAGGAGACGTGGCTTCAGTATGCCCATGAAGGTCTCTTTGCCGCACCATTGGGCTTCGAAATCGGAGAAATCCCCAAGACGAGGCGTTTCCAGATAAAGGGAATGAGAGTGCCATAGGAGCTTTCGAATTCTGGATTGACAGGAACCAGATGGTTGATTCCAATGGAGATGGTATGAGAAGTTGTAGGTATGCTTTAGTTGTCAAAAGGTAGAACTAAGGCAGCAGAAGGAAACACGGAGAAGAAAGTTGCGTGGAGACTGTGGCGAGATGGGCACCAGATAGAATATGAGAAAGGCACACGAGCCATCCGGCTGCTATATGTCCGATGTAATCATGTAATATTGGTGACCCTTTGAAAATACGAGTGATGAGCAATCCTTGTCGCGTAATTAATCGCAGATCTAATCCAACCTTTGAGTGGCACGAGTGGCACGAGTGGCATCATTGATCATTCTCATGCAGTACTCCGTAAGTCTATTGCATTGGGATTCGGAGCTCAGCACTTCGCATCAACAGTCTCTCCTTCACCAACCTTCGGTCTTGATCATAGTATCCTGTGTAGTGTCCACAAGAGGTGCATCATCTGTAGAGAAACGGCCTGTCTTGTGCATACCGTAGGAGCGTAGGAGACCTTGACCTTCATGTCGCAGGGATTCGGTCTCGGAATGACTGTGGCTTAGAAGCTTGGCAGCAGAGGGGGCTAAAGTCGTCATGGCCAATGTCATCTGCCTAGCACAAACCATCCTCACCTTGTACGTATCAACAAAGCCGACTCCCACACAACCCCACTACGTGCCACCAGCTATGAAGCTTACTCCAACTCTACTGTCGTTCTTGTTCTCATGTGTAGCTGTATCCAACACCCTTTCCCTCTTCGGCGGCGACCAACATGTTCTCGACGACGAGAAGCTAACAGTACCTGGAGATAATCCGCTCAAATATTGTCGAGACGAAGACCATCTCCTTGATATATACAAGGTTGACTTAGACCCAAACCCACCTCTGGCGTGAGTTCCCCATGACCGTCTCTCATTCCATTCGTTCATAAGCGCTGATACCCCTCACAGCGGCAAAACACTCACAATCAAAGCTCATGGCAACTTCACCGAAGACGTTGAGGAGGGCGCGTACATTGTTCTAGAGGTCCACTACGGCTTGATCCGTCTGATTAGCCAGACGACCGATCTTTGCGAGCAGATGAAGAATGTGGACGAGGAGTGCCCATTACGTGGCGAGAAAACCATAACAAAGGAAGTCGAGTTGCCAAAAGCGATCCCACCTGTGAGTTTTCCACGCTGAACACATTGCCCAAAGCACTCAACTGATATTTGAATCTACAGGGAGATTACAAAGTGAAAGCTGATGTCTTTACGAAAGAGGAAGAGGCTGTCGTGTGTCTGGAGGCAGCTGTCCACTTCGGAAGTTGAAAGCTGTAGTAGCATTGCTATTGGTTGTGTTAAATATCAGCATAGGCGGATTGTATGAAATTTCTGATAGTTCAAGTGAAGCCAGTCCGCGTATGGGTGGTGCAGCGATGCCAGATGATCTTCATTTTCTTGCTGGGCGTTGGGCAAGAGCTAGTGTAACCACAAAGCACAACACATTTCATATTATCCAACGTATAATCCCTTTGCCACTTTGTCGCAGACACTCCGGGTATGGTGCTCCAGTGCTTTGGAACGCTGGCAGCGAAACATTACACGGCAAAGCTTTCTACATTACTGCTTGCAATTGTATCATGGAATGTCCCTTCCGACGCCTCTACTCTCCGAACAGCCTTCTAACCCTCCTTAGAACACTGTCCTTCTCCGGATCGTAGGGGTGATCCTTGCTTGGGATCTCTAAGACGGCAGGGAAAGCCTCCGTATAAGTGTCGACGCGATTCCGTATCTTCTCGGCAACCTATATAGGACATTAGCCAGAATCCTGCACTACTATACATGCGTCTGAGGGGACAAGTTTGTACATGTTGATTGATGAGTAATATTGCAATGTCCTTCCTCTTTTGTGTAAAGTTATCAAAGGCTTGTTCAATCGTAGAGGTCTCGGTTTTGGCATCAACAACTAAGAAATTCTTCTGTGCATCTGGAGGCTGGGTGACATGCTGTAAAACCCCGGTTAGTGAACCGTATCATTATAAGAGCACCAGAGCATACCCCTATGCCAGCAAGCAAGAGTCCTGTACAAGAGTCCTGAGCACTGCGTCAGCTTGCATGTTAGAAGCTTGTAGGTAGCAGTGGGTATAATCTAACCTCGTCACCTATGACTGCCAGGAAATGTCGGTCCTTGTAAGCTGACAGTGGAGCAGCCATGTTTGCGAAAAGGAAATGCTTGATGCTAGCATGCGAGGTTCTCTGAGTGACGATGGTCCCATGAAATGGCGGATGAGGCTCAAAATTAAGCTCCCCTCCCCGCTAGGCCGCCCTAGGATTTGTCCCAGAAGCTCTAAGCTTATACAAACGCGTCAACGCTCGTCAGCACAACACCTTTCAATAACCCATGTCTTACGCTTTGATCTTCACCTTCGAGGAGACTGACTCCATACACTGCTGAACAGCGTAGTTGTCAAGGCTCAAGAGTCACAGAATGGCGCCACGCCTAGTTCGCCGCCGACCACTGATGGAGCGCATCAAATCCTACCTCGACCCACTCGACTTTCTGCTTTGGCTTTCTGAGCAGCTAGACTCGAGTGACCTGGATCAGTGGCAGAAAGAATGGGCAACGCCAATTGGCTTACTATTGAATGTGGTATTCCTGATAGCCAGAGCAAATAGTGGGTCCAGGACGACAAGGACGGGGGATGATGTGTTTGGGGAAGACATTGGGTATACAGGCTGGTTGGCCTGGTTCGTGAGTTTTCAGAGTCTTCTAGCATCTTTTGTTGCAGCTGACATGTTCATGAAGTCAGCCTTCATAGTGCATCTTCTGTCATTGCTGTCCTTCGTGAATGCAGTATACACCTTCTACCGCCGACGGCATTACAGACTCTTTGAGACCTCGGTGGATGCCGTTCCGAGCACGCCTTCTGCTCATCGTGTCCGTGTGGACTCATCTCCGCTCTCATCCTCTCCTCTTCGCTTCCTCTCCAGCATGCTCGCAGGCGACAATGCAGAGGCTAGATCACACCCTGACGCTACAAGGGACGTGTGGGAAATCGCCGTCTGGGACCCTACACCGTTTTCTCTCCGTATGTTCTGCTTGTTCAGTCCCGGACATGTCTTTGTATATTGGATTTTCCTGCCCACCGCGACCTCGAACCCTAGACCAAGTACCACTGTTATCACTACCATGATGCTAGCAGCTCTAATAACTGCCCAGCTTCTACTTCTTCAGACAAGCTTCTCACAGCAATCTAAAGATGCTGCTGTCATATCGAAGGAAGTCATGAACGAGTATGATACAAAATACGTCCACCCACGCACTCAACCACTCATGAGCGATGTTGGCACCCAATTCACGCCCTCAAGAACTTCAAAACGTGGTACGCCCCCGGATGCTCATGATCGTGACTCCGTAGACGTCTACCCACCTGCTTTCATTATAAACGGAGGTTTTCGCACCCGCCCCAATCCCAACTATGTCAAGCATGTGGACCCTGAGGGCGCTGGCTATGCAGCAACACCTTCCCGAGGCGTTTCAACGGCTATGGCTGTACCAGTCCAGACTCCAGCTCATCTCCGCGACATGTCATCACCAATACGTCCACAGACTGCCATTCGCCAGCCTCACTTCAGAGCAGCTGGGACAGGTGATGGTGGAAGTTTGGGAGTCTACTCACATGCCAACTCGCCACTCCGCAAGTCTGCGTCTACCAATTTCGTAGGTCCTCAAGGCCATCGAGAGAGAAGTTTAAGTCCCCAAAAAAGAGAAGGCAGTCCTTTGAAAAGAAGCAGTCTCACTCCAATGCCCAATGGACAGCCGTGGGGTCGACTTCAGGCGACTCCAGCGAGGAGGGAGAGCGGTAGATTCTAGACAGATCAAGTATTCCGTTACCTAGGCCCTACCTCGAAACTTACTGTTGCTGCCACATATTCTGCGTCACGTCGTCTGTGTCCGGTAAAAGAACTTTCAATCCAAAGCCAACGTCCTAGATCGGGATAGCAATATAAAGCAAAGCATGGCGCAAGTAAGTCCTCACTTTGAGCTAGAACCTTTCAGACATAATTCTAACGGCTTTATTAGCAGTCTAGGGTGAAGGACCTCACGAAGAAGCCCCTGTTAACTCCGAGTTCCTTGGAAGGCGCAATACGCCAGCTCTAGAAGAAGAGTGAGAAGGGTCGTTCTTGCCGTCTTAGAGTGTGCTAATATAGTCTTTGAATCAGGAGCAGCTTTGTATCTGAATTTGGCTTCCGATACAGTCCTTTTTGATCTTATCCCTGTTCATCATGCATCCTCCGTCCTCATGAATATATGATATCGTTACCATCGGAGACGAGGAATGTTGGGGCATTCCACACGCTGCCACTATCATGTCCTCACCACCCACTCCTACTACCTCAACCAGGAACGTAACCCTCTCTAGCCGCCAAAAGCGTCGGCATTCTTCCTCATTCCCATCCATTGCAGCACTTAATCCTTTCCGCAAAAAGCTCCCTGATAAGCCTCCAACACCCGTCGAACCCTACGAAGTAGCCCCTGGTATCTGGAATACCGACGCTACTGCCAAGGTCTTTGGCTACGTAAGCAGTGATGACGGCAAAACGAACAAGTCCAAGTCAAGAGATCACAGTGTTAAATCCAAGAAAAAAGGCCAAAGTCCACCCGCGAGAACGAATCCAGTGCTGTTAGTATATAGAGCTGAAGCCTGCCGCAACGAAGTCCACAACGACAACGAAAACCCTGATTCCACCAGGCCCACACACCAACAATACCGTGCCGCCCAAGAGCAGAGGGCGAATCGTCGCCGCAACAAAGCTCACAGAATGCGCACCGTAAGCAGTGACGATCAACTTACCGTACGCGGCGCGAACCCACGTACCGGTCTCGTCTCACCCTTCGTCCTTACAGACGCCTCCTCCTCAGGCCCCGACTCTGATCCTGATTATATCAATATTCCCCACCCAAAGTCCGGAAGAGTGGCAAGAACGCGTAGCGGCAAATGGAAACAAGACGGGCAAGGCTGGAGCTTGGTTGAGTCTCCCTTACTGAGTCCCATAGCGCAAAGCACAAATGGCACAATTCGCGGACCCAGCAGGCAGATTAGCGCGGGAAAGCTGGGAGATAAGTTGCTGCAGCATATGCCTGGGGTGGATGATCCTGAGCCCGTAATTATGAAGGACTGGGAGGTACGGAAGTTTCAGGAGAATCTGGCAGACTTGAGGAGGAGAGAAGGCAGCGACGCGATGGTTGACCCTGATACGTTGCCGAGTCCGAGAGTATGCACGCCCGAAGGGCCAAGTACTCCACCAAATAGGATGCGGAAGATTGCGAGGAAGATGGTCGGGGGTGGAGGGACGCCTGGAGGAATTGGATCAGTGACAGGTGGAAGTGGTCCCACGCCTAAAGATGCCTCCACGGATACAGTGGTCAGACATGAACAGAGACGGGCTTCATCGATTCCAACACCGAGGAAAGAGGTCAAGGAGCAGCACCATAGGGTCAGAATAGTGACTCCAAGCAATACGCCAAAGGAAATATCGTTGGAAACGCGCGCGGATGAAGGGAGTAAGGTTGGCAAGGAGAGTCCTTTTTTGGGATTACGGCAGCCAGCTTCCGGCCAGACAGTGAACGGTACCCAATCCCCATCACCTCCGATCATGCGACTAAAGGAAGCTCAACGACGCCTATGCCTCTTCGCCAGACAACAAGAGGAAGAACGCTACCGATACCTTCAGACCACACAACTAGAGGAAGCCCCCCACCAACCACCTCGTCAAGACACACAATTCCCATCTCCTCAAATCGAGCGACAAGAGGAAGCCCACCGGCGCCCGTTCCCTTGTATAGGACAAAGCCCGTCCGAAGAGAACCTCGCCGATGCACAAGCTATTCTGACCTTGAACCAGTACCTTCCTCGCCTGCCCCACTTCCTCCCACCCAGTCACTTCGCCAACTTGGAAGCACGCACACATCGTCGACCGGAGCAGCTCTTACCTGCCCGCCTGCGTCCGTTGGACCAACAAAGGAAGGTTGTAGAGGATGCTTGCACCAGCACCAGCATTTCCATTACCACTTCGAGGTCAAGACCAAAGGTGCAGAGACAGAACGAAAGCAGAGACGTTCCGAGAGCGAACCGCTACTCACCAGAACAGGAGGTGAGGAAGGAGAGCTACCGTCGGCCGGTTATACAAAGGGACAGACAGCCATCATGTACCAGTCATATGGCGGACGACCAGGATACGACCCCAGAAAGGACCCGGCATTTTCCACAATCCGAACGGGTGGATCGACAAGGCGGCCTAGCGGAAGTGAGACACCAGGAGAACCCGCAGTCAAGACATCTCGATCGCCAGCTGGACTCAGTCGGAGCAAGCCACTCGAAGAGACCCCAATTGCCCAGCGAGCAACACCAGAGGAGGGACGCCAGCCTAGGATCAGAACACGCGGCGAGAGTGGCCGTGCTCGGAGACATTCACAACCAGCAAGTCGAAAAGATCAAATCGAGGCAGCGGTCAGGTTCGTCCCAGACATTAGACCCCGAAAGCACAGACATCGTTCGAGACACCGCTCAAGAGAAGGTGTATGGCGCTGGATGCACCCTTATATACGACCGCCCTGGTAATCATATAGACAAGACATACTCGGAATGGGGCTTCCCGGGGAGCACTGATGGAGAAGTCAAGTTTCGAACTAGGCCGATTGGGCCTACTGAGTTTGCTGTTCGCGGTGATGGCGCGGCGTGGTTTGCTGGTCAGTGGGCCGAGGTCGAACGGACTGGACCTCAAGGAGCAGCTCTGTTACGAAGAACTTCGAGCTTGAGAAGAACGGCAATCATAAAATTATGGCTGCGTACAGTCGAAGATTCGCTCCAAGTGTCAGCAAAGCTCTGCTACATCGGTCGTCAATTGGAGATGATGGCTTGCCATGTTCTTCGGACGTTTCGCCATGATTCGCGTGTTCTGGTGGTCCTCAGTTCGCCGAAAGCAAGCACTCAGGACTGTCTGTTTGCAGTGAAGGATGTTGTTCTGGCAGGTCTTTATCTCATTGTGTTGCTGAATGTGCTCATGGCACTGCGTAAGGTTGTTCTGCTGGTAGTAAGGGTGCTGTATCTGTTTTGGCACCCTCTGGAAACGATTGCTGTATTACTCAGATGGTGCGTTATGACTTGAGATACTTTCATCGAGGCCACAACGAGTTGAGGACAGTTCAAGCGGGCTCAGTCTCTGCAAATTCGACGAAGTTGCCACCTATATTCTCTCTCCACATGTAAACCTTGCCACTATCACCCGTAGATGCCAAGGTACTGCCTGGATAAGAAATCAGCCACAGGCCATTAGCGAAAGAGATCAATGAAGGGATACAGACCATCATGAAACCACCTAAGCTTCCAAACGGGTTGCTTGTCCTCGTGTTCGAGGATGGCTATTTGCCTAGACTCATGCTTGACTTCATTGACCATATCACGTCTAGGCGCTGAAGTGCGGGACATTCCAGCTAGGCCGGCACCAATGCCCGAAGGAGCATTTCGTGCGGTGACAGAGGCTTTTCTCGGAGGACCAGTCGGCTGGAGCGATTTAGCGACCGGTGCCCTTGAAGAGCCATCTGAGTCATAGGGCGTGTCGACTCTAAAGACTCGGACAGTTCCATCATCGCAGGCTGTAGCAATCACGTCGTAAGGGCGTAAGCATCCCGGTGCCCAAGCAATATCATTGATCAGAGCGGTATCAGTATGCATGTCGTGCATCTCGTAGAATTGATAATTACCACTCTGCCTGAAAGCACGGTAGATTTTGATACTGTTCATAGCTGAGACTGCAAGTGAGAGTGCATTGATATCGATTCCTGCAAACAGGGCATTGGAAGTTGGACCTTCGGATTGCTGGATTGAGAGTCTGAATCGGGCTTCTGTGCCTCTGGGATGCGATCCAAAGGGGTAGATAGAGTCCTTCTGAGACCAGGATGTTAGTGACTCGGATTCGGAGTCTTCGGGCTGCAGCAGACTGAGTAGACCATCATGGGTCAGCGTGGCGAGGAAGATGTTGTGGTTTATGATTTTGGTCCCGAACGAGACGTAGGAGCCGTGATTGGGAGCGCTTTGAGAATAGATGCATCTGAAGCGTCGGCCACTTTTGTACAGCTGGGATGGCTCTTCTCGCCATATTTTGAATTTGTTGTCGCCGCCGATTGTGGCGAAGAACGGGCCTAGGCTGGGGGCAATCCACTGGACCTTTACATTGATTTAGTAGTCCTTTCCCACGTACACGGTTAGAGAAGACTTACGTCCAAAACCTCGGCATCATGTCCACGCCAAACATCAGCGAGACCCCATGCACTGTTACCGTCTACGTTGTAGACTCTGATCTTATGATCTGCGGAGCATATTATTGCTCTGCTACCAGCAGAGTTGAAGCTTGCGGCAAGCACGATATCGGCGGCCGCAAATGCAAAATTCTGGAAGCCATGTTTCACGGGTTCAGGACCATTGGTGGCTTCTGTATTGCTCATTTTCTCTAATTCCGACGAGCAAGACGTTGGTCTTTGGTCAATTGATTGAACAACGAATAGTGAAGCTCGAGAAGACATTGGAGCGATGGGAGCGTCTAGAGATGCCAAGACCTTGTCGTACTTGAAGCAAACATTTCCAAAACCTCACCCATTGTGCTTGCTCCTTTGAATTACTGCTACTACGGTGTGCTCATAGACAGTGCTATCTCATACCGTTTCTTCACTAGGTTCAAGTTTGCTACATTTGCAATTGAGCAGATCTTTCCTCGCGTAGCATGGCCTAACCATTCGAGGTCATCATTACTTGATGAAAGGTTACAAGTATTGTCATCTACTCGCACTATTTGATATTGATTGTTATGAGAGCCCCACTGGCAGATATGCGCGGCTCATGTGCCATCTCTCTTGATAAGCAAAACGATCTGACCAAAGGCCAAGATGGTCGTGCTACCGAATGCTAATGCAGCAGACCAGACTCCCAGAGAGCTTTCCAGTCCATATGAGTTACAGATGTGCGTTCTTTGACTTCATTATTAGATTGCCGGGTACTTGGTACATACGCCGAACAAATACAAATCTTGCAGCCGAGCAAAAGGCACTGCATACCCGTAGAAAACATGAGTGAAGGAGGAACGAGTGGCTGGTCGAGCAAGACTTCGACGGAATGAGGACCTTGTTCCAAATTGAAAATTGGCATAGGTTCGCGAACATAATTGTCAGCGTATCATCAGCTGCCATTCTGATTGCGAACAGCAGATTTGACTGAAAACGAAGTAGGATCTTGAATATTGGTAATATAACAATAAAAGTGAGCGAGCAGTGTTACTAAGTATAGGGTAAACGTTGCTATTTCGTGGGGCTGTGAATTACGACTCTCGACTTTGATGGATTGCGGTCCGCGCGAGGCATGTCCCCGTCAACAACATACGCTGACAATCTATCCCCATATCCACAACATTGCTATGGTCACCCGGGATAATGCTGCCGTTTCTGTGTAAGCCCGCAGAAGTGGGGAAGAACGTGGCGTAATGCAGCTATTCAGGTGAGGGCTTAGGACCGTCGGCCAAGGACGAAGAAGACGTACCAGTGTTCTTTGGCATGGTGCACGTAGGTCAGATCCAGGAGAGCTGGCAAGAGGTGATGTGAGTACAAGAGGCAATGCGTGCAGCGGTATCCATGAAGAGGTCCCATGCTCTCCGCACAGATGCCCTGGACCTTACGCGCGCGATAGCTCACATCGGTAAGTAAAGATCCCGATGATATTGGCGACAACTCGTTGTCATAAGAAGCTCACACTATGAAACCTAGTTGTTGCTCCTCTGGGTGAAACTTGAAACGGTCATCTTCTCCCCCAGTCTCTCCTACCCTTGCAAGCGGAGGTATACGAAGAAACATCCGTCGTTGCCGGAAATCTTCCGATGAAAGATCCGATTCGTTGTCTCATTCAAGCACGATTGTGTCTCCAACATATGAGTCCGGAAGACAACACGTAGAACTCAAGAGGACACAAGCATTGTTCAGGGAAGAACTATGCCTCTGTTCCCACTTTGCTTTCCACTTAATGGCGTCGAGGGTTAAGTGTGGTAATCGTAGTAAATCGAATCAATTGCTGAATAATGCAAGACAGGGTGATTGAGACATTGCGAGGAGCGCGTCTTTAGGCACACGAACCCGTTCTTGCAGCTCTTACACTTTTCCTAGCTCACTCCACAACGACTTATCCGCCTTTCTACGTCATTCAAGTACTCACGACTATATGAAATTTAATCACGGCAAAGCCTTTTCTCAGCAATTGACCCATGCTTAGGTTCTGTAAACAGTGAAGATACTTCGACTCAAATTCAAAGGCATCTCCTGAGTGTAAGATGGGAAAGTCAACAAGAGGGTATCCTGCTGCAGCTGACCTTTCTCGATATCTGAGCTTCAGATTCGATAAGGCGCTTTGAAAGATGATGAAGTCAAAACGAGTGACACATGGAAACTCGAGGCTATCTGAACAAGCATAGGATTGCGAATCAAGGCATGAGCAGTAGCGAGAACGCATACCGCAGATCTCTCCTAGGTGGAAGACGTGGCCTCGCAGGTTGTGGAATGGAAGATGCCGATGCTTCTGTGTCTGCACATATCTTCGCAGGTGCTGTTATTGATCTCTTGCACACCAATAGCAAAGAAGAAAGTAGATGAGCGTCGCTACAGTTGAGAATCTTCTCAGCTAGCAAGAGCCGAACATATACGGAACGGCGAGACAGCGAGACTACGTAGCATGAGAACCCGGGAAGGCGAGGTTCATGCTTGTTTGTCTGTTGGGACATGCACGAACCAGAGCGGAGTGCATGAAGGGTGCAGAAGGGTCAGTGCTGTGTAAGGTATGGTCTAGTGGGATGGACCCCGATTTTTGACTTTGGGCTGAGGATAAAAATATCCAATGTATGTGGAAAAGAGGAAGCATGGGCAGGGAAGGTTAGTTATGGGGAGATGCGTAATGAAGGATTACGATCGGATGTAGGTGATTGTAAGGGTGAAGGTTTGTGGATTGTGGGTTGTGGGTTGTGGGTTGTGGGTAGCCGGGGTCGGTGCGCTGCATAAGGTAGAACTACGTACGTATCATCGAGTAGCCGAATCCCCATCAGGCATAGTTCTTACCCCACACTGTCAGACTGCCGACAACGATGGGGGGCGATGGCATCGATTAGGCAGGTGACTTAGGCTCGGTAGCGTGCCCTAACGAAACGAGACGAGGGTCAGGTAGCCAGTTGGAACTTGCATCCTCGCCACTAACTTAGTACTACCTAACGATTAAGCTGGTTTTCTCCAATTGGCAATTAACTACTAGTGCCCAGCATAGACGCGCTCGAGTGAGATGGCCGACTTGAGGCATTTGCGACGACTTGCCAGACGAGGCTCAGGATGCTTTGACAGCGGTCGCTTCAACTCGCCAATATCGCTATCTTCTATCAGATCTCAACGTTCTAGTCCGCCCCTGCTTGACGCAGCAGATCCAGATCCGGTGGCGCCCATACCTGTGGGTATCGTATGCATTGCTAACGCCTACTTCCCCATTCGCAGGCCTCAAACATCTATCCTACCATCAGATCATCACAGCTCGGGCACTGACTCTGTCTGCTAATTATCCTTACGGTCCATGCTCTCCCTACGTACGGCGTCGAATCTCTTCTGCCGGTCCCTGAATTAGTCCTCACGCTGCAACCTTTTTTCTGGTCCCAGCATTTGTCTATACCCACACCAAAGCTACTCTTAGTCAATGCACAATTCCTGCCCTTCCAGCCTCATGAATACGCTATTAGCTGTCATCTACCACCAGGGGTTATATCCGCGGATACAGGCAATCGCTCGAGCGTTCTAATTGCCCCTTGGCCGCCGGCCCCCCAACAAGTACAAAAGGACCTGTCCTCCAAAAATCTGGCATGATTTCGTCATAGGGTACGATCATCGCAAGCGTTATCTAGAACCTGGGGCAGCCGGTAGCTCAAAAGAACACCCCCACGTTTAACATTCGTGGGCAGGCAACAATGAGTCCTCCATTGGCTTCCAGGAATGCCGTCGTAACGGTGAAAAGCGAGACCTCGTACCACAGCCCCCCTTCTTCACTTTCGGACGGAACATCACAACCTGAAAACGAGGACTCGAGGGGTCGTAGGCAGGACCGAGATCGGAGCACTACCGCAAAAGCTGAGGGCGATAGCGGCGATGACAAAATAAATGGAGGGGATACTGGTGGGAAGCCACGGAAAAGGAAGAGAAGTAGAAAGGGTCTAGAGAAGAACTTCCCGTGCCCACATCAAGGCTGTGGCAAAAGCTACTCCAGAGCGGAGCATCTGTACCGCCATCAGCTGAACCGTAAGTCCTTCCGCGTGCTTCTGAATATCAGTCGCCAAATTGACTGGGTTGATTAGACTCACCAAAGACAATCTACGTCTGCGATTTCCCCAACTGCGAGCGTACATTCGTCCGGCAAGACTTGTGCACTAGACACCGTGAGAGACATACCGCACGTGGATCTCATCTTCAACGAAAAGAGAACAATGTACATGATTACGACGATCGGCCACCTCTAGCTGCGGCTGTTGACGACCAACAAGATCAAACAGATGTAGGCTTTCGATCTTCTGCAGGTATACATGCACCTAATACACACCCCTCTGCGATTGCTCCTGCGACATACATGAAAGGGCATGATCCTCGTTCTATGCCTTTACAATCCCCAATAGCTGGCAGAATGCCCGAGTCTTATCAACCAAGCTCGACTAGCACCACTCCTTCTGGAAGTCACATCAAATCGCCTCAATCCGCCAACACTGTGGCAGGCTCTGACTACGGTCCACAAATGTCGTCTGTCAAGAGATCGAATAGTGACGATCAGTACTATTCTGGCAATGATGGAGGGTATGATCAATCCACCGTACGCAACTTGTCTACATCGAATTACAATCCAAGCGCAAGGACTTCAAGTTTCGGATCTTATAAAACAACACTGCCTCAGAAAAACCTCTACTCAGACTCTCGTATGCCGCCGCGGACTAACACGCACATAACCACCAATCCCGTGAATTATCGGCCTTCCCCTACGTCAACATACAACGGACAATCCGCCCACAACAGTATTACTCAGCCGCAGATGCAACCCAATCTCGGCAATGGCGGTGCATATGCGCCCACCCAGAACTTCCCCCCGATTCCTCCATTACCCCCACCTGTAATTTCTCCCATGCCTCAAATGTCCCACCAGTCATCACAAATAGGAGGTTACTCGAACTCTTCTACTCCGCTAACGCCAGTGGATACCAACGCGAACTTCGATATGTATGCCTCTAATGGCCTGGACCCGAACTTCGTTGATCAGAACGGCAACCCTTACACAATGCCCATGTTCGGTGGAGATGGTTACGCTCGCTCTCCCTTCGCAATGGCTGACGACTTCACTGCATGGCTGTTCAACGAACCACATTTACAACCTTCGTCACCTGGCGGTCTCCGTCATGGCTCAATGTCAGTTGGTGCTACCGCATTCATGGATGACTCAAGCCCCATAGCTCGAGGAATATATGGCGTTGGCAATGATCCCTTCAGTGTACCTGGCGCTCAACCAATGCCACAACAAAACCCTATGGCTGTGAATACTATCCTGGATCCAGCCTTACCACAGATACACGTGTCGGAGGAGAAGAGACAAGATATAATCGACCTCATCAGAACACGTTTCACAGATCGCGCGCCGGTTAAGAAGCACAAAGAAGCTTTTCTCGATCACGGTGATCCCGAGTCGGACGAACATGTTATGAGTCTCCGGTCCATGCAGACTTATATCGGATCTTACTGGTATCACTTCCACCCGCAGATGCCGATCCTACACAGGCCGACATTTTCTGCGGATAATACTCAAGATCTTCTGTTGATAGCTGTCATAGCAATTGGAGCGTCCTGTCTCGACAAGATGCACGGTCCCGACGTCACTGATGCAGGCTCAGAGCTCTCTAATTTTCTAGCGTGGCATCTCCGTGGGGAGATCTTCAAGCACGTGGATTTCTTACCACCAGCGAAGTTATGGGTGTTCCAAACATTGTTGCTGTTGGAAATATACGAGAAGATGTACTCGACTCGCGTACTCCATGAGCGTGCGCACATCCATCACGGTACCACACTTACACTGATGCGGCGAGGTAGCTCTCTCATTGGCCGGTCGGCCCTCGACTCGCCACCAAGCACCAAGGACGAGACACCGGCTGGCTCCATTTCCAACGGCAATCAGGCTGCGGCCACCCACACGCCTGAGCAATGGTGGAATCACTGGATCACCAACGAAGCGACTAGAAGAGTGGCTTTCGCCGCTTTCATCATCGACTCCATTCACGCTACCATGTTCGGGCATTCCGCTATAATGGTCGCTCATGAGATGAAGCTACAGCTTCCTTGCGACGAGTCACTCTGGTCTGCCACAAGTAGTGCTGAGGTTGGACGTATCGAGGCCAGCCTCCAAGCACAGGGTATCAAGCCCATGACCTTCTTTGATGGGTTGAAGAACACTTTGAAGAACAAGCCCGTTCGAACAAATTCTTTCGGGCGAACAGCTATCATGGCTGGTCTGTTGAGCGTCAGTTGGCATATGAACCAGCGAGATGTGCAAGTCCATCACCTCGGCGCGTTAAAGGCATTAGGCGGCAAAGACATCTGGCGAGGGCCATTGACCAAGGCTTTTGATTCCTGGAAAGGTGACTTCGATCAGAGTATTGGGAAAACATCCATACCGCAGTCTATGCCCTACCCCTCAGGCAAGCTTGACGATGACAACATCTTTGAGAGTCGAACAGTCCTACATCATCTGGCCCACATGGCAATGCATGTCGATGTTGTGAGCTGCCAAATCTTCGCAAAGGCTGGTCGCCTCCTAGGTCGAACAACTCTGCCGTCAGATTATGCGATTGCGCAGAAGCGCATTCGAGAGAACTGGGCTCCAAGAGCTAGTGCACGGCACGCCACATTCTATGCCCTGAAATTCCTGGCTCAGGTGCTGCTGACAGACAACCCTCTCTCGTATCGCAATAACAATACGGAAGTTCTTTCCACTTACTCCGCTCGAGACGATTTCCTGCTCAATAGACCTTGGGTGCTCTACTTCGCAGCCCTCATTGTCTGGTCTTATGGCTATGCGTTGGACGGACCTGTCCGAACTGTCCCGAGGCTGAATACCCCTCAGGAACAGACAGCGGATATGCGAGCGTTTTTGACGAGGGTAGGAGGCATCCAAGCCCCACTGGAGCTCGAACACATCAAAGACCGCAACGCTTGCCTGGGAATGCTATATGTATTACAAGGGTTCTTTGAGAAATGTCGGTGGGAGCTGCTACACGAGGCAGCAAGGCTGCTTGGGAACTGTATCGAGATGTTGAAAGCGCCTGGTTGATCGATCTCTACGAAACGGAGATGGGATACATTGAAAAAAGTCGATTTCCATGATACCCCAAGTGCGGCTAACTTATTTCGGTTTTGATGTATATGTGTTAATCTTTATGCCCAATAATCGCAGAGCTCAACCTACCTAGCGAGCCTCCATGGAGGATTCGTTCTTTGTATATGTGTTTAGCACTAAGTATTTAGCTTCAACGAAAACAAGGCACAGACATACTGTAAATGACCATCAGGCATATGAATTATCAAGGTTTAAGCCACGTGCAAAGTGCATGAGTCCCAGTGATCATCTTGCCATGAAACCGAGATCCATAAGTCTAAGGTACCTCAGTGAATGAGATTTCGTCACACTAAAGTTGAGCCTCCCGGCTTGGCATCGCGCCGCGTGGTGTAGTAGCAGCATGAAACAATGCCCATTCACTCACAATCCCTGAATATAGACGCGAGATGCCGCCTCCACGAATACGTAACGCCTTTGACGATTCAAGATCGGAGGCTTCAAGCACTAAAGAAAAGCCACTAGGCTACGGCCCTACGGGCATCATAAAAGGACGTCGGAATGGAGTTTCCACGCTGGGAGGAAGTACGCTGAAAGATGTCACAAATGCAACCCAGTCTGCAGACGGACAACAGGGAACACATGATGAAGGGCCACCCGTGAGACCTACTATTCGTCACAGGAACCGCATTCCAGTCCACAATGCTGAACATCGCGCCTCCAGATCAACTGGTCAACAATGGACGCCTCCGTCCTTGAAGCCTACCGCCACGCCCACCATCTCGACATCCCGCCCGCCTTTCTCTCCCCCTACAATCAGCGTATGCTGACGAGAACGGGTATTGGCCAGCTGTCGCCTACCATGGCAAGACACAAGGACCGTAGGAAGGTAGGGAAAGAACAGTTGGCGTTAGCTGTAAGGAAGGATTTCAATGCTGCTACTGTGATTGAGGGGGATGTTGTACCGAAGTTTCTGTATACGGTGCAGAACCAGGGTTGGTTCCTGTCCTGAGCTGGAGGGGAGACTTGGTTTACTGATCGAATGTAGAGAAGAACTTTCGAATGAGGTTTGAGCCCACGTTGGGGAAGTAACGTAGGGGATGGGAAGAACCTTACGGCATGGGGAGGTTGGTCAGGTATAGGATTGTGCAAAATTGGTCATTCATAAGTGATACCCCGATATTGTTAAGGTTATGGCGTACTGGTTTTATTTAAGCAGCTCCATATATTGTTCAAGTCACAATTAGTCTCTCAAGGAAACCCTGGGACTACAGTGCCCCCATAACGTCTTCGGGCACTTACAAGATTGATGGACATCGTCTTTGCTGGCAATGACGGTGATTTCTGTAGGACTAGTTCCTCTCCAGTATTTAGCTCTTGTGGGTGGCAACATATTCCCGAATTCTGGCGCCCAAGATTGAACATGTAAACATGGTCGCTGAGCAGCATATGGAGATCCTTACAGGGCTATAAGCCTAACACTTTCAATTTCTCAGCGCCTATTGTTCGATATTATGGATGTTAACTTGGGGCATCCCCAAATAATCAATAAAAGTACATCGGCAGAAACAATTGCCGATGCTAGTTCTACGGGAGAAAGTTTTTCAACCCTGCGGCAAGCCCGTCTATCCAAACGCCTTCAACGCTCAATGACATTGCTTGACAGGTCCGACACCTCGAGCCAAAGAATAATCTGTTACTCTCGAGAGGCTGCGCTGGGCAAGGATGAGCTGTGCCACGCAGAATCTGATTGCGAGGACGGCAACTCCAATACGGTCTACATATTCGTCGACTTTAATACCTTGCCAAAGAAGATGCGCCATACGGAGAGCACAAACAAGATCATTCCACAATTCACAGTATGAACGGCCTACAAGTTCTTCATATCTACGACCAACAAGGAGGAAGTTTTGGAACCCTCCAGCTTGCCAAAGGGTAAGGCCCGGATAACCCCGTGGAAAACAAACTTGCGGGTACTGACAGCGGCTGCCAATAGTCCTTCCATGCCAGCTCTGCGAGATATGCAACAAAGAACCCATATACTGTCCTGGGCGTGGACAAGAATGCCTCCGGGTCCGATATCAAGAAGGCCTACTACTCCCTAGCTAAGAAATACCACCCTGATACAAACAAAGACCCAGGCGCCAAAGACCGGTTTTCAGAAGCACAATCAGCTTACGAGATGCTCTCTGACCCGAAGAAAAAAGAAGCTTGGGATCAATACGGCGCTGCAGCGTTTGACCAGGGCGCAGGATTCGATCCTAGTGGAGGGGCGGGCGCCGGTGGAAGCGGAGGGCCATTTGGGGGTGGATTCCAAGGGTTCGGTGGTGGCGGCTTCGGGGCAGACATCAATTTCGAGGACCTCTTTGGGGCATTCACAGGTGGAGGAAGAAGAGGCAGAGGTCAAGGAGGCCCATTCCAGCAGGAAGTACTAGTCGGTCAAAACATCGAGGTACAGACCAACATTTCGTTCATGGATGCGGCGAAAGGGACGAGCAAGGATATATTCATTACACCGCTTGTGCAATGCAAGGTATGTAATGGGAAAGGCTTAAAGAAGGGACAGTCACGCACATCATGCAAAAAATGTGGGGGCACAGGGACTAGAGTGCATTTTATGCAAGCTGGCTTCCAGATGGCGAGCACTTGTGAAGCTTGCGGCGGACAGGGGGTGGTTGTCCCAAGGGGTGGCGAGTGCGGCGGCTGCAACGGGAATGGTGTTGTGAGAGAGCGAAAAACAGTCAACATCGATATCCCACCAGGGGTTGAGGACGGTATGCGACTCCGCGTCCACGGAGAGGGTGATGCTCCACCTACCGGTACGGCTGCGAGCGACAATGTTCGGGCGACAAAGGGAGACCTCTACGTTTTTATAAGGGTAGCTACGGACTCCAAGTTCAGTCGTTCAGGGGCAGACATACTGTACACTGCTGCTATCCCGCTTACAACCGCAGTCCTTGGCGGCGAGATCAAGATTCCTACTTTGGAAGGAGAGGTCAAGCTGAAAGTAGCAACTGGGACGGGGACTGGGGATAAAGTGACCCTAAGTGGAATGGGTATGCCGAGAATTGGAGGTCGACGGAATGCTTTGGGAGATCTACGTGTCGAGTTCAAGGTTCAGATGCCGAAATACTTGACCACGAACCAGCGCACCATTCTGGAGATGCTTGCAGATGAGTTAGGGGATAAGAACGCCAAACGGGTGATGAACCTTGCAAGCATGAAGTGAGTCTGAATGCTAATTGTTTCGTCTGCAACTCCCCATGCTTATCTCGTTCAGGGAATCGATTTCTAAGGAAACCACAAAACCATCAAGCTCAGGGGATGCATCATCCTCGAAATCGGCCGAAGCTCACAAAAACGAAGGGTTTCTGAAAGCGGCCTGGCATAAGTTGACACACCAACATGACAATAATCTTTCTTCTGAGGAGCCAAAAGCCGAAGAGAAAGGACAGGACGAGGAGCCCAAGAAGGCCTCAGGCTCGAGATGACCTAGCCAGGATGGCTTGCAAAGGCTTTTCCAAATATTGACGCATAGCGATGGTACCTTACAAAGGAGTAAGCGCGGGCTTGACATTCTGCTGCCGCAGTCTGTACAGACTAGAGATGTACATTAACACTAGACACCCTCCACCTTGATCATAGTAATAGCTATCAGCCCAAAGTTGACCCCTTTCGAGGCCGTGGCGGAGCAAAGTACGTCAATGCCGGCGCTTGCAACGCAATTGAGAGCGAGTGAAGGTCAAACGTCAGCTCGGGGGCGCTACTTAGCGGCGGGACCGTCATCCTTAGTCGTCCTGCAGGCTACACTTTGAAGCTGCTATCATACTCTTAGACTAACACTTCGTAATGGTATGATACTTCCTCTACAGGCGCCTCTGGATAATTTCTACCCCTGGCCAAAGCCATTGACCGAACCATTGTGACGTGCTGATCCGAAAAGTGCATATACGAAAATCGCCTTTCTATTCACTTTCCTACCATCCGAAAACAAGCCCACCGTCTTTATGCACGAGACAGGGTTATAGCTGGTCCTGGTTGACTCCACTTAGATTTCGAGAACCCATGCAGCATGCTCCAGTTTTGGAGGCCCTCGATGAACGCTTAGCGCTCGTTGCGACCAGTGCTTCATGACTTACCAGTCACACAACTTCTGTGCCAGGCCGAGACGGACGAGTACTTGCTGCTACGACCGTTGAGCTATCCTTATTCAAGATGTTGCAGCCTCCGATGATATCGAGTCCTCTGAAGCAGACGAACGAAATCGACTGGGTCACGCCACTCAAGAGCTACATTAGGCAGACTTACGGAGATGATCCGGAGAGGTATGCGGAGGAGTGTAATACACTCAACAGGCTCCGGCAGGACATGAGAGGGGCAGGGAAGGATAGTACAGCAGGACGTGACCTACTATATCGATACTATGGGCAGCTGGAATTACTGGATCTCCGGTTCCCGGTGGATGAGAACCATATCAAGATATCTTTCACATGGTGCGTGTTACTCTACTTAGGTGATTGTGCCTACTACAGAGGACTGACTCATTGGACTTTTCTAGGTTTGACGCCTTCACACATAAGCCTACAGCCCAATATTCCCTTGCCTACGAGAAGGCTTCCATCATATTCAACATATCTGCAGTACTGTCGTGCCATGCAGCATACCAAAATCGATTTGAGGAGAAGGGGCAAAAACAGGCCTTCCATTCTTTCCAGGCTTCTGCCGGCATGTTCACCTACATCAATGAAAACTTTCTACATGCACCATCTACGGACCTCAGTCGGGAAACAGTCAAGTGCTTGATCGCCATTATGCTCGCACAGGGACAAGAAGTGTTCTTGGAAAAACAGATGACCGATGGGAAGAAGGTCGGCCTGCTCGCCAAACTTGCTAGCCAAGCGGCGTCTCTGTATGCCCAAGCTACTGAAGGGACCCAAGACAATGTGAATCGAGGAGTATTCGACAGGGCTTGGCTACATCTTGTCCAAGTCAAAACAAATTACATGTCTTCGCTCGCCCAATACTACCAAGCACTAGCGGACGACGATGCCAACTCACATGGCATGGCAATCGCTCGATTACAGGTTGCAGAGCAAGAAGGCAAGGATGCTGTTCGGATTGCAAATGCATTCCCATCTTCAGTATCTGCGGCCTCAAATCTCAGCTTAGACACAGGAGCAAGTTTGCAAGAATTGGCGAAAAAGCATGTTGCAAGGGTTCAAGATAGCCTAGCATCCTTCAACAAGGATAATGATTTCATTTATCATCAGACAGTGCCCGCAGAAGCGTCGCTGAGCCCGGTAGCCAAAATGCAAGCAGCGAAAGCAATACCAGTGAGTGAATTGTACCAAGGGCAAGATATCCAACGTATTATTGGTCCGGATATCTTTCAAAAGATCGTTCCCATGTCTGTTACTGAATCTGCAAGTCTTTACGATGAAGAGAAGGCAAAGTTAGTCCGGGCTGAGGCGGAGAATGTGGAGACTGCCAACGGCGAAATGGCTGCCAGTCTTGACTACTTGAAGCTTCCTGGAAGCCTGGATGTTCTGAAGGGCGGCATGGATCAAGAAACAACAGTGGACGAGGAGTTCCGAACATGGTGTGAGGAACTTGCAGGACACGAGCCATTCGGAAAAGCATTTGATCAGCTTCAGACAGAGAAGGGCAACATTCTTAGGGTCCTTGACAGTTGTACTAAACAACTGGACATGGAAGAAAGTATTTGTGAAAAGATGAGATCCAAATATGGTGCCGATTGGACTCAGCAGCCAAGTTCTCGACTCACTTCCACACTCCGCAGCGACATCAGGAGTTATAGAGGTGCGGTAGAGGAAGCGAGTGGCAGCGATTCGCAACTGCTACATACTTCACGGCAGTACGAGTCAGACTTCGACGAGATGCGTTCGGCGGGTGAGACAGACGAAGCAGACGTCTTATACCAAAGGGCCATGCTCAATGCGGGCGGAGGTCGTGGCAAGAGCAGGAATGGTATCAGTCCTATGTCACCTAACGGAGAAGGAAACCTTCTGGACGATGACTTCGGCGAAGGCGGTATGAGTGTCATGGACCAGATAGCCAAGGTTGAGGATTTGCTACGAAAGCTGGACTTGATCAAACGAGACAGGCTACAAGTCCTTAAAGATCTAAAGGAGAAGGTTGGATCCACTCAATCTTTTGTTTTGCGTAAGGAATCACTGACCTCGTTCTTAGGTACACAACGACGACATATCAAGTGTGCTGATATTGAACAAGAAGTCGATATCTAACCATGAGAGTCAGCTCTTCCAGTCCGAGCTTGAGAAGTTTAGGCCTCATCAAAATCGATTGCTACAAGCAACACACAAACAGACTGCGTTGATGAAAGAATTGACACGAACCTATGGTATTCTCCTTCAAGATAAACGGGTCAAATCAGAACAGGCCAAATACGAAAGCTTCAACAGACAACGAAATGCTGTACTCACGAAGTACAAAAAAGTTTTTCAATCTTTCAACGATCTGATTCACGGACTTTTGAGTGCGCAAAGCTTCTATTCGGAAATGAGAGAAACCGTGGAAAGTCTCGAAAAGAATGTGGAGACATTCGTCAACAATCGTCGCGCGGAAGGTGCTCAGCTCCTTCATAAGATCGAGCAAGACAAAGCGGCCAGCGCCGGAGGTCAAGCTGACCGCGAACGAGATCGATTGCAATCGCTTATGGAGCGAATGTCAATGGATCCGTCGTCACCCCCCACAAAGTCTGGCAACTCACGCCCAACGCACTCATCAAGAACATCTCAAAGTAACGAAGCATACGCTTCCAGATCACCGCCAGTCTCACCACCTTATTACTCGAAACCACCCTCAACGTACAGCAACGGGCCTGCCACTATCAAATCGCCACAGTCTGTGGCCTCCTATCAGACCTTCCCGCAGCACGCTCCAGTTGAGATTGGACCTTCTCCAGTGCCCAGAGATTCCTACCAGTCTAGTGCAACTCAGGGGGGTAATGACCCCTATAATCCAATGGCCTACCCATTCCAATCACCTGCCTCTCCACCTCGACCTCCCTCCACCCAGCCAGCAAATCACCTGTACCTGCAGCAGCAGAACCAACTTCAGCAGAGTCAATTCCTCCCACAAGGCTATATACCGCCTCCGCCACCGCCTGGACCGCCTCCAAACTCGCAGGGAGGTAATTTTGGAAACCCTGCTTATCCTTATCCTTCTGGTCCAGGTGGTTATGCCTACAACCAACCTCCTCCGAGGAAGAGTAGTGCGAGCCAGAATCAAGGTGATCCTTGGGCTGGTCTGAATGCGTGGAAGTGAAGCATGGATACAGCAGTCAATCTGTGGGAACCGCGTCCGGATCATGTAAATAGCACTACGATATGAGTCTCCCTCGATGTTCAACCGGCGGTCATGTGCGGACCTCACTTCAGCTCTTTACCCAGCATCGCCTACCGGCCAGTACTCCACAGTCTTCATGACTAGCCACGCATACTCGTCAATCATACACACTCTCTCACGCCACCGGCATTCGTACTCGGCATCATCATGCCCAGCGATGACCCCAGCACATGGAGGATATGGCCAGATCTATAGCTCACGAGCCTCGGCTTGGAAAGCGTCCAAGCGATCATACATCAGCCTCAGTGCCATAGTCAGATATGAAACATTTCATCAAGAGACGCCAGTTTTGAGAGTAGCGATAGCCGTTGCCGGTGCCGGTATGCGATGTTTCAGATTCTAGTGTCAATGTCAAGTGCCAAGATCTGGGGGTCTCCATACGCGATCCGAAGTTTTAGCGCTGCTCGAGCACATTATCGAACCTCTAGCTACAAGGACGAGCTATCTTTGTCTTCCGCTGGGGCCGTTGATCTTCATCTAAATCCTTATCTTATCATATGTATCTTAGTGCATAAGACGGTTAATTGGCATAGGCTATGGTAGGATGAGTGAGAGCTGACAGCATTTGTACAATAATTCAATTCAGTATCCAGTGACATCTCAACCTTGAAATCAGTATATGCAGATCCGGTGATGATACAATTTTCCGCAAACACCTTTTCAGCTCGACAGCATGTGGTATCACCGTAGCCCATAGCACCTCCCCCACCCAACCCAAGAAAACTTCGAACAAACGAGGACCCCTTTCCTCCTCACGCACTAAACCGCTCCTTCTGCTTAACCCTCTCACTCGCCGGCGTAATCAAATGACTAATATCCCCCACAGGAATCTGATACGGAAAATCCACACTAGCCAACATCTGCGCAAAGAAAATCCACCACCCAGCCATAACAGCCATAAAGCCAAACGCGCCGGCCGCGACTTGTAATTTCTGCGCCATTACGAGGCGGCCGGCGGCGAGATGCCAGTAGGAGGCAGTAAGGACGACGAAAGTCATTAGGAGGCCGAAGAAGATGGCGACGAAGACGAGGTTGGTGCGGAGGGCGCAGATTAGGTAGATTAGGGAGAGGAGGCCCATGAAGAGGAGGAAGAATCCTTTATCACGCAATTAGCAAACGTGAATGGTGCAGTTGAGACGAAGAGGATGGATGACTCGGCTTACCAAAGGACGCATGGAAACCCGGTGAAGTGAGCCCACTCGCAATATTACCCGGCTCAGTAGCATACGCCCCGTACGCATTAAACGCCGGTGTCAACGTCGCCCCCAGCGTAAACCAGAAACCCCCAAAGCTGCAGAAGACCACGAAACTGAACGTGTTTCCAAGGAAGAACTCCAGTATCCCGCCCAAACTCATCAAGAAGCCGCCAATGAAATAGTACGCCCCCACTGTCGCGATTCCACCACCGCCTGCGCCTCTCCAGCCCATCAGTTCGCATGATAGTGGGGATAAAGAGAGGAGAAAACCGAGGAGGGCGAGGGGAGTAGGGTTGCCAAAGGTTTGGCGCAGTTCGCCTTTGACTTCTTTTTGGGGATTGAGGTAGATCTTCTCGAAGAGTTCCGGGGAGATGGTGACGGAGTTTGCGGTTTTGATCTTATTGAGAGCTTCGTCGGAGGAGACATCGCGGCCCAAGTGATACGGTGAGGTGGGCGAATTATTGAGGTAGTTTGGACGGGTGGATTCCTCGGAGATGTTTTGGACCGAAGGGAAGGTCGGATTGAAGGTTGTGCTGAATGGTTTCTCATCGAGGATGCGATCATCGGCGGCGTTGGGGGTTTTGTTGTGATGGGGGCGGCGGTTCTCTCTGTCTCTGTGGTTGTAATGGGTTGTGTCACTATCGCGGTGGAAGGCGAGGTAGGTGTCCATTTGGCCGACTATGGAATGATTTTTTGAGCAGATGTAGAATTGTGACATGAAAGGCAGCTCAGAGGCTGAGTCTTGGCGAAAAGTGACAGAAGTTTGGTAATGGAATTCAGGGTAATGGAGGGAAGAGCCAGGTCTAGTGTGGGAAACGGAAGTCGAGATGAATATATAACTTGAAAGGATGTGTCAATGCTTGATAATTGGACAAGGGAGACACGACATGCAAGGAGAATTTTTTCATCCGCACAAGTTTCAACTTTTGACTATTCTGGGCTTCTGCGGGGGGTATAGCATCACTTTTGCCACATGGGATGTGTGTGACATGCTCATTGGGGGCCGGAAGCGGTCAGAGCTTGGTTAAGATTCTGGGGTATGGGGTACCGCGTCTGTACGATTCTTGCGATTGATCTAGAGGTCCGAAGAAGAAAGCAAGACCGTGCGTTGTCAACCTTGATCAAGAGTCGTCAGAATGCAGAGACCGAGTCAAGATATGGAAGTCATAAGCGGCGGCATTCGCCAAAACCTAAAAGTAGAGACCATAAAGGCATATATCGCTCAGTAGGTGGCCTGTTCGACAAGCTTGTCGGAGGGTAGATACCCTATTCGCAAGGGAGACATTAGCTATACGTCCTGATATATCACCTGGGTCTAGCGCGCATATCACAAGGCTGTCTCTGCGCGTTCTGCGTCCGGTTTTCAGAAGCGCTTAACTGCGCACCATAGCAAACATTAGCGCAAACATGAAACATGAAATTAGCGAAGAGGCTTTGCGACCAGAAGCTGTCACATGCTAAGTGCAGTACCCGAAATGTAGAGGACCGTCCTAGAACCATCGGGCTTAACCCACAAGATGCATTCTGCGCATGTTGCTTTTGCTCCTCGCGCCAAGACAAACGTCCCGTTGAAAGTCATGGACGTAGATCGAGGCACCTCATTCGAGGTGCTGTAATCTAATCTTTCTATAGGTGCATGGAGCATCTAGAGCATTCTTTTGGCGACTTGCACACTTTCTCTTTCGCAATGCCGGTAGTTTTTCGTGTCTCGCGGGACACCGACATCAGTAGGTCGTAAGACACTTGCACGGCAGATGTTCTGTCGTCAAGAGACATCATGACCGCAGATGGAAGGCTAGCATTCTCTCAGTACTATCAAGCGATGGGCCTCGGCCAAAGATGTTGTTGCTAGACGATATCCCGACTGTCCATATGATATTGCTGTAAGGGCCGATCTGTTGCCTCACACCGAACCAGCATTGCGTGACCGATGTTCAATTTCTATCGAAGCTTGCTGCATCCGCATGGGGAAACCTTCAAGGTAGATGAGTGGTATTGAGGCTTCTCGACCTCTGAAGGAAGGGACGAGTATCGTAACCAAGTAAGGTGTTTTGCACAAGTCTCAACTTCTGGTGATGAAATATCGTAGGAACGGGGCCCAAAGCCCAATATATATAGGCCTGAGGATGGTAATCCTCCATAGGTCTGCAATCCTGTAAGGGTCTGCTTTCATAGAAGAGCCGCACGAAGTCAAAATGCCGAAGCGCCCAATATCAGGTTACAGAGGGTTTTTCTTGACAGCACAAAACGTAACGTGTGGAGTCAAGGGAGTCCCAATATTTTACGTAAATTGGATGCAGCGCGTGGTAGAGTCATATGAGAGCAATGTTACACGCCACTCAAAGGATGTGTTTTGAACAAACTCCCACCCGGCGCTGGTGGAGGCATCATAGGTTTTCATGAACATAATGTTACGTTTCCAAATTGACAAAATGTGTCATCACCACTCCAGCGGCTCTTCGATCTGCTCGCCACGGTTAGTTTTCGGAACGGGTACAGCCTCCACTTTCACAGGACCACTACGATGGCCTCTCTTTAGATAGCCGCTGCCATCTAGCCAGGGGCTGTCCATAGTCCTTCCGCGCTCAAAATTCTTGATCTTGTCTTCCATTTGCATGGTTAATCCAATGTCGTCCAGACCATTGACTAAGCAATGCTTCCTGAATTCTTCAACCTCGAAATTAGCTAGCTTCTTACCTGAAGCGTCTTTCACTTCTTGGTTGATGAGATCAACTTCGATCTCACGGCCTGCTTTGGCCTCCTCGGCAATCTTCTCAAGTGTCGGTTGGTCAGTAATGCGAAGTGGAAGCATGCCGTTCTTGAAAGTGTTGTTGAAGAAGATATCACCGTAGGACGGGGCGATTACGCAAGTGATACCAAAATCGAGAAGTGCCCACGGCGCATGTTCCCGCGAGCTGCCGCAGCCGAAGTTAGGACCAGTAACTACGAGGATCTTTGCATGTCTATAAGGCTCTTTGTTTAGAATGAAACTTGGATTCTCAGAGCCGTCTCCATCGAAGCGAAGAGCGTAGAAAAGAGCTGAGCCCAGACCGGTTCGCTTAATGGTTTTCAGGAATTGTTTGGGAATGATTGCGTCTGTGTCGATGTTGGAGCGCTCCATTGGCGCCGCTATTCCCTTCAAAGTAGTGAATTTGGGCTGTCCTCCTGACGAGCTTGCCGCACCGTTGTTGGCCTGAGTTTGATCCTCTTCAGGCAGGTCAAGGATACGGTCTAGGTCGTCATCGGTATCAATATCAGATACCTCTGGTGTCAGGTCCATCTGCGGAGCTGCCTTCGAGGGCGTAGCACTTCGATCTGCCAGCTTTCGCACATCCGCTAATCTGCCCACAATGGCTGCTGCAGCGGCCATGACGGGTGACATCAGGTGTGTTCTGCCGCCAGCGCCTTGACGACCCTCAAAGTTACGGTTCGATGTACTCGCACAGCGCTCCCTTGGGGATAGGATGTCCGGGTTCATACCTAAGCACATCGAACAGCCTGCTTCACGCCACTCAAAGCCGGCGTCCGTAAAAATCTTGTCTAGCCCTTCGGATTCTGCTTGTTTCTTGACGAGGCCAGAGCCAGGAACAACCATGGCTCTCTTGAGATTTGGGGCGATCTTCTTACCATCCACAATCTTAGCAGCCGCTCGTAGATCTTCTATCCTTGAATTCGTACAGGAGCCAATGAAGACTTTATCAAGCTCGATGTCCTCCATTTTCGTGCCTGGACTTAAGCCCATATATTCGAGGGCTCGTCTTGCGCTATCCCTCTTTGGCTCGGTTGGAAAGTCTTCAGGATTCGGCACTATGCCAGTTATAGGCACGACGTCTTGCGGTGAGGTTCCCCAGGACACGGTTGGTATTATATCCTTTGCATCAATGAAGACATCATTGTCGAACTTCGCTCCGTCGTCGGTCTTTAAACTCGACCAGTACCTGGTAGCCTTCTTCCACTCTGGACTGTCTACCTTAGGGGCTAATGGCCGACCCTTGAGGTAGTTGAACGTGGTCTCGTCAGGTGCTATCATTCCCGCTCTTGCTCCTGCCTCGATAGACATATTGCAGATCGACATCCGGGCCTCTATGCTCAATCCTCTTATGGCTGACCCACAGAATTCAACGACTGCCCCTGTCCCAGCTGCTGTGCCAATCACGCCGATGACGTGGAGGATTATGTCCTTGCTACTGACTCCTGGTAGCAGAGCCCCGTCCACCTGTATTCTCATGTTCTTGCTTCGTTTCGTAATCAAGGTCTGTGTTGCAAGGACGTGTTCAACCTCACTCGTGCCAATTCCAAAGGCTAGCGCTCCGAATGCCCCATGTGTAGATGTGTGACTGTCACCACAGACCACGGTGGTGCCCGGGAGCGTAAAGCCCTGCTCGGGACCGATAACGTGGACGATACCTTGACGTTTGTCCCCAAGACCGAAGTAGGTCAAATCGAAGGCTTTGACGTTGTCTTCGAGAGTAATGCATTGTGTACGGGAGTCGGCTTCCTCTACAAATTGCCCTATATTCTTGAAGTTCTTCCGGGGCGTTGTGGGCACGTTCTATCGCGCGTCAGTAATGACTTCTGGGGGATGCGTAGAGCATTGGTAGAGGCGTACGTGATCAGTTGTGGCAAGAGTGCAGTCAGGCCTTCGAACCTTACGTTTTGCATTTCTCAGGCCTTCAAAGGCTTGCTGTGGCTTGATCAGTGACTGAAAGATAGGCAGGGACGAATGGAGCCGCTGACCGGTGATGTGACTTCATGAACAAGATGCCTGTCTATATGAAATGTCAGCGCATGATCATGGAAGAGAGATAAATGTTGAGTGTACCAATATACAGCAAGATAGTGCCGTCATCTCGCTCGTGGACAATATGGTCTTGGAAGACCTTGTCATACAGAGTTCGGGGTTTCTGGTCGGCGGAAGGCATGGTCTAGTTGTCTACCAGCAGATTCGAGGGATTCAGAATGGAGGATGCTTCTCCGTAGATGGCGAAATTGGTTGACATTAATTGGACACATGGACTTTGTTATAACATTCACATGGTGCACACGATCGAAGGCCGGTATCGGCGCTCTCGGATCTTCGGTTATCATCGCAATCTAGCTCTTCCGCTCATTGGTTGTCCCGCCCCAGTAACTTATGAAATTTACGGTACAGTTGTTCGAAGTATAAGTTAAGTCATTTATGCTATTCTCTATTGTCTTGTCTAAATACCCAAAGAGCTAGCTCGTGTCGCACGAATAGTCCTACGACTCCGCAACATGTCTGCATCAAAAGAAGCTCGATTGCAAGGCGATCTTCTCTCCTTGGACCAAACCAGACCAGCCACAGATTGAGAATGGTAAGATTCGTAGATTCGACGATCTCACCCTTACCATTCTTCTCCAACTCAATCAAAGGAATAAGACTTCCGGCGAGGAGCTTCAATAGGAAAGCCACTGGCCTAGATGGAGGTTTCTGCCACTGGGTCATTGATGGCTCTAGAAGTCCAGTCCGTGCATTGAACCGCGGGAGTCGATGTCTTGGGCATGGTATTAAACGGAAGAGCTGCGGTGCAGAGTAGATGAAATTGATTATCTGGGGTATGAATAGGAGGAGGAGCGTCTTGCTGAAGTGTCCAAGGATTCCCACAATGGCAAAGACCATGCCCGCGAAATAGCAATAGGTGTCGCCCACGAAGACCTTTGCGGGATACCAGTTATGCCACCAAAGAGCTATAGAAACTCCAATGAATGGCAAAAGCAGGTACATCGAGAAGAGATGCGGGTCAGTAGCGGGGTGAGGCGAAGGGCTGCTTGGTGCAGCGTAGAGTGACAGGACGTCGTTTGCCAAGAGAAGGAAGCTGATGACTATGGATTGGGAAACTTCGATGCCGTTGATGCCGGCTAGGATGTTGATGCTGTTGGGGCAGAAAATGGCGATTGCAGCCATATAAGCATAGTAAAGCCATCCCAGGTTGACCATAGTGCCGAGGTATGGCTCTAATTGGACGGGAACAACAACATTGGTGACTCCATAGTCGACAAAATATACCACCAGCATGGGGATCGCAGCAAAGGCTGGGATGAAAAATTTATGTCGCCACCTAATGTCGAATAGATCGTCGCCAATGCCCAGGAGGACCACGGACTGTAACGAAAGTATTGCAGATAGATACGACGCCAACTTTGATCGAATTAGTTACTCTCTAAGCTGGAGATAGTAGGTGTGCGTTACCTTGTTGTGTGGGAACCTATGCAAGATCCGACCCATTTCAACATGCTGGCGTTCCACGACAAAGTCTCGATTACCTCCTCCTGACGTAGCTGCCACAATATCTTTGTAAAATGGAAATGGTATGAACACAATGATTGTAAGAAGA
This sequence comes from Stereocaulon alpinum, assembly GCA_018257865.1. Lineage (NCBI taxonomy): Eukaryota > Fungi > Ascomycota > Lecanoromycetes > Lecanorales > Stereocaulaceae > Stereocaulon > Stereocaulon alpinum. Next base: position 1,153,634 of record JAEUBA010000002.1, on the reverse strand, counting down.
TATACAACAGCGCAAATAGCTCCCATAGTTTCTGGGCTGGGTCCATATATCAGCTTGGAAAAGGGGTTCGAATGCGGAATTCTCATACATTTCGACTTTTTTGATTTTCGACATATCTCGGCCCTTCAGGCCAGCCTTTATGAATGTGTCTCCAAGCCATCTAATTAGGCTAAATGTTGAAGCGAAAGCTATACCACTAAAGGCCAAGGAAGCGATTAGAGGCTCGCCATCGCCGTGAAACGTGTTGACTATTATGCCAACACAAGCAGCAGAGAGCATCAGGAGGCTCCATGACTCCGCGCTGGTCAGGCTCGACGTCATCACTGACAAGTTGGAATCATGTTCAAGGCTACCAAAGGACTGGGGATTTGGAAGACAGATCTTCGTTTCACTAGTGGCGAAAAGCATGCGCGCTTCACGCTTACCGCTCTTGGCCTTTGGTCTTGGCGGATAATACAAGGTCACTACCCCAAAGGCGAATTGGGGTTGCAGGGCACTTTGACTATTATCACTGTGAACCTAACTGATAGAGCTGAACATGAGAAGAGTGTCGTCAACAATTTCTCGTTTCTGCTCAGAATTGGGCCAACTTGGACTACACCATGTTGCAACCCGAAACCATCAAAGCCTCTTTATCTACCCACAAACAAAGTTTCCCTTGTTCTTCGCCCAATTCTGCCAAGACTACAATCAAGAGAGGCATCTGACTGATGTTCAGATGACCCACGTCTGACTCTGCTAAAGCTTCTGCTTATAATCTCATGAGCGGCCTTAGTCCACCGAGACAGACTGTTTCCACTAACCAATTTGTGGGCTTATTCCAGCACTTTGGCACATGTAATAGAACTTGGCTAGCGAAGGTTCGCCCCAGTCTTTGCGGCTGTCGCTGAGGATTAGTTCAAGGGTTTTCATGTCAGGATGCTGCCGCGAACATTCCCGAACGAATACTTGAAGACACTCAAGGACAGCCTCACTGCTCCAGCGATAAACTTCGAATTGCGCCATATCATCGCGTAGGCAGAGCAAGCGCACATTTGGCGGCAGATTCCCAGCTGGAGACATGGTCATTCGTGGATCCATTCCCCACAGTAATACATGGGGAACCTCCAGGTCCACAATTCTTTCGAAATCACCCAGCGATTGCAGAGTCCCCTTGATGCCAAATGTGGGCGGTGGTTCCATTCCCCACGTATCTACCCAGCTGTAGAATTGTACGGCTATGTGAAGGCATTCAAGTGTCGTTCTAACATGGCGTAGCGCAGCTTTCAAAGCTGCGCAGTCGAGGTACTGGGAGGGATCGACATCGTCTGGGAATATTTCACACATGTAGTAGTATTCCAGATGCTTGAGACCTGATGTCACTGCCGACAACTTGCCTAGAATCTCTTCCTTTGCATGGCTTCTTTTGAGGCACAATTTCGTTAGCGTGCTTGCAAGAGGCAGATCAATTGGCCATGGGGCATGGCTACAATCTTTTGGCATGATGGTTTGAAGATCTTGGAATGCATGGGAGGAGGAGAATGGCAATACGTCGGATAGGCCGGGCGAGACCCCCTAATGGCTAGCGAGGTCTCCGAGAGGGTTATCGACATATTGGTCGACCCTTCGAATTTGGTTGAAGCTTGATAACCCTGTTGTAGATGTGTTCAAGCCGAGAGCGCTCCTGAACATGGTAACGAGAAATGAGATACCCGTGTGATAGCTATAAGCAAGGGAGAGCGCGGTGAGATTGCGAAGTTGGGAAAGTAGGAGTACTTGGTACGCAGTCACTTGGGCTTCTACCAGCATGTGTGACCAGTACTCTTCCGTGATAAGTGACTTGATCCACGTGATTGATCGGTGAAGCTCTAGATCCTCCATGACAGTCAAGAGATCACTGAAACCCTTGTGGCTGAGCTTTCTCACCCCTGATCCAATAGTTTCGATGCCATCCCTTTCATCAAACGTAATGCGGTGAATGTACTTGGCCAACGTGTCAGATCTCAACACTGTACGCAGCAAGAGGGGGATGGAAGGATCATAGATGTCTTTATAGAGCAAGGGATTGACTATTTCGTGGAAGCGCTTGGAGACGCGAGCGAACGTAGACTTCTCCGTGGCCAGTAGATGAGGTGATATTAGGAGGATGAGTTCGGTCGACAGGTCAGTCAAACAAGGCATGATTGAGGTCAGATATAGAGGAAGTCTGTTGAGACTTAGGTAAAGTCGAGATGTTTATGTTATTCATGATTAGTTCTAAGTGGTCTTAGGTTGTCAGCGATTAAGCATGCTTGTCATGCGTTGACGATGAGCATTTACAGTAGCACCCCACCTGGCGCTACAGATTGACTCTTTCTTGGAGAGAACTCTGGAGCCCGTGATCGGGTCGGTGAAACCTCCAAGAATAGAAGAGTGCTTGCCCCGGAGCATGCTGAAACAATTTCAGATATTGATCGTAGGGGGTCAGATGACAGGTCCCGAGCAGGGCTTCAGTCCGGGTGAACCCTTGCATACTGTATCGCTTCAGCACCTACGGAGTAGTCTCACAATCTTTCTAGGTATAATTACTCCCTAGGGGGGCTCGGGGGGATCCATGTTTGAACCACGGGTATCGTGCCTTCTGCGCCAAGAAGTGCCTCTTACGAAGTCATTGACTCCGCTTCTTGGAGTCACTTCGAGTAGCAGAGAACGCGCCCTTTACAAAGGTGAGTGCGATTGATGAAATTCAGACTTGAATACATCTCCTTCGTCGTCGGCAAAACGTTCAACCAATCCCTAAACCCACTTGCCCGTCCTGTGCCTGTCAAGGCCAAAGTACCTCATTCTAGTCGCAATGTCCCAAGATACCCTCGCGGAGGCACACGCTGTCTACACTACCCAAAATTCCTCCTCTCTGCAAGCCTACTTATCTTCTTGCAAATACCTACCCGGTGGTAACACCCGGACAGTCCTGCATGCATTACCTTTTCCCTTGACTTTTGCCTCTGGCAATGATTCCACCCTTACATCTATTGACGGCAACACCTATATCGACTTCCTTGGTGAATATACTGCTGGTATATATGGCCACAACAACCCTACAATTCGTGCTGCTATCAATGAAGCTCTGGACAGAGGATGGAGTCTTGGTGGGAATAATACGTATGAGAAAGAGCTTGCTAGACTCGTTTGTGAGCGGTTCCAGCCTACCATGGAGCTTGTGAGGTTCACAAACTCTGGCACCGAGGCAAATATGATGGCCGTTGCTACAGCTGTTGCATGGACAGGCCGAAAGAATGTTTTGGTGTTCGACAAGGGGTATCATGGAGCCACACTTTCATTCCATTCTACAATATCAGGCATAGCTGGGGGAATGAAAAGAGATGTCAACCTACCACATGAATGGGTCATTGGGACGTACAATGACATTGAGAAGACTGTAGAAGTCCTTTCAAGCGTTCCACCAGGAAGCTTGGCGGCTATACTTGTTGAGCCGATGCTAGGTAGTGGTGGCGCCGTACCGGGATCTCTACCCTTTCTACAATTCCTACGTTCCTACGCCTCCTCGCACGGTGCTCTCCTCATCTTTGACGAAGTTATGACTAGTCGCCTTTCGTACCATGGTCTGGGCGAAAGGATAGGAATACAGCCTGACCTGATGACGTTGGGTAAGTGGGTTGGCGGGGGTATGAGCTTTGGAGCGTTTGGGGGAAGGCGTGACGTTATGGGCATGTTTGATCCTCGAAATGGAAGCTTGTCCCACGCAGGAACCTTCAACAATAACGTTATAAGTATGGCTGCTGGCTGCGCGGGATGTAGGCTCCTGGACAAGGAAACCACCAGAAGGCTGAACGACTTAGGAGAGCAGATGAAAGACATGGTTCAGGATGTCATCGACAAGCATATAAATTCTGAAGGGTCACTTGCAAATGATACCCACGTTGAACTTAAAGACCGCTCTAATGGCCTCGTAAATACTTACGTTAGCACGGACCTTTTAAATGGTGAAAAGAGCCATACTCAACCTCAGCATAGTGGTGCACCACCGAAGATGTGGATTTCTGGGATCGGCTCCATTCTAACCGTTCACTTTGCTCCTTCTGCAATGCGGTCCGTACTGCAGTCGCTCTACTACCATCACATGCTCACTGAGGGCATCTACCTTGCTGAGCGCGGTTTCATTGCCCTTAATATCGAGTTGACATTGAAAGAGGTGAAGGCTTTTGTCACCGCAACAGGACGGTTCATTGAGAAGTACAGAGCTTTGATAACTGGTGTGGAGCCATGACGCTCTCGAGGTGGGACTCTGAGACAGCTAACCACGGACAACGCTTCGGCCAAAACGAAGATTGAGCGATACTCTTTGACATTCACTGAGACCACAGGCTCAGACTATGATAAGCACTGCAATGATTGGACTCTCTATAGATCCCATCATCACCAGATAACAGCCATATACAATCAATAAAGACAGCTTAAATGGTCACCCGCGGCTGCCCTCCAATCGCAAAAATAGTAGTCAAACTGACAGTGATCCTCTTTCATCACTGCAGCTCTCGGTACTCCTCAACGGAACGCAACGTTGCCGCCACTTCGCAACCTATTCTTAAGAATGTGCCATGAATGTCCCGAAGTCTGTTGCAGTCGTCTCTGTCGGCTCTTGATTGTAGCGATGTGTAAGATGACGTTGTGTAATAAATTCTAGACGACATTCACTGCAGTGTAGATATTCCAGGCGGCCTTATGAGGGACTTGAGAGACTTTTAAATGTACATATGGTGGATGATGTTCACTCCGGTACACAGAGTGAGGGTAAGTCGATGTCTGGCTGCGGGATACTTGATCCTCACCACGTATTGGAGAATGACTTTGTAATTCACATGCAAAGGGTTTGTATCTAAATGGCGTTGACACGACTACATTGCTAACAGATTGTGGCTCTACATTCAAGACAATGTTCAGGTGCTTGCGCTGCAATCGCAAATGTGCGGCAGTGCCATACAGCTTGGACACTACATACTCTTCCTAGCTCTGAGTGAACGACCATTGGTCGAAGCAATCGAATTACTGGCCCTGTCCACCCTTTTCCTAGGTTGCTTGAATGCCTCATCCTCGCTTAATGAGCTGGCACTATCACCTCCGTCACTGTCATCGCTGCTGTGCTCGAAGTAGTGGCTTTTGACTGCAGTCTCGCTCTTCCTCGCGACTTTGCGTTTCGGCACCGCTCTAGCTGTCTTGGTTGAAGCTGGCTTGGAGGTGGTAGGTATGTCGTCAAGATCCGATTCTTCGGGAGGTGTGGAAGCCTTTCGTTTTCTGCCATTACTCGTAGCTTTCTTCGGTGCGTTGGCTTTCTTCCGCTTTTGATTCGGCGTTTGGGCCTTTTTGCCATTCGTAGCAGGCTTTGTGTTGGGGATTTGTTTGACTGGTTGTGGATCGGTGTCCTCAGGGTTTGAGAGATCGCTTACATGCTCAACGCCGTTCATGGCTCTGGCTAAAGGTGCCGTTGGCCGAAGGCCAGATTCAAAATCGTTCTTGGTGGGTTGTGGAACGCCTTCGATAGTAAGTTCATGTTTAGTAAGAGGGATCGCTTCTTCTTCATGACCCTCTGGAAGAAAACCTCCGCCTTCGAAGTTGTCTTCTGCGATGAACCCGCCGCCCGTATCCTCGTCGGGATGAGCAGTTACGTCATCCTGCTGTTGGGGCAGTTCACCAGCGTGAATGGCTGGTGTATGTTTCTTCTTATTTTGATTGGTGAAAGGGTTCATCTCCTCCTTCATATGAGCGTCAGCGTCCTGGCCATATTCTTCTCTAACCCTCTGAACGATTCGTAAGCCCATCAACCACTTTCTCCAAGTGGCCAATGCTGCCTTCTCTCTCTTGCCTTCTTCCTTGATCTTCCGCTCTTCCTCTTCCTTTTCCCATATGTCAATTACTGTGTGTTCATGCTCTTCGGCCACCACAACACCTGTAATGACAGGCACTGCCCTCTTGTTACCAAATTCGAAGCCAGTCACAGCTTCAGCATAATCGATGCCAAGCCTCTTGCATATCCTGACAGTGCTCCTGAGAGGAATATGTACCGCTCCTTTTGGTACCATAGTCGGAACATAGCAATCCATATTTCCGAAGGCATTCTTGGGAATGACACCGTTCTCAATTGGAGGCGGAATGATCCAGTCTGTTTGGTCCCAAGAATAGAGACCTTGCTTGAGCTTCTCTCCACTATCTCTCTCCGCCTCTTCTACTTCACGTTTGCGGGTCAGGGTCACCGCTCGAATGGGAACCATTTTCATAGGAAGCTCTCCTTCTTTAATAGCACGACCTTCTTTATGCCAGCTTTCACCAGTTCGGCACACCTCGACGTCCATGCGTCTGAAGACAGGTTCTTCTTTCGCATTATCTCCTTTGCCTGTGGTGAATGTCTTTACTGGCTTCGAGCCTGGACGTAAGGCTTCTTCACGGCGTAGGTGCCTTTCGAGCACAAATTCAGCAGAATTCTTGTAACCTTGTAAAGTGTCCTCGCTTAGCTTAGGTTGTTTTCTCTCAGGCTTGACAGGCTTGAGGTCTTTGGCCTCTTCCAAATCGTCTACTACAGTCCTCATTCTGTCCGTCCTGTTGTAGCCGCTCATGACGGTCTTGAACCAGTCGTAGTCCTCATAGCGCTTGATTTTCCCTCTTCTGTTGTAGATCGGGACCTTCTCTATGGGCATCCGTACTCCTTTTGTTCTTCCAGGCCACATGTGTCGCTTCAGATACCGTGTAGTGACGTCTTTAGCTGAGCCATCCAAGGAGTATGCCACTATATACGCAAAGACCTGCTTCGCTTTATCCGCCTTAGCACCTCTGCTTTCAAATGACGATAGTAGATCATCGCTGGTAGCTACTGCTGGAGTAAGTACAAGTGGGTCCACTGGATAGACATGATTTGTAATGGGTGAAATGACTTCTGTCCAGTAAGTGGGACAAGGCATGTCTTTATCGTAGCTCATGTTTGGCCGCTGTCGGGGCATCGATGGAGTTACATCGATCACCGATGCGTCTTCATCGTCGCTTTCGAGGTTATTGTGGTCTGACTCCTCTGACAGATTTATGGGTGCATCTTTCCTGCCTCTTGACACACGCGTTTCGCCATTGGTTTTGCGCAGTGTCTTCGACTTTACTTCCTGCTTGCGGAGGGCACTCGTCTTTGTTGGAGGAACCTCAGAATCGAGTTCATCATCCGAGTCAGAGGTCTCCGCGGCATATTTCGGATTCCCAGTATGTGGTGCTTTCTTCTTATTCGCAGAAGCTTGCTCGTTCTTGCTCCATCCGAAGCCAACAGGCTGCAGCGAGGCAACGAGTCTCGCTTCAAGTCCCAAACCCCGGACTAGGGCTGTAAAGAGCTGAGCGCCAACGTCCCGACTGCCCTCGCAAGATCTGGCCAGATCTCTAAACTCTTGAACATTTCTCACACGTTCGCCATGGCCTTCCACATCATATTTGTCATTCCTGTACGAAGCGATTTCTTCTTCCAAGATAGTAAGCGATTTGTATCCTTGTTTACGTAGGCCAGGCGCTGTAATTGTAAAGCGCTTTCTCCAATATGCAGCCAAAATCTTCAGAAGTCGTAGAAGTGGATCGCCGCGACTCATATTAGGAGCACCCTTTTCTTGCCTCTCTGCGGGTCTACCCCAATCCCTCTGATTTCTCTCATTTTGGGCTGCTTTCTTGCCTTTGCGTCCTTTGCGTGAGGCTTTTGGCGCTTCTGCAGGCACTGCTGGACTTATTCCAGAAGCCGCTTTCCACTTGTCGATCTCCTTCTTCACTCCTGCGGGTAGCTGTCCGACTAGACTGCTCTGGACCTTCTTGTCGCAGGCCCAACCACTTCTGATGAGATTGTGAAACAACAAGAATTGGACGTGCATGCAGTGTGTAGAAACCCTAATCTGTCTTTCGATTTTGCTGGGGCCTTTCTTTTTGTCATGAGGATTGGTAAGGGATCCGATGTGAACCCTACTATCAAGAACAAGTTCGAGGTCGTCCGATTGTCTGGCGGCTACAGTAGTCGGCGATGGTGCGCCTGGCTGTATAGCGTCTTCCCAGTCTACTTCGTCGTCCTGTTCTTCATGAGCTATCTTCCGCCGCTTAGAGCTCAGTGCAGGTAGCGCGTCTTCGAACTCGTCACTGCTCACGTCACTGAGAGTACTTTCGCTGTCGGAAGCATTCAAGCCGTTAAGGAAGGTCTTGTTGTCTTGGAGACTCGCGACGGGACTGGGCTTGTCGGCCGTCTCGAATAGACTTGGCTTCTTGATAGACTTTGGTGTAGACGCACCAGGTGGCGGCGTGGACAGACGACGTTTGTGAGGAATAAATGGCGGCATTTCTGGATCCCCACACAAGCTCACCGGCAACTTTACCTTGTGTCGGAAATATGAAATCCTGCCACAATGCTGTTCTATTGCAATTTGATAGCAGTACCTGATTGGGACAAATCTTGAAATGACGTGTGCCCTGCATTAGCGCGATCTGCCAGATCTCTTGGTGGTATCCCCACTTGAGGCTCAGGATTCGGTCAGACTAGGAACAAATCCTAATGACTTCAGATCAACAAGTGCAACGTGAAGACTCAAACTCTCGTCGATAGCTTGAAGTTCCTGGAGACATTTAGCAGCAGTCGCCAATGTCAGCACCTGATAAATTCCCAACATATCCTGCTCTTGCGTTGTTGCGTTCACCCCTGGGCGCAACCGGATAATCGTTGAGCTTCTCCAAGATCAAGCAGCAATGCCTCGGCGTACCATCTGGTAGGAACTTCTCATTCGGCAATCACCATGCCTGATGCAATTCTCGACGACATAAGCCACCGAAGATACAATCCCTTGCGGGGAAGCTGGATTCTAGTCTCACCTCATCGTACAAAACGGCCATGGCAGTAAGTCTTATTTTAGCCTTGCAAGACCCCATAAGGAGACAAATTCCAATCATGGATTTAGAGGCCAACAAGAAGCAGCTTCGCAGACCACATTACCGAAATATGATCAATCGTGTTATCTTTGCCCAGGCAACAAACGTGCGCAGGGTGACACTAACCCCGTCTACAAGAGCACATTCGTCTTCGTGAATGACTACAGCGCGGTTAAGGAGGAGCAGGCCGAATATCACCAGACCGAGGACAACGGCAGTATGTAAATTACATTGGTATGGGGATCGAACGGTCTCTAATCCACACAGGTCTCTCGGCCCTTCTTTTGAAAGCTGAATCTGTTACTGGAAAATGTTATGTAGTAACTTTCTCGCCGATGCACAACCTCACCCTTGCCGACCTTCAACCATCAGAGATCGTCCCCGTTATCGACACCTGGACCAGATTGTACACCGCTCACCTCTCCCCCAACTCACCCTTAGCTCGAGCCGCTGGTGCCACCACGCTGCCACCGTCGGGCCACCACCATAATGTGTCGCGGCCAAATGCACAATACCGTTACATGCAGATCTTTGAGAACAAAGGAGCGGCCATGGGGTGCTCGAATCCGCATCCGCACGGGCAAGTATGGACCACCACAGGTCTTCCCGAAGAGCCTGCAGCGGAGTTAGAACAATTGATCAAATACCGTCGCGAAGTAGGAGGTGTAAGTCTCCTCGAGGATTATGCCAAACTGGAAGTGGATAAAGAGGAACGGGTCGTTTGCAAGAACAAGTCATTTGTGGCAGTATGTCCGTGGTGGGCGGTGTGGCCATTTGAGGTCATGATTATAGCAAGACAACACAAGCGAGCGCTGGTAGACTTCGATGACGTGGAAAGAAAGGATCTTGCGGATGTCCTTTCGGATGTCACTCGTCGATATGATAACCTGTTCGAGACACAGTTCCCATACAGCATGGGACTGCATCAAGCACCTCTTGAGGGATCGAATGCCGAGATCGAAGCCAGTCATTTCCACATACATTTCTACCCACCCTTACTGAGGAGCGCAACTGTCAGGAAATTTCTTGTTGGGTGAGTATGGATATTACACTTTCTCGATCAGCCATTAACCGAGGTTCTAGATATGAGTTGATGGCGGAACCTCAACGAGACATCACCCCTGAGCAAGCGGCAGCACGGCTGCGTAAATGCGGAGGGGAGCTGTATCGCAACAAACTTCAATGAGTTGAGCTTGGACCGCCTTCCGTTATCCTATGAGCTCTCTTTAGTCTATCGGTGAAAGTGCTTACTGCAAGCAATCAGTACCGGAGGCCCGGGAGTATTATGCATGTTATATAGCGTTGAAAGTATAAATCCTGGTTTTCCAAACGGCTGGACACCCAATTAATGCTTGCTGCCGAGCATATAATCGCCTACCCCACGTAGAATGCCCATTGGGAAAACATCCAGACCAGGCTGCCTGTCGAGATAAGGACAGGTCCTGCTAAACCCCTGCCCCACGCCGCTGTTCCAAAAACGACCCACTCGCTCACAAAATGTACCCAAGCAATGGTATATACAACCAGCGCTAACTCATAGACTTGAGGGTTTGATATATTGTATGCCGCGTAGAGGCGGACAACAGCCGAGATCAAAGTCCATGTGCCGAAAATCCTGGAGGTTAAGGCTGTTGTCTCTTGGCCAGACCGCATATACACTTCCCGCGTATTCTTCGTGGTTAGGTAGGCTTGGATAGTGTTGCCCATGGAAATTGTTGATACCTGCATAAGCCTGTCAGCTTGAATATGCTAATCGTTGCAAGTGGGGATCTACCAGGAGTAGCCAGGAGGGCAACCAACCGTCGTGTTGTGGAAGGAAGGAGGTCATTGCAATGCGCTGGCGCGAATCAGGGTTGTCAGGGCCTCGCAGTGTGATGTAAGGTATATCAGCCTGCACACCCCCTTCAAAGATGGGACATTCACCCGTCTGATGGCCACACGGTTGGTTTATGTTAGCCTGCAACGGCTTCAGTAAATGGAATTTACCAATCGCAGATACCCAAACCAAGGCTCTATTGTCGATGGCGTCGCGTCGCGTCTTACTCCGTTCGGACCGAGGCGTCTTCGAGGCAAACTTTGATTGCCATTAGTGCGGAGCTTTGCCCGAAGGAACGACTTGGGATCGTACTTTGCTAAGGCACACAGCCACAGATATACCTTAGGGCAGATATACCTTAGGGCTAACGGCTTAACTTTCTGCTACTATGGACTTACGGAGCGTACCGAAAACTACGAAGTTATCCGCAACGAGTGTCTTTAGTCAAAATGATTGTTGATTGTTTTTGGATTTACCAGGATGTGATAGCTGCACGAGTTTATTGATTATTGTTGCGGTCATGCTCGCAGCAAAGAATTAGAACTAGCGGGTACCTAGTTCCACGTTTTTCTTGTTACCCATCGTGCTGAAATGCATATCTAGCTAAGGTAACTTAAGGCTCGACAACCCGATGCTAATTACTTGCTTGGCACCTGTCTTCCTTAGAACTACCATTTCCATTTCCATTTCCATTTCCATTTCCCCATATTCAACATACGGGACTTTTCTACAATAGCATGGCTCCCTCACTAGATAACCTTGGCTGGTTTTACAGAGGGAGAATGGTACAGGCTACTGGGATGCATACATTCCCTTTGGACCATGCGATTTCCTACTATGTGCTGGCTACCTTTGCTCTGGTTGGATTCCTCGCCGTCTTCGCCAGGATTGCCCTGCTCGTCCGCCTCCTCTTCAGCCTCTTCGTCCTTCCAGGCAAGCCTGTATGTCTTGATCCTACTTCTAATTCCAATCGCTACCATATTAGCTAATGCCGGCTCCCTACAGCTCCGTACGTTTGGATCGCCTTCCAAATCTTGGGCCTTGATTACAGGTGCGTCAGATGGAATCGGCAAAGAGTACTCTCTCCAGCTCGCCCGCGCTGGGTACTCCACCATCCTCGTGTCCCGGACACAGAGCAAGCTCGACAGCCTAGCTGTGGACATCAAGTCCAAATACAATACCCCCACCAAGACATTCGCAATGGATTTTGGAGCGAACAAAGACGACGATTACGCCAAGCTAAAGGCATTGGTTGACGGCCTGGACATTGCGATCCTCATCAACAATGTCGGAGTCAGCCACTCAATGCCCGTCCCCTTCACACTCACCCCTCAGGAAGAAATTGACAGCATCATCACCATCAACTGCATGGCCACCCTCCGCGTAACCCACATAGTTGCAGCAGGTATGACGCAGCGAAAGCGCGGCCTGATCATAACCATGGGATCCTTCGGCGGCCTCATCCCCAGTCCCCTCCTAGCCACCTACAGCGGCAGCAAAGCCTTTCTCCAACAATGGTCTACAGCCATCGGCTCCGAATTGGCCTCCTACAACGTCACCGTTGAACTCGTTCAGTCCCACCTCGTCACCAGTGCAATGTCCAAGATTAGGAAACCTTCCGTGTTCGTGCCTACACCAAGGGCGTTCGTGAAGAGTGTGCTTGGGAATGTGGGTAGGACAGGAGGGGCACAAGGGTGGATGTATACAAGTACACCGTACTGGAGCCATGCTATGTTGCAGTGGATTGTCTCTACATTCGTGGGGCCGGGGAATAAGTTCTTGTTGATGTATAATCGGTGGTTCCATTGGGGTATCAGAAAGAGGGCTTTGGCGAAGAAGGCAAGGATGAACGGGAACGGGAGTGCGAAGAAGCAGGTGTGAAGTAGGAGGTAGGGAAGGAGGACTGGCTGATCAGGTCGGCCTATAACCTTGTTCGATTGTCTTGGAGTACTTTGGTCACGGCGCTCCTTAGATGACCGTTGTGGCACCTTTCCGTTCTTGTTTCTTCTTTTGTCGAAGGGTATATGAATCGAATATGGGCGGAAAGGCCATAGACAGAACGTTGCCAGACTGCTATAATTGATTTAGTACATATTCGCTAATGTCATTCTATAGACTCCCTGTCGTTGACTACAACTCATAAAATGAACAGATCCTAGCATGGTAGACGGCATGGAGAGATTTCTCCAAGGCGCTTTCCTCTGCTCGGCTGAGATGTGTCCTAACTGCACTTGCCTAATCATACTGGCAAACAAGAAGGACTTGCCTTGGACAAAGGGCCAGAAAGCAACTACCAACATTTCTTCAAAGCCTTTCTTACGTGAACCGCATTCTCAATCAGTACAGCAGACAGCTAAGATTCGGCTCAACTATTGACAACGTCTCAAACCACTCCAAGCATAACTATTATCTCCAGCCAGCATGGTAAAGAAACTGTTGAAGCTCCTTGGGCTTGCTAAGGGAAAAAAAGAGAGGAGAGAATCAAGAGTGGGCATCTTGAAAGAAGCTAGTCATTTTGGCAATGGCGATGGTGCCAACTCCGAGTCAGACACTGCTCGAAGTCCAAGTGACGTATCGCGTCTCGACTATGGTGCCGCCTCTGTGCCAGCCGCTGCTAAAAGTTCAGATGATCAAACGCCGACTGTCACTACGGCTGCTCCGTCTCCGCCACGGAAGAAGTCGTACTGGGAGGAGGCCGCTAAGAAGCTTCAACGTGAAGATCCCGACACATACAAGGCGTTGACCCATTTTATGAATCAAGTTTCTCCCGATGCCAGAATCAGCCGTGCAGCTGTGTCGATATTGATCGACAGCCACAGAAGCTCTGCAGAATTTGGGCAACAACGGCCATCGTTTTTCAAGTTCACATCAGACCAGAACAAGAACCGGATGGACATGAAAAGCTACATGAAATTACGACAAATCTATGTGGACTATGCATTGACTGTCGAAATCCTGGATCAAGTGCGTGCAGACATCCCTTGGGCAGGGTTCCACTTCATTAAGAATGCGATCGTTTATGACTGTGGGGAAAGTAGGGTATTACTCGCAGGTGTGGCTCAGAATGCTCTGATGATCGCTGGGTATGCCGAAGTCGAGGCTATCTACAGGAAAGATTGGAAGACTGACCTTGACCCGGCCTTTGAGACGGCCCTCATCGATTTCTTTACAAGCATCTTGGTCTACCGGGTAAAAGCAGCCAGCCATTGTAAAGTATTCTTGAAACGAACGTGCAGAAGCCCCCTTCAAAGACTTTTCACCAGGGAAAGCGACACCCACCAAGAGTTCAATGACTGGGATGCCATGCAGCAGACCATCGATGAGAAACACGCAGTGTGCAAAAGAATTCTCAAGATATTTGATTCGCCAGACCCGCAAGTCGCGGGCAAGAGCTTGTATAGCATCCTGGAGACCTTTGGCAAGAGAAGGGCAGGCGCTGTAAGAGTGTTCGATGAGGAGGAGAGAGGTCCCCCTCCCTATGCCGAAGCATTGAGAATTCAGCAACCAATTTCAATATGGGAACAGACCCTGGCAAATCTGTGAAAGAGGCTTGTGAGCCGTCCGGACTTTTCTCGACTTGGGTTACGGCTACAGCTACACATCCCTGCATCTGGCTGCATGGACTAATGGGAGAAAGATGTGGCTTCAGGGGATGGGGCATTAAAGAGCACCATTGATACATAGCATATGGTGGACAAAAAGCTTCGTAGCCTGCTGGAGACATTGTTCGGAATGTTTACATGATGCGTCAATACATGATTTGGGCGGGTATGGATCGAAGATCATAAAAGCGCATGACGAGCCTCGTTGCTAATAAGCCACAACTCTCTGCTGGGAGCACAAGGGCCAGTCGATGTTGACTGGCTAGTCTTGTACTCCGAAAGAAACGTCCCCATGAAATTTCCACCATGTCAATAAGTGAGTGTTTCCCGTCGGAGCCTGGTGCCAAGCTGAGTGCTCGCTCCCAACCCGCCGTTTCGATGATGAACCCTTAATCGCTATCCTTTTCCCGAAAACCCACATTCGCTTCGAAATCGATCCCATTCATATCCCTTTTTTTCTTTTGCTTTTCCGAAAGTGGCCATTTACCATTATCCTAATTTCAACCCCTTCGTGTCCGCTTCGACGTTGACCTTAGGTCTCCTTGGCTTTCTCCTGGCTCTTTGAACTCTCTGCTGTCACTCCGGTTGACTGCTGCTTCTTCTCTCCTGACTGAGCAGCATCTTCCTCGTTGCTCTTCTTCACTGCTGCCCTACGTTTGTCTCCTAATGCAACCGATTGGTCGGATCCTTGTGCTGATCCTTGGGCTTGTGCTGATCCCTGCTCTGGTGCCGGTGCGCGGGGTGGTGCCGGTACATGGGCTGGTGCACGTGAAGTTCCATATACTCTTGGTAGTGCGTACCCTTGTACTCCCCACAACTCCTCCCACGGCTTCGCTGACCGCCGGGAATGTTCGGCCGTGAACTGCAGAAGCTTCCCGACCACATAATCATGATGACGTTCAGAGTAGATCTCCGCTGCGGGGGGCACCACTACGTTGGGCATGTTTGTTCCCCTGAAAGAGAATGTTAGCTGGCTTGGATGGATGTTGCTATGCTTGAGGATGATAGGTTGGTCTTACATTTTTGATATTGCAATTTGTCGAATCGGATGGAAAGCCGCTTTGAAGAGCGAGATGTTTTGTAGGAAGATGTTGAGAAACGAGATTTCTTATGCGTTGTTTGAAGGTTGGGTTGATGGGATATCTATGTGCTTTGTTTTTGTAAATTGACTTGATGGTCTGTCTTGATTGAAGATCTTAGTGCATGGAATATAGTACACTTGGGTCTTATGTTATTGATAGTGAGATACTTTTTTCTTTTGTTGTATGATAGGAGATGAGATGAGGGAAGGATCGTTCTTGGACGCTGGCTGGTGTGGCGATGGAATGTTTAGCTCACCTTCTTGGTTTTTGAAAGATCACCGCGGAAGGCGCGATGGGATGAGACACGATGGTTTATGGATGAAGATTGAAAGGTTGATGGTGATGGGGAAGGGGAGAGTAGTTGTTTGGTTGAAGGGACGGTGGATGGTGGTTGTGTTTGATGGGATGAGATGAGTTGGGGTGGTTAGGTATTGGTGGAGGTGAGAGGAGGGGTGGGGAGGTGAGATGTTGATGAGGGGATTGAGGACAGGGTTTTGTGATCTTGAGAGTGGGCGTTGTCGGGTCGATTCATGTTGTCGGGTCGATTCATGTTGTCGGATCTATTGATGTTGTCGGGTCGATTGGAGTGGATAGTTTGTTTGGGTTGTTGGCCGGATAAGGACGAGGAGTCCGGATGGAGGACTCGTCTTATGATCTCTGTTTGTGGTTAATGTTTATTACAGTGTTTATCTGTCGTGGGGAGTGTATATACGTGAGGGAATACATATAAGGACACTGAGCGAGGTGTGTATTGGCTCACAAGGCTACATCCTTTGATCATCTTTCTGTTTTGTATTGTCTGGTTATATCTTTATACATGGTGCTCAACATCGCTGTCTTGTTCTATATCCTTGAGGTAGACGTCCTTCTCTATCGTCTTGAAAAGTTACTGTGCGTTCCTTTGAAGGGGGTTCTCCAGTTTTTGTATTGGTCTTTTATACATGTCTAGCTGCAAGCATAGATGCAACTCCATTAGTGGGAGGTGATATAATAGAAGGATCGCGAGCATAGCTATTGTTGTTATACCTATCCCCGATAATTCATTGTAACAGATGGGTTTTTTCTGACATATTCTCGCTGTTATCACTACTGCTGTTGTGGTTTGAAAGGGAGATTAATCGTCAGGATCGACTTTGAATCATTATACAAGTCATTGTTGAAAGTGGCGAATCAATCTTGAAGATCTTACTCAAGGTTGGTTAGAGCTTTGTATAGGCGTGTGCATTACCTATTTCATAGGAATTTGATGTTTGGAATCTGTCTCTATGGAGTCAGTAGGGTTTTTGTAACTTGAAGGCATATCGGATGATATTATTCTATTGCCCTGTTTAGTCTATATATTTCCTGATTTGTGCTTCAAAGTAACGATATTTTCCTGTGTGGCAGGTGGTGCGGTCGTTGCAGACATGATCAATGGACGATGTTTACTCCTCACTGAACGGCTTATGCACATGCAGGCTTATGTTGTATCTTGTTTGAGTTGAGTATCAGGTGCTCGGTCCTGATAGTGCCTCAGTGATGCCAGCACTTGTGGTCTGGGCTTCTAGATGATCCATCCTCGGTTGTCGTATTAAGACATCGTCTTCGTGAATGGTGAATAGGAACGGTCTCTTGCTCTGGTTAAGGAACTTTCTTGGGGGAAGAGAGATGAAGGGATTATCATTGCCTTTACGAAATGTTGAATGTGCGTTCTGCATGGAAGAAAGCATAGTGTTGCATAGAAATGCGTATCAAGTATAGTTGGTAGCTTATACTTTTTAGACATGAAGGCCAAGAAAGCTATGCGTTTTTGGAATGGAAGAGTGTAGAGAGCCCTAAGAATGATTTACGGAGTCTGTAAAAACTGTATGGACTTGTCTCTAACGTGGTCTTAACCTCGATCATTTTCTCTTCAGCGAAGATTCCTATTCCTCTTCTCAGCATCAAAGCAACCCCTCATCCCCCATCCCCTTCCCCATTCCTCCCCACCCCACCAGGCCCATTCCTAATCAAACACGGCACAAGCACAATCGTAGTCGCCGCCATAATTACAATAGTAAACGGAACAAACGCCACACAACCTAGTGTTATGAGGGCAATATCGGATATTCCTATTTGAGTGCATTTGATTGTACTAGGGTGCGCGTGGTGCTGTGATACGTTAGGGGGATTCGGATTTGATGGCTGTGCGTGGTTCTTTGAAGTACCTTGCAGCTGATGATTGGAGAATGGTGGATCTGGTGGCGGCGTGTCGAATGCTGGGCC
Organism: Stereocaulon alpinum; assembly: GCA_018257865.1. Classification (NCBI taxonomy): domain Eukaryota; kingdom Fungi; phylum Ascomycota; class Lecanoromycetes; order Lecanorales; family Stereocaulaceae; genus Stereocaulon; species Stereocaulon alpinum. The sequence continues at coordinate 1,135,989 of JAEUBA010000002.1, read as the reverse complement.
TGAAAGCCATTTCGTTACTTTGGCTATGATTCGTTGGTGGTAGCAAAGGTGAGATGTATCGAGTTGTTGCAGTTTCTTTGACCAGGAGGCAGCTTGTGTGCTGGGTATGGTATGCCGTTCAACAGTTCGCGAATGTCGACGGGAGTTTGAGGCTGAATCGTATGGGGTGATATGTGGTAGGTCTGGGATGAGGGTGGTTACTGAGCGGTTCATGTTGAGGTGGGTATCTGGGGAATGGAGACTCGGGGGGTGAACTTAGAGTGTATGCTCTTTGAGGTATGTGTGAATGAGCGTTTAGAGGGGGAGAGCGGAGAGACGAGGGATGATTAAGATATCTAAAGGTTATGTGGAGAGCTTCTGATGTGGTGCAAAGGCTTGTGTCATTGGGCCACATGATTGGAGAGGAGAAGTGTTGCGGATGGGGGATGAAATTGTGTTGCTCTGGATTGGGGTAACGTGTCAAATGCATCATTAGGCTTGTGTCCAAAGCCTCATTGCTATCTAATAGAGTTGCAGAGTCAGAGATATGGTACTTACAGAGTACGAGGAGTCGAGAACTTGTGATGGAGCCCAGCCTCATGTTCAGTCTCTCAATATGTTGATATCCTGGGATTATCGTGGAGCATCCAGAAATGTTCGGGAATGACATTGATTCATTCAAAAACGATAGGGTTCTTAGGCTAGGGTGTTCGCAGGTAAGTTGGCAGCTTCTCAAAAAATCATCACTCATGCCTCCTCGTCTGCTACCCGCTTCTTCTTTTTCTTCTTGACTTCTGTTCCATCGTCCTCTTTCCGCTTCCTTTTCTTCTCCTTCTTCGCCGTTCCATTTTCTTGTGGGGGATTGAATTCTTTCTGCTTCGCCATCTTTTTCTCAGCCTGCTTCTCCCGCTGCTTCTCCTCTCTTTGCTCCTTGGCCACCCTCTCTTTTGCTTGCTTCCCGAGGAAGTACTCGCCACTCTCGATTTGCAGATCCACCTTGCTTTTCTCTTGCGGAGGAGGGAATGGAGTGTATGGCTTCTTGCTTTTGTCCGTGATCTTAAGTGGCTTCTTTCTATTGCTCAGTGTCCTCTTCTTGAAGTATGGTAGGAAACGCTCCCAGTTTTCGTTTGCCAGCTCCGGGTCCTTCATCAGTTCGCGTTTGATCATGAGTTCTTTGATGTGATAGATTGGATGAATGTTCGCCATACAGTCTTCCACTACCCGCCGTACCTCCTTTAGACCCTTGTAGCTTCCCATTGCACTGACGGTGTTGCCCTGTACGAGTATGTAACACCCAGTAAGGAGTTCTAAAGCTTTCAGTGTAGACCCATTAGGACCTAAGATACGTTGGCGTCGTTTCACGAAGCGCTCTTTGTTGCGGACCAGATTGCGAATTTTTATTATATCGCAAGCCACACCATCTTGGAGGATTTTGACAGCTTGAGGGGCAGGGACGCTACGAGAGAGGAGCTTGATCAGATCACGGGCATTGAGGATCGAGGCTGGATCATAAGTTTTTCGAGTAGTTCGGACTGCCATGCTGCCTTCTATGAGGTCGAGGGTACATGCTATCTAATTGGAGTCAGTTCATGCAATCGGTATTTGCTTGGAACAACATCGTACATGGTGGGATGCTAGGGAGCGAGTAATGAGGGGCCATGCTTCCCTAAGGTAGACCTCCCTGTACTTTGGAAACAGAGTTGCAAACGAAGATTCTTCAGTGAATGTGCCAGCAGCATTGTCCGAAGGTTGGAAGGGCTCCTCCTGTGTAAGATCTGGTGAGCAGAGTGGTTGCCTTCAGTGCACACTGATAGTGGAGTTTACCTTCCACTTATCTGTATCATCGGTGTCCCAAGGTTTGTCTCGTTTATGAGTTGAAGGCATGTTGCTTGCTGAACGTTATGATGAACATATGAAATCAAGAGCCAAGAAGAAGAAAAAGCTGATGTTTTGGTTAGGGCTAGGGTAAGATGTAGTCACATGACTCAGTAGCTTCGGCAGCTCCCGTCTTTAGCTCGACCCAGTCGGCATCCCGTCAACAGGGGGTGACATAAATCATTAAACCTCCGAGGTTTCTCCGGGGGCCGCTCCAGGGGTTCCGGGGGGGCTTCGGAAGTTGAATGACTTCTGTCACCCCTTGTTGCGTCCCCCTTCCCAATTCCCCGAAGCCGCGGCGTAGTCTACTGTGCAGGTGAATTACTGCTTGCGGTAAAGCGTGCCGTATCCGGCTAGCCTGCCCCTCGCCGCGCTCCACTTCCTGCTGCCCTCCCTCGCGTTTTGGATACTGTCCCAACTCTTGGATGTTTTCTTCCCAGCAGTGTGAATACACCTCCGTGTCCTGTTCTCCTTGTAATCTAGCCCACCGATTTCGGCCAAGTGACTCACGGACATAACTTTGTCGAATTTCATCGACACGCTTTGCAGACGAGCAACAAGAACTCATACAGTCGTCATCCAAAATCTGTATTACTGGTGCTCTAACATCAGTGCAAGATTTTGGTTTGTAACGCTCAACCGAAATTCCCCTCACGATCCCCTATCTTTTCAAACACCTTCTCTTACTTGGATAACTTTCAACATGCCTTCCAGAGAGGAAGTGGCATACTTTGGAGCCGGTGGGTGCACCTACAGTGGAACATCCCGCGAATAGCTACCTAACAAGGAACGCTAACTCCGAGTCCATAACAGGCCCTGCCCCTCTACCCACCTCGATCCTCGAGAAAGGCGCACAGGCCTTCCTGAATTTCGAGAACAGTGGTTTGTCACTTGCCGAGATCTCGCATCGTTCGAAGACTCCCAAAAGCATTCTATCAGATGCGAGAAATGCATTAATTGAATCATTGGACATCCCCAATGACTATGAGGTCCTTTTCATGCACGGGGGTGGCAGCGGGCAATTCAGTGAGTGAGTCTTCTATCGAGGTCGAGTGTGTGATCACATGAAGCAACGCTAATCTGAATACCATCAAGGTGCTGTTGTCTTCAACATGGTAGCTTTCTGGGTAGAGAAACGGAGGCGACAAGCCATGGCCGATCTAGATGGAGATACTGATAAGATTCTGGAGCGAGTCAAGAGAGAAGTTCGAAAAGATTTGAGACTGGACTATCTCGTTACTGGATCGTGGTCGCTAAAAGGTATAACGAGCGATCTTTCCCCTTTTGAGGAATCTACGAAGAGAGGCAATGCTCACTCCGACTAGCATCACAAAAAGCTGCCAATCTGCTCGCGCCACTCGGGGGAAAGCCCGTCAATGTTGCTGTAGATGCACGAAAGAACGGGAAATTTGGCGACATCCCCAAGGAACAAGCTTGGAGCCTGACGCCGCACGGAGCCGCTCTCGTGTACTATTGTGACAATGAGACAGTCGATGGAGTAGAGTTTCCTGCGATGCCGCAGCGCCTTCAAGGTAATGATTGCGTAGTAGCTGACATGAGCTCCAACTTCCTCAGTAGGCCTCTTAACGTCAACAGATATGCAATGATCTTTGTAAGTCCAGACATACCCCCTGTTCCGTGACAATAATGTGCTCACTGTGCTAGGGTGGTGCCCAAAAGAGTAAGTAGATTTCGAGCGATTTATTGCCTGCTAGGGAATACTCATGCAGGATATTTCCTTTTTCATGAGGCAACCAAGGAAGTAGAACCACTGACTCCGAAATCCCTACAGATGTTGGCATTAAAGGCGTCACGCTTGTGATCGTCCGTAAGGACGTCCTTGATCCGATAACACAGCATTTCTCCATTCTGTGGGTGTTTCGTCACCTCCTGCCGTTTTCGGTTATCGGAATTTCTCTAAATCTTTATCTCTCTACAATACTATGCCTATCTTCGATATTTGGATAGCTGGTAACGTCGTTCGCTGTCTGCTTGAAGAGCATGGCGATCAAAAGCTTGTTGGACAGGAGAAGCTCTCTCATTCCAAATCCAAGCTAATATACGATATCTTGGACGCCCATCCGGAAACATGCCAGGTGGTACCACAAAAGAATGTACGAAGTCGAATGAACGTCTGCTTTCGTGTCCGCAACGGAGACGCAGATAGCGAGAAAGAGTCTTTGCAAGGTGCTGAGAGGAGATTATTAGAGGGTTTGAAGGGGCACCGTTCGGTGGGAGGAGTAAGTAAAACTTCTTCTACTCTTTCTGGTCACTGACGGCCAACTTCACTCAGGTGCGGTTTAGTAATTCTAACGCTGTCACCGTGGAAAATATCCAGAGACTCGCCAACTACCTCCAGGAGTTCGCTGATCCGCAGTCTCGCCAGATGAATGGTTCATCATAGTCAGTCTACCACTTTGTTTACAATGTCTTCTGTTGGATACTTCAACAACTCAACAGGGTCATTCAGCTCAGGATAGATATCTCGGAGTTCTAGATCGGTTTTCGGGAGTCTCCAATCTGGACATTGGATAACTACAACCTGTGTAGGGGAGAAGGACAGATAGGAAAAGTTTTGAAAATCTGAGTATCAATTGATAACCAAGGCAATTAGATGTGTTCATCTCATGACAGCAAAGTTTCCCCAACTGGCTTGAACCTGTCAATAACAGCCTACAATCCTTTGAGAATTCATCACGCTACATCTGAGCATGGAAGACAATATAGCGGTATACGAACTAGGTCACACAAAAGTTTGTCGAAGTGGGAGATTCTTTATTCTTCGGCTTCAACAACTATCTGAAATACACCATGTTAAGCTGCTAGCCGATTTCCTCTCCATAACAAGGTACTCTAGAGAAAAATTGCTTTATTTTAGAAAGTTTTATTCCTACAACACGGTGTTCAAAGTACAATTGCTTTGTCTCAGAAAGTGTTAACATCTAGCAGTAACAGCCTCCTTCACTTGACTTTGTGTCAGAAACTACTATATAAGGAGTTGCTCCCCTCCTCACACTTGGATACTTCAATCGTCGAGTACTCTGAAAACTTCTCTCGTGCTGCTCTCTGGACTCGACCTCTTAAAGGTGCTCCATTACGAGCGCTTTTGACGAGATTGACCTTATCTAAGGACTCAATCCTCTACAGAAAACCCAGTTCAGGCGTCTCCTCATCCCCACGATCTGATCGGTACTAGTGGTAGTATCACAATGACACAAATGAGCTTCTCCGCCACCTTGGCGGATAATCTTAAGCGCTTTCTTCACTGTGAGCATTGACTCCTTTAGGTCTCTCACAATATCGAACGTTCCTGGTTGACAGGCATGACAAGCTTAGTGCGTGCGGATATACTATTGAGGAGTTCGTTGTGACGCAAGTAAGTACTTTAAGCACCAAGACCGTGCAAATCACTCAGTGTCAACGTAGGGAAGGTTTCCAGACTCGAACATTGCGCCAAAGGGAAATCCTAAGTGCTGCACTTGTATGAAACGAATACCAATCAGTAGGTTACAACAACATGGAAAGACATGTACTTCTAAAAAGTGTCATAAATGCCGAACCCTATACACAAAAGGCACTCAACACCACTGTCGATTCAAAAATTGTGGTCCTTGTGGGAAGGTTGTCCTGAAGAATGCGCCACACAGATGCGACCCCAAGCCGGCGCGACCAAAGAAACCGAGGAACCCTCAATGCAGGACTTGTCGGAAGCTCATTCCGGCCAGCATATTCGTCAACACGAACAAACATGTATGCAAAAAAGGTGTCATCTGTGTTTATTGACGTACGTGAAAAACACTGCGCACGACTGTCAATATAAACTATGCCGAGTGTGTGGGAAGAAGCAATTGAAGAATGCACCACATGAGTGTCTTGCTAGATGGGAGCCTTGTCCTACATGCCATCAGCCCTACCTATTAGCAAAGCCCGAGAAACATCAGTGCCAGAAGCAGTGCTATCTTTGCAAGAAATCTTTTCTTCTTACGGAATGTGATGGTCACGCTTGCTTAAAGACATATTGCAACATATGCAAAAGAAACCATCCTGCCGACGCGGTCTGCATACCGAGGTAGCATTGCAGACATTGCCAGAAAACTTTCCTCAAGTCTGGGTTCGATAGCCACAATTGCACAAAGACCAGGTGCAGAAAATGCGGAGGACACTTCCCTTGGTCAGAAAGTGCAGACCATACTTGCGTGGAGGTAAAGCAATGCTCTCATTGCAATCGCACGTTCCCTGTCAGCGAGTGGGAAGGCCATCATTGTCCATCGCGAAGATGTGCGAAGTGCGGCTGGGTTTTTCCAAGATCGGACTTTGACAACCATGAATGCGACCGGCAAAGATGTTTTGCTTGTCTTGCATACAGGAAGTTCGAGGAGATGGAGGCACATTGGCTGGAATGTCCTGGGCTAAAAAAGAGAGCCCAAGGACTTTGCTACTACACCGCTGGGTGTCAAGAGCCTAGACTTCCTACGTTCCGCCATTGTGCAAAACACAAAGGTAAATTAAATGATACAATCATTGATAGCTTCATCCTGCTGATAACTCTGAAGCTATATGTGCGAACATCAAATTCAAAAGCGCGATGCAGCGGACGTTTCTACATCTGGCATGGGAGGATGCAACCCACGCAGGTAGACTAGACACACAGACGGAGATCCTGATGGGACAAATTCGCGAGCACAGAGAGACCAATATCTTTCCCATCCGGAGTTCATGGCTTACTCATCGACAATTGTTCGAGGAACAAAGCGCTAGACTCCTCTTTTACGATATCGAAACGTCTTACCGCAAAAAGCCAGGAAACCCTATCCTTGGATTTTTTCGATCTGTCTCATGAACGGCGCTCAGGAGACGATTCTACATGCAAAGGTCAGTCAGGAAATGACGGTCAATCAGTTGTATGACAAGATGGACGATAAAGAATGGCACGCGGAGGTCTTCAAATGGTACGGTGTGCGGTCCAACGAAATGACTTCAGGAATGACCATGCATGAAATTGCCGATACTTTGAAGGACGCCGGGATCAACGAAAATTTCTACTCCATGGAACAAAGCTCGGGGTTCTACGACCATGACGGGTGGTATGGCAACCCTGAAGAGATTGGGATGCAACGTTTGATTCCCAAGCGAACGCACGTGCTTCGGCTCATTCCTGCGATGAGACTGGCCTTCTCCGACTTCAAGTTGAATCATAGTCTGTCATTCATGCATCGATTACTCTGTCCCGAAGACCGAGACCTTATCGCACGGGCGCATGAGGAAGGTGCTGATGTCAGAATGCTTATCAAGCAGGCAAAGATTTACTTCAAAGGAACCCGGAGTCCGTTGCAACGTTCTGGGATCGAGATCTATCTCGAAGGTGGCCAACCAAAAGATTCAGGGGAGGCAAGATCGGATAACAACGGTGCACTCATGACTCCATCAACCAACGAGACGATCAAAGGCCTGGAGGAAGTCATCCTCGGGTTGAGTATCGACATCTTGGCCCTTCGGCACTGAGTTAATTGGAGACACAGGGTGATGGGCCAGAAGAAGCGCAAGACCGAGACGATGGAGCGAGCCCTGACGACGACTGGCTCGAGGACGATGATTAGCTCAAAGCCGCTAGATGGCACGAAGCCTACGACTGGATTGAAGACGACCAATTAACGGCTCAGAAGCGCTATCGTTCGAAGTAAACCCGCAAGACCGCGACGATGGTGCAACCTCTGATGATGAGTGGTTCGAGGAGACAGGCTCAGAAGTGGGTTCTAACGAGGATCTGCAAAACTCGCAAGATCCGCAAGGCCTAGACGATGAAGCAGCCTTTGATGATGAATCTTCCGCAGAGGACGATGCGGATGGAGCTACATTCGACGAGGATACGCCTAATGAGCCAGCGACGCAGATGTCCCGTTCAAATTTTAATTTAGCGGGGAGGAAGTTTACCGACGATGGTATGTACAAGCAGCAAGGCCTGGCACAGGCAGATACATGTCCTCTGACATCGCCTCGAATCTTAGAGCACTCGAAGAGGCTACGCGAAGATTACAGCACAGCACCTGTCTCAGAACCCGACCAGAAAAAGCAAAAGAAGCTTCCGGCTGTCGGTGAAGGTATATTTCTTTGGAGACCCTGATGCGATTCGTAATGACTAATACTTGTATATTCTAGCCACGACGACCATTTCGCCCAAAATGAATTTGAATCCCAAGCCAAAAAGCCCTAGCAAGCCAAAAGGAAAGAAGCCTACAGTTAAGGAGCTTCGCGAGGCTAAGATCAAAGCAACACATCTGCCAGTTGCATCTTATTTCAGCGGCAAAAAAAATTGAAAGGGCATATCGACATTGCATGCAAGAGAGCTTGTTACCATAAGCGCTTTGTAGACGAAGCTAATGGAGGAGGTGGTGGTGGTGGTGGGAGGAGAGCCTCGGAGTGGAGGGGAATAGATGCTACAACGCCTGCAATATTGTCCTCCAGCAGGACGGAGGACCGGCGGCCCTTGTGCGCACGGGTCTATAAGGCCTCGCATATAATGAGTCACTCTTATTATGTATCCTTCTGCATGCAGCATTGCTTCTTGTGTATGCTGAACTTATGAGCTAATTGCATGCCGAGCCTGCAAAAGCGTTCATGATGAAGTTTGCTGTGAGTCGTGATATTCCCAATATCGCAGTATATGAAATCAGGGGAAGCACCATATACTTTTCGTACCCGGAGTGCAGTGTGTATGACCATGTAGAGGTATCAAGAATCTTAAATACCTTACCCTAGACCAGCCCTTAGGCTACTATTTATATTACCTTAAAATACCCTATATATTAAAATACATAATCCTAATAAGTTGGGGTGGAGCTACATCGATTTTGGGAGGGGTGGGGGTGGGGGTTCAAAATAGGGCGGATAGATACTTGTGAAATGGGACTGTAGGCACCAGCGTGCCGTCAACGAAAAGCAATTACTGATTACCGCCGGGCTCAAAGAGCTGCGCCCTGCACTGCCCCACGGGAGCGAATTTTCCGCAGAACATCTAGGCAGCAGTCTAGGTAGCCATCACAATGTTCTGAAAAATACCGATCCATACCGTAAGATTCATTTTGCCATTCCAGGCGCTAAAAATAATTTAAATAAACAGTGGGAAGCCCTCGTAAAACGGCGGCGAGACCATCGCGAATCGGGCGCGTTCTCACCTGCACACAAACTATCCGCGTCTCCCTTTGTCGCCTTCTGGAGGCTCTAGAGCTTCTAATCTCCGAACGTGCAGATATATCATATGACGGTAGCGAGCCGTTGGTGCCCAATGAGTTATGCCAAGTCGTCACATCTCTAGAGATCCCTTCCCTGTAAGGTACCCGAACTGGTCACAGCGCTTCCACATGCTTGTTGATGTTTGCTTTTCCGCATCTCCAAGGATTTGATGTTCTGGAGTACCTGTTGTAAATAACGCTGGTAATTTGTGGTGGGGATGATGTGGATTGCTCTGTTACAAGTATCCATCATACGTCGACTGATGTGCACAAACTGCTCATGTGCTTCCATCTTCTCTCCTTCGCTGTGCGGCTGTGCTAGGCTTTCTTCCAGGCTTGTTCTTTCCATTTTCGAGATAGTGCGGCTACTATTGACTTTACGTGCTCGCTACCAGACTGTCGGTACCAGTCTGCTGGGCTCCCCTAACTCTGAGATCACCAACTGAAATTCAACGTCCTCAATTGTCTCTTCATTCGGCACCATGCCTGCTATACCACATCGCATGCCTGTTCACTGCCCTATGCCTATGATTACATAGGGATCAATTTCTGCCCTCCAAATTCTAACAAAAGCATCTGGCTATAGCCACAATCGGACAGAAAGACCTGGCTTGTGCCCATTGCTTCCAACCAATAGGAGCAGAGGATCAAACGCTGAATAAAGCTTAGTATCATTTTCATCCTTGCTCGCTGCGACGCATCATATTGAACATGCCACGCATCTCAGCTACGCTGCATGTCCATCGTCGAATGTTGAGACCTATGGACCTGGTTTTTTTCCAATGCAAACATATCTATGGAGGGGTAAGTTCACCGCTAATGCATCATTCGACAACTCTGGACTCACATAGGGAAATACGCCTTCAGACCAGGGTTAGCAGCGTCAACGCATGCGCTTGCAACTAAAGCTCTGACATCTTCGATGTCGATGGCCAGACGTCGGGTGAAGGGAAAAATCGCTAGATTGCTGAGGGCCTGCTGAATGTTGTCGCGATTAGCGTCACCGATTCGGCGCGCTCTTGGGTCTGTTGACGTCTGAATGTCAGCATGGTATCAGACCCAGATCTATCAGTGACTTGTAGTGTTGCCTTGATCGTGCTAGAGGACTTTGCCATACCATTCGACCATCCACACAGAGGCATGGGTATCATGGTGTGCTCTATTTCGACAAAGCCGGCAGCAGTAAAGAGACTCTGCAACCGCTGTGGTGCTCTAGGATCTTTGATACCCTCGAGTGATCGGATGTAGTTGTTACTCCAGCGCCGCAGAGGGTGCGAATCTGTGATGGAACCATTGTCCGACTGACACATGAAATAGCACTCGACCATTTGGACCCATCCTCCCGGCTTCAAGACTCTTCAGCATCGTCAGCCAGGTTGCCAATGCAATTGACACAATCTTCTGTTTGGGATGGTGCGAAGGAGGATGTACCTTTTGATATCTCGGAGATATGTGGGCCATCTCTGTGCATTGATACCTCCGCCCACCATTCTTGACTGGACGAGATCGAAATAGTTTGGATCGTACGCTAAAGGCCGGTTGATGTCGTCAAGCTGGAGCAAGTTGTTAGCTAATGAAACGTATAAGTATATTGAAGTGTCTGTATAGGCCAAGCAAGCATAACCATGGTATCAAGGGACATGCAACAATCACGCACGCCGCAAGGCGACATTCACGATCACCATGATTAGGACAAATGGGACCTTGGCTATATACTATTCCCTTTCCCGCTTACTCCTAGCTTGGTACTGAGAATCGTGGAAGCATCCGCAACGCGGCCTGGAAACTGGTTGGGATAAGGTCCCTTGGCTCCAAAGAGATGCTAGGTGCTTGACCCTCGTTCACATGACTCGAGGATGGACGTCCGCATACCTCAGGCCAGAAATTCTCTGGTGTATCATCCGGCTTCATGTGGGGAGAGATGTCGACACCAATTACCTGCCATTATGGTCAGTGGTGAGAACGAAGGTACAGCAAGTGAAAATTCTTACCTCGCAATCAGGATACAGCTCAGCTACCTCGATAGCCCACGAGGCCGAACCATAGCCACAATCCAAGACGTTCTCCACCCTGGTCATCGGGGGAAAAATGAGTTTGCCATCGAACATGAGGCTGAACACGCGGTGCTGAGCTTCTAGTCGTTCGATCTCTGCCTGTTCTATCGTCAGTACAACCGCCCCTGATAGGTCATGATCTCTCTTGCCTCATCGACGGGCACAAGATGGACAGTATTCTCAATGGAATACTTTTGGAACTCTCTGTCATGAATAGTGATGAGCTCCCGGTACTTAGGGTCGACGGCAACCGTGTTTCGGGGTGGTGACCTGGAGCGTCTATTTGTCAGTATGTGCGTCCTCTGAGTGCAGAAAACAGCTTATATTGTGACCGCATACGCCATGCTATATGTCCCGACGTTCTGGCCTCTGTTACCCGCTAGTGAATTGCAAACACCCAGAATCCAAGGTGATGGTTCAACGCATCAGAGGTCTTCCAGCAACGCGGTATCGGTCATACCCCAGCTCCAAGCGGCGCTCAGCAAACGCCTGCTTTGGGTCTGCTGCGTTGCCATATTCCCCGGTGGTTATCCCTGGGCGCCATTGGCAGGCCCGTAGGAAGTTGATAGAGTCCCATTACGCAGTCCAGAACGGAGCCAAAGCCTTAGTCACCCACTATATTGGGTCACGATGATGATCATTTAGGGTAGCTTGGCCCGCGGGACCCGACAATGCTTATGCAGAAGGTAATTACATAAGGGAAGGGCCATCCAAGGGCCTCCCAGCATAAGTATGCAAATATAAAGCTCTAAAGAAGGGGAACCATGATATCCACACTGGCTTTCACACCGACACATTCAGGGGCTCGATCAGTCTCAGTGAATACGAAGTATCTGGTAACCAACTAAAGGTATGTGCCTGTCGGTTCTTACATTGTTTCAACTTGGGCGTTGCTAGCGTTCCCAAGTCCCGGAAAACGAGTCTCGGACTAAAACCAACTTTATGCTTACGATCATGCTCTGCTGACGATCCTTGTCGTGGACTGGGGCTACAGTATATCGCAAGGTCACATCTTGCAAAGTCTTCTCCCATGCGTCAATGCTCGGATAGCGGAGTGCATACCCTTGCAAGCCAGAAAGGTTTCGGCTCGTGAGTTTGACGCTTGCCAGCGAAGACATCATTCTATCCCTTTCTAACCTTCAAATGGAAGCTCAATCTGGACATCTAGACCTTTGCATATGCTTATCTACTAATTTTTAGTGGCCGGTGAAGTTATACTTTAGACGTAATCGTTCTGATACCTAGCTCAATGCGCCAAGTATGCGGTCGCTCGCGTGCATTTCGTCAACTTGCGGCACCTAGACAGGATGTGGCGCCCCTTGCCTACAGCTTCGTTCCAGAGCCATAACCTTGGGTCCTTGTCGCTTCAGCGCCTGCATCCCTTTAGTCCCTCCGTGGGTGGTGTTTGGCCACTCGCTGACACTACAAGTACGGCGATAATCACTGCTCTTTTTTCCGCCTCAAGCGAGCAGATCGAGATTCTTGCCCTTGGCCTCCGTACTAGCTTCTGATTTGACGCACTGTGTTACTATTCCATCGCCTTTTTCGGCCAGAGCCGCGATATGAAAATTTGTCATACTCTTACTACTCTATCAGTGGGGATGATATCCATATCCTAGGAAGGTAGGTAGTAGTGTCACGAATCTGTTGGCAGATCGCCAACGGACACTAGAAAGACAAGATGGAAGCTCGAGCAAACGCTGCCCCTACGTGCAGGCCACGAGGCTCTATTTGGCTGAGGATCACCTCTGCGATCCCAGCATTGCCTCCGTCGACGCTGGGGTACCAAGTTCCTCACAGGGGCCGATTGCCCCTTGTGCCGCAGGGGCTTGCATGTCTATCACTGACATTTGCCTGCACAGGTTCGCGATCCTCTGCTGCGCATGAAACGCCGAAGATCTACGATCCAATAAGGGGTCATTGCTCCCTGCACCATATCAAACGGAAAACAGAACCCGTATCCCCATTGCATGGTTAGCCTAAGAATACGACAGCGGACCCAATGGGAATACTATTGAGGAAGACGGAGGCTTACGTGCTTTGCTGCAAATCTACGTTTCGGGAATCCACCAAATACCTGGCCCAGATATCTGGAGGAGCGGCAAGGGGCTATTGCGTGATGCTTATGAACTCTCCCTCTACATCACAATACTGACTTGCTCCTCTGTGAAACACTGTTCGCTCACACATCTTTCAGGCAGATCGGCAATCTAACGTCAACACTTATATCTAGACACCGAGAAGATTGGCAGCCCTTAGCCACCAGATTATCGCGCGATACGAGCCGTTCCTATCAAGACACAAGCATGCTTCGTGCAGCTGCTCAAAACACCGGTTGCCGATCCTTCAACAGAAGCAACATTAGTTGTCGAGGACTTGGCTGTTCTGAAATTCTCATGCCACACGTACTACGACCTCGCTCAAGAGGCCTTCGACGGCGTCAATACAGTGGGGCAAGCCGATTAAACTACACCAAGGAACAATTTGATGGATAACAGATAGTGCTTTACTGGAATAAGTTGGGCAAGCGGATGTATATATGATTCATGAGGCCTAACCGGGAGTTGGAGGATCGCTCTCCGCCTATAGGTAGAGGAGGAATGGTGTACTAGGTTGTCCAGAAGGCTTTTCATCGCAAATGTCCAATGCCGGGAACCAAGACCGTCTGTACAAGGGCGCTCGTATTTCGGTTCTGCGTTCGTCGTTCAGGGATCGCAGAGGCATCACTTGTTGTGCCAAGCATAAGATTCAGAGACAGTCTACACTCACAGCAGAATGGTTCTTTTAAGCACGGATGGGCAGATACCCTCGCAATAAACGCAACTCACACTCGCCGAATATACTGAACTCATGCAACGAAAATATTCTCCCTTACTCGAATTGCTTCTAAAATAAATCAATTCGTTGGTAACCGCTCAACAACTACCGCCATCTCTTCATCACTATAGATTCTGAACCCTTTTTCCTTCGTCACACTCGCCAATTGCACGTTCTTCGAATCCAGCTTCTCCTCCATGACCTGCTTCAGCGTTTTGAGCACTAACGTCTCTGCCTCCTCCAGCGACAATGACTTGTGAAACTCATTCTGTAATTCAGCTTGTGCACCTTCGCTCCCAGACCCAATAGCCTTAGCATCGTAGCGGTAGAATGTTCCTGAAGGCTCCGCGTGATATCTGTCTCTCATCAGCCCGTGCGCTCAACCCATCGACCCTCACCCTTCGTTAATCGCTAGGTACAGAAGAGGCAACCCACAACTGCGGCCCTTCCTCATCAATCCCCGCAATCAACAACGCAACCCCAAACGGCCTACTCATCACACTCTCCTCCCCATCCGCGCCCTCACCGAACCTCAAGGCCAAATCACAAATCGCCTGCGTACAGCTCTCCACCCCAAGGCGTTCATTATAGTGAAAAGAATGGTTTTGGGACTCGACGCGGGCATGCTCAATCATGCTGCGGGCGTCGGCTTGCAGCCCGGACATGGCGCAGCCGATGTGGGAGTCTATCTCGACAATTTTTTCGACTGAGGAGGTTTCGAGAAGAGTGGATGTTACACGCTTTTCAACGCCGAGCAGGACGCCATGTGACGTGGCGATCTGGAAATGAAACGGATGTTAGAGCTGAAAGGCATGTGGAGGAGTGAACTATGTATGCGTACGCCTATGGCTGTTGAACCGAGTTTGATGGCTTCGAGCGAATATTCAACTTGGAAGAGGCGCCCTTCGGGCGAGAAGGTGCTATAGGAGCTTGATTAGCAGGCGACTAAGCAACGAAGCGAAAGTCATATACTTTATACCACGGTCTGGAGACGAAGTTAGCTGTACAACATGCTGGGAGCTTGAAGATGAGGCATACCATATTCTGACCGTGCAATAAACATCTTGTAGGTTATTTAATGAGGTAGCTGTAGAAGCTGCAGAGAAAGTTCCTGAAGATTTTGATGTGAGTCCAGTAAGCTTTGAAAGGTCACAAAGTGTCGAATACTTCGTCTGATAGCTAGGTGTACGCATGAGCCATCACCCAGAGCCCGCGCCAAGCAAACGAACGGCCATCATAAGGCTGTGTGCCAAGCCATATCCAAAGCGCGTCTTGACTTTCTATTTTGCCTACAACACTGCGCCAATGATAATGATATCACGAGGACTACGACACACAAAGAACACTAGGAGTCAATGGATTGGAATCTACCATGTCGACCTCCATAAATGCCCGCAACGCAGCAGAGAATAGCAGGCGACCCTCAGCAACCTCTGGCGCGAAGTCTCGAGTACCCTCATCTCGGCTTGCAGCGAAAGAACGTCCTCTATCCTCTGGGGAGGTGATACCGGAGGATTCAGCGAGCAATCCTCCGCATAGAAGCCACGCGTCAGGAACGAGTAAAGTCAATGGCGGTAGCGGGAGGTTCAGTGAACGGCAGACGGCGAGGGTGCATTTGGCTACTAGGGATAATCTGCAAGTTCGGACGAGGAGCCCAGTGAAGGTGCCTGTAAGAGATGAGGCAGATGAGAGGATCCCATCGGATCTGCCCTCAAGGCAGGATAGTAGGGCTGCGGAGAGGCCGGCACCGGCTTCTAGGAAGGAGAAGAAGGTACTCTGTGAGTTACGCTGGAGCAACGAAGAACAAATGTCGAGGTATAGATACTGATAGCCGCCTTTAACAGCTCCATGGAATCCACAGGCTTCCCTCATACCTCATACCACAGCTCCTCTAGCCTCTCGTATCTCCATACCTACTCTTTCATCCCTTCTACCTGAATCATTGGAATCAGAGCCTTTGAAGGATTTGACAGCTGACAAGCAGGAATCTGCGATCTTGGAGGACTTGTTATTTGTCTTCATGGGATACGAAGGGCAATATATTCGCTACGCCGAGAAGTACGACCCTTCTCAGGAGAAAGACCGTTTGGCTGGACCAGGCTTTCGAATTCTACCAGGATTGGATCCTAGTCTTCGAGATCTCACTACTTCAGTATTAAAAATGGCTACATACTACAAAGCCATGGAAGCTTTTATTGAGGTTCAGAGCAGGGAGGAGTTTGGAGCTATCAACCATGCATTGTGTGCGTCGATATCAAGATTGCTCAAGGACTACCTTGTGCTCATTGTGCAACTCGAACATCAGCTACTTACTAACTCGTCGTTTACGCTACATCTACTTCACCTTCACACGCTACCCACAAGCCATATGATGTTTCAGCTGTACACACTGGGGCAGGAGATACTGAAGAAGAACGCTTTGCTAGAGGATGATCTAGATGACTCAGTGGACGGGTTCGACGACGTTGACAACATTCTGGAACAACTTCGGGAAGGCGGAGACCTTGCTCCTGGCAGCATGTCGAAAAAAGTGTGCAAAGGAGGTAATGTCCTGCGGCTTTTGACAGAACGGCTCGCTTTCATGTCAGGCGATCCTGCGGCAAGGACGCTTCTTCAGACTCTACTGCGAGACGCCAGCCGGCCGTACATGGCAATGTTGAACGAATGGCTCCACCATGGCGGTATCAAGGACCCCCATGGCGAGTTTCTTATCAAAGAGCAGCAGAGCATAAAGCGGGAGAAACTCGAGGAAGACTACACAGATGAATACTGGGAGAAACGATACACGATACGTGACAACGACGTGCCACCACAGCTGGAAGGTGTCAAAGACAAAGTGCTTTTGGCTGGGAAATATCTCAACGTTGTACGCGAGTGTGGCGGAGTCGATGTTAGCAAGGAGGTCAAAGATGTGCCGAAATCGTTTGACGATCCACAATTCCTGGATAACGTGAACGGTGCTTATGCTCACGCGAATTCGTCATTGCTTAACCTACTCGTTACTACACACGCTCTGGGAGCTCGACTACGTTCTATGAAACACTACTTTTTCCTCGACCGCTCTGACTTCTTCACATACTTCCTAGACCTTAGCACCTCAGAGCTGAAAAAGCCTTGGAGACTCGTCAATGTGGGCAAACTGCAATCACTACTAGATCTTGTGCTGCGCCAGCCAGGAACAGTGGCCGCACAGGATCCGTTCAAGGAGGACATCAAAGTACAGATGAACAACGTTGGCCTGACACAATTAGTAATGCGTGTCGTCAACGTGAGAGGTTTCGATGAAATGCCCGCTCCCGACACCGAAGAGAAGTATCGAACGCCTGCCACAAAACCTGCCACAGAAGAAGAGGACAAGATGACTGGATTCGAAGCGCTCGAATTCAAATTCTCCGTCCCCTTCCCCCTATCCCTTGTCATCAGCAGCAAGACTGTCTTCCGATACCAAATCCTATTCCGCTACCTCCTCTCAATGCGCCACCTTGAAGGTCTCCTCGTCAACAGCTGGGAAGACCACAATAAAGTCCTCAGCTGGACGCACAAAAGTGGAGATGCAAAGCTGGAAATGTGGAAGCGAAGAGCTTGGACTCTGAGAGCGAGAATGCTCGTCTTCGTCCAACAAACACTCTACTACTGCACCTCCGAAGTCATCGAACCTAACTGGCAAGCCCTCATGGCCCGCGTGAACGGCGACAACCAAGACAAGAATGGCCGGCCTGGGTCCCAGAAAGTCTCCCGAACAGTTGACGAATTGATGGAAGACCATGTCGATTTCCTCGACACATGCCTCAAAGAATGCATGCTCATGAACTCCAAACTCCTCAAGGTACTTTTCCCCCTCCTAACCATCCCCCCCAACCACCCACCTCACTAACCCCCTTCTTCCCCCCCCCCCACAGATCCACAGCAAACTAACCTCCGCCTGCCAAATGTTCGCAACCTACACCTCCACCCTCTCCCGCACCCTCTTCACCTGCACGCCCTCCCTAGCCGGCACCCCCTCCCACATAACGCACCTAACATCCACCTCGCACCGGCACAAAACCGCGTCTCAAATACCCGAAGAAATGAAAACATATGATGCGAAGAAGCTGGACAATCTGACGGATATGCTGGGGAAATACGAGTATAATTTCAATCACCATTTGAGGCTGTTGTTGGATGCGTTGGATTATTATGCTGCTACTGAGACTGTGGCGTTGAGTAGGCTTTGTGCGGTTTTGGGGAGCGCGACGGAGGGGGGTGGGGAGAGGAAGGAGGTTTAGGGTGGGGATAATGTGGGTGGGTGGTGGTGTTGATTGAGGATAGTGAGATGGGAACGAGGCGTTGGAAGTGCGAGACGAGATGAGTCTCGTGGGTGTTGTGGAGCTACGGTGCTGTTTATCAGCGTATGAGAGACGATTGAGACACCTATCATGAAGTGAACTATGTAACCCACCACGGTCCATGGACTGAGTCGATGGCCCAAAACGTTCCCTTGTATTGAATTCAACGAGCGAACTGCTATATGCTTTTGAAGCGAGCCATTTCCAATTCCATTTCCATCGCCAAGTATCGTACATCATGATGACACCACATCTCGCCAGAACGGACAATATAAACGACAGTAATAGAAGTGAATTCGAAGCATGTGTGCTGAAGAATAAATGCATAAAATGAAATATAGGGTGTGTAGTAGTAAGTCATTCAAAATAAATCGCTGCGTTCACTCATCACCGTACCCATTTTTGTATCCTCCTCTTGCCCAATATCCAATATCCCAAATCCCATCCCTCCCATGCGCCATAATCCGTGTGTTTTGTTCCTTCCCTATCATTGCATATTCGCCATCCGAAGTGTTGAAGTTGTACTATGAGTTCCAACCCTTCCCTATGGTTGCATGCTCGGTATATGTTACCGTTGCCTGTTCGGCCACCTGCAGAAAATCGTCATCGACGCGGTAGTCGTGAAAATCCATCACGTGATATTCATATTCTTCATATCCTCCTCCACGCCAAGAAGGCCAATAGCCCAATACACCCGTGTCCCCGCATTAACAGTGATAAACCTGCGATCGTTGTTGTCCTTCGGCGGACGTTCAAAAGACGATGGATCCCTTCCTCGTCCAGACACTCTATCGTCCTTGGCATTCGAATTTAGAGTCCTCACATACGGTGGCCCTCTACCCGCCTCCGCTGCCTTGTGCCAAGCGGTCTCACAGCCACTGGCGATGAGCTGAGAGGTCTGCCAGCCAGTCAGGCGAGCGACGTCGCGGAGTTTGGTGATGGTCCAGCCTCGTTGGCCCTGTTCTTGGAATTGGACGCCGGCGTGGAAAAGGCCCATGCAGCAATCCATCAGGGCGGCGCCATGGTGGGGGTTCAAGGGGATGGAACTGTCAATGGGTTGAATGCCAGCGCAGATCCGGCCAATTGTGATGGCGTATTGGGCTGTGCTTGGAGCGGCCATTCCTACGGCGGCCATTGCTGCAGGTGGCATGGAGGGTTTTGAGCGCTCGAGGATTATGCGGCCACAATTGTACATGACCAGGACGCAGGCGATAGAGTAAGATCGATAGTACAGGGCAGGCCCGAAAGGGGTGGACATTGGGGTCATGTGTTCGGGGGAGAGGGGAGCATAATCGGGGCCGAGAGACTCGAAGTAAACGTCGAATGCGTGGCTTATGGCTGCCCACTCGGCTTCGGCATCACGAGTAGCAGTCTCGAGGGACTTGTCCGCGCTGGGAACGGGTGCGGTATAGAGACGGTCATGTTCTGCTTGGTCGAAGCCACGAGGGACGCGGATTTGGCCCGGATTTGGCATGTACCCGTACATCGGCGGAGTTTGATGATTATTCGGTGTCTGCGGCGGTCCTTGCTGCGTTGGGGTGCTAAACGCCTCTGATTGAGAAGCTTTCCGCTGCTGTTGCGGCGCCTGTCTTTCTCGATGAACTCTCATCTTCCTGGGTCGGTCATTGCTAGCAAAGGCGGCCGTTCGACCCATCAACAGAAGTATGTGGTCGAGACTGCCGAAGACCGCATCCAGCCTTCCAATAGGTGCTCTAGGAGGACACTTGGACCATTGATCGTAAGATAGTCTATCTAAGTCAGTCAAAGGTGACGTCGGCACGGAGAATATGGAACATACAGAAGACGATTCCCGCTAATGATGCTTTGATACATGTCCTGCTTAGCATACCACCAGAAGAGATCGACCTGAACCTCAAAAGTTTCTATGTCTTGAGGCGTCAAAGGAGTCTCTGACTTAATAACAGGCTCGTTCTCATCGATGATTTGACCGTACTGGTTGAAGTTAGTCCGGTAGCCCATAATGGTGCTGATCAGGTTTTCGTCGAGTGTTCGATCGTACTTTGAGGGGAAGTCGTCTGAAAGCCTGGGTGATTGCAGTTGCACATAGCCATTAGTCATGCCATAAAGGACCTGATGTCTCCTTTCAATTTCTTCCTGGCGGCAGCGTTGAGTTTCGATTCTCCTCGCAGTCCCTGCAAAGTCAATATCCATAATCAGCTCTCGAGCGCCCGAGAGATGAGAATTCCATTTGTTGTGCTCAGCTGTTGTCACTTCATAGAAGCCAAGGAGCAACGTAGCAGCAAGGGTAGCAACATCACGCCGCTTCTTCTGGTTGCCCAAGGCCTTGGCCACTCTTCTGAGTGCGAAGTGATAGTGCTTCAATGACGGCGTAGGCGACGACTGTTGGAGTTTAGAGATATGCAGACTCGCTAAAGCTAACATGGCGTGCAGTAGTCCTTGATGTCTGAGTGCCATCATGGGCAGCGTATACGACCATAGCGATCGCTGTGACTTTGGGACAGGAACTCCCGAAAATATTATGGCTGGATTCGAAGGATGACGCTCGCAGACTGCGAGTGTTGGTCCAGTGGCCGTGATAAAATGACAAAAGACCCGTGCAGTAGAAGAATCCATGAGTGGGGAGACCGAGTAGGATGGCTGGTACGTAGCAAGTATGTTAGGCTCATTCAAGAAACCTGTCATGGATCTCATACGTCCATCGTCCTGACTCGCTGACATAGCGATCAACGGTCCAAGGTTATGAGAGGGAGTGTCTCCGATATGTGGCTTCATAGAAGAAGCTTCGTCGTCGGAATCAACATCAAAGTAATCATTCTCTGGCTCATCCGCCCAAGAGATCTGTGCTGGAAGTCCGTATTTCTGATTGTGTGATTGGATTTGAAGATTGACAGCTTCCTGAGTCACACCAGTGGTGGACCTGGGATAACCACTATGTGGTTGTGATGGGATGGAAGGTTTTCTTCCAGCGAAGTAATTACCTAACGGTTCTACCCATTGAGGATTGCGATAATCTTGAGTGGGATACGATCCGCTAGGGCTTTCAGCGAAAGCGGTAGGGAAGTCTGCTGCCAGCACGCCAGATGAGTCCGAGCCATAGGACCAGCCGTGGAGAAGATCTGGTGGAGCCATCTCAATGCCGCTGTCACTTTCCCCAGTTGTCTGGTGTTGGAAACTTGGCACATGCGGGTACGAGACGGAGTCGAACTTTTCTAGTTTGATGCCATTGTGAGAAGTGGCTTGAGTGTAGTCTGTTTCTGATAGGTACTGCTGTGCAAAGGCCCACTCGTTTATGGAACTCGGAAGACCACCGTAAACGTAGCCCGCAGTCCCGTAGAACTCGGACGATGTAGCACTATCTACGCGATTTCCTGCAGACGTTTGTCCATAGCTGTTTGGCTCCCCATATGGTTGGAAATTCGGATTGACGGGAACGTCCGCTGAATTGGAGGAGACGCCTCGATACATGCCTGCATTGCCATCGTACGGGGAGGGTTCTTGGGTTCGGGCAGCTAAGCCTTGCTGAGCGGGACGGTATG
Organism: Stereocaulon alpinum; assembly: GCA_018257865.1. Lineage (NCBI taxonomy): Eukaryota > Fungi > Ascomycota > Lecanoromycetes > Lecanorales > Stereocaulaceae > Stereocaulon > Stereocaulon alpinum. The sequence goes on along the minus strand of JAEUBA010000002.1, from coordinate 1,114,192 downwards.
CGCTGAGAGGATCTTTGAAGATGACTCGAGGAATATAGCCTTCACATTCGCGCTTGGACTTGACGCAGTTCTTGCAGGTCGGCCTCTCTTCGCCGCATTTTATTCGTCGCTTGCGACATGCTGCCAACAATCAGCGTTCCTGCTACTTCAACGGTAGCGCCTCTAATGACTTACTGAGGCAGCCGGTCTTGGTACGTTTCCGAGCTTTGAGTGCAGTCGTCCTTGCGGAGTCTGCTGTTGCTGAATTTTGTTCCGGCCTGGCTGCTGCCGAATTCCCATCGCCCTTTTCTTGGTATGTGTATGTCTTCTGGGGCGGCTGTCCATGGCGTGCAGGTCCATTGGCCTCTGGCATCATCGGTGCTTCCCACTTCTGCTTTCACTCGAAGATTGCCGTCGACTGTGACCTCCTCACATGATGAGCTTGCCTCCAAATCGAAGTGATTCGTGTGCTGGACGTAGTGCACACGAGATGCCCGAGCGACTTTGGTAGGCAGCAGAAGCTTAGGGGGTGTGGAGATGTAGAAGACGCAACTCTAGATTCGCATTCACTTCTCGGGGCGGAAATGTACGCGCTGACTCTGCATGGAGGTTTGAGCAGCTACAGCCGTTGGACCTTGGGGGCTGCAGCTCTGACCCTGATATTCTTGCAGTCACCACAAGAGCAAGAGCAAGAGCGAGACCGATAAGGAATTGAACACTTGTCTGCAATGACCAGCTGAGGTGAAGCTGGTGCAAAGCAGCTGCAGCAGGTAGTCATTGTGGTCGGTGGGAGGTGGGAGGTGGGAGGTTGGTATATCTGGGGTAAGGTGTGGGTATGGAAAGTGAAGTCCGTAGCCCGAGGCTGCAACGACGAGACGCCCGAATGGCTGACCGCTTGACAGTAATTATTGTGGGGCTTGCATAAGGTGCTCCAGGGTTCCCTCTCTAGGGTAGGGTTACGATGGTCACGACGCCCAAAGATGATGCCGCAAACTCTCTTACTGTACTGTATCCTGGGCCCCCTCGCCCCCTGGCTCCTAAGCATTAAGCATCAAGCAACAAAGCACCCCTAAAGGCTAAAAATGGCCCCACTAACGCGTGACTTCATAATTGGGGATCATTTCCAAGACTTCCCAACCTTCCCTCCCGCTGATCTTCACCTACTGTTGTACCTGTAGGCTGTTACACGGCAAAGCAAGGTACACTTCAACGCAATTGGGTAGCGTTTGGAGCATCTTGGGCCACTAGCCCACTACGACCTTGCCATTGTCCTATCATTCTCATTGCCTGATGGTCCTTCCAGGTCGAATTCATATACGTAAACTCGTACCGAGATCCTCATGCACATCCTCGTGTCTAGCCCTCGGGCCCTCCGTCCCTGTTCCACATCGTGGGGTCCATCGCCTTGGCTACCACAACCATGCTGCATGCATGGACAGTGACATGGCTTGTCATCATTACCCAGCATAATCAGCTGAAGAGCTTATCTCTTGTGGCCTGCTGATGACAGCGGTGATTACGGGAGAAAGTCAGTGTTTTGGGTAATTGATATCCTCATGGCATTTCCCGGGTGTGGCTTGAATGATCTGTCCCGGGAGATTGGTGAGAACTCGCAGATGAGTGGATGGCGCCTTCGTTGGAGCTTCAGCCGGATCTCGATGGGAGACTTTCCTTTGATGTTTGGATCATGGCAGGACTTTACAATGCCTAGAACTATAATTAAATATTAGAAGCGGACGAGCGGAAGCATCTTGCTACCCAACCTCTGCAACACTCGTAAATGGAGGCACCCACTCATTTGTGCCGAACAGAACGAAAGTCCATCCTCTATGGCACGTTCATGTCAGGGTGAAGAGGGTCCTGGCTTTCGAATTCGGCACCTATATGTCGATCTTCAATTTCCCCGAAACTCGCAAGCAAAAAACCATTATCGTGAGGCTAGACAGTCTATACCCCTATATGGACCGCTCTATAGGCCACTAACACGCGGTCATGCACTGCCTTGCAGCTGGCCGGATACTACGCCGTATAGTGACCCAGCTATGGAATTGGCCTAATTGTGTTGCAAAAGGCTTGGGAAACGTCGTCCGAGCACTACCGGATATCGGCCATGAGGACGTCGGCGGCCACCGAATTTGCAACGATGATACTTTCATTGCCTTAACCTCTGATCGAGGGTCCCTCTTTGGCTGGAGTGAGGATAAACGACTCGGAAGAGATTGCATAAGGTTGACGTAGGCCTGCGGGTCGTGTATGCGCTCCACTTAATGTCACTGCGAACAGACAGCTCTTGGACGATGGAGCAACAATTTGGCCGCCCTCAGCCAAAAGCTGCTTGCGCTCCTAGCAAGGATCTTGTCGCATCAATCGACCTGTTATCATATACCAGTTTTGACAGATCTGGTCTATATCGATGGCCCGAAATAGAGAATGCTGCAAGGCTCCCAAATGGGTTGGATGCGTAGTTTCACACAACACCAACAAATTGGGTGCACCATGATGAATCGAGATCTTGAAGACGCATTTGTCAGCTGGGATGTTGCTTGGTCTAGGCACTGGCTGGCAATTCCTTATTGCCAATAACCCAAAGATGTTGAGAGAGCGGCTACGGCTCAGGTGCCCCTGTGTGCTCGCATTAGCTTCGCCGCCAAGTCTTTAAACATGTCACGCAAACGGACTTGACTTGCTCCGTAGCATCCAAGGCTGGCGTCATCTTGTCATGTAATCTGCGAAGGGTGTCATGTTGTGCAAGAGGAGACCTGAGATTGGAGGGCGTCCTCAGTGATTTTCTGGATTGATTTTCCGATCCAGGGCCTGATCCCGAACCTTTGCATCTTCTGCAGCTTGTAAAAACCTGACAGAAAGGTCTTATGGCGCTCCCGGTTTTTGGATTATGACGCGGCCGGCGATGCAACGATGCTGTGCCGACGACTGAGGCGTGAGCCGAGATGTGTGTGACTGCCTACTGTGGGTACCGTATACACAAGTCTGATGACTCTATTGTAAAGGGGTGGGCGACGCACATTATCGAGGTTCTAGGGTAGAGGTGAGATTCTGTGAACATAGTCGAAGGTTGTTGAATAGGGATTGTTTGGTGGCTAGTTTCTCTACTATAACTTGTATTTTCTCGCTGCAGACATGGATTTGTAGAAGCTGATTGAGACACCTCAAACATTCCAGAGTATAGGCCGACTCTTTCTTGCTGTGGATAATGGGATAATGGCACTCTCTTTCGGCCGCTAAGTTAGATGTTTCACGGCTGATCACAAAGCTCATTATGCGTCGTCTCAAATTTGTCCGTCAGCTCTGGACCAATGTCCATTCTTCTCTACCAGCTGCTCCGCCTCCAATCTCCGAACTCGATCAATCGATCGATATCAACCCTCGCATGCTAACGATGCTCCGTCTCATCAAGGAGCAAGCAGCGCTCCTATTTGCCTACCCTGCACCCGATCATGAACACGCACGATTGGCAGAGCAAACTTGTGATGCAGCAAGCGTACAGCCAGCGGCCACTTGTATACCTTGCTGCCGTGATCACACTGGTCTAATAAACAAGAAGCACGCACGAAATCCATACCAGGAAATCTTTATCCATCAGCACTTCTGCGAGTGAACTTTCGCTAATGCGTGAGCGAGCACTAGGCGCCGGTCTTGAAAGAGTGTGCTGTGTGAATCCTGTCATAGCCATGTTTGACGGATCCACGTCGTACTGCGGCATAAGAATTATTTGCTCTCCACGAGTCTGTACGTGAGAAACGGCCATTGGTCGGAGAGGCAAAGTGAAGTGATGTGGGACACGGAACTTGGAACTCAATTCCTCTATTCGACGCAAAGATGACGTCGAAGACCCCATGTGGAATCCACCCCGACGCACTCTTGTGCTCGACATGCACGCCTGGTATGCCACCTACCAATCTCTGCACATCCTTCCCTGCGGCTATCTCGTGACGGCTCTGAGGCCACTCGTATCTTCACGACATCCGTTCCCCTTAGATTCGGGTATTGGAGCTGTTCGACCGATTGAGGTTCATATGATGTACCTGCTGCCCACAACCATACCAATCTTCTTCGGTCTCAAACCTAGAGGGCAGATACCGTGTTCTAGCACAAGTGATCGCCCTAAGAGCCAATGTTACTGCTGCATGGCCAAATCAAGGATCCATTTACCCGAACTTCACCTCCTCTGCGCAACGAGCCCCAGAGCTGTGATACGTGAGAAAGCATTATGTGCACAGACTGGCGGGTTACGATAGTCTACCCTGCCATCCGAAATGGCTTAGCGGTATGACCTCGCATCATATGTCAAGAATTGGGACGACTCGAAAACTAGGCATACATAAGATGAAAGGAAGCGACGAAAGGACGAGATTCTAGTATCGCCTATGCCAAATGTCTCTTTCAGCCAACGCCACCACCTCTGCAGTCGATACACGGATTAGACACCGTCCTGAACAGTGGCTTCGAAGCCTACATCACACGGTAGAACCTCCTACACCTGTCAAAATCAGCGTGATGAATGGTATTGATACTAGACATCGATAATCGGTAACGAATGCCCAGGGAAATCTATCTTGCCATTGGGATCCGGAGGCAGCAGTGTGAATGATACAGGAACATAATGAATCTCATCACATAATGTCACCCAAAGAAATTTCACAGAATTTGTATGTCCCGCGTTCCAATGATTCGCCGAGAATCTTGCACCACGTGTGCACAAGGAGCCTATACACCAATATCAAACGAAGAAAGTATAACACAACTGTTAACCATAGCAATGGAGGCCTCAGGGACGAAGTATTCACCGTACAAAGCCTCAAAGACAAGTTCGGATCATCATCGCATGAAAGTCTAGCAACGGGGCCTCTGCTTGACTCCTTTCAGCTCAGACCAAACAAAGTCAGGCTTCCCTACATCCACACCTGCCAATATTCCGTCGCATCTCATCTATGGATCGAATGCTAGACCCCCCAACAATACTACAATCTGAAACCGATCTTGTCCATTCCCATTTACCTCATCATTATATATGATTGGCCTAAAGCAAAACCGCACCAAGCAAACAGAAACACGTTTACTTCACAGCTCCGAATCAAACCAGCCTCTTCTGACCTAACCATCACACCTACCCCAAAATGGCATACACCAACCTGCTCTACAATAAAATCATCATTCCCTCCCCTCCCTCCACTCACACCCCTCCAAAAGCGCATCAATATCCCTCTGCAACGCCAACATCTCCTCATACACCCTCACCCCCTCACCAAATTCCAAACTCCTCATAATCTCCAACCCAGACTTTTCCGGAGACATCAACATCTTCAGCCTATCAACAAGTGCGCACTCCTTGTTTACAAGACGCTTGATGAGGCATATATCAGCCACGGCAAGGATATTGGCTGCTCGTTGGTCGTTGGTGCAAGCTAGGCATATGATCTCTGTAGAGGTAATCGATTCATCCGCGTGGTCACACATCGCCGCATCGCATCTCCTGAGGACGATCCTGATGTTTGTGTTTGTTTGGCATTTGCTGCAGCGCTCAGTGACTCGGAATCTGACACACATTTCGATAGCTGGAAAAATCCTGACGTGGGTCCTAGTCTCCTTGGTCGAAAGTACGATGTTGCTGGTGTAGCCTGAAAGTTCAGCAAATGTGTACGATCGAAGCAGGAAGTGCAGCCACCAAAAGAGAAGGGCGAGAAATTATATTAGCCATCTTAAGAGTCCATCCTGAGACAAGACCATTGTGAGACCTGACGGAGAATATAGTACAAAAGGTCCTTGTGCTTTGACCGACAAGAATGTCTTAATCAATGAACATGACCCAAACCGAAAGAACAATGGCCTCCCAATCCACCCTATCGCTCCAAAACCCACACCTCCCTCAGACCCCACTCCAACCTCCAAACGCACCCTCCCCTACCCACAAGAAACCCTCCCTAAAAGCCCCCCTAAACCCCCCCCTTAACCCTCTCAATCTCCCTCCTCAACCCCACCAAATCATCCCACTCCCCCACCCCCCTTCCCCCAATCCCCTCCCCAGCAAACCCCCCCATAACCTCCCCCCAACTCCTCCAAGGCCAAGTCCCCGTCTGCAAATTCGCCCTTAAAATCTCCAACCTCACAGAAAGCAACCTAAGGCGATAAATCGCCGGCGTCAAAGCAGGATTCTTGTTACAATTCTGACATATGATTTCGTGGACTGAGGTGCGATCTTTGAATTGGGTGCAGGGGGCATTTTCGCAGGCTTTGAGGATTGTGCCGAGGGGGTGGGGGCTGGAGCAGGTGGCGCAGAATTCGGTGTGGAGGGTGCGGATACACATTTCGGTTGATTGATTGATTTGGTGAGGGGGAGGAGAGACGCTTCCCTTTGTGGGTTTCTTTGGCGGATTCGGATAGGGGTTGATACCTGAGCCGGATGTTCTTAGATACGGTTTCTTTTTGGAAACGATTTGGATGAAGTGACAAAGAGTGTATTCGCGTCCAAAGGGGGGGATAATCACAAGTCCAAAAATCAAATGGATGTTACACAAACTGAGGGGCCTATCGTGCGTTAAGCATGAAAACACATAGTCGCGCAGAAGTCAACCTGTCCGACGCCGATGGTCTGGGTCATATTCCCAAAACGTTCGAGATGCCCGTTGCGGCATTCCACAGGGATCCAAGGGTCTTCGGCGGCACGCTGCAGGTACCTGGATACTTGGGTGATCATCATTCCAGGGCCTGGCTTATGAATGGATGCCTTGCTGTCTTTTGTCCAATGGAGATGATTTCACCGCCACCATATTATCAAGGAACCCTCAAAAACATGATATGAGAGTTTGAACAACTTTCAACTTGCTCAGTAAGGTCCGTTTGCTCAGGAATCAAAGAGGACATGTGAAGGAGCGTCGATTGGCAGCATTGCTTTGCATTCACAGCGCAGACTGCGTCGATACATCCATGTTACTTCGTGTTGCCTCATCGAGGCTGGTCCCGTGACAAGTGCAATGTATACGGGACTCACTTCGCATCTACCCCCCCAATTGGATTTCCCTATTCAGCCATCGTGATCAAGAGGTACAAGCTACCTAGTAAGACAGTGCCGTTCCACGCGTCGAGCGAAGGTGGAAAGTGGCGAGTCTTGAGGTCACTAAGGCAGCTAGCGATGTGCCAACTCGAAGCGGTTCTTCAAATCACTAAAACTGCTCTCCTCGCGTTCTATGACGTCCAACGTATCAATCCTTGGTTGCACAATTCCAGCACACTGTTTCGAACGAGCCTGTGAGGTGTACACCTAGACAGATGTCTAAACCAAATGCTTCGCTCAATATTATGGCGAACCTCGATTTTCGCTCAGTGAGCGACGAAGACCTTAACTATTCGTAAGCCCGTTGACACACCTTGCAGCAGAGGCATCCTCACTGACATGCCCAAAACACCTCGATCCTAGAGTCTTACACCTCGAGGTGCTAACCAGTCTCAACAGCCTGCACCAGCAGCACTTCCACCAAAGGTTCCAAGGCGTAGCCCAGCGAATCCTCAACAGTAACAGCCCCTGCACAAAGAACGGACAACTTGCGCCCAGCTACCCTCGGGCCACTAAAGCAACCTTTGACCCTCAGACGTCTTCAACCTACACAGAACCTACCGCCCATTCCTCAGCACCCCGGAAAGTTCTTAATTGAATTTCTGCGGAGGCATTCAAAAGGAAGTGCATTGACGCCCGGCATGTATCATGACCGTAACCCTGCTTCCCTAGCAAAGTCATGGAACCCAATCAATCGTCGATATGAACCCTACTTGCCCCCAGCGCCTGGGGAACATGGCGAAAATTAGCAGCTTTCATGTGCGAAGTCGATGACGAGCCTACCGAAGACATTCCTCCTCTCGTTGGCAAAGCCCACAATGGCCAAATCACTTGCACCTACTTCGGCCAACATCGGTCGCCAAGATGGTCAGATTATTTAGATTACGACAGAATGGTCGAGGAAGTTCCAGATGAGGTGAAAAGATGGCACGCTGCAAAGTTGTGCAAGCCAGACAAGCCTCAATGGCTGCATGAAGCTATGAAGATTAAATTTTGGCCGCTCCCCAGCACCAGCAAAATAACTTTGGCTCGACGACCTCAAGTGATTGAGGAAAATGCCAAGAAGCCGAAGAATGGATGCAAATTGTCACTCAGAAGATGCCACTCAACCCAATTGAAGAGGTCTGTTGCTTTCACGGTGTCTTAAGCAGATTTCGAAAATTTGTCACCTGTAGCCGGACTTTGAAGGATATCCTTTCACTTTGCGGTTGGCATGGGAGTATGTCGAGTGCCCTGGTTATGACAAAATGAAGACCAGGGTGAAAATCTTGATATGGCCTGAGCTTCAATGAGATTCAAACAGGCCGGGGACTAGCCAAGGTGCTACGGGTGCGGTTACAGTAGCATGCATGCACTAACAGAAACGCAAATCGAAAATATCCGGACGTGACCATCAAGCAGAGCTTTTGCGCACCCTGTGTGATCAGCAGCCCCTGTTGTTGTCTTTCTTTGGCCAAAGACTCTAGACTATAGGGAGCCTTGCATACCGACAAACCTATTCTATCAGAGCTCCGCCCAATTCGGTATACACAATACTAGGAACCGGCTTTGGAGGACGTAGATAAGACAAGCAGTACTCGGTGCAAGAGACTTGGGGGCCCGGAACGGTTATACAGGTTGTGTTGTTGACTTGAGAAATCGTTATAGCGATAATGTTACATATTGAAATGCTGTATATCAGGAAGAGCCAGAGGACACGGCATTTTGATATGCACACGGTATTGCGATGTTCGTTTGATTCTGTGATGTTATACGCCAAACAAGCCGCAACAATGATCAAGTCCGGGATAGGGTACATATAAAGGCAAATGTGTCAGTGGTAAAGGGGACTAGCATGAACCTCATCAGCACTGTTACCACACAACGACGAACGCTGCACCTTACAGTCACCCAGCTGCCAAAAGCTCAATCTTATCCGAGAAAAGAAAAGACTTGCTGAGGGAGGCTACTTATAACACCAGCATAGCAATTCGATCCTTAGATGGTAATGGAATCGGTCTAGTGCGCTAGGAGTATCGCGTAGCGCTGGTAACGATCATATTGCCAACACCACCATTGTGAAGAGGATTGGTTATCGACACAATGATACCTTGATAAGGTCCGACCGTTATCCGTCCTCCAGTATAGCGACGTTCCTCAAGTCTGGTGTTCCCAATACATAGATTTATCAATCCGCGAGTCGCCTCATTGACTGCCTTTCACGAGCTCAACTCATGGTGTAAACTAGAGGCAAGGTCGATATATATTTCGCAGGTACCGTTAGTTCGCCAGACTGGAAGCTGATAATCGTCGTACATGGTGACATCGTCGTGGAAATAGGCTTCTTGAGGGAGTGAGGGTGGCCTGGCAACCGCATCGACACAATCTTTAATGAGGGGACGCTCGTGTGCCACACTCCATTGGGTACATTCGTGGACGCCGTTCTCAATGTTGATGGACGTTTTATCGTTGATGATGTTACTTTTAGCGTTTGGTAGCATGAACGCAGTTGACAGTAGAACGATGACATATAAGAAAGCAATCGGTTGGCGAGGCATGGTTAGGTTGTACGCTCCGCTAACATACCTTACCTCTTCTAACGAGAAAGATAGCCAACTTGGAGGATACCTCATAATATGTACATATTGAAGAGTGGGGTTGGGCCAGACACTCAGCTTCAGTATCGCTTCTGCGGTTGGTATGCAACGCGCCAAGAGGGAACTGCTTCGGGGCTGGCTGTCGGCCGAAGCGCCTAACTTTGAACTCCTAGCTCGTGGCTGGGTAGCGGGATAGAGCACTTCTCTTTTTCGTCATACATACTGCTTGAGCACACACATCAGAAACATGGCGCTTACTCAACAAATATGGTCATAACTCTCCATTACATCAGTGCTGTTGCCAACATCACCAGGGGCCGTGCTTTGCAGAAGCCGTACTCTCATAAATTCGCCGGCCGAAGAATCAACTCCTATGTCGTGGGATTAAAGATAGAAAAGCCAATATTTGCAGGGAGTCTAAGTCAGCATGATGCTCCTATATTAAAGAACTCCTAGCAAACGAAGAAACAAGTATTCGGACTATGAAAATTTGACAATTCAGTCTGAGAGTATACGAGGGCTGTTCGTGAGCAGTATCCGTGCCAAAGCAAAGAGTTGTTGACTGAAAACATTGTTGCCGAGAGACAAGTCCGAGGAGGGCGAAACAGCCGGAACAGGAAGTAACAACATGCGCAGTGCACTCTGCTGCTTTTGGCAGAACGAGCAGAGAGTCCGGCTAGTCTAGGATACTTCTTGGTGAGAAAAGATGTAGTATCAGACAATGGTAAACAACCAATACTCTGTTGACACATACTCGATACGCATTGTTGATATCAATTCAAAAATTCAACCGCTGCTAGTCTATAACGAGAACGCTAGTTGAGTCCAAATGCCTACCCATGCAAAGCCCTAAAGCTAACTAACAACTTCAACTACTCTTCCCCCTTCTGTGTGACTCGTCGACAACTTTTCCTCTAGGCGGAAATCTTTCTTGCAGTAGCCTTTCCTGCTCCGCACTCCATGCGCCTACTCCCAGAGCTGGGTTCGAATTCGTAATAATGTTTCGTCTTCCGTCATCTTCATCCTCGTCATTCCCAACCTCGAAAGCATCCTCACTCAGCTCAATCAGATCACCAACACCCGATGGACCACCAGGAGTAGGCGGCTGAACAGTCTTAGCAGCTTTGGTAGCCAGCTTGCGCACCCAGCTTTCCACTGCTCCGCCGATGTTCTCAATGCCGTTGGTGTGAGAGGACGCCGAGTGCTCAGACTCAAAAGAGGATCGAGGAGCAACATTCGGTAGATGAGCTGCGAAGAGCTTGTTCAGGCCGTCTTGCGCAGGCCCAGGACTTTTGACGTTCTTTCCCATAGTGCCAACGCCACCAGGGCCTTGTAAATGGAGGTAGGAGCCAGATGAGGATCGTGGGTCATATCTGCGCGGTGGAGAGTTTCCTTGGTAGCTTCCTCTGGGTAGATCAATCGATGCCGAAGGGGTTCCCAATTCTGAGAAAGTCTGAGATTTCCGCCTACTGCGAGGAAAGTATCCGAGTGTTCTTCGAGAAAGCCGAGCGATTTCCACAGCGTCCGGGAAGCCTTCAATCATAACCCATGAGTCATGTCTCCAAGGCGGTTCTTCAGGACTCGAGAGGGTGACGGAAATCGAGGGTGAGGTGGGAATGCTGAAAAAAGGTGTCTCCTTGTCGCTGAGCGGCTCGTGTGTGCTAGCCCAAGGGGCATGAGGCCCCATGGGTGTGGGCATAATGTCTTCGATTCGGCCGGCCTCATTAGTTCCTGAAGAGCTCTCAGGCTCTGATATCTTGCGCCCCTTTACTCCGCAGGCATCAACTGGTAGGACGACTGTCTTCCGGACTTGTATACTGTCATTAGGCCACAGGCGGTTTGCCTTTCTGAAAACATTTGGGTCACAATTGTACTTTATCATGACGCCTGCTAGGGTGTCTGCTGGCTTCACCTCATGTATGTAGACCAATGCATCCCTATCATCGTTCTCGCCAGGCGGTACAGAGGCACGATTCCTCTCGTCTGAATCCCTCCGTTTATACCGACCCAATGTATCTGACGTTATATGCCCATTGGCAGCCAGTAGAGTCTTCCGTTTCTGCGCCTGGACCTTCGCAATTCTGTCCTCCCTGGTGCCGGCTCCAAGTTGCTTATCCCCACCTCCTGACGGTCCCCACTGCGCAGGTGGTGCACTTGTATTTTGGCCGGAAGAGCCTCCAGTTGGCTGTCTCCTTCGTGTTGGTGAGTGTCCGGGACCTAAGACCCTAGAGCTATCGCTGCCTATGAGATCCGACGCGATGCCCTGCAAGGAGGACCAAGTACTCCCCCACAAGCCCGCAGCAAAACTCGAAGGCGTGACTTGTGATCCTAGTAGACCTGGTACACCAAGAAAGCGGCTAGTGCTACGCGATCGGTCAGGAGCCCTATCTGTTCGAGTTGGTCTCGAGGGGTGTTTGCTAGGTATCGGAGAAGGGGCTCTCGAAGGCGAGGATGATGCGGAGGGACCATCGAGCCAATTGGGGGCTTTCGTGTGCGCATCTTCATCCTCTCCCTGCGTTTGGCGCCTGTTGCGGGGACGTAAGGTTGTTGAGCTGCTGTTTGAGGCTGTTGATGGGGGCTGCTCAACATTCATGGCCGGACAGCCAATCTTGGCTTCGCAGTAGGAAGGACATGTGGTAGGGATTGGGTATGCCAGTCAAGCTTAGTCAAGGAACATTATGTGAACGTTTGAAGGATTCCCGTGTGTCGCAATAGATTCGCGTTGCTGTTCTTACGAGAACGATGTCCATAAGCCAACATCGGCGAGGATCGTTGGCTTCGCCGAGCAATGCGGCTAGTGGGGTCAAGGATAGGGACACCCCCTGAGGCTCTTTACGGTAGCATCGCTGATGCCTTATATTAACGAAGGCATCTTTACGATATTTCCGTGATCTTGAGTTCGAAGTACATCGAAGGATAACGCTGTCGACACATACGCAAGCTTTATCATTTACTTAACAGACCCGAGTACACCTAACTATTTACGATTGATGACAATATGACAGTAAATCCGCATGCTAAAGCCTACCCAATGGCTCCAGTACATAGAAGTCATGAGAAGGCAGACACTACATGCCATCTGCAGAGAAACCGCCCAGATCACCTCCATTCATTCCGAACCATTGGAACCTGTGCACATCATGGTTAGGACTCTGCAAATCGATCCCTTGCATGTTGGATGGCTTACCAGTCTTCGACATTCAGGTTTGGAGGAGCAATGGGTCCTCGACTACTGTTGCTCCAATTATCCTCAGGGCTGTCGCCCGGGACCTGTCCGTGCCAGCTAGAGGTCTGCTGCTGCATCCCTGCCATTTGCGACATTGGCGATATATTTGCCAAGCTGGGTGAAGGTATTTGCTGCTGGCCCTGCATTGTTGGTGGCTGTAACATGCCCGGCGACTGCATCTGTGGCATCTGTAGTTGGGGGTCGAGATTTTGTTGGTTAGGGTATGGCATTGCAATGTTAGTGCTCTCTGGGAACAGCTGATCAGGCTGGAAGTTTTCCCACAGGTTTTGGGGGATAGACGGGGACTCGCGAGTCACAAGATAGAGATCGGGTGGTGTAGCAATATTCGGATAGGCAGGGTTGAAAGGCGTTGGCGGACGTGTATTGTTCCGCGAGCTTCCCATGAAGGCGTCGTTCTGTTGTCTCATGTGGTCTGAAGTTGGGGGAGGCGCAGCCATTGGGTTCATGGATACAGAAATTGGCTGCCCCAAATCCCTTGAGGGTGTGACTGCAGGGGTCTGAGGTCGAGATCGTTCGTAGGATACCTGAGGTGCTGGCGGTCCGCTCGAGTAGCCAAATTCTATGTCATCTAGCTTGCGCTTGTGCGATTGCTGGTTCTGCTGCTGTTGATCATCTTTGTCGGCTGGTCGATTCTCAATCCTTGGCTTTTTATGCTTCTTGCCAGCTGCCTTCTGTAACTTATCCTCGAGCATCTTATTACCCAGGATAGACTCAAACAGAGTGTGCACCATCTTAGCTACCAGCCATACCTTTGATACTTCCTTCAAAGCATTCATACATATTGTCAACCGTTCCTGTGTTGCGGTAACCACCGAAGCTACTGACGAGCGCATTTGATAGACATGCATGATGAGAGCAGAAAACAAGCTGTAAACACTACACGGCAATCAACGTCAGCGCAGTCACAGGACCATAGGAATGTGCTTACACAAAGGCTGGAGTAAATCGTAGCTCATCGGACTCCTGGAGATGCTGGATGATCGAGGTGATCATGCCAGCGGCCTGGAAGGCGATATTTCTAGATGGATAAGCCGCGTCGGTAGGGTAACCATTCGGCTGCCCATTGTTCTCCGACGTCGCAGGTGGCATGTGAGCCCTATGTAAGAGACACAGAGTTGTACTTCGCACCATTAATTTCGTGGTACACGAAGACAGAACGGTTCTATTACTTACTAATAATTAGCATGAAGCAGCGCAGACCAAAAATTGTGTCTAGGCTTCTCCCAGTACACTTCTTTCGGACAATTTTGTAGCCAGTCTGCAAGTGCCATATCACTATGCGTAAGGTCGATGGCATTCTGCCGCCTGGCTTTGGATGCTACAGAATATTGCTGAGAGAGGACAAGCCCCATGATCTCGCACAAACGGACATACTGAAGAAAAAATTGGACGTGCACATTGTTAGGTGGATATTTCGCAGGCTGGTCCAATTCATCTTCGATGAAATCGTCTTCGGTAACCATCTCGACGTCGGAGTCATCAGTGTTGATGTGAACCGGGCGTCCTAGAGCCACGGCGACTGATCTGTCCCGAGTGAATAAGGTCCACCAGATCCGCTTCCACAGTCGCTTGTCAGGTCTGCTAAGCTGAGAGCCCTCAACGCTATTAGACTATAAGCATCGTGTCACAGAGAAGTCGCTAGCTAGTGTACCTGCGGTGCATGCCTGAGCCCTGCGCAACGACGGTAGCAACTCTGGTCCAGTAGAAAACGTTTTTGGTCACATCTGTATTACAACCTAATTAGCACAGCTCATACTGCACTGGATCTTGTGTGTAGCACCTTCTGGACCTTCCCAATACCATCCCATCAAGACCAACGCTTGGACTATTGTGACTCGATCATCTTCATAGTTGGCATCGTACAATGCTTTGGCGCGCTTGTAGAATGTCATCGCGGCTGGAGTGGTCGATCCGTTCGCATCCATCAGTTGTGGGTTCGTACAGACTCTTGAGCCAGCGAGCAAGATGGCCTGTAGTAGAAGCAAAGAAGGTGGATTCTTGTTGTCGCGATACCGTGCCATAAACCGGCTCCGGTTGATCACTGGGACGACGGGAGCAACCCATTTAAAGAAGGATTCGACCAGCTCATCACAGAGTGCCCTAGGAGGGAGTAAGAATGCTCCTCTCTGATGCAGGATATCAATTTCTATATTGTCCAGGTCGGTCAACCTGGCTCGTGACCCTTTGACCGTGTCTGGCAGAGGGTAATGAACCACATCGGTAGTTCCGTGTCGATCATGTACTAGCAGGGACAGATTCGAGGACTCTCCAAGGTATGCCACTCTTCCAGCTTCTTTAATTGGTGCTCTAGCAAATTTGGGCCTCATGAAATGTGTGTAGTGAAGGTTCTGTGCTCCCTGCTGCACAACCTGGGCATCCGACAGCGATGTGATTGGCATGCCATCCTGAGTATTTTCGCGGTTGAAGTCATAGCCTGCAGGGTGATCAACCGTCGGAGATTGTGCTTGGATGGATTCGGCCTGGTCACTATTGGGCGAAGGTCTCCATCAGCGGTGCAGTCTTGTATTGGGCAGTGATTGCCTACCTGTCCGAGTCCCGACCCCTGCCTGCAGTCTTCTTCCGCTTCGGCGCTGGGATCTTGCATTCGATAGAGAAGGCGACACAATTGGTGCCTATTTACATTTAGTATTTACGATTGTATATGGTGGAAATGGTGGAGCTCATTACTCACATGGAACACCGAGCGATGCCGCATCGCAGCGGACTTTCCTTGCATGACAAGTTTCGCAGGCGCGCGAGGCACGCTGGCGCCGGAAACTGGGGTGCGTTGGGATCTGGTCGTTTGGTGGGGGAGCCGCGGTATTGGATGCACCGCCGGCTTGCTGTGCTGGAGCACTCATGTTCTCGGCGACGATGATGGAGGATTAGTGGTTTCCACAGCTGTTCTGCCGAGGTACGAGGCAACTTCGATAAGGCTGCTGACAATATCGTCTGATTCGATTCTGCACCTTCAAAGCTCCGCAGAGTTATATGTTGTCTGCCAGGTACTTCCGTGTCAACGCTGTAGTAACGTGCTGCATTGCCTACATGCCCTGGTTGGATACGTTGAGGATCTTGGGTGTCTGGATAAGCGTTGGGGGCATTCTGGAACGACGACTCGACCGCCTAATAAGGATAACCCTTGCTAATGGACAGCAACCCTATCGTAATCAATCAAGAATACTAAGTATTTCTTCTGGCGCGAGTGCTTTCATGATATGTGTAGGGACTATCTCAAGCCCCAGATCCTGGGGGGAGGCGATGCTTTACAGGGTGCATTTTCCCGCTAAGTCGGGGAATCAAATAATTCTACTTCAAGCCGTTCAATCATCAACACAGCAGGCCGTAGGAGTGATGTTTGCAACAATTGTGTCCGTGATATCCTGTCTGGACCTAAAGTGGTTATTCTTTTATCTCAGAACTTTCAATGCATCTATTCGTCTACCTCTATTTGCCTCTCTATTCTTGTCTACTTGCTCGTACACTGCCCATCCATACTATCATCTAGCACCACACTTCATCCAATCGCACCGTAGGAGGTTGTCAGAGGTTCCTTGACGCTGTATGATCTGATCGCCTTCGCCAGAATCTCGCAATTGTGTCGAGAGTCGAAAACTTGGGCGTGGTCTAATTCGTCGAACCACAGGATATCCAGTCCTTGCCCTTTCCATTGTCGGTGCTTCCACTCCTGTGCGACCGGCGGCTGGTCTCCGCTTTGTGCTAGGTAGTTCCCAACCGCCTCAGTATCGACAATGAGGTCTTTACCAGCAAGTGAGACGGTCACTCTGTGATCTTGGATATCCCTTTTCCATAAGCAATTTTGGCTCCAGAAAAAGGTCCTTTGATACCACTCAGTCAGTATCCCACACCTTATACGGCAGTTACTCACCTGCCTAGGGTATGTGCAACACCCTGGTCCATGCTTGCAAAGTCTCGGTGATGTCAGTATTATCCACCATTTTCGACTCGTTGCAACGTACAATACAGCTGGTGTTCATTCGCTCTCCTGGGCTTTCTGCAAGTGAAGTTATAGGCCACGTCGGGAAGGTGTAATAGGATCGAGACAGGGTCAATAAGCACAACTGGCCCACACAATTGCGAGGTCTTATTGCTGTGTAGCAAATGAGTCGATATAATGCTCCCTATTCACTATTAGTGCTGAGCGGAAACAGACCTCGATCTCCGAGGACTTCACCGTAGCTGTGGGACACTAGCACGATCTTATCCCAACCATGATTCTGAAGGATCTGGAGGATCTCATCACACATTTGGTCTTTCTCTAAAGCTGGGCCGGTGAGACGGAAAGATACAGGCATTATCTCTATAGCAATAATACCGATCTCACCATCCTCTACCGTTTGTTTGGCGTGATTAATTTGGGCGAGAATTTTGACGTACGGGTAAAGGCCGATGCCGATTCCGTGTATGAAGAGCACCGGAAGTCTCGTCTTGGAGGTATGAGGTCGATACCAGTACGTTGTATTCTTCGCTGGAGTTTGCTGTCTGCTCAACAAGGTAATTGGCCGGAGCGGAAAGACTGAAAAGAACCGTCGATGTGGGAGCCGATACAACAGAAATGAATGCCATCGCATAGAAGCGCAGGTGATTGTGTCGACCACGAAGACGCACTGGAGTCTTTGATCAGCTTGGATATGCGGATACGAAAGGCTTCACCATCGAAGGGATCATACCAGGTACCAGAACACTAAAAAGATTATCAGCACGAGCTAATGAGTAGATTTGCCAGAGAACTTTACACGACCTATACATAGTCTTCACCTCGTCAATCGTTATCCTCAAGCAGACTGCTTTCCCTCGTCCGGGCTCCAATTTCCTCCCCAGAAGCGTTTCTGTCTTATCAGCGTATTCCTCGAGCTCTTCGTCATCGTCAGGACCCCACGCTGCTTTGTTGAGGAATGCCCAGCAGAAAAGTTCTATTCGCGTGAGCAGCTTGGACAGAGACTCAGCGAGAGATTTACCTTTCACGTTTTCCCGTTTGATGTCCGAGAGAGAAGCTCCTCTAAACCAGTATTTCAGATAATGCTCGGGGTCCTTCACAGTATGGAGGCAGAGCTGAAAGAGGCCCTTTCGCTTCTGCAGAGGCAGGGTTTCAGGGTGAGAAGCAGCACGTTGTAACATGACCTTCCGGGGGATGTAGAGTAAAAGTAGAAACGCGGTCTCAATAACGGCCCAGACCTCGAGCCATATCGGAATTCGGTATCCCCAAGGATGCAGAGCGAAAACGATAGTGCAATAAAAAGCGCTGAGAGGGGCAATGTAATGGAGAAAATATATGCATGCCTGGATAAACAGATACTCTGGTGTTGAAGTCCCGATCATCTTACCTGGTCCGATGCTGTTCCTTCTATCCAAGGGGAGTTTTATGCGGAAGGGGAACGATTGTAGAACATTGGTAGAGCCAGTAAGTTTTAGCCTTGCTCGTTGTGGTGTAGTAACCAAAGAATCAGGCAACCAAATTGCAGAGGCGATTCTCCTCGAAGTCTTGTGGAAATGGGGCTGAAAAATGTGTTGGGTGCAACGTTAGAGGCGCAGATTGGCCTGGCTTTGAGCCGAGCCTTCCCTGAACAATCATGTTAAGGGACCCCAAGGATATGTCAACAATCTGGGTCAACGGTCTGAACAGTAACGTATTGAATGGAAGCGGACAGACTATCAAAGTTTTTCCCTGCATGGATTTTCATCCCAACGTTCCACTCCTTGAAGACGGGACCCTTGACCGGATGGGCTGCAAGGTTGTCGTACGAAACTGGGGGCGCTAAGCTAGTCTGGTGAGTTCAGGTAAGGTAAGGTACACCCTACCTTAAACTTCAGTTCGCGCGTGCGCTTTTCGTAAGAATCTGTTGTTGTCTTCCTCTCAACCCGATTCCTCTGAAAGGATGGCGACAACCTTGATCCAAACATCGACTAAGGTATACTTCGGGCCCTTCATCGTGACGCCTCAGGTTTGACTGCATGCGGGCCCAACAACACCAAGTCTTTGCCTCTGACCTTGCACCAAGGTCTTCCATATCACTCCCCATTCCTTCGCTCTAGTCAATCTAAAGCCTCTCCTTCCTGGCCATGTTCTCGTTTCTCCTCGGCGAGTGACACCCAGGTTTTCCGACCTCACACATACAGAGGTAACGGATCTGTTCCTCACCGTCCAGCGCGTGGGCCGTATGATTGAGAGAGTCTACAATGCGACAAGCCTGAATATAGCCATACAAGATGGCGCTGATGCCGGGCAAAGCGTGCCACATGTGCATACTCATGTGATACCTCGGAAGAGCGCAGACTTGGATGATAAAGGTGGTTCGGATGCTATATATGGCATGCTAGAAGGAGAGGAGGGCAATGTTGGCAAACACCTTCAAGAACGCACTGGGAATAGGCCAAGGTTCGCCAAAGTCGATGAACAATCGAGGGAACCTCGGAGCGAGGAAGAAATGGCCGCAGAGGCTCGGGACCTTGCGCAAGAGATGGAAGTTGACTAAGGTTAACCACATCCTATGGGATAACTCTAGATGGATTAGTTGCAATAGAGGCTATTCATGCAAAATACACAAGTGCGGTGTCAGGGCCATTAAAGGGCTTATACGATGGTCGTCGGCTATGTGTATCTGCAAGTCCATTCGGTAGGACCCATGTACCGGGACCACCACCACCCTCCTCATATTCTCATCACCTCGCTAACTCTCCGGTCCTTTCCTATTACAAGTCTGAGCTGTCTGCCTTTCTCTTCACCAAATGTGCCTGCTCTCAGCGTATCGGTGAACAGCTCGTACGCCGGGTAGTAGCCATTTACGAAATGAATTACTTGCTCTTCTGTCATTCCCGAACCCTTCATTTCGCGAAGATGTGCCTCCTGTTGCAGTCTCCAATCATAGACATATTGTGGGTCCTGGGCGTCGAGATGAATCATTGCGTCGAGCTGATCTGTCAGTGGGTTGTATTCGCTCAATGCTCCGTTGATAAATTCTACGTCCTCGAACCTATTCGATCCCAACCTCCCTTGATAGCCTCCTGTTTCTTGTTGTTTGACTGCATCCTGCCACTTTCTCCGCAGCTCTTGTTTGGACAATGGACGGAAGCCAACACACCATCCCTCGAAGATTACTATCCTCGGTTTGAAATTCCCTTCTTGATTGACGACCACCCATTCCTCTTCAGGAACACGGTCTCCTTGCCCGCTATGTGCGCTTTTGTCGTAGCTAGGTATGCTCGTTTCTTTACCCTCACGGAGGTCAGAAAACAAGGCAAGGGCCAATGGAAGATCATGAGTGGATGGCTGTCCCCGGTGCTGGATCAATGGATTGGCAGGATAAGCTGCTGCCAATTCAACTTGAGCATCATGTGTCAAGTAGAGATCATCGATGGAAAGGACTTTTGTCGGCAAACAATGCGGAGGCTGGCTCAGCTTTTCGGCGAGAATTGATACCTGAAGCAAGAGCAAATTATCAGACCCGGCCATCGAAGAATGACAAGAAGAAGCGAACTGCAGTTTTGCTAAGACGACATGGGATCCAATAGCAAAAATTCAAGGGGTCGATTCCATTTCTAAAGATGCCACCATCGCCGCTCCATATTAGGGTCGACACTACCCTTTGCAACGCCATCGCGCGTGGAATGGTACTGTTACGGCTCCAGTGAAGTTCAGAAGGACACCACTCATGCTCAAAAAGGCCTCGCATACGCAGTCTTCACTCTCTCACCCTAGAATTGAAGTTGCTCCCGCCCCAGATGAAGCCCAGAACGCGCCTTTCACCGCTCCCAGCTACCATGGGAAGTTATATACACGGTGGCATCATCGCTGCTCCAGAAAGAGAGAAAATTCTGTAGTGCTCGATGCTGAAGCTACGGGAAAGGAAAGCCACGATTCGGAACGCGCGGTTCCACATACCAAAGTCGACTTTCCAGAGCCTTGAGCACCGTTGACACCCACAAGCAGCGGAGAACGCTCACCAGCGGAATGCTTCGCCTTCAGACCGTCGAGTATGAATGGTATGCAGTGTCCTGACTTGTCGTCCAAGACCTCAGGCATGTTGGATCTCGGAGCTTGAGCGCCGCATCAAAATCAAAGAAGACCAGGAATAGTCCTCCAAGTACCTTGCATTAGCTCGGACTTCTCCGATATTGATGGTGCAGAATAAGTGGCAGTTGGAGCCTGGGAAAGCAGCAGCATGGATACTCCACTAAAGGCCTGTAACAATTACCTTATGCTCTTTTACACTAGCATTTCAATGCCTGTTCGATGTCACAATTTACTAACAAGGCTGCTTCGTCACGGTGTCTGACTGCATCATGAGCAGTCAAAACGTGGGGTTGACCCAATCAGGCAGGTTTGCCGGAACCGAGGCATCCAGTTGCATCCTGAGTGTACAGTACTTATTTGTCGACTTGTCAGCCATTGTTCCCATATTATCTCTTCCCTCTCCTCATTTACTCTCAACATGGCTGACTTGAGGTTTGACGGTCAGACTGTTGTGGTCACAGGTGCAGGCGGAGGCCTTGGAAAGGCATATGCACTGTTCTTTGCCTCCAGAGGTGCCAACGTTGTTGTCAATGATCTTGGAGGTTCCTTCAAAGGAGAGGGACAGTCGTCAAAGGCATTTGCACCCCCGTCTTCGAAAACACGGTAGACTAAGTTGTACATAATAATAGGCAGCCGATGTCGTCGTCGATGAGATCCGAGCAGCCGGCGGTAAAGCTGCAGCCAACTACGACAGTGTTGAGAACGGCGAGAACATTATCGACACGGCTATCAAGGAGTTCGGCAGGATAGACGTCCTCCTGAACAACGCGGGCATACTACGAGATGTCAGCTTCAAGAACATGTCCGATGCCGACTGGGATCTCATTATCAAGGTTCACGTCAAAGGAGCATATAAGGTAGGCTTACTATTTTCCAAATCAATTTGGCGGCATGGAGGCTGATAGAGACTCTTCACAGTGTGCGAGAGCTGCATGGCCCCACTTTAGGAAGCAGAAGTATGGCCGAGTAATCAACACGGCATCCGCTGCAGGCCTTTTCGGTAGCTTTGGTCAATGCAACTACTCTGCCGCCAAACTCTCCCAAGTCGGGTTCACAGAGACACTAGCAAAGGAGGGCTACAAGTACAACATCATATGCAATGTCATTGCCCCCATCGCTGCGAGTCGAATGACCCAGACTGTGATGCCACCAGACATCCTTGAAAATCTCAAGCCCGACTGGGTAGTACCACTCGTTGCAGTACTCGTGCATCCTTCCAACAAGCATGAGACCGGATCTATCTTTGAAGTGGGAGGAGGACATATCGCGAAGCTACGGTGGGAGCGGGCGAAGGGTGCTTTGCTCAAGACTGGCCCAAGCCTTACTCCGGGCGCTGTCCTCAAAAAGTGGGATCAAGTGAACGATTTCTCGGAGCCGAGCTATCCTAGTGGTGTCGCAGATTTCATGAGCCTTCTCGAAGAAGCTCAGAAGCTTGGCGACAACGAGCCCGGCGAGCACCTTGACTTTACCGGAAAGGTGGCGTTAATCACAGGCGCCGGAGGAGGGTGAGTTGTCCTTAAGCTACATGCCCCGGACATGCGCTTACAACATCAGGCTTGGACGCTCATATGCTCTCCTTTTCGCGAAGTATGGGGCCTCTGTCGTTGTCAATGACCTGGTCAACCCTGATGACGTGGTTCAAGAGATCCAGAAGCTCGGCGGAAAAGCTGTTGGAAACAAGGCTTCTGCTGAGGACGGCGATGCCGTTGTGAAGGCGGCAATCGATGCTTATGGCCGTGTCGACATGATTGTTAACAATGCTGGAATACTGAGAGACAAAGCTTTCGCTAATATGGAGGACAAGATGTGGGATCAAGTTATTGCTGTCCATCTTCGTGGGACATACAAAGTCACAAAGGCTGCATGGCCATACATGTTGAAGCAGAAATACGGGCGGATCGTTAACACAACAAGCACTAGCGGTATTTACGGAAACTTTGGCCAAGCCAACTATGCAGCTGCGGTATGTCATCTAGTCAGAGCACTATCTTGCGAAGACTAACGTGCATCAGAAACTTGGTATATTGGGATTTTCCCGTGCTCTTGCTCGCGAAGGCGCGAAATATAACATCAACGTTAATACAATAGCACCAAATGCTGGCACAAACATGACAAGAAGCATAATGCCAGAAGAGATGGTTCAGGCATTCAAGCCAGAACAGGTTGCACCAATGGTAGTGGCATTGTGCTCTGACAAAGTGCCAAAGCCTCCAACAGGCCTTCTCTTCGAAGTAGGTAGCGGCTGGCATGCAAGGACACGATGGCAGAGAAGTGGTGGTCACGGCTTCCCTGTCGATGTCAAACTCACTCCAGAAGCGGTAGTGAAAGCGTGGTCTGATATCATTAACTTCGACGACGGCAGAGCAGATCACCCAGAGGATAGCCAAGATGGATTGAAGAGTATAATGAACAACATGCAGAACAAGAGCGGAGGCGGTCGAGGGGGAGGAGAGCCAAATACTGAGGTTCTAGAGAACATCAAGAGAGCCAAAGGAATGAATTCAGACGGAAGCAGATTCAAGTACGATGACAGAGACGTCATCCTCTACAACCTTAGTATCGGTGCCAAGCGGACAGAACTTCCTCTAGTCTATGAGAACTCTGATTCCTTCCAAGCTCTACCAACCTTCGGTGTGGTTCCTTATTTCGGTGCTGAGGTTCCGTGGAACATCGACGACATCCTTCCTAATTTTAACCCTATGATGCTACTTCATGGCGAGCAATACCTCGAGATTCGGAAATTCCCACTTCCTACCGCAGCAACACTCGTCAGCTATCCCAAGCTTGTCGAGGTCATTGACAAAGGCAAATCCGCTATCATGGTCTCCGGAACCACGACGAAAGACGCCAATACTGGTCAGGATATCTTCTACAACGAGTCGTCAGCCTTCATCCGCGGCAGCGGAGGCTTTGGCGGATCAAGCAAAGGTGCAAATAGGGGCGCTGCAACAGCCGTGCATCAGCCACCAAAGAGGAAACCGGACGCCGTTGTGGAGGAAGCAACGACCGAGGAGCAAGCTGCTCTGTACAGATTGAACGGCGATAGGAATCCGCTACACATAGATCCTGAATTTTCGAAAGCGGGAGGCTTCAAGGTTCCAATATTACATGGGCTGTGCTTCTTCGGCATCAGCGGGAAGCACGTCTACCAAACATACGGTCCCTTCAAGAACATCAAGGTCAGGTTTGCAGGCACCGTCCTTCCAGGACAGAAGCTTAGGACGGAGATGTGGAAAGAGGGTAATAGAATCATCTTCCAGACCATCGTTGTTGAGACTGGCAAACCCTGTATTGCAGGAGCTGGCGCAGAATTGATGGGAGATGGAAAGGGGGCGAAGCTATGAGGCGTTCATAAGTAGCAAACTCTTTGTCTTTGAATACACCGTACGATAGGGATTGGAAAGGAGGCAACGTGATGCATTAGTGGAACGTCTACATTAATCCTGTTACAATAGCAAAGCAATCATTCGAAGTCAAATAATTCGATTCATTAAAAAAACCTTCAAATTCCAATAAATCCTAGACTATGTCATGTGTATGTACCTCAGGCGTAGGCATCGAAAAGCTGCATGCACAAAACCACGCTAAAATTATGCATACCTTACACCTCCAAAGCTCCACTACCCAACCCACCACGCAAACCACCAAACCCTCCCCAACACCATCTTTGCTCCCCAACTCCCACCCTACAAAATGGCGAACGGGTCTGTTTCCTCCCCCTCTTCCCCTACTCCACTCCCTAAGAAACACAGCTAACCTCTCGCCCCCCACAGCGCAAGCATAATAATCGGCCTCGTCTTCGTAGTCGTCGCCTCACTCCTCGCATATTTCTTTTCTCCCAAGGGGGAGAATCAAACGTACGCCCTCTCTCCATGCTATCCTCTCACCTTCCCTGCCTACACTTTCCTCGAGATCTATGAGTAGGGTTTGAGATTTATGAAGAGGTCAGGGCTAATAGTGCAATAGCGTCTGGCGTAGTTCCCTGATACTGAGTTTCGCAAGTTGTTATATCATGTGGGGTGCGTCGAACCCAGCTCCTCTACGCTGCTCTTCTATCAGTCTACACCAAGCCTGCCTACGATACGGAGAATGAAGTATAGGGTATGGAGCTAATAAGTGTGAGATATAGCGATAACGTTCCTGGCACAATGGCATCCGCTCATCGTGCCTGTGAATTCGAATTTGAGGGCGGAACATGCGCCGTGAGGGATAGAAAGAGGGGCCGGGGGGGTTTCTGGGAGGGTTTTGGAGATTGGAGGGGTATGGACGAGCATATGCTATTAGGCTGTTGGGTGTAGGATTACTACGATAGGGATTTGCGGTGATGAGCATTTACATTGGCGTTGAGAGATGGTGTGTTTGGGTTCGATTAGGCCGGATACTGGGATGAAGAACGACTGGCAGAGGTGCTACATGGCATCTGGTAGTGTTCAATAAAGCGGTGCAAGAGCCCCAATATTGAGCATGTAGCGTTCTTCGTCTAATCTCGATGCTCACTCCTCCAGACCATGGGAGCAGGCTGCACTTGGTGGTTAGACAGTAACCTTGAGAGCTATTTGTGAAAGCGCTCAAAGAAGAGCTATCGTCATATCTCATAAGCTATCTAATATACAAGCGAACAGCAATTGTCCCGACGCCGGCTGCTGTGCGTGACTATGCCCACCATCTCATGCTCCGTATGATGCAGGTCCGCTGGCTGAAGAAATTAGACTTAGGAAAATCATTAAAGGCGGAGCGGGCGAGTTCCGTATGCGACTCGGGCTCCTGGTATTGATAGGACATGTGCTGATGTAGGCATCGTTACAATATCTTCGCCTCGTTCAATTTGGTATAAATCATGCCGCCTAATACTGTAATGTAGAAGATGAACAAAGGAAATGTGGTTGCTCATGATGCCACTCCAGAAGATTCGGCAGATGGCTGTGAACGTTCTGGCTGAGTAGGCTGATTCTCTTTCTTTTCGTCCACCCCCTGACCGCGACACAGTGGGCAAGAATTGCGTCCGATGGTAAGCCACTAGGTAGATTAATCATGAGTATGGGTCTGGATGCGTGTAGAGCAGTGCTCAGCAACGTACCTGATCAATGCACTCGCGATGAAACATATGCGAGCATTTTGTCAATTGCCTCAACTCCTCTTCGACTTGATAGTCTTCAAGGCAGACTAGGCAGCGCTCATTAGGGCCTATGCGGATCCGATTGATGCCTTCAGTTGCTGCTGCAATGAGTGCGTCCATCGATTTCTCTACACGATACGTCCCCAAGGCTGAGGCAACGTCCTCACGACTGGCGACTGGTGGTTTTGCGGGCCCTAAAAGCGACGACAATAATAACATATCTTCATATGTGGGGTTCTGGGGTGGAGAAACATGAGCATTGGTTCGTAGACCTATCGAGGAAGGGGCAAAAAGGAACTTACATCTGTGAAAAGGCTAGGGGTTGTTAACGCTGGATGATCCTCTGAGAGGTTCGTGCCAACGACGTAAATCAACCAACTCCGACTCCCAGAGGCAGGCGTATCTCCTGTGTCAACCTCGTCAGGCTCCACAACGCCATTGCGTCTGGCAGCACCGGCCCCAAGATCACGGTGACGTGCAAATTCTGAATCACTTCTTCGTCGCTGCTGCACACGGGAGCTTTGGTCACCTCGCTCGTCAGACGCCAGAATGCCCGCTTCTCGAAGGTGCTGTGTTGCCACATCTCGGCTTGGCATGGGTGGTTGATGAATTGCAGAAGCAGAAGACGGTCGGCGACTTGGCGTAGTTGCTGCAGACGAGTAGGCAGACAATGCTGGCTCAGCAGGGGTAGATGGCGGAGGGTGTGGCCCCGGAGGAGATTCAGAAATCACAAGAGGCGTAGCGGACCCCGTCACGGGCGTTGCTTCGCCGGACCCTTGATGACTTGATGCGCTCAACGTTCTCTGGTGTCTTTGGCTATCATAGTTCGCAGGAAACGTTGTAAGCCCTGGTATAGACGCTCGTCGACGGTGAGGAAATCTTGATCTTCCATTGGCATGTCTGAGTAGACTACCAGTCCCACTTCTAAGGGCATTTGTAGACGGAGCTAAAGCCGGGAAGTTTAGCAGAGAATCCAGACTTGGCTCTAGAGCAGCTGTCTCTTCCTGACCAATACGGTCTGAAGGTACCGAGCGGACACCGACCACAACAAGTGTCACAGTCCTACCGTCAGGATCTTCGGGGCTGTCTTCGTTGCTGGCTATTTGGTCTTCAGCCCTTGCTCGACTCGATCTCTCACTACGTGGCGCCGCATTGTTGGAGCCTTGACTGACAAACCTGAAGACGCGCAAAAAGTTCAGCGGAGGTAATGTGCCAGCCGGACGAGCAGGATCACTGTCATCATGCGGACGCCCATCCCCTGTCAGATTGGAGGCGTTCTGCAAAGTTCGAAATAGATTTTGTAGACTACCATCAAGGTCGTCAGGGTCGATCGACTGCATGTCAGGCACTGGCTGTTCCGGAGTCCCGGAAAGCTGCGCAGCAATTGCGGTAGCAGCTAAGTGCAGTATACGAGGAAGAGGACCTTCATTTTCACGTCTGATAAGTCGACTGGATCTTCCCCGGAGCATGTTAGGCATCCTGCGGCCTTCCCGCCTTCCCATTGAACCTCTTTCTGACCAACGCTCGGTCCAACTAGGACCATCAGCTCGTGAGACGCCACGCTCCGGAGACTCTGATACGGTAGGAATGACTGAGAATCTTGGCTCCCGGTTAACGGAAGGCGCGGGGTCAGTTTCTGAACTAGCATCATTGCCTGGGTCCGTAACATCAAGTGATGGAAGCCGGAAATCGGCATCGTGAGTGGGCGTTCGCCTCTGAGGTCGTGGAGGCGGTTGGATGGTCTCAGTAATCGGATCCTGTGCGCGTTGACTTGTAGGGAGAAAAGCCTCGAAAGGGGACGTAATAGAACGCCGAACTCGCGATAGACGAGAGCTGTCGCGTATAGACCGAAACCGCGACGGAGTAGAGTTTTCTGTGGGGACTGATCGTGTCGGAAGAGCCTCGTGTAACGCAGATGCTGTGAACCCCGATGGAGGCAGAGACCCATCGGGTGTGAGTGGAAACGGTCGAGAGATTGGGGCACGCTCGCGGGGCCTCCTTGGACTTGAAGCTGTGGAGAATCTTGGGGAAAGTGACCCAAATATCGACGAACGACGACTGCTATTGCCCTGGTTCTCGGGTGCAGTACTTAGAGGTTCAGTATTTGACAATCTTCTCCGCAAGGAGCGTCCTTGTCCGCGGCCTTGTTCGTTGTCACCAGGGGTTTCATTTGTTGCATAGCGAGGCATGAGCGAGCTGAACCTGTTGGATATCCTACTAGATCGTCGTGGCATTGGGGACGCCGTAATATGAGTTATCTGTCCATCTTGTACACTCAAGTCTTCCATGTGGGCCGGCGGCCTCTCCTCGTGCTGTTCGTAAAATACATCATCTCGCGTAGATATATCCCTACTGTTCCCTGCTCCACCTCTTAGGACCGGTATTGACTGTGTAGATATCTGCCGGCTGAACGTTGCAATGGGCTGTGGCGAATGAGAGTCTTGTGGAGGTGAGGAGACCAAAGATGGCGCAGATGCTGGCTGATTGTGCTGGCCAGGGGTCCAAACTCTGGATGTTGTTCCGTTCCTCGAATTCCTATGCTGCAGAAGCTGCGAAAGTCGCCGGGAATCGCGATTCAGGAACTCTTCACGTTGGGTGGAAGCACTTTGGCCCATTACGGCTAAAACAGCTTTGAAATGGAAAAGTCTAGAGTCAGGAACCAACGTCTTCGTCTACTCCATGGGAAAGGTGGGGGCGAGTGTGCAGCGGTAAAGGGAGTCAGGTTGGGACTGGCTCGTGGGCTCGGAGGCCTCCGGTAGTGGGTGGGAAGACTATAGAGGAATGTGAGCCTCGGCAGAAGTCGTAGACGGTAGTGCCAGAGGTGATGGTGGTGCGTGTTTGAAGCCAGAAGTCCGTATAAGGCTAACGCAGACAATGGGGTCCGGTTCGGGGGTTCAGAAGGCCTTCAACAAACACATGGGTGGGAGAACATGAGTGGCTCTAGCCTGTCGGTTCTTCCGAGCACATGCAAGCCCGTGAATTCTGCGGCGATAGCCGTTAGAGTTGTTGTGGTCCGAGATGGAAGAGATTGCGTTGATAGCGCGCTGGAACACCAGGTGTACGGAGTCAGACTAGCCTTGCTTTCTGCTCGGATTTATTACCGTATTGCCACGACTCTTGGGGCGCGCCGCCTCGGTTATTCGGTTATAGCAATGCAGTAGTTCTAGGGAAGTGTTTATCCTGGGAGAGAGCCCCAAATATTGCGTTTACAACTTGATGTCCAGTTAAGAAGTGCCTCACGTGATTGATCTTCGTGGTTCGGTACGCGAAACTTTCTACTAAGAGTCTGTCGTTGTGCTGCTCTTGCATAGTGAAGTCTTTAAGGCTTGTCGTGCTTGTGCCCCCTGAGCGGGCTACGTACCTTAAAACTACGCCATATCCTTCCCACCGCGATGTTACTTCTTCATTATACAACACTCAGGTTCTTGTGTACAGATAAGGGAGGCCAATTCAGAAATACGTTCACCTTCCACTTCACCTCAGTACTCTTTGTCTAACTAGCAACGTCAAAGTCTTTATACGTATTGACTCTGAGTAAGCTCACTTGCAATTCTACTTTAAAACAAATCTGCATTCATACATTTTATTCAATAGGGCCTTATTTCCCTGGAGAAAGGTCATCTCGTGCGTACAACTCCACCTCTTGGCTTGATCTGACCCTCTTAATCTCTATTCGCAGCTCAGAGTAAGCCATCTCAGTAATCCAACCTTTGCCCTCCCATCTAGCTCATGTAAGGTGAAGGATTCTATTTATGAACCTCTCAAGGTACGACAACACCGCATAGTAAAAGGCCAGATCGTCGCAAGCAATGGCCTAAGTTGTGCTAACGTCTGCAATTCTCCCCAAGAGCAAGAGCACGGGGTTGATAAATCAATCAAGCCAGTAGCTTCCCAAGTGATACTAGCGATATCCAGATATTCTGAAGTAAACCAACCTGGCGCGGCATTGCCTCTCCTGCCGAGGACAGGTTTCGAGCCAAATTTGTCGTCACCAATCTTGAACCCTAAAACTGGGACCTCGACTTATCGGGATATTGGAGTAGCATGTCTTCCATCTCATATTTCGCGCCTGCTTTCAACTCAGCATCACGTTTGGCTGGCCTCGAATCACCCTCTGGAGACCATTCCAAGA
Organism: Stereocaulon alpinum; assembly: GCA_018257865.1. Taxonomy (NCBI): domain Eukaryota; kingdom Fungi; phylum Ascomycota; class Lecanoromycetes; order Lecanorales; family Stereocaulaceae; genus Stereocaulon; species Stereocaulon alpinum. The sequence goes on along the minus strand of JAEUBA010000002.1, from coordinate 1,084,041 downwards.
AGCGTAAAAGAGGTGCAGCTGCCTTCGAGAGCGAGTCTGAAGCAAGACCGTCTGACGCAGGTTCTGGAAATGGCGAGCCAAGCCATTTTACTGGCCACACAAGCAGAATTACCCAATCGCCAGTAACATCCGGCGAATTGGCGAAGGAACAACATGCCGCATTTCGATCTGAAAGTTCTGGACAGGCCTTTGACTTAAGCTTGCCGGGAAGCAGCCATCGCTCTTTTCATCACCAGGTTCAAAAGGGTTCGCACTCCAGGCCTAAACAAGATATCGCAGACGAACTTGCAACACTGAGGCCTCCCCTGCTTTTTGCCAAAGGACCTGCTGATACTACAGGAATTGACGTATCTGGGAATTCAGGAATACGAGAGCGTCATCTTGCAGCGGTCACAGCAATTCTACACAGAAGCTTGCTGGAAGGCGAATATGTACGTGCAGGCAGAGCGTGGGGCATGCTCCTTCGAGCCGAAAGTAGCGGGCACACTGTGGACCTTAGGACCAACGATCGATGGGGAATAGGAGCGGAAATCCTTCTCCGCCAACCTCGAGGGATTGGACGTACAGATCGAGCAACCAGTTGCTGGTTTAGCAGAGATGGTTTGGAAAAGGCGAGAGCCTACTATGAAAGGCTTGTGCTTCAGTATCCTTATCGCAAAGTCGCACCAAACGCTACGGGACCCTTGGATTTTTACACTGCCATGTTCAGTCTTTGGATTTACTCGGTCAACGAGCAGCATCTGCTGGAGCTGACTAGTATTGGCAAGACTACCCAAGCTGTTCACCGCAGTGGTAGAAGCAAGAACGACGAAAGTGAGAACAACTCGACATCATCGTCATCATCACCATATATGCAGCTTCGCGAATCTCAAAGACGTGGGCAGATCCGCCAAAAGACTTTGGATCGTGCTCAGGAGATCGCTGCACGACTCGAAGAACTACTCGTGTCTCCGCCGTACATCGATAATAGTAGATTTTGGAAGCTCCGAGGAATGGTAGCTCTGTGGATAGGAGACCTCTCCGTTGTTGACCTGGCATCGGAAAATGGCTCAACTTGAGCCACGAGACTAGCAGCCCAACGATGGGAGACTCAGGTGAAGGCTATATTGACCATCATGTTTCTGCTTAGACATAAAGCAGTCGCGGGCAATATCGGCGTAAAGATGCTCTTGCAGAGGCAGAGGCGGCGTTCAAGCGCTCGGAACCTAGCAGAACAGGGTGATGAGTCTCTAAGCATTTGACTAAAGATAGCAGTCTATTGGGATATGTGCAAGATGCGCGCCAAGTTGCAGCTTTGAGGTATGACCAATGGACAAGATATTCTAGACCAGTCTCTACATGCAGTCGTGACTTGCCCAGTGTTTCAAGCCAGAAGTTCCCGGAAAGCTGTTGCAGCCCAATCTCCTCACCGAAGTTGGGCGTTCATGGCTTTGTACAAACCGGTTCACAGCGCGACCAATCATGGTTTTCGTGCATGTGCATTTGGGTGTATAAGGCCTTCTACTGTCCGATTGAAGCTATGGATTGAACCTTGCACCTGTAACTTTATGTATATCCCACTTTTCACTGCGTACCCATTCGCATTGTACGGCTGCAGGGGAGACGGCCGGGGTTTGCTGACAGGTCAGACCACTTGCAAGCCTCTTGCCACCCCTCCCATTATGTTTCTGGCGGCTGCTTATCATGAAACAACTTCTACTTACTCTCAACGTGCCGTCACTACAGCTTGCAAACTAGCTGATAGTCTGCCTTGGCGGAGAGATATACGGCCGAGTGGATGCATAGGGGTGTGCATCTCGAAGGCCGAAAATGATAGTAATTTCCAATATAGGCTTGCCGCCCATGCCTCGCCCCTTCATCTACAAGACAATCGGTGAAAAGCCGGGCGTTCTGACATGGCCAGATCTGGCTGGTTATCAGATTAGTGGACGAGGATGGAAGGGTGATTTAGATCTCACTGGACATCTCGACGTCAACATAGCCGTGAGGGCATCCGTAGAAACTAGACCCTGGAAGGCAAGGACTTGGACTAACCAAAGAGCATCTTCCGGGCACCCCGTACAGAACTAAGGCTGCGCTAGAGGTCTTATCTAAAATCGATGATGGGGGCGATGATGGTGGTTTTCTTAGCTTGGAGACCACGCGACTTTGACAGGTTGAACGTTCATGTCCCAACGGTCTTTTTGCGCGTTGACTTAAGCAGCGCGGCACCGGAGGGAATTGCCACTGTTGGCCGACTTCACTGTCACTACTCGTATGTGGAAATTTAATCAACTACAGCGGCAGGGTTTGTGAGAATGGGGGAAAGTGTACAGGGATCTTTTGCATGCGCCGTCAATCTAGGCAGGGTCTGACAGGCATGGGCTTGAGGGCGTTTCCAGGAAGTCATTATGGTTGTAGACTAATAGCCTAAGTTGATATCTGGCCCCTCAAATCAAATCTTGGACGGGTTATGCTTTAATTAACTGCTGGGCCGGTGGGTGCAGAGGCGTTTGCGGCATCATGCGCGATCCCCAGCTCGTGCCCCTGGGATGCAGAAATCTTACAAGTGGGACTGCCAATATTACACACACCTTGTTGAAGTTTGAACTCTCTACCAGAATCCATTAGTCAGGAGGGGTTTGGAGCAACGAGGGATATAAGAAGACGGTCGTTGATAGTGGATCTCTTCGACTGGTCAGCTTTGAGGTGGGTGCATGAGATTATCTACTAGTTACGGAATGATATGTGCTGATTTGGTCCGTGGCTAGAACCACTTCACTGTCACGTCCCGTAGTACACCTCCTATCACGTTCTGCTGTACGGTGTATTCACTTCCATTCTAACATGTGGTTCTTGCTACGTTCTTGCATTCTGTGATTGCTCTGCGAGGTGTCTTTTATTACAGGTGGCTTGGAATGTATTCTATCCTTAAGCACAGCGACTTGCTTTCATCCTCGAAATCTGCCCCTGTACCTTATGATCACGTCGGAAGTTAGATCGACTCCACCCCAGCCCTGACGAAGACATTTGCTGTCTTATCCGCTGCTGTCATGAGCAATATTTACCAGTCGAACTTCCCACAGATCCCAGACACCGGCTTGGGCTTCATCGTTGACCCCTCTCAGCCCAAGGCTGACCCTGGCACGCTCCCAGGCGCTCAGACCAATGCTGGTCATTGGATCAACACTATAGGGCAGATGACCGCGGAGGAGCCACTGACTAACTCCAGAAGGCGACGACCTTCAGGCCCTGACCACATCAAGCATCGAAGGACACGCAATGGTTGCTATACATGTCGAACCCGACGAGTGAAGGTGAATGGTACAGATCGGACAACTTGAGGTCAACCGTACTGATGTGAACTTGTCTATTAGTGCGACGAGATACGACCAATCTGTGAGCGTTCGTATCGCCATTCTGTTCCGTCAATGCCATTACGGCTAATCACCTACACTGACCACAGGATGCCAGAAAGGATCAAGGGGATGCACCTATCCCGAGTCTCGCACTACTACGAAGCCTTCCGGTAAATCCAAACGAGACCAAGCTCAGACATCAGCGGATGACAGCGAATCGTCGACGGATGAGGATCATTCCGCAGAAGAATCAGTCTCGGCAGGACATACCAAACGCAAGAGCAAACCCGAGAAAGCCGGCTTCAAAGGCTCGAAGTCGTCGAAAGCCTCGTATCAAACGACAGCTTCAACCAGACGTTCTCCTCCAAGTTCGATTGAGCAATCTCAATCGTTGGTTGAACAGGGCAAACAGAAAAGGAGCTACTCACCCTCAACCGAGCCTTCAAGCATTCCCACATCGGCAGGTCCATATGCGTTTACCAAATGCTCGTCTGTATCCACCGAAGCGTTGCCTGAAGACGAACCCTGGTCACACCTTCCCAAAGATCTTCAGTACTACCTGAACTACTTTTCACAATGTTTGAATTATCATCATCTGTTCTTCAAACACGATGCCAATCATTTTGTTCATAGGATATTGATTGAACATGCGCTACGATACAATCCTCTTCTTTACGCCGTCGTCGGGTTTGCTGCCTTCCACTTGACTGTGGCGCGAAACGGCAAAATCCAAGACTTCTTGGGTTACTATAACAAATCCGTATCGCTGCTGCGAAAGTCGCTTTTCGCTAACGAAACGCACACAGACGCCACAATGTTGACGGTTCTACAACTTGCTACCTTCGAGGTGCGCGACTATTCCTGGTCTCTGAACATGGCTGACAATACGTAGGAGTGCCTTGGTGACTATGTTAGCTTACTAGGCCATCAAAAGGCCGCTTACGGAATGCTCATGGAATTATACTCGCCACATACCATCATGGAAACGGAAGTGCGCAGGAAGATACTCGTCTGGTACTCGAGGTTTGATGTGATGGGTGGTTTGCTGTCGGGCTACGAGACTGTGCTGGGGCGCGACTGGTTCGTTGCGGCGGAAATTTACTATCACGAGCAATCTTTGAGCTACCCGATGAGTATAGACAATAAGTTTGAAGCCATGATAGCCAAGCACCGGCTCTTAGCGGCTGATTTGGCTCTACTTTTCGCACAACTCCCACGTGGACTCATCACGCCTGACAAATTCGCCAGAGAGAGCGATAAGCTTGCCGAGCAGATTGCTTCCTGGGATGACAATCTTGACCCGGTGTTTTGGGACCAGGCGTATCTGGTTAAATCTTTCGGAGGGAAACAGCCAGATCCAGACGACATCGTCAACCCATACTTGCCTGGTGGCCTCTACGGAGGGGCTCTATTCACGTTGAACTTCCTGCGTATAGACTGGAATGCTGTCAATTTGATGCGTCAATACAAGACAGCTTTGTTGCTAAAGCGACCGCGACCACCGGATGTTGAATGTATAGCCCTTGAAATATGTAGGATATTCGAAGCTGTTGAGTATTGGCCGGAGAGTCCACCTGGATCTGTTCTGAAAGCACAGGGCAGTCTTGCTCTTGCAACCCTGTTCCTGCCCAAGGACCAAAAGCATATTATGTGGTGTCGACGCAAGTTCGCAATGTTAGAGAGCATGGGGTAAGTCCGATGGCGTTGATCATCTCAACGCAAAGGAAACCACTCTTTTCAGGCACACTCATTAAAGCTAAGCTGACACTCTGACAGTCACCTCTACCCTACAACACTACGCCATCAGATGGCAGAGTCGTGGGGTCTTCCCGAGGTCAATGACTCGTGGCTAGCAGACGAAAGAGCGTATCCGGCCATTATTCGCAGTATTCATCGTTCTATGGAAAATCGCCTTCCGCTGGCAGAAGGGCAACCGAGAACTGAAGACCAGAAGAACATCAAAGGGGTCTTCGCCAAACTCAGTCTCCATGAGGCTGCCTCTCCCGGATCAGCAACACGTCTTACTGAGGGAGAGGCTCGAGCACAAAATCTGGCAGGACCAGAAGTCGATTTGGATATGGATTCCGATAACTCTATGCTCGATCAAAGTCGAGAGAGCTTCTACAAAATGGTAGGGAAGAGTGCTTAGGTGCAATGAGACTTGCATGCTCAGTCTGATTCAAGAGTGAGGGAGATGACTGTAGCATATGTTCTGATGCGTCTACGCTTAGATGATTCACGACGTGGCCTAGAGTTGCAAGGTCAACGGAGGATGTGCTGGCACTTCTCAGGCATAGTGTAAAAGTGCAAGTGTTGCGTCGTGCGGGTCATAGGCCAATATAGTTCCGAGTAAATCGTTGCTTGGAGATTCAAGCTCGATATGGTGACTGCTCTAGAATTGCTTGCTAGCTCGGGGATTCGTCTACGTCATGGTCACGTGTAGGCGCGATTCAATGGCGCTCTCGCTTCGCCATCAATCTGCGGCCTCGAGGTTGAATTGTAGTCTTGGGCAATTGTAATGGCAAAGCTCCAGGCTGCTACCGTCTCGAACCAGATTGTACGTAAACGAAAGCGGAAAGCCCTTCCCAATGTCCCCTATGCTACTTCGGCGGGTGACGCCAGCGATTCTCCGCTACCCACAACTACAACCCTCCCCACCAAGACACATGACGGAGGTAAAAGGCCCAGACGGACTACTAAAGACGGAGGCAAATTGAAACCTCCGTTACTGCGGCGCGACTCTTCAACCATCGTTGAAACCACGATTCCATGGCCTGATCAACTCACCAAGCTCGCCCAGACACATCGCGCCCTCAACCTCGTCTACACCTTCATTTGCACCCGCAAGCATATAGCGACTACATTCGAGACAGTGAAAAAGGCAGTAGAAGGCCACATCAAGCGGGAATTACTGATTAACGATGTTGCTCGAATTAAAGCCCTTGTACCTCGGGCTATTAACTTCGCCTACGTGGATGAGGCGTGCTTGCAGGTTGCGGTGCTTGGAGAAGAAGATGGAATCAAGGGTGGTAGAGCCAAGGAGTTTCGGTCTCTTGATCTCTCGAGAGAGGATGTGTCTGAGGCCCATGCGGATGATGGCAAGAGCAAGGAAGTGCTGCTGTTCGAATTCATCGACGGGGATCTGAAGCGGCAGGTCACTAATGCAAAGACGGGCGAACCAACAAAACCTTTCAGGAAATTGAGAGAGGAAGAATTAAAGATGCCTGTGTTTAGCCAGAAGCAAATGATGAAGTTGATAGAGAAACGGAACATCAAGTTTACCTCTGCCGTCAATGCGTTCTTGAATCAATGTGCCGCCGATCATGTCGACCCTTTGGAGGCCTTGCAGGAGAAAGAGACGGACTTTATGCCTTTGCCATCAGATAGCAGAGGGAGCATCCCAGCGCCCATACCTGCAAGGCCCCCACCAACGATACCTGTAGAGCGTGATACTGTTGCGAAGATCATTGCTGATATCAAGGAGATGGAGTGGTATACTGGCCAGATTGTACCCGATGGACATCGGGTCTTTGACCCTCAACAACCTATATTTGGAGACCTCAACTTCCAGTTGTCGCAGAACCTTGTCAATGCTCTATATAACACTCGAGGCATTACACAGCTGTATTCACATCAAGCGGAGGCCATCAACAATCTGCACGACGGCCACAACGTGATAGTTGCGACTTCTACAAGCTCCGGGAAATCTTTGATTTATCAGATACCCATGCTGCACGAGCTAGAGCAGGACTCGAATGCCCGAGGCATGTACATATTTCCCACCAAAGCGCTTGCTCAGGATCAAAGAAGAAGCATGAAGGAGCTCCTAGGTTTCATGCCTGGTCTCGAGAATATGATCGTGGATACTTTCGATGGAGACACAGCTATGCAGGATCGGCATCTCATTCGAGACGAAGCGCGCATTATCTTTACAAATCCAGATATGCTACACATCACCATCCTTCCACAGGAGGATAAATGGCGGACATTTTTACAGAATCTCAAATACGTCGTAGTCGATGAGCTTCATGTGTACAATGGTCTCTTTGGATCCCACGTGTCATTTATTATGAGAAGATTACGAAGGATATGTACTGCGGTGGGAAACCGTCATGTCAAATTCGTGTCTTGCTCTGCCACAGTCGCGAATCCTGAGGAGCACATGAGAACCATCTTTGGCGTGGAGAATATTAAGCTGACAGACTTCGACGGGTCACCCTCCGGAAGAAAGGAATTTCTATGTTGGAACACCCCCTTCAAAGATCCTAAAGATCCCACTTCTGGTAGAGGAGACACTATGGCCGAGACAGCCAGACTCTTCTGCCAACTGATTCTTCGTGGCGTCAGAGTGATTGCATTCTGCCGGATAAGGAAACAGTGCGAAGTCCTCATCACCGCAGTACGCCACGAAGCTGCGGCCTTAGAGAGACCTGATCTCGCAGCTCGCGTGATGGGATATCGTGGAGGTTATGCCCCTCAAGATCGACGGAGAATAGAGACAGAGATGTTTGATGGGAAGCTAATGGGCATCATTGCAACTACTGCTTTGGAATTGGGTGTGGATATAGGATCACTAGACGCTGTGATCACGGTGGGGTTCCCCTATACCATTGCTAACCTTCGACAGCAGAGTGGACGAGCGGGTCGAAGGAATAAAGACTCTCTATCTGTATTAGTCGGAGATTGCTTTCCCACTGATCAGTACTATATGGAGAACCCAGATGAGATCTTCACGAAACCCAACTGCGAACTGCAAGTCGACCTCCAAAACATGCTCGTCCTCGAAGGCCATATACAATGCGCAGCATTCGAAATGCCCATTCGCCCAGACGAAGACAAACCCTACTTCGGCAAGCAACTCCCCGAAATAGCAGAAGAGCGAATGGTCAAAGACCCCCTAGGCTTCTACCACTGCAACGAGCGCTTCCGCCCCCACCCATCCAAATGCGTAGCCATCCGCGACACCGAAGACGGCCACTTCGCCGTCATAGACATAACCAACAACCGCAACATCGTACTCGAAGAAGTCGAACCCTCACGCGCCAACTTCACGATCTACGAAGGCGGCATCTACCTCCACCAAGGCTACACCTACCTGGTCAAAGAATTCTCCCCAGAGCAAAAATACGCAAAAGTCACCCTCGTGAAAGTCGACTGGACAACCCAACAGCGCGACTACACAGACGTCGACCCCATCGAAACAGAAGCCATCCGCCGCATCCCAGACTCCCTCTCCCGCGCCTTCTTCGGCGCCATCAAAATCCGCGCCGTCGTCTTCGGCTTCTTCAAAATCGACAAGAAACGCCGCATCCTCGACGCCGTCCAAGTCGACAACCCACCCATCGACATCTTCAGCAAAGGAATGTGGCTCGACGTCCCCAAATCCGCTCTCGAAATCCTGAATTCCCGCCGCTTAAACGTAGCTGGCGCTATCCACGCCGCTGAACACGCGATCATGAGTCTGATGCCGCAGTTCGTAATCTCCATGCCCGGCGACGTCCGCACAGAATGTAAAAACGCCCTCAAGGAATTCGCTACGAAAGAAACAGCACGCAAACGTCCTGCCCGCCTAACATTCTACGACGCAAAAGGCGGAGCAGGCGGCTCTGGCATCTCCACCAAGGCCTTCGAATTCATTGACCTCCTTCTCGTCAGAGCTTGTGATAGGGTAGCAGCATGTCACTGCATAGAAGGTTGTCTAGAATGCTGCTGCAGCGAGGTCTGCAAGGAGCAGAATATGGTGATGTCGAAAGCTGGTAGCGAAGTTATTTTGAAATGTCTGATGGGGAAAGAGGCGGAGATTGATGTTGAGAGTTTGCCTTGGGGACCGGAGGATGAGAAGGTTCCGGCTGGGATTGAGACTGTTGTTGCGGCGGAGATGGTGAGACCTGCGAGGGGGAGGAGGGTGGAGGAGGTTATGATTAAGAGGGAGGGTGGGGGGGTTAGGAGGGTTGTGGTGGGGAGTTTGGGGGATGGGGAAGATGAGGTGGTGGAGATTAAAGAGGAGCCTGATGATTGATGAATGATGGGTTGTGATGGTTGTACATATGTATAGTTAACTACTGGGTATTGAATGCTTCCGCCTGTGATATCCACCATAGGTATCCTCTCAAGACATGGACCGAGAACCTTACTTTTGCATCATTGACATTGCATTTCATACCATACTTGCTTGCAGTACAGACATCTCTAAAAGATTTCATGACAAAGTGCCGCCGTAAAATCATCTACCAACTGTCAGCGCCGGCTTGAAGATTCCAATGCATGCTGAGCTCCCCAGCTCTGTGTATATTGGCCATGGTGAATGCTCCTAACGATTCTCTTTCTGTTACCGTTCTGATGCTAATGCCTTGAGGTTTTTACTTCATCTCTCATCTTATGATCACGCCTGGAAATGCAAGAGAATGCCGCTGGCCCATGCAAAGGTGATGTTCCGGTGGAGGTGTAGATCATGATCTTTCATTCGCAAAGGAAACATTAGAGGCTCGGTCGGGCTTGTCTTCATATCTTTTGTTCGCAGAGATGCATTCAAGGCTCAATCAACCCATCTTGTATCTTTCGTACTTCGTGGTAAAGCGTCTTGCTCTCATTCAGATCGCCCAACTGCACTGTGTCAGCTATCTTTAGTAGAATATATGAGTTTGCGACTGACCTTAACCATGTGAGGTATCAACATGCCATCCTCCACAACCCCAAATGCGAATGATTTGCCAGTGGGTAGGTTGCCCCTGCCATCACCGATCTGCATGCCTTTGAAGACTGGTGCGTTGAGCAAGACCCGGTATGTTTGGTGAGCCCGCATGATGAAACGTCCTTTTCTCTGGTTCGAGTCTGGATCGTCCGGATTTGATGTGAAGACATTGAGCTTGAAAGTACCTTTGCCACTTTCTTTCCACATCTTGTTTCTGAATGCGTATAGGCTAGCGCGGGAGGAGAAGATTGATTCTTCGCCATCTTCTCCGGTTTCGACTAGGGCAAGTTAGCATTGCACGTCAAGCAGCTAAAGACTAATGCTCACCGTCTTGATGCTGAAACCTCTCATCAGCCTCATCGTTCCCTTCTCTATTCGATTCTCCAAAACCTTCTCCCTCATTCTCGCTGTCCTCATCGTCATCCTCCTCACGCGTTGGAGATCCAATGGGTTTGATAGCACCGTTAGCTGCGCCGAGCTTTGCATCGCCAGTTGGTGCAGCAAAATTTGACAGCCTGCCTCCCCCGCCGAAACCACCCCCAAAACCACCACCAAACACGGATCCACCAAATATGGCGGGCTTCGCTGCTCCAGCTGTACCAAAAGGTGATGGTTCGGTGCTGCCAAAACCTGAAGACGAAGCTTTAGCGAAGCTGCCAAAACCGCCATTGGTTTTAGATTCAGTCGTCTTGGGTATATGAGGATCGGCTTTCTTGGGACTGAAGGCGGAGGCTGAAGCGAACGGACTGGGAGTGCTACCGCCTACAGAGGTAGCCCCAATTGTGCTGAAAGGCGAATTCGCTGAGTTAGAAAGGGCGGCGAAGCCTGAAGCTGCAAAAGCGGAAGTAGATGTCTGAGACTGTTGGTCTGTTTTCAAGCTCGTAACGTCGGATGAGGATTTTGAAGGAGCTTCTGTCCTAGCAGGGATAGCAGTGAGCGCCGATGTACTTCCAAATATATTCGGCGCTTTCTTCGTTTCTGCTTCGGCCGTTAAAGCTCTTGCGACTTGCGGCTCGTTCTGTGTTGTAGTAAAACCTTGTTGCTGTAATAAAGGCTGGCCATTGAGACTCAAATGCTTAGCTCTATCGATTTCATCTGATCTTCTATGTGCCCTTGTCTCCTCCGTTGCCGCAATCTTTTGCTCTCTATCTGGGTCCGAGTCGAACTGGTCCCTACTGCGCTTCTTCTGAGGACTAGCTGTTGAGTCTCGCATCTCTTGGTCCATGAGCTCTTTTTTTGCTTCTGTTGCAGTAGGGGTTGTTGTGCCTCCAGTGTCCTGTCGAGCAGATTCGCGAACGTCCTCACCATCTCCATCCTCTTCTGCATCAGCATTGGAGTGGGCTTCAACCGCTTCTGCGATGTTCTCGTCTCCCGCATGTACACTGCTATCCATGGGCTCGTGCGACTCCTTCTCGTCTGTAGCGTCTTCAGCTTCTTCTTGCACAGGTATCGTAATCCCTCGCGAGCGACCGTCTTCCTTGAATGGTTCGCCTGCACGAATGTCTCTTGATCTCTTCCTTATATGGCTGTTCCAATTCTCTTCGCGCTTTTCAGAAGTCTCTCTCTTTTCTAACTCTGCATCCGCCGCTTCAAGATCGTCGAAGGATCGCTTCCTCACTGGCCTTCCTCGAGTAGTATCCACGTCTGTCCTAATGTCTTCCTTTTCAGGTGATTGATCCTTCTGGGTAGAATCAGGCATGCTCATATGAACATCATCCGATGTAGGTACTATGTTCTGGAACTCCGTGACATGCTTGGACAGAGAGGCGATGGACGTCTTTTTCAGTTGCTCGCGTGTCGCTCTCTCACTGGCATCGTTATCGCTAGTGGAGTCTGGATGAGGGTGGAGGGTATTAGGTGGAGCATTTGAGGCTTCTCTAGGCACTGTAAATGGGCTATTGTGCGTGTCGTCTGGTTGCGGAGTTGGTGGTGTCATTCTGGACAAAGTAGGTAGGCACTAAGCCTATGATTCAGGACAGATATTGGATGCGTATTCGAAACACTTGTATTGGTCTTCTCGAGGACCAGAGCGTGTGATTATGAAGTGGCTATGCACCCAGCCGTCATTGTGGAGGGTAGCTTCTAATCTCGAGTATTTTCAGTGCAAAGCCGGCTGTGTTCCCTCCTACCTGTGGCACAAGAAATAGCTTGTTGGGGGCGGCGGTGGGTCTTCGATGCGGTCTAGAGGCTGACTGTAGGACCTCAAGTGACCCAATGCTGGCGTGGGCGAGGGCGAGGGCGAGAAAGCTAAATGCACGATTGCGGAGCAGATATGGTAATAGCGGTGACGAAGACTTGGTACCTGCAGCTTTCCGAAAAGTTGTCTTAGCTGGGTTATAGAGGACTGCGAGACTCTGCTTGTAATGAGTGACAGAACAAAGGTGCTCGAGGTGATGTATTGAAAGCTTTGTGAGGGAGATTGGCATAGATTGTCGATTTCTCCCCGCCGGGCCGTTCTACCCAATCGAATCAACGCTACTAGCAAAATACTGCTGGTCAACGACAACGCATACAAGTGACAATGTTCACAGATTCGCGACTGAAAAGCCCTAGTTGTAGCGTTATCACATCACATATATTGTGCCATGACTATACAGCTAATTGGCTGCCTAAAATGATCTAAATAAGTCTACATGCTCCGCAAGGACCGTAACGATGGGAGGCATTGAGAACAATTACACATCGCCTTTCAGGTAATAAAGCACAAGCATCCTAGCCCAACATAAAACACAAACAAAGGGTATACCGCAATGCCAACACGATTCTTGACTACCCCTGAGCCACCGAGAATGCTGACACCAGCAGCCAATGACCATGCAATAAGTACTAGGTAGACTGGAATACGGGCAATCGTTGGAAGATGGAGGGCGCTGAGCATAGCGGCAATGACCAGGGGAAAGAGTGTATAGCCTATGATACAGATCGACTGGAAGAACGAGCTGGGCATGTCGTTAGCAAAGCCAGGAAAGTCAATCATTGGAACGCCTCACATGTTTCCTCCCAGGAGCTTGATCTGCATAGTTACGACGGCCTCTCCGATCCATACCATAGCAAAGACACCGGAGAAGACGGCTGTCTTCTGGTCGCTTGATGAAGGCATCGATAGCAGTAAGCTAAGAAGCAGGCAGAATATCAATGGGCCCCTGCATTGACTGTCAGTGTATTCATTTCTCCGTAGTGAGAAGCTCGGCTGGGAGAACATACCACAGGTCCCAGTCTCTTAGCCCCTCGCTCATTTCCCCTTGAAGTACCACATCTGCATCCGGCCACCTCCCAGCAATACCTCTTATGCCTCCTGCAAGGCTTTCCCCTTCACCCCTTTCTGCAGCTCCGATGCCTCCGCTTCTTTGTAGCATGCCCCCAAGTAGATATTTCGGCCAAAGCACCTGTCTCATCTTCTCCCACACGGCCCGTAGATCGCGCGACAGAGTCTCCCATACTGATTCGTCTATTGTGTTCGAAGGTGCACGCCGATCTTCGCCAGGTATAGAAGAATTGAGGTACCCTTGGGGGAGAGGGTTTCGTGAGGACGAAGACTGGATGTTGCCTGTTAAGGGGGCTCGGTCAGAGTTCGACTGCACAGGGTCATCTAAGTCATTGATGTTCGCTGCAGGTATAAATGTCAGCAAGAGTAGCTATCCGATATACAAGGAGATGTACCGTCATCAGGATCTATGAGATCTTGCTCGATCTGTGTATTGTCATAATGTTCGTATGGATTGCCAGTTGTGGCACTTGCCATCATGGCCATATGCAGAGCTGACTGAATCTACAACCATGCAGCTCCTTGCATGAGGGCGAAATCCTGCTGCCAAGAAGTGAAAGACAGCAGTTATAGTCTGGTGATGACATTCTTCGTACTGAACAGCGTAAGCTCGGAAAGTACACCTTTCACTAGCGTGAGAGGAGATCAGCCTTATACGCGGATAGTTTGTGTGCAGGGGAGAACGCGCCCGATTCGCGACGGTCTTGACTTATAAGTATACACATTGTCTATTGAATAGAATGGTATTTTAGAGGTAAGAGGTGATGTTCTAACGCTCTCTTTGACACGACTCTTCTCTGCCCAAATCATCATGCCGCTCAATAAGTTCATTACTGCCATGTTACATGGCTCTTTGATTCTCGCGTCGACCTGTGCGCACCGTCTGTGTACAACTTGTATACCTTTGAATGACCTCCTGGCGGAAGTATAAAGGGTTGAAATATCCATGAATGGATTGTAAGCGACTCAGCGGGTCTATCAATGTCGTTGCTGATGCTATGTCGGGCGCTCCGCAGTTGCCTTCTACAATGGCTCCGCAGCGCCAGTCACCAGCGTAGTGGCGTCACAAGAGTACAATGGCTTGTCGGAACTTGTACTCGTTAGAGCGATTGGCCAGGAGCCACGAAAAAGAGCATTACAGTGCCCTGAAACTCGCTTGCGCTCCGAGCCGTCGCTCTTTGACCGGAGCCTCCTTGATCCTTCTACTGCTGCTTTCCTTTGGCCTCAAGGGCTCTAGGAGTCGTCCAAGGAAGAGGAATTGGCCGAACTTCTGCCATTGCATCCGGCTGCACAGCTGATTCAAAAGCAAATGCTTGCGCTGCATCCATTAACAAACCTGGCTCCTGAATCGCTCTCACGGTTAGCGGTCGCTGTCGAGATGCCTTCCTGGCTGATGGGTACTGCAGAAGCCTGCCATATTGCTAACGCTGCAGAGGGAACGTTCGGCCGACTGATCAGACTCGAAAGCCCACACTTTTCAGCGTATACTGCCGCTGGCTACAAGCTGTGCCGCGTTAGCTTCGAAGCTTTTGACTGTACTGGACCCGGTCGTATCGCGACTCTCGAGTATGACGGGAACTTTACCGTACTGTCGATAGTGCAGACTCCGCTAGCAAATTGGTTTGCAAATCCAGTCACGTTCCCAGTGATAACCGGGAAAGGGTCCGAAAGCATCACTGCATGGGTCAACGAATTCGTTGACTCACTGAATCCCGACAAGTTGATGCTCATTGGCTCAAACACGAGTGATCCTTCGTTCGCAGATGCAATCGCAAAGCCACTTGCTGTTTCATGTCAAGATGAGAATTCCCTACTTCCGGCCGGTCATATATTGGCTCTCGGAGCGGCGCAATCTGCCAAGAAAGGAGTTGAGCTTCAGGCTGACGATTGTGGGGAGCCGGAGGAATGTCAAGAGTTGAGACGGAAGGCGGATGTGATTGCTGGCACCTACAGACCCCTACTGCCATCTACTTGGCCAGTCGCTGGACCGCGCCATGCTGAGCTTTAATTGAGACATTCGGGACAGCTGTAACACATTTCTCGTCTGCTAAGCAATGGTCATTGTTTGGCCGCGTTGTTATCTAACCACCGTGTTTGTAAGTGCCATCGCAAGAATTCTGCTGAACAAGTTAAGTAAGCTTTTAGAGTGTTCTTTCCTTGCAATTGGGAACGAGAAAGCAGGACGAGAAAGTTAGGGCCTCTGTTCACACGGTTGTCTTGTTACTAACATGGTACCATCAATGTGCACATACCACAATAGATGCAGGGATAGTGTGCTCAAGGAGTAAAACACTTTGTTTTGTAACACTCGTTAGATAAGTATGGCTAGCGTGGCAACATGGAGTTAGTCGTAGCACAGCTATGCTAACAATCTACAAAATCATATCAAAAGACTTCATCGCTCATCACAGTACATATCTCTAATAATAACACAATATTATCCACTGGATGGGCGTGCGGGGAGTCAAGCATTTAGACTTCTGTAGACGCAGCCGCCATAATCTCAATTTGGAAAAGGGTTGTTGACCTTAGACTGTGAGAGCTAGTACATTCTGGTTGTACGCGCCTTGCAAGGCCAATATATTTACATTTTTTCAATGTCCTATCTTCCAGTAGTGAACTAGTCTCCGCCCACCTCCCCCAATGTGTTCCAAAAGTGACTATTTCCTCTGGCTGTTGTGAGCCTAGGTACGGTAATCTACAAGGTTTGGTCATTGGCTGTCAACGAACCACTTGCCTAGGCTGCAAACGCGACCTTTCCGTCAGACGCGTTCGGCGCATGTCCCATATGCTTCCATGAAAATTGAGAGGTGAAATATTCCATAATGGTTTGTTTCAATCAGTCCATCATCTTCTAGCTTTGTCTTCTTCAATCTCTCATATCTTTTGTTCCTTCAGCTTTTTAAGCCGAATCACTCCACAATGTCAGGTGTCCAAGGCTTCATCAATGGACGATATCCAGCGCAGCAAGGGCACCAAGGCTCCCCACGCCAAGCTGCAGCGACCTTGTTCAAAGTCCCAGTTCCTTCAACCAGATTGGCACACTCTGAGTCACGTTCCAAGGATTCGGGACCAGCGTACAACCGCCCCATTGGCCAGTCTCCAGCTGGACAGCATGCTCATTTGAGAGGGTCGAAAGCTGCCCAGACTTCAAGTGAGCACAGAGATGGTTTCGACACTGATGCTGAGAGTCTCGAAGACACCACGATCATGAGTCTTGGCGATGATGATAGAAGAAATGGGAACCAGCTTCGCAGGGGGCTAGACCAAGCTCAGAGCACTGAATTCAATCCCAGGTCCCATCTTTCATATGGAACTGGATACGAGCAGCGTCCTAGTGCTCAACGGCTAGACCAGCTCGAATCTGAGGACCCTGCCATAGAGGGTGAAGCCGAAGGTGAAGCCGAAAGTTATAGTGAGAGTGGAGATGAAGAGGACGACGAAGGTGGAGAGAATGGCGAAAAAGTGGAACAAGGGGAAGACACTGAAGAACAGTCGTTCACTAATGCTCATTACATGCAATTCAACGATCCAGAACCTCAACTGTTCCGTGAGCGAACGCCCGGCTTTAAGCATATCAGACTACAAGACGTGCTGGCGAATGGCTCTCCCTTAATACGGGATATAGTTATGAGCAACCCGCGAAAATACCAAATGCTGGAAAACTCATTGCCTACTCGTGGTCGCAGCCAAGGAAGCAGCGCAGCAGATTCAGATGCCGATCAAGCTCGCTCAGACCAAATCCGCAAACGGCGCCCAGCTCAGCAGGTACAGCCAAACACTTTTCAGGAAGGCGGCCTCAGCTCCGTAAAGCAGCCTAGGGTTTCAGCCCAGTCACCAGCGCCAAACGGAACGAGGTCAGAACAACAGCGTTCGAGCCAGCCAACCCCAGCCGCTGCACATCAACAACCTCTATATATGGCCCAAGTGTTGTCAACTGAAAGGACCAGTCCCACCAGAGGTATAAAAGGCAACGTCGCTGACAACGGTAGTGATGGCATTGACTCGCCACCAGGCCAGCACAAGGCTAGCTTTAACGCTGACAGCCTAGGAGCATTTGGAGTGAACGGAGCTCAGCTTCATAAAGGTGACGAGAACGCTACGCCGATCCCCAACGGCGACATGTCTCCCCACTTCTCACCGTGGCGTGAAGAAACAGTCGATGAATCCAATGAGAGAACTCCCACTGCGTCCCTTGAAGGCACTAAGACTCGGAAGCGTGCCAGGGACCTAGATTACAGTCTAGACCAACTTTCCAATATGACATTCGAGCAGCTACGGACCGAAGCATTCGATCATGACCCCAAAGCAACAGCACCAGCGCTACCACAGGAAGTCGCAAACGGAACATTAGCCGAAAGGCTGGACCACATACTAGCCCTCAAAGAACACGAGACCAAAGCGTCCCAACGAAGTGCATTCTTCGCCTCCTTGCCTATAGAGCAATACGAAGACTGTGGCGATCTCATCGTCGAGAAATTCGCAGCAACCATCACTGAATTCAAGAACGCAAGGCGGCAAAGGCGAAAAGTAGTCCAAGAATTCGAGGACGAAGTTGCCAAACGAGAAGAGAAGGTCAGATGCAAGACTAGTGCTGTTGAAAAGGATCTGAGCCGGTTGAAGAGAGGTGGAGAGGAAGTTGTGAGAGGGAAGGCTCCTTCATCATGACTAGCTACTGGCACGCGAGGGCTCATGAAGCTTTTTCGAGCTCCTAAGCTTACAGTGACGCTTTCAAGCCCGTGATGGATCGATCTGTGACAATATGAACGCCAGGGCCATTGATTGCCACTAGATGGGTTATGACAATGAGCGGATTTGCTTTGCATTTAGCGCTGGCGACTTGTGATATCGGAGGTCTAGGTGGGAAGTGGATGGAGGGTATCTTGCATCTCTGCATTTGTGTGTGATATCATATACCCCATCTCGCTGTGCTTGTTCATAGACATCAATAATCAAGAAAATCGGAACGCTATTGAAAAGTTCTGACTTGCAATCTGTGAGATCGTAAATTCGTAAGGCTATACAGAACTAAGGAGTGAGGTTATCATATCCAAACGCTACAATGGTATCATCCCTGCCCCAACCCGCTCAAACGCATACATGCCCCTTCGCTCGCAAACGCCATGAATGGCTAACACACCAAAACCCCCTCAACCCACCAATCCACAACCCCCTGCAAACTCCACTCCCCCTCCCACCACCCCCTCACCACCTCCTCCCTCCCACCCCCCAACCCCTGAACCCCCACCATGCCCTCCCGTTCCCTCCACTCCTTCTCAGCCACAGCCCCCGCCCTCCTAACAACAGCCTCATCGTCCTCATTCCGATACAAATCGCACCGATCACACTCCCGACACTGCCCCCCAGCAGGTCGAAAATGCTGGCAGAAATGCCTATACCCTTCTCCTCCCTCCCCCTTGCCGAGCCCTTGCCGGCAGATGTAGCACATAGCGTATCCGCATACGCAAGTGAGTTTGTTGCAGCCGGAATCTTTTATGAAGCCGAGACCGCAGCGGGGACAGGTTCGTTTTAGGGCTGCGGTGCGGGCGGCTTCGATTGTGGTGCGGAGGGAGAGGGTGGCGGATTCGTGGCAGGTGTGGGGGTCGCGCCAGGCTTTGTGGCAGGTTAGGCAGGAGGGGAGGGAACAGGTTGGGGAGCGGCATTGGAAGCGGTGGGGGTGGTGGTGGGTGCGGAGGAGGTGGGTTAGGCAGTTTGAGAGGATGGTGGTGGGTTTGGGGAGGGTGCTGGATGTAGGGAGATGGCAGAGGAGGGTGTAGAGGAGTAGTAGGGGGAGAGATATTAGTGATAGCAGGAGGAGGAAGAGCGTTCTTCGTAGGCGGTTGGTGTTGAGTCTGTAGCGGATAGTCAAGGGAGCGAAATAGAGCTCGTCGACTTCGGCGTAGTTGCAGAATGGGCAGGTAAGGAGAGGAAGCTGAGCCTTCAAGATCGCTTCGTCTGCTAGACGGGACTCCAGCTTCGACAGAGCTTCTCTACCGCCTTTAGACTCGAGGATAGCTCGTCGAGATATGCTCTGCGGTATGCAGCCATCGCAGCTCTCTGTCGACGTTGGGGCAAGACACTTGATCTGGCAGCGATGATGGTCGATGTTTCTTCCCCAGCTTTGACCGAATATCGCTTCGCTAACAGCATGCCAAATGCACCGGAAGCAGATAACATGGCCGCCGGTAGTGCAGGTAGCCATTTGCTCGAAATTGGTGTCTGAAAAGCAGCATTCGCACTCGTATATTGCCCCAGCATGTCTGGCTTCCGTGTCGTTCATGGCTGATGCCATCTCCCAGTCTTTGGCCTCACGTTCCTTCTTGATCTTCCCTAGGAAGGGTGTAAGGACGCTCATCTGTAACTCCGCATCAAGCTCGGCGTCACCTGTCTCTTTCAGGATTGGTATGAATTTTGCCTTCTCATCTTGGTCCTTGGGCCAGATCATCATCCAGTGATCCTTTATTGGAGACTCTGTAGGCTTCCGCCATCTTAAAAGGAAGTTGTTGAAGCTATTCCTCCAGCTCTTGCTCACCAACTTCTGTAGCGTAGGCCGGGCGCGGGTGTAGCAATAGTTCTCCTCAGCCAGAACCCCTTCAATCTTACTCCTACTAAGGACCTTAAACTCTTCATACAGCATAGACCTCGTAGCCCATTTGTAGCTGGCCCTTCTAAACTCGTCCTCAGCGGCTACCAGCAGCTGGTTGCTCTGTACCTCTTTTGCGCCTGATCGAGGCTCAGTAGTAATTGTCCGCCATCTTCCCTTGACCCAGTCATCCTGATGCTTCAAGAGCTGCTCAACAGCAATCTGTAATCGGCTTTCCCCATCGAAGGTGCTGAGCAACTCGCGGAACACTTCTGGGAGAATGTGCGGGAAGATGGTGGCGAGGATACAAAGGGATTCGTTCAACAGCGCCAAACGGTCTTCTTCGCCGTCCTCTTCGGATTGTTTATGTCCATGGCTAGAGATACGTGCTGCTGGAGCGGGTCGAGTGCTCATGTGCTCCCGATGCGAGGTTGGAGCGGCGAGGCGGAGCTGCGACCAAGAAGGCGCCAGTATGTGTGCAATGTGGGCCAAAGGACATGGGGAATATGATTTGTGCAGTAGTAGAGTGACTAGGACAGTGTACGTTCATGTTAATCCCGAACCATCACATATTGCCATGTCACTCTGGTACAACAGGGCTCGGAGGGGTCAGCAATTGTACTACCGTTGCCACCAATTCTTAGCTAGAAAGGTGGTCTTAGGAATTTAGATTGTATCATTTAATAGGATACTTTTGATTCCATTGGCTCAGTGGTCTAGTGTAAATCACCCCGAAAATTAATTACTTGACACAAGTTTTCTGACCTTGATGTTTAGGGTATGATTGTCGCTTCGGGCGTACGGCCTGAGTACCTAAGGTGCTCTCTGAATTGTGACAGGCCCCGGGGTACGACACTCTCCCAACGTGATTGTAGACGTATTTACTCATTTATTCTAGTTCAAATCCCGGCTGAGCCCCTTTCTTTTTGCTTGGTTAAGACTTGTAGCTTTTTGGTATCGCTATTGATTTACTTATTTCTGAACGAATGTCTGGTGTCGACCATCACCTAGCAATTTTCGGTTGGCACATTTTGAGATGAGTCAGAACATCTCCTGCTCCCACATCGGACACATACTATATTAGGAGGATGTTGTCAAGCCCAGAATTTGTATGAGGAGTCCTACGAGAGATGAGGAGAATCAGTCTTCGTCGGAGATTATCGACAATCATGTATTCTTAATGTACATCCATGAGCATGTCCCCACTATCCTCCACTCCCGCCTGTAACATAAGAGTTGGCCGTGCTCTCCATGTCCCAAGAACAGCCCGGAACTCCAGTCGTATTCGCAGGCTGCTGCACCGGACATTGCTGTTGAGTGTTGCTTCCTGAGCTCTCTGTTGGCTGTACAGCTGGCGGTGAAGCCCGTGGGGTAATGAAGACGTGCAGACTTGGTCCAAAGAAGGAAACATGTGGATCGGACGCCCGACGGTCTAGTGTGGATTATCAGTACGCTGTTCCTTGAAGACGACTTGCAGGGCTGGGTCGGAGACTGACCAACATAACTGTCCCCTTGCTGACTGGGGCTCTCGTTGCGAATGCAATGAATTGCTATCCTCAGAGCTACAGTGACGATGTTGCTCCAGGATGATTCTTGGTCAATGCCCTCTTCTGAGTCGATTCTGACGTTGCAAGTACCTATAGTCAGAATGAGCGCTATCTCCGGCTTGAGTATGGTACCACTACTGCATACCAGATGCCCATAGAAGCGATTGAAACTGCACATCTGAAGCAGATGTGGAGCCAAACCACTGCAGCTGATTCTTTTCTGCTCTGGTCTTGCCGTCCATGATGTTCTGGATGGTTCTCATGCAGTCGATGAAATACAATTCAGAGGTTGGTTCCATGGGTCGACAATTGATGTCAGCTCGCTTTACTAGTTCATAGTCCAACGGAATTGCTTCTCCCAGATGCGATGACAGCATTTGCAGCGACGCGAACATGGCGAGAAGGGCACGTGGTAGCATTGTAGCTCCTACGATGCGCCAGCCTCAATTGAATACAAATAATTCTGGTGGAAACGGAGGATGTGTCATGAGGTATAGCAAAGTCAATTGCTACCGTTCTTTGTTTGTACATCGCCAGATAGATGGATCTTGCTCAATATCGGCTGTATGAAAGGGACTTTGCTTCCGACGGGAAATGCACTGCACGATGTCATATAGTTCATGCGACATATCTTCCACGTGTCTCCAAGCACGCGATCACGTTCCTAGCGGTATAAGAATCAGCCATTGCGTCGAACGGATGCCAATGATCGTCGCGAATCGCCATGATGCTGGGGTCTTCGACTTTCACCTTGCATAATGTACACGCAACAAAGAAAGCCAGAGCCCCATGCTGCCATTCTAGATCAGCAGGGTCCACCGTCGGAAGATCTAAGATCATAAGCGCAGCTGCGACCACCAGCAACTGTCGCCTTGATAAGGGAAAGGTAACGGCGCGTACAAGGCCCACGCGATGTTATCGAAGCCCCTGGCGGATGTAGACGAAACAGGGCTACATAAGCTAGCTCTGACACTCCGGGGGTTGCCCCGATAAGTCAATCCGACAGTATATCTCGTGCTCGCCATGCCTTAGATACGTGCGACTGCTAGTGGCGTATATTGGCAATTTTGCAAGCACGTGTCAGGAGCCGCACCACGTTCTAGCTTCGTGGCTGTCCATCAAGGCGCTTCGAGGCGTAATGCCCTGTCTGCACAGAGACCTTGCGTAGCTGACGGAACTTCCCCCCCGTCGGCCTGAGGAGCTTGGCCTTGACTGTAATAGACAGATTCGAAATGAGTGGTCACAAGGTGATAGGAAAATGCGTGCTGGAGGTTGATTTGAAGCTGTGCAAGCATCTTGTCCACACTGAACATGGTTCGGCGAGTCGTAAGGCTAAGTTCTGGGTAGGAATTGCTGGGATTGTCATCAGTAGCTATCATTTCCCTCTACTCTGCTTTCAGAGACACACATTACCAATCGCTGTCTTAAAGGATCGAAGCACTACCAATTCAGGAAGTTGAAGGGTGGGCTGTTACAGGTGGTGGAGTTGGAACCCAAACCTGTGTTGCACTCGAAGGCCGCCATCTATTGTCCGCCTCTTGCTTCAGTCCAATACATTGTGGCCTTCGAGATCATGATAGTCCGCCATTGAAACATCTCCTGTGGGAGCAGAAGTCTCTATGCTCATTGAATCCGGTGTTCTGCACGTCTTTCTGGAGAGTGAAGCTATTGGTGCAGTCGAGGCTGTCTCATGCCATCAAGGTGATACTCAAGTACAAGGCTAAGAAGATATAATGCTTTTTCCCTCGCATAGATCCTCAGCCTCTTGAACATCATGCTCCGAATGTGTCCATGTCCCTTCAAGTGGTGGAATACTAAGGGGCTGAGACTGAGATACGAATGGCCAAGTACCTTCACTTCGAGCAGACATGACATCTTCACAGAGGGCTGGCTCCACGCCACCTCTGAGTGATGGCCGGCCCCTCTTCGGTCAATTGTAAGAGTCTTGCTATATCTCAGGCCGTTCGTCTATCAAGTTTTGGTATCAAACCCACAACACAATATAAACCCCAACCACAACCGTGACCTACTCCTTGTCGTTCCATCACATGTATCAAGCATCAAGACATATATACTAGGTAAGCAGACAGAATACACCTGTTTCTCTGGTTTTTCCACAAGCACGAAAGGTTTTTGAGGTCAGGCCCGGTCGGCTCAGGTGAGGTGGTATCCACGTTCACCATCCAAAGACATCACAAGATAATACAAGAGAACAATATCATGTTATTCCAAGCAAGCAAGACCCCAGAGTATCTCTATGATCCTATTAAACTGTCTTTCTTTCCTAGTCTTTGTACCTGCATTGAAATTTTTGGGGGTTGAGCTCAGTCGGATCAAGTGAGGTGGTGTCCGGGCTCACCAGCGAGGTACCACGCCGGATACCAACACTTCATACTACTCCAGCTGGCAAGATCCAGAGAACGATAACGTGCTTGTCATAGTGGCGATATGTGCGAGGGCTTCGAGGTCGTCCTCGCTTCTCCTTATTTGCCACCAGATACGATGTTTGTCTCAACTATTTCCTCGCTCTTCACCATACTCACATTCCCTCTTATGTTCCCACAGACCAGCATGGCCATGAACGAGAGAGTTTGGTGGAAGCAAGAACAGCTCTCCCATAGGGGGAGCTCAATGGCGATGGGAATACTGCTAACACCTCCTAGAGAAACGATTTGCAGACGAGTAAAGAAGTACTTGCACCGCTTAACCAACGCAATGTTTAAAAAGAAAGATAAGAAGAGCCCGAAAGACGGCAAGAGCCACAAAGACAAGACGAACAAGATAACGAACCCACCAATGACTTCGTCTGATCCACCTCATATGCCGGCCACACATTCGAGCTCAAGTCAACCAAAGAAAGTCAGAAAAATGCCACCGCCAATTCCATCTCCTTCTGATTTCCCTACATCGAGGAACCCTTCTAGGTCCAATACGCCGAAGAGAGGTGACGAAAGCCCAATCACCCCGTCACCGAGGCCATCAATGGCACCATCTAACGGCTCTGAGCCTACCATGCCTCCAGGTTCGAGCGAGTCAAGACGCGAGAGACTGAGGAAGCCTTCTTTCCCATCTTTTGGTCGAAGAACCACGTCATCTGGACGTGATACAACAAATGTGTCAATGTCACCTTCGCTTGGAAGCCCTCTCAGCAAAGACATGACCACCTTAGCTCGCAGCACACCAGGAGTACTTATGTCACCATCAACGACACATGTTACTGACCCATCAATGACATACGTTACAGATCTCACTGCTGCGTATGACCGTGAACCCATGTCAAATGCTCACAACACGCCAAGAGTAGCTCAAGTACCTTCATTCGGCAGCGTTGCTGGAAGTCGTCCTGGTGGAGCGCTACCGTTACTGGGACGCACCCCCTCAGGAAGGTTCGTGTCACCAACACTCTCTGACCCTGCCAACCTCGATGCTGGCGATCGCAGCCTCTTTCCACCAATAGATTACAGCCGTTTTCCACCAAAAGACTACAGCCTCTTTCCAGCAAAACGGAGTGTTAGTACATCGAGAGACGATCTCCCACCTTCTGGCTTTGCTCCTGGCTTTGCTAAAGTCTATCCAGCAAAACAGAGTGTTAGTACATCGAGAGACGATCTCCCACCTCCTGGCTTTGCTAAGCCTGTCGCTCGCTCTGCTGGTCGTGTTAAAGTGAGGTCCAACGACTCCACACCGGAAGACCTCTTGTATACTTCACTTCCCATGCCCACCGCTGGCCCATCCCGTCCACCGATACCAAGATGTAACACAGTCAGAGACACCTTACCCCCTCCTGGCTTTGCTAAGCCCACTGTTCATCCTGCTAGTCGTGGCGAAGTGAGGTCTAAAGACGCCAAACTGGAATATCCAGTGCCTCCTTCACTTCCATCCAGTCACGCTATCGCAATTCCCGAACCCAATACACCGAAGGGCATCGTATTACCGCCGCCTAGGCGCACCCTCACCATACAAAACCCGGAAACGCCTCGCGGCCCCCGTGCTATACACAATCCCGCCCCAGTTGTATCACGCATTACTTCATCCCAATCCCTCACAGCTTCCGCTGACAAAATAAAAACAAAAAAAGGCAACACCAAATCACTTGCTGGTTCCATTTTCGATCCATCTCAAGGAGTAGTATCCAACGAATACGAAGAACTCGCGATGGAGCGTCCAGAGACTCCAGCCCGTGAACCATCACCAGAGCGTGAAAAAACGCGTGAGAATTCGAGATCACCACCACTATTGTTGTCAGTCATTCCGTCTGAAGGCAAACTTGATCCCAACGCCCCGCCCCCGGGTCTGTACACCGTCGCCAAGCTTATGAATTTACTCATCAAAAAGAATATCAAGCTTACGAAGGATGGTGATCCAGTACTTGTCAATGTTGGAGACTGGAAGTTGGAGATCGCTGATGTCCAAGTACGTGATGCGAAACTTCCAGAACCATCTTCGAAGGTAGTGAGCAAAAAGATCTTGATAAACAATGCAATGGAATTCGTGAAAACCGAAAGGGCCAAGGAGAAGGCTGCGAAAGAGGGGCGAAGTCGTGCAGAGCAACGAAATCTCGATCTCGTCCATCCCGATGGGAAGCGGTATCCTGCGAGAAAGAAGATCTTGGCGTCCGAGAAGGCGAAGGACGAAGCTGAGTGCGCGAAGGGTCCTGCTGGTCGGAGCTCTTTGCACACTCAGGGGTTGAACGTCAATCTCGACGGCACTCCCATGAGCGATTCGCAGATGGAGGCCTTGTGGAATGATATGGAGAGAGAGAGAAAAGGTAATGGTGGAAGGCTCCTGGTAGTCGAAGACCTGACCTCTGTCACCTACGATTGGGCGAACGAAGATCGTCAGAACCCTATCTTGGGGGAGAAAACAGTTAAGGCCATCAATGAGAGGAACATGGAGAATCCTGAACGCCAGGCTACGTTTGCAAGGATCAGGGCGGACTCGGATAAGAGTTGGGACATGGCGGTCATAAATCTGGGAAAGACCGTCCAGCGTATCAGGGCCAAAAGGACGGCGGCCGCTAAGGCAGCATTGATGAACCCGACTCATGACTTCTTGGATATGCCGGCAAACATAATAGTGTGTATCATGAGAGAGTTGCTTGTGGTGGCCCCTGAGGAAGAGGTGGTCCCTTATCATTACGTTGCTGGCAAGGTTATCAAGAATGCAGACGGTGGTCGTTGGGGTCTTCGCACCAAGCCTCAGGTGAACATCTTGGTGGCACTATGCGCAACGAAGCACAAGAAAGTCAGATTGGCTCTGGACACTGGGCGCAATGTGTTGTAAGTCTTACCTGAACATGTCTTTTCGTCTCACTCCGGTAATTATGAAGACACTAAAAACGACCAGGTACCGCGAGAACCAATTTGCTTTCCGCAAGCCTGCCGAACTCATCCTTTTCATGAACACCATCGGTTGGACCAACATCGCTCGTATGGAGTTCGATACGAACCTGGTCGTCTCCACTAACTTTCTCACCAAATACGCGCATAGCCAGGAAGTCAAATGGCTGGCACGCTGGCAGGCGGAGCTAAGATCCACAATGCAAGGGCGCGAGCTCATTACGCCGAATTGGAAGCCCAAGGATTCCGACGATGAGTACCAGCCACCTGAGATCGAGAAAGCGCTAAAGACTATGGCGAACGTTATAAGGGGAACAGAAGACATGGGTACTCCACGTATTCGCTCTCTGGATTTTGGCGATGACTTCAGCTTAATCGGCGAAATGCTTCAGCATAAGGGTATGGAAGACACGCAAAAGGGGAAGGCCAAGGCCAAGGCGGAGGCGGAGACTGAAGAAGGGCATGATGCCCAAATTGATTGGAACGATTGGAAGCTGGACCGGGCATCCGGAGGGGAGGACTATTTTCTTAGTTTCTATCGCGCAGAAAACGGAGACGCACAGAGCGAAAGTTCGGGGTTTCACACCCCCACTTTGGGCAACTATCATTGCAAGTTACCCTTCCTTTCATGAAATGCTAGTATGCTTACGCGGTTAGACGATGCATCTCTTGATGACCAAGGCGACCTTTACGATCTGAGTGAGGGTGAGGAGGTGGATGGTGAGGAAGAAGAGGAGGAGGCGGGTGATGAAGAGAAAGAAGACGACGATGAGATTAGTATCGCATCGGAGAATGCAACTCTTGATCGCGAGATCAAGAGATTAATGGACGAAGTTAGCGGTAGTCAGTAGCGCTAAAAGAATACTATTGTTATTGACATAAGCTCATTGACTTACTTTCTTTATTACCGAACACTTCCTTCTTCCTATTCCCGTTCGATCACTTATATATATCATGACTGTTGTCGCAGACTCGAGGTATACGAGCATCGCGTCCGCGAATGATACTCTCGATCGCGAGATAAGGCAGCTGATTGAAGAAGCTGGCAGCGAGTAATTAGCGCCAGAGAAATCCTATTAATGCCAACATAAGTCCATTAACTTACTTTCTTGGTTACCTAACACTTCTTTCTTTCTTTCTATTGCCTTTCCATCATTTTCATATATCATAAATACTGCCCGGGCAATACGAGCATCTTGTCTGAGAATGATACCCTGGACCGCGAGATCAAGGCACTAACGGCCGACAAGCGCTAATTAGGTAGCGCACAACCTGCAATACGAATGAGATTTTTATGAGCATGTGGTCTTACTTCCTCTTCTGCCCCATACTTCCTTCTGTCTATTCCATATCATGACCATTGCCGCAGACTCGGGTATACGAGCATCGTAGCAGAGAACGACGCCCTTGATCGTGAGATCGAGCCGTTGTTTCCAGAAGTTAGCGCTGAATGAAAAGCGCACTAACAATATTAACAAGATTGATACAAGCACGTTGACTTACCTCTCTTTAACTAATAACCTCCTTCTTTTTATTTACTTCCTATCACTTATATACATTATGATTATTGCTGCGGACTGGGGGCATCCGAGCATCGTATCAGACAACGACACCCTTGAGCGTGAGATCAAGCAGTTGATGGCATCAGCAAGCGCTGAATAGATAGCGCGCACCAGAAATTCCAATAAAACTTATTATGAGCACTAGGACTTACTGCCTCTTTTGCCTAATACTTCCTTCTTTCTGGTCACTCTCCATCACTTATTTACATCATAAGTACTGCCGCGAACTCGGGTCATGCGAGATCGAGAAAGCCCTAACCACCATCGCGAACGTTATCAAAGGAACAAAGGAGATAGGCACTCCTCGCATCCGAACACTTGAATTTGGTGATAACTTTCAGCACAATCGTCTGTTTTCTAGAGGATGTGGTACGTACCTTTCCGAAGTTTTGCTTTCCTTGTCGTCATTCTTGGGACCTTAAGACCTTCAGGGGAGCATTTTTGGAGGCTTAAGACCCATCTTGGGGGTAGAATTTGAGCTTCAAATCCCGATGGGGAACATTGGTAGAGTCCTAAGACGCTTTCTGGGCGCGTTACTTGAGTCTAGAGACCTATTGCAAGAGTGATAAGTCGAGATTCGTAGCTCTGGACATGCTCATAAGAGCGTGTGCTGAGTCTGAAACGTGCGTACGCAACGAGCGAGACCTCTAAGACTGCAGATGGCAAGGGCAAGGGGACGGAGAACGTGACTTTACCAGAATGGGCGAAAAGCAATATCGCGCAGATTGACTGAAATGAATGAATGCGGATAGGGAGTCGGGCGGAGTTGGACGTTTCGAATCGTCATCATATGCGGAAAATGGTCATGCGATGAGTGAGGACTCGGTTCATGTTAAACCAATCGAGGGGACATCGTTGGAACTCCTTCTCAATGAAGGGGACGCTCATGACCTGACCGAGGATGAGGATGCGGAGGAGGGGGAGGATGACGATGACAACGAGTACGATAACGAAGACGAGGATGGAAGCATGAAGAGTGAGAACGAGACGTTGGAGCTTAATATCAAGGAAACAGTGTAGAGAGACTTCGCATTCGTATCAAAACGTTAATTTTACAGATACTTCTTGGGTCCATTTGCTCTTCGCCGCTTGTAAATGACGTAGGCGCCAGCGAGCAGGAGTTGCACGCCAACGAATACGAAGAGGAGGAGTCCCATCCGAGGCGCGCTCGTTGTAATTACTGCTTCAGTGTCAGCAATAGCTATCAGAATAAGGGAGGAAATGTAATAGAACGGATGTGGAATGATGCGTTATTGAAATCCTGAGTACTTGCAGCAAGAACTTATGATAGGATAGGACTAAGAATGAATACGTACTATCACCCATATGCTTGGGCAAGCTTTCAGCAAGGCTGCTATGCGAGTCTTTCAGGACACTCTGAAGACTTGAGAATTGTCCTTGATAGTCGCGCACAGTTTTCTCGATACCCTGTATTCTATGATCCATGGCATTGAGCCTGTCTGCTGACATAACGTTGCGTGTGATTTCTTGATGTCTACCGTCCGATTTTTCTGCGAGGATCTTAACTTCGCTCATGAGGTTTTCAGCCAGATGTGTCAGTGTTTGAAGTCGATCGTGGAGGTCCTCGAACTGTTTGCTCTGATCGATCGAAGAGGCGGGGGTATCGGGTGCCGTTTTGACTGGTGGCTGTTCATAGTTGGGTTGTTGTGCTCGTCTGGGCTCTTCTCGGGAAATTGACTTTGAGGTGAAGAGCATGAATTTGTAGGCTTCGAAGGAGTCTGGTGTCTCCGCCGATGCAGCCGTTATGCCGAAGTGGTAGTCGGCAGGCATTCTGATCTGCATGACTGCGTCAGCATTATATCCAGACGGTCTGCGAGTCAGGAAATTTAGGCACCTTGTCAGTAGAGATACAAAGCTTGTCGTCTATTATGACCTCGAAAGTATTGCCTTCCTGTCTAATCTGAAGTTTTGACGGTCGTCCGAGATTTCTGTATGAATAGTCGCAGTGACCGAATGCGAGCGAGTCGACGGAATGATAGTTCTTGTAGTCAAGGCTGCCATCATTCATAAAACCCCGAATACCTCCTCCCTGAGGGCCATTAGCATACACCATGGCTAGTGACGGACGTGTACTGTACCTTTCCGCCGTAGGGATCAATGACCAGGACGAATCCATCAAAATGCCCAGCAGTATATATACTCGAGGTACCGACGCTCGTGGGCCCATCTTTAGCATACCACAACTGCAGATTTCCGCCTCCTCGTTCAGGACCTGTTGCTCGAAATTCGAATTGGGCGACCCATTGCGATTGTGAGACCCTAGCATCTGCCCAAACAGCTCCTCTTTGATTCCCGGGATATGGAGGCGTTAGGATAATCTTATCTGACATCTACGTTGATCAGCAGAAGCTCAAACCCACTGGACGACGTTACTCTAGACGTACTAGCTGTGGTACCTGACCGCCATCTCCAGTGATACGCCACCCCGGTATTGCATGGTTGTTTGAAGATATCCTTGCTGCTCGTCAGTACTTGACACATACGACTTGGGCCATTCTGCCTACTTCTCATTCTGTCCAAAACTAGAACTTTCAATCAAGTATTGCGCCGACGCTGATGCTGCTAATAATGACAAGCAATAGAAGAGATGCATCCTGCCAGAACCCCGAAGCCAAAGTCTCCACCAGGCGCTTCCTCTTTCCAGTCTTCCAGAGCAAGGAAGATGTAAAGTGTTACTCCTATACACAGAGTCTTCTATGCAATACTCCGGGGGCGAAAGTGGTCTCGTTAGTCACGGTCTTGTGCAGGCTTCCTTGAGGCCAGGACGCTTTTGACGATGCTGATTGTCGTCCAGCCAAGCACAATGGCAATGACGCTGATTCGCACTTCTCTAGCGAGAGAAACAGCAGAGGGAGATATGTCAACGGAGTGCTTAACGTTCCATGTAGTGAACGCAACGGCGTGCTTGACAGCAACGTCTGAAAGGTCCATCTCGAAAGCTCCAGCTGTCATAAGCCACCTTGTTTCGCTCTCAGATTACCGAGGGCACTAGCGTTTCAATTAAAATTATGCATAACATGCATAAAGCGCCTCATTTGGCTATCTTCAAGCTTCCAATTTAAGGAACAATGAGGGAACAATGACAATGTCTCTATGGCCCATCTCTACCCTTCGATAGCACAGACTGCTGTCATTGTGACAGCTTTGAAGGTCCTCTTGTTTCCGGCTTAGTAAGTGCTTGACCTGCTAATCATACCCGATTCTCCGCTTATGTATACTCAGCAAGTCTACCGACTTCGAGGTCCACCGCAATTGGCTGGCAATAACTCACTCCTTGCCCGTCAAGAGTTGGTATTATGAGGTAATAGCTACCATTTGGTGCGTCCGGTACAAGTATACTGACTACGTGGTGCTAGGAAACATCAGAATGGACACTCGATTACCCCCCATTCTTCGCCTACTTCGAATGGCTCCTATCTCAGGCTGCCACATATGTCGACCCAGCTATGTTGAAGGTAGAGAACCTGAGATACGATAGCTGGCAGACTGTTTGCTTTCAACGTACTACAATAATCGTGGCAGACTTGGCATTGGCATACGCATTGTATAAGTAGGATTAGCTCGGCCGTATGGGACGGCGGGCATTGAGGCTGATACTTCGCGTAGATATGTTCAAACCTCTTCAGCGAGCTCTCAGAAAGCCTCCCATGCGGTAGCTATCTCGATATTGCTGTCACCTGCCCTCGTCATAATAGACCATATCCACTTCCAATACAATGGCTTCCTCTATGGCATCTTGGTCCTATCGTTGGTCTGTTTACGGAAACAATCTACAATGCTCATCGGTGGCCTTTTGTTCGCTACGCTGCTATGCCTCAAGCACATATACCTATACCTTGCGCCAGCCTACTTTGTATACCTACTTCGGGCCCACTGCCTAAGCCAGAAGTCGGTCTTTCGCATTCGGGTTGGTAATAGTGTGAAGCTAGGATCTGGCATACTCGCCATTTTTGGGACTGCATTTGGACCATTTTGGTACTGGGGACAGATCGACCAAGTACTGAGCCGGCTCTTCCCGTTCTCTCGAGGTCTATGCCATTCTTACTGGGCTCCTAACGTATGGGCGTTGTACTCATTCACTGACAGGGTCCTTCTATATGGTCAGTCTCGTCCTGAGTACAACAAACTTGGTCTCTCTAACGATCGTAGTTGCTCCCAAGATCAAACTCCCGGTCGATCAAAATGCTCTGAACAGCGTCACCCGAGGGCTGGTAGGAGACTCATCGTTCGCCGTTCTCCCCAACATTCCGCCTAAGATGACCTTTGCCCTAACCGTGTTGTTCCAGATGGTAGGTTTTCACGCTCTGCCCTTGAATATGTTTGAAACAAAAATGACTAACGCCGTCAGCTATGCCTCGTTAAACTCTTCCTTCAGCCAACATGGGAAACATTCATCGGAGCTCTCACGCTTTGCGGCTACGCTTCCTTCCTCTTCGGATGGCATGTTCACGAGAAGGCTATCCTTCTGGTGATCATTCCGTTCAGCTTGCTGGCGTTGAAGGACCGCCGATTCCTTGGCGCGTTTCGGCCATTAGCCGTAGCAGGACATGTGTCTCTTTTCCCACTTCTATTTACAGCCGCTGAGTTTCCAGTGAAGACGGTATATACCATATTTTGGCTCGTACTCTTCCTCCTCGTGTTCGATCACCTCGCCCCTGTGTCTTCTCAACCTCGGGTCTTCGTGTTGGACAGATTCTCCCTACTCTACATCACGATTTCCATCCCACTCATCATCTACTGCTCCCTAATTCATGAGCTTGTCTTCGGGAAAACCTATGAATTCATTCCGCTGATGTTCACAAGCTCGTACTCAGCAGTTGGGGTGGTGGGTAGCTGGATTGGGTTTTCTGTTGTTTACTTTACTTCATAGCGCCGATGATACCCCATTGTTTGAAGCGTTTCTGTACCTTAGTATTCATAGGAATGCAAGCAATAAGGTTCCAACATGACATTCTACCGCTATCGCTGCGTCAGGGGCAAATAGTACAGGAGAAAGTGTTACTTGAGTGCGAAGACTTGATCGATTCGGATATTGGACATGGCTTACAGAATCGATGCGGTGTGTCTATGCGGTATCACGCAGTGTAAGGTTGCAATCTCAAAGCTGCCATGGAGGACGAAGCTCGCACATGAAATGCACTCTGAATATTACCCCAAGTCGACCTCCGAAGTACCTTAGGACGAAGCATTGATTGATTAATTTAGTGGCTAGTCTCGCAAATTCGTCTAGTCCTGAATCTTAAGGCACTGATGTTCAGCGAGTCTTGTTGCAGAGGACGTTAGGTGCTGAGTGAATCAATTGGGGGAATAGCCACGGACACAACAGACATTTCAATTAGGGAAGGACGACCAGCCAGTCACCACCACCAAGGCGATGGTTTTATGGCACTATATCGAGCTAAGTAATGCATTTCGTAGGGTGAGTCTAGATGATGAGTTGAAATGCTGGTACTGAACAAGAGTAGAGGTTAGGAAACATAGCAATGTAATTGTTGTGAAGAATCTGTTTCCATCACTTCACTGTGTGAATGAAGCCTAACATGAGGAAGTTCTACGTCTGTCCAGACTTTTCCTGGCATCCGCTGGGTAGGGTGATAAGAGCCGCCAAGTCGAGAGCTTAGATACCCTAGCAAATGAAGGATTGCAAGAGCAATAGACCAGGCGACGACAGTGAAGCCTGCGCCAGTATCTGTAGTACATGCACATAAAGACGAAGATCATGATGACTTTTAATTTTAAGGGACGAACGAAAATGAAGGTGCGGAGCTGAAATGCTTTAACTTGGCATCTTCCTGGCTAAGTCGTTCAAGGAGTGCGACAGGAGCACGCAGGCGAGATACAGGACTTTTATATTGCGTCAGCATACCTGAAGGATCACATGACACTTTGCGCAAGCCTAAGTGCTCGAATGTCCCTAGTTTGACGATTCTAACGAGTCCAAATAAGCCTACTGTTGCGCTGGCAAGCGGCTGCGAATCAGTGAAGTGTAATAGAATAACGGGTGGGAGAATCGTGCCAAGGCTTCTGCAGAAAGTAGTAAGTAGTGCCGGATAGTTAGCCGCTAGACATTAGCGATCTCTCTTCTTCTTTGGGCTATTAGTAGTTGACTTTTCTTCGTTCACTGTCCTTCATGCTCCGACTTCTTCTCCGTTTTACCCTCTCCACCACCAACACCGCACCATCGGATTTCATCAGAATCAATCCGAAAACACGTTAGATAGGCCTTAAGACGCGTATATGTCGTCTTTATAGCTCCTGTAAGATTCTCTGCACGTGGATTACTACCTGTTTATCCCTGCTCTCAACACTTGGTTCGGGCAATTGCCTACCGTGTCCAGTTCCTTTTCAAACATCTCAATTTTCACGAAACCATTAGAAAAAGTCTTGCGCATCCCCTATTCAGATATCTAGGGCTTGTTGCCTCTATCAGATTCTTATACAGGGGCATTGCTGGCCCAAACCCCACTTTGCCTGTGGGGATCTAATTGAAAAATTGCTGGACACCATGGTAGCTTCAAGAAACAACTCCTTTGCAAGAGTATAAGCACTGATATACGTCAGGTTCTCTTCAAGCGAAAGCCAGTCCAATATGTCTCTCGGCCGGCTTTCCTCTCAGACGACTCAGAAGTATGTCTGCCTCCCATGACCGCAACAAGGTCATGCTAAAATGAGACCAAGGTCTGGACAATCGAAGAGACTGACGAGGTCTTTACGAGTTATGAGGACTACCTCCATCGGTAAGCTCTTGGAATTACTGCTTTGATAGTTGCTTATTGCTAATGGCTCGGCTGTCAGCATTGACTACTACAAGCAAGTAAGTATAGCCCGCAACCTATCAACGTTTCGTTGGGATATTGACACATGTACTAGCGACGATTTGTCTGCGAAATTACAGGGACCTCAAGATTGAACTTCAAAGAGGCGCTGAGGAGCGAGGTAGTCTTTGCCTTCGTCATCCCCTCTCTCCTATGACCAACCAAGACACTCTGATCCTGACGTAGAGCAGCTCGATGCTTCCGGTGAAGTCGATGATGAGTTTCCGGATGCACTACGAGAGCCCATCCTAAGAAAAGTGCAATTTTCTCAGATATCACGCATAGACAATTTAGGTCAGTATTGTGCTCCCTTCCCTAATGCATCTCAAATTGACCATGTCACTAGTCGACCATATTTACGAGGTAATCCCCCAAATTTAGTGGACCTCGCGTAGGTAAGAGCTAACCAAACACTGTAGGTCTTTAAGCGTGACTTCTATCCAGGCGAGAGAGTAGTCGTTGTACTTGGTGAGGACCGTCTCTCCGGCCACATTCGAGAAAAGACCAAATATCCCGAGTTATTCAAAAATGATGGTACTTTAGAGCGTAAGGCATTTGCTCGATATTTCTGTGACCTCGACGACAAGAGCAGCCCAGAGGTATACGTCGACGAAGGCAACATTACGCGAGAACGCAAGACCTTCACGAAACAAAGACTTCGATCATTCTTGAAGAACAGCGTCACTCGTGAGGCCTGGACTGGGGCCCCGTGGCTTGTCAAGCCCAGACTTGCCGAAGATTACCGAATTAATACCGAAATTCCTGAATGGCTCACACACGATTTCCAAGCAAAGCAGAGGAAGAATAGTAGCATTTTTAGTAAGAGAGGTGATTACGAAGGTCCTGTTCTCAATTTCTACGGTCCTCAGCATGGCCTCCCTCTGCTCAAGCCCAAAGGAAGCAAGGGTAGAAATCCACAAGATGATATGCGCTTCAGACAAGAACAGTTCGCTGAATATCAACGTGCGTTAGCAAGTAACCCAGAATTTGGCAAGGTCGGACCCCAAGGCCAGCCAATTCAGTTCCATCAGTTCTACCAAGGACCTCCTCCACCAGGATTTCAGATGGTGAATGGCTACAAGCCGATCGCCGCTAAGGGTCAATCGAAGCCCGCAGCGCCTCCGCCACCCAAGTACCCAATCGAAGACCTCGAGATCCCTCCCTTACGCGATGGTACACATCGCCCTCCATTGAAATTTCTCTCAGAGAAAACTCCCAGTGACGGTCGTGTATCTGAAGGTGCTGGAAGCGGAATTGACATGAAGTCCGTCGGTCTGCTGTTAGAAACCTGGGACACCTTGAACGTCTACTGCGAAATTTTCCAACTCGATTCCTTCACATTCGATGATTACGTCGAGGCTTTGAAATTCTCCTTAGAAGATGTTCAATGTGAGTTGCTCGTTGAGGTTCATTGTGCCGTCATCAAGAAGCTTGTGAACGACGTCAACGACAAGAACGGGCAAGTCCAAATCATGCTGCCTTTCTCAAACGAGAGTGATGACGAAGACTCGAGTAAGGACAGCAGTGCTAAGCCAACTCCAACCCCAGAGCCGGAAGTTAAACCACCGGCAAGGTCTACGAGGAGTAGTCTCG
Organism: Stereocaulon alpinum; assembly: GCA_018257865.1. Lineage (NCBI taxonomy): Eukaryota > Fungi > Ascomycota > Lecanoromycetes > Lecanorales > Stereocaulaceae > Stereocaulon > Stereocaulon alpinum. Next base: position 1,047,287 of record JAEUBA010000002.1, on the reverse strand, counting down.
TCAAGTCGGAAGCTGCAGAGTTGAAAGAAGCTGCCAATGGCAACCAAGCATCGCCTGCAAACTTAAAAATCCATCTAGCCGTAGAGATGGATCGTCATACGAAGGGTTATGATTGGAAAGCGAGAGCTCGAAAGCGTGACTTCGCCGACGGTCGATGGGTGGTTGTCATTGTCGGTTTACTCAACCAGCTTTCTCGCAACCTTCGTCTAGCGGACAGCTGTAATGAAATCTTAAGGCACCTAGCTCCCGTCGACAAGGACCCTACGCCCGAGACAGCAGCTTCACAATATCAGAGCCTTGACGTAAATCTTCGGATTAAGATACTACAGATCCTTTGCATGAAGTCTTTGGAGACTAAAGCAATCCGAGAATACATGGAAATTTGTAGCGCTCAGATGACAGAAACACGGAAGGAGAAGAATGAAGTCCAGAGAAGCCGCAAAGCTGCGTAAGCATTTATCTCACACCTTACCATCGCTATTGACTGACAGTGGCTAGTGTGGAAGAGCTACGCTTACTACATGAGGAGCGTAAGGTCCTACAGCCGGAGAACACTTCGGCTTCACCCCCTGCCGAGCTGGAGGAGATGGCAGATCTCAAGATGGAAGTTGAGGAAGAAGAGGCCGTAGATGAAGATGAGGTCATGGACTCCGAAGATGAGGAACCTCATCAGGGTCGATCCCTGCGTCGAGCCAATGATCGAGCGGCAGCGCGGAAGAAGAAGCAAGAGGAAGCGAAAGAGAGGAAAGAGAAGGCACTTGCCGAGAAAGCCAAGAAGCCTTCAAAACAAGAGAAGCAGTACGATAAAGTCCTGAAGAAGATTGAAGAGGTCAAAGAGAGGATTAAGGAGTATGAGGAAGAGGTACATACTCTTGAGAATGATCTTCGCGAAGCCGACTGCCCGCGTACAAGGGTGCTTGGTAAGGATCGGTTCTGGAACCGCTATTACTGGTTCGAACGCAATGCTATGCCATACGCCGGGATGCCAGACAGCTCAACTGCCAACGCAGAATATGCTAATGGTTGCATTTGGGTTCAGGGACCTGACGACCTCGAGCGGCAAGGGTTCATCGAGCTCTCTCCTGAAGAGAACGAACAATACCGACGAGCTTTCCAGATGACCGTTCCAAACCGCAAGATGTTCGAGGAGGGTGAAACGCACGTCTTTACCGCTAGACAATGGGGATACTACGACGATCCTGACAGCCTCGACATGCTTATTGGGTGGTTGGACATTCGTGGCGTGCGTGAGGTAAAGCTTCGCAAGGAGCTTCAAGCCCAGAGAGAGAAGATCGGTATCCACATGAAGAAGCGTCAGGAATATTTGAGCATGGACGACAAGAAGTCAGAGGCCAGCGAGCCTACGACCAGGGTGTCAACGCGGACCAAGACTTACATTGACCCGACAGGCCATCGATGCCTGCAATGGAAGAACAATACCGCCATCGCTGAGATCGGACACCTTCACTATGAGCCCAAGCCGCCGACGTACAAGAAGCACAAGGGCGTTGCTCAGGTGAAGAAGCCGTTGATCGAAGATGAGCCCCGCCAAACACGTGCTACGAATCGCCAAGGAAAGGTTCCCACTCGTCAGGGCTCTCGATACAACTTTTGATCAACTTGCTCAAGTGATGAGTTTTACGATCATGTATTTGAATTGACTGGTCCAAATTCAGGTTGGATCGTTAGTCTACGAAACGGTGAATCGAAGCCGGATACGCTTCTCTGACGCCACATTAGCAGGAGAGCTTTGGCATATTTATACCAAGCCAAAGGCACGCTTTTGGCATGTGCCTGTATCAGACCAAATCCGACGAGAAGCATGTGTAAAGAAATACTCGAGCGGTGCAATGCTGGAACGATGAGACATCGTCCTTGCATGGGTGAAGATCACAGCTGTAGGAAATCTATGCATGTGACATCACATACTTCAGAATAGAAATAGTATCCTTGATACCCAGACACAAGTAGTGACTCAAGGTAGTATGCCATTTGCATTTCTCACACTGTAGGAGCCGAGGGAGCTGCTCTAAAATTCTTAGCATCTGATCGGGCCGGACTTTGACCGACAAGCCCAGCCTTATCCGCAACTGCATACTGAAGAGTGTTGGACCTTGTCGATTATCTCATCTAATGTACCCTGTACCTAAGAGATCCATCTCTATATCAGCAGCTTCCTGGCTATATTCAAGAGCGTAGGCTCCAAGATGGCCTCAACAGATATGAGCCGGAGAGGTAAGAGTCACCCTACCATGGGTACCACTACAAGGAACATGCTGAGGTCAATTCTCAGCTTCTGTAGCCTCCAGCTCAGAGATGAGCCTCCAGGAACCCACTTCCGGCAAGAAGCCGCCACCCAAGCAAAGCAAGCCTATTGGCGGAGTGGACCTGAAGAAGAAAATTGCGAAAAAGACTAAGCCTAAGGACACAGAGAGCAATGGTAGGCTGAGGCTGGCCGTCCGTTCTATGCATAGAGCACATTCATTTACATGGCCACAGGGACCAAGACAGCCGGTACGACTCGAAGTCCCTCACCGGACTCGTCTGCCGTGAACGGAACTAGTGCAAAACCCGGAGACAACGCAGACACTGTCAAATGTCAACACTGCAAAAAACCGGTACCGGAAGCTTCAGCCGCTTCTCATGCGATCATCTGTCTGGAGAAGAAAAAGGAGAAGGCGCGCAAAAAGAAGGAGGCAAAAGAAGCACGTGCACGTGAGGCGAAGGCTAGGGAAGCCGAAGAGAAAGATAAAGACGGTGATACAGTCATGGAGGATGTTACTGCAACCCAAACCACCGGTACTCAACCGGGAGAGAGTGCAGCAGATGATCGGCCATCATCATCCACTAAGAATGCACCCAAGAAGTCCGCCTCAAAAAATTCCAACACCGATCCTAAGTCCAAGAAGCGCAAAGCTGATGCCGAAGCTGACAAGGAGCCCAAGAAGAAGAAACTCAAGAAAGACGAGCCTCCCAAGCCTAAGCTCCCGAAGCCTAAAGGTCCTGTAAACGTCGAACAGCAATGCGGCGTGGCTCTCCCCAATGGCGGATTCTGTGCGCGCTCTCTGACTTGTAAATCCCATTCCATGGGCTCCAAGCGTGCTGTTCCCGGACGCAGTCTCCCTTACGACCAATTACTAGCCATGTACCAAAAGCGCAACCAAGCAAAGATTCAAAAAGCCGCCCTTTCAGCTGCTGCACCCTTACCTGATGACGAACCACCTACAGGCCCAGTTGACAGCGATGAGGAAAAAGACGCCGTGATGGCCGCCATAGCCCGCTCACGTCCCCAACCCCTCGAACAACATATCTTCGTCTCTACAACGAGCAAATACAAGCATATCCGCATGAAAGAAATGCTAGCCAATGCGCTAGGGGGAAGGAGCGGTATGGGAGGAGGCTTGTTCGGGGGACCAAGGCCTCAGCCTGAGCCAGTAGGCGGGCAAGAGGGTATTATGCAGACGACTATGGAGCCTACGGGTGCGGAGGGACAGTCTCGAAAGACGAGCTTGGGCCACCAGTCGCAGATGAGGACTGGGGCGAATACGGCTGGGGCGGGGCAGGTTAGGAAGACGAGTTTGGCTGGGAGTGCTGGTGGTGTTGGGGCTGCTTGAGAGGAGGGGGATACGGGTATTGATCGGACGATATGATAGAGGTGCATGGAAGGCTATGGTGTTTTAAAAAGGTATCGGCGTTCAGGAAGATACCCATGTTGCTTGCGATGCTATGGACTTGTATGATAGGACGATGGACGATGATGATCATATCAGTTGCAAGCAATGGTCTTTTTATGTCTTCTAGCTATGTGTACGATAGTATGATCGGACATGATGATATTGATAATAAATGCATACAACTGATTTTCTAATATGTTACCAAAAGGTACCATCTAAACCATGCGCATGCTCGTCTAAACGTGGTATCTCGTCTATGAAGCCTCGTCTCTCATCGCGCTTAGAGTAACGCATACAAAGTCCTTCTCTTCCGAACGTCAACAGAACAGCACCATCTAATCCAGCTCGCTATCCTCACGGCGTGCATCTATTAGTGAAGCGAGGATAGAGACAACATTCTCGAACAGTATATCGTCCACACATCCAAGCAAGGAAGCGTTCGAGACCGAGGCCGTAGCCACCGTGCGGTGATGTGCCGTATCTGCATAAATGATTAGCAGTGTACATAAGGTACTAAATATCGCAATGCGAGACTCACTTTCTCTGATCCGTATACCAGTAATAAGGCTTTGGATCAATTCCCTCCCTAGCATAGGCGGCCATTATCTCATCGTAATCGTCAATCCTCATGCTCCCGCCTACTATTTCTCCTACTCCGGGCATCAAGCAATCAACGCTCTCTGTGACTCGTAGATCATTCGGATCCTTCTTCATGTAAAACGCCTTTATAGCGACCGGGAAATGCGTCAAGAAGATAGGCCTGTTGATAATATCCGTCATCTTGCGCTCCGCAGCCTCAGCAATGTCGTCACCGAATTCATGGGGCTGTCCTTCTTCGTTCTTAATGTCGTGCTCGCGAAGCCAGGTTATGGCGTCGGCGTAGCGTATGCGCATGAAGGGGCGTTCGGGAACTTGGAAGGTAGGGTTGAGGTCGTAGACTGCCTTTTTCGTTCTCGGGTCGGAGAGAGCGACTTCTATGACTTTGGACATGACGAGTTCGAGGTGGGTGAGGAGGTCGTCGAAGGTTATGAAGTCGAGCTCTGCTTCTATGTGTGTGTATTCTGAGAGATGGCGGCGGGTCAGGGATTTCTCAGCGCGGAAGGAGGGAGCCACGCAGAAGACGTTGCCGAGGGAGGGGAGGCAGGTTTCGAGGTAGAGTTGGGAGGATTGCGTGAGGTAGGCTTTTTCGCCGTAGTAGTTGAATTCAAAGAGGGTGGAGCCGCCTTCGACTTGTGTTTGGACCATGCACGGCGGTGTTACTTCGAGGCAGGAGGGTGTGATTTCAGACTCGTATACTTGGCGGAAGGCGCGCAGAGTTGCGGCGCGGACTTTCATGACCGAGGAGGAGTTCTCGCCGCGGAGGACGAGATGACGGTTGTCGTAGAGGGTCTGGGGATCTGAGTCTGGTGCTACACGGGTGGTGATGGCTTCTTTGTCGCCAGCAGCTTTGCCAATGACTTCGTAGTAGTCGACATGGAGCTCACGGTTATCCGGCGCATGTTGCTTAGGCGGCACTTCCCACATCTCACCCCATAACTCTATGGAGGTTTCTGCTGTAAGGGTCAAGGCGTCGTAAGTCTTGGTCAAGTCGCCAGTGAGGACGCATTGGAGAAGTCCATAACCATCCTGAAGAGTTATAAATATTACATCCTTCTGCGCACGAAACCTATGAACACGTCCAGTGACTCGTACTCTCGAGCCTCGCCCTTCGCTGTAGTCCACATCGTTCTCACTGGTACCCTTCCTCAACTTAATTAAAGCTGGATCTTTCTCGTTAAGCCGTATCTTGAACGCTTTTGGTAGCTTCGGGTCTTCAGTAATCTTGACCTTCATAGCCTCTTGCATAGCTTGCTGTCTCTTCTCCTTCTCCTCTTTCTCTCGTATAGCCAGCTCATCGGTCTTAGCTAACTTTTTCTTGTGCTGCTCGTAGAGTTTGGTGACCTTTTTCGTAGCCGACGTGGTAGTTGCCTTCCACTCTTTACGGGCGGCTGGATCGCCATCTTCACTCACAGGTCCAGTCTCCGATTTGCGTGTGAGATATTCGGGGCCAACGGGCTGCGTGGGTGGATGTTGTATGTATGCGAACAAAAGTGTTTTGTATGGTGCTGCCTCCGAACCGTCCGCTGACGGATCGTCTTTGCCGACGTCTTCGTCAATGTACACTCTTGTACTTGGTGCCATTGTTGGTGAGAGTCAATGGGTGGAGGAAGGGAGTTTTCGTGTTGTGTTTTCTGCACGCGATTGAGTCATCAGAAGCAGCTAGCAGCCGAAATTGAAGGTCTTGGCAGAGAAGCCTTGTGTTGCTGACGACGTGTATATCACCTTCTCACAGGCCTTTACTGGCCGTATGGCCGCCCTGTTCAGTGCTTCAGAATCTACACTGCCATAATCAGGCATGCCACCGCGCTTACTCCATCCTGATGAGTATGAACTTGTTGGTCGCGAATCAGAGGAGTCCAACGAGCCCTTTGATTTAGACGAAGCCGATTTCCAATCTCAAGGTCTGACCAGCACGTCCTACCTCAGCCAGCGACATTCTCGGATATCACGAATCTTCTCTCGAATCACCCCTTCACGTCTTAGAGGCCTCCTCAGTGCACGAAACCGGAATCGTCGAGGACCACCAAAAGCGACACGACAGCCCCGCCCGCGCATCGGTCTTCACAGACCGTCTCGACGAATATGCTTTGGTTTCTTATTGGTTGTCGTGATCATCTTAACATTGCTAGTGCTCACTGCCCTTTTCCCCCCTTCATACACAAACCCACCGGCCCACTATCGAATACTGAGAGAACGAGTTGAGGGTTCTGAGGACTATGGACGTGCTAATCCGGAGAATCAGAAGATCTTCATAGCCGCTAGTATATATGATGAAGGGGGACATCTACTCAGCGGCTATTGGGGTGAGGCGCTATTGGAACTTATAGACTTGCTTGGTAACAGAAATGTCTACTTGAGCATCTATGAGAACAGCGCAGGACAAGCAGCACAGGGTGCGCATGTCAACTTCGGCCGTAAGGTTCAGTGCGCACATACACTTATCTACGAAGATCCTCCGCCGTTAGACGACTTTTCCCAGGTTGAATTACCTGACAGGACCAAACGGACCAAACGTGTAGCATTCCTGGCAGAAGCCCGCAACAAAGCTCTCGAACCTTTGGCTGAGAATCCAGACATGAAATATGACAAGCTGCTCTACCTGAACGATGCAGTCTTCAACCCCATACAAGCTGCTCAGCTTCTTCTGTCGACCAACTTAGATGAACATGGGCACACATCGTATCGTGCCGCATGTGCCGTCGACTTCATTAACCCATTCAAGTTCTACGACACTTATGCCACTCGAGACCTGGAAGGATTTAGCATGGGTGTCCCATTCTACCCTTGGTTCAGCAACGCGGGCAATGGACTCAGCCGTGCAGATGTCCTTGCAGGTAAGGATGCTGTAAGGGTCAAGAGTTGCTGGGGTGGAATGGTAGCTTTTGATGCGAAGCCATTCCAGGCAAATCCTCCTCTACGGTTCCGCGCAACAGAGGACGTCTATTGGGATGCGTCCGAATGTTGCTTGATCCACGCCGATCTTCTGAGTCAAGGTACTTTTGAGGAAAACGGTGACTATGTGGGAGTCTTCATGAACCCATATGTGCGTGTGGCATATGATAACTCAACCTTGTCGTGGCTACCTTCCATACAACGTATCGAACGTATGTTCACTATACCCCACAACATCGTCAATCATATTGTTGGGCTTCCCTGGTTTAATCCACGCCGGACAGAAGTAGCAGGCTCACAAGTAGAGGAGGAGGTCTGGACACCAGATAAAGATTCCAAGGCCGGTGGCTCTTTCAAGAAGCAGAGCAGAGAAGCCAAAGGCGATGGGTATTGTGGCAGAAGGGCTTTGCAAGTGATGAAGGAAACTCCTAGGGAAGGGGAGAAAAATTGGGAGAGCATGCCGATACCTTCAGGCTGAGTAAATGTTTGGGTCTTTGTATATCTTGCATAGCATACATGGCGTTCAGATACCCATTGGTGAGGATGACTGCATGAATTGAACATACTGGATGACCGTCCAATTTTAGTATTGGATATCATTGCTCTACAGCTTGGTCAGTGCATAAATCTCGTGTTGAGATCACCGAAACAGTGAATGTATAGCGTGATATATTCTCCTCACGTTAAACCTCACTGTTGCACAACGCAAGCCACGCTCAAAACTTGGCAAAATCTACCACCCCTTCAATCACATCATTATACCTTGACTCACTTCATCCGGATATCGCGATCATACCATCCAGGGATCGGTGTCCCATACATATCGACACGAATAATACATTAACAAATGTGAGTGGACGACAGGTGCTGTAATTGACATAAAAAATGGCACCCAAACTGATTAGTACACAGACTGCCACGATGGGGGGAGAAAAGGTCAAGGTGGACGACGCCGAAAACATTCGCCGCTTCCTTTCTCAGATGCGTACCCCAAGTAGCTCATCTAACCATCTCAATGTCTCATCCGTCTCGACTCCGTCAGGATCACCACCTGAGCAGTGCAATGGGACGATCGCTTCAAGCTCGCCAGAGACCAATGGCCTCGCTGATATTGGAGCTCAGCCCGTTGACATTCCCTCGTCCAAGAAGTCGAGCCATGACAGCACTCCATCTCGTAACAGCCCAGCGTCATCTGTTACGAGTCCCCACGCTCGCGGGATTCTGGCTCCCTATAACACACCCACGACCAATCCAGTCAGCCCTTTCGTTGGCCCAGCTCAGACGCATGATGAGGACGTTGCTGATGCCCTTGTTGACTTCGTCAGGACCATGGACGGCAAGCCTTTGAGCGAGTCTTTGTGGGCTCCAAAGTCAGGCAACTACCAGCACTCTCTGCTCGGCGGCGCTCGTATGCCATCCAGAAACCTGACACCCACAAAGGTCGTTGACGTTAATCCTGCTATCAATGATAGCTTTGCTAGGATGTCATTTCAAGCCGCTGATTCTGACGACAAGGTGGGTCACGACTCAATCAGTAAGCGTAATGCAAGCGCTTCTTCTCCTAATGGTGTAAAGGGACAGACTACCGCCGCTCTGTGTGTCACTCATGAGGTGGAGGCTGACCTTCTTCCTATGTCTGCCCATGGCTCCGTCAAACCCCCACACGCAGCTGCAAAGTACTACGCCCTTGCCAATGATGAAGAAGATACCGACTCCCTATTGGCCGCGTCACTTGAGAACAAAGTTGATTGTCAAGTCCCCGCTCCTACCAAGCCAAACGAAAAGGAGACCGTGACAGTTGCCAAAGCTGTGACTGGTGTGGCACCTCATCTGCGAGGCGGACACGATCCACAGTCCTTCACCAGCAAGGCGCAAAATCTGGTCACCCAGGTGTTTACAGCAACGCCTAAAGTCTCTCACCCAGACGCTTTTTGGACCACCCTGCCCTCTCCGCTTGCCTCACACCCAATATCTTCGTCCGACAAGGGCCCAGGTGCAGAGCCAGCAGACATCGCCACTCCATCCCATGCCCCAACCCCGGTGCAGGATGGATTGCTTAGCACACTCAGAGCCTTGGAGTTGAGTGGATCTCTCGGGCCTGAAGAGCAGACACTACTCACAGAGCTCACGACTCGTGTTCTCATGCGTTCAATTTCCGAACAAACGATCACAGCTTTGGCTGCGGAACAGTGGACTGCGCCTGCTGGGAAGACAGCTACGCGTACAGAAGAGAAAGTCATGCCTGCTGACAAGCCAGTTGAGCCAAGTTTACCGACCGATTTCCTCAATAAATGGGCAACAAAGCCAAAGGACTCCTCACAGACGCGCTCTACCGTCCCTCCACAGGCCCCCGAAGCTACTCCGTTCTTCACTTCAGAGAAAATAGCTCCTCCAGGCACCCCGTGCAGTGACCTTGACATTGGACACGAGTCTTCGAAGTCCACTGCTGCTCCATTGATAGCCTCAAAGGCAGCTCAAGCAAAGCCCGACGAAGACCTGGAAGATCGTGAGCATAAGACGTACTTCAACGCGTGGCCCAGCCTAGAGAAGAGAGATAGACCCGGTACGTTCTCCCATCCAATCCCTCTCTAATCCTACCAAAGACAGCCAACTGACACCCCCAGCTGCTCAAATCCGCAAAGTAATCATCAAAAACCTTCCCGCCAACGCAACCCCATCATTCGTAGCTTCCCTCATCTACTTCGGCCCCCTCGAAGAAATCCACATGCGCGAAGGCTCAGCAACCGTACGTTTCCTCAACGCCGCAGACTGCAACAAATTCTACGATGACGCCGCCAACGGCATCGTGTACGGTAAAGACATCCAAGGCCGCGAACAAGTCGTCTTCGTCGAGCTAGCTAAAGATGTCGACGTTATCGGCGGCTTGTTAAGAGGCTGGATCGACACGGGCGTGACTCGTTGCGTGCGCGCTGTGGGCGTGGATGAGGATTGGGGAATGGACGCTCTGCGTAAACTGGGCGAGAACAAGGGTAGGAAGATTGAGGGTGTTGTGGATGGGAAGACTGCTGGTGGTGTAAGCTTGCACTCATAAACCCCATCCAGCACGAGGATATATACTGACAGGCGAGTGACAGGCACGTTCGGTCGTCTGGCGCTTCTGCAAGATCGAGGAAGCGGTGCAGTTCAAAGCTGCGCTTTCCCGTAACGAGGAGTGGGAGCATTGCAATATTCATCATGCTGCTGACCCGTGAGTAGCACGCTTTCATTCAAGTCTTGTCGAGATGCTGACGTGGCTGCAGTTGTGCTTCAGCCACAGGCGTGCATTTCGAGAAGTGAGACATGGCTCGGCCATACAAGTGGCGACGTGTTTACTCTACAGCACTGCGCAAATGAGACACGTGACCACTCCATCTTGCTCTATTGCTTGCTCTAGCACATGGATCATCAAGTCCAATTTCAATGCGGTCAAATGCGAAGGTGGAGAAGAAGAGATCATGCATGCATTTTATGAATAGGCTAAGCTGAACAACATGGTCAATCGGTCGTGCTTGCACGCATGTATCTTAAAAGCACTGTAACCCTTTCAGACACAGATAGCATAGCCTCTTCAATCCGAACAAGGTCTTTTAGCTGCAATGTTTCTTGAGGGGTGTACTATTTCCCCTGCCTCACAGACATTGTAGATAGTAGCCCTAGATCATGCGATCCAAGGTTTCTCTGGTGCCTAATCCGGCCTCAGGGATTTGCCCGTCGAGCACCACGTCCTACTCATGGCAGGTAGTAAGCCTGGCGAAAGTGACACGTAGCAATTGTGTATAGCGCAGGCTCCGTTCGTGACGACCGTAGTGACGGGCGCAAGAACTAGTAATGAATTAGCTTTTAAAATAGAGAAAATCTTGGCAGCCGAGAAAGTAGATGCTTACTATCCATTCGAATGGCGAGAGTATTGATCGCAACGGATGGCACTCGGTGGTGGTATCTAGAGCCTTAAAACTCGTAAGTCTAAGGTCTTTCAAATCCATATGTGGCCGTGGGACAACGGAGTGTAATATTCCCAAAGAACACCTGGTCGAGCATCACTTGTAAGCTTTGAAGTCAGCGTTGTCTTCCCAGAGAACAGTGTTGATTCAGATAACAAGCTTTAGAGCAGAATGTTAGCCAGTGGCTACATAGTAGCAAAGCTCTTGCCGAACAGCAAGCATCAAGAACAGGGCATAGAGGGTCAGAGGGTGGTCCGAGAGCAAGATTCATGTCAATTAAGGAGACTTGAGAGCAGCATGTAGAGGTCAATCCGCGGTTCGCTGGGAGCAGTGTACAGGACGTTTAGGTGCTGCTGGGCCCGAGAATTACACTGACCGGCCAATGTCATGGCTACTAGGTTGCTCGTCAGCTATGGCTAATAGCTCTGCTTTGACTTGTACATACATGAATATTTCAGCTTTCTACCATACCAGCCTGGAATTGCCAGCATCGAAGGTCTTGTCTTCCACAAGTCACATCTTTCAACGTACTAATAATGTCTGTGATGGCTTTAGCTAGTTGAAACGCATCATTAGTACGACATTCGTATGTAAGAGGAGTCTATCGAGACAAGCTGTGAGCCATGACATTCTCTGACGGCAGACTGAGCACGACATCAACCGAGCTCAGATGTGGTCCGGGCTCTGCAGCTAGGATCGCAGAAAGCTCTCACCAGGCTGTGCTCTCCTGGCTAGGATCATTAGAGGCAAGAGACAAGCTTATTCCCATCATCTCATTTGAAGGCCAGTGCTCTTTCCCTTCAGTTCTGACATACGGTGGATAGAGAAATAGGAAGAATTCCCTCTTGAAGTGCGAGAAGGATGAGATCGTTGATGCCTCGGGTATCACTTTTGGATCAAGGTGACAAAAAGCGATATTCTTGCGGACTACTGGACGAGAACCAGAATGCAACAACAGAGAAAAACGTGGGCATGGCTGAGATCCTGTCTTCTCGCCCAGGCCAAGCGTCTGGGTGGAGGAAAACCAACAAGCATAGCCCTTTGATCGGGTGTGCTACTCCATGATGATGATTCCTACACTATCTGTGCCTACAGTGCTTCCTAGTCCCCCTTGAGGATGAGGTGGCGATGATGTGCCGAGACCAAAATCTACCCGCCAATCGAGCAATACTATAATATGCTTTCTTTCTGAATCAGGCATGAGGTGTGAACCGAGATCTTGGTCCAGCCGTTGGACTGAGCATGTACTTGTCGACCGATTCTTTCGTATTTCAATCTCTGCTCTGATAGTCTCTCTGATAGGATGGCAGTTTGATGACTCTCCAGTCAGCCGACAATGGTACATCAAGAACAGCGTCATAGTCCTGAAGGGTGCTGTCTCAGTTCGCGAGCGAAGGATTTCAATATTTGTCACCGCCCCCAACGCATCCTTCAGCCGCAACATCAAAGGATTCGTTTCACTACGGAAACACCCAGTAAGAACCTTCAACGTGATCCTGCATCATATCGAACGCTTGTTTCCTCACCTGTTACGATGTTACAATGCAAGTCACAACGTGGGAGTCCCACATGGAAGGATGCCGATCCTTCAAAGCGTCCGTGCATGGCTGTTGGTAATAAACCCTATCCTTGTAGATGAATCGTGCTCATCAGTAACGTAAAGCAATGTCGCCACTATGGTTTTCACGGGGTTTGGGGTTGGTCTGGTCCCTTAGCCGATGGTTGATCTGCGAGCTGCTTTCGCGATGGGCCGCAGCACGGCATCCTTCGGCGCTTACGTTGGAAGCATAACGCAATCCGATCTGCGCAGAACTCGCAACAAGTGTAAGAATGGCGTCCTGACCATAAGTTGTAGGTCTTTGTTTGACCATCTCCGCCGCGTGTCATGTAGAGTGCCATCGAGGATCAGAGGCTGTGTTGGCAGCAGCTGCTTGGAGGCAAGCTCGGCAAGCTATGTCATGGTAAGTCTTCGAGTACGAGCTATGAAGGTAAGGTAGGATTAATCCTTCAGGTTGAAACCTATTGCCAAAACAAGTATGCAGGGTAGGCAACCGCCGGTCATCAACCAGCAGCGATACGCTGGTTGCGGCTACAGAAAAAGCGGCGACGGAAAATCGTTATCTGCCCACGCACGCTCCAGACGGAGACAAGGGCTTGATTCGCGGTCTTGAGCGAAGGATTCTGCATGAAACGACTCCCCAAATTGGGTGGTCAATTCTTTCAGTCCAAAACCTGGAGGCTGGTAAGAGACATTGATAGGAGAGCACCTTCTCTTGTAATCTGTCAAAAGGTTGACCTCCTAACACCGTGCTATAAGGGCTGTGGCACAGCTGAGCCACCTCGGTGGCACCGAAAGCAAGGTAACTTTGCACAATCGATGCTGTAACAGTGCTCGAAAGCAAAAAGCCAAATGAATCCTTCCGTCGTTGGTGGCGGAGTCAAAGATTGTTCGTATGCAACCCTAATAAACGAAGGATTCTGACAAGAAGGTACTTTATAAGACATGGGCATAGGGCTCAGATTGCAGAGTGCAAAGATAGAACGTCAAGGTACCAGCAACATGCTGTCGTTGGGTAGGCCTGGCCGATGGGCGCGTAGAAGGCCGAGGTTACTGGATAGTGCCCGCGGCAGTGAGCCCCGACGAAGCTTGCCCCTCTAGATCTGCACGGCGTAGTACATAAGGCTATGTCCGTTCCAAAGCATTAAGGCCAATCAATCTTGACACACATGAAAGTCTTGGTAGAAAGAAGTGGGTGCAACAAGGCCCGATCCCTACTTCGGAAACACTGAGCTCTGTTTCCAGGCGAAGTTGATGGGAGGGTCCTTGTGGCTTGCATTTCTCTGCAGTATCTCTCAATTCAATGCGAAAGTGCCAAAGAAAACATGGGTAAGAGGCGAATCTTCATGCAAGTCAAAGCCCGGAACTAGCCGTTTGGGGCTCGGGGCCGTGAACCACCTCAAATCTTGAAGGTGCCCTATCACGAATGCAGATTCCTGTGCATATCACTGCAGCAGCGCAGTATCGCGCGCCAGTCCGGTGTATTGGCAATTTTAACGCATTAACAGCCAATGGAATTACAACACGCGCGGATCGAACGGGGAGGATCGTCTTGCTGAAGGATCAGACTTACATCTGCACCTAGCATTAGCCGCATAAACTCAGCCAATTAAATACCATAAAACACAGAAAACGACGCTACTATCCCCTGTCGGCGGGAGTGAACAGTGTGGGTGGAAATTCGTTAGCTTCGCAGTAACCTGTTTCGGCAGTATATGCCCATGGTGCTGTATCAAGTCTGCGTACTTTGAACTGTGAATGCTGCGCTCGTGACTCCCACAAACAACGAGATGGCGGTGTAGAGCATTGAGCCCAATCACATGTGCTACTAGAGTTCCCTGCTGCATATCTGTCGCCACACCAGGGATACTTTTGCAGCAAACGACCGGTCTGGGCAAAGATCCAAATCTTATACATATGGTGATAATCCTCTTCTTGAATGCTAGCAGATTCCGCATTATTTTCAAAGGGATTCCCGTCGCCTCGGGGTCAAGATAGGCGCCCTCGTCTCGAAGTAGACTGGAACCATGCGGCAAGGCGCAGTAATTTAACATCCACGTTTGGGTAAACGTCCATTAAGTTTCACCCGTCGAGGCTTTTCGCTGACATACAAAAAATCGCCAAGTCCACCATAACCGGCTCTCCCAAGTAGAAGGGCGGCAAAACTTTTAGTTGCAACGTCGCCGGGATCCTCCCTTGATAGAAGTACTAGAGTCGAACAGTTCATTTGTTCTCGAAACATAATCCTTAGCACCCTGTGAATCTCCACACCCTCACAGCCCTGACGACACCATTAGAAGTTTCAAGAGCCAGATCCTGGAGGCGAAGGCAGCATCCTGATAAAGCGGCCACCAGTTGCAATCGCAAGCGCTGCCGGCATTAAGGTATCGCCAGGCAGGAGCCGCACTATTTCCATAAAGAGTTCTTGAGTCACTTTTCTGCCACATTATGACAGTCTTCCTCATTAGTGAAGCATACGATCATAGGCCTTCAAGTATTCGCACCCAGGACTCAGCATTGGACATCATGGCTTCGCACCACACAGGATACGGCTTCACTCCAGGAGCAAGCGCTTTTGGATCTGGCAGTCACGGCGGTGACTTTTGTCATCAGCAGATCATCGGCCTGAACGCAGCACAAGGGGATGCCATATCCCGACGTCGAAGTATGACAATCCAGGATATGTTGAATCCGTCCGACGAGGAAGTAAAACATTCTCCTCAAACCACGTCTTCCCAATTCAGTAGCGACGAGGACCTACGACCATCAGCGAATCATTCACGCACGCCAGTCTCTCGTCAGACCAAAAAGTCTCCCAGATCAGATACTCATGCTCGCCGCAGCAGCGCTTCTTATACATCTAAAGATGGATCTCGTCGACCTTCTCGTCGTCCAACTCGGTCTCCATCGAGCTCGCCAGAAATTGCACACAAGACGCGAGCCTTTCGACCAGCATATTCCACCGAAGAGCAACACTTCATCTGGTATCTGCGTATTGACCGTGGATACCTCTGGCCTGATCTTCTAGACGCTTTCAACGCTCGCTTTTCTCGCAATGGGGGCCGACGTGAGTTGAGTGGTCTGCAATGCAGATACTATCGACTTCTCGGTCAGTACGGCATGCCTCAAGTGAGGATGCTGAGGACGGCCGACGTGGTGCAGAGATACGGGATGAGAGCAAGCCTCGCTAGGGCTGGGTACCGCGTCACGTATCCTTGGCTGGGCGGCCAATATCCAAACAATGCCTATGGCCAGGTGCTGGAGGGTGAGATTACAGCGCACTTATGCAATTGCTTGACTGACGTCTGATAGAACGCCGACCAAGATGAGAGACCAAGGCTAATATCGATTGAAGCGTTGGTCGTATCTCAGGAGTCTCGGATTGGTACCGTACTATAGATTCTCGACGGAGTTGTTGCGTTCCAAAGGTGATACTGCGTTTCTATTCAAATTTCTTGGAAGGACCACAATTTGGGAGGTCTGCAATTATGAATCAACGATAATTCAAGCATCAAAAGAACTAGTACCATTCAATTTTGTACCCATTTGATGTGACATTGCAGAAATTTCCACGGCTGACATTAAATACCATCCTCATGTTCTCGTCAGTGATTGTTGTCAATTGTTATCAGTCGTTTCAATTAGCGGTCCCATACTCAGTGTGCGATCAATGAGCTGACCTAGAAGGCCGAGCTTCATCATCATCGTCTGACCAGGCGGTCTCTTCGCCAAACTCCTCATCATCAGAAGCACCATGTCGATAATTGTAAGCACCTCTACCATATTCGTCGTCGGAGTTGACTTCATCCTCGGGGTAATCATTTCGGTAAAAGTCTTCAGCTACTCATCCCGTCAGTATTGCGAAACGATCGGTGGACACTGGACCCACCATTCTCGTCTTCTTCTTCGCTATTCCACTCCGGGTCGCTCTCCTGTATCTCGCCATAAGTCTCCCAGAATTCCTCCTCATCATCGTCGTCGTCGATCACTATGACCCCAATAATCCCATAATCAATGCCTCGCAGTGGATCGACATGGGGCCCAGCAGACTTCCCAGCACCGGGTGGCTGAGTGCTTGACTGCAACCGAATGTACGTGTCAAACACATAGTTGCTTTCCTCATCAGGCACATTGCTATCTGCCATGGCGACGTCGCCACGATCAGTATCCGCAGCCTGCCGTAGTATTGGCTGACGAGATTTTGGCGGCTTGGGTTGGGGTTTCAGTCGGCGACTGCTGCTCTTGACTCTTGCCCGCTGTTCCTCGGCCTGTATCTCCTGAAGCGCAATCTGTTGCAGCTGCTCAGCAAGTTCTAGAGACTCAACGTCCCATTTGCTATCAAGACCGGCCTTCCGGTCTGGTTCTGATTCGGCAGCGATGCCACGGCTAGGCTTGGTAGGTTTGTTCCAATTCTCAGCTCTCCACTTTCGTTCTTCGAGAGTAGCATTGGGCTTCTTCCGTGGCGGCTCCGTTGTTGAAGTAGTCTCGTCGTTCCCAACGTCTTTCACCCCAGGTCTGTCACACTCAGCTTCTTGGTCCCTATGGGCTTGCGCTGATTCAAGCAATTTCTCCTTGCTCTCCTCAAAGACTGCCAGGTCGGTTCTCTGGCTCTTTCTATTCCTTCGCGCACTGGACTTGAAGCTGGTTTGGGGCGGAGATGTAGGTAAACGAGTCATGGACAAATGAAATTTCCGCAGCTGTGGGCTCGCTCTGTCAGGTCTTTGTCTGTTCTCACTGTGTCTGATGGGGCGATTGAAGGATGTTGCTGGTGGGTGCTTCTCCGCTTGGGGAGACCTTTGACGATCTTGGGCCCCGTCCTGGAGATGTGAAGAGATAGCGTCCCCTGACTTGTCGTAGTCCTCGTCAAGTGTAGTAGTCCTCACGGAAGGAACCTTAGGCCCAGGAAGAATAGAAATGTCGAGTGTTGGGGGTGGGTCATTTTTTGGGTTGAAAGGACGCAACAATTGCGTATGGGCAGGTGCGACATCCTCATTGTCGGCAAGCCTCCAGACTGCGCTCGGTCTTTGCTTTTTCTTACGGATGTCTGCTCCAAATCAGAAGCCAGAGAGAGGCATGATATGTGAAACGCGCTCAAAAGCAGACTTACAGAGGGCATCTACGGGGTCCTCGTCGAGGCGTCTTTTGACTGTGATGCGCTCGGGAGGTAAAGCCATGTCAAACCTCTAGGTCGCGTACTTTGGTGGAGGAAATAAAGAGCAATATTCGTAGAAACACGAAGTACTTAAGACACTGCCTTGTAATTTATGGCTTAATTAGCGCCAATTTAAATTTCAACTTTCTACTGGAAGTAGCGCCTATTCCATGCTGCTCCTCATATCAACACTCTCCGTCAAGTACATGCGCTTTGATTCTAAAAGAAACACAAATCCAACCTTACACCTTCTCTAGCCTGCTGACAAGAAGCTTTTTATCCTGTCATGTCTTCCCCTACCACCTCCATTCCATTAAAGCCACTTGGATATAACCGTCTCTGTTAGGACAACATAATCTGCTCATGCCCAATTGATCCCAGTCTCAGTTCTTAGCGACGTTGTCCGTAAGCTTTCTGATACCACTCTCCAACTCCAAGTGACGGGTTTCTTAGAGGTGGGCCGTTTGGTGTCGCTGTCACCGCAATTTGTCCATTGCCAAGGCCCTGGCCTTGCGGCGTTCCTGCATATGCAGGGTGATTCCGGATGTCGGGTACTGCACCTCTGGCAGCACCCAGCTCTGCAAAATACTCTCTCCTCGCACTCCTTTCATAACTCACTCCGTTACAGATCTGGCTGCTTATGGTGTTTGAGCGATGACCTCTGCTGCTCGTTCCGCTTTGGCGAGCGCTGTTCGAAGAACGACTAACACCACTCCCATAATTTTGGCGCTGCTCTCCTTGTCCAAAAGCACCATGCGCACTTTCAGCCCGGCGGTGTGACGAAGCTCGCTGGTGACGATCAAAATCAGGCTCGCTCGCGCTTTGCTCCCTAGAATTACCCTCGTAACTGCGGGCATGCTCTTCAATGTGCTTATCCAAAGCTTGCAATTTCTCTTCAAGTCCTTTGATTAGCTCTTTGGCTCCATCATTGCCGCTAACGGCATCTTTCAAGTCTCCACGTAGACTACCGACATCCTTCTTCAAATCTTTGACTTCACCCTTGATTGCTCTTAGTCCCTTGCTTGTTGCGTCCTCCAGGTTCTCCAGACGTCGAATCGTCTGGTCCACCATCCTATCATGCTTGTCCGTAACCAGACGTGATAGAGACGCGAAAGCGGTATCGAGATGATGATGCACGGTCAGCTCAATCTGAGCCAATGCAGCTGGGACTGAGCCTGACCTCTGAAAATCGTACTGATTCTGTGGCGGCGACGGTACCGAGTTCATAGAATCGTGATGAGGCCAACGGGGAGGGAGAAGTGCTGATAGAGGAGGGTTGGTATTTGTAAGAGAGTTTCCTCGTGATTCTGAGGCCCAAGAGTTCGCGGATGTAAAGGCATGTTGATACTCAGGTAGGCGATTACTACTAGGGTTCGAGCCAGGCTCGTTCAAGAAGATTGGCGCCGGAGGAGGATGTGCATGGCTTGGGCTGCCGTAATTGTACCCGAGCGTGTCAGATGCCAAGCTTTGATGTTGATTCCTACTGTATGTCTCTGGAGTGGGCGCATTGCCCTTTGGCATCGGACTGAACGGAGGGAGCGAGTATCCCTAGGTTCGCTTAGTTGAACTCGTTGTGAAGGGCGGGGTGATACTTACAACGGCAGGGTCATTCTCCCAAACACCACCATAGATGCTGGGCGTGTACAGAGTAGAGGGCAAAAGCTCTCCCGTGTCCGGCATTTGCAGTCCGTTGGGCTGAATTGCAATTCCACTTGTGCCTGCATAAGGAGGTTTCTCATTACCGTTGCACGGGGCTGCATTCTCGATGATACCAGCGACACTATCAACTCGGTGCATTCCATGGCCCTCCACCACCCCGACTCCGCCCATTATTGCATATGTTCCCATCTTCGGAGGGTGCAGCGTCCCAGCTGCACGCATATGCTCCTGTGAGCTTACTGGCCCTTTGCATCCGTCCTGCACCTTGTAACCCGCTCGATGCTCCACAAAACCAGGAGCCTCACAGAGGGTAGGAGTAGGTAGTCCATTTTCTCTTAGATAGCGACGCGTTGGCACGGGCGTTGATTGAATCTGGCGCGTAGGAGCTACTATGTCTGCCGGAGGCGCGTCATAGGATATACCAAAAGGATCAGGTGCATGCGTTGCTGATACAGCTGCGGGGGACGTACTACGTTTGATTTCCTCTCCAGGCTGCAAGCCAAGGACCTGTACCGCTTTCTTGGGTATCGTTGGGGCCGACTGAGAAGTGGCTTCGGGTGTTTCCTTACCAGCGTTGGCTTTCGGCTTCGAGTTCGAGTATTTCTTTCGAAGTTGAGAAACGCTGACTTTTCTACTGCCGCTGAACAGTGGCTTAGGGGCAACAGGGTCTGTCACTGCTCGGTTCTTCGGAGGTTGTGTTTTCGGAGTTGGACTGACCAATGGTATGGCCGGTTGAATGTAGGTCTTTGATTGTAGAGGGGCCTTCGGCAACGGCGACTCATTTGGTGGGGCCGGCATAGGTTTGTGCTCGTACTTATCCCTACTTGTGACCATAATGCTGCTAGACGGCCCGTACGTGGGCTGATATTTCTGCTGGTGTTGATTCTGCTGCTGTGATTGCGCCCAGGAGTTGAGACCTGGCATTACAGGCTTTCGTTGGATGACATCAGGCAGCTTCACCCGCGGAACATTGTGTTCGATCATACTGGAAGCTAGTTTGTAGACTGCGTAGATGGGAGATGCAGCGAGGGCCTAGTATCTGCGACTGACTTTTGGACCGATGCGTAACGGTATATTGTAAGCACGGCGAAGTAATGATTCATGCAGGGGGTTTGATGGAATAGAGAAAGTGTTGAGAACGAGAAAGACTGGTAGAACCACTTTCTGGCTCTAGGAAACAGCATTCACAAAGAATTGTGGCACCCAAGACGAAAGCGCAGAGGATGAAGTTCTAAGCATGCCATGATTGTTTACCTTTAAGGCTCAAATATCGCCACTCTCCTCATCGCGGTACGATGATGACCTGTGCCGAGCACAACACGCCTGCGCGGTTCGAAGTATTTAGCTCCGTACGTACTCTCTTCGTAGAGGCTACACGAAGTGCCCGTGGCTGCCGAACGATTATATCTCATCTTTAGAAGACTCCACTGTTTGTTATATTCGGTCAATGCATCAAAGGTGCGGGCTTCAGCGAACCAATATCACAAAACACACCTCAACACATAGAATCATATGGAAATTTTGCGCGATTGTAAGGTCCTAAGTAAGTATTCTATCCGACAAGCTGGAATCAGCACTCTTTCTTGCCGCTGTGAGGTACATCTTTTCTTGATTCTTCCGAAGCCTCAAGTGCTTTGATCAATGTAGCACGTCAGCGATTACCGTCATTAGTAGGCGCCAGCTCTATGGATGTATCTTGCTGGAGCTGCAAAAGGCGTAAGACTCTTTCAGGGCCTGGCTCGGATTCCGTTGCCTGCTCGGTCTTCGGTGAAGCTGCTTTACCGCAAGGTGGGTGCAGCATCGATGCCGGTGTAGAAGAAGGTCCAAGGACTTGATCGAATTGTTGAGACTGATTTGGTATGGAAGGGTGACAGGGCAAAGCCGAACACGATTCAACGCCGTTTCCCATCATCAGACTCGGGTGGTGCACAATCAACGGCAAGAGACTATCGTTCCATCCCGAGGTGTCCACGGTCTTGCCAACATCATCGTCACTAGCAGTCATACTGGCCTCACTGGGGGCTTGTCTGTCTGGTCTTTGGACCTCGACAACATTGCATAGATTGCCAAACTCATTGGTTTCTAAAGCATTCATCAGCCTGATCAATAGCGCTGCTTGAGTCGAGACTCGTCACTATAAGTTTCATTTGGGTCGCAAAACCACGTCCCATCCGAAGACATAAAACGGAACAAATATTCCCCAGGTCCAAGATGGGTGTGGTGCCAGAAATCGAAGCGCTCTTCTCCGTTGGATTTCCTTTTTATGGAGAACGCGAGCATCTCAGTCTTCCATTTTGATTCCGTCCACGAGGCAGCAATGGAAACGGGTGGACGGAGCCCTTCACGATGTAGATGGACGACAACAGGATGTAAGTCTAGACCTTGCGACATGGCTGCGTCGTTTAGGGGTTTGCGACTACTGAAGGATGAGTCAATTGGGGAATATGAACACTTCAGAACGATTGACCGAGGGAAGATAACAATTGGGGATGATTGCCAATGCTGATACGTATACGGAATTTTACTTCTTTTGCATCGTAATGATGTGGAGACGAAACATTGCAACTTGGGAACTCGAAGAGAAGGCTAACTTCCTGGGGTAGCAACCTATGAAATCGTACAAGTACAGCTCTCCTTCCTCGACTACAGAGTGAGTAATAGGAAGACAAATCTCCATGTTGGAAGGAACGGGATCAAGCTCTCATATTTAACTTCTGCTAGGTTGGGGGTAGGCATGATGGACAAGGCAAAGTACCAGGAACACAACCCTCCACTGCGGAAGGAACGTGCTGAGTCTCCATTGGTGTCACACAAAGGATAAATTGAGGCCAACCAGTGTATTCAAAGTCTGAGTATGTTAGAAACATGTCACAGCTTTCTACTCGTAGAACGGCCCGGCGGAACAAATACCCTAGTGTGGATGACTTCATGCTTTAGATATCGAGCTTGTTGTAAGAAGGTGACTACAAAGACTCTTCAACCTTCGTCCAGGTTAGTTTTCATATACGTACTCACTTTACTTGGATCTCGACTCAATAATCCATCAACTGTCACTTGCTTCGAGGCCTCTTTGCAACGCAGCGGTGCTTCGTTGCTGCTCAACAACCGTGTATTCTTTGGATCTGTTAACTTCGAAGCTCTCAACATGCCCGAAGCTCCTGGCTTTAGAGCCATGGTTGTCACTTCACTTGGACAAACTACCAACGAATTTGCTCAGCTAAGACGAAATGGCCGATAGCGAAGCCGGCGCAGCCACTCTATATCCACATGTATCTTCACGAGCTATGAACCTTGATTTAAGCCAGCTCCCACCCGTCTACGTGCTAGCCACACACCTCTCTATCGACGAGCAACATGAAGCCGAAGACGTGCTCAGTAGTAGAGGAGCTCCTCTGACATACGACATCAAAGAGGCCAACCTTGTGCTTGCAAACGTTTCGAGAACGAGACGAGCGAAGTCTGAATTACAATGGAAAGGTGTTCGACTGGAAGATGTTAGTTCTGAAGATGGACTACATGTCTCTAGGTCTTCACCAGCCCCGAGAGATTCGACGCCAGCGAAAAAGAGAAGGAGATTAGCAAACGCACGAGATAGCAGAGGACAGCGGGCTGTGGAGGTCATTGATCCAAGCACAGCGTCAGAAACCGAAGAAGACGAAGTTGATACTAAGCCGATGTCTCAGCTTTCACTCTCCCGTGTCTCAACGTCATCCAGTATAGAAGCCTCTCACTCTGCATCAATGGCAGAGTCTTTCACGGACAAGGTGAAAGTTGTGAGACTTGATTGGCTCAACGATTCACTCATCGCAGGAAAGATCCAGAGTTTGGGACCTTATACGATTTATGAAGCGAGACTGCTTCGCACTGGGGAACCTGCGGTGGAGTCTCTTTCCATGGTCAAGTCAGTGGCAGTAAAGCCAGATTCGGTGATCGAAAAAAGTCCGTACGTGAAGGAAGGAGTTCTTCCGGGCATTGTGGAACGTGCAAATGCAGATCCGAAGCCGGCTATCAAGCGATACAACAAGCATAGCCGTATCAAGGATGCCGCAAGACGAGATGTTGTAGGCAAAAGCTTCTCCTCTTCTACTCAGACAGCCAGCCAACCCCACACCCAGTCTATTACTCGGCCTACTCAGCTATTGCATCAAACTACCTCAGAGCATGACGAAGCAGTAAGCAGTGCTATGCCAGCGCTGCCGGATTGGGTGAAGGGAAAGAAGATATATGCCTGTGAGCGTGCAACGCCACTGAACTCGCCCAACAAAGACTTCATAGCCGAGCTCAAGAAAATCAAGCTAGCCCGCTTGCTTACCCTTGACGAAATTGGTGTTCGGGCCTATAGTACCAGCATCGCCTCTCTAGCGGCATATCCTTACCCAATCCAAAGCACACGCGAGATCCTAGCTCTGCCAGGATGTGATCAGAAGATCACCCAACTGTTTCACGAATACAAAACCACCAATCACCTACAAGCCGTTGAAGACCTGGAGGCAGACCCAGCCCTTAAAGTCCTCCGCGAGTTCTATGAGATATGGGGCGTTGGAGCTAAAACAGCTCGAGAATTCTACTACGACAAAGGCTGGCGTGACCTTGATGATATCGTCGAGCATGGCTGGAGAACCCTATCCCGCGTCCAGCAAATCGGCGTCAAATACTATGACGAGTTCCTACTCAAAATCTCCCGCGCCGAGGTCGAGTCCATCACCGCGACAATCACCCACCACGCAAAACTCGTTACAGACGCCAATGTCGAGACCATCATCGTGGGCGGCTACCGACGAGGTAAAACCGAAAGTGGCGACGTGGACGTAATCCTCTCTCACCGCAACGAAGCCATGACTTACAACCTCGTTGACCGAGTCGTCAGGTCTCTAGAAAAACAAGGCTGGATCACACACACCCTAACCCTGAACTTGACAAATACGAAACGCAACCAAGAACCTCTCCCCATCAGCGCAGCTATCCAAGGCGGTCACGGCTTTGACACTCTCGACAAAGCCCTCGTCGTATGGCAAGACCCAGATTGGCCCACGAAGAAAGCTGATCTCGCTGCGAACCCCAAGGCAAAGAATCCAAATCCACATCGCAGAGTCGATATTATAATAAGTCCGTGGCGGACGGTTGGGTGCGCGATTGCGGGATGGACATCTGGGACTACATTCCAGAGAGATTTGAGACGGTATGCTAAGTATAGGAAGGGGTGGAAGTTTGATAGTAGTGGGGTTAGGGAGAGAGGGACTGGGAGATGGATAGATTTGGAGGGATGGTCGAATAAGAGGACGAGATGTACGAGCTGGCAGGAGGCTGAGAGAAAGGTCTTCGAGGGAATGGGGCTGGTTTACCGAGAGCCTTGGGATAGGTGCACTGGATGAGAAGATTTTGTACATCACAGTCAATTGAATACATGAAGAATAAGCCATACAATGATCATAATAGCACACAGCTGATTCGCTCGTAAACATTGTACAGCCAACATGACCTCCAGCATCTGACCTCAATACTCAAAATCATCATCAACACTCGGCCCCTTATTCTTCCCAACCCCCTCCTGCTTCTGATACATCTCAACAACCATCCTACTCCCCGTCGCCTCATCAGCCTTCTTGTCCTCCCTCTCCTTGATAAACCTCGGAAACCTCAAACTGATCCCCTTCCCACTACCATCACTCAACGCATCAGCACCAGCTTTATATCTCGGACTAATCGTCAAATCCGCAGTCTTCACTTCCCAGACGAAACGCGGTTCAAACCATACATCTGGTTGGTCTTTAGGGACGGTGCTGTGCGAGTAGAAAGGTTTAGGGCGATCGATGGTGTGGTCTTTTAGCTTGGTGTGGAGTTCTTCGAGGATGGCTTCTGAGAAGCCGGTGCCGATGTTGCAGACTGTTTCGTAGCTTTCGTTGGAGGAGTTGTAGCATGCTAGTAGGAACGCGCCGTATACGGATGTGCGTTTGCCTTTACCGTAGTACGCTCCTAGGACGACGAGGTCGAGAGAATCTCCTATGCCGGAGAGGTAGTCTTTTTTCACTTTGAGCCAGTTGCGGCTGCGTTTGCTGGGCTCGTAGCCGCTTTCGTTGGTGTCGAGCATTTTTACCATTAGGCCTTCGCAGGAGGCTTTGACCGACTCGTCGAGGAGGGTTTGGATCTCTTCTAGGTCGGAGGTGTTGCCGTATTGAGCGAAGGAGAATTCGCCTTCTGCTTCGGAGAAGGCTTCGCGGAGGAGTTCACGCCGTTCGCGGAGAGATTTTTGGACTATGGATTTTCCGTTGTAGAAGAGCATGTCGAAAGCGAAGACGCAGACTTTGACAGTCACGTCTTCGGCTTTGACGTCCTTACGTTTTCTTGTCATAAGCTGCTGGAATGGTAGGACTTTCTTCTCTACCAGATCCCATGCCACTGTCTCACAATCGAGCACGAAACTCTTGGTTTCTGGTTTGATCCAGGTGTTAAGCTTCGTCAGGATATCTGGGTATTTCTTGGATAAGTCTTCCGAGTTTCTGGAGAAGATGGCAGAAAGGCCTTTTCCCCCCTTGCCTTTCAATAAAGAGCTGGGATACTGCTGCTGTGAGTCTTCAGCGACGTAGTGTATCTGTGCTCGCTCGCCATCGTACTTGTATTCACAGGTAAAGTTCTTCCCTTCGAACCGGTCGAGAACCTCGGTGATTGACTTGGTAGGCTTTGCCAACATTGGCTTCAAGGGTACCCCAGGTTGCAATCTACAATTCTCGCGCAGGTGGAAGATGCCATGCTCAATCATTGCAGGAATAATGACCTCATAACTTGGCAGCTCACTGTAGACGGTCTTGAGGATCGCCTCTCCTTCCGCCAACTTCTCCGTGCTGGGTAGCTTGTTGCATTTCTGCTCTGTCTCATGGATCACCATTGCATGGGCTAGGCCGACGAGGACGGTCTTCTCAGCTAGGCCAAGTCTCAATTTGCCCTCCAAGAATCGTATAATGAATTTAGCTTCACTCGCTCCACCCTTGTCTTTTGTGATGTCAATGCCTTTGCTGCCTTTGCCAGCATGCGCTGCATCCGCTGCCGACAACAGCTTCTTGATGCCCGCGATCTTTCTCCCTTGTGAGCCATCGCCGGAGACAGTCGCAATACCCATGAGACCTTCAAGGACTCCCCTTACGGTCAAAGGCTTAGGTTTGAACATGGTAGGCTGGTTTGAACGACTCTTTGCTGCAACAAGTCCTAGGTCTCCTATTTCATTTTGATCGGCTTTGATTATCTGAAGGCTTCTACCGGTTGATTCGCCAATGGCCTTCATGATCAATGACTCTCCAATGCCAAGCTCTATGCCGGCGTAATCAGCAGCAAGTTTGTTGATCATAAGCTGGACTGTAGGTAAAAGGTCTTGAGGTGTGAGTCGTAGCACCTGACGAAGGAAGAGCGAGCAATGAGCTGATATGATGAGGCGCTTCGTAGTCATCTCTATCAACGAGAACGTAGTACACAATGCTGCATATGGGACCGGCTCTCCTGGTTTCCAATCAGGATAAGGATCCTTTCCACTACTCTTCAGCGTTGACTGGACTTTCTCTCGAGCTTTTGCAGCAACCTCGGGCTTGTCTTCCTCCTCAGACTCAGCTTCATCCTCGTCCATCTCGGAAGCAGTCTCATCAGGAGCCTCTTCGTCATCGGCTTCGACCGCGGTCGAAGAAGACGGGACTGCTTCCGTTGATCCAGCTTTTGCCTGATCTGAACTTGTCTTTGCGGAGGACTTGTTGGTAGTCTTTGATGATTGCTTGGGCTCAAGCTCCTTGTTCTCGGCTTTTGAAGGAGCAGCTTTCATATTCGCCCTATCCTTCTTGGGTTCCACAGCCTTAGCCTTTGCTGATTGCTTAGGCTTCTCTTGTGGCGCAGTCCGCCTCGACCTCTTCCTTACGGGCTCATCGTCGTCTTCACCGTACTCATCTCTCATTTCCTCGTTGCTTCGTTTTGGAGGCGACTTTGGGGTGCTTTGCGGTGGGGATGACGCCTCGCCATTTGTCGAAGGAGCTTCGGCTCTGACAGAGGCCACGCCATTCCCATCAATAACAGCAGCATGGGTCTCAGGCCCTATATCCATTTCATCATCCCCGTCCACATTTTCAGTTTTCACATCCTTTGAGTCTTCACCCTCTTCTGACTTCTCAACTCCATCAACTGCTCCATCGTCTTCCTTCACAGCCACTGACGCTTTGGGCTTCTGAAAAGCTAGTGTAGACTGCTGCGGCTTGGGTCCAGATCCGTTGGGCTTCCCAAAGAATTTGCTATACTCATAACATGCATTAGTAAACGAGTATATGTAAAGTATAGAAAGAAGGAAGCATGCACCCTAGGGTCTGCTGCTGCGACTTAACGTACCCTAAGGTAGCTTGCTTTGGTGGCATGGTAGTAATGGATGTCGGTAATCTGCTGGTCAACTGATTCGTAGAGAGTAGCCCGCGATTGCATTGACTACATCGCCGGTTCAAGTATATGGTTCGCGCGACTGCGGGGAGAAAAGAGCGTGAGAGAGGGAAGGTCAGTGTGCGAGATATAGGAAAGTGAATCCTAGTAGAGCTGGAGGCAGCCAGAGCGGCGAGATCCAGAGTTTGAATGCAGTGAATCGCGTCACCAAGGCTTCCATTGTAGAAAGTCGCGTTCGCGTAAAGTGGTTCGACGCTAGAGATGGACGCTAAGTGCTTCCGAAAGTCTGGACGAAAGGTCCCAAGCAGTTGCCTCAGGCAGCTCTCGTGCGAGAGGTTCACTGCAGTTTGTCCGTCATACTGAGCTCCAATTGGGCGATATCTTGGAATTTTAGGAACATACTCGACCATTCAGTGCGCTGTGCGAAATATGGGAGACGTCCGAATCATCTCGTCTCTAGCAAAGCCATCTATTGAATCTTGCCAGCCATCAGGTCGGCTCCTCCTCTAGACCATGGAAGTCGTAGTCACCATAGTCTACATCGCCGATTGTATTCCGAACATTTCAAAAGTGAAATGGTGGTTTAATTTCTGTCAGGCCGTTCTATTGGGCAACAAAGTCCCCTCTCACTTTGCTCATGCTCGCCGCTACATTAATGGAGATGCTAATGCCTTCCGCCAGTCTTATGCTATGTTATTAGATTTCTGACCCTACAGATGCCGCCTCCGTGGTTACCAAGGCATCACCTAACAGTGTCAATATCTCGTTATGACCGAGCTGCCGAGACGTCTTCTCAATAACAATCGAAATACCCAGACAGATCGACACTTCACCCGGGAAACTCTCAGGAGACACAGGGATTTCTCTTGAATCGAGCCAGGCAATCTTGGGCTGCCAATGCACGTTATCTGTGGAACGATAAAACATGAACGCCGTGTGCTATCGTCACCAGGTAAATGACCGGAAACTGACCTCGGCTCTTGTTGAACTCTGGAGAGCCAGGATTGTATAAGTAGCTCCGGGGCAGCGCTTCGGGGCGTCTTTGACCGAAGCCTTACCGAGACGCCAAGGTCTGAACGTGGCTCTGTTTCCATAATGCCCCAAGCAACATCTCCTTCAGCCAGACTGTCAACCATACAAGCACACATGGACGGCGGCAATCCCACTGTTTTCCACGCGGACAATGTCCCTCAAGCGCCAGAAGACCCGCTTTTCGGGCTTATGGCTGCTTATAGAAAGGACGACTTTGAGAAGAAAGTCGACTTGGGCATTGGAGCTTATAGAGACAACAATGCTAAGCCGTGGGTGCTGCCAGTGGTCAAGCAGGTATTATCGGGTCCAGTGATTTGAGTGGAAGCTCCTACATTTGCTTACTCGAAGTTCAGGCAGACGAAATACTACGAAAAGATCCAAATTTAAACCATGAATATCTCCCTATAGCCGGCCTTGCAGACTTCACATCAGCGGCTCAGAAGCTCATCCTTGGTGCGGATAGTCCAGCTATTAAAGAGAAACGGGCACGTCCTCCTTGCACCCTCGACCCCAAGCCCTATTAATCCTGTTGTAGGTTGTGACTTTCCAAACCATCTCCGGCACCGGCGCTGTCCATTTAGGCGGTCTCTTCCTCGCACGCTTCTACCCTCGTCCTTCCAATCAGCCCATATACTTCTCGTCTCCGACATGGGCCAACCACAACCAAATCTTTACAAATGTCCACCTCCCAATAAAAACCTATCCCTACTTCTCTCCCCAAACCAAAGGTCTCGACTTCGAAGGCATGCGCTCAACGATCGAGCAAGCTCCGGAAGGAAGTATTATGCTTCTGCATGCATGTGCTCATAACCCTACTGGCGTCGACCCAACACGCGATCAGTGGAAAGAATTAGCTAAGGTAATACGAGCCAAGAAGCATTTCCCCTTCTTCGACTGCGCATACCAAGGTTTCGCATCCGGCGACCTCGAGAACGACGCATGGGCGATTCGATACTTCGTCTCCCAAGGATTCGAGCTCTGCATCGCCCAATCGTTCGCCAAGAACTTCGGTCTATATGGAGAGCGAGCAGGAGCTTTCCACTTCGTCACTGGTGCCGGCCCAGATGCTCAGAACACAATTGGCCGTATAGCATCTCAGCTAGCGATTCTTCAGCGCAGTGAGATCAGCAACCCACCGGCGTATGGTGCCCGCATAGCCAGTCTTGTGCTCAACGACCCAGCTCTGTTCAAAGAATGGGAAGCGAATCTGCGGACCATGGCTGGGCGGATCATCGATATGCGAAAAGCGTTGAGATCGAAGTTGGAAGAGCTGAACGGTAAAGAGGGCAGTTGGAAGCACATCACGGATCAAATTGGCATGTTCAGCTTCACTGGCCTGACAGAGAAGCAAGTGCTCAAGATCCGGGAAGATGCCCACGTGTATATGACGAAGAATGGGAGGATAAGTATGGCCGGTTTGAACACTGGGAATGTCGAGTACACGGCCAAGGCGATTGATAAGGTCGTGAGGGAGACGGAGTAGGGGAGTGAGGAGGCGAAGTCGAAGCATGGTTCAGCGGGTCTGCAAAACATTGGCATATAGAAGGAAGTTTCTCTGCTCAGGGGTATCATTGCCTCCACTCAAATCCAGCAAAACAATTTCTCACCCAAAATGTCCCTTCTCTTTGGTCTTCGAATCCTCAGAATATCAGATCCCAAGTGATCAAAAACCCGCACAGCCCACAACTAGCCCAAAACACCATCCGTGCCGTACTCTTCCTCTCAGTGGCCCTCTTCAGCTCTTTGTTCCCACCGCCCACATTATCAGTCGTAGACAGCGAGTCAGCGACAAGCTGTGATATATTCGCACTTTGGATGTCCAGATTCTGCACTAAGGTGGTCTGGAGCTCGGAGATTTCGAGCATAGAGCGCTCTGCTGTTCTATAATGTATGTGAGCATATTGTAAGTACGGGGGTGGGCAAAGTGGGAGTTGAATGGCCAATTGACATACCGTACTTGATCGAGCGTATCCTCATAATGCTTCAACATATCCTGATTCTCCCTCGCAAAAAGCTGTAACTGTTCCGGACTCAACTGCTGCTCAATCTGCCTCCTATCCTCCTCATCCATAGCTGCCCCCCTCCCTCCCTTATACCCACCACTACCACCACCAGCCCCTCCCCTTCCCTCCTCTTGAGGATCATACCCATTCATTTCCCCCAGATCAAAACCTCCCGCACCCCCCGTCCCCTGAATTCTATGCAACACACTCCTCCCCCTCTCCACCTCCCTCTCCAACCTCCTCTCCATCATCCCCCTCTGCACCTCCCCCACCCCCTCCAACCTCCTCCCCAAAAACCAAAGCACACTATCCCTATGCACAGCAACAAACCTCAACCTCTCCTCCTCAACCTCCTGCTCCGGACTCTTCTCCCCTCCTGTCCCACCCCCAGCTGCCCATCGTCCCAGCAATCCTTTCGAGAACTTGGATTCTAGGACGCGCGACTGTGATATGCGGCGTATGCTTTCTGCTTCGGCGAGTTGACGGATTGAGGCATTGAGGTCGCGGAGGAGGGTTTTGGAGGAGGCGTCTATGGCGTCGCGGTCTGGGTTGGAGAGATAGGTGGTGTCTTTCGGGGGGCTGTGGGGCAGCTTGGAGGTTGAGGGGTGGGCATGGTGGCGGCGGGGGGGTGGGGAGGTGGAGAGGTAGGCTTGGCGGATTGAGAAGAGGTAAGTGTGGAGGGAGAGGATGTGGTCGTTCTGTGAGGGGTTTTAGTATGGCTGGTGTGAGGTATAGAGATGGGGGATATAGGGAATGGGTACTATTCGGTATGCTTCTTTGAGGAATTCATCGCGTGTATCTGAGCGCTTGCGGGGAGAGTGTTTGAGGTGGGTGTTGTGCTTTTTCAGGAGGTCGTTCAGGAGGGGTGTGAGGTCTGACATTGTATGTTACATGATTCGAGGAGCCATATAAGATTGTTTTGAACAAAGGTCTCTAGCGCGCCAAGCGCTGTCTAAAGGTAGTTTCTTGTCACGTCAGATCATGGGCATCAAAGGTCATGTAGGCTTGTGGAGACACATCAAAACTGTAATTTAGAGGGGAATGTCTCTTGTTCCACGCACACACTCAAGACTAGTCTTAGAATGCATGATCAAGAATATCATTCCGAAAGGTATCCAACCAATATAACTATGCACACATCATCCATAAATACCATGTCCAAGCTCTAATGCATGCTCTACCAGAGTTCCATATACACAGATCCTATCTCTCCATTCATCAATCCTATCCTCCACCTCCGCCGCTTTCCCTTACCCTCTTCTCGACCTTTTCTCTATGTAGTCGGTTCTTCAAATGTACCTCGAAATTATTGACTCCCGTCTCCGGCCCCGGCGTATACAGCTTGCCTGGACAATCCAAACACTTAATTCTTGGGTAATACATATATTTCATGTCATGAGAGTTTGGCTCGTTAGGCTTTGCGTGAATAGGCAAGTCGGTAATGGTAGAAACGGCTGTGTAGCGCATTGCGCCTTCGAACAGATCGTCAGGGTAGGCTTGTTGAAGCTTGGAGAGCGCATGACCCAGCCACGCCGGTGGCGAAGGCTGTAAATAAGGATGTTAGCATCTTCTGGCCGTATAACAAATATCAAAGTGTTGGAACGAGCTTAGCGAATCTATGTTTTTGGTGCAGTAGCGGCATAACAAGCGCGAGATCACGAATGAGGAAAGGGCTGGATTACCATGGGATGTTGTGGGCTGGGTGGACCGAGGGCATCCACCCTGCCTATTTGCGCTGCATGTGGGTGAAGAGGATTCACGCCTTCCTTGTGCTCTCCTGGGCTACCATGCTGTCGTGAAGGATTTTGTGCTTGTGAGCCGGGTGTTGTTGGCGGTCCCATTGAGCCAGGCGCAGGCGTGCCACGCCCCGGTGTTGCGCTCAGAGACCTTTGGTGGGAGGTGTGTTCGAGCGGTGTAGGCTTGCTTCTTGTCTTCATATCTCGTAAAAGTTGCCGGTAGCGTTCTCGAGGTATCTTTAGCTTGACGATGAGGGTCGGTGGGGAGTCGTCCACGCTTTCCTCTCGATAATCCCTCCCACCAAACCTGCGTCCTGATGTTCGCGTCTCATGATGGTGAAGTATCGATGCTTCTGGGGTTGCCGATCTTGCAAGATTACCCCGCATTGCAGCTTGCGCCACGGTTGCTGCACCTCTCATTCCTCGTGTTCGTGCGGTTCCCGCAAGCAGATGCGCTGTAATTGCAGGGGAGTCCGGAGCGGATTCTTCGCTCTCCGATTCTTCAGAATCATCTAGGCCGTCTTTGTGCCCGTATCCTGGACGTCGTTTACCAGATGCAGTAACTGTTCGTTTGAAGATTCTACTATCCTCCAGTGACTCTGCTGCGCCTGGAAGAACAGATGACACAACCAGCGTCCGTATGGTTCGTCGACGGTCTTTCAAATCTGGTAAAGCCGGCCCGCCTCGTCGGTTTACGGAACGTTTTTGCCGGCGTTCTTCTCTTGATAACGAGAGCTCCGTCTTTTCGAGGTCGGCCTCGTTGAGCTCGTAAAGATAAGGTGTGAAATCTTTTGCAGCTTGATAGGGTCGGAATGGCGATGGCATTGGCGAAGGTAAGAAACCAGCTTTGAGTTCCTGGTCCTCGACAGGCCGTCCATCGAATGGATGGCCTGTCACGTACAGACTCCGGGTGAAAAGCTGGCTTTGTTCCCGTATCGAATGGGCTATTGCTGTAGTGAACTCTCCAGCTAAGGATAGATCTTGTGTCATTTGCTTCGCAAAAGCCTCAGGTGAATTCTCTGCGTTGTTGATTTCCCATTCGAATTGGTCCATAAGTGTATGCTGGCCAATGGTGATGTTAAGCTTTATAGTTATTCGCATTTCGTCATCCTTGTACGCATTGTAAGGCAAATGCGGATCTAGAGATTCTTCGTCGATAAAAGCATGCGGGTAGAAGTCCTGGAGCTGTTCCTGAAGACTTGCGCTGACTTGTTGTACAAGAGGGCCGCACTGCTCCAGCGGTAGCTTGAAGTCTTCGACAAGCTGTTGGGCAAACAAGTCTGGGGAGACGACCCTGTCGTGCAAATTCCAAGTGAAGGTGTCTCGAAGTCTAATTTTGTCCCACTCAATGTCTAGTCTTATGGGTACAAGTTCGTCGAGTTGTTCTGACTGCGTTCCAATGTCCTTCCTAGATACGCGTAGCTCCTTCGTCCTCATTCCACCCGCTCTTCGTCGCTGATGAGGTAGGACAATCTGAGGTTGCGCACTGTTATTGGTGCCATTTCCGAGGTTACCATACCGGCCATAGCCATGACCAAAGATAACTGCAGGGTCACGTAGAGGTCCTGCTGGTGGCGCTAACCAGTTCGGTCGATCTTGAATTTCCTCATCTGGGACCCGTTGGCTGAGCTTGTAATTATCCTTGTCCGCTTTGTCTTGATCCGGGTCAATGCCACGTAATTTCATCCAAACATCTCTTTCGGCCACTTTGTAGCGATGAAGTATTTCCTGTTCGTCCGCGTATTTGTTTTTGACATGAACGGAAACGAGCCCACGTTGGACGTATTGTTCCATCTCGACATTCTCGAGTCCTTCAGCGTCCGGGTCATTGGGCCCACGCGGCTTCAAGACTCTGTCATGGTTTGATGATCGAATAATACGTGTGCCAGACCTAGAGCGCTTCCTTGTCTGGATAGTACCATTGGGCAAATTGGCCAATTTGTTGGGCGTCTCAGATCTTTGAGAGGGCTCATTCTCTGCTCCATCATTCGCTATAGAGAGACCTGAAGCAGCCATTACCGCTTTCGCCTTCTCTTTCCGTTCTTGCATGGGTTCTCCAGGTTGAGTATCGGTGGTATCTCCGTTCTGTACGGCGCCATTGCGCATGTCATTCTTCGGCGTCTCCTTGATTCCGTTCTGTAGGGCACCGGTAGAGAAGGAATCTTGAGATGGGGGGGGTGTGTTTGTTGACCGAGGGGAGGTAGGAGACGGCATCATAAATAGCGGGTAGGATAGGGGATTGGCGCGGGCGAAACGGCCTCAGTCATCGATAGGACCTAGCGACCATCTCTCTAGAGGCTAAGAGCAAGTTAGCTGTATTCCCAATAGAGAACATGAAGCTCTTTGGCCGGCAGACACACGCGACATCCCGCCTCTTCATGGACAGGAAAGGCTGTGAAGCGGGCCACCCAGAAAGGGCAAGCAGTCATCGGACAGGGACTCCGGCGACAACACAGCCATCACCAAACATACAGCAAGAAGCAGAATAAAGGATATACTTACCATTCGAATAGCTTTTAGAACCGCGATAGTCGCGTTCAGATCTTGATTAGGAATTATTGGCCTAGAGCAGTGTCGCAACCATACCGAGCCGGAACAATTCAAGACATTTCGCCGCTAGCCTAATAGGGCTCATCACTGATTGGCCTATGCTCCACTATACTTCTCTTTCTCCATGCTAGCTTCCTGTAGCTTCCTGCAACGGTCAAAGCGATCCTGTGATACTGAACACATGGCCATCCAGGTTCAGTTGATGGGGTCAGAGTGCTTGACTCGCTACAGTCTTACCATTACTCCACTTCTCCACATCTCTCCCTCAACGATTGAAGAAGCATAGCAACTCCGGCAAACCTAAATTCTACTCACCCACACAATGGCAGGCCCACCGCCCGACATACCGGGCCAGAAGATGACAGGAGACGATCTGTGGGCGTTAAGGCATCAAGTGGCTGGGCTACTCAATCGCTCGAACACCAATTTCCCTGGCGCTCAACCAGTCAGTTTCGCTGCACGACATATGCTAGAGCTCCAAAAGCAAGACTACTTCGTCTGTGAAAAGTCTGATGGCATACGATGCCTCATGTATCTTACAACTGACCCTGGCAACATGGAGGAGGCTACGTTTTTGATTGATCGAAAGAATGAGTACTACCATGTCCAAGGTCTACATTTCCCTAAATCCGCCGAAAGGGAGAAAGCAGCCGCTTTTCACACCGACACGATTTTCGATGGCGAACTAGTGAACGATATCATCAATGATCCAATTTCGGGTCCAAAGACCCAGCTCATGTATCTTGTTTTCGACTGTCTGGTGCTCAACGGTGACCGCCTAATGCACCAAACACTCGACAAGCGGATTGCAAAGTTCAGAGACATCGTGTTCAATCCATATGAGATATTGTACAATGAGACGTTCAAGGAGGAGAAGCAATACCTACCCTTCCTTGTCGACTGGAAGAGGATGGAGAGGGGTTACGGGATTGAGCACATGTTCAAACAGACTTTGCCTCAACTGCCTCACGGCAATGATGGATTGATATTTACCTGCAGAACCTCTCCATACCAATTTGGAACCGATCAACACATTCTGAAATGGAAGTCTGCAGAAGAGAATTCGATCGACTTCAGGATGACACTTGAATTTCCACTAGTTGAACCAGACAGCGATGATGAAGACCAGAGTCCCTACACAGATTATAGCGCCATACCGCAAGTCAAACTAGCAATCTATGGTGGTGACAGAGGTGGCTATATTCCATACGGAAACATGTTCGTGGACGTTGGAAAATGGGAGGAGCTGAAAGCTCTGAATGAACCTATGAATGATCGGATAGTGGAGTGCTCCTTAATCGAAGGGAACATATGGAGATTCATGCGTTTCAGGGATGATAAACACGAAGCCAATCACATTAGTACGGTGGAAAGCGTGATGGAAAGCATACAGGACAAGGTGTCGGAAGAGGACCTTATCAAAGCCTCAAAGGCGATTAGGGATGAATGGAAGAGAAGGGAAAAGGAGAGTATTGAAAAGCAGAAAGCAGCAATGGCAAGACCGGCTGTAAATGGGCAAATAGATCAAGTCCGGAATGGCAGTGTGGGAATAAAGAGAAAATTTGAGGGCAATGACGAGACTGCTAGAGGGACCGATGGGGTGTGACGAACGGTGGAGGGGTTTTTCATCATTGGAGAAGAGGACCCATAATACCCGATCAGCATTGGGCATAGTGCTCTTGGCTTGCGTGACTATATGGTGTCCAAAATGATCGACTACACTCATCACATGCCAAGTACACACTACGAGATGACCAGTGTCCACTTGCCGATTTTCTCCACTATAAATCCTTGATTAGGACTTAAGGTCTTCGACGAACGTGAGAGTGAACGGAGCCGAGCCATGTATGTTTCTCCTTTCTTTTAATCGTGTGATTGGGCCGCCTATTAATGGATGCAGTGGAACAAGGGGGAATTCCTGAATCGGCCATAGAAAGCCCAAGATCCAAGGTATTTGCACGGCTGAATAGGCATGTGAATTAGGACAACAACAACAGTATGCCTTTGTCACCTCTGACTAAGATATCATTGCTTCTCAATGCCCATGATATGCACTCACATTGAATATCTAAGTAGCTCTGAGTGCTTTCAAAGATGGCAGGGGGTCGATTTCGACATGTGCATGCACAAGCTGGTAATCCCAACCCATCGAGCATCATAGAGGATCTGAGATAGTCATCTAAGACCCATACGTGGCGCCACGCCCCACCGTCTCCATCTCGAGATCCTTTCCCCATTCCGCCATTTCTGACTCCACCCCCCCCGATTAGCTTCCGCCGCTTCCTCTCGAGCTCTGCCTCCAGCTGCGTAAGCTCCAGCTCACGCTTCGCCCCCAATACAGCACCTGCCGGCTCGCTCTCATTCTCCGAAAAGCCGGGATGAGTTTTGCTCTGCGATTCCTTGACGACGGGTGACACTTGTACTTCGTCTTTTGTCTGCAGCATGATTGCCTGTCTTGCTTTGGCGGTCTTCAATTTGTCGGCATATCTCTGAGCTTGTTCTTCGGCAATACGAACAGCTTCTTCTGCTACCCTAACTGCAACCCGGTCTTCCATCATTTTTGACTCAGCTGCTGCGACCATTCCGTTGGGGATGTCGCCCTCTCGACACCGCTTGAGCTCTTCCTCGGATTCATTGGCTTGCCTCCTAGCACGTTGTGCTCCCCTGGCAGCTTTGATGGCCTTGATCTTCGCTTTCGCGAGCTTTCTCTCCTTCTTGGTATGAGTCATGACGAATTTGCGCAAGCGTGATCTAACAGGTGGAGTATATGTGGAATCTCGCTTTACGACCTTCTTCTGACGATGCCGGTCTACCGCAAGATTCAACACGGCCTTGGCCTCGGTGACGTCTTGAAGAATTTGCTGGTCTGGATGCTCAAGTTGAGCCAATAGCACTTCTTTCGTCTTGAGCTCCATTTCGGCTTGCGTGATGGCGTGATCTCTCCTAGTCATTGTGGACTGGAAAATGCTCCAACTGAGTGTCGAATGAGGAAAGGCGGGTCCAGGCGTAACAGGGGTGGAGAGGATGTGAACGAGTCAAGTAGGAGACGACTATGAGGTCACAAAGAAAGGAGAGGTCTCACGGCGAAAGTCGAGATGCAGTCGAAGAGTTAGGAATGGATGTGTGATGTCGACTTCGCGCGTGTAAACGCTAGCGCGTTCAAATTTTGCCTCGCAAGTTCACTCAAGTTGCTGCTTGACTGCTAGATGAGTCTTACAGGAGCCAGGAACTGTTCCACGTTTCGGAGCCAAAACCAAGCCGTTCGTACTCATCATACGCGGATATGGTAACATGATGCACTGCAATCTGTCTGACTAAATAATTGCATTCCAATTCCCTAGCAATTCGAGTCCCATTACATGCTCTGACTTACCAGACTCAATGCTCTGTTCAACCCCTGTCTCCTATATCTCATGTTCCTCCTCCAGCTTCCCGGGCATGCTTCTTCATCAGTTCGGCACCTTTCGCCTCAGCTTTAGCCTTATGTGTGTTTCTCCAAACTGGTAATCCTTCGAGGAATGCCTAATGGTGCTCTACTACCAAGCTTTAGTAGTTTGATGTATACGAACAATGCCCAATGCAAAGTTTGTTCAGCTGAGAGAATAGAGCTTTAGCGCTTTGGGCGTTTGCAACTCGGATCTACGTTCATATGGCAGTGTCAAGAGGTTGCTGAACCTGGATCTTGCAGGTCAGTCGGGAAGCTCGGCCAACGGCATTCTTCGAGCCGTAGCAATACTCTCGCCACCATTGCCGCTCGTGAACCGACATTCTGGTGGCGTCTTGCAATGACATTCCCACACCAAGCATCCTGCCATGGGAAACCGACCGATGAGGTCGATCATGAGCACTTACACGACTTCGGCCGAGACAAGTGACGAGTAACGTGTAGTGACGGATCCAAACAACAGCTGACCATCTGATCAAAGAGAAAAAAACAACTGTCACGCAGGGTGAAGATCCAGTAGTAGGTTGAGTATCGCACAAACCAGAAACACTGTGATGGGAAGAGTGAGCGTCGAACAGGTCTTGAATATATTGATGAAAGGAGCGTAAGTTGCACGAGGCATGCCTCTATCAAAAACACATCACGCGAGAAAATATTTCGCTGTGAGCAAGATACATTGATATGCGATCAGAGACTTTCTAAGAGCCTAGAATCGCAGTCACCACTAACCACAACAATCAGAAACCGGTCTACTTTCGAGTGTACGAAGAAAGTTTGACAGACCGAGCAATTCATCTAGAACGGGAAAGTCCTTCCACATGTACATTTACTGATCCTGACTGTTCTAATATCGTCACTCGTCGAAGAGGGAAAGAAATTTTCTCTTGCGCCAGTCTCTATTCGTGTGCTTGGAGAGCTGGGAAGGAGCTCGGTAATAGCTTCGAGGGCGCTGTGAAGGACCGCCAAACGCAGATCAGCCGATATATTGCCTCCAGCGGTCTCCAGAAATGCCCTCAATTTCAGAGTGGTTGCGCTAGAATGGGCTTTTCTGCCACTCCAAGAGCTAACAGTGTATTGAATGTCTAGTGTCGTAATGCCAATCGACGTACAATCTACGCTTTGGTTGCGGATACTTGATACGAGAATGGGTACTTCAGGCCTGGTTCGCGTAGTGTCATGAGTCGTTAGGATTCGCCTCCCTACATTGACAAGTACCACGCCTTCTCGTCGTTGTCAATCAAGCATTGTACTGGATTGCGCGGGCATTCCATGTCAGGGTTACAATGTAGTAGCAGAGATACTGGTCCTCCGCGATATCTGGATCAAGTTCCATATCCTCAAATATAACACCGTCCTTGACAAGTCTTTCCTTTGCGGCGAAGGGCCGCTTCTCAGACTTCTTTCCATCTGCTAGACCATGTATTAATCAATTGCCAGGCCAGCCATACGGGGAGAGTTTGCAGAGCCATCTTACCTAGTCTGTGTCCCAGCCAGCCTGTGCGCTGTGTCTTCCGTTCATCTAGGATCATAACCTGGTCACCGTGAAGCGGAAATTGCCAGCCAGGTGCACGGGCAACAATGGCATCAAGCTCGTCCTTCTTCTTTTCGATAGTCTCAAGCTCCAGCTGGAACACTTTAAGGCCTTCCATCTTCTGAAGTTCACTGCCCCATGACCTTGGGGCGAAGGTATCAGAAGCGTTACTGTACCCGCGTGGCATGCTTTCAATTTTCGGATCGAGAGCAAATTTCTCTTCATTCTCCCACCAATACCAATCGCTGTGGCGAATGGTCAGCTTTAGATGGGTTGGACTTGCCAACTTCCAGAGCCGAGTGAAGTGGCCAAATGCGCTGCCATACAGCCAATATTGCTGGGTGTGGATATGGACGTATTTAAGACGACGGTGACGCACTGTGACGGCGGCTGTATTCTCGGTGGAGAGCCTGTTGAGTCCTTGCTTCCATGCATTTGGCGGTGCTCTTTCGAACCAGCATGTGTATGGGTTGATGCTTGCCGGGATGTCTCTTGTTTCGGCGTAGATACGGCGACATGTGAGTAGTAGGTCGGTATCGACCTTGTGAGCGTACCGATGGCCCGGCCTATAGTAATAGCTCCCATTTTGGTAGGGGTTGGTTTTGTCATCGTAGGCCGTCAAAGCATATTCGTAGATCTCGTTGCGGATCTCAGCTGGTATACGATTGAATAGAGCAGAGGCAGACTGATGATCAGCATTTTCTAAGGTATTGGAAGTCATGATGGCCGAGTCACAAAATACTTGAGCATAGACAGAACAGAAAAGAGAGTTGAGAAAGCTTTTGGAGGTTGCGAATACCGTCATTGTATTCAATATCGTGGCGTAGGATCGAAGGATTTCAGGCAGATTGAGTCATAACAGTTGCCTTTGCACTTTAGCTACATCCTGGATCTGCACTATCTAGACCGCCTTCTGCGAGCGATAACCGCCGCAAATCCTTCTCACTATTCAGGGGAGTCCTTTACTATTGTGGTGAGCCGGACACTGAATGTGACGATCTCGTCGGAGAAGGATCCATGGGCTAGCCACGCGCTCTTGGGATCTAGAGTGGCACATGGCGCTTGGTGGCGAGAAACTTACCTTGCATTAGTGATAATACCTTGGAGCATCCTGCACACATGGGGTCGCCATGGAGCCAGAAACAAGGCTGCAGAGTAGGAGCAACAATAATTGCCGAGGGTGCTGTTCTGTGATAGTGATCACATGTGCTCGAGTTCTCCTTACGTATCGTAGCGTAGGCAGTAGTAGTCCTAATGGCTTTTTGGGAGGACTTTCAGGAATGCCCCGAGTGAAATTTACCTAGAAAGCGGTCCAAGGTCCTGTCGCTTCCGATCGTAGGATTGCTGCATCGAATTACCCAATCGTTGTGCAGGCACAGCTGCAGAAGCGACCTAATATGCAGCGTGCTGCCGGGTCGTACGAACATCCAAAAATAATACGTACACCCCTTGAATACATCCTCTCCCTCGGTTTGTGATAAATTTAATTCCATATGCGACAGTCAGAATAAAACGTACAATATCAGACTGTCGATGGCGCTTTATCGATAGCTGTTTGACTAAAGTTATCCCTGCCATCGATCCCGAATGCGCGGGCGCACCCCTCTTCTCCAGCCACGGCCTGCATGGTTCATCAAAACCACATTGATGCCCGAGATCAGCATAGCAAGTTAGAGTCAAAAACTTTGCTGGCATACTACTTCCGAACCCACCGAAGTACCTGCGCTGCCGGTCGCATGACAATAATACTTGATTGTTTGGCCACCAGAGGCTTTTGGTCCGGATAAAGAGATCGCCGCGAACAAAGGTCAGAAAATCGTATAGCCGAGACACTCACCATGAAGGTAACTACATCATCAGACATACTCGACACTTGTGCGCTGGACGTGGATCTGACCTTCTCGCTTAGGCAATACGACGTTCGATCAAGGGGGAGAAAGAGACAAAACCCCTCCACAATTCCATCACTCCCAAGTCCGCAATAGCGATACAACCACCTAAGAGGGTATGTCTAGCCTACTCATCATCCTGCACAGTTGGCGCAGAGCTGATTTCTTGTTCTACGGAGCAGGTCATCAAAGCCCTCTACGATTATACTCCTGACCCAAACAATACCCAAGAACTAGGCTTCGCAAAGGGCGATTTCTTCCATGTGATCAGCAGAGAGAACGACCCGAACTGGTACGAGGCGTGTAATCCTCTGATACCAAACGCGAGAGGACTGGTACCTGTCACATATTTTGAGCATATTGGGAAGACCGAGAGGCAAAGCGCTGGGTCAGAAAAGTCGGGCGCAAGCAATGTTGTCCCGCACGATTCAGGCTACTCCGAAAGAACTGCGCCTGACCGTCAAGACTCGACCAGCACACGCAAACAGGGCCATATGCGAATGTCAAGCATGGGCAAAGGATCAGGGGCTATGGTATATGGCATCGTACAGTACGACTTTAACGCCGAGAGGCCCGACGAGCTAGAGGCGAAACAGGGCGAGCCCATCATCGTTATAGCGCAATCGAACCCAGAATGGTTCGTGGCCAAGCCCATTGGACGACTTGGAGGTCCAGGGCTGATACCAGTCTCTTTTATTGAGATCAAGGATATGGCAACTGGTCAGACCGTCCCGGATGCTCAGGCTGCTGTGACCAGGGCAGGAGTGCCGAAGGTCGAAGAGTGGAAGAAGATGGCAGCGGACTACAAGAACAGCAGTATCACACTGGGCAAATTTGAGACTGCTAATGCAGCCTCGATGCAGAATGACCTAGAAAGAATGAGCTTGAACAATGGGAGTCAGCCATACTATAGCTCGAATGGCAGCCCCTATGTAGGTATCCGTTGGGTGTTCATGCAAATCAGGAACTAATTGCAGATGCAGGGTCAAGGATCCCATCATCAACGGCAACATTCGAGGAATATGCATAACGGCTATGATCCGAGGATTCCGCGTCCTATGCTTGCCCCAATATCTGCATCTATACCCCGCTACATCTTCGAGAATGATAAATACTGGTACATTATCGAATGCCAAATGGAGGATGGCTCTCACTGGGAACTCTCTCGCATATACCAGAAATT
Organism: Stereocaulon alpinum; assembly: GCA_018257865.1. Classification (NCBI taxonomy): domain Eukaryota; kingdom Fungi; phylum Ascomycota; class Lecanoromycetes; order Lecanorales; family Stereocaulaceae; genus Stereocaulon; species Stereocaulon alpinum. Next base: position 1,004,042 of record JAEUBA010000002.1, on the reverse strand, counting down.
CTACGATTTCCAAATTGCGCTGCTGCAACAGTTTCAGAAGGAATCCGTTACTCCTCCGGGCGGTAAACGATTGCTACCTTTCATGCCTGGGCCCGTCACATACGTTACAGATGCCATATCCAATGGACGGCGAGAAAGTCTCAATCAGTATGTCAAGGAGCTTCTTGCCCTACCGCCGTACATCTCCCGATGCGATCTCGTCAAGGAGCTGTTCGCGCCCCGGGAGGGAGACCATGAATTAGATCCTGAAAGAGTGGCGGAAGACTATCGACATTCTAGTGGGTCGCAGCAGTCCTCATTCACAGGTAGTCTGTCTCGCACAGCATCGAGGCAGTCGTCTCGAGGACAGATGAACGGCACTAATGGTTATGGCAATATGGGGCCACCGCAGCATAAACTTAGCCAGCAAAGAAGCCAGAACTCTGTCCCTGGCTCGAACGGCACATCACAGTACCGCAACCAGCCAGAACATCAATATCAAAACTCCATCAAACCTCAACCTTCTACCATAACACAGACCTCCACACATTCTTCTGCCCCTAACACCTCCTCTACCAACGTCAACGCCTCAGGCGCACTCAAAATCAAAGTCAGTTTTCAAGACGACTTGATTGCCATTCGAGTGCCGAACGAAATCAGCTTCCAGCAGCTGAGAGACAAGCTGCAAGACAGATTCAAGATTCAAGAAGAGATCTTGATAAGATACAAGGACGAACCCACGAACGAATATATTGAAATGTTAAGTGATCGAGATTTGGATATGGCGCTGAGTAGGAATCAGAAACTTACGCTGTTCATTGGATACGCGTCATAGATAAGAGCACGGGGATATTCCGGATATTGCATGTCACAAAATATACAGGGCCCTCCTTGCTGGATATTTGCAAGATGTCTGGTGTACGTGGAGGATGTTGTTGGTTTCTCATGCCACGCCACGTCATGGGCTACAGCCTCTTCACCACCTCACGCGGTCGGCAACCTACGTTTGAAGTTGGGGTTTGGATTGGGATACGTGAAGGACGAGGTTGAGGGAGGCGTCTGCGGAGCCTAACCGTTGGGTTCGGTATTGGGTATATATGCTCTGTTTAACAGCCACATCTCCATGTAATTTCAGCGTGCTATCTAAATCCAATCACTGTGTCTCCTAAAAAGTTCTATCAAGTGCTATACCTGACCTCCTCTACCTCTCGCTACAACGACTCTGCTCTTCCAAGTTCTTCTATAAAGACCCATGGCAAACAACCACTTATAGTCAACCGATTATCCCGACTCCTTCCATCCGACTTCGCATACCCCTTGTGCAGCTCGATAAATTATCAATGGCATTTCAGCCGAGGCATGCGTGGCATGAACGGGTGACGAACCATGGTTCGCTGTTCCGGAGGCCTTGGTTGGATCGATAGACTTTGAACATGACTGCGTGGGCTCACGTGGAATCTCCTATTTCTCGTGACTTGAGTCGGACAAGTCTGGACCGGGGCGTCTCATCAGGAGCTCATCTCCGTTTCGCGTTTCGGAGCACTAAAGGACTGAGCTGATATATGAGTCCGTACCGACCCCTCAAGCACCAAACCCCAGTACGTCAGAATTGCTGTCTTCCAAACTCCGATCCTAAAATCCGAACTCCGCCTCCTCCACAACGTTCACACCACGAACCGTTGTCGCCGTTGCCCAGAAACGTCTAACACGTATTTCATGCGCGCAGCTGTCTACAAGGTGCTGACCTAGTTATGCTGGCTGTTACTTCTCGTGCCCCTCGATAACGCAGTCTTGGGCCTCTGCGCCCTGTGTCAGTCCTCAAACATGCCTCCGTCCGTGCGGTTCTTAGCACTTCAACACGCTCTCCAGGAGCTGCGGGTACCCGCTGGTTCAAAGTTACCCGGGACGTTATGTTCCAGATGTCTGCGGGCTTTCAGCTCCGAAGCAAGAGTTAGAGAGTATGGCGTCCATGTTGCACGGAGAAGACCAGCATCAAGGGAGCCACGTTGGACTTCATGGCCAAGCCTGCGTCCTTCCAGAGGCCTGGCAACTGTACAGGATTCACACCCAGCCATGAGGGAACCTTTGGATGAATACGACGAGCGCGTGCATTCACGTCAGCTCAGAGACGACGACCACCAACGAGGAATCGTACAAAGTCTTCAAGACCTTCATGACATGCTAAAAGACTATCATCCCCCTAAAGTCGTCCATCCCTCCATTGAGTCCCTCAAACCTCCTTCTCGATCTCTCTTCGGTTCTTTCTTTCATCGCAAGCCGGCTAGACGACGCACCAAACTTCCCGCAAATCTACCGAAAGGTTTATACATGTATGGAGACGTTGGCAGCGGAAAGACTATGCTGATGGACATGTTTTACGATACCCTACCCCCTAATATCACTTCGAAAACGCGTATACATTTTCACAACTTCATGCAGGATGTACATAAGCGGCTGCACGCGATGAAGATGGAGCATGGGTCCGATTTGGATGCCATACAATATATTGCTGCGGACATTGCTGAGAAGGGAAGCGTGCTATGTTTCGATGAATTTCAGTGCACAGATGTTGCTGATGCTATGATTTTAAGAAGGTGAGCGGGCTTTGAAATGGCTACATTTTGAGACCTGACAAATGCAGTTTGCTCGAAGCTCTAATGTCCCACGGTGTGGTTTTGGTCACAACCTCGAATCGACATCCTAATGATCTATACAAAAACGGCATACAACGCGAATCCTTTATACCCTGTATCAATTTGCTAAAGACCAGTCTCCGCGTGCTTAATTTGGATTCCACCACAGATTATAGAAAGATCCCAAGGCCACCGTCCGGTGTCTATCATCATCCTCTTGACAAGGCAGCTGTCACTCATGCTGAGAATTGGTTCAAGTTCTTCGGTGACTTCGAGAATGACCCTCCTCATAAGGCTACTCATCAAGTGTGGGGACGAAACATCGAAGTACCCCGAGCGAGTGGAGACGCTGCGATGTTCACGTTTGATGAGTTGATTGGGAAAGCAACGGGGGCCGCAGATTACATAGAACTGTGCAGGACTTACCACGGGTTCGTAATTACCGAAGTACCAGGTATGACGTATAGAGAACGAGACTTGGCTAGAAGGTTTATCACATTCATTGATGCTGTCTATGAAAGCAGGGTAAGCCATTGTACATGTGGAGTGAAGCCATCGTCTCTAACAGTACTACAGGCCAAGCTTGTATTGACAACTGCAGTCCCCCTCTTCCAACTGTTCATGTCGCATGAGGAGATCGACAATGCACTCGAAGACGGCAGGAAAAGTGGGTCCGTCAAGCATGCGGAGGATCACGAGGGTGTGGATGATGTAATGCGCCAGATGATGGACGATCTAGGGATGAGCATGAGCATGCTCAAGAACAGTAGCATGTTCACCGGAGATGAGGAAAGATTCGCATTCTCGCGAGCATTAAGTAGGCTGAGTGAGATGGGCAGTCAAGAGTGGGTCGAAAGAGGTCTTGGAATGGAGCATCGCGGAGGGTTAGGCGAACGAGAAGGCTGGCGGAGGGTTAGAAGCCGATGGAGGGAAGACAGCATGTGAATCGATGAGCTCTCTTGGATACAACTCACTTGACTCCCTACCAAGGACTTGGAAAGGCATATGTGCATCAATCCTTATTTCCCTTCGCATCATTCCCGAGTCTCTTGGGATTGGAACGGTCTGAGCCCATTCTTCCGCCTTTCAGGGTCCCATTGGCTACCCGTGGAGTCGAGGATCTACGTGGAGGGTGGCCATAGGATTGCGATGACATCGAAGGGGAGCGGGTTGCGCCGCGCGATACGGTTCCGCTCGGGCGGAGATCATTGCGACGCTTCGAAGCGTTGATCAGCCTTTCAGCAACGTCTCCCTCGGCTTTTGTGCATAACGGGTAGCTAGTCCCGTTCGAAGGTTGACATTTCGAACGTTTCCCTGGCTCTTCGCATGTCAGACTGCCGATCACTTGGGTACCTGTCCGTGCCTGTGCTGGTATATGAGGTGCTCTGCAGAATACCCTCGACACTCGAGCATACTGTAGACAGAGATAATTGGAAGATTAGAAGCAGAGCATGCTGTGTAACTTCAATGTCATCCCAAAACACATAGAATCTACTCAAAATGCAGATACTCAATAGAAAATACTCTGTTGGAATCAAGCCTGCTACGTCATTCTAGCGCTGGATCAATGCCCGCCAGTAGAAGCCAACGAACCACGAAAAGTGAGCTACGACCAGCCAAGGCTGTTTTGCTTTTCCACGTGCTTTTATATAAAGATGCTCGGAGATTGGATCTCACCTACTTCTCAGCAATCTGTCAATTGCCCTCGTGATCAAAGTCATCATCCTTGAGCATCTTGATCCCATCAGCGCATTAGCCTTGTCAAGCCCGCTTGCGCCATCTCCCGGCCCCAATCTGATCGCCCCAACTAGGATTCCGAGGCGATCATGAATTGGCATCGTCCCAAGACAGCGGATGGTAACCTGCTCTCTCCAGCTCACAAAGTTTCCTTTTCCGACTCCTCCAAATCGTCAGAGAAGAGAAACAGCGCGCGACCCTCCAGCCGACCATCCAGCTCCTCCAACTCGCGGCCAGATTCTCCAGCTGGTCAACAACGCAAAGGAGCTTCCCAGCAGAGAACTACCTCTCAGAAGAGAGAACAGCCATTTGTTGGAGGCGTTCGGAACCTACAGCATATCAATCGGCAAAGCGAGGCCTTATGGGAGTAAGTTATCTTCTCAACGCTGTTACAGGTATCTTATTGACTCTCCACCAGATCCTCCCTCGTCTCCCCGACAGCCCCCCAACCCAAACCCTTCCTAATATACCATGACTCCTTCCTCTCAGTCCTCGGCCCCAACCCAACCCTCCAATGCCTCATCGAAGACAACCGCGCTCCCTTCTTCCACGAAGCCGGCGTCTTCCACCCCCCGACAAACACCCTCTTCGTAACCTCCAACCAAATCGAAGACCCCTCCCCCGACGCAGTAACAACCCGCAACAAAACAATAGTCATCACAAAAATAGAATTCTTCTCCCCCACAGACTTCACCCGCGACAAAGTCCGCTGCCCAGAGCGCAACTACATGGCCAACGGCGGCACCAACTACCGCGACGGCATCATCCTCTGCGCCCAAGGCTCTCTCCGCGAACCCTCAGGCCTAATCTACATGGAAGCCAAACGCCCCCACAAAACAACCACCCTCCTAAACAACTACCACTCCCGCCCCTTCAACTCCCCCAACGACGTAATCGTCCACTCAGACGGCTCAATCTGGTTCACAGACCCCATCTACGGCTACGAGCAAGGTTTCCGACCTAAACCCCAACTCCCACAGCTCGTATACCGCTTCGACCCTTCCACAGGCGATATACGCGTCGTAGCAGATGGATTCGGCCGCCCGAACGGTCTCTGCTTCTCCCCCGACGAAAACACAATATACATAACAGACACAGACCTCATCCACGGCGACGGCACAACCGATTACCGCCGCGCAGCTACCGTCTACGCCTACAGCGTCCTCTGGGAACACGATTGCCCCTATCTCACGAACAGAAGAGTCTTCGCATACGCAGATACAGGAGCGCCAGATGGCATCAAATGCGATGTCTTTGGCAACGTCTACGCAGGCTGCGGCGATGGAATCAATGTATGGAATAGTGGCGGCATGTTAATTGGCAAAGTGCAGATTGAGGGCGGCTGTGCGAATTTCTGCTTTGGCAGGAATGGAGAGATGTGGGTTTTTGGTGAACATAAGCTTTGGAGGGTCAAGCTTAGTGATGAGAGTAGGGGGGCGTTGTTGGGGGTTTGAGAGTGAAGGGGCGGGAAACGGCTGTAAGAGAATGAACGATGGCGCCATGTCGGTATAGGGGAGTATGTTGCGTGCTTATGTGGATGGTATAAATGATCAAGTGCACATAGAGAGGCTGGCGAGCATGTATGAAATATACGGCATAATTCGCCCTGCGAGATGGAGGTATGCTCTTGATGAAGATAAGATACTGGGAGATGTTGTTATGGGACGACCATTGATGGAGTATAGCGGCATTTGTGCAGAAGGGATAATCTGATTGATTGGAAGGATGGGTAATATTCGACGTACGCAGGCTACACGTTCTCTGGCTATAGAAAACCCCGCGGAGATAGGGAGGTCGATGTTGGAATAGCGGTAATTTAGATGAAACAAATATGAGATGGGATTGTAATGGGTGTTTGTGTTGGCGATTAGCATATGTCTAGGTACCTAAGGTAGTAACAGGAGATAGAGCCGAATACGTTTGTACAACCTTAGTGCGGTTTGTGACTCAACCACTCGCAGGATTTAGAGCCAGCTACGGTAGTCTCTGATCAACGAATAGTGTTTCTCAAAGCTGGACAAGCCACCACGTCTTCAACAGCTGAATGAATGCAGCGATTAGCACGCCCGATCGATGACCTGTTCACGAAGGCAGTTTTAGTGTAGGCTTGGAGCTGAGGGAGGTCAATGAGTGGCTGCCTCACCGCATCCTGAAGAATTCAATTCGGTCCTGAGGTGCATAGTAATCATTCTCATCTTAATAGTCTCATGCTATTCTTAGAAACGGTCGGTGAGATTAATCTCGTCATAGCCTCTATGGCTTGATTAGCTTTGCCGTGCGAGGGCGATGACGGTAGGAAGCCTCGAAATGCTCCGATTTTCCGTGGTGACAGTATTACACGAGCATGAACTTGGGGACGCGAGCTCATGCGAAGCTTGGAATGTGCTGCTGGAGCAGTTTCAAGATGGCGGTTGTGGGTGGTTGTCAGCGCTGCATTGTGAGCAACTTAAAGGAAGTCAGAGCGAGCTTTCGTAGTCTCTCAGCTCTGTACCCCTAAAGTGCGGTGATCGGCGGGTTCACAGTCAATTTGCTTTTCCGTTGCTGTTGCTCTTGAGTCAAGATGCAAGATGACATTTGCGGGTAATATGCCATTAGTCCATCCGTCCCCTTTGCTTTGCGTAGGTAAGATTGTGCTAGAGATCTGCTCGAGACCCTGGATCCGGTCGGCATTTGTGGGGAATCAATCCGAGCCTGTGCGGGTTGGAACCTTAGGTCTCGACGAAGTGAGATGTTCATTGATCTGCTAGGACCCGAGTCAGACGCGTGGTCAGCTCTCAGCCCAAGTCTTTTGGGCGATCAATGTGCATGCCGTAGGAAGGAAGGAATCGCGGTGTAACCATGGCAGACGTGCGGCGGCACGTGGACTTTTGAAGGATCACTTCCCCAACTGTTTAGTCTGGTCGATATCCTGCGGCTGGGAAAATCTGATTCATCCCATTCGTGTTTCACTTCCCTCCCTGCAGGAGTACTGGAAAAACGTGCTTATAGAGCAAAGCAGGCGTAGTCCTTTACCGCCCGCGAAGGCCTTAGTCCATTTGTGAATGTAGCGTACGATAAGATGGCTGACGGGCATTCATGGGCTTTGCGGTGAAGAAGGTAGGGGATAGCTGTAGCGGTTTCATAGCCTGATGTGAACATGGCTGTGCATTGTGAAGGACTTGGAGGAACTCAGAACGGAGGAATGCCAACGACTCCTGGGAAAGGAAGCCGTTGACAGCCTTATTCTTAGAATTCTTGGAGACCTCGCAAGACCTAGCGTTTCTGGAGGATATGTGTACCTGAGGAAGGCTGTGTCAGGCAACCAGATCGGGTGCGGAGTCAGCGACGGCTCCTTGCGGAGTGATCTGACAGCGAACCTTGGCCACGCGGTCTCCATGCACGGTTGCGACGATCAAGCCAACCAGCTTCAAGCAAAGGCAAGCTAGGATTCCGGGCTTGCTACCAACGCCTCATTCGCCTTGCAGCATACGGTGACATGCCTGCCCCGGAGGACTTCGAGGAATTGGCTTTGTGGCAGACAACGAGAATTTGGAGAGGACCTAGGGATTAGCACAGCATAACGCCATATGATGATAGGAGAACGGGTTAACGACGTGCAGCCGCCCACGAGAATAATAATAGCGATGCGGTCAGACGGCCTCCGAGAGCGCTTGTGCAAGTCAATGCGAGCGAAGGATTTCAAAATATCGCCATGGAGGTGTGCGAACAGTGGAGTGAGCCACAGCGCGTAGAGGGACAATTGTCCACGTTTCTGCGGTGAATACCGCGCAGTACCTCGCAATTGTTCGAAACAGGTCAGCGTCCAAGGACTCGATGGATGTCTCAGCCGCTTCCAACAAAGCTCCGCAGTCCTCCTAGATGTGGGGGTGAAGCTGCATAGCTACAGTAATCCATCGTTCCAACCGGACCTTTTCTGAAGAAGAGTCACGCAGCTAAGGTGCGGGCAATGGTGTGAATGGCGAGAGGCTCAAGGGCCTGCAGGTGAGTTAGTGGTGCCCTCCAGTGGTTTGCCTCGTCAGGTCTAGATTTGCTAACGAAGGTTCCATGGCGTTCTAACTTGTTGCCAAGTTGCCAGCCATGCGACGTGTTGATGAGTGATATTAGTGGTGGTGGGCATGCACGGTGATGGCTTAGACGAGAATTAGGGTAGGCGACACCCACCCTAATATTCCTCTGGCCGCCCAGCCGCCCCCAAATAACAACAAAGGCGTTCCTCCTTCTCAGCCCTGGAAACAAACAGTGTCATCGAAATCCCAACACCTCCAGGTCCTTTATCACAACTAACACGTTATTCCACTCTTGTGCATGGTTATCACGCATTCAGTCCTTTTCTATTCCGTGGCAATGGATCGTTGTTAGGATCTACAGCCGAAGCATCTTCGGTGTCCGTTCGCTGAGTCCCGGTTGTGGCGTACTCGTACAAGACTTACGGTTGCCTTCCAACGCCCTTCGTCCAGGAACAACTCATCATATCAAAAACTGCTTGATCACCCACGCTACGGGTCAACAGCACCGTAGAACATGCCTTCACGATTACCACAGGGACGGTCGATACGAAGCAGCAAGAGCAGTTCAAGTTCGGATTACAGCGATGGCTCGCATGATTCCTCTGTCAGTACGGCTCCAACTACTGGCAGTAGCTGCCCACCACCAAAGCAATACGACGTAAACGGCAACCCATACCAGAGCGGCGGCTGGGGTAAGCCGCAATATGAGTACGTGGACTTCACCAGACCACCAACCTCAGAGAGCTATGGATCGTCAATATCATCGATGGAAGACATTGATCACGACTTACCTCCCTTCGACAAACCAGATGACCAGCTGGAAGCCTTTTCTTCGAGAGCCCTAGCCTCCTCGCCTGAAGAGTTTGCACTGTACTTCCCCTCTACTCAACGCATGTCTATCCGCCATGATGACACTACGATGGATGGCAACATGAATCTACGTGTCGATACGGCTGCAAACACATTAGAAGGGGGAAAGGTAGACCTTACACTCTTCCATCTGCGGATGCACGACTTAAAGCGTCGAGAGTTTTCCCTTCGCCGGTATTGCAGAGACTCTGGACGAGAGGTTTGCCATTCAAGTAGGAAATACAGCAAGCCATCGGTGATGCGTCGGCCAGGTCTACAGAGGTCGATGGGTAGTGCTCTGTCAAGCTTGAGGTCGAAATCAGACACGAAGACACCTACACTGGGCAATCTCAAGAGGCACGACTCTGGCTACGACTCCATGCCTGAAGATGATATAGACGATGAAGAGTTTAACAAACATTCTCATAGACATTCGGGTAGCATACCAATACCGACAAACACCACCCTCTTGGAGTTCTCAAATTACACCCACCTTGAGGTCAAACGTCGTGGAGCCAAATCATCAAAGAAATACGAGGTCGAGTATTGGGGTACGAAATACACATGGAGGCGCGTCTCTATGAGATCAGGCACCTTCAAAGAGGCGCAATACCACCTCGTCAATACGAAAACGATGGCCACCTTGGCACACATTGTCCCGATTCCCTTGAGCAACTTCGAGTTAAGAGAAGAGGAAATGAAAGGCGGCTGGGTTCCGCCGTGCTCCATGTTTTTCGAGGAGCAGGTGCTGGAAGGTCCGACTGACCTTGCCGAGTAAGTGGAATGTTTTAAATACTGTCCTGAATCTCTTCTAATGGTGACTAGTGTCATCGTTGCTTCCGGTTTGATCGCACTTGTAGACGATTGCATCAAGAGTCATTGGCATCAGAAAAATCGTGTTCAGATGTCAGTTCCTATGTTCACCAAGTCTTCGGCCAAGGCGAACATGGAACATGTGGGGCCGAAGCGTCTCATCGACGAAATTTTCAACCGACGGGAAAAGGCAGCTCCCGGTGATCACACTGCGGGTGATCACACTCCGTTACGGAAGGCAAGGAGTTAACACCCATTGGGCTTTGGCTTGTCTTGGATCCTTCTTTTATGATATATCACGACCACATCCAGGTTGATGTGCAATATAATGGCTCCCATTATTACTTCGTTTACACTATGTCTTACTATTTGTTGTTAATTTATATATACCAGCATATGGGCGGAAGCGGCATCATGTGTTCTCAGTCACTGAGAAAAGCATAGTGCAATACAGACGCTCTACCCGATATAAATGGTTGAGTCTGAGGATCTCATCCAAACGGTTCCCTTTGCTCTCGTGACCAAAAATGAGTCTATACTCGGGTTCCGTCGACGCTGACTGCGTCCAGTCTTATCGTCGATATAGAAATATGTAGCAGATACGAATCTCAACGTGCAAGACCATCTATCCAGGCAAGTTCCGAGCGTCGAGCTTGGGTCAGGGCCAGGGTCACCAGCTTGTTCCTAGGCTGCATTGGCCTCGAGAACAGCTACCTCGTCATGATGTCACTATACAGGACATTGCAGCCCAACACAGGCCCAATGAGTTTAGCAGTTGGAGCCGCATTCGCTTCCCCTTTGGACATTTGGGAGGCTGTTTCGCATTAGGAACTCCGTACTATTCCCTGAGTTCCCCTCGCAAGCCTTGCGCAAGTAGGCGCTAACGGGACGAATCTGCGCGGCCGCCTTACCCTACCTCCCCGTCCGAGACCTATCAAATCCTCCCGTAAACCACCACACCCCATCCACCCTCGCCACCCCATCCATTCTTCACACATCCTAGACCGACTATTGGTAGCATTGCAGACGGCATGAACCCAAGCTCCTTCTCCACACCCCGTTTGTCGCTCACGCAATCGCCATGTTTCCTGTAGGTCCAACACATGCCAAACCACCCTAACGGTACTTCGATAGCAAAGTACCAATCTATAGTTTCTTCATGTCATAAGAAAACAATCCATGACTGACCTAGAGAAGTGCCCAATGTCTAGCTAAATTCCCTAACCACTTAAACACCAACAGCTTGACTCATTGCGACTTTTACGCTTACAACTCATTTGTTGTCTCTCTCATCCTACTCCAACACTTGTCCCGTTTGGGTAAAAACCCACCTGTCTAGCTGCCCCTCTGTGTCCCTTCCAGCCGAGCCTGCCTTGCTTTCAACTTGCTTGATCGATCCTGAAAATCATACTCTGCCAACACACCCTGCCTGTTCCTCTTCGCATCCAATCTAGCATCGGACCGTTGCGCTGGGAGCCGTCATCCCAATCCAGGCATCGAGTCATTCCGATTCCGATGTGGGTGAGCTATCAGCACTCAGGCACACCCTGACTCCACATACCAGAATGGTAGTCTCGCGGGCTCCTTCGAATCGCATGTCTCACACTTCATCGTGCATTCTCGTCTAGACCGCCTTCAACTTTCACTGTCCCGCGTACCGTCTACTGCGATTACGGCTACATACTCGGCCATGTCTCTCTCCTTTTCATCTCCTCTGTTTCGCTGCCTTCGCCGTGGCCCTGGTTTCCATGCTTCCCGTTTATACCAGTACCTTTTCGCTCCTTCGGCCCTTTCCCGACTTATATAAAACCATCCTTACGACCTTCGTCCTTCTTGGCTTGCTCGCTATCGATATTAGCTCGTACTCTTCAAGCTTTGTTCCTTGGTTACACCGCAAATTCAGCTCTATACCACCTTGCGATTGATCGTCCCATCCCGCTTTATATATTCATTCCGAGTAACCGTCTCATACCATTCCCAATGTACCAATACCGCTCTCCTCAAGCGATCGACACCGACCCTTTCAGCTCCTTTAGCAATTCCTATAATTCCTCACACTCCTCTACCCTGCTGAGCAGCCCTTCCTCCCCTTTCGCCTCTCCGACCTTGTCAAGGATGACTTCACCAAGCGGTGCTGGCACCGGCGTTGCTCAACGCTCCTCTACTTGGCAGGACAAGCTCGAAGGTCCGCCATTCTCCTGCCCAAACTGCTCCATACATCTCCTCCATGATTTACCCACACATGTCGAAAGTTCCCATTGCGAGAAATCTTGTTCTCCTGAGTCTGCCCAACACTTCCCTTCAATTCCCAGCCCTTGGTTTCTCATCTCATCCCGTTGAACCAATTCCTAACAACCTCTTAGAGCACTGCCAGAACCGACGCATCCCTCTCCCCTCTTACAACGTCCTCTCCGACCGTCGCGGCAAGCGTACCGCCTGGTCTTGCACTGTCAGCGTTGGCGGCCAGAACATTCCTGCGCGCTATTGGTATGACGGACAGTACGTCAACACTGCGAAAGAAGACGCTGCAGAGGCGGCACTGAAGAAGCTCGTCGGCAGCGTAGCTCAAGGGCCCAGCTGTGGGAGTCAGGGACTCAGCCAGCAGGGGAGAGTCCTTGGCTGGGGTCGATAGGGTGGATGCTCCTGGAGGAAGGAGGGTCGTGGCAAGGGTGAGGACAGGGATAGATGGGAAAGTTGTAAGGAGTGATGCGAGATCTCTGGGAAACCTCCTCTTCGCTTGGACTTCCAAGGAAAACAATTGTAATTGGAAAACGGTGTACTTTCTTCGGGCGGACTTTGGCATAGGCATTGAAGGTTAACGAATCTCTTGATTGGCATTTCTGGAGGACCTTTCATTCAATTCACAGGCTGGCGGGGCGGTACAAATGTAAGGGAGGACTTACAACAACACAGAAACAGCTTCGAATTCTCTTCGCTGATAGTCTAGGGCGGAACATATTCTTTACAGACTGGATACAATACATCTGACACCGAGCACTCTGTCAATCTTTGTCCTTCTACTTGTGACAGTGGATGCTAGACATGGTTGATCACAGCTTCGCCCCTCCGCTAACCTGATCCTCCAGCTCCTTCACCAACCTCACCACTTTCCTTGCGCAGCCAACGGCATTCTGATACCTATCGCTGTTGTCAGCATCTCAGTCGAGCACCACACTCAGAGTCAATGACTCACCCAGCTCCAGCATGTCCATACGAATGCACCACCTTCTCCCCACCCTCCAAAACCTCCCCCTCAACCCTCGCCCCACCCTCCCTCGCAGGCCTAAGCCCACACTGCACGCTTAAAACCTCAAAATCTCCATCCTTCCCCAGTAACTCTGGCGCAAGTCCCTTACAGCCTTCGAGAATCGCTTTCGTCGTTACGTCGTCTACACTCGTGTCCCTACACCCCATCAATAAGCTACGCTGCTAATGGAAAGCTCAGAACTCGAGGGAAGCAAACCAATTCCCCCTCTCCCTTGTGCCCCCCAAGATAGTCGTCGCACTCCCCGGCCTTGGAATAACATACCGATCCTCATCCACCAGTGTCGTCGCAATCTTCGCCTCCCCTCTCACCAACACCGTCTGCCCCTTGATCGGAAACATACCGGCATCAGGCACGAGAGTCTTCGCTCCCAGACCCGTTGCATTCACAAAAACACACACCTCTCCGAAACCCGTGTCCTTGGCTAGGGTAGCTGCAGCTTTCAACGCACCAGCGAGTCCGCCATTGGTTGGTAGGCGGGCTTTGATGAGCTTCCCACCAGCGGTGTGGAAAGTGGATAGCAGGTACTGCAGATGGCGAGGGACGTTGATGCAGATTGTTGAGAAAGAGACGCCGGAGTTACTTGGCGGGAGACATTGGGACGCGGAAAGGATACTAAAGTCTTGCACCAGGGTATGCCACCATGGAAGCGAAGCGGTTGGAGATGACCTGGGCGTAGGTCAGAGAATGCAACAGACGGAGAAAGGGGGACGGATGGAATATACCAGTAGTTGGTTGACGGGACGATCTATGATGAGCAAATCATACACACGTCAGTTCCAATACTCCTACTTCTCACGGTAACAATAGCAGAAAGGGTACATGGTGTAGCTGTATCAACACAAAACAATACTCCATAACCCTCGCACATCAGACACGAATTCTTCTTCCTCGCGTCGTCATGATCGAGAATGCAGCGACGATTACAGTCCAAGAGCATTGCAACACACCACAAAGAAACCACACCAACTCACCCCCAACCCATATTCTCCCCCCTCCCCCCTCCCCACAATCCCCATCCACTCCCCATACGTCTCCCCATCCCACCCCTGCTCCTCTACCTCATCCCCTCCAGCATGAGACCGCCATTGAGCTCCCGCCCTACAGTACAAACAGCGTCTCAGCTAACAACCACAGAAGATAGGTCTTCCCCGTACAATATTCACCTCTCATGCCATTCCACACAAGACAGATAGAGATGTACGCGGCAGGATGAGGAGATTTACCAAGGCGAAGTATATAGCGCACTTTTGTCTCCAGGGGTGTGTTGGGCTACGATTGTGGTGCTGTAGCCGGCGCGTTGCAGGTGGAGGGCGGTTTGGAGGGCTGTTATGCCGGCTCTGTAGGGGGTGGAGGGGAGGGTTAGTGGGTGGGTTTTTGGGGTTGGTGGGGTGGGGGAAGAGGAAGGGGGAAGGGGGGATGGGGGTGAGGGGGGAGATGGGAGATGGTGGATGGGTTACCCTAGGACTAGGATGTGGGTGGGTTTGGGGGTGGGGGTGGACATGGTGAGGGTGTGAGGCTGTGAGGCTGGGATGATAGGTGATGGAGAGAGAAGGTCGATGGGATACTGGGGAAGCTGTAGCCTTCTTGTTTACTCTATTACATAATAAGGCTGTGAGAAATTGTTTGAATTTTACTATATATTTACGTTCCTAATTGCAGAGAGTCTTCTGTGATCTTTTCGCGATCGAGCGTTGAAAACATGGAGGATAGAAACTGTGAAAGTGTGATAGCAAGAGGGTTGGAATCAAAGATAACTCGTCGGGAACACAAGGATGAAGGTCGGCAGCTGATGTGTTCGGCATTATACAACGTCTACCTCGGCAGAGTGGCACGAGAGTGGCAGACAAGGCAGACAAAGGTCGTCCGCCAAGCGGCTAATGACTAAGCGTTTCCCCTATGTTCCATTTGGGTTTGATATCGCGTGATGCCTGTAAGCTTTCCATTGATGATTACAGTGAACCTATACACCGTGGCTTTTGTTAATTTCCAAGAGCTGGTGTCCCTACATGCATAGCTCCAAAGGATGTTTGCCACTCCAAAGATCCTGCGCACCTACGTCAGGTCGGGCATATCGTCGGTGGAGACTGTCCACGCAGACGGTTCGTGTTGACTTTGATCGATCGCTGCACCCTTTAGGTGCATTAATCGGACCCATTACTTGGTTACCACTTCCAACGGCTGTATCGGACAAGTTTGAAGCGCTCCTGTCCCGTGGATCCACAGGCATCTAACCGGGAATTCACGGCCGTTGCGTACCAATGTCTACATCCACCGTCGTTTGACCATGTTTAACAGCAATCTCAAAAGTGTAACCTCAATTGTGGGGCTATAAAAATGAGTTTTGATGACTCACCTAAAGTATCGAGGAGATTGACGCTAAGGTCACTTCACCAAAGGCGACCGCATTATGCCTAAGGGGGACTGAATGAGAAGTCCATTGATTTGGTTTCAGATCTCATGACTCTCGAAGTGTGGAGGTCTGGAAGTACCAGGGACAGCTCTAAATCCACACGGGCGGAGCTCCTGAATAGATAGACCCGAATCTGGACTCTGGGAAATTGTGCTAGTACGGTAACAGAATCCAGTGGTTGACCACTCTCCCCGTAGCTGAGATGGCAACTATGGATCCTCTGGGCGGTGCTGTCTTCTGTTGTGAGTAGCGCTCGACGAATCCTCGAGCTTGAGCTTGACATGATACATCCGCACTACCCGAGCTACCAGCTTGATAGTCAAGTTTTTCCCTCCCCTGCAGACCTCGCTGTCACCCTTGCCACCATTAGTATGGCCGTCTGCCCGTTGTGATGGTCTTCTCTTTCGAGAATACATGTACGATATACGGTCTTCGTTACTTTACGTGTTCTATGCATAGTTCCCACTGCTCTCGCGGCAAGGTCTTCATGCATGGAAATGCTCATTGTCATGAGGGTGCTCAGTAGCGCATGTGGATGCGCTGAGGAGTCTTTTGCGGCCGGAACAATCTCTGACATGCGGGAGATCAAAATTAGAGGCAGTACAACGGGCATCTTCATCTAGGACCGATGCTAGGAGTGGCTGTTAGACCTATCAATAGTGGAGCCTTAGGTCAGAGAGGGAACTCGCCGGCGTCTCAATGGGTTTTGACCACATATGCGACAGCTCTATGCATCACTAAGGTTTTCTGCCTTCGCGAGACATTGCAGGCTCGGCCTTTTGCTACAAATGCAGCAGAAAAGCATCTGCATTCCGAGCTCAATCCACTGGGTCACATTAGGCAACTTCTTGCTGCACCCAGAGACAATCTCGTGACGCCGTTGACTGCTTTCAAGTAACTTCGTTGTCCAGCCATCTGTATCACCGTTTTACCTGCTGGTATCACGTTCCCAATAACCGGATCTCTTGCTACCAGCAGACCATTTCCGGTCCCCGTTACAGGTTTCCAGCTTCAAGTCTGCGTCCTGAATCTGTGCCTCTATCATTTGGGCCGATCGTAGGCTCAGTGCTTGTGGCCGTTGGTCGGATCATATCATGGCCAAGAAAGCAAAGTCTCAAGCTTGTTGGAATAGAGAACGGGCCCGTATATTCCCGCCGGAAGACCCAATGCGAGAAAACGCATTTCTCTAAACTCTCGCTCACTGTATACTCTCCTGCACCAGCGTGGTACGGATGGGCCGCTGAGGCAGGTAACCATTTGATCGTCCCTGTATGAATTTCCTAAACATCTGCACGTTTTAGTTATCGATCATAGGCTGATTTGCTGTGTGTGTCTAGATGATGTCTAATTTCTTCATCGGTGTTGGAATCACGACGATATAGGGTATCGTCACCACCTATGCTCGCAGAGTATGTCCCTCAAAGAGCGCCTCACGGGTGGCACTCAATAGTTTGGGCTGCAATATCGGTATAACCATAAGCACTGTTGGCTCCTAGCCCTTGAGATCTTGTATCGGAAACGGCAAGAGCTCAAATTTGGAATCTGGTCCTTTCGAGCCCCGAGCTGGAATGTATCAATTCAAGAGCAATGATCGTCTTAGGTAGGTTTGAGCCGACATGGAGAGATAGCGTGGTCAGGTTTCTAGATGCACAGCCGACACCGGACGTGGAACTTAATTGTAGTGGTTTTGCTTGAAGGTTTGGACCGTATGCAAATCGTTGCCTTATCGGAGCTCGTGACATAGCTTGAATCTGTGACCAAGTCAAATCTTGAGCAACGAGAAAGAAAGTTGCCATATCCTCTGGCTGCTATTAACTTAGATAAAGTGTAGCTAATGCTACTAGTAACTATTTCGCCATTCAATGCGACGCTCGAAGTAGACCAATGTCTTGGTAAGTAGCACGATTTCCAGCTAAATAAATCTTATTAATTGTAATTAAACAAGTCAATCAACGATTCATGCAGCGAGGTGCAGCTTCGCATGACCTCGCTCCCAACATGGTAGACTCCAACCAACTGGCAAAACAGGACAACCATTACCCTCTATCCCGGTCCCACCACTCATCTTCTCGGTTCGCTTCCTTGCTTCTCTCCATTTTTCTGGTAACCTAATCCCCAACGTCCCTCCAGACTAATTCTCCAACACTTCCTCTGGACCCAAGAACTCGGCTATCTAATCCACCCTTCCATCCCTGTCTTCACAGATAGCAGAATCGCCGACATCGGCACGGGACTCCGTACAGGAATTTAGCTCCTCGACCTCGCCAAAGCATCACCATCATCCATCCAGCTCGACGGATTCAACGTCGATCTCTCATTAGCGCCACCAAAACAATGGCTACCCAAAAATGTGACAATGCGCAAGTGGGATGTGTACGAAGATGATTTGCCAGCTGAGCTGCGAGGGGTTTATGACATTGTACATGTGCTGTTCTTTCTGTGTGTAATCAGAGATGGCGATCCCAGGCCTTTGCCGAGGAAGTTGTTGATGATGCTTAGTATGTTCAATTTCTTGTCTTTTTCCTTACATCCCGTTGAGATAAGGGCCCCCCCCCCACTGCTCGCTCTCCTCGCAAGTAAATCTTTTCGACAAGGCTTCATTCTATGCACACAAGACTCCATAGAGCCTGGAGGCTACATACAATGGACCGAGCAAGACCTATGCACATGCAGACTCACCGCTGCCAATACATCCAACGGCATTGAGCAGACCCAAGAGTTGCAAGCATTTGCACTCTCTCCCACGCAAAAATGACCGTCTACGTGAGTATAGGCCTGTTGCATTATGCATTCAGGGTATATCTCCTTTCAAACAAAAGTCCCTTGCTAATCAGCACGCTGTCGGAAGTGCAACTCGGTGAGTGGCGCAGCTGGCTCAAGTGTTCGAAGAACAGGGGCTTGGGAACGTGCTCGAGGACCGCCGGAAAGGATCCACCCCACAATTATCATATTGGCATGATGTCACTCTGCTGGCAGTGGAGGAGATATGCAGTAAGCTGCCGAGTGAGGCGGATGTGAACGAAATGATTCAGAAAGCGGTAAGTGAGTATGAGGAGAATGAAAGGGGATGTGGCTATCATTAGTGACCGAGTGACGTTCATCGGCATGAGGACATAGTGACTCATGATACATTGTCCTAATAGACTCGGATCGTCATGTCTCCGTCTCAATTGACACCATCTCTATGTGTACACTCACAGACGAAGCTTTGCTCGAAATCCTATCTAGGCTGCCTTCAGCCTTTCATCACATGCATCTGATCAGACGTTGCGTTCCGCCCAACAGATGTTTCGTACTTTGATGCGGTTTTCTGGAATATTCCCTATGTTTGTCAACATTTATTCAGAGACAGGTCTTCTGCGTGCACTCCATACTCTGCAAACTGTGTTCCATCTCTAGTAGAAGTACCCAACTCTGCAAATCCAACCCCAAACGAGTCATCCAATCCATCATATCCCTCGACCAGCCCTGAATTCTCATACCCAAAGCTAAACCCCATTCCCGAACAAAGCACAAAGCACACACGCCTCACATCCTCCCAACAACGCTTTCCAGCCTCATCAAAAAAACCCCCCCCAAAACCTTCACCTTTTCCCAGACAGCAAGGCGCCCAATCCACCCCTCCCCCCCAAGAAGAGCCACTCGAGCGTGACAATCACCCACAGTAACCAGGGCAGACATTCCAGGCCCCTTCTGCAGTAGCATGTACCTTCAGAAACGTACATACGAAACAGCTACACCATTATACCAGCGCCATTAGGAATCGAACCTAATACGATCACGTACTGTACCAAACACGCAAATACCTCCCACTGTAGAGTGGGGATACATAGGCCCTCGAAGCGCCAAAAAGATCGGCTCGGTCCGTGCCTGAGGCAGAATCACGGTTTTGAGAGACGCCACTAGGTGAATGTCTTCGCGATGGTGGTGAGTTGTATTAGAGTGGGATAGGTAGGTAGAGAGCTTTTGTATCCCAGACGGCGAAGTAGCATTTTCGTTGAATTGGCGATATCGGTTGATTTGGGAAGGATTCTACTATACTCCGTTACTATGCAACACAACATGTCAGCACCTCTATCGCAGGAAAGCTAGAACAGGCTCCTTACTCGCGCTACCCCTTCACCCCCCTCCTCCCCCAAAGCGGCCTTCTCCCCTGCCTGCCTAAAAGTCCAGTCACCAATCCCATCTTCGACACGCATAATACACACATAACAGCCAACCCACCCACTCTCCCCACATCCACCCACCCCCCCTCCTCCCCTCAGTAAAACGCGCCTTTCAAGTATCCTCCAGAACCCACCCTCTCCCCTCTCCCCACCCTCCCCCCACTCATCCCCTCCCTCCCTCTAACCCTCTAAATCCTATATCCCACCCACCCACACCATCATCCCCATCATTCCCTCCCATCCAAACCCCCATCCCATCGCCAACACAAAAGTCCCACTCGCAGAACTAGCTTAGCTTAGCTTATATACTCACAACACAAGAGTATAGTAGGGTAGATTTCTAGCGAGAGAACATCTCTCGGGGCAGCAGGAGAGAGAGAGAGAGGTTACGAAGTCCTAGCGGAAAACGGAACACTTGTCAAGATATAAGTTGTGGGAGTAGTGAGTGCAGTATGACAGCCTCTTCAGGAGTAGAAAGAGGTTCGTGCTTGAACATAAGTTTTCGGAGCAGGGAAATGAGATCAAAAGGAATGGTTTGGTAGATGACAGGGAGGAAGTGTATATACTCTTACTCTTATCAAGAGGCGTGGGAGCAATGAAGATCTGGCAAGGTGATGTTTATAGCGAATTTGCCTCCCCAGGCGTGTGTACAGCTAACTTATCATAGTGACGTTGTAGCCGGCCTGTTGGAGGTAGAGGGTGTTTTGGAGGCCTGTTGTTCCCGCTTTAGACAGTAAGGTAGTCAGAAAGGTTCGACGGGACTTGGAAGTTGAGTATGATACCCGATGACCACGATCTGCTTGTCTTCAAGGGTTGAACATCCCGGATGCTTGATACTGGGACGATGTACGAGAGATGGAAAGGACAAAAAGGTTGATGAGATACCTAGAAGGCTGCAGGTTTCTTTGTTCCCCGTTTGTATAATATGGCTGCAAGAAATAGGTTTGGATGTTGCTAGACAATAATCCAGACCACGTACAGAACGATGAGTCTCTGCTGCCTAGCATTGGGCATACAAGCCATGGCCAAGAAGCTGAACGGCTCTTGATAGGTACAGCATGGTGCATAAATCAGTCCCTGTCGAAGTACACATGTGGTATCTTCGTCAAGTCATGGGACGATCCTCATCCACCAACAACAACTCCCACCTTCCCTCTAAAATTTTGCATGCTGTAAGAAATGCCGAAAAAAGCGCTTGCCTTCCTACGAAACGTCCAATGCTGCGTAAATGCTGGTGTCTGAATGTTAGGAGACACGCCAAAAGCCACGAGCGCCTCGCTACTAAGCAACGCTTAAGCTGCATGCCGGCGAAATGTGTAGAAGTCCTAGAAATCAGTATATCCACATCTAGATCTCCGCGCAATAGGTGACCGCGAAGAATTTCATGTCGAAGGCGAAGGAAAGACTTGCAGGCACAGCCAAGTCAATGACTGCAAGTGAGTAAAGAAGAGTAAAAGATGGGGATTGGCGGTTCAGAGCCAAACGGCGCTCGGTTCTGAGAAATCGAGGAAACGAGTAGGTAGGTGTAAAGGAGATCAGAGCGAGGGTGTCCGAGAAGCCTTGCAGCTTCAGATCTGGCCCTTGATATCGACCTTCTGGAAGGCAGCTTGTCGAGCCGCTTCGAAGAATCGCCCGGCCTTGCCGGTGAGTATCATTACTTCGCCCTCGCGGTCCTCAAGGAAGGCTTGACCACCATGATCACATATGAACCTGGCGCTCTCGTCATCTGACTCGAAGCCAAGTTCTTCAGTGAAAAAGCGGAGCTTTATGGAAGGCTTGTATCTGCAGAAAAAGTCAGCAATAGAATTCTGAAGGACGGTGTGGAACCTACGATAAGCACATATTGGACAAGGCAGCCAGGCGCTCACGGCCGACGAACATGTCCATGAGATAAGCGCCCATGTTGGGAGTGCTGAGATATAGCTGGGCGAAGCGATGATGATTTCCTAGAGCAAGCGCTGAGCGGGTCTCTAGCGCATGCTTTATCGCTGGTACTTTCTTCTCTTCTGGTGTTAGATCTGCTAACGCGTTGTTCATGTCGGTCCGATTGCAAGTGTGAATGAAGTAAAGGATACGATAAGCTTTGAATTCTTCCGGGTGTCCACCGAGATGCTGCGAATGCAGTGCACGCAACTGAGTCTGGCACTGATTATACTCACCCAAATCCCCCCTCTCTAGTGCGATCCTAGCATGAATCTCATAAACGTTTACAGTGAACTCAGTCTTGATATGCTGGACGGTCAAATCCTGACGAAGCGACTTAAACTGGTCACAAATATATGAGTAGTTGTTCTCCTTCTTCCACTTCCTCTTAAGAAGGTCCAAGGTCCGCTCGAGCACTGGTAATGGCCGGACGGTATCGGGATTCGGTGCTGAGGTAAGTCGAAAGTACTTCTTCTCCAGGTCCTGGCACCGACCGATGACTGGGCCCTGGTCCATCTCTTGCGGAGGGGTGTTGAGCTGACTAGGTGTGAATGGTTGTTTCGGTGAGACGTATCCAGCCTGGCCATCCTCGAATCGCTTCTTGTTTTTGGCCTGGTGGGACTTACTTGTTGATTTACCGCCTAAATCGTTACGTTGGCGCTTATCCGGATGGGAGATCCGATCCTCGAAGACATTACGATTGTTAGCAAGACGCCATGGTGGCACCTTTTGTAGGTCGTTTTGGGAGGAATCCAAATCCGATGACTTCCTCTTTTTCGAGGGAGAGTCAGTGCTTCTTTGATTAGTCTCATATATGCTGAGGGGAGCGACGCCATTCCCCCATTGCGGGTTCTGGTTGAGATAGGTGGCTTGTTGACGTTCGTCTAAGATCATATGTTGGGGCAGAGGCTTGTTTGCCCAATCGACAGTGAGTAGAGTATTACTTTCCGCTGAGTCCGAGATGACCTGCTTCAACTTTGTCTCCATCTCTTCTCTGTTTATACCAGGTATGCTATTTTCTGATGCGAATGCTCTTTGCACATATTGTCGTACGCTCGCAGGCCAATCTCGTTTCGCCTTCGCTGCAGCCGCTGAAGGACTACTAGCTTGTTGTGGGGCAGTAGGTCCTGGAGGCGGTGGTATTGCAGATACGTGGTTTTGCCCAAAACTTCTTCTAGCGGCTACTGATGTGAAAGCACCTGTGGCTGATGGAGTGTTATCACTCTGAATCTGAAGTGAGGGGAAGGTACGGAACGTACACTGCATGTGGTGCGTTGACATCGGAGCTGTCCCCCAGTATGGGGCTGTTGAAGTCATCGAAGCAGTAGAGGGATGTTAAACAGGAAAGGGAGATGTTTACTACGCGTTAGATACTAGGTGTATCAAGACCATGATAGTGAGGAAGGTGAGTTGAGTTGGTGTCACAGAAAGGAAGTCAAGGGCCGGAAGATGTCCTAGGCTGTTCTGCGTTAGCGCCGGGATGTTCCAGATATCACTGCTGCAAACCAAGGCGCATGTCTGATGACACAAGCATAAGAATGGAAGCCTCACTTCTGCTGAAGTCATGATACCGAATGTTCTTTCAGCCTCTGGACCTCACTACTGCTCTTCGGCCCTCTTTACTCCCTGAAGAGGCACTGCTTTTTGTACAAGATGCAGTTGGCTTGTACGAAGGGTACATTCACCCAGAACTATCGAAGCTTTGACCTTGCGAAAGCTGTCCATATGCTGATAATTGCTTATTGCCAGGAAATACAAATTACCAAACCACCAGACCGGCCATGCTTACCTGACCACCCACCGAGTATGTTACGTCGACAATTTGGAGCCTAGGAAGAACTCCATTGCAGTAGAGTTGAAGACCGTTGATAGATATGAATTTTACGTGAGGACATAGTTGTGCATCACGTCTTCTATCTCTTTCTGAACATTTGCAGGCAGGCTTCCTGAAGTCTTCTGCTAAGATTACGCTTCATCCAAAAGCTGCAAAGCCATCAGTGACTTCAAGCCGCAATCAATCGCTCGTCTCCGCACAGCTAGCAGCACCTTCTCCCCCACGCAGTTCCAGTGCTTCGCCAATACATCGTGGTTCAAGTCCTTTTCCAAATGCAAGATCAGGATCTAGCACTCCCAGGCCAAGCAACGCAACATGGGTCTGCACGATCTGCTCATTCTCCAATCCTGTCCCTTCAAACTTTGACCCGGCCACGGCGAATTCGAACATGTCGTTACCGCCATGTCTGAGTTGTGGGATCAAGCCATCGTTTCCGCACCTCCTGAAGGCAGCCATCTCAAATGCGGCAGGACGACGAGACTCTCAGTCTTCCAACCAATCTCCTCAGCAGCCACTTTTAGAAAGCCACGGCCAATATGATGCCAATTCGAGCAGCGAATATACCAATCCATCAATCAATGACTCGTCTACACTGCCAGCCAAATCCAGATTCCAGTGCCCGCGATGCACTTTTCTGAACCATCCTTCATTGCTCACATGTGAACTTTGCGGAGCTCCTCTGTTGTCCGAGGAATCAAAAGCCGCAGATGTGCTTGGCGAGGCCATTGGGCGCCCTGAGTCTCCTGGACCGACTATGAATGGTTCCAGCTCAGGTCTTGACAATGACACCGAGTGCGTAAAGTTCTCCTTCCGAGCTGGCGGTGAGAAGATCTTTTATGAAAGACTGAAGGGCGCCATGGTGCAGCGCAAGTGGCTTCTACACAATGCTCCTCCTCTGCCAGACTCATATCAATCGTCAACTTCCGGACAGCCGAACATCGTCGGTCCAGATGGTATCGTTCGACCGCCCACAGAACGAGAGCGGACCGTTGGCATTGCTGGCCTCGAGCGCCAGGGCCTCCAACTTCGCAAGAAGAATGAAGCGGTCATTGGCTCCGCATTTGAAGACCTCGACGCCCTCATGGCTTCCGCTAAAGAGATCATCGCTCTGGCAGAAAGCTTCTCGAAGAAATCTGATGATGGTTCAACAGAGGCTAATCAGCTGATTGCTGAGTCTGCCAAAGCCTTGGACATGGTGACGACAAAAGACATGCTAGGCTCCAGCGCTGGATCCGGATCGCTCTACCTATCCGAGATGTCCCGCAACCTTGCCGAATACTTGACTGATGACGCAAAGGGCATACTGCGGAAAGAAGGAGGTATCATGAGTCTTGTCGATCTCTGGGCAGTCTTCAATCGGGCAAGAGGTGGTGTCGAGCTTATCAGTCCTATGGAGTTCGAAAAGGCTGCTCGCCTTTGGGAGAAGCTCAAACTGCCAGTCAGACTACGCCAATTCAAGAATGGGCTGTTGGTAGTACAACAAGCCGACCGCACGGATGACAAGACTATTGCACAGCTCCTTGCCTGGCTACAAGAGCTACATCATACCCCTCCTAGCGATAATATCAATTGGGACTACGAAACATTTGGCAGGGGCATCACAGCCCAGGAAGCCGCGCAGCGCTTTGGATGGAGCGTAGGCGTCGCAAGTGAGGAATTGGAAATGGCAGAAGAGAAGGGAGCGCTTTGCCGGGAGGAAGGAGTGGAGGGGCTACGGTTCTGGGAGAATTGGATTGTAGAAATGAAAGACGATGACAATGATGATGATGGTATTGATGTTGAGCCTGTGCATACTGTTGAGGATATGGAGCAGGTACAGAGGAATCTGGAGGAGATGGGACTTATTTGACCCCGTACAGAGGAGTGCTGTGCACAAATTTTGCATACTTTGCTAAGATAGACGAGACTCTTGATTTTGTGCGTGATGTGTTTGATGCTCCCAGTACTTGCACTTTCGCTATGGAAGAGGTACACAGACTATACGCAGAATCAATCCCTCGCTCAGCGATCCTGATTCTAACATACTTCCTACTCGCGTCCCTCTACGTTCGACATTCAATCCGCTCTAACTATCTGTAATACTCGATGCTCTCCTACTCGACGAAACTTGTAATTTTGAACTATTCGGGGCTGAAGCCCTTACCTTTCCATGAAATTATACTCCACACTCTAAATCTGACATACCCGCATGGCCTGAGCTTCTTGGTCCGTGCGTCCTTGAATTCATGACGTTGAGTGAATTACCTGTATAGAGATGGTATATACATGTTACTATGCAAAAGGAAAATGAAAAGGGAAAGGAGAACAAGTCTATGATCGTGTAAACAGTTTCGAGGCTTAGGAGCCAATGTACTTATGTTGTAGTATAGATGCTGCAGGGGTATCGAGCTTGGAAAATCAATATGCGATGATGATGTGAGGTGTCCGAGATGGGAGTAGATCCAAGGCCTACTGGAGTATTCTGTGTGGATCGGTTGGGGTTTGGAGTTTACCGAGTGGCGCGGCTTCGAGTCGTTGGGAGTAGGAAGCTGGTGATTACTGTGGGCGAAGCCCCTTCTCTCCTAAATTGAACATTAGGCTCGCTTCGGGTTCGCGCGCATAGGCAGATGCGTGTTTTATGACTCCTTTGGCTTCGTCAGTATAGTTATACACAAGCAGAGTAGCCGAAGACTCACAGATATCAAGCTTCCTGTCATGCTTCCAAACCATCTCCGGCAGCCTTGCCAACTGCTCATTCACCCTCTCTTGGCTCCACCTCCATGCCCTATCCCCACCCAATCCCGTGTTATACCCATTGGTGCAAAAACCCTCATACCACCACATTTTCTCCTTCTGACCCTGACTCGGATCTTCAGTCTTATAAGCCTCCTTGAGCTCCTCCCACCCAAACGGCCCGCCTGCATCCTCGGCCGCTCCGTGTCCTTCTCCGTCGACGCAGAGGAACTTTCTTGTGCTGGGAGCTCGGCCCAGGAAAGTTATAGCATGTTCCCAGCCATGTTCGAAATCGTACTCGTACTGTAGGTGTTTGTCCTGATATGAGGGCACGGCCATGTATTCGTGTAGTTTGATTTTGCTGGCGTCTTGCCAGGCGGTTTTGGGGGGAGCAGTTATTCCTATGAGGGGGAAGTGTTCAGGCTCCCAATCCGAGATCGCGGCGACTGGACGTGGGCCGAAGCCTTCTGAACCGTTTCGTGCTCCTTTGTCGAAGATTTGGAAATTATATTCGTGTGTTGCTGCCCATCCGAAGGAAACTATCATGGCTTGATGCAATTCGTGAAAGCTTGCGTCGGCTGGACAGGACAGGGTGCGTGTTATTTGGGGGTTTCGTACATCTTCGAGTGTGATTTTGAACAGGTAGTTTTCTTGGCCGGCTGGAGCGGGGGGGCCTGAAGTGAATGCCATCCTGTATGGCTGTGGGAATGCTGAGGCAAAGGCTTGACTTATCTGCTTGGGTAAGGAGATGCTCTGGGAGGGTGCAGGAAAAGAAAGAGTTTCAATTTCGGTTCAAGTGAATCGAGAGAGCACCGAGAATAAGACGTGCCGCTGATGTTTTTCTATCAACAGCCCAACCGTTATATAATTTCCGGAACAAACTCCGGTCACAGTTACATGTGGCTACATGTGGAAATTGCTTTTCTGCAGAATGCCTTGTGGATTGCTGTTAAAGGGGAAATTTGCAAGAAGCTAGTTTGTTTGCTAGCAAGAGAGATGACAGAGATGGCGCAGGGTTAACAGCTCTCCGTAAACAATAAGCCTCGCTCTAAGGATGGGTTCCATCCCCAATTCGACGTTTGAGGACCGATAGAGCTGGAATGTTGGAGACTTAGTAGCCTATCTGCTAGAACCCGGGTCGATGGGTTGGAACTTATTATATTTTTCTTACCCGGCAGACTGACACCCGTCGACGGGAAGTCTCCTGGTCCCACTGTTTGGTTCCCATCACCCTGGTATAAGTTGACAGAGTTTTCCTTGCAGCAGGGGATGCCAATGGCATCTTCGTAGGTGAGCGGTCATGGCAATCGGGCATCCAGAAGCTGGGTGAGGCGACCGGAGATGATATGCGACTTGTACAGATGCGGCCTATTCATGAAGCAGGTGAATCGTTGTTTTGGCAATAAACAACCTCGACTCGAGTGAAATGACAGCTCTGCTCACCCTCTCACATTCAATCGCCATTGATTATTGACGACTATAAAATACCTCTAGCCTTGTAGTGAACTAAAGCAGAGCCTTGGGGGAGTCCGATGCGCCGGAGGCAAGTCTACCTTAGAACTAGCGGTTCGACCCAACCCCGCTTCAAGTTGGCCCGAGCTTCGATAAGCGTTTGTCGACAATACGTACGTACCTTAGTTACCCCTCTAAGCCATCCCTTAGGTAGATTGCCATGAGAAGTCGATGGCCATCAGCTGATCCGGCTTGATAAGGTAATAATTAATGATACCATCGATCCGAGCCTAATCATACCTTAGGTTTGTGACTGCAGCTGGGTATTGTCCATCGTTCATGTTGACTTTGCTTGGCTGGAGAGCTGAGCAATGATACCCTAGATTGCGAGGATGCTGTCCTCCCACAAGACAGCGAGCCTTCGAAGCTCGACTATACGGACCGTCGATCGGCGAACTTCCACTCCCACCAACCATCTCCACAACCAGCGCGGCTTTTCCTGGGGAGCGAAGCACAAACACAACTATCCGCACGCAGGCAAGGTCTCGAAAGGTTTCAGCACTCAAGATGCCTGCAAAGACATGGCTCGGAGACAGCTGTACCGGGGTACCTTCTGGAACCAGCAATATCCTCTCCGCCACCTCCCTCGATACCTCCGAATCCAAGAATGGCGCTTGTCAAGCTCTTGGGGACGGCCAGACGCCAATTCGAAGGACAAGCCCGAGGAGAAGTATGAAGACTGGTTCAGCAGGTGGCAAAGGCGGCGAGAGGAACAATACAGTGGCCTTGCAAAGAGGTTAGAGTACAAAGAAAAGAAGTATACCGATTTCATGAAGAAGGTAGAAGACGATCCATATGGCGTACTATTTGGAAGATATTGGATGAAGTTTCCTGATAGTGTACAGTCTCAAG
This sequence comes from Stereocaulon alpinum, assembly GCA_018257865.1. Lineage (NCBI taxonomy): Eukaryota > Fungi > Ascomycota > Lecanoromycetes > Lecanorales > Stereocaulaceae > Stereocaulon > Stereocaulon alpinum. Next base: position 975,347 of record JAEUBA010000002.1, on the reverse strand, counting down.
ATACTAGAGACTCCGGATCTTCACCGCAACAAGCAAGCGATGCCTTTGGGAATAACTCCAGTCCAAGGGCCGAGAGAATTGACAACAGTAACAAATCACCTGGGCAGACCAACATTGGTGACAAACAGAGCAGACCTAAGGCAGCTGTCGTGGAAGGCCGGGGGCAAGAATATGAAATTGATCCCATCACAATGCGAAAAGTCCTGAAGAAAAGCTCATCACCAGTCTCTCCTGCAACACCTACTCCAATGCCTAAGTTCGAGTCTCCAACATTTGATTTTGATATCCCCATCAAACGCTTCCGTTCCCCTTCAACCGAGGCCCGAGCAACTCAGCACTCCAGCGGAGATCTAACAAGATCGAACAGCACCAGCGCGTCATCACCTGTTGATCCCCCTCAACCTCAGAATGCCGAAAACTGGCTTGCACAGGAGGGCTTTGGCCGTAGACAGAATGCTAAGGCAGAGGACCGACCAGCATTGAAGACTGAAGGCGTTACATCCAGATCCACGGCTATAAAGATTGAGAGTGCCCTGGATCGGCATCTGAAGGGAAAAAGCACAACTGAAAGTGTTTCTGAGCGGCCGTCACTCCAATATCAGCCTAAGGAGAACACCACAGAAGATATCGACTTGCTTCGGTCTAGCGACGTAAGAGCATCGGCCGGCCTTCGGGGCAAATCTGCAAAAGAAAGTGTCTCGGAGAAGCAAGCACGCCAGCGAAAGCTTGAACAAGAGTACGACCGACGGCCACTTGACCGTGAAAGCCAATTAGCGCAAGAAGTTGCAACGGACACGCCCAAAAGAACAAGTGGCGACAAGGCGAATACCTTGGTATCATCCTCATGGATGAACGAGATCTCTGATGGTGAACCTGTTTCATCAATTCAGGAGTTCGCAGATCAACAGACACATATTGAGTCTGATGCAGCACACAAGCCAATTGCCATCAGTAAATCTAGCTCCAGACCACAAGAACCAGCAGATGCAAAGGCGAACCAGATCAAGGCCCAATTTGTGCCTGTGAAAGTCAGACTTGATCTCATGAGAGCAGAATATGATACCCTAAGGAAACGGTGGCTGGAGGAAAATCGTAGGCTTAAAGCCACGAAGAAGGTCAATGAGATGCATGAGGAGGAGGTAAAGGCTCAGAAGCAGGCTATGCAGGCTATGGAGACGCGTGGTGCGCACAAGCGTGTTACCGTCGGTGACAAGAAGCCAAGCTCTCGTCCGCTGCAGAGCTTGCTTCCAGGGGAAGGGGATTTGGCAATGAATGTTGTTGAATTTGCCGAAAGAGACCGATGGTATAAGCAAAAGGCACCTCATGCCGTGGAAGACAATGAGGCTCAGCTCAAGAAGCTGGCCAAAGACCGTGAATTGATTCGTGAGGTGAGAAGTATATACGAAGACACCTACGGCATTATTGACACAAAACATCGCCAACCCTGCCAGATCAAAGATAGATCAAAAGCTCAGGAAACTTCAGGGACCCAACGCCCAAGCACGGTCAACACTTCTGTACAGTCGTCAAGCGGGCCCCGCTCTTCTAACCTTCAGGGCAAAGAACCATCGGATTCGAGCCTCACACACAGATTGCAGTCACAAAACGTTGACAGTGCTCAGAGCTCAGAGCCCTTAGCAATCATTCAGCGGCTGTTCGACGAACTTCGTCAAGCACAAGACCTCATTCATCAGCACCGCAATTCTCTACGAGTGAAGGATGAGACCGACAACTTTCGTACCGTGGCTGACATGATGCCTAGCGTTTCCAAGGCTTATATACAGGTCGTGCTGCAGATAGCCAAGTCAACGTTGCAACTTTCTAAGACCGCAGACGCAGAACTTACAAATTCTAAGACTGTTCGTGCTCTGTCGTCTTCAACTATCAAAGTTCCGAGCACAGAGACGCCGAAATCTGCAACACCAAGCGTGTATCGGATCCTAGCCTACGACCCTGCTACTCAGAAGGTCATCTTTTCCCCAAAGACTACTTCATTAGCACCGTTTTCGAAGGAGCAGCCTCTAATGCCTGTTGAGGCGCTCGAAGTCCTGAAGAATCCGGGCAAATTCCTCCCACACCTGATGACGCTCCACAATAAAGGCTACAACGTTGTCTCCGGTGCAAGCAATATTCTTGTATTCAAGAAGGAAGCCACAAGAGACGAGCTTGCGGCAGCTAAGCACGTCGAAGCAAAAAGATACCCAAACCCTGTTGACGGGACAATTGCCTCAACGGGTAACTTCGCCTCGCCAACTGGTTTCGTCAACCACGACTCGCCCATCCCTCTTGAGGAGCTGGAGCAGCACCGTGCTGCTTCCGCAGCAAGCTCTTTTAAAGCAGCCAAAAAACCATTCCTAGATGCACCTCCACCAAGCAATAAAGTGCGTAGGGAAGAAGCCGTCTTCTCGGGCAGACGTCGTGGCGGTTGGCAGGAGACTAAAGGCAGGCGTTATCAAAGAAAGACGCTGCCGACACCCATGATGACGTTTGGACTTATCATTTGTACTGGGATACTGACCGCAACCACCTGCTATCAAGTAGGTGTTGTTTGTGAGTTGATGAGTCGCTAACGGGGATGGAACTCAGGGGGAACGGGGAGTACTTCGGTGCATGGGAGGCACGGATGTCTATGGGGGCTTTATGATGATGGATTGGTGGTACGCGTGACAATGGGGGAAGGCAATGGGCCATGGACTGGGCATCGGTTAAGCAGGAGTTGGAGGGCATATTATTGATGCACGCTTGGATTCCCGTTCTTTAAGTTCTACGTAGATTGACAGCTGTAGCATCTCTCTCTCTATCTCTCTCGGCTCAAATAGACCTAAATCATTTGCCCTTGTTGCGATTCGTTCGCTACCTTAGGCATGGACATTTTCTCCACCGGCTATATTGCTTGTTTTGTGCGCCTTGCATCCTCACCACATCATCTGACTCGCATATCTGGTACGGTATCGGAGATTAAGAATCCGCCCCCCGTGAGAGCGTAGATTACGTTCTCTGCCGACGTTTCTGGGGATAAAGCCCCGATGTGTAATTTCCTTTTTCTACATTCAGTTGTTGTTCGCGAGATAAGAATTTTACTCTTGGGGGTGGATGTGGCTTCTATGGCTTTTTCGGAGTTCTTTGTTAGCTACACTTTTGATGTCTTTGATGTGAGTGTTGATTCTCATGCACGAAGTACATGTGGCTGTTGTGCAGGAGAGGGGATGGGTTTTTTTTCTTTTCTTTTTTGTCTCCCTTGCTTGGGAGATCGCGTAAGTTTGTATGCTGCTTTGAGGCGAGGTTCTTGGTTGTTGGATTTTTGGTCGCGGTACGTTGAGAGTATGTAAGTATTAGGCACAGTCTGCCGCATGTTGTGTAGATGCTCTGTTTGATTATTTGGATGTTGTGGGGATCTATGATTTGGGCTTTGGTTTGGTGTGCAAGGGTTTCGGCTCGGTTCGAGTTGTTCGATGTTGGGGGGGGGGGTTGCGAGTGCTTGTGCTTGCTGGTGATGTGAGAGTGTTTTGCTTGGATTTGTCAACTATTTTTGAGCCTTTTGCTTAGGGTTCTTGGGAATTGTATGAGTCTTTGTGCTAGTCGTTGTTGGTTTTGGCGGATACTGAGCTCGAGTCGGGAGGAATGTATACATCTGGCGCCTGGGTTTTCTTCTGGTTTGCGTGATCTCACTCGAACTGCCACGGGTAATCAATTCCAAATGAGATATATAGTATCATTTGTCGAATGTTGAGGTATTTTAGCTAGTGCTATTGCGCCTTGTGGCGGTTTAACATAGTATGCTTCTCTGCACCGACGTCTACGTTGTTGGATCGCTATCTTGGCTCGCTGCGATCTTGCATATCCAAGGAAGATGTATCTGACACATAATATGGCCGTGATCCACTCTTTATGGTAATATCAGTTGCATTCAGTGCGTGAGTGATTTTAAGCAGCAACTGTTGAGTTCCGACTGGTGTTTGAAGCTATTCGCGGCTCCACGTGCGTCCCGACAACATTTAAGGGTCCTCGGCGGGTGGTTTCCCGACCTTCCGACATCGTAGGGCAGGAAACGGTTTAGATTGTGATGGTGGTGTAATGAAAACTCCAGACAAAGCGGCCTTGCGGCGAAGCGCCCTCCTAATCCCTCTGGTGTTACGAATGACGAATCAATCCCCACAATCGTCTGTCACATATTATTATTTGCAGCTTTCACGCCAATCCTCCGTGCGAACTTATCGAGAACGGTGTCCTTTATAGGCTATGGCTTGCGAGGGCAGCTGCTTTTAGCGGAAGTGCTAGAACTATGGGCCGTACATCTCCATGCGACAACCTTACCTCAGATGTGTACCTCAAGGGGGTCCAAATACGAAATTCCAAGACACTATGCAAGCGGTTCTTTACTCTGTGCAACCGACCGGACGTTGCTTATAGAAAATCCATGAGAGAATACGCATGCAAGAGTATTACTGAGCCCAGTCTTACGTGCGATGCTGCGAACAAAATCCACCACGGTAATCCGATACTTCGTCCGCTGCTGCGCCTCTGGTTCCAGAGTATTCATCATTGCCCCTTTACTCATACATCTGCCCTTCTCTCGGGGCTCGAGGGCCCCCAATAAAATATTCGGCCTGCCCTTTCAGGTGCGCCCGTCCGCTGCAGGTGCTGCTGCAGCTGCAGTACTTAACTATGTATCTCGTGAATTGCTGCTCGTCAGATTTGGCCATGCAGGCGTCCACACCTCTCTTGCGCAATTGTGTGGAAGCCGGTCGGCAGTGTTCCGAAGCGGCTCTCTTATGACTGGTCCCTACCAAACGACTCTAACCTGCTTGAGAATAGACGCATCCTTCATCTCGCTGCTTTATCGTGCGGATCTGTGGTGGTACCTGGATCTCTTAGGGCGAGGGAAGGCGTTGAAGGCGTTGTATCCTTACAATTTCGTGTAGCCAAGGAGCCAAATTCAACGACTTTGATAGGCAATGAGAAGCGACGCAGGAACATTGCCTACTTCATTCATCAATCACCGCGATTCATCGACCGTTATTGTCTTCAATTGTGCGGCATGCCTGTCAGTGCGATAATTGAGGAGCACCGCCCGCAGCGGTTCGCCGTGTGAACGATTTTCCAAGGATTTTCCATAGATAGAATAGCCTAGCAGTAGTAGTTCCATTCTATGCCGCTCCACACAATTTAGCGGATAACCAGTAGGGTTACAAGCGTCGAAGCTTGCCCGCCGCTTCAATTCGCGCTCCTTCCTAGCCCTCTAGCGCCAATGCCCAAAGGTGCAATTTCCCCTACCAAGTCTCCGGCCAAACTGTTCCTCACCTTGACTTACCTCACCGGCGCCCCTCTCGAATCCTCCCTCCCATATTGACTGACAGCAGCAGTGCGGGTATCTGGGCACAGGCAACTGAAGTTCGCCGCTGTGGAGGAGGACGAGGCGATCTAGAGCACCATCAACCGCCATCTTATATTCGAAAAATCCCTCTTTCCGCGACAACACCACGCTCTTTACCTCACTGGACATTCATCACGCTCGTTTACGATCTCCATCAGGCGCGATAATTGGAGCATACATTGATCACTATTACAATTCTGGTGGAAATTGGATACGTGGTGGAAGCACTCCTTTCTAACGACTTTCGATTCGGAATCCCTTGCCTCGATTAACCGACTTTACGATCTCTACATCTCATTTCACGGAACAATCTCTTCGAACAACCCTGCGGGTTACGTCTTCTGGGACGTGTCGGATTGGGATCACGACTTCAGCCACGAGGTGGAGATTCTTTGTTCGAAGCCCACGCGCGAAACGAGGTCATCTACCATGCGAATATAGAAACAAGGGCTAGACTTGGGTCATGAACAAAGAGTCGAAGTGACAGACAAGCCCAACCGCCATCGACCGATCTGGGCTCTGGACTGCTCATCATTAAGTCGATTCCGGCGAGTCTAAAGGGATCACGTTCAACAAGAGAATTACTTCTCGGCCCTGCTGAAGGACACACACATCAACTCCGCGGCTACTAAGTCGCTCTTTTGCTTCTTGGCCCCTCGGTGGCCTTTACACTCTTTCAAAGCGTTGTTTGATCCGCAGTCTTCTGCGAAGTAAGTCCAACCCTCGTCACATATCGTGTGTACTACCCACCAAGATACTCCGACTAACAGCTTCCATTTTAGCCACAATCATTTCCATCTTGACAAGTCAAGTCACTCGTTTAATCAAATCCTGACAGTGAGCACACCTCTGAAATCTTATCTCAGTACCTCCTAACAAGGCCAAAGCTGTCGATTGCATCATTACTATCATTCGAACATCTAATAAGATCTTCCCGCGGTTGATAGTAACACATCAACCATGATTCGAAGATCTACGATAATATTTGCGGCTTCTTTGGCCCTACTGTCTACGCTCGAACCAGCAACGTGTTTCGCGGCTGCTGCGCCAGCCCCGAACCGTGACGAACTTGAAAGACCACGATTCGTAAGGAAAGAAATCAAGCGTTTCGTGATCGGGGCCCGCAATGGAACGACTACTACAGGACCGGAAGCTGGGAATGGACCTGCTGGAGATCGTCCATCTACCACGTCACCGCTCGACACACTGACAGATTCTTTGACTACATCAGCAGTCGCTGAAACCCCTACCCACACGCAAAGTGACCAGTTAGGCGACCATTCAGGGCAAACCACGACAGACCATTTAACATCCTCATCCTCATCCTTGGATATTACTAGCGACCATGGAACAACCCCGGAAATCGCATCGACTGCAGCTGCTGCCAGCAGTACCCATGCGAGCTCTCATTCGCAAGAGTCTACGATTCAGGGTCCTCCGTCCCCAGCGACGCAATCTGATTCAAGTACAGCCAACACAAATACAGATACTACTGGGGCGACTTCGATTACAGGCAAGACGAATACAGACACCGTCAAGCAGTCGACTCCATCTAAAAGTCAAACGTTGGATACTTCACCCGTTGACACCGGCCTCGGGCTGCCGACTACCAATCCATTTACCAAAAGCAGTGGTACTCAAAATACTGAAACCAACACTGAACAGTCTGCTAGCAGTTCGCAAAGCGGTGAGCAGGGACCAGGTGGGATCTCCTCAGTCCTTTCCCCTGTAATAGTTCCAAGTGTTACTCCACCGATCGGAAAGGGCCCTACAAAGCAAACCGACACGCAAAGTCCTTCTAGCGGACCAGAAGCAAGCCCTTCCCACAGCACTAATCTCAATGATCAAAGTGTATCCCATGAGCTCGGTGTCACCCCGGTCCAACCTCAGTCGAGCGTTTCCCAGACAACGCTGCCAAATGTCCCAGCAGGAGCACCTAGTGTCACCCCGGTCCAACCTCAGTCGAGCGTTTCCCAGACAACGCTGCCAAATGTCCCAGGAGGAGCACCTAGTGACATTCCAATCCAGCATCAGTCAAGCGCTTCCCAGACCACGCTTTCGAATGTTCAGGGAGGAGTATCTAGCGTCACACCTATTCAGCCTGACACAAAGCCAGCATCGTCAACAGGTGGTGCTGCTACAACGCTTCCCCCTGGAGGCAACAACAACCAGTCACCAATCGCAGAACCGACCGTGACACCGACAGACGCAGCTGAAAGCATTCTTCCTTCCTTGACATTGCCAGCCCATGGTGACACGACTGCGGCTGCCTATACGGCAGCCTCCGCGACGGACACGAATACAAGCAATGGCAACGCCGTTGTCGGTTTGCCAGGTGCACAAAGTAGTGAGGAAAGCCATGCGGCGGCGTCGAACACCGGCTCAGCAGAAACTACGAAGGCTGGTTCTGTGTCTCCAGCCCAGGATGTTCATCTGCCAATACCCACTGGCCCTGCATTGTACACTGCCTTAACAATCGCATTGGGTAGCGTTCCTGGTGATGGCTCCACCATGTTGCCGAATGGTATGGTTGTGCCTACAGCTGCACAGACGACGAACGGTGGAAGCCTTCCAACAGAATCTACACTGTCAAATGGCCTCATTGTGCCTATCAGCAGCTTACCGGGAGCACTGTCAGCTACTGTACCGGCAGCTGCACAGACGACGAACGGTGGAAGCCTTCCAACAGAATCTACACTGTCAAATGGCCTCATTGTGCCTATCAGCAGCTTACCGGGAGCACTGTCAGCTACTGTACCAGCAGCTGCACAGACGACGAACGGTGAAAGCTTTCCACCAGGATCTACACTGTCAGATGGCCTCATTGTGCCTATCAGCAGCTTACCGGGAGCACTGTCAGCTACTGTACCGGCAGCTGCACAGACGACGAACGGTGGAAGCTTTCCACCAGGATCTATACTGTCAGATGGCCTTATTGTGCCTATCAGCAGCTTACCGGGAGCACTGTCAGCTACTGTACCAGCAGCTGCACAGACGACGAACGGTGGAAGCCTTCCACCAGGATCTACACTGTCAGATGGTCTCCTTGTGCCTGTCGTATCAACAGCTGCTGTACACACTGCTGCACCGCCGTCTGTAGCATCCGAAGGGAGCCTTCCCGTTGGTCTCACATTGTCTGATGGGCTCATTGTCAGCATAAGTCTCACAGCCGTGGCACTACCATCCACTGTTCCCACAGCTAACAACCAAGGTGTTCCGGCTGGATTAACATTGTCTGATGGACTTCTTGTGTCCATCTCCACAGCAGCAGCATTACCTACTTTGCCGCCCTTGACGTATTCAAATGGAAACGTTATACCAGCTGCCTCTGCCACAGTACCAGTAGCACCAATTCTCTCGGAAGCAAGCCACTCATTCATACCAGTCCTCACAAACTCTGATGGATCTATTATTCCCAACCCAGCGGTGGCTACAAACACGGATTTGCCCTCAAACCCAGTATCGCCGATTGTTCCAACAGAATCTAGTGTCAATCTTGTGCCGAACCCAGCAGCCGCTACGAACTCGGCACTGCCACCATTTGTACCAGCTGTTACTGACTCTAACGGAAGCATACTCCCCAACCCAACAGCTGCTACGAATACAGCTCTGGCGCCAATTGTACCCACATCGTTGGTGCCAACTGTTGCGGCTCCCACTGGGACTGTCCCAAACACCGGTGTACCATTACCGGCTGCAACAACCAACGCTGCGATACCGGCATCTACAGGTCCAATCGTGGGATCATCGACTCTATCGAATGGTGCTGTTGTACCAATTACGGCCGGTGGCGTATTAGGATCGTCGACACAGTCTAATGGGAATGTTGTCCCAATCACAGCCGCTGCAGCTTCGGCGGCGTCTGGATCCACAACTTTGCCGAATGGTTCTGTTGTGCCAGTATCGAATGCCCCAGCTCAAGCTTCAACTCCGTTACCCAATGGCTCAGTCGCTTCAGTACAAGATACGAGTCAGGGTACTCCAGCTGTTGCGCAGCCAAGTACTGTAGCCCCAGCAGTGCAAAGCTTCCCAACGGATGCGAAGGGACCATTCACCCAGCAGCCTACTGGTTACGATAGTCTAACAACCCAGTCCATACCTACGAATATAATTGTACAACCATCGATTTCGGGGTCTGGAGCAGCAAGCTCTACCGGCAGCATTGCTACTGGCCTTCCAACGGGTGTACCTCTCGTCCTATACCCACCACAAGGTCCGAAACAACAGCCCGAGAACACGGACATGATCCAAATTGGCTTCAAGTACCCTCTGAATTACGACTTTGTTTGGACGCACGACGAATCTCAGCAGCAGATCTTCAAGTATCTTCCTCTGGGCATTTCTTACGGTCTGAATATCGATCCCAGCAACGTGACCATGCAGACATTGCGCGCTTGGGACACCACTCGAGATCTCCACTACATCACAACCCTTGCTCTCGCTTGGATTCCATCCGGGCTTGTCGACACTCTTAGCCTCCTCGTCCAAACTCAGACTTCTAGGTTCTACACCAATCCCGATAGTAGCACCAACACGCTCCTTTCCATGATCAACAACGCTATACCTATCCCCGCCGATAATTCTACCGATGGCGGTAGTACTCCCTACGGCTCCCAGCCCACCTCATCTACTAGCCCAAAGAACGACGGGTCTCCGATCGGTGGTGACATTGGTAACACTCAACCTGTCAGACCGTCGTCTATCGGCATTGGCGTTGGCGTCGCTGCTGGCGCTGCCGCGTACGGAGCTGCCATGTTCTTTGTCGCAAGGAGATACAAGAAGAGGAGACAATCACACGGACGGTCACCGAGCATGTTCAACAGCCCAGTCATGTCACACATTGGGCCTGACGCTGGTGCTGGCGCTGCACTCATGAGTGGAGGCATAGACAGGAGTATAAGTCCATATCACGACGAGGACGGCAGAGCAGGCAGCAGAGGAAGTGGAAGGAGTGGGTCTACAGGCAGGCAGCAGATCAGTGCACCTGTCATGGCAGAGAACAGTCTGGGGTGGAATTGAGAGCCTCCGTTGGATAGAGAGGCCTGTAATATACCAACAACAACATAATACCTTACGAGGAGAGCATCACGACACCATCATACCACCGCTACATACCCCCTCGCCACATCACACTACATCACACTACATCATACCACATCTCATCATCTTCTTCTTCCGGAGTTGGATCTGCAATAGATCTTTTTTATTTCAAAGTCCTTTATATTCCCCCATAACGCTTCTTTATTAAGAATGGATTGGTTACTTTATGGTTACTGGATAGACTTGAGGGAATCGAGTCGAGCCTGAACAGAGCGAGAGAACGGGCCAGGCCAGTGGGGAGGGGAGGGAGGCTTCTCGTGTATACTTACATCTTGAACGTCTGAGACTAGTCGTCGACTACTACTATTTTCCTTTTTGTCATGGGGGAGGGGAGAGCGGATGGAATCGATAGGATGGGATGGGAAGAGGTAGTGCGGTTTTGAACAGGCTGCGATGAGGTGGCCTAGTCCTTGTCCTTGTCTTGTGGATACTAGGGTGGGTGGTTAGAATAGGATAATTTAATCCAAACAAAATGAGCCCTCAAATAATTCGATGCCCATCTACATTGCTATTGTGATGCTGTCTTATCTCTGCTCGTCGTATCTGCCTTGCTCGTGGCCTCCGTCTTGTTTCTACCGCCTATGGTACTCTACTCTATACCCCTACGGAAATCTACCATGCCATTTGCCATTTTTCCTTTCACCTCCCACCCTTTTACCTCCCGCCCACCTCCCATTTTCCACCTTTCATCCCTCCATCCTCCATCCTCCATCCACAACCTCCCCCTCTCCCCCTTACTATCTCTTTATCTCTCTATTCATCCCGTTATCTATCCACCTTCCATCCATCATTCACCCCTAAGTCCCTAACGTCCTACTGACGCTCCTCTTCTATATCTACTACCTTCCTTCTAGTGACTGCATGTATCTGAGTAGTAGCAGAAGAAGGAGGAGGAGGAGGAGGAGAAGAAGAAGAAGTAGGGGAGGTAGAAGTGGGAATTAAGGGAGGTAGAAGTAGAAGTAAGAGGGGTAGAAGTAAGAATTGGGGTGGGAGGAGAGGGAGGAGGAGAGGGAGTAGAAGAGGGGGAATTGGGGTTGGAGAGCTGGGAATAATGATCTCTGGCATAGTGAATCTATATACGTTTCTGAGTGATGGATTGTTCTGGGTGGATTTGGTAGTTTTGGAGTGAGTGGGAAGTTGGACTGGGGGAGAGATGGATCGATGTTGAGGAGGAGGAAGGGGGGGGTTAGAGTGATGGGTGGTTTTGGTGGTTCTGGGTACGGAACCGGAGCTGGTGTGGGAGAGCTGGGAGTAAACATCTTCTGGCAAGTCTTCGCTATGGCTCTGATCGATAGGTCATGCCGAGTTGTATTGACTATGCACTCGTGGGAAGAAATGTAGACTTGGCTCTGCCATTGGGTGATGTGGTGTTTAGGAGTAGTGTATCAGAGGGTGAAGGTGGTCTGGTGTAGAGACTGTCTTGGGTTGGCTGGTGGTAATGTGTCTGTCATGTCTCGCCTCTGGGACCGGGGTTAATGCAATATTGGGAAGAGGGTGATGGTTCTTCGAGGCGTGGGGTGGGTAGGCCCAGGGAGAGTGAGAGTGTGTCTGTAGAGTAGCTGTCTTGGAGACTGCATCTGGGACGATCAATCAGAGGTAGGATGACGGATGTGTGCTGGGGTTGAACGTATTGGGTTTGAATGTGCTGGATTTGAATGTGCTGGGGTTGAACGTATTGGGTTTGAATGTGCTGGATTGGAATGTGCTGTTGGAGGGACTGGAAATCTGTGCCTCGATGGGATGTTGTACCAGGGAACTTAGCTGGGGAAAGGCGTCTCAGTACGATTGTAGATGGCAGTGCATACAAAACAGACTATGCAGGATGGAGGACTCGGAAATGGAAGGGTCTCTGGGAATGCTTAAGGAATGTTGGGGAAGGAGCTGTAGCATGTGGGGTTTCGGGTATAGTAAATGTGTTGGAGGTTCTTGCGCTGCTTTAGAAAATACTTGGATTGATGGATGGTTTGGGGATTTGTAAGAAGGACTGAGGATTGAGGGTTCAGGCACAATAAATGATGGTTGGAAATCTGGCTTTGTCAGTGCATAGGACGAAGGATCAAGGGAACGAAGGATTGCCGGTCATGAAGATTGGAGCCACTGGGTATTTGAGTTCTGCAGAGGTCCGTGCGTCAGCTTCAGGTTTTGTTGTTCGAGTGGAACCGATGTTCATAGCGGGCTTTGAAGCTGTAGAGAGCAAGTGCCAAATTCGTAGCATTAGCTTTGAAGCCTGACGCTCGTTGAGAGCAAGAAGAACTGTATCTATCATAGCCCGCGAGGGGCTAGTCGACTTTTGAGAATGGGAATTATAGAGAATTCATTGTCGTGAAGGAAAGTCATTGATCATGCCGTGTCATTTGTATATCGCGCCAAATTGAGCATCTTACAATGCCGTTTGGGTATGGGCTGGAATTCTGGACTATCGTGCGAGTAGTCGTCTTAGGCCGTCTTGTCGTTGATACCTTTAAGTTCGACTTCACTAAAGGACAGAAATTCATTAGCCTCTGCGTTGTGAATATGGAGGAAGTCTTTCTGGGATTGTATTTGAGGCTAGACGGTAAGTAAGGGTGTGCACAGTCCGTCCTGTAGTTTGGCAGGGTATGACGTGGTGAACAGCAACGCAGAGCCTCAACGTTACATCCGTAAAAGTAGAAAAGACGTCCACTCACAAGATCAATGTAGCATGGGGTGGGATAAGGTTTGGGAATCCACTGTCGTTCCAAAAGGATGCTCGTCAGTCAATAGCCCTAGAATGCTCGCAAAATTCGCAGGTTGTAGAAGGATGTCAGGTCCAGCACATTCTGCGGAGGGGATTGTGTGGGAGTTGTAGGTGCTCTTCGAGTATAGGCTTACCGGTCGCCGTAAGCATAATCACTGTTGGTTTGAGGAAGATTAGCGGAGTCCAGGGTGAAACAGAGACATTGAAGGTCTAACGTGCAGAGTGTAGATGAAGGCATACCCGGTAATAGTCAAGATACTTTTTTCTCCTAGGCTCATATTCATGACGCCCTCATCCCAACCTAACTTGCATCAACCAATGGCCACATCGTCGGGTTCATAGAAGCCAGAAACACCTTTGATGACCTTGCCAACGCCGATCTTTGTCCTGAAGTCTCCACGACCTACGGACGAGTCGAATCTGGACGTAGAAAGTTAACGATCAGTCCGAAGTCTCATTTGATAGTGTGCCGGCTGTCGATGTTGTTGTGTACATACTGCTTGCCCCTGTAGTCATTTTCGGAGCCCTTGCTCTCATCGTAGAGGTTGCCCGTATACTCAATGGTGACATCATCTCCTTTCTTGGGCCAGTCGGTGCCATTGCCCTCCTTGACGACTTTTTTGGTGACTCCCATTGTGCTAGTGAGGCTGGCGTGATCGCTAAGTACGGGTCGCAGGAATGGTGTGTTGTTGTAGAGTGCAGGTCTAGTCAGGCAAAAGTAAAGTTTAAGGGTACCAGTGAATTTCTCGTCCCGAGGGCGGCTGAATTGGGTGGTATATGTGCTGAGAAGGTACTTGAGGCTTGATCCTTGAAGGGAGGCAATTGAACAGGCTACTAATTGACTGGTCTGGAATGCCTTCAATTCCCGGAGTTTTTATTCGTGGGGGGTGGAGGCTCGTTGAGGCAACTGAGAGACAGAGTGGGGAAGGGTGACAGCCTCGGAGGCAGGAGATGAGTTTCCTGGTACGGCTAAGAGGAGATGACGAGCTCGCACTTGCACTCTTACTGGAGCTTGAGAAGACACGAGCGCCCACTCACAGAGCACGTCACACGCCTCACGGAATTCTCGATGAGCAGGCGAATCCAAGATCTTCGACTGCGTTCAATGCAAGCCTTAGAGTCTTGTCAAGAACCCGGGGCAGTGGATTGGAGTGTTCGGAGTATGAGGAGAAGGCTGTAGCGGAGAGTCCAAGGACGAGGGTAGCTGGTCCATTGGATGGCAGATAAGTCAAGCATTAATTGAGTAGGGGGCAGACATCCCACATCGTTTTGCAGCTAGAGAAAATTCATGCTGAAGAAGGTTTAGATGCCACTCGGATTCTTACAAATAGCCAAACCCTTTCCCACGGAACGCTTGTCATTTCTGAATGGCTTCGACTTGAGATCGCTTCTGGTGGCTGTGAATTGGGCATCGAACAATATATTTTTAGGCGGTCCTGTCTCCGAGGATTCGACGAGTTCGTTGTGCATCCGCCCCACGACGTCCAGTTCCAGGGGTGATCGTCTGCAGTGTCATGATCTACAGTTTGACAGCCAGGAGCCAGGATGGTGGGCAGACTTCCTGGCTCCGATCGTTTGTTCTGGCCAGGAACCCCTCGCCCGCCGTTTACCTTTTTGCCCCTCAGCTACATATGGCCAGCGGAGACCCTCGTTCACGGAGACAAACCTTTCCTTTCTTTTTCCTTTGCGCATGGCCTTGACATCTCACGACTACGACGTGCTTTGACTCCTCGACAGGGATCAATTCAACAAAGTCAGTGTGCCATTCACTTTATTGGGGTTGTCTGCAAAGACGACTGGATGTTGCTTTGATACGCATGTACTAAGTACTTTAGGACCTTCCTAAAAGCGTATTACTGTTTATGCAGGCCCATCTGCACTGCAGGTGCCACTTGTGCGTCTGCAGGGATCAGTTCCTTGATCAGATCCTGCCTGCGGAGACCGTTTGAATATGGCAGGTTGCAGATTAATGTAGATTAACATGTTACTCAACGAAAATCCACAGTGGAGCAGTGGCTCACGGATGCTGCCATGTACATGATACTTGATTCGCTACCACAATCTGAGACGTCGGTAAAATTTACAGACTTTCCCCACGCTACTGGCGACTGCTATGAACGATGTCTTCTTATCAGACGCTTGGTCTTCTTTCTGAGCCTGCATGTGGACCTGCGACGTGTCAAGCTGCCTCAGACATGCGTCCTAAAGAAGATACAAGTGTGGGGTGAAGAAGAAGTTTCGGACTGCATGGCTTGATTGAGAGATAGCTTCGGGTACCTGGGCCTGTCAAAGCAGAGCAGACGGGCCAAGCTTGGGCTTGCCTCTTCAGCTCTGGGAAGACCCTTGCCATCGGCAATAGAACATAACTCCGGATATACAGGTGAGGGGTCAGACATGAGGCTCCCTTAGTCTAAGAGTCTCCGCTGCTCTCCTGACGATCCATTCAAAAATAGAATGGGTGTTCCTTGATGTTCATTAAGGTCACCGGTTTTGTAGAAACACCCGGGAAACGGTCATCCCTAGTGGCAATATCCTTCTCGAAGTAGATCAGCGTAGAGAGGCCATTTACTTCAACAAAGTCCAGAAGTTTCCCATAATTCGTGCCAACCTGATCCTTGCCATGGCTATCGTCTGACAATGTGAAGTTACCTCCCATAGCAAGGAATTCCTGCAATTGTGTCAACGGTATGAAGAGATATCCAAGGCCTGCTCAACGAACCTTGCAGATTTCCGCGGCAGGATACGGCTCCTTCATCCCCTTCCGCAAAGCCGCCGAATTCAGCTCGACAACGCCTCCATACTCGGCAATAGTATTTAGATTCCTGAGAATCTTTTGCCACACGCCATGCCATTGCGAGAGCCTCACATCCTTGTCATCACTCATTAGGCGGATTAGGTCGAAATGGCCAACAACAGGCGGCTTCAAAGCCTGTAACATCTCCCACTGCAAATCAAAGTAGTCTTCAAAGAGTCTCCCATCTGTACCGCCGGCCTTTTCTCGTGCCTCGAGATAGAGTTTCCGGTCATAGTCAATTGGAATGGTATGGACATGATGTACAGAACCAACGAAGAGATCAAAATGATACTTGCTCAATAGAGTTTCAATGATCTGTCTCGAAGATGGTCTTATCCAGTCAATTTCCATGCCAATGAGGAGCTTGATTGCTGGAGCGTAGGCCTTTTGGAGTCGTAACGCTTCGTAGTAGTAATCATGGAATTGCTTGGAGAGTGTAGCTGTAGTGTGGGCCGACTTGATCTATGGGTTCCGTAAGTCTGAAATCATTCGGGCAGAAGGAACTGAAGTACTTCTTCAGGATACAGGTCCTGTTCCTCTCGAGGCATGTGCTCGGTCAAAGCGTAGATCTGGAATTTCTTTCCAATCGCGGTTTGGACGATCTCTTCCACGGTATCCTTGCCATGACCGCAGAACTCGCCAGAGTGACTATGGTGAGAAAACGGCATAGTCTATGGTATCCTCGCTTCCCAGCTGTATCACACCGATAAAGAGGGCTCCGCGAGAGACAATGCAGGTTATTTTTAGTGTTCTAGCAGCGAAGGGTTGAAATCTGGTCACGAGAGGGTCTATTGACGAATTTTTATAAAACAAGTGGATCATGAATGAATTTTCATCGAAAAGTGACGGGAGACACAGAATATCCGAGACATTGTGACAAGATGCATATGTAGGAGTCATGGGGGCGCCAATTACTCTTCGTTGAAATGTAAGAACTTTATGTGTTCTTTTCAAAGGCTGCACAGCAGTTGCACTGACCTAAGACTCCAAAAAATAAGTGGCGAGGTGCAAGGGACTCGAACCCTGGGCGATGTAAGTATAATTGTAAATCAAAATTGATTTTTGTGAACAAACCTCAACCTTGTCTTTGTGTCTTCAATTGATAGGAGAGACACGCGCTACCATTGCGCCAACACCCCGTTATGTCGATAACTTTCCCCCTAAATCTAATTATAGTGTAACAAAACAAAGCCATTGTTCCCTGGAAATTGTGAAATCTAATGGCGTCGGGTTCACTTCGGAGTAACTTTTGTGGGGGATTGAAGTGGCTTCTATAATAGATTTACAACAGTCGGATTTCCGACAGACCTTTCTATCCTCAGCATTGTACATCTTCTGAAATATACACGGGAGCAAAGTACAACAGGTAGTCATCGTATATGAGGTCGAAGATGGATATCCACGATGGTGCGTATCAATTTGACGTGGATTGACGTGGATTCTTGATAGTCCTCAGCTTTGGCGAGTCCCGAATGTTTTCAAAGCTTTGTCATGGTAAGGGCGGTAGCCTTCGATGACCGTCCTTCTCGCTGTCCACAAATGCCAATGTGAATGCTTTCTTGAAAGCCTCAGGGTCGTTGTCATCCTCCGACTCCTCCACCAGATCAGCCATTCGCATGTCTTCCACGACCTTCTCCTGATGAGGATCAAACCATCCCTCATCACCCCATTGCGGCTCATGTTTTGGATTACCTCTACCGTTGTCGCTCAAGATTTGTACACGTGTTTGAACACCTGGAGGATCGAAGGCCATGCAAATAGCAACGGCGTAATCACCATCATGGCTGATGTTGATCTCCGCGACTTGCCTGTCAGATTCGTTGACTTTTGTTCGTCTGTCAAAGTGCCTTCTTTTGGTGGTCCACGTCTGCTGATCTTGATGCTGCAGCTCCTCACTCATCTCAGCGTCATGAACTGAGCCACTTTTGGGCAACCCCTGACTTTGAATATGAAAGCCGCGCAACCCTCTCAGACCGGCAACGCGTTCACTCAAGCGGACAGTATCGCAAAATGGCTCAATGAGCGCCACGACCTTGTTTACACCAGGTAAAGGGTTGGAATGTTGTGTTGGTAAAACGATAGAAATATCTTGCATTGACAGTTGCCGATGGCGATGCGCTTTGATTGCTGCTTCTTTGGCCGCCCATCTATGAATGAAGAATTAGATAGGCAGTGATGGTTACACAATGGCGGGAAATGCCAACCTTCCCGCAAGATGACGTGCTAACGATCCAATTGGTGACCTCGCATCATTGACAGCCGATGAATACGCCTCTGGATCTTCGATGATGGATGATAAGTTAGGGAGCTTTGGCAGCATCCACAGGTCCTCTCCGGCAGTCTTCCTGCGTACCGAAGCTTCATGACTTTCGTCCTTGGCTGCTTGCCGAACAGATTTCCCTGCTTGAAGTTGATGAACCCGTTCAAACCTCCTGCAGAGCGCCATCCACTCAATGCGTGTGAACACTCGCCGAGCCCAGCGGTTTCGGGTACTTTCTTGCCGTAGTAGTGCTGCAACGCGCGCTATCCGACATATATCAATTCCAACGCCAAGCTGGAAAGGAAACGGTCTGGGTGACATGATAGTATGGATATCTAACGCTGGGTCTCTCTGGTGTGCAGAAATCCGTAATTTTCCAGACACATAGTAATACTCGTCGCCTTTGTCACAGGAGAGAAAAGTGCAACTTTATCTCTACACAAGAAGTGACAGTTATCAAATCTCAGACGGAATAGTTAGTACATCCAACGAACATTGTACGACTCCCAAAGCCTGAAATATCTCCAATGGAACAGGTTGTTGCAGTCTCACTCAACAGAGTGTAGCCCACGTGATAGAATAGAGTTGCATGATAGCGATGGTAAGTAGCATGATGAGGGACGTGATCTCCGACCCCCCCCCCTTTGTTGCTTCCTGAGTAACGAAACGCTTCTGGTAGGGCTTAGCCCTATTATAACGCCTTCTCGTACATTCGAGGCTGCGCTTACCAAATGCTCCGTCTGCCAGCCCATGGCCACAAGCTGACGAACCCACGCTGCCTGAAACGGCGGCGACTGCATACCCATTAGATATCTCTACAAATCGCCCATCATGGCTTCTACATCCACCTTCCCACCACCAGCGGAATCGCAAACCTTCACGACCATGGACAAAGATCTCGACGCTATAGGCTCTCACTGCCAATATAACTACTGCAACCAACTCGACTTCCTCCCATTCCGCTGCGAATCCTGCAAAGGAACCTACTGTCTCGAGCACCGTACCGAGTCCGGCCACAAATGCCCTCGGGCAGGCGAATGGGCTGCTGCGAGGCGGAAAGCTCAGGCGCTGTCACCTACTACGAATACGAATCTACCGGGCAAGCCAACGCTGCTGACGGCATCGCAATGCTCACACCCAAGCTGCAAGACTTATATCAATACGTTGAGCTCTGTGGGCGTTGGGTGTCCGACGTGTAATCGACAATACTGCCTAAAGCATCGTTTGAAGGAGGATCATGCCTGCTCTACGCTCATACCTATAGGGGCACGACAATCCTCAGGTCCCACACAAGCTGAGAAGGCGAAAGCTGCGCTTAGTCGACTGCGAGTCTGGGGAAAAGAGAAACAAGCGGCTGTGCTACCAAAGCCGAAACCATCTACAGCAGCGAGTCGAATACTCGCAGTAAACGCACTCAAGAAGTCAGCAAAAGGCGACGCAAAGATCCCAGCTGAAAAGCGAATATATCTATACGTAGAAGCTGAGGCGAATACAACAAGCAGCAAGCTACCAAAGGGCGATTGCTTCTTCAATAAGGAGTGGAGTGTAGGACGTTTATTGGATGCTGCTGCGAAAGCTCTTCAGGTGGAGAATGTCAACAACAGAGGTGGTGGAGAGGAGGAGAGGCTGAGAGTGTTTCATGTCGAAATGGGAAGGTTGCTGGAATTCGGGGAGAAGGTGGGAGATGTGTGTGTCAGTGGAAATACGGTTGTGCTGTTGAGGGGTGTGGGACCTGCTGCTTGATATGTTGGAATTCTGAAATCGTTTTACTTGGGTATAGCGATGGCGCTGGATACAAGGATCTCTAGAGCACTTCACGACTCATGGATCATTACTTCCTCAGTGATTTCTGCGCTGACGCGAGTATGCTATCTTTGAACGCTGAGCTCAAACTCAACTCTAGGATTTCTCAAGCTGCTTCTTTATCACCGCAAATTGCATTGACGTCGGAATGAACGAAAGCGAACGGCTAGGAGCCTGGCAATCAACCACCGCGAGGAGCCCAGACTCTGGCCATTAATCAGAGCGTGGAAGCGAAACGCCATTAGCAGCGCAATATCAAGGAGCTGGAATCCTGCCAATTAAAGGGTGAAAGGAGCTGGATGCTAGCAATAAGATCTTACCAAGAAGCTGGGCTGATGGCTATGGACGACAAGGAGGAGCAAAGATCCTGGTACTCGAGCAAAACAAGACGCTGGAACCCAGGTTCTTGAGGGGAATTTGAAGCCGGAAAGTGCCAGGAACATTGTTTTGTAGAGCAAGAAACATCGAAAAGTGATCAAATGAAGGGGTTGCACCCTGGCAAGACAGCTTTCCAGAGAGCTTAGGTCTTCTTGGTAACGAAAGGTCAGCGTTCAGAGCTGAGAGCTTTGAGCTTTGAGCTCAGACCCTGGTATTCACAGAGCGATGAGCAGGATACCAGTGCAACCGTTAACCGGAGAAGCTGCGATCCTGCACATCTGTAACAGCAAGGGTCTGCGCTTCTGGACTTTCAAGAGACCTACAAGCTGCGAATCAACAACAAAGCTATATAGAAGAGCTCAAACCTTGGCAACCAAGCTCATGGCGAGAGTTAGGCTTTAGCGTCGTCGCTGATCCAACGTCCCAATCCAGATAACGCACTAGCTACGTATATCGACCATCTTCAAGGCTATCCTAGCCTATTTTTGACCCTTTCAAATCCTGTTCAGATCTTTATCAGACCCCAGCTCCAACACCACTATCCAAAGTTGAAAGCCTTATACCCAAGACCAAACCAAGCCGGCAATTTCCACCAACCAAGGACCCCAAGCCATGGCCTCGTCCTACTATCTACCTTACCCTATTATTTATTCCCCCACCCAAGGTCCCCAAACCATAGCGTAATCCTACCAATTTCCCACCTTGTTTCAAACACCCAACTCTAAAGCCTCGAACCTCAAGACTCGAGGCGTCCCTTACGTTAGTTCTCGATCCACATGCCGAGCTCCGTAGTCTCCATGCGTACGTAGCCTCCCACGTGAACCTTGACGGTTGCCGCCTTTCCTACCTTAGCTCCCAATCCTTACCTTACCTTGCCTTACCTTATACCACTACCCAAGGGTCCCGGCTCTTGTCCATGGCACTGTTTATTTACCTCTTATGTACTAGCTTCTCACCCTGGTAGATGGTAGCTCCCAACCCTACGGTACCCTAGTCGTTATTGATCCTTCCTGATCATGTTCTGGATCCGGTAATGCGGCATTGATGCTTCCTTCGTTTTTCACTGTTTGGGAGGATGCTGGTTGCATGGGGTTGGGGTGTGAGGTGGGGTTATGGGATGGGAGTGGTATTATGTAAATGTGCAGGGTAGATGGGTAAATCCCTCACTCGTGATTGTGCTGGGGGAATTTTTGAAGTCAGCTGCGAGGATGGAGCTGATGCTCAGTGCTTCACACATCGCTGAGGAAAGAGAATCTCACATATTGGAGATGGGATCCTTGTAGTGTGAAGTGTTTATGGGTGATTACTTTTCGACGAGTATCTATGTACAGCAGCCCTTGCGTAGCCAAGACTCCGAAAACCTCCCATGGTATCGTCGTCTGAATGAAATGCAAATAACCTTTCAAAATTCCCATCTATCGACCGAGTTTCTTGATCTCAAGGTACCTCATCGGTGGGTAAACAATGAGCGTGAAAGCAGATCCCAACCAGATACCGATATCGGCTCCGGTTCCAGCACCAATCATTGACGCAACAGGCCCAACGAACCAAGCCTGGTCCATACCGATAATGGCACCAGCCCAGCCAACGAGGAAAGCAACGAAAGCAGCAATGCCGACGGGCAACGCCTTCTTGTTCTCCCACTGGGTCCAGTCGAAGCCGAGACCCATGCCTTTCTTGAAGATGAGATGCTCTTCTAGAACGATGCTGACAAAGATGAGGAGCCAGTAGCCCATGAGGGCCAAGAAGTTCTGGAATATGGCGAAGAGGTTGTTGCGGCCAGCAATGGCACAGACAAAGTAGACAGTCACAACGACGCAGACCCAGAGGTAACGGGGAACGGCCTTGCCGTAGCGGCCAAGCACTTGGCAACCTAGAGCTGCAGCATAGGTGCCTGGAATATTGTTTGCGATGACGCCCAAGGCGACTACGACACCACAGAATTTGCCGAAGCCTCCAAGGCCGTCGTAGCCGGCAAGAAGGAGCGCGCCAGATGAAGTTTGGTAAGCTGTAGCCCAGGCTGGGGTTGAGGCGACGCCACAGCCGAGACCAACACCCATGAGAGTGACCCAGACAAAGGACAAGGTCAGGCCAGTGAAGGTCATCAAGAATGTCAATTTCTTGTTTGTGGTCTCAGGGTAGTAGACGTAGAAGTCTGAACCGGCGCCGGCCCACGAGAGGGGAACAGAAAGACACAAAGAGAAGAACGAAAGACGGTGAGCGGTAATAGCTGCAGAGCTTCCGGTTGACTGGAAAGTAGGGTTGAAGTTTGGTCCTGCGGATCCAACAAGGACGAAGAGGACAATCAGCTGGGGGAGCCAGGCCCATCTGGCGACGATTAGTCAGGGCTGCAATTGGAATATTGGACGAGCCGGAACATACCTCTCGTAGATGTGGAAGAGCGCCATTCCAAAGACAGCAATGAACCAGCTGATGAATGCGACAATTATAATGCCAACGACAATAGACATGGACCCGCCACTGACGGCTGACAAGAGCTGTCCGCTGATGATGCAAGCGATAGTACCATAGCCGACCATAATTATCATGTTGAGGAAGCAGGTGAGCTTGGCCGGGGTGTACCCCATGAAATATCGGGCCACGATCTGAATTACCACACTCAATTAACTTGCGCCCAGAGTCCAATAGGATAGTGATGCCTACCATTGTCCGATTGCCGCTCTGCGCACCCCAGGTACTCATGTAGGCCGTAGGAATGGATCCAACCAAGGAGCCAAACGCAGCCATCAGAGCAGAATCAACGAAACCCAATTCAAAGAGCAATGGCCCTAGGAGACCGACTGCCAAATTGTTTGCCGTCACGTTTGCGCTAAACCACAGAATGGCCATTTGCGCATAGCCCATCACGGATGAGCCATGGCGCTCCTCTGGCAGCACACGCGCGATGCCTCGAGCCTCAAGCCCGGAAAGAGATTCAATCTTGTTGTTCCATCTTTGCAGCGTCGTGGGTACCGGGATCAGAGGCGGTGAGTTTGCAGATGCGGAGGAGGAGTCGAGGGTGTTCTTCTCGCCAGAATTCCTGCTAGAGACATTGACGAAACCAGCGCCAGCCTTCTCCAAGTCGGCCACAGGTGGCGCTGTTGCAGGGTGATGAAGAGGGTTCATGGTGACTGAGGCGTATGTACGGAAGAGTAGTAATGTCTCTCACAACAGAAGGCCAGGTGAGAGGTACTCTTGAGTATATCGAGGCGAGGAAACGGAAGCCGACTGGCTAGATTTAAGAAGACCACGAAAGAACCCGGTGGGGAGCTGCAAGGACATGCAGCAAGGGCTCAAAAAGCTAAGTACCTGGAGATATGGACGGCTGGGGCATGCCACGCTTTGAGGCTTAATACTGGTGCATCTAGCATATCGTCTAGCAGACTAGCGTCCACTAGATCCTTCGCCCGAGACAATCGGTGAGTGCCTGGACGCTCGAGGGTTCGAACCAGCCTTTGGGGGGGGGGGGGGCCCAACCGTAACGGTGCTGATGAACAGGCACCCAGAAAAGTCAGACGGCATGGACTAGGAACGGGCCAATTGATTGGATACTGCGGAGAAATTTCCTCAAGGTTTGGTAGCTGGGCTGCTAATGAGCAACATGAATCATGAAGCAGACAGCCTAGGGGATTTTCCACGGAATGATAAGACATGGGGTTACATGGTCGTGGGAAGGGTGGCCCAAATGCTTGTCGGCAGCCATCGACGACGAGGCTGCTGCATTTGAAGGCTGATTCTCTCCGTCCCAAGGTTGCGTCCAGATACACGCAAGTACTATCTCCGCATTCCACATGGCGAATCGTGGCTCCGGTAGCTCGCACATCCGCGCCAGAGTATTTCAATTCATTCGTTAAAGGATGTCGTAAGATAAGGTAGGTGGGGTTGACCGGGTTGTTGCTGGTCTCCATGTCATCCGAATCCTGCAGGATTCCTCCACCCGCAAGCTGCGGGTCGCGGGCTATCTCGGCTATCGTTGTGTTATTGGGTGTGGAGCAAGGACGATAACGCAGATGAGGTGTGAGGTATGGTCTAGAATTCTCTTATCGCAAATCACGTTTCGATTTCATAGTCTTCTTTTGGCCTCGAACTGTTCACGGCGCTGATCGATTATGGAGTTTGTTGATTAAGTGGAATGGGCCGACAGGAGTTTGACTTGAGGTTAGGGGTGCCAAGGAGATCGGACCCCACACTAATTGGATGCTAGCAAGACCTAAACATTGAAATATCAGGGCCGCAGTCCCGATGCCTTCCTAGCATGCTAGCACCTCATGCTACTCATGCTTTGCTGCAGTCAGTCAAGCTTCTGTCTGTCGTACATGCGTGGCTGGATGACGCAACAGATTGTGGGGGAGGCTCACAATGATCGCCACAGCTAGTTCTAGCAGGATTGAAATCCTGATCTCGATGTAGGTCGCGTGCTCCCTCTACAGACCTCAACATATCCCTTACGAACTCTTACTCCTGTACCATCCCCAAGCTGCCAACATGTCCGTGGACCGTGGCTAGCCAGGGGACGGCCAGTTCCACGGTTCTTCGGACCGTAGAACCTTGAGGAGTGGACTGCCGAGCTGGCTCGAACGTTGTTCTTATTTGCGAAAACTCAAACGGGGTCTTCCAAACCTTCTGTCAGTGGCCAGCTGGCCCCAGACCCAGGTACGCGAGGTCCACAAGAAGATCTGAGCTCACGACTAGTACGACCGATCACCCCTAAACCTTCACTAACCGAGAAAGACACGTCCAGGGGCTCTCTGGCCAATCAGTCTTCGAAATAATGCCTCCCGCAGCAAATACTCCCTGAAAAGGGCCCATAATATTTGTTTTGTTTTTCTTACCAAAAGTGGTGGACATACCATGCCGTGCCCAAGACTCGATATGGTGCCCAGTCGTCCTAACGGTGTGAACCGTTTGTTGCACGTCCCCCATGGCTCCTGCCTCCCGTAATTGGTATAACTTATGACTTGCGCGAGCGCCACGTGTGGAGTCTGACTTTGAGACCGCGGCTCGGAGAGGAAACGCAATTGGTATGAACTTCCATTTATCCAACGCGAGAATAATTAATAATTACTTTCTTGGTTTGCTTTAAAAAAGGGAACATTCGTCAGGGGCTTGTCAAACGAACTTTCGGGGAAGAATGAGTGGTTCCCGATTTCTCCTTCTGTCCCCCTCGCAGGCCCGTCCCCTGCAGCCACTGTCACAATAGTATGTGATTGGGGTTAGTGCCAGGTACAGATCTAGACGAAATAGCATTTCTGAGAGATTTCTGATAAGGGGAACCTCAAGCAACTCTTAGACGCCGACGACTTTGAAAAAGGACTTTGCTCCGCTACACCTTACCTTCTGTTCAGCCTCCGTACCCTGGCCATGATCGCAGGACCACACCACACTCTTTGAAACCTTTTGAACCCTCCAACTCGCTTGCATTTACGCCGCACACTTATATTTTTTGTTTGTGGATCAACATGTCAGAAGCACGCACCCTGGCCATTGAGTCATGGACTCTTTACGGCGTTACCATTCTCAGCGTCTGCGCAAGACTGTTGGTCTACCCAATGCACCTACTGTTTCAGTCGACCTTGACTAACTTGATATCTCTAGTGCTTCTCGACGGATATTGCTGGGCTCTTTGAAGAAGTTGCAGATAGATGATTATCTCATGCTCATTATAGCGGTATGCACACATGTCCTCTCTGGCTTTGCGTATCTGCACTACACACCTCCCGCATAATTTGCCTCCACCACCAGAGACCCCAATCCCAGCACATGTGTGTCGAAGTAAACTATTTGTTTACTATGGCTGACATGTGGCGTTGAACGATCCAGGTCCTCTATACAGTGGTCATAATGTCCGTGAATCAAACAGCGAACAACCTGAGCAGCTACCTTCCTCCTGGAGTCGTTGAAACGCTCACCCCGGCCGAGATACAAAACGCCATTTATGGGAGCAAATTCGTCTTCATTACCGAGTGTTTCAAGCTGTCTACTATCTGGCTGGTCAAAGCTTGTTTGCTTATCCTTTATAACCACATGACGTGAGTCGTTCTCATCAGCAATGTCCGGAGACTTGGCGGCATATGTTCGCTGTGTAGAAGATAGGCCGAATATGCTGACCGAATTGATTCATAGCACGGGCCTGCCGAAGCAGCATCGTTTGGTTAAATGGGTCGGAGCCTATTGTGTGCTGGGGTATGTGGTCGTTGCGGTACTCTTCTTATCCACCTGGTGTCGACCAGTCGAGCAATATTGGGCCGTACCTCCCAACAATTGTAAGTTGCACTGTCTTCTAGTCAACGCATCAATCCTTGTGTTGTGCTGTCTTTTAGGGTCAAAGATGAGCTAATCGTTGAATTAATCTCGAAACAGCGCAATGTGCATCTTACTATAACCACCTGATCACAGACGCTGTCTTCAACATCTCATCGGACTTGATGATGTTATTCCTACCCCTGCCATTGCTGCTCAAAGCAAAGCTTCCATTGAGAAGGAAGCTCGTCCTTTCTTGCGTGTTCAGTCTTGGTGTATTTGTTGTAAGTATTACTCCATGTCAACAACAGCTCGTACATCAATCTTATTGGGCCTCTACAGATCCTATCAGCCATTCTGAACCGTTACTACAATTTTACTGCCGGATATGGTAGTCTGATCTATCTCAATTGGTATGCTGGCGAGACGTCTACCGCAATTATTGTCGCCAATATTCCTCACTGCTGGCCGCTACTCAGCCGTGTCTTCCGCTTAGGATCTTTCAAGAGCTCCAGCGTTGACCCAAACTCCCAAAGCCGATTGAAGTTCCAAAGCGCGGTTCAAAGCCGACGACGACCTAATGGCATAGGCACTGATGGGTACCTCCGTAGCGAAAGCGAGGAGAGGATTGCCGGCAAGGGAGCTGGATCCTGGACCACACAGTCCCAGTCGCACGACATGGAACTCGGTAATGTGGACGGCACCCCGTACACCGCCACTGCCACCAGAGGAGAAAAAGAAGGAGACACATGGACCTCCAGAGATGAGGACAAGTCAGAAGGCATCGTCCGCACTGTACACATTCGTCAATACTCGAGCTAAACGCTCAAAGCTCGTAACGAGGAGGGTCTATGATTGAGAATTGACAAAATTCGCTGGCACCCGGAGGATGATTGGAGGCGCCTTGATGACGACTTGTATGAGTATGGAGGCTTTCCTGTGACGGCCTATTTTCAGGGTTAATCTAGGGGTCCGTTTGTGAATATTGTTTAAGGACTCCATGACAGCTCATTCGAAAAAGCCGAGCGCTAGGGTGTTTGTCAGTATTTTATTATGCGTCTTCATATACTTTAGATGAGGCGTCGGCGCATGTTGTGAAGACAAAAGTCGCTTGCCTACTAAAGTCTATCTTACAATGTACCGCTGGCAAGATAAGGTCAACTGAGGCTCATCCCACAGTCTCAATTCCATGCACTGTGCTCAGGGATGCCCGAGCTGTACTTTAATCATCAGCTCCCTAGACAATGCCGAAACCCAGAAAAACACGCTAGTAATCAATTTATAATACACCCGCAAAAGCGCGTCCTGACGGACGCGGTCTCCCAAAGCTCTCTCGGTCAATACTCCTCATACTCCATCCATTGTTCTTGAAAACCTGTTACACGATGACACAACCCGTTCAACCTCCCTCGTCGGAAGGCTCTGAATCTCCACCACGACACGAAGAATACCAATACCTAGATTTAATCCGCCACATACTAGAAAACGGCGAGCACCGTCCAGACAGGTAACCATCCCCCATGACCCCGCTTCTTCTACACTCACAGCCATTCATTCCGACTCACAGCACCCAGAACAGGAACAGGTACACTCTCCAGCTTCGCCCCTCCGCCTCTCCGTTTCTCCCTCTCCCGCCCCTCCCCCAATGGCGGACCCCCCACGCCTATCCTCCCCCTCCTAACAACCAAACGCGTCTTCCTCCGCGCTGTAATCGCCGAGCTCCTCTGGTTCATCTCAGGTTCCACCTCCTCTCTTCCCCTCTCCGAAGCCGGCATAAAGATCTGGGACGGCAATGGAAGCAGAGAATATTTAGATAGTGTGGGGTTGGGCCATAGGGAGGTGGGCGATTTGGGACCGGTTTACGGGTTCCAGTGGAGGCATTTTGGGGCCGAGTATGTGGATGCTAAGACGAATTACGCGGGGCAGGGGGTCGATCAACTTGCTGAAGTGATTGACAAATTAAAGAACAAGCCATATGATAGGAGGATTATACTGAGTGCTTGGAACCCTGCGGACTTGAAGAAGATGGCGCTGCCGCCTTGTCATATGTTTTGTCAATTCTATGTCAGCTTTCCGAGAGAGAAGGAGCGTAATGAGCAGGTTAATGGGCATTCTGCAACTCACGTGAACCAGAACGGAGAGCCTACACCACAGGTTAATGGTAACGGGGACACGACAGCGCATGCCGTTGGCAACGGCAATATCTCTCAAAGGTCCCGTGGCGTCCTCTCCTGCCAGCTCTACCAACGCTCCTGCGATATGGGCCTCGGCGTTCCGTTCAATATCGCGTCCTACGCACTTCTCACACACATGCTCGCTGATGTATGCCATCTAACGCCCGGGACAATTATACATACGATGGGAGATGCGCACGTCTATATGGATCATGTAGATGCCTTGAGGATACAATTAGAAAGGGAGCCGAGAGAGTTTCCGGAGCTAAACATTTTGGATCATCATGAGGGAAGCATTGATGGCTGGAAGGCTGAGGATTTCGAGATCGAGGGGTATAAACCGCATCCGAGTATCCCTATGAAGATGAGTGTATGATATCAAAAGCGACGCGGTTCAACATAATGTGCCTCAAAGGATGTTTACCTCGATCCTGTTTCCCAGCTTGCAAGTGCAGGGATCTTGATGTGGCTTCTGCAACTAGTCGTTAGCTTGAGGCTGATGATCTGCGGAAGGCTGGCAGCGGGTTTGAAGCAGAGCATGGCTGCTTCGACCGTCACGTAGAGCTGCCCTTTGTCCCTCATTGTGAGATACTTGTCAGGCATGGAAACTTATCCAGTGTCTACAAGAAGACGCTTTCAAGATCAAGTCTTCGTTTGGGACTCGAAGTTCGGATCGCGCCAAAACCATGACCATGAGAGCCACAGGTTGACGCCTGAAGATCAAGATTCAATAGTCACAACGTTCATAAAACAATTTAGTTCGCGACTTGATCCTCCCCAATATAATTATACAGCGCTGCGCGACTTCCTAGAAAAGGCCAACGAGGATGACTTGAAAGCTATGCAAGGGTCTACGCAAGACGATGAGATCCGCATCTTACTCGATGACAGACGCGATGACACTGGTTGGGAGGTGAGCGGTACGCGGCATTGGGCTAGAGACTGGAACAGCTATGCTGGTGGGTATCCACCTGAGGGTCGGAATGTTGTGTCCAGCATGATGAATGCGAAAGGCTTGTATAGAAAGCAGCAAAGAAGCGTGAGCTCAAGCTTCTCGTCCAGCCATCAACAATGTAACTCACAAGCGGCAGAAACTCGCGGATGGTGCAGAACGGCGCATCCTGTGGGTAGAAGCTGTTTGGAAAGTCCGTGAAGCTAATGTTTTCGAGATATATCTCTGACCTGTCGCCAATGTGTGGGTTTGCACTCATTGCAACCGCTCCACGATATCAAGCACCTATTCTGCGAGATTATCTCCAGCGTTACATCCGCAACCGTGTCTTCTTCGGTGTTCATATGGTGAGTCGTGATTAGTACAAGACAATGCCAAGGCTCTGACAATTAAGGCTCAGTCGGTTGGGTTTACGCTCGAATTCCACTTACCTTATTACGCACTGAGAAGCCACGCCGAGAAAAAAGAGGATTCGAGAGGGTTGCGACGCTCTGGCGAGTTCATTACAAATCGTCCGATATCAAATGCAAATGAGTACCTGTACGAAGCTCAGATATCCTTCGTCATCATCGGCCTTGATGAATGGGTCTGGACAGCGTATTGTTGCACAGAGAGACACTTTGGAAGTGAGGAAAGTATTGAATTCTACTCCAGGCGAGGCTACGATGCACCATCTGGTGGTGCAATTCCAACACATTATCCAATATGGAACCCCAGAGAATACTTTTTATTCATATTGTCCCTCCGAATGAAACAAATAACAAAGGAGTGGAGCAATGTCGTAGGGACCCTGGATGGACGGTTGCAATACCACGTAAGCCAAAGACAATGTCCGATGAGTCGCTTTACTGATCGTTGATAGGAAGAAAGTATCTTCAGCACGAGTGGGAGCACAGCTTCCCTTATCGACGATGCCAAGTTCACCCGTACGAAGGAGTACACAAGGACGCTGGATCTACTACGTCTTCTTTATAATGTTCTGGTCAGGATTGTTGAGTCATGGGAGAACTTCGAGAGTGGCGAATTACAATATTTTGAGGTCCAAGAGTACCGGGCACTCCGAAAAACTTGGGATTCCTATATTGCGGGAGTTAACAAGAATATGACGGAACTCCGATTCCTAAGACGAACGCTGCAGCAGAAGATCGAAATGTTCGACAACAAGAGAAGCGGAGTGGGTTTGCTCGGCATCTCAGTGTATAATACAAGCTGCTGACCGTTCTAGCTTGTAAATGCTTCAGCAATGGTCGAGAGTCGAGTCGCCACTACCCAAGGTAGGAACATTGGAAGACTAACGAAAGTAACCGTTGTGAGTCAAGACAATTCCACAATGACAATGCAGGGCGCAGTTGACTTGTCGAAGGTATATCTGCCACTAAGCTTGGGCACAGTACGTGAAAACGAGTGCCTAAGGAGCGTTGTTGCCGCTAACGACAAGCAGGCAGTATTTGGTATGGTCATTCTACCCAAAGGAGCTTCTTGGGTAGTCTATGCCGTTCTCATTGTATCACTGTTGGCGTTCACATTGGGCGTTGCATTCAGAAGGGATTTGATCCACCTCGCTAGGCCGTTGTGGCACAAGGGCGTGAGAAAAGAAAGCCCGTATTTCCCTTGACGACCTTGTTCGAAGAAACGACTCGGTCTTCCTAGCTGATAACCATAAATGTGATCTTCTCAATTAACTGTACAGGCGTCGCATCTCCTGTGCCCACAGGCTGGACATGATAGCTCGATTTGCATATTGATTAGTCCATAACCACACTTGCACTGTGATATCATCAACTATGCACACCCAAAAACAGCCACAACACCTACACAATACCACCTAGCCCTCGGATCCACCGTCGGCAACGCAGATATACCCCCCAACTCCCCTACCTCCCCCAACATATCCTTCAAGTCCGTACACTTCGCACACTTAAGGTGATTGCACGCTTGCCCACTACACCTAGGGAACTTATGATTCTGATCCGTAATATTCGATATACCGCAGGTGTATTCACCGCCGCACTGCCCAAACCCACACAAAGTCAGCATGCGCAGCAAAGCAGAGCCAGGAAGCTAACTGACACATTGCCATTTATAAGTCGTCGCCGTAGCCCACCTCACCAACTCTAACCCCTCACCCTCATCCTCATCCTCCAAAGCACCGCCCTCGCATCTAATACCCACTTCAACATCAGACTCATACTCATGCGCGAAGATCATAGTGGAGCAGTAACCTCCACCCTCAGCGAGTGCGATGGAATACGTAGCTGCAGACTAAGATTTACCAGGGAGGGGTGGGGTGCATTTCAGCCTCACCAGCACCCAACCAATAGGAAACCAGCACTAAAAACACTTGCGTCCTACCACAATTTACAATCTCAAGGCTTCGTTCAGAGGAATTCTCGTATACACCTATCTCTTTCGGAATCTTTGTTCGGATATCAGTGCTTCAGTGCTTCTAGTTCAGGAAAGATATGGATATCTAGTTTCCAGCCTCCACTGCTTCTTACGCTCGACTACCTTACTTCTCCTAGCAAATCCCTCCCAACTCTCCTCTTGCGAAAGTGAAATAACTTAGTCTATTATCTATCTCGATACAGTGCCCATCACACGCTGCGCTCTGATACCCATGAGTTCATGATACGGAATCGCATCTAGTTCCTTTCTTCTGTTGACAATGCTGTGTTTGTGCACTTCAGGACTTCGTATATGTACTCATTAGGGCGAGAGATGCGGTTAGTGTTACTATATGAGGTGTGGAGTTATTTGAGGGAAGGGTAAGGATTGCAGGAGGCTGGTGTGAGCGAGTAGAACACTTGTAGCTTAAGGAATTTGAGGATTGGGAGGTGAGTTGGGAAAGGTAGGTTGAATCTAAGGTTTCGACTTCATTAGAAGTATTGACATGCTCAATGACAATCACCTCAGATTCGGCACCGAAGGCTCATGGAAATATTAAAACGTGCTCGTTCAAGGCTAGTCTGGAACTATGTGGAAGTGCAAAAGCACCTTGAAGCAGAAAACGTATGTAACACAGATATAGAACCGGTCCATCGGTGCTCAGACCATGCCCCACAGAGGACGAGGCAGCACGGGCGTCACAGGTCTCCCACTGGAATTCATCGGCGGAATCCCGACATATGCCTCCCGTCGTGCTGGATTGCCGACAGTAATTGACCAGGTGCGTAGACCGTAGTAGGAAGCTATGGAATGGACGAGCCAGCGACTATACCAATGTCAGCACAAGGACCATGCAGAGTCAGCTGCACCAGTGGACATACCCAAAGCTTGCTCCTTGATCATTGGCTAAACTATCAAAGACCAAGCGGTCTCTTTCGATGTCGTCTTTGTCAATGCTGTTCTTGGACTTGGGAGACGGAGGCATATCGTGCATTTGCCCATTTCGTCCAATGAAGACAATCTCTTCGTCTTCAGAATCGAGCTCTAGCTTCTCCTCTTTCTTCGTCTGATCTTCCCAGTTCTTAACAAAGAATCGAACCTGTTCTTCAAGGTCTCGAAGTAGGCCCTTTGCGGCCTTCGCCTTCTTAAGCTTCTCCCTCAACTCCCGTGGAATCTTGCCGGCACTTTCATCCGATGCCTGCGCACGCTGACGAGCTGCATCGCGCTTCTTTTTCTCTGCTCCAGCACGAGCGGCCATGTTTTGATCCCAGAGCGGAGCCAGGTAATAGGGCACCGAGTGCTTGGGGTATGTCGGATGGACTTCCCAGTCGCTGGGAAGAGGCGGTTGGGCCCAGGGATTGTTCAAAAGACGATCTGCACAAGACCACGATCGTCAATACAAGATCCGTATCATATGCTTTGCCTATGATACGAACCGTTCTCCCAGCGGGTCCGCCTACGACTTCCCTCTTTGCCTTTGAGAAGGGCTTCGCGTCGTTTGAGGCTGTCGCGACGCATTGGCTCACGCCGTGGGCGATAGGCAGAGGCTGCCTCGCCATCCTTCTTCAAAACCGCCTGTTCATCCAAATCAATGGCTAGGTTTGCAGATGTACCCAGGATGCCATTGGGGGAGGAAAGGGAGACCGCATTGAGGGATTGGGTGGCTTGCTCTGTCCATGCTTCTATGTTTATCGGCTGCGGAGGTGAAGGATTGGGAGCGCCATCTTGTGTGAATGCGGGAGCCTTGGGGAAGATTGCCATATTGGACCGCGTGCTGGGTTGATAAGGTGGCAATATAGAAAGGGTACCTTTGTGGTGAATGATATCTGATGCGGCAAAAGAATAGCAGGAAATATATAAGCGATCACAGCTCTGCAAATTTCCAAAAGCGGACAGTTTGGTGACTGGATAGGCAACGCTAATGGAAAGGATGGAGTCACAGGTGACAACTACTTCCAAGTCTTGCAGTCATTCACGTATCCGGAAAGCGCGCTAGACTGTTTACCCTAAGTACCCGTCCCCGCCTACCATGCCTCCATGCTTGCTATGCCATCAGCTGCTCTATCTGGATATAGTCGGCTTAGATAGCTGCTTCAACAGTGCATTCATCATAGTTCACAGCTCATTGCTGTTTGTGTTCATTCATCCTGTATTATTCCAAAACATCCCCAGCTATCATGAAGCTCATCCCGCTGGTCGTAGCCTGGTGCTCGACATCCGCCATTGCATGGTCAATCCCTCCTCCGAATCAGGTTCCTCTTGGAGAAACTGTTGTAGCAGACCGCTACCTCATCGAGCTAGGACCAGGAGAAACAAGATGGATCGAGGAGGACGAGAAATGGGACTTGAGACGAGTGAGTGCCCAGCGGCATACTTCCCTAAATTCATACTGGATGTGGCGATTTGATGAATGACAGGCTGATACCTGGTAGAAAGGGATAAACTTCATGGACATTACGCATACTCCTGATCTTGGTTCCTTGAACATAAAGACGCTTAGCAAGAAGAACACAGTCGTGTTCCCAAAGAAGCCCGCATACAACGACAGTCTCGCTCCACTGTTGAAGGACTTGAAGAAGGAAAACATGCATAAGAACCTCGAGAAGTTCAGCTCCTTCTACACTCGATACTACAAGTCATCTTACGGTGCAGAGTCCTCCGCCTGGCTTCTCGCCAAAGTGAACGAGACCATCCGGAAATCTGGAGCGGACAAATATGGAGCCCACGTTAAGCACTTCGAGCATCCCTGGGGACAGAATAGCGTCATTGCTACGATACCTGGAAAGAGCAACAAGACTGTCATCATTGGTGCTCATCAAGACAGCATCAACCTATTATTTCCCTCCCTATTCAGAGCACCCGGAGCAGACGACGATGGCAGTGGCTCTGTGACTATACTTGAAGCTTTGAGGGTCCTACTCAAATCTGAAGCTATCATCAAAGGCAACGCATCTAATACTGTCGAGTTCCAATGGTATTCTGCCGAAGAAGGCGGGCTCCTGGGCAGCCAAGCTATCTTCTCTGCGTATGAAAAGCAGGGCAGAGATGTCAAAGCAATGTTGCAGCAGGACATGACGGGCTATACTCATGGGACTATTGCCGCGGGCAAACCTGAAAGCGTTGGAGTCATCACGGACTTCGTTAACCCAGCTCTTACCGACTTCATCAAAGAAGTCATTACAGAGGTGAGTCACGCACCGATAGAAAACATTGAATAGCAAGCTCACCCAATATTAGTACTGCACAATCCCGTACGTTCTTACGAAATGGTATGATTCCTTTACTAATATCAAAGTCTGCACAAACTGACAAGAGAACAGCGGATACGCTTGCAGCGACCACGCGTCGGCCTCTAAGGCTGGCTATCCCTCTGCTTTTGTCATTGAATCCGACTTTGGGTATAGTGACCAGAAAATACACACTACGGAAGACAAGTTAGAGTATCTTGATTTCGATCACATGCTGCAGCATGCAAGGATGACGCTGGCTTTGGTCTACGAGCTTGCATTTGCCGACTTTGATTAGTTTCATAGCCTTCGGACACCCGTGAGTAGATGAGTAATGCAGGCATCACTTCTATCATTTCCCTTCCCTCCGAATAATCTTTGCCTTTGCGATTGCCATGAACTCCAATAAGATGCAGTTCTATTTTATCGCCTGCCAGCTATCGCTCTTTCCCTACCAAGCAAACCAGGAGGCAGGCGCTGTGGAGGCGCCTAGTCTAGCATCATGTTGAGACTTCTCTGCTGCCAAGTCAACATTCTTTTACAATTCCTAAACATACACCTCACTCGCTTGATTCAAGTTCTATAAGCAGTGCTAGTACAGTCGCTTTCGAGCAAACTTCCATCACAGCATCCTGCCTTTGAAGTTTTGAGAGCAACAAGCCAATTCGCACCTTTACTAGCTCAGCTTTCTCACGGTGGACCTTGACCTTTGACGCTTCCGTTATGGAGCGAGTCCAGACCTGTGAGCTTCACCCTCGTTCCCCATTCTACTTAGCCTGTTCAATAGCTGACGACCGTTGCCCTAGTCAATCCGTTCGTGCAGCATGACAGCCACAGCAGAGGTTCGCTCATCACCTACCGCATCTTGGCTCTCCTATCCTTGCTCCTCACGGTCTCTGTCAGCACTACACTGACCATCAAGGCTCCGCCAAATGGCACTACTATCTGGGCCCAGAATGAGGCATATCCAACCCCGTTCTCCTTGAATCCTCAGATTGTCTCGGTTTACTGGTATGCTTTGCCTATCCATACTTATACCCGATCCCAGTGGTACCAGCTGCTTCCATTCAAGTGACTAATTTACTCCTAGGATTCTCCTCTTCGCTCTCCAATTTGGCTACATCTATATCCTCTTGGTTTTCAACACCGAGTACGTCAACCGTGCTGCCAATGTCGGTTCTCACTTCATCCTACACAACCTTTTACAAGTAGCCTTCCTCTTCCTATGGGTCTATGGCCACTTCTGGTATGGCGAGGCCCTCCTCGTCCTCAACTACATGAACCTTAAGACACTCTATTTCCGCCACCTCAAGACTCCACCCTACGTGCACGTTCCAGTCGTCACAGGTCCAATGGCTTGGACTTTCGTTGCCATCCTTTCAAATGGTGCTGCTATGGTGAACGCCCAAAGCTACGCAGCTCGGATCTGTGCCAATGTAGCTATATGGTCTATCCTCCTTTACGGCCTCTTCTTCCTGCTCGCCTTCAAGGACTACGCTATAGGCTTTGAGCTGTCGGCCCTGTCACTGGGTAAGCACATTTATGTCGTGTTCTTGCCAAATTGACTAACAGGGCTGCATCTAGCTCTCGCTGTACACCAGCTCAAAATCCACGTGGTTGCCCTCCAATGGGTCTTTGCCTTCATCATCATGGGGCTCCTCCTCTTGGTGACCCTTGTCTTTGCGACACCACCAATGTTCGGCAAAGAATTGGTCTTCCTCAATGCAGAGGACGATGTTGATGACGAGGACCGCGAGAGAGAGCCCTTGCTCGGGTGAGAGTTGGGAAGCACTCACTGAGGTTGCTGCGAGTGGCGTCCTAGATTGTGTTTCGAGTCTGCTATCCCATCGGGGCTGGAGAAGGGAGTGGTGGTTTCCTTTGTGAGGCGTCCTTTTCTCAGGGTCTGTGTCGTTGTATCAATAGAACACTGGTATGCGCTGGCAGCATACCTTGATGGGAGGCAAGACTAAGGCAGATCGTTTTCTGTACTTTGAACAATGGCAGAGCAGCATTAACATGGTAGTAAACGGCAATAGAATATTCTTAATCCTCACGACTGACTTGGGAAACGATTCTTCGGTGCTGTTGTCTTTTGCTACGCTTGTAGTATCGTCTGTTAAGAAAACTAATTTTGAAAGACTGACTGATCGTGACGTAATAAGAACGAGGACTCGTTACCCTCAAGGATGGCGATCGCTCTTCCTTTCCAGTCCCTAGCAACTGGTGTGTGTGTAGAATTTCACTCGAGTGTTGATTAACAGCTGCACATGCTCATTGAATGTCGGTTCGGAGAGCTGGTGTGGTACTTTGATATAAGTCAGGAGTAAGGAAATGTTTGTCGGATGGTACTGATTGTTGATGTTGAGCGTTGTTTCGGGTAGGTGGAGTTGGAGGTGGAGCTGAAGATGGAGTGGGGTATGTGTCTCAGGATGAAGCTTATGTTGTCTGAGGTGGTGAGTGAGAGGGGTTGGGGGTTAGATGTAGTGGGGACGAATAGAGGGTTGGTTGGTATCTGATTGTTGGAGTTCTTGGGGGAAATGAAATAAAAGGGGGAGAAAGGTTCGTGGTCGTGGGTGTAGGGGGTGATGCTTGAGTATGAGTACGATAGAGTCGAAGACAAGCTACGCGTTTGAAGAAGGGTGGGGGATTGGAGATGCTGGGATTTTGTAGGGAACGAGTTGAGAGGTCTGTGGGAAGAAGGGAGCGTGGGTAAAGGCATTTTTGTTCTGTCCTGCTGAGTATAAGACTCACACTGCTACGCAGGTATACTGCTTCCTCTGCCATCATACAAAGATAGAATCCGCCTACAACGATACCATATTCCCCTCCAAGCCGTTCATCACCCACAACAATATCTTCTCCGTCTCATTAGAATTTCGAAAATCCTCCCTCCACCAACTAGAAAGCATCCTCGACAAGACGCAACTGCTTCCACACAGGCGGCATCTTGTACCGACCGAGCTTCGCAAAGTTCACAAAAGAAATCTTGCGATTTCCAGGCACAGTCAAGCGAGTAAGGCTGCCCAAATCATCCCAAAAGCGAGTCAGTACGCCATTTCTCCCCGTGAACTCTCTCTGATGCTTGTCATCAGTCTCATAGTCGTCGAAACTCTCAAGTAATTGTCCGAGCCAGCGCTGAGAGACGTTCGAGCCGATGGTGATCTTCCTCATCTTTTTTCCCGCAAGAAGATTAGAGTATATCGCGGAGATATCGACGTAGCGCCTATTGACGCGGTCTTCAATTTCGACGTAGCGGAGACGATTGAACAATTTGGGTGTGTCATGGAGACGGGACAACTGACGGCTGCTGAAACGGAAGGTGCAGTGCGAATAAAAGTAAATTGAGGCGTTGGCGTAGATTTTCCTGCTCGCTATGAGGAACTCGGCGCCTGCGAAGCTGCCTCTGTAGCTGGAGATGCAGTGTTCGAGGTATTCCTCTTCGATCTGTCTCTGCATTCTCCTATGTCTGGCGGTACCGTCGTCATATAGGTGAAATTCTAAGTCACGGGCCCATGTGTCATCGATCATCACGGAGTCAGCGTCAGAGTCGTCTACGTCGCTTTCGTCGTAAACATTTTTCGTACCCTCCGAACAGTCTTCAGGTACATGCAACGGGGTAAGTTCGAGTTCTTGAGTGTACGACGGTATCCCAGTCTTGGTCGACCAAGTGCATACAAGCACTGTGTCGTTGAAAACCTCCTTGTAGATCATGTCCTTGAGTTCCTGAGGTAAATCGAAGAACCTAGTTTCTACCCAACGTGTCAGTGTCGGGCTAATATGCAAGTCAAGGTCTACTTACTTTTCGGCTTTCGGGTCTGCTTCACATGCTTGAGCATGCCATGGACCTTGTCCTGAAGCACCTGATCGAGTTTGGAAAAGCCTGTCCCTAGAAAGGTGTCAAAAATTGCTCCCAATCTTCACTCACCCATCACTTACCACCGAAGACCTCGAGCTCCTTTGGTAGCTTGACTGGCTCAGGCTCTGAGGACTCCTTGGCTGGTCGACCGCCTTTTGTGTAGCATTAGAGTTGGGATATTAGACTGTAGCCAGATTCTTACGTACCGAGTGTGCTATCGCGCATCTGCATGCCAAAGGTATGGGCCGATAGATCTGTGATGGCCCGGCTGCCTACGCGTTCTCTAAGCTTGCGAGGAGCTGTAGGAGGATACGCCTGCTCAAGCATTTGAGGGTCAGCAAGGGTTGTATAAAAAAACTCAGGCAATATGAGACCTAGTCAGGAAGTGCATGGGAGGTAACCCGTCCTCGCTGCTCTACTGTTTCTTGCAAGTCCGGTGGCTTTACCAAACGGGCAGGCGAAGCTCAAAAAAGACGTACCTTGGTGACGCGGCCATCAGCACGCATTTTGGAATTGCCGAGCATTTTCTTTTTTTGTCGATATGACACTACCGATGAGTATACAGACGATGATAATAGAGGA
This sequence comes from Stereocaulon alpinum, assembly GCA_018257865.1. Classification (NCBI taxonomy): domain Eukaryota; kingdom Fungi; phylum Ascomycota; class Lecanoromycetes; order Lecanorales; family Stereocaulaceae; genus Stereocaulon; species Stereocaulon alpinum. The sequence goes on along the minus strand of JAEUBA010000002.1, from coordinate 935,506 downwards.
TAGCAAACGTGTTCACGAAGTAACTCAAGCGAACTTGATAGAATGTGCGAAGATGCACACGTGTGTGAGTGATGAACAAGTGAGAAAGTGAGCCGGGCGCGAGAGGAGTATAATCAAAAACATCAGAGTGAATGTATAGAAACAACCGAGGCCCTGAACCCGGGTTGTCGTGAGGTCCGAAAACAGTGAGTGGTATGATATATTTGTAAGCATCGACAACGTAGAGGTCTTCAGCTCATGCAAAGCAGAGATTCAAAGCTCTTTCTCCTTGCTCGCCCCCTTTGTGCTCTTCTCCACGAGCTCAGTAAATTTACCCGTCTCTGGCTTATGAGCAACTGCATCAGGCCCACCAAAAGTCTGAAAAGCTTTATGGAAGCTCCACTCAACAGCTTCCTCAATCGGCTTATCGAATATGAACGGGAGGAAAGGCACAGCGGCCAGACCCAGCTAAGTGATCTCATCAGTTTCCTCAGAAATGCATCGTCACTTGCGAACACTCACTCCAATAGGTCCGTACGTCCTTATTGTCATATTCTTCGCATTCTTCAATGCTCTTCCCGAATACCTCACGATGCTATGTATAGTGAAAGCCGGCAAGCCCATACTCGCTATGCTCTGGAATACCGCCCTCTGCACCATCACGCTTCTGAAATCCTCAATGGCAGGCACGTGCCCGGGTTCAAACTTCCCCTCTGGTGTCGCCAATGGCTCCCTCGCATCTGCCGACCTCATTGATATGATACCTGGCACGCCTGGATGCTTTATGCGCTGGTTGCGTAGATAGGCTCTGTAGCCTTCATAGCTAACATCACCGATAAGATAGGCCCAAGAGATGCCGTATGCTCCCTTGATGAGCCATGGATGAGCAACTGGACGAAAGGACTCTCCTATATCTGAAGTGTAGGCGACATAGCGGTGTGCAGAGAGCAGGATCGTGCGGAGTCGAGTGGCGTATGCAGCATACCTGAGTTTGGAGTCGGTAGTTTGGGGAGATCTGGAACATTGATTAGATGGCTCTGCTCATCAAGAAGAGGCGGAGGCACAGCTTACGTTCCGTCATATATCTGATCTAGCAGAGAATCTTCGTCATCCACTATCTTCTGCAAGCTTTCTGGCAGCTTTTCTCGAGGCAATTCATCGTTCTCTGAGGGCTTGGGCCGTCTTTGGACGGTATTACTTGTATCATTTGGCTTCGACATATTTGATGGGATTGACTAGAGAGAGCTTGAGCTCCCCTAGTAGTTTGAAAGCCAGGCAGACCGTATCTTGAAGATCTTGTGCTTGAGAAAAGAAGTCGGCAGTCTGGAGACGGACCTACCGGACGTTGCCCGCAAAGCCGGCGCTTGCGATTGCCGCAACAGCTTCTTGAGCTTCACGTCTTCAATTTCAGCACATTTGTTCACATCCACGGTTCCCATATACTCGCATTCCCTTCTCTGCGGCCAATCGAAAATTCATCATGGTCGCCCAGTACACAGTCTTCGGCCGCCAAGTCGGCTCCCACGTCGTGAGTCTAAGCCGTCTCTCCGCAACCTCTTCCGAAGCTCTAGCCTAGGCCGACAGCTAATGTTCATCTATTCTACAGCTCGCCATGCTTACACTTGGTACAACGGCGGTGGGTGCAGCTGTTGCTCTGGGAGGAAAGGAGAAGTCAAAGCAGCAAGGGCCCCCAATCGATGCTCAGAGCAAAGAGGAAGAGCAGTTCATACAGTTCGCAGTCATTCATTCGTCGAGTCGTAGGAGACTACTGACTTTGATTCAACAGAGAATTTCTAAAGAATGCAGAGGCGGAGGAGCAAAAGGCGAAGCATTAGAATTGAGAAGGCAAGGGGGGTTGGGAGGCTTTGTACAAATTGGCAGGGTTTGGCCCTCTGATTTCAAGAGCATGTTTGCTGGACGTTGGGCAGCACCAAAATACCAGTGTCATAACACAATCTCCGAATGATACCTAAGTCAATCAGACTGCTCTACATGATTCTACGATCACGATGTCCGTATCTCAAACTTGGACCGATCGCTGTGCGTATCAAGTCCAGGCGTATGAGTTGTCTCTTTCCGCATCCACGCATTATCTCCAAAAGTCTGAGAGGATGTTTGGGGTGTAAGGTACATGATCTCTGTGCCATGCTGTGTAGGCTTTCCAATTATGACTTCAGCGCTCGGCTTTGTCAGGTTCATTACAATGTTGAACAACGTAGCAACCGTACTGTCATTTGTCTGTGAGCGGCATATGGCAGTTGGAGAATTTGTTGTGTCTCCAAGCAGTATCCGTATGCTTTCAGTTGTCAAGGTCTTCGTCCCATCAAGCTCCTCGCCTCGTTCCTGAATGAGTTCATTGATGCGTCGGAGCCTGACGGGCGAATCCACAAATGCCGTCTTATCCTCCACCGGATGACTTTCGACGAAATGATTGGTATGCGTTAGTATTTCGTTTGTTGGCAACTCAACGATATCGATATGACTACATTCGAGCCCAATGGCTTCTCGAGAGTCTGCAACAAGGATATGACATGCACTTGCCACTTGACTTTCCTGCAAGGTTGCCACGGCTTCCTGCACCGACGAGCTCTCCAGGCAAGTTCTCAGGGCCAAGTGGCAAGGCAATCGTTGGAAGTCAACCCCTAGGGCGCGAATGGCGTTGAGACATACTCCCAAACCCTTGGAGTTGAGACCGATCTTTCCAATGATGCCGGCCTCCGTAACCATATCTATTGTCGGCTTATGCTCCTGGCTGATGGACAGATTGATGAGATTCTCTTGCTGCTCCTCCTGCCAGTCCCCTAAGCGCATCACGAGTTTAGTATTAGCATGTTTGAATAGTAAAACGGCTACAAGCCGCTTCTCAGGAGTATAAGTAATCGCACAAAAACCATGGCTCGGAACACGAATGATGATCCAAGCTTGGGGAGGGGGGGTTCTTCAAAAAGAACATACAATTCTGTGCCAGGAAGGCTGAAGGCTCGCTCCTCCAATATAAAGCGGTGCAACCATCTTTGGACAGCCCATAAGCGATTTCGGTCCGCACGTTCAAGGCCAAGATCGAATTGTAAGGTACTCCAGCACCGCTCGCAACGCCTTTCATCTCCTCAACGTAATTCGGCCATCTCTGCCTTAAAAGTGGCTCAAACCTCGTAGCCACATCACAGACACCAGGCCACGAAAGCTTAGCAGTCTCCTCGAATAATTTGCTGTAGAAGCGTAGACCACGCTCGACCTCAGTCTTTGCTTCTTTTCCGTGCTTCAACCCAATCTGGCAATCAGAATAGCCTTAGCTGAACGCACATGAATGGCAATGTTGACAACAAGAGTCTGCTGACCTCAGAGGGAGTGCCATCACATGAAATTCGCTTCATGGCCCAGTCTTACGGTATACGGGCATACGTGGAGAAATCTCGAAGAGGTTGGGCAGCAGCTCCAGGGCCTTGGTGGCGCAAATCCAACGGCTGCCAAGCTTCCAGGGCAGCAGGCCTCTTCGGGAATAGCACAGAATTAGCGTGGAGCACCGCGTGTACAAACGGTGAAGAGAGGGGTGGCAATCAGCCCTCTGCAGCTCTGACAGCAGCGGTTTCTCGGGGGCAAATGTTCTATATGTGTTTCGAGATGAAAGAAGCCAATAGGCCTCCGAAAAGCCTTCCAGGGCTAGAAATCAGCATAACCGTTGCAGGAGATGCTTTACGAGGGCTGAGAGGAGGTCAAAGCTACAGTCGATAGTTATTAAATACTCGTTGTCCGTTGCGCTTTGCTCCTGCTGATGGAGCAGCCACAAAGTCTATCGCACACCTTGAACTTCTTCAGCAGCCACTACTCCACTCAGGAACTCTCTGCGGGAACGAAGGGTGCAGGAAATGACGACGGAGCTGAGAGCGGGTGAAAAATACATATTTGACAGTGACGAACTATTTGCTGACCGTTTGACAATCCCTCATACTCATCCAAATGAGGATAGCCCTAACGTCCATGCTAACCTCGAGCGAAGAACTGCTCGTTCAACTAGTGAATCCTTCAAGCGTAAGCTTGTCCAATTCCTGCTGTACTGCTGCATCAAGTAAGACGAACTATCCTTGCAGCTGCTCAGGAGCTGAACATTTTCTTTCTTATGCTAACCTTGAGCAGATGGCAAACGTTGCATTCCGCTGGGTTTGCCTTTGTGCCAGCTTGAGCTATAGACGCCTTCTAATGACCGTTGTCCCGAACCGTCGTCCCGAACCGTCCAGACCAGTGGGTAGCCCGAATTAGCACAACGATAGGAACCCAAGAAATGGCTCGACCGTTCGAGAGAAGGTCTTGCAAACCTTACTCACTCCCCGAACCCCCCTCTTGACGCGAACGTAACCAGCCTCTGCTGCAAGGCGTATCCAATATGTGTACAGATGTGCCAACAGTATCCACAGTATGCATTCGTTCATACCCACTCAGATATCCTCTTCTACATATTCATTCTTGCCACCTGAATATAGGCAAGGTGCAGGCCGTGAAGCCACAAACCATGGAACAGCATAGTCCGCGCCTTCCTTTGCGGTTTGAAAGTGGACAATGTCGCTTATGACTGCACTCTTCCTATCGTCATCGCTTCTATACGAGCCTATGGAAAGTATGGAGTTAAGGACTCTACTACGGATACGTTCCTGTAGTTGCGGTGATGGTGTACAGAGTATGCATGCTTCTCGGAATGTCTAGCGTGGCTGTACTCTTCCATTTTTCATGCAAGCATTTCCTGACATTGACCAAGGCGACGACACGTATTTTGGGTATTGCAGACCTATTTGTGGGATGCCACACCTTTTGTAATTCGAATTCTAAGATCCAAGTGTTGCGTTTCACCCCAATGCCTAATGCGTTGGCGTGGGTCTCTTGTTGGGTCGCCTCCAATTCCACCTTCATGTCAAGGACTCACAACTTTCAAAATGCGCAAACCATGAAATACAAATCTATCTATTACATGACCCTCATTCTCGCACTACTTTTCACTATGAATACAAGAAATCTCGACTTTCATATCGACAATGTACGCTCAACGCCTACCGACCCGCACCCACATCCACATATGTGGCTGCAGCTACACTACCAGAGTCTCTCACTTAACCACGGACCTCACGCCCATCCATCTCCCTTATCCCTGCCGAGCATGTCACTACGGCCAATGCTTCTCCGCTCAAGCATCAATCAACGCCAAATACCTCGAACAGCTCATTAAGTCCAGAACATCCGCCCGCATCGTCCAGGGCCTACAATTTCGACCGAACTCAGCCACTAGCACCCGCACCACGAGCTCACAGAGAGACAGAGAAACAGGAATGTTAGCCGCCCAGATAAAGATCATTGACACGTTCCAGAAAGAAGAAAAAGAGATATGGAGAACCTATCGCGAACGATGGGAGTCGCAATCACCATGGATCTTCCATACTGAATCGTTCCTCCAGTGGGATAATCCTCAGATCTTGCCCCAAACGGAGCCAGATGCTAGGCACTCGACTGCACTGGTCGAGGCGTTTGATGCAGGGACTATTGGTTTGACCGCCAGTCCGGCAAAGGAGTCCCCTGAGCCCGAGTGGGAAAGGATAAGGAAATGGGAGGAAGGTATGGGGAAGATCGAGAAGTGGGATGGATTGCGGGAGGATGTGGAGCGTGACTGGTGGCCCTTGACTCCCTTAAGCTGACCAACGTGATGCCTTGTACCGCGAATATCAACGGCCAGCTTTATGGGAACAGGAGAGAGGACAGCGCTGCGCAGAGTGGATACTGGAATAGCCCGGTGAGCCAATGTGGAGCATGATCAATGCGGAACATCTCCTTTCAGCCGACAGAGAAGAGTTGAAGACAGGGATGGAAAAATCAACTCTCTCAGTCACGAACAGGTCTTCATTACTTCTGGTTAATCAACGGGGTAGTAGTGCTCACTTGTGTAAATTAAAAACCTTGGCAACAGTCTCATGAATCAAAGACTATGATTGGCATAGCCTTGAATATATTCGAAGCATGTCTCGTGCCATGTCAGCATCAACCAAAGTCGTTCATAAGAACAAGCTGCAAAGAAGAAGCATGGAGCCTCAAGCTGGCGAAATGTCCGCAGGTGGTGGTATTGCCGAACAGGAAACAGGAAACAGCATTTAAATACTAGCGAGGGCTGGGCGTCGGTATGGATCATTTGAGCACTGCGGCATATAAGTTATGGTGCTTGTGGTGGAAGAGCTATCTCTAAATAGAGAATTGTAACAGTGCGTGACTGTTGGCTTGACTGCGAGAAGTGTGGATGGGATTTCTTTGATCTCGATAGGTTTACCTTTATTATACATGCCTTGATGCTAGCGACAGTATCTTTGACTGCTGCTTATTCCGTAGTTCAGCACCAACAACACCTAGTCTACCATCAGCATGCCGGTAACAGGGTACCTGCATCAAAAGACAACCCACCATTTATCCTAGTTCCCAGCGGTTCTCCGTTCTTGCCAATCAATGCACATGCATTGTCGTCGAACCTCACCACCATACCATCCTTCCTCTGATACTTCTTCTTTGTCCGAACGATAATGGCGTGTCTGATATCACCTCGCCTGACTTTGTTTGCTGATGCTGCGGAGGTGGCACCAGGACCACCTTCACCCAAAAGGCGGTGCTTTTGTACGACGACTATTATACGGTCGCCTTGTGGAAGGTCAGTATATTTCTTAGAGGTGGTGATGCCTTGGGTATGGCATACCGATTGCGCCATGTCTTTTCATTCGTAGGTTCGCTACACATTCGACAAGTGTAGCTCCAGAGTTGTCAACGCATTGAAGCATTGTCTGGAATGTTTGCTCAGCGATAGTTGATTCAATACCAGAGTCCGACTTCATATCATACCTTCAGTTGTATCATCCTGGCTATTGAGGCCTTACAGCCAGGGGTATCAGGGGTTCAAAGTGTAACAATAGAACGGGTGGTTGTGAATAGACGGAAAGTTCTATTGTTACTGCAGCTCGGCGGGAGATCGCCGGGTAGTGGAATTCGCCTGCGAAATTCCGCCTCGAATGGCCTTGCCTCCCGAAGCCTCCTCCTCCAAATCTCCTTGCTGTGCAACTGTCATCTTCTCAGCTCTGTCGCTCCTTCCCAGAATGTACAAAAGGTGGTGTTCGTTTCCTTTGTCCGTGCCTTTCATATGCGCCTCATCAGTCTTTAAGCCTTGAGTCTTGAACTCCGTCTCTATTCCATGGTCCCCCTCCAGCCACACCAGCTCCCCTCAATCTGACATCTCACTCCTTTCTCTTCAGCTTTGCGTCAGTTTTCTGTCAGACAAAAAAGAACACTGCTACATCTACTTCAATACTCCGGCAAGATGGGCCGACCTAGAAAGAATGCGCTGCTGGATACCCCGCCGAAGAAGGAACGATTGACCCTCACTCAGTTGGCTGGATATGACGACATATTGACAGATGCACTTGTTGATCATGTGAGTAGGATTACTCCTCTGCTCTCCTTTGTGTCCGTCCACTAATTCTCACCTCAGGTGTACTTCTGGACCACGATACGAAAGAACCGATCCAAGTACAATCTCACCCGCGGTATCTCCGAAGAGGAGGTGACAGCTATACTTCTCCGCGATATCATTGTCGCAAGAGATCCACAGAAGGCCGAGACCTCACTACTTCAGCTTTCCGGCCTCAACAAGTATTACGACCAGCTCAGAACGGACCGAGAGAAGGAGGATTTCAGGCGGCATATGCGGAAGTACATCAATATCTGGATGTGTGACTGCCCTTTTGAGGTCTCGACTACAAATCGATATACTATCGTCACTCATGAGGCAGCGACTACAGCGAGGCGCCCTATCAGAAGGGGCGATACTGTCAAATACCTTTGTGGTAACTTGGTCAAAATGACTCCTGAAGAGGAAAAAGACCTGGACCTGACTAGGCGAGATTTTAGCGTCGTTATGTCGAGTCGAAAGAAGACACCTTCACTCTTCTTAGGACCAGCACGATTTGCTAACCATGATTGCAATGCAAATGCCAAATTAGTCACTCGTGGAATCGATGGAATGGAAGTTGTCGCCGTCCGAGATATCGAAGTCGGCGAAGAGATCACGGTGTTCTACGGAGACAATTACTTCGGCGACGACAACTGTGAATGTCTTTGCGGCAGCTGCGAGGCCGAAGGACGGAATGGTTGGCCCGGAGGAGAAGGCAATTTAATGTCAAGCGGCATGTCCACCCCTCCTGAGTCTTCGGAGCTCGAGAGAGAGCCACGCAAACGACGCAGGCCGGCCAGATACGACTACGATGTTGAGTCTAGTCTTACGCCTCTAAATTCTGATGACGAAGGAGATGGAGGAGGGAGCCCGCCAAAGAAGCAGAAACCTAGCGTAGAAAATTTCCCATCGTCCGTTGCTATCGAGCTTTCAGAGGATTTACTGCAATCTCCCACAGCCAAATCACCAAAGGGTGGATCGCCACTGCGCAATGTCCTTAATATCGAGGATATTGTCATTGCTCCTGAAGCAAATGAAGACCAACCCCGGCATGAGATATCCTTGAAGGAGGCTGGACACCATGGCAAAACAACGCAGGACGAAGATGAGTTGCTTGCTGATATTAGAGCTGCATTCGCTGGCCGTACTATTCAACGGCCACAGTCTTTACGTTCGGAAGGGAAGCGGGCGGCCCACAAACCCCATACTGCTCGATCGAATAGCGATTCAAATGTCTTATTTGAGCCAATGATGGTCGACTCAGATGCGCCGTTCAGATTTGGCAGCCCGTTCTCATTCCTGCCTATGAAACGCCGCAAGCCGACGTTTCTGACGGCAAGGCAATTGCCTTCCCCCATCGGCTCTAGGAAACAGAGCTTTGAGTCGTCTAGCTTGTCTAGTGCCAAGGGTTCCAGCTTATTCAGCGATAAAGACTCTACCTTCGACAAGCATTTCAAAGACAGCACGAGTCCAGCTACTACACCAAGTGGAAATATAAGTGCTTTCATGCACTGGAAATCACCCCAGTGGATAGCGTATTCGCCCTACAGCAGCGCTTTATCAAGTGCTCTCTCGTCACTCTCATCCCCACTGTCGTCTTTGTCTTCCATCGCCGACCTCGACGACTCGACTCCAACAGTCATCAAGCGACGCAAAAACAGAAAGCGAGGTCGTCCACGCAAACACGAGCGCCTAGTGATGCCTAATCAGACCAAGGTCTTCAAACCAAGACCTAAGCCTGCTACTCCTCGGAAAAGACGCATAGTGCAAGCGACAATCGAACTTCAAATTCCATCTGTTCGTACACCAGGTGATTACATCCGTACGCACCTCCTCCTAGGCGAATCCTTCTCTCGTTGGGTTGACTGTCGTACGTGCGATGCGTGCTGGGTTCAAGCCAATGGCTACCAAACTCGTAAGGAATGTCCACGATGCGAAAGGCACAGCAAGCTTTATGGCTATCAATGGCCTAAGACGGATAAGCAGGGCAAGTACGATGATGAGGAGAGAGTGATGGATCATAGGACCGTGCATCGTTTCATATCTCCCGAGGAAGAGGCAGTAGAGAAGAAGAGAGGTAGGGGCATAATTAGGCTGGAAAATTTGGAGGCAGGAGAGAGCGAAAGATCCGAGAGTACGGGACGCGAGTTTGGATCGGGAAGAACCGAGTATAAAGCAGGAAGGACTCCAAGCAGGTTCAGGGGAACGCGCCCGGAAAAGTACACTCGATAATTGCACTGCCTTATTGCAAGGCGAGAGGGATGATGATACGATAGTCAGCAACATACAATGATGTCCTTTCTGGTCTACAAGCGAAGCGATCGGTATTCACCAGTCTTGATTGCTGTAATTTTTATCATGGCAGGGGGTAAAAGGAGGTGGATTTAGCTATCGTGGAATGCATACGATACCCTGGCAACATCTGATCATTGCGAGATACACCTGTACATCTATGTCTGTACCATATAGTCGATGCATTAGCAGCGGAACAGGTAGCACATGGCTACCTTCGAATGGAAGCTGTGTTCTTCCAAGGTCTTTGACCAAAATCATTTGACTGTTCAATGTTTCCCGTCTGACGATCCTGATATACCACGCTCTGGGCAAACTAACTCGAGTATTGTCCGGAGCGGTAGTCATTCGTGCCTTTCAGACGTGAATACTTTCTCTCGGCAGGGACACTTGCCACAGGCGTTCCTTCTGTATCTCGGCGTCAATAATCTCGGCGTCAACCTCGCGATCAACCTCGCCGTCAATTCTCATCACCACACACTCGTTACTAAAGACATCTCACCATTCATTTATCACTACAGAACTATCATACATACAAAGAGAGAGTAATATCACCATGTCTAAGCCCGTCAGTGGCAAACTGCGCCCTGATTCCCCAAACTCGAAAGAGAATTCCAAGCCAATGTTGACGCCCGATCATACCTTACTCACTGAAACTGTGCCGATGCAACCTTTTGTGGATGCGGACCTTCCTGAACTGGGCATTGATTCGAGGTGGATCGCTGCCAATGCACGATATAGGAGAGCTAAAATCTTCAACAGAGACGATGTCGATGCAGCCGTGCTGGAATGCCAGCGTGTCGTGGCTATGATGGCCAAAGAGACCGATGTTATGCAAAAGCCTGTTCAACCAAAGACGAACGACGGGTTTCATCCATCTGACGATGGGAAAAGCGAGGGCTCATGGCACCCCGAGTCCATATATTCTATCCCTGAAGAGTTCAAGGAGCAAGAGGGGAACAATCTCATGGACCAGGACGTCGATCCGAGGTCGACAACTTTCAACATTCAACGCTGGATAGCCGGCATCACGGGCAATCCAGGTGATCTTGATTCCGCCGAATCGGAACGCAAGCGTTTCGTGGCTATGATTGACACAGAGGCCAACGCGGTGGGAGAGCCTGTTGAGATAGAGACGGACCGCTTGAGGCTTTCTAGCGACGAGAAAAGCGAAACATCACGGCGTCCCGAATCCATACATGCTAGCCCTACAGAGTTCAAGAAGCACGAGGAAGTCCGTCTCAAGTATCAGGCTTTTAAGAGACTGTTGCAGGTTCTCATCGATTCCCATATTGGACCTCTTATTAGAGACCCCAAAGTAGGTTGCACATCGTGGACAGAGCTCTTGATTTAGGCGCTGACATTATTAGTTTTGGAAAACGCAACTTCGAGACTGTACCGCCGAACAGTGTGAAGAGCTTTATCTCGCCTTCTCTGACTTATTCTTGTATAGCACCTCAGACAAGAAGAAGTGGTATGAGCTTCTCAGTGATGGCACGAGCGCCAGATCCGGAAACCTTTTGCGCTTTATCTGCGAGCGCGTTCGGCAAGGGACTGTGGGATCTCATGATGAAAAGGCTGAAGACAGCGGACGAACTCGGATGAGCTCGATAGGTAGCAAAGACTCGGGAATTGTTCGTGAGAGCAACAACGCGGGGGACTATCGGCCATATTCCTATGGCTGCGGTGCAAAACGAACAGCATTTGCGACCGAGGATGACGCAACAGAATCTGAAGACTCTGGAGAGCTCGGTGGTGTCAAACTCCACACAAAATCTGAATTATCAGACGGAGACGGATACGATGCCTCATGTTCGGAGTTAGATTTAGAGATATCTTCACCTCTGTCACCGACGAGGTCATCTGGCCCGCTTGCACTGTTTCCAATACAAACCGACGTGCCGATCAAGGCACAACGTCGGTCAAGTCTCCCAGCTCGGCTACGAACACCAAACAATACTCGGTTTTTCCAGGCTCAGCAAGAGCATGATGATTTCCTCCGTGGGCGACGCACCCTGCGGTACTCGCCTGATAAACCACTAGCGTTGCTCCTGCTTGTTGGTCCTCTGGGGACTGCCGTCGAAGGTCTGCAGCCTAGGAATAAGGCATGGAAAGCAGATGAGCGCACTGTGACTTTGGAGGAGCCTGAGAACTTGAGCGAGGACGACGCAGAGGACGAGAATGGCACGGCTGGCGTCCGAGTAATGTTCGAGGAGAAAGCGGATGAGAATACCGTGACTTCAGAGGAGCCTAAAGACTTGAGCGAGCCCGACGCAAAAGACGATGCTGACGACGCCGGCGTCTGAGTAATGGTCAGGGAGAAAGCGGGAGAGTTCGGGATTGTGTGTTAATCAGAAATGGTTGGCTTTCAGGCGGACGGTATGAAGGGTCTATCTTTGGCTAGGAGGCGAGGATAGGGCTCAGGGCTGTGGATATCGATATTCTATGTCATGCGTTGGATTGCGGTGGAACAGTTTCAACTTAGTACTAATATTATCTCTTTTTTCTAATTTCTGCGAGGAAGATGAGATGGGGGGTGTGCCTTAGCTAAGAGGCGGCGAAGGGGCTCAGGGCTATTAATGTCGATGGTCTATGTCATGCGTTGGATTACTGCGGAATAGTCTTAACTTAGTACTAAATTTTTTTTTTTCTCTGAGATTCTGTTCTTCGTGCTTGTTTGTTCACTTGCCTTGGACACAGTGCTTTGAATGAAGTGGGAAGGATCTCTACTATTCTGTTGCGTACAGTGAGTATTTGGTTTCCCCTTTATACTTTTCTCGATTACTTGTAACTTTCATCACTTTCGCTGAGACTGCTACGATCTAGCGATAATTCTAGGGATAAGTCTGATTCTACTGTGTCTGTCCTCGCTCTCGGTTTCCATAGGGGACCTCTTACGTCCTACCCCTCTGTGCCGAGCACTTAGCTCGGGACCGTCTTTCGAATCAGAGATGATGGGTGGTGAGTCGTTGGAGATTTTTGGTTGCTGATGAGGCGATGAAAGGTCCGGTGGTTGTGGTTCAGTACGTTGGAAACAGGATTGCGTGTTCTTAGATCTTGGGCGTCTGGGTGTGGTGTAGCTCTCATGTGCTTCCTTGGGGTATGGTGGCGGTTTGGTGGATCGTAAGGGGACTAGAGGGGTTGGAGACTGTGGATTGTTGGTAGGAATTGGTCTGGTTGGTTATGGGTTGCGAGGATGATACTCGTCGTTGGGGGGTTGGTGTTTATACGTGTTCGGACTTGTCGTTCTTCATGATTGTGTCGTGGGGTGATAGAGGTGCTGGTCATGCTATGGTGCGTTGGGCATCATGAAAGAGTGTATGCTTACTCAACGACATGGGTCTTGGTGGGTCCTGTCACCCCTATGATCGTGGTGATCGTGCCATCTGCGTTCCTCATAATTGTAGTCTCCATGCTGCCTCCTGCTGCTGTTGTTCTCTGGCCGTCCGACGGAAGTATGTGCTGAGTCATTTGGTTAGGGTTTGATGTGACAGCCATGTACGACTGAGTTGAAGGTGTGGCGGCGTGAGGTGTGTTCGTTGTTGTGAGAGGAAGGGTTGGTTTTTGTCCCATGGCAATGGGAGGCTTCACGAAAGGTTCGACGGTCGCAAGTACCTCTCTAGAGTTCTGTAGTTGTGATGCTTTGGTATGATATACCTAGTAGTTGTTTGACGTTGTTCGCGGCAAATCGATTGTGGTCTTCTCAGCGCTGTAAATAAAGCCTTAAGATGGTAACAGGCCAATTGTTCGCTCAAACATTGATGGCTAGGTCATGAGGGGTACAATTTACTCTACGTGACTATAAGGTTGTGGTTGTCGTGGAGCCAGCATATAGTGGCTATGACGCTTCTCAGATCGTTCAAGGTTTTGCACTATACTGAGCGTAGACGTAGGTGGGGGTAAAACTATGCATTCAATGATCAGGCATGAACTCAACCTCAAAGATCATGCCGGCGTTCTTCATTCGATCAATGAAAGGCTGGCCAAGTGTTGCAGGCGTGAGTATTCCACCATCCAGTCGCTGTAGTAACTCATCGTCGTTCAGCATTACCATAGCTGCTTCTGCAAGACACACACCCGTGAAATAGTAGAGACTACCGTCCCATCGAAACCTGGCAAACGCTCGCTTTGGGTTGGGTGCATCCTGGTCAGCCGTAGCGATAGCTCTATATTCAAGCACTTCTCTCTGCGATTGTTCCTTTGTAGGGCCTGATCCAGGGGCATAGAAGAACTTCTTAGCAAGCCAGCGAACGGGCGGTAGAGTGACAGCCAACGAACTCAACAGTAAGGCAAAGTGCGCAACTACGCCAATAGCAATGTTCCGAACTCCCATGTATTCATGGAAGGTAAATTTCGGTCCGTAAAGCTTGCCACCTTCAAGCAAACCCCAGCTTCTTTGCACAGTGGCTACATTTGGACCAGCCGAGATGGAGCTTGTCATTGTTCCCAACCCAGGGATGGTGCGAACGCCAAAGATCTTGCTGAGAAGTGACGGTCCATCCTCTTCGCCGGTCCTAGGAACAGGAGAAGATGCCCATGTACCAGCAGACTTTGCCACGTCTCTAATACTGTAATGATCCAGGATCCCCAGGGCAGTTGCTGCCGTACCGCCAGAGGGAGTTCCGTGGAGCTGGTGCATAGAAGCAACTACTTCCCGAGTGCCAATCGAAAGTTCTTTTCTGATCAATTGGGTCAAAGCAAACGCCAGCAAGTCGGATGGTGCAGATTCAATGCCGATTTCAGGGATTATGACTGCGTGGTTGGCTTTTGCTGTATTGTGATACTTTTTGATCATTTCTAGGACCCATGGCGACTCCCCGGTCACATCGAGATAGTGAGTCCCATTCTTGGCACAGGCTTCAACGACTGGGGTACTGTATAGATAGTAGGGTCCAACTGTATTGATTAGAACTTTGGTCTTGCGTGTCAGAATATCTAGGTCTTGAGGATCCAAAGAAGCCACTTCGATGCCTGACTTAAGGTGAGCAAGAACTGATCCAAGCCAAAAGTAAAAGACTTACTAGGTTGCACGCGATCAGCGTTCAACGTTTGCAATTCGGCTGCTAGGGATGACAGCTTTGACCGCGATCGACCAGCAACGGCCCACTTGAGAGACGTCGGTAGACTTGTTGCAATGTGTTCTGCACAGAGCTTCCCCGTATGACCAGTGGCACCCAATACTATCAGCTCATATTGTTTCTCATTTGGAGGCATAACGGCTATTGTTCGAATAAAAGGTCTAGATTTGACTGCGAAACGGAAAATTGGTAGCAATAGAGGAACACTATATGACTAAAGCACCAACGAACGCAGAATAAAAACAGGGAATAGGAAACCTTTATACCCAAGAAAGCTATAGAGATGCTGTGGCAGACCTCGGTAGACGGAGTAGATGATTGATCAGGTTAAAGGCGCCAAGACTGACACCCGCTAGCGAGAGAGATCTTCACACGACCTCATCTCTCCGAGCCTTTCTACTTCCTTCTCGAACATCACCATCATCAATCAACCTTCGGCACCTATCTTGTCCTCTATTGTGAATAGTTGAGATGACGAGGTGCCCGATGAAGATGTGGTCTTTGCAATCCAGGGATATGGACGGTGCGCGTTCGCTGCGAGGCGGATGACGGACGTGCAAAATTTGCCTTGCCTCAATGACACGGCCACGTCGCAGTTGAACATCAAATCCAAGCGTACAATCAGGAGATCTTGACTTTGGTCGCATCTGCCTACGTATATGGCACCTTTCCATCGAAACGGGCTAGACGATTTCCGCGCCTATCTCGCAATACCATATCTTGTGACTGCGATACGGTAGCAGTCCAAAGGTCTCCGCGACAGCACGCCCGAAGCAGCTGCCCCATAACCTACGAAGTCCTCTTTGGACAGATATCTGGTGGATAAGATAAGAAAATGAGGTCCAATACATCTCTATAGCTACAATGGCTTATCGATGCGCTCCCTTATGGAACCTATCGTTGTCAAGCCGTTCGTCGACAGTACACAGCTGCAGTCAACAACATTAGAAACCTCGATGTCAGCCTTTGACAATGAGGACGACTGCCTTAGCGTCGTGGATGGCGCAAGAAGGGCATCGAACCTACTTTACGTGACATGCCTCTTCCAAAACATAGATGTTTTCTTCAAGACTTGCTTTGCCGGCTTCGCCGCCGGAATGAGATGCCTTAACGAGCCATAATCGAGTCTCAGGGGCCCCTGGGTACATGAGCTTTCCCTGCAGCTTGTTACTGGCTCAGCACGATCCATCCATCGCTAACGAAACGTGGCATTGCATCTCAGCTCCCCTATCTAAGACCTGGGACGCGAATACTTAGCCGCAGACGTTGCGTACTTTTCTCTGGCTGTAACCAGTCAAAAAGACCGATTAGATGAAAAGCTACGCTTAGCGCAAAAAGTGCCTAGCGAGCGGTCAAGCATAGAGGTTCGTTTCCAGGGAGCAGGTTTGTCAGTCAGGAACTAGCATTTCTACTGAATTTCGACTGTACAAGCAAATATCGAAGCGTATTTTCTTCTTATCTTCTACCATCTTCACTTTGCGGTCATTCACAATTTCAGTCACTTTACTCAAATTGCGCACTGAATCATCAAGGTCTGCCTGCATGATCATGAGCCCCCCAATCCACTAGCGCAGGATCGGCGCGCTTCGCTTCCGCCGGTACAAAATCCATTCTGCCTGCATCAGCAACCTTACTTTCTTCAACCTTGACTTTACCACCAAACACCATTTCCCCCAAATTCATGACTTTTCCTACAAAATCACTTTCTAAAAAACATACGCTCATCCATCAAGATGTCAGGGACATGCATTGTCTGTCTCGGCGACCTCGAAAGCGCCAATGCTTTACCCCACCCTTTGGTTCCAGCTATCAAACCGGAGAATGACGATCATCGCGGCCTAGTACCCAGTACTTCCCGGCCGTCACCAACCCCCAATGACCATGAGTCAGAGATGATAGCTCATCTCTTGCCCTGCGGACACGATTTGCACAACGAATGCCTGAAACCATGGGTCGAGCGGGCCAATAGTTGTCCTATTTGTCGTCAAAGCTTCAACCAGGTAGACCTTCTTGCCAGAGTTGGGGGTAAGTTGATAAGTGGTCTTCATACAGTATTTCCGATCCTTGCTAACACGAAGGTAGGCCCGGTCGTCTCCTCTTACGCTGTCAGCGACCGAACTCAAATCGCAGATGTCGATCCCTCAATGCTTATCGAGGAATATGATGACGAAGAGCTCGAAGACCAACCCTGTCCTCTATGTGGTGACGATGATAATGAAGAGTTACTTCTTCAGTGTGACGGCTGTGATACGTACTATCATACATACTGCGTGGACTTAGATGATGTACCTATTGGTCACTGGTTCTGCGAGACATGCGCTACCCAAAGAGCCATTGAGAGAGTGTGTCCACCCAGCTCCACGCAGCCTGCAGCGCGGTCACACAATCCAGTGGACAGACGTACCCGTGGGCAACAACGGCAAGTGCGAAATCGCAATCAAGTCACTTCTTCCAATTGGGCCCGTGTTTGGCAGTCGGTTTGGGACAACCTCAATCTCGACCTTGATTTCCCCTTCGACGAAGGTTCCGATACTGCTCGAATTGATCGCGCGCAACGAGCTTCTTCTCAACGGCGTGATTTTCGAGCATGGGAGCGAAGGTTTCAGATTGCGGAGAGGCAAGGTGGCGCAAATAGATTCCGAGACACGGCGTCAGCACTTCTGGATATCCATGCAGTACGCGAGCATCCAAAAATCTCGGAGCCAGAGTCCCGTGAAGAGATACTCGCATGGAATGCCCTGGAGAAAGCAAAGGAGATTGAACTTGATCCGACCCCGAAGAGGAAGCGAAAATCTGCCACCACTTCCCCTTCCGAAAATGAACCTGTCACTCAACCGCAACGGCCTCTGAAAAGACCTAGGACACGACGAGCGATCGATCAACCTGAGGCTTCTTCCAGCGCCTTCGCAGAACCATCCGGCTCAAGACGAGGGTCTGGTGCTGGACCTTCATCGTCGCGGAATCTCAACGCACACAATCTTGCTACTCAGAGCAATGGGCCAAGCTTCCTTCAGTCGATGCTCAAAGAAATTGAAACCTCCAGTGCTCCTGATGAGACTAAAGGCCAGTCTCGCTGGTCCATGCAATCTGCTACAAATCATTCCTCACCGCAAACATCGTCGCCTGGAGCGTCGCCAACTACCTCGAATCATGCTACTCCTCGGGCAAGATCCACAACTCCGCCTCCATCTTTGTCTACTCGTCCGGGCTCTCCCCTGTCTTTAACATCCAAAGTCGAACCGATATATCCTCCTCCAGAGTTCTCGCCAGAGAGGTCTCCTCCCAATACTACCCTTACCTACCGGCCTTCTAGCAGGTCACGACAAGCTCTTAAAGACCGTCGGCAGTCACGCCCCGTCACACAAGGCTCGAGCCCCCCACCTAGATCCAGCGACACCTCGCCCTCACGTAACATGCCATTATCCACTAAGTCTGAGCTGCAGAAAATGGTCACTGCTGCGCTGAAGCCACATTACCCGACCGTGGTCTCGAAAGACCAATATACAGATATCAACCGCAATGTCTCACGCATGTTGTACGAGAAGGTGGGCGAGAATGGAAGCCTTGAGGGGGAGGCTCGGGAGTCCTGGGAGCGTCTTGCCCGTGAAGAAGTAGCAAAGGCTGTTCAGTCACTCAAAGCATCGACCTGATACCGCAATGCATCACGGCTGTTTATATGAAAGATGAATACTACTTAGCGAGTCTTCACAGCAAATAGGCACAGCGTCAATAGCGGGGCGTTGTGACGACTGATTTCGTGATACCCCACCCATTGTACCTTAAATTCTGACGCTCCGTATCGGCGTTTAGCACTACTTGAGTTCTACACCATTCGGCATTATAACAGATTTTTCTAAGCTATCCATTTCGCCTGAACATTCTTTGAGCCCTAATTCGCGTTCAGTAACTTTGTTGATCCAGACAAGCCAGAAGCGACATATGATCTTGTTATAACGACACCTTCTTCATGTAGCGAGACTCAGAGACATGTCTCCTACATGCAACATAGGTTATCTAGCTGAAAGACGGAGCCCGTCGACCCTAAAAAGCTCTGAACCTAGGTTTGTACATGGAGTCACCTATGTAGATATTACTCTCTCGGAGATGTATGACGTTAGCTGTTGGAGGCTGGACTGCAATTGAGGGGGGCGAGGGGGGGCCCAGCGTTGGCATATCAGGAAACGATGTGGCTTTACTATTCATGGCATCATTCCTTAGCGTCCGTTGCAGCAAACCCGAGCCCGAGGGGAGTCGCTCTCCAGTAAATGACTCTACTCCTAAAACGCACCTAGAAACACCCCCATTCCTACTCCACACCAAAAACCAATAGTACCAGAAATATCTTACTGATTTCTGCACTGAAGAAGCCTCTCTTACCCTGACAATTGGACCTAAGAGTGGCTCAGAAAGGGAAACAAAGAGGCGGTCACAGCAGGCTTCAGGTCAGCCAAGTTCTCCATGAACATGTCAGACTCGCCGCTAGAACTAGGGGGACATGGCTCCGAGTCGAGTTCATCACGAACGGCGAAGGTTTTAGGCAAAGCTGTCTCCAAAATCGACTTAGACGGCCATGATTTCCCCCCTTCGCCCGCTCCATCAAGCCCCCGAAATGGGAAACGGTACGCTATCGCAACAGAGCTAGTGTACACAGAAGGATCAGACCAGTACAATGCAAGCAGTACGCCAATATATCAGGTGGGTGGCTATAGATCCTGTACTCTAGACCAGAGCACAAACTCACCATCGGCTCTCGGTAAGCTTAGCTTTGGGCCCCTGCTAATACACTTTGTCACTCTAGTCTGCTACATTCAAGCAAACTTCAGCAAGTGGGGAGGGCGAATATGACTACACACGATCTGGCAACCCAACACGAACGCATCTTGAGCGACACCTTGCCAAAATCATGCGGGCGGAACGTGCACTTGTGGTTGCTTCTGGTATGGGTGCTCTGGACGTTATAACGCGCTTACTACGGCCGGGCGATGAAGTTGTTACTGGTGATGATCTATACGGCGGAACTAATCGACTGCTTAAATATCTTTCCACACACGGCGGGATCATCGTGCATCATGTCGATACCACCAACCCCGACTCGGTACAGCGTGTCCTTGGACCTAAGACTGCCATTGTACTCCTGGAAACTCCGACTAATCCTTTAATCAAGATCGTCGACATTCCTACAATAGCTAGACTCGCACACGAAGCAAATCCACAGGTTTTAGTGGCTGTGGACAACACCATGCTGTCACCTCTACTGCAAAACCCTTTGGAGTTGGGAGCGGACATAGTCTACGAGAGTGGGACGAAATACCTCTCCGGTCATCATGACTTGATGGCAGGTGTACTAGCTGTCAACAGTAGTGCTGTTGGTGAGAAGTTGTACTTTACGATCAATGCTTCGGGTTGCGGTCTGGCGCCTTTCGACTCATGGCTACTCATGAGAGGTATAAAAACACTCAAAGTCCGTATGGAGCAACAGCAATCAAATGCCCAAAGGATAGCCGAGTTCCTAGAAGCTCATGGCTTCAAGGTGCGATACCCTGGCCTCAAGTCACACCCTCAATACGAACTACATAATACTATGGCACGTGGCGCTGGCGCTGTACTGTCATTCGAGACAGGAAGTGTTCAAATCAGCGAACGCATAGTGGAGGCAGCAAAGCTGTGGGCAATAAGCGTCAGCTTCGGTTGTGTCAACAGCTTGATCAGCATGCCATGCCGCATGAGTCATGCAAGTATTGATGCGAAGACGAGGCAGGAGCGGGCACTGCCAGAAGACATTATCCGCCTTTGTGTCGGGATTGAAGATGCAGAGGATTTGATAGATGATTTAAGCAGAGCTGTAAGCATTCCCTCTTGTCAAGAAGAGACGAACTTTGGCTAATGATTCCCAGCTTGCCTCAGCGGGAGCAATCAAGATCACGCCAGAAGGATTCCACGCTATTGATCGAGGGCCGCCTGCGAAGCTTGATACCCTGTCCAATAACATTTTCTAGTATCTAAAAGTTCTCAAATCGTTACACCCATCTTATCATGGTGATCTAGAGAGCCACCTGATGCAGTAAGAGGCGTTAAGCACCGTTGTAGATTTATATAGTGGAGCTCGCGTGCCCTAACGGTTTGCTTAGGGCCGGCATCGGCGCGAGCAAGCCACCAAACCAAATTTTTGTACCTTGCAGGAGTTGATCGTTCAATCTTCGTGTCACTTGCTCATCTTCCTCACCACCAGCAAGCTCGGAGCCTTGGAATGGAGCATTACACACTCACAAAAGTGCCCTGCAGGTTATGACGCGTAACATCAATCGGAATGGTCTCGAAGAGGCCATCAGAGACCAAAACCAATTCCATGCTCCCCCTAACGTCATAGTTTCGCGAACTCCCCCAAAGCCTTCCTCGATCATTCCTCTCAAAGAACACAAGTGGAACACGAAAGACCTGCCATGGCGGGTCACGGCAGATGTCACGGCAGCTGCCTGTGCTTCTGGTCTCGTTGCGCCCCTAATTACTATGATTGACCGGTATGTCCGCTCTCACGCGAAGCCCCTTTGGTAGATGAAATCTACGCTATTGTTGGTGCACTCACTGACTACTCACCAGCGCCATCATCGAAAAAGCCTCCAACCGCTCCACCCTTCGCACTTCAATCGCCAACTCATTCTATTCCCTCCTCACCCGCCCCCACCGGTTCCTCACCTCAAAACCAACTCTCCTGATAACAGCCCTATACTTCAGCACCTATGCTACAGCCAACACAGTCGATACTCTCAGCAGCACCGTCTCAAATAAGCCCGCGAATGCTACAACATCGGGTCCCTCCAAGTTCCTTGCCACCACAAGCGTTAACATGTCTCTTTGCCTCTACAAAGACAGCCAGTTCGCTAAGATGTTCGGACCACCTCCAGGAATAGCTGGATCGGCAGCGAAAACGATACCCTTGGCTAGTTATTTACTTTTCACGCTACGGGACTCGATGACTATCTTTGCTTCTTTCAATTTACCGCCCATAATCGCACCGCTGCTACCCATCTCGAAGGAGGTGGAGAAGCAGGTGAGCAGAGCGAGTGTCGCACAATTTCTTGCGCCGGCAGGGATTCAGCTGTTGAGCACGCCTTTACATCTTTGGGGCCTGGACCTCTATAATCGACCTATGGGCAACGGGGTTGACTGGAGAGCAAGAGTGGGAAAAGTAAGCAGGGATTGGCTTGGGAGTAGCTTTGCGAGAATGGGCAGGATTGTGCCTGCTTTTGGCGTTGGTGGGGTCGTTAATGCTGGCGTGCGAGGAAGGATGATGGACTTGGTACAAGAGTGAGGTGGGTGTAATATTAGTGGTGGACATTGCATGCTTGCGTTTTAGCGGGTGTCACGGCCTTGTAAGAGATTTTGGCATAGCGAGGCGTCTGGGATCTCATGGAGGTAGACTTAGAGATAGATCCTTGTTACTATGAAACATTTCCGCTCTTCGATTATGGATTTGTTACTTGGACGTGACGTGCGCAAGGGTACCGCATCAAACAAATGATCCATTTCGGAAATTCTCAATTCTATATACACAATATCCACCCCAGCGCCATCGCTAACACAGAATAGTATCAAATCTATGTAAACGCCAATGCCATCCCCCCCAAACTCCCTCTCCAAGCAAACATCCCCCGGGTATCTCATCATCACTGAAAAATCGTCCCACAAGTACAACACACATAAAACAATTTCTGCATTCGTACCCCTCTTAGCACAGCTCCGTTCCCAGTGCAAAAACAATCGTGCAGATACCAAAGGGCTAAGGAAATGAGTGGGTGGGTGCTCACCATGCCCGTTTCCGCAGACCGCTGCTGCGATTGGAAGAAGACGCTTCGTTCTGCTTTGCAGGCTGGACAGGCGCGGTTGGAGCGGGGGAGCTAGATTGAGGGGTGTGTTAGCTGGGGTGTCTTATGAGGGGTTGGGCTGTGGGTTGGTGTTGTGATGGGAATCCACCACTGCTGCTGTTTCTGGGTTTGCGACTTCGTTGTGTATGGTGTAATCCTCCGCCTCTTCGCCTTCTTCGTCTTCCATCCGGCTTATTTCTGACAGGTCGAAGACTGTCACTCTCACTCCATTCTCCTTTTCACCTTTCTCTCCTTGCCCACCCATATCAGTCTCCCCCTCATCATCCTCCATCCTCTCCTCCTCCTCCTCACAACTCCCCTCCATCTCCCTCCCACAAAGCGTACAACAAAACTCCTCGGATTGGAAACCACCCACCGTAGGATCACTCCCAACATCCTGCGTAACGCCCGCCGTCTCCCCCACCGTATTATACATATTATTCCTAAACACACAACTACTCTGTGCCTCCTCACTAAACTGGCACGTCCGACACGCAAACATGAGCTTGTTGGTCATGCGGTCTTCTTTGGGGTATAACATGTTGCTGCATTCGCGGCAGAAGCGGAAGGTTATTTGTTCTTGGGTTTTGGACGCGGCGTGGGGGTCGGTGGCGGAGGTGGTGGAGGGCGCGGGTGAGGACATTTTTCGTTGTTGTCGTTTTGGTGATTAAGTTTAGGTTGGTGTTCGCTCGTGATAGATCTTCTCGTATTTCTTCTCTTCGGGTCGTCGGTTTGCGCTTTGACGTCGTTGTTGGAATGTTGGGTTCGTGGTGCGTGATGTGTGCTGCGACTGAAATAAGGATGCAAAAGCTTGTGAAGAGTCAGAAGCTCGATATCAAATGTAAATTATGGCGCTAGTTCAGCCCTGTGGCTGTTCCCGACGGCTGGCTGGAAGCTTCGCTGGTGGTGGGGCAAATAAAGTAACCGAGAACGGTATTCAGAGCTCGTGTTGCTGTTTGTAGAGCATTGGGGCTCGTGACTAGTCTCGTACTTCTTACTCTGACGAATCTATAAATCACTCTTTCCTCAATCGTTCTTCAACTCCTCAGTTGCCAAATCCAAATTTCACCCCACCAAAATGGTAAGGCCAACCCCCCCCTCGCAGCACTCCCCCCACCCCTCGAAAACCCCCCAAACTGACCACCCTTACCCCTGCGCTCGCAGTCAACGCAAGAAACAGGCCTTCCCCCAACCTGGGAAGTCCGGCACTCCAATTCTAAGAATCTCCCTTACTACTTCAACGCCACAACCAAAGAATCCCGCTGGGAACCACCCCCCGGCACAGATCCCGAGAAAATAAAAACATACATGGCCCTGCACCACTCCACAGCCGCGAACCCTTCCTCCTACTCCATGGGCCATAATGATAAAGAGGGGAAGATCCGTGCGGCGCATTTGCTTGTTAAGCATAGGGATAGTAGGAGGCCGAGTAGTTGGAAGGAACCGGAGATTACGAGGAGCAAGGAGGAGGCGTTGGGGATTTTGAGGGGGTATGAGAAGAGGATTCGGGGGAAGGAGGTTAGTTTGGGGGATTTGGCTACTAGTGAGAGTGATTGCTCGAGTGCGAGGAAGAAGGGGGATCTGTGAGTACTCTTGTGCTGTGGGGAGGGACGGGATTGGAAAGCTGGTGCTGATGTGTATGGGTGTGTAGGGGTTTCTTTGGGCATGGTGATATGCAGAAGGAGTTTGAGCAGGCCGCTTTCGCGCTCAAGCCGGGGGAGGTTAGTGGGGTTGTTGATACGGCGAGTGGGGTGCATTTGATTGAGAGGTACGTAAAGTCTATGGGGGAGAAACCAGACGAGATGTATCGCTTCTGCGCTTGACTTGTTGTGAGGTATCCGGGCTAATCTTGGTATAGGCTAGAGTAAGTATGACATGATATTACGAATTTTGCGTTGGGCATTGGTGAACAGTAAGGGCGCCAAAAAGCACTTGAGATTCTTAGACATAAGCATGCAGGAAACAAGGGGTTAGAAAACGTTCCCATGTTACATGCGGCTTGTAGGTCTCTGTATATATCTTGGGGCCTTAGTCGCATCTGCTCGGTAGCCAGAGACTTATAGTGGACGATTCTGTCAGCTTAGCGATAAGCAAACTTGAGCGTCCTCCAGAAGCGTTCTTCTTGCTGTACTGAGCGTGGTCAAAGTTACTTACTCTAGGCCGGGGACGGCGCTGATAGTGGACAAGGGACACTCATGCGGTCCGAAAATTCTCTTTGATATCAAGATTCAACGGCAGCAAGAATTGAAAATTTCAGGTACGCATATCTAGCATTAAGCAGCTGCAGGACTGAACATGAGCTAAGTGCTGTATCTACTTTTTTTTTCTCTCCCCGGCAGCCTAATACACAGATTATCCTGGCGATATAACTAGAATGTCCATAAGTCTATAAAGTATGAATGAATACAATCTCATGTCCTATCCATTTCTCCGGTAGGAACCTGTCCAGAATTCATAGGAGTCGAGCGACGACATAGGATGTCGGAGGACTTTTCCGACTCTATATGGGCATTACGTGCACGGAACACAGACCCTCGCTAGCAATATCTGTATTGCGTACTGTTAATAGATTCGGGCTGTCTGTAGGATTCCTCAAATGCGTGGTTGATGCAGCCATGAAATCAGCTCGAGCACTTTTCAGTGAAGATCTTCTGCAACCCATAAATACTCGACGATATGTACCCACACTAGTCATTACCGCCTGGGTCACTTGCGTTCTTCCCCAGGCTCCGGTGTGTTAGCCTTGGAGAGGCCAATCCTACTATCTCCTCGCAGACTAATGACCGACGATGCGAGTGAATTTTGTCGAGACCGAGACGCAGTCGAAGGCGAAAGCTCGCTGTGTCTCATGTGCGGAGACATCATGTCAATAGGAGATGCATATACTTGATCGCCGAAGGCAGGAGCCATGTGGCGGTTGGAGAGAGAGTTCGAGTGGGAGGCAGGATCCGAATTCCGGCGATCGGGTGATTTCAATGACAGTCGAGGCACGAGAGGATCCTTGTCTGCGTCTGCTAAGTCGTCATCTTCGAGACCAACCAAGGCCTGTACGCATATCCTGCCAAGCGTCTCGTCGACATCACGTGCTGAAATCCTTACATTGCGCCTGGGGTCAAGCATGTCTCTCACCACTTCGAAGGCAGCCATCAAAGCTTCCTGTTTCTGTTGTCGGAGGGTGTCTTCCAAAGTGCTGATCCAGTTCTTAACACTCTGACGCAGGACAACGTTTCCACCTTCGAGCCTCTGCCAGAATGCATCATCTCGCAAAGTGCTCGCTGAACAGAGATCACGTCTATCAATCCTCTCATTCCCAAAAGCCTCCACTGCTTGAAAATTCCAGAGAGCCCAAACCAGGAGCTCGAGGAACACGCATCCGAGTGACCAGATGTCATAAGGTCGTGAGGTTTTGCCCTCGTACAGGACTTCAGGAGGCTCATAAGTAAGGGTACCATTTGGTGAGGGTGTAAACACAGTCCGTCCAGAGCGATAAGTATTGACCCTCCCGGATCCCCAGTCTGATATTCGGAACGTTCCACGTGGAGGATCTGTGTCCCAAAAATAGAGTATGTTCTCTGGCTTGAGATCATGATGCCAACCAGCTCTCCGCTCTCCAGGTAGAACCGGAGAAGGGGCCTGAAGCCTAGGACTCTGGGTAGGGGTAAGGATATCCTCATTAGAGAGATCGTGAATGAGCTTAAGTGCCGATGCTAGGCCTTTTAATTGCTCCAAGAGCCACAGCATTTCTTTTTTCTTACGAAATTGGAATTTGTTCCAGGCCATATACTCGCGGAGGTTGCATTGTGCGTATGGGAACAGCATACAATAGACTTCGTCCTGAGTCCATGTGGCTAGGTGGGTGACTATATGGTCGTGATTGAATCTTCGAAGCACATTCAGTATCTTCAACTCTTTAGAGAAATCGGAGTGACTGGTGTGAGGGCGATGCCTAAATTCTTTGAGAGCGAAATCGGCGTCTTTATCCTGCCGTCACTTTAGTGGCCCATAAGTCATACTGAGGGGAATGTCACTCACCAGCGACAAGGCATGATGGTTTGGATGCAACCGTACTCGAAAGACAGAACTGTAGGCCCCAGATCCACATAACGCTTTGTCCTTAGCCGTGGCTTGTCTACCATAGGTATTCCTAGTCCCTCCGTCGGGCCCTGTATCCATATCGCTCGCCAGATCAATCGGCTTTCCGTCCTTTGGACAGAAGTGAATCGGAATAACGACGTGATCGAAGTCTTGGTGGTCGCCGACCTTGTTGAATCGTGCGGCTGAGTAGGCACCCTGCCTATAAATAATAGCATCGAATTCAGGGCCACAACGCTTGTGGCAGAGGGCTTCCGATGTGAGAGGCAAGCATGTATCATCATAGCCATTATCCAGCAATTTCTTCAAGCATTCCATGTGCAGCTTATTGTGAACGAACATGACGAGAAGTTTTCGGCCCCTTGATTGGACGTCCTGTATGAAAGCAGCTTTATCAGACGGATCCATACCTTTGCATGGGTCCTCATTGATGATATCTGGAACCATATTCCTAGGAATGACCTTCTCGAGGTCTGTGTGCGGGATGTATGGCTGCCCGAGGCTTTTGTGTGAGTAACGCTTCATCAAGTCATGGATTTCCATCCTCTTCGCCTCCGTCAGAGTTGCTTCGTTCGTGGCTCGACTCTGATATGACGCGTATTCGCGTAAGATTTCGAGGCTGAGAGTTCTCCCAGAATTGGCCGTCCAGTAGCCGGCGATGACTTTGCATATTGCTCCCCAATCTTCGAGGGATCTTAGAGGTCTTCGGCATTTGAAGCCCTTCTCTCCTAGAAGTGTGCAATTTCCATAGCGGAATGACAGATCTCTTTGCCCGAGATCGTTTCCGTAAGCTTTCTGAGCACAGCGTTGTGCTGTTGTCTCAATCCTGTGGTAGCTGCTCCCATCATAGAGAGAGGCTGTCAATTCATCGCTATGAACAAGAGGTTCAGAGGCTTCGAATGTAGTGCGCAAAGAATATGTAATACGTGAAGGGATGAAAGCTGGGCCTGGACTACTAGCACGAGATGCGGAGGATTCCGAGTCGAGGCTTTCCTGAGACGACGGGAAAGGTTGTGGGGAGTCGTCGGAAAGCTGACGGTTCGCAGCGAAACTTGAACCCTCGGGAGTGGCTTCATCAGATCCGACAGAGCTCTGAGGTTGGTCGACTACGATCTGAGGCACAGCCGGGCCCGCTAGCTTTTCGCCTTTAGGTTGAATTACTTCGTAAGCGTCGTAGCGTTGATCAGGCGGCGAGTCAATATTTCTTTCTAGAGGGCAATTATACTTTAGCTAAAAACGTCAAGCAGTCCAGTAGCCTTGCATACTTCTCTTCTTTTCGCCCGGCATAGCTTGTAGAGACTTAGATCTTGGACCGAGAGGTCAAGTCACTCAGGTATGATATCAACGAGGAAGCGAGAAAGCAATGTTCGGCGTACTTGTCAATGATGTTTTCGTGGTAAATCTTGGAAGAGGGATCTGTGATAATGTATAAGGGACGGGAGACGCGGAGATGAGCAGAGCCTCAATCAGTGGATCCTTACGGCATACTGTGTGCTTGCAGCCGCTCAAAGTCAGCTCGCATGCGCAATTGCGTTCAGATTGGGACTTACGGCGCTGTAGGATGTCAGCGTTATTGGCCAATACTTGGATCCGACTATCGCCACCATTCTGCACAG
The DNA here is from genome assembly GCA_018257865.1 of Stereocaulon alpinum. Lineage (NCBI taxonomy): Eukaryota > Fungi > Ascomycota > Lecanoromycetes > Lecanorales > Stereocaulaceae > Stereocaulon > Stereocaulon alpinum. Next base: position 907,122 of record JAEUBA010000002.1, on the reverse strand, counting down.
GCCCCTTGGGAGGGTAACTTTGGGTTGTTATTGGTTGGGCATCAATCAGGCAAATGATAAGTAACGCCTGCTTTTGCCGTGTTCGCATCTTACTGCATTACTTTGCCTTAGAGATGGTACTAGTGCAAAACCCCTGTCAGGTAGCATACAACTTGCGGCATAGCCCACATGGTGCGATACCGCGACTGAAGGCCTATTGCCCAAGTAAGAAAAATCTATAGAAATTGACAATGCGCCCTTCTCACAGCTAACCTTCACCATGCAGATAGTCAACTGTTCTCAAGCTGATTAAACTGGGCGAGACTTTTGCACATTCACACGCGACGCTGTGACTCGTTCTAAAGGAATAAGACTCTCTGCTTGAGGGTGCATTTGACGACCCTGCACCCGTGCCCACAACCACCATACACATAGCGTGACAAGCGTCAAGGGAACGGAGATCGCTGCGAATAGCCATGCGTTTTGGAGGACCACAACATGGTTGCTACCATTGTCTTGTCGTACTTGACTTACGAATTGGGTCGAAAAGAAGTTCTGTCATTGTATAAGCCTTTAGAGGTAGAGCGGCATTACCAGATAGACTTACAGATACAACAGTCGCAGGCAGGTATATCAAAGTGATCACTGTGAGGACTTTTACTGCGGCAGCATCACGTGTGCCTTTTGCCGTGAGCTTTCGAATGTTGAGGTTCTCTGTGCGTGCCTCCTCTGCAAGTAATTTGAGCGAATTACCAGTCCCCAGATCCAGAAGGCTCGATAACTATAAGCGGACACGGTCAGATTTTGCCAAATCAATTGCCATATTATCGGTCTATTACCAGTTCAATTGTGCTCTTAATCTTAACATGTAAGGTCTCTACTTTCTTACGATTAGAGACTACATCTTTCCGTCTTTCTTGAAGAGCGAATTCGATGGAGTCGAATTCTATGTCTGACATTGTTCTTTCTCCGAAATCGTGACAGAACTGCTTGTACTTTTCGAGGAGAGACACTATATTGTCATTGATTGAATCGAGCACAGAAATAATATCGATGATCTGATCTTCGAGATCCTTTAGCTTCTGGCGCTCCTCTATATCAAGAGGTTGTAACGATGATTCATCCTCGTCGATGGACGCTACCAGCACATTCTCTGACTTTGTTTGAAGTAAGTTGAGGTGAAACAGTTTAGGAATCAGAGACTGCGAGTGTACCTGTTTCGCCACCCTTTCCGTAAGGTATATCACATACGGACGCCAATTTCCTAATGCAGTATCGAGAACGATTACGTGGAGTTCGAATGCATTCAAAGCGGCAATATCCGCACAGCTTCTGACATAGCGATCTAGACAGATTTCTGTTCTGCGAGATGCCGCGATCATGACCCAAGTCGAGGATCTACCGTCTGCCCGGTACTTATGGTATATTGCAAATTGCCGTATTGACCATGGCTTCTCTTCGTTTCGTCCGTTTAGTTCGACGTATCTAAGCCCATATGCAATATCTGGACCAATCAGCAATGGACTCCAGAGTTATATTTGGTGCAATACCAAAACCTTGACAGCTTTGACGCCGCAATTCAGCTTTACCGGTCTGCAGCCTTCTAAACCGCAATTGAGGAGGTTCAAGCTCGTTTTCTCCATGCTTTGCACCAAATAGTAGTACAAATTCTCTGAACCGCGGAAGTACATGTAATTCAGACATCAGTGTTTCAAAAAGCTCCCTTGTCACGAGTAGACGGCTGTGTGAATGCCGCTGGCGTATGAAGCTACAGCCATCCGTCAGCAGTGTCTAGGTGAGCATTGCAGGGCGAAGAGGGAATCAAATCCTACCATATTCTGAAATTGTTCCTTGTCTCCTTCAACCCAACCGCTAAGGTTAGCTGATGCACCCTGAGCAACCATAAAGAATTCGAACCTCTGCAATCTGCTTCAAATCCTGGCTATCCCGAGCAGTCTGCCGTCGCAGTCCAGGAACTTCAACATATCGAGGCGGTTCTTCATCCAAGTAAAAACACTGGTCCAAGGGCGATGGAGGCACTGAAGAAAAGTCATCGCTCAATATCGAATCGTCCCTTTTTTTACTATCTAAAAAGCTTGATCCATTCGGAGCTTCTTGAGGCCAGGATAGCTGATCATGTATTTCAACGAACGACTCCTTCCCAAGGAGTTGGAACAAATCTTTGGATCGGTCCTCGAAGAACTGGTCAGTTGCGGCACTCTGTCCGTAGAACAGCGCTTGTTCGAAGTATGGAGATGTTTTCATCCTTCTGCTACTATGCATCTGATTCAGGTATGAATTGTTCCTGATCCCATCGTCTTAGTAGGATACGAAGATTCGCACGGAACCCATCGGTTTAGATAAGAATCAGCGCGTACTGATTACGACCGTGGCTCAGCCCTATGATGCCTCGAACCATTAATGCAGCCTTGCGCCCGATTCGACCGATAAAACCGGCTTAGTTGCAGCTTTTCAGCCACTCACGTATTCGACTCTTTGTAACCAGGGCAGTGCATGCATGTAAGCGCAATACCTTTGGGCATCTATGCAGGTTCTGTAAAGAGTAGTGCGTCTTCTTCAACTTCTTGACGTCTCCACTCACTAAGCGCTTACAGCCTCTTCCCCCCAAGCCGCCCCATTTCAACCATCCCCGAAAATTTTCGTCTCACACCACTCATTATTTCCAGATGAACCGTGACGGAATGCCTGCACAGCATGACGATACGCCTGTGCAACAAATCATACAAGATAGATACATCGATGCAAGCAGATTGGAAACTTTGCTGTCGCAAAAGTTCCGCCCGGGCTCATACACCATGAAGGTTAGCCAGTCTGCTTTCTCCTTCGGGAAAAATTGTCGTCTTGGAGGCTTACTTTGACATTGACGCAGTGGAAGATCAACAGATGGATAATCACAGCCCCAGCACGCTTGAGCGAGGTATAACAACTCCCCCTCACAGTCCTAGTTTGCGATCTCTTCAAAACCTGACAAGCGGTAGTCGGAGCTCGATGAACTTACCATCTGATCAAGACCCTCCTGACATGAGCTTCCTAGGCCGACCTTGAGAAAGTCGAAATCCGAAAATGTTGAGTCGACCTCGAGAATGTTTTGGGGATCGATCATGTGGAGGCTGGGTTGAGTCCTATCACTGTGGAGCCCTGCAACCATTACTCAGCGCTCTAATTTGTTGTGTACGTAAAAGATAGGTGAAACGCATCATGCCCAAGCAAAGTAGATGCGTGGAGTACTCACATGATATCACGATGCTGTTGATGAATCTCAAGTGTCTTCTCGGGCTGCTTGGCATGGAGAAGATCGGCTATCCTGGAGCTCAGCATAATAATACATGAACCCCACCAATTATGGACTACATTTTCATACATAGCCCATTTGAGAGGCGTTGCAGAGGACACAAGAGATTCTGGACTGCCTGCTTTCCTTGACTTTCACAGCCACGATCAAACCCACCGGTCCCCACGTTCCATACACATTGATCTATAATTTTGCATACAACCTCGGGCCTCCGAACGCCACACAGCCATGCACCGTGGCCATGCCAAGGGGTATCTTCTTCTAATCCGTTGTTTCCTCATCAGTGGTCACTTCAGAAGCTTCAGAATCTGTAATCTCTGGCGTTGGTTGTTGCTTCGTTGGTTTCTGCGACACTTGTATACCGCCTGCAGACCCGAAGAAGTCTGTCGTCCGCAGCCCTCGAATCTCAGACGGATTCACTGCGTCCATTTCGGACCCGGCCGCTGTCTTTTTTCTGATGTATTCTCTTACGGGGACCATGGCAGCGTCTCTGCAGGCTTCCTTAATGTCACTTCCTGACATGCCTGCCGTGACGCGAACCAGGTACTCCAGATCGAATCTGTCCTTGTCAATTCTGGTATCCTTCAAAATTAGGCCTAGTATACGTAGTCGTTGCGGGGCTGATGGTAGAGACACTGAAAATTTCTTAGGCATTCGTCGAAGAATAGCTTCGTCGATGTCTTGTATCCGATTTGTTGCGCCCAAAATCATTATCCTTTGAGACTCTCCAGCCGAATTGGACGATGTCAGGCCATCCCAATGAGTCATGAATTCGGCTTTCACCATACCGCTGGCTTCGTGTTCACCACTTCTCCTTGTGCCTAAGACCGCATCAATCTCATCGATGAAAACTATGCTTGGTTCCAACTTCCTTGCTAATGAGAACACTGCACTGACAAGCTTATTGGAATCGCCGTACCACTTTTCCGTTAGGGTTGATATGTGCAGGTTTATAAAGGTTGCGCCACTTTCATGGGCTAGAGCTTTGGCAAGCATAGTCTTTCCGCAACCTGGAGGTCCGTATAGAAGCACGCCGGATGGTGCCGATAGAAGAGACGAGGTATGCGAGTAGAGCTGGGGCATTGTAAGAGGATAGATGACGGATTCTCTGAGCTCGTCTATTATATCCCCAAGCCCACCAATATCTGCGGACCGTTAGCCATGACCGCCCAACTAGGCCATGACAGTTGTGTACCGTCGAAAGCCACGGGTATGTCTTCGGGCGCGACAACGTCCATAGCGACCATCTGCTCATATTGATTGAGCACAAGATCCTCCTTCCTTGATCTCCGTTTCCGTCGACCATCTTCGCCGTTCTTCTCCTCGTGGTCTTGGGGGTCTAGCCTTCGAAGGATCGCAGCAGCAGCACTTCTGCGAGTCGCTTGTTCCTTGTCGTTTTCAAAATCAAGTCGGTTGAGAGCATACCGAACCAGATAGTAGAACGATCCCGTCTAAGAGTCCGTTAGTAGGTCAGTCAGGTACCCGGGAGTGTCCTAACTGATAATCCGCCAAGAAGAGGTGCATACGTACGGCTAGTGCTAAAAGCACCACATCTGGCACAAGGCTCGCCCATCTTCTTTCCGACATCACTCAGTATGCGATCAGTATATAAATGTGTAGTGAAGCGACAAAATCAGGATACAGATCTACGATGATGCTTAGGCTTGGCAGCCGCGCTAAGATCCTCACGAAGCTTATCTTTAGCGCGGCATGGGAAGCTCCATTGTTTACTTCCTCGCTTCTTAGCATATTACAGATTCTTAGACAGGACAAGTAGCGATCGCATTGACGTGTCTCTAGAAAGTCCAAAATGCCTAAAATGAAGCCGATTGCCTCTCTGTCCGGACTTATCGATACCCATGTGGAGGATGATACTTTGAATATGGAAGCCGACGCGTTCCCCACCCCAGATTCAAATCAAGAGAACGCTGGCCCGGCGAAGAAGAAGGGTGGGCGAGCGAAGGCGACTGCAAAGAGATTTACAAAAGCAAAGCCCGTACCAAGGCGCGTGAGTGGTGAATCCATTGCACCCAAAAAGGCAGGCCCTCAAAAGACAGCGAAGAAGCGGGGCCCTTTGAAGGAACAAATGAATATGCGGCAGGCTGAAGAGACCGAGGAGGTCGACGAATTTGAAGGCCAAGAACAGGAGGACACGAACATGGACGAATTGGTGGAGCCGAAACACATGGCAAAGCGAAAAGTACCAGTGAAGAAGGCCGGGCGGCCCTCAAAAGCGGGTCCTGTGCAGCAAGTGAGCGCAATGGAGCGGGATGGAGAGTTCGAATATACTCCAACAACTGTTCGGAATACGAAGACTATAAATAAGCCGTCTGTTCCAGATGCACAGAAAGCCAACGCAAGCAAACCGCAGGCGTCCATAGAGCGACGACACCACGAGAAAGTCATCCCGGAAACACAAGTCCCCATGGATACGGAGCTTTCAGAATTCCCTAATGAGGACGAAGATAACGATGACGCAGTACCACAATCAGTCTATCGACGAACGAATAACGCTCGTAACAACACCCATCAGCGCCAGCCTTCGGCTGCTCTGAGAAGAGCTGGCAGTGCTTCAGACACAGATAGAGGGGGCGGAGATCCAGCGACTCGTCGAAAATTAGGAGAAATGACCAAGAAATTCGAGACCATGGAAATGAAGTACATGAATCTAAGAGAGAACGGCCTCAAAGATGCAGAAGCCAAAATGGCAGCGCTCATGGCCAAATCACAATCGAGGGCAAAGGGTAGGTGTTTCCATCTGCATCAACGATCGCTTGTATTAACAAAGTACAGCAGCGGAAGAATTAATAGCCTCCCTCCACAAGGAGATCTCGACCCAAAAATCACTCTCTCAAGACACTCGCGCTCTCCAAACACAACTCCTCTCTCGAAATGCCGACCTAGCCAAGACACAAGCTCTCGCAGACCAACTCTCCACCTCCCTCTCCGAAGCACAGAATGAGAACAAAGCTCTCCAAGCCAAGTTGGCGAATTCACGAAGCGCATCAGCAGCTCTTGAAAGCGTCAATGCTCGAACACCAGGAAGTGCGCTCAGAGGGAAGACGCCTGCCGCGAGGACCATCATGGTTGGGAGTGCTGAGGCTGCACATGCGGCGCAAGTGGCTCAATTAAAGGAAGATCTGTACAGTGATTTGACAGGGTTAATATTGAGAGGTGTGGAGAGAGGAAGGGAGGCGGATGTCTATGATTGCATCCAGACAGGCCGGAATGGCAGTATGTATTCTTGTAACAGCTCGTCAATGGGGGAAAGCTTGAGCACTAATACGTGTCCGCAGCACTCCATTTCAAACTCAGCATAGCGACAGATGACGCTGGAGGCTACGAAAACACAGAATTCCAATACGCGCCACGACTAGACAGCAACCGAGACCGAGACCTGATAGCTTTGTTGCCCGAATACCTGACTGATGATATTACCTTTTCACGGACGAATGCTGCGATGTTCTACAGCAGAGTAGTCGAGACGCTGACGAAGAAGAGGCCAGTTGAGGAGTAGGGCAGGGGAGTGCAGGATCGACGACGGCGTTTTGGTGCGGTGGCAGGATATCCAGCAGCGGCGTAAGAAAAGGCACGGCGGGGAAGGAGGTCTAGTGTATTGTTACATTATTATTTAGTATTGTACACATACTATGGTGGTTTTTTATGTCATGAACAATAGATGCACAGCATCTTTCCAGCATACATCAATGTTGCCCGGGTAATGCACCATTGATCTCAGTAACGCCGTACCCATCGACCGTCGCCTCCCCTTTTCCTGCAAGCGCAGTGCCGTTGATCTGGGCCCGTTTTCCTTGATCCACGTCCCCTCCCACCTCCACTCCACTAACAAAAACTTCACTCACAAATTCCAGTCCACTCACAAACACACAAAGCAAACTTGCAATACAAAAGTGACTAATACTCGTCCCAATGTCTAGCCAGCTTCCCTCATCCCTAACTAGCCAAAAGAAATTCATGGTCAGCACATCACTAATAGCAATGACGACCATGAAAAGGCTGCTCGGCGCGACCCCCAACCTTCTGTTCAGGATCCCGAGATTGGCGCTTATGACGACGAAGGGTATGATGAGTTTGAATATTAGAAGCAGACCTTGAGAGAAGGGGTCGAAGACCGGGATTAGGCGGTAGACGGAGTCAAGGGAGAAGGAGGAGACGGACGCGATATTGCCAACCGAGAAGAAGGCGGATTGGATTAGGTAGAGGAAGAAGAGGGAGATGCGGGCGTCGGCGAGGGTCAAGGAGCGGTAGGGCGATGGTTTGGAGGCGGTTGGGTCGTTGGGATTTTCTGTTGGAGATTGAAGCTGTGCTGAGACATCTGGAAGAGCGGTCGCGAGAGGCTTTGCTGATATGGCTGGTGAAAGCGAAGGGGGGTTGCTGGCACTTATGGCGTAGTTGTAGATGTGGTGTTCGAGACGCACCCAGGTGACGAGGGTAGCGCAGAAGGCGAGATAGAATAGACCTTCGTAAGAGATTGAGAGAATGATGAAGGTGGGAGAGAAAGTCACGAATATGACCACAAGGCGGTGGAGGTAGTAGTTGTTTGGTTGAAGGCTGTGGAGGAAGGGTGCTGATAAGGACGCAACTACAGAGATGCCATTAGTAAGAGTGTATTGTAATCTGGGCCATCTTTTGCATACTCAGTACTATCCATCCAACCACTTGATTGCCCACTGGTAAACCTCGTTTGGCCTGTATCGAGGCCACACTCGAGCGTGTAACGATCATGGCCAGCACGATCAGACCCACTTGGATGCCAAGAATACTCCTTGAGAGACTGTCAAGCCCAGAAACCGAATGTTCGTCATTCACCGGCGCGGACAGGATATCCTTCTCGAATAACAGGTACAGTATACCGACCAAGCCCATCAAGAAGCCCCCAATTAGTCTGCCCCAAACTTTGTCAGCACGCGAGTCAGTCCAGTCAAGATGATAGCAAAGCCCCGACAACTCATGGGAAGATATCTGCGCCAAGGGTGCGTACTCACATTACATTAATGTTCTCCACCTTAATTGCAGGCAGAAGTGTGAAGACGCTCATTGAAAGACAGGCGGTAACCCATGTTGAAATTAACATTTTTCTATGCTTTACGAAATCCTGGCCGTATATGATCGGCCAGAACGCGGCCGCCGCAAAACAGATCGTGTAAACCGTCCGATGAAAATATGATAGTACCTATAACGTCACTTTCTGTCAAAGGCCCCAACCTCATCAGGAAGACTCACAAGAATTTCTAAGAAAGCCACAAAAGCCAATGCCTTTACTCCTAGAAGCATTTGGCCCTTTCTGGAAGATACGTTCTTCAGCAAAGCACGTCCACCTAGTTGCAAAGCCTCTCTTCGCGCCACGACTTCTTCCCAAAAGAGAGGTGGGAACACCGCATAGGCGTAGTACGTGATTGGCGCCTTTCGGACCCACAGAAGCGAGAATAGAGCCGCAGAGACAGCACCGAACGATGCAGATGTGGCGAAGGTCCTTGAGGCATGAGTCTGGCCGTGAAGGATGTGCATATCGATAACAGTGGTGATGGCGAAGGCAATCCATCCCGAGTACCCGGAGGTGATAAGAGCTCGGAGGAAGAGCCAATCGTATGTTTGAAGGTAGCGGAGTCCGTCAAGGCCAAGATGAAGAAGATTCTGACTCATTGTAATTGCTTGCTGGAAGTGGCCTTGATCGATAGCTTTCCGGATTTCGACTATGCGGTGCTCTACTGAGCTTTGCTCGTCTCCTAAAGCCGCATAGCCTTTGTATCGAAGCTCATTGGCTTTCTTCTGTTCTTCCTTAACTCGATACATTTCCAGCACGCCTTTAGCATTCGCAAGTGCTGCCTCTGCTTTTTCCTTTGGGTCCCCTGCAACATAGGCCAGCGGAAGCTCACCAACAGAGTTTACTGGAAAGTCGAGACCAGCAAGGTAAGCCATCAGGGCTGCAACATCTGCCTGTTCCACGTCGTTCCTTTGCACTCGATTGAGGCCCCAGTCTGCAGAGAAGCCATCTTCATGTCCACTAGCGGTGCCTGATACACTGATGACTGGCCTTGCAACCCCAGCCCCCCAAGCGACCAACGGCGTTCGTGTATTGTCTGGGTGACCGTCTCCGTGACTACCCCAATCGCTCATGCCATGGTCCGCAGTGAAAACGAAGGCTGTTTTGCCATCTCCGTAAAAGTCGTCAATGAGCTTTGTCATCTCCCTCACTCCTTCGTCAACAACTTTGATATTGTGTAGATACTCCCTGGAATACGGTCGATATGCGTGGCCAGTGGTGTCTAGACCCAGTAGATGAAGGAAGAAGACATTCTTGTCCTGTCGGAGAGCATAGTCAAGCGTGGCATTCCTCGAAGCGGAGGCGAACAAGGCCTTGACATTATCGAAAACCCACGTATCCAACTGTACGGCATCTGCTATTCATCAGCAATAAGTCATAGCATACCAAATACAGGACGTGGTACCCTTCGTAAAATCCTCAAATTCTTCTCCATACGTATCAGCATCAACTCTTCCTGGTACAGCCCCCTCTTTGAACATCGGTAATATATCAGGGCTTCCCCAACTCCAAGTATGTCGGCTTCGGTTGAAAACGCTATCAAAGTTGACCGGGTTGAGTTTCCAACCTGTGGTGACCGCAGAAACATCCTCGTACAGTCCTGCAATTAGAGCAACGTGCCCAGGCCTAGACTCTGTGGGCACTCTTGTGTGGGAGACGCCGAATGTACCACTTTTGAGGACACGGGAGCGTATGAAAGGAGCGAGGGGCCGGGGCTCAAAAGCGCCAGGGGCATTGGGGCTTGACGGAGATGGGTCAGGGAATGATTGGAATGCCTTGTCAGCTCGGAGTCCGTCTCCAACGTACAGAACAAGCCTTTTCGCGGGCGCTTCGACGCCGTTGTTCCTTTCGACTCCAAAAGAGCTCATGCCATGTACAATTGGACTGACGAAGTAAATGTCGAAGATAGAGAAGATGTATATAATATGGAATACCACTGCCACACCAAGAAATCCGAACCTGCCGAGACGCGCCATCGTAAGGAGTGGATAACGGTCAGATCATCAGAAGTAGACGGCCAGCGAGGCCTAGTCAAGCTGTGAATAGGTCCATAAAGCTGATGGGAATTCGAGGCGCGATCTCGAATTGTTCCAAATTTACTTGGCAGCTCCAGCCGAGAATCTTTCGCCTGATCTTTCCCGCGGAATCGTCACAAGCCTTGTGTAATTTTTCATGCCACATGTCCGGGCATCTCAATGCTGGAGATTTTCATATCGGAGTTTAGGGGTATCTGTTAACTATAACGCAAGTCTAGGCCGTCCTGCATTGAAGCATTCAATTACCAACAGGCCATTTTCTCTAGCTGGCCGCTCGTAGGGCTGAGAGCAACTAGAAGAGTTCCCCGGTCAACTGGCCATACCCCTCAACTGGCCAACCCTATAGGGCTGAGCCTCCAACACCAATCTTGATGTTATTACTCTGGGTTTTAACTCCACGCGCAGTAGGTTTATTATTATATCTTCGCGTATAGAACTATAGTGCTTATTATTATCTATAAGTTCTAAACCAGAAGTCTAGTCGTTACGTGTCTACTTCGCAAGTTATAGTCGTCGGTAATTATACCCCTAGAGGCGCCCGGAGCTGGACCCCGGAGAAATAAGAATCAGAAGCTCCGGGGCTCAGCCTCATAGGGTTGGCCAGTTGACCGGGGAACTCTTCTATGGGAAACGTGGGAAGGAGGCAAAAATCGGATCGGCCATGGCCGTTTTACGCACCCACCGCCCTTATTTCTGGACTCCAATCCACCTATTCCGTCGCTGCTCTTGGCTTCTTTTGCAATGTGATGCCACTTCTGATCCATATCCTATAGCAGTATGCATAGCGATGTAGCCTGATCCGTGCGTTGCCGGAGCTGAGGCATATCTGGCGGACTACAAGAGCTACAAGAGACGGCCTCCGCCCATCATGCATGAGCCGATCAGGTTCGTCAATACGCCCTGTCCTTAGTCGACCAGAAATCAACTCCTCCGATGCTTGTTGCCCTCCTTATCCTCATTATTTGTTCAACGGGCCTTGCGACAGCTACAAGAGTCCTTCAGGCGCTCCTTGATCAATCAGAGGATGAAATCGTCAACCCGAAGCGTGTGGCTTGTGTCCTACGCGATATTCAAAGAATGCGAGAGTCTTGGCGACGGTGCGTACATTCATCAACAGTGACGGTTTTCAGCTGACCGGGCGGGTACAGCTTTTGTCAAGAAATCTTGTAACGGCCGCAAAACCCTGAGGTAGACCCTCTGAGCGTCTTCGTCGCGTTCATGACCAAGATCTGCAGGCGTTCTTTCGATGGCGCTTGCAGACTGCAAACATGCGGAAGGTCCGTATTCTCTTGGGCGAAGTCAAAGATTGGAGCATGATGTACAGAGACGACGTGGGCCGCGCTGCGGATAAGGATATGATCAATAGAATCAACACTGTACGTTAAGCAGTCCTCCTTTAACAGCAGCTACTAACCCTCAGGTCTCCAGTTCAGTCGTACTACGTTAACGAAAGATTCTGAGTTGGATCCAACGATCACCGTCAAAGAGTCTACCAACGAGAACGACCTTTGTCATCTCATTAGATTTCTCTGGACGCAAGATACTCATATCTTGTCTATAGAGCGTCAACGCGTCCAACAAGCCTTCATTACGCTATTGAATGCCCTTACATCGGTACGACCTGGAGGAATCGTCGAGAGCGGCTGTTATCGTGGAACCAAGGAAGCCCTCTTTTACAAGAACGTGGTACTACGGCTTATGAGGGACCCTGAAGATCGCAGCCGGACTGTACTTCTTATGGCCGTGACCATAGTGCTTTGGAAAGGCGAGCGAGACAGGATGAGACCGTATGTAACGTACTAAAGGCATTGAGAGATACGCGTTGACAAGTACCTGGACTCCAGTGCGAGAACTCTGTCAGGGTTGAATGGGGACAAACCGCTGCCTGATTATCTATAAGCCACCATACTGAACTGGGGTATAGTGGAGTATTTTCGGTTTAGTGGTCAATATTCAATTCACCTCTCCATCCTGCAAAAATGTTCTTCTTGATGAGCGTTCTTTCCCTTGCAGAACTGTACAAATAAGTGAAATGCTGCTTGCCGATTATGTCTACGCCTCCTCGACACAATTGTTCAACGACTTATGTCATACATTGTGCCCTCGGTAAGCCAACTAGGATAGTCCATACTGAGTGCATGTAATAGAGATGTATCAATCCGGGGTATAGACGACGCATGATTGCGAATGGTATTGACATCATCAAAGGGCCGAACCAAGCGATATAGGCCATCATCCAAGATAAATGAGAATGTTCGTCTACTGCTTTGAAATATGATTCCTCATAATTATCTTTGGCTGCATAGTTCGTCGAGACTCCAAAAGAAAATTCAGTGATGATATCGCACGTCGCAGCCTTGTATGCAAGGCTGGCGTGGAAGATATCTGAACATCTGGCACAGTCTTGCAAACGTCTTAAGATCACTGCCAAGCCATTTTGGATAGCTGGATCAAGTTTTCGGATGCTGGCTTTGGAGAAGAATGGATTCATCGCCGCACGCCGCTTCCGATGTTGGTCGTGGGGAATTGTTGCAACCAGTGAGTCCGGAACTGCATTAATCAGCCTTTTCTTGAGCAAGATGGTGATGGAGGAAGGTGTACGTAGCGTCTGGCGACCGGTCCATTTGAACTTGTCACGCTTCTTCGCGTTGCCACTGAAAAGGTCGTCGATAAAGTAGGGGTCGTTGATGTGGATTTCATGAGGGTTTATGCCTACAATGCGGCCTACCGCAGTCGTTGGCATCGAGCAAATCTCTATTTTCCATACTGGGAGGCTTACCGTATTCTCTATGAAGTCTGTTTATCTCTTTGAAGAACTGCCCACCGAGCCAGATGTCGAAGTATGCTTGGTACCATATCGTGAGCGCGGCGAGCTTGGGACCAGGGTATCTGGCCAAGGGCGAAAAGAACACTGTCAATCTCAGTGAGCGAGCGCCGTCCGGTTTTCGATCAGTTGCGCTGGCTCACCTCTAAAGATTGCGACTGCTACCAGGTAAAGCACCCAGCTCGCACATAATACAGTCAGGCTGAAGGCTAAAGAGTGCACCATTATCGAAGAGCACGTCGAATTTTGCAATAATCTACTCCTGGGTGTCTCATGAGCATGAAAAAGGTTAGACAGATGTGGTCATGGACGATTTCTTGTAATAAACTCAGTTATCTGAACGTTTCTTGCGTACTGTTTCCAACCCTGCCAAGCTTGAACCCTGAGTCTCAGTTTCTCAAGCCTATGGACGGGCTTGACCAATAGGGGATCATTCTGCCCACCAAAACATCACGTCAGGGTAAAACCAGCAGGGGCGTGATCATGCAGCTACTCTATATAGATAGACACTTACACTTTCCATTCTAGGACGTCAGCATGCACAAGCACGCGATCATCGTGCCTGGTTGTTTGCAATCATGACTGACAATGTCTTGATGATTACAGGGTCTGCCAGCTTGTGATCGAGACTGACATCATACCACAGGAAGTTTCTTGATATGTAATCATTCCTTGCTGAATAATTTAGATGTGAGGCTCCAGTCAACCGAGATTTAGCCGATGGCTTCTCATGTTGCCATAAAGTTGAGGACGTGACACAGCGGAGCCCGAATAACAGCTCATCTCTCTGAAATCCTGCAGTCTTGTCGACATCCATAAATTGTACTTCCTCACAATCGATCATGTCCACAAAGACCACCATCCTCGTTACTGGAGGCACCAGGGGTACGTTGCATTTCAAGGTCGATAGACATTACACGAATAAGTGCTCAGTCGTCTTACAGGTCTGGGCAAGGGCCTCGTCGAACACTATCTCAGTCAAGACAACTACACCGTCGTAGCTGGCGTCCGCGACCTAGCTCATGCGACCTCCAAGGCTCTACAGAGCCGGCCCATGGGCAACGGAAGCTCCCTGATCGTCGTCAAGATCGAGAGCACCTCCGAGACTGATGCCGCCTCGGCGGTAAAAGAATTACAGGCCAATCACGGCATCACAGCTCTAGATCTAGTAATCGCCAACGCCGGTATCTCCAAGGTCTTCCCACCAGTCAGTGAGGTCAAAATGTCCGATGTCCGGGAGCACTTTGAGGTAAACGTGTGCGGCGTCATCTACCTATTCCAGGCCGTCTTGCCTCTTCTCAACAATGCCAAAACCCCCAAATTCGTCACGCTCGGCACTTCTGCATCCAGTTTGGCGGACATGGAGAAGCGCAATTTCCCAAACCCCGCCTATGGCACCTCCAAGGCAGCTCTGAACTACATCACGCTCAAGATCCACTTTGAGAATCCGAAACTGACTGCCTTTCCTCTTGACCCTGGGTGAGTCGTTCCCTTGTATTGGGATCCGCTATAGATCTAACAGGGAATAAGCTGGGTCCAAACGGATATGGGCAACTCAGGTGCTCAACTCCTGGGTCTAGAAAAGGCCGAGACTCCAGTAGCAGATAGTGTAGCTGGAATGATCAAAGTGGTACGTGATGAACGCAGCACTTTCGCACATGTACAAGCGAACTAACACGTCAACCTCCCCAGATCGACGGGGCGACGAAGGAGAAGACATCGGGCAAGTTTATGCTGTTCGACGGGACTGAGGAAGCTTGGTGATTGCTGAACTTCCGCCTTCGATAGCGGCAAGAAAGGAAGGCTCCTTCGGAGCCAGAGTTGCGTGGATTCACGAGGCTCACCTTTTGAAATACCGAGAACGCCTTAGCCTGGAAGAGATCTCCTGGCCCCCGTGGGTACCTGATCTCGGGGGCTTCAGGATAAGAAAGGGGTACAATCATCGCGATCGCCCAGAATTGCTGAATCAAAATCAATGTTGAGCCCGAACGTCAGTGGCTCTTTGTTGATCCAGATAGTTATTTTTCACAAGTTTTCGCGGCGTGGCAGAGCTCTCTTGCCAGTCCTCTCGCTTCGGGGACTCTGAGATAGGTTCCTACCATCAAAATAAGGTCTGGATCTTTTCGTAGATTCGATTCTGCGATATACTCAATCGATTCGCTTTTGGGGTTTTGTTCCCTATAAAGAACCATGTTCGAACGAAGTTTATCAATATTAATAGATCGTTTACTCCTTTTTTCTCGTTCCACGACAGTATTTAATATCGAGGATATTCGGATAAATTCGATTCACAAAACCTTTTGCTCGTGAACGAAATAATTTAGTTACAAAATTGGCATCTCGCTTCGTCGACTCGGTCGAGAAAATGTACGATTTTCTTTTAAAGGTCGTGGAGTTGAAGCTTAACATAATTAATGTTTTGCGTGTGATGTTGAAGAAGACGACCTTCATAGGCGAGTTTGCTTAAGAATTCGTGAAATAAAGTTGACCTGGCCCGGGCGGAGAGTTTTGATATGTCATGAATTAGGGTATGAAAATGCTCTGTCTCGCGAGGGTTATTGTACGTTGAGATGTCGAATGGAGTACGATTCGATTTTCGTAGGGGTCGGAATTCTGGGATTGTAAGATCGTAAGCATTATCGCCGCGAATCACAAATAAAGAGACTTATTGTCTGCATTTATCGATATCTCAACACCGTTGACGACCGCCACCCTTTTCGTCTGTAGACGTGGCTTGAGGACCGCGAGCTTCATTATTGCATCGACGTTAAGTGGTAGTGAGGCGTTAAGGCTCGGAATGGGCTTGGAGACCATGGGATTGGGGGGGATTTTCCTAATTTTTGTGACTCGCGCGTGACTCTTCGCAGCGATTTGGTCACGTGGAGATCTGGTAAGTTTGTTTGGAGACATGTTTTGGTCACGTGTTCGGCCAGGAGCGTGTCGTGTCAGGTTTTTCTGATCCAGGAGGACTGTTGCCTTTGTATATCAGAGTTGATAGGCTAGCGCCGATCGACTGCATGAGTTGAGGTAGCATTGGCACTTGAGCAGCTATTCTCTTCATGGCTAGGCTGCCCTGAGAGCCGAAAATCGCCACGATCACGTTTGGCACAAGGCCCAGGTAATTAGGCCTGCATTTTCAGAGGTATTCCAGGAAGCGGTAAACAAGAACTCTTCGGAATGAGATGGGATCTAGCATCAATGCATTTGACAAGATCGTAGTGTGATGAATCGACAAACAGTAACACAATCTTGTCCTAGCGCTACCTGAATCTACTCCTAGTGTTCGCATTTAACTCAGACACCGGACGTTGGAGCAGGTTCAACGGCCGACACCCAAGATGGGGCCCATAGGACTTTGGTCTTGTTCCCTTAATGCCTGTCTTGCGAAATCTTGACGATCTTCCAAACTTTCTGGGCATAACGGAATTCCTCAGTAGACAGCCAGCTCGGCACTCATTGTACCTTATACCGTTTTGCACGTTTGACACGTAATCCTCGACCTCGAACGATGCGCGTTTGTAGTATTTGCTCCACCTCCCACAATCTATCTAGAGAATCTACCGCAGATATCTCCGAGGTACGTTGGTTCTCGAGAACGTATGGTGTAGATAGCGTCATGCGGGGTTCATCAATAGGCTGAGCAGCGTGTCCTTCTGCTCACAAGGCAGAAGTAAGCGGCGGAATTCTCAAACTGACTGGGATGCAGTTGTCGCTACTATGAGATGTTGTAGGATCGGGAGGCAGTGAGATAGACCTTTGAGACATGTGAGTCAATGAGCTGGTAAAGACGGCTTTCATAAAAGCTCACCATGTTTGTCCAACTCTTTGAAAAGGCAAGTCATCTTCTCACGCGCATTGAAAACCGCTTCGTACTCAGGTCATCATTTTGGCATTTTAAAGGTGGGTCTTTCTCGTACGCTGGGAACCACATCGCACAGGGTCCCTTTCCTGGGTTTTCGTCAGCGAGTATCACGTATTAGCTACGTTGAACTTACTTTGCAGCTGCCTTGAACGGCTCGCCATTTTGACGCATAATCAAATGATGCTTGAAGAGGTGAACCGCAGTGGTTTAAGGTAATGTAATTGTCTGATGTCACGAAAGCACGGTTGAGGTCCGAGTGAGGCCTCCTTCGTTCGCGCAAGATGTTTGATAGATGCTGTAGATTTTCAGGGCACGGTCAGGTACTTTATCCTTATGTTTGGCACAGCACAGCACGCTTACAGCAATCGATCTCGATCAAATCATTAAGTGAGCGAGCAGATAGTCATTGACGGCTCGATACTTCTGCCGCTTTTTAGTGCTGCCCAAGACCTGCGGAAGACGATAAGACATACAAGTGCCGGCTCCATTAGCTGAGACTCTCGATCGTCGCGGTTTAAGGATTCTTGGCACAAAGTCACTGCTTGAAGTAAATTATTAACCCATCGATAGCGGCACAGTAGCAGCCCCATCAGCTCCTTCGTTCCAACCAGCATCAACCACGACGGTAGTCTGCGTATGATCACATCTATATCCCGTACATTATCAGCAGGCCGTCGCCCACCAACCCTGTCTAGATCTCACTCTTCGAGCTTTCATCCGTCGGCAGCGCTTAAAACATCCTCTCCCTTCTCAGAGTGCAGTTGGACATCATTCTCCAATTCAGTGTAGATGTTGTTGGACTTTAATAGCCAAGTGGGCACGTCCGTGCTTCCGCCTGAAGTTGGTTTTCAAGACGAATGATCTCAAATCTCGGCTCGGAGGTATGTAGATGATTACGACGCTCGCTTGCGTTCACGTTTCAAAGGATCGTTCGATAGGGAGCTTGGGCGGTTCGCTTCAAGAACTCAAGAACAGCAATCTATTTCCTTGTTATTCAGGGAGAACACGGCCGAGCTAACGACAATCAACACATACCAGCTTATGAACAGCGCGTGCGACGACTCAAGACGAGCCAATAACGCAGCTGTCGGTGGAGAGCGAGAAGGGCAATTATCGCAAAAGTAACCGTTTCGAGATAACAGCCCCGTTCGTGTTACAAGACACGTCAGCTGGAGGAGGCGCAAGGCACCAGATCGACGTCGCCACCGGTCTAAATTGCACCGAAGTCATAGTTGGCATCCAACCTCGAGCAAGCGTGAAGTCTCGTTCACCGCGAACGAAGCCGATTTTGTATAATTACTGAGCCGTGTGTCAGCTGGCGGGGATGCAGTGCATTAATCGGCGACGCCATTATTTTATATCAGTCTTGTGGTGGAGGCGCAGTGCAGCAGCTCGACAATGCCGCTGACTGCAGAAATCGTGGGCCATTGAAACCCTCGATCTTGGCCCACGATCTCTGGCCCAGATGTAGATCGATGGTCGGGGCGTGCGGTAGGCGAGGCGAATATAGCGTGGGGTCCAAAGATCTCAAGCAGAGTGTTCCATCAATTTCAAGAGTGGATGTAATGAGAAAACAACGAGGGATGTCGAGGGGCTTGAATATTCCTCGTGATATTCCGTCAAAAAACGCTTTACCTAATTGAGAATTAGCGGAGCCACCTTACCTAACACGGTAACTCACATAGGTCGACTAGGGCTGAGCCCCAAGGACCCCACGAGAGCACCCCAAAAGTCGCTTTCCAAATCCGGCTCCAGGGCGCTCCCCAAGTGGCTAACAGCCAGCTAGAGGGTTTGACCAGTCAGCACTCCGGTATGTCTTGATTGACATGGTTGGTTCCAGTCCACTGGGCCATGTGTCGCACTTCTTCCCCAGATCATCATACATATCCGCTAACCTTAAGCCCACCAACAGCAGACCTCTTGTACTTCTACCATTTCAAAGCATACGCAGGATGGCGTCCATAGTGAATCCGCCGCGTGATCCAAACACTTTGTCAAATTACAACAAATTTCTTACGACCCATGCGACCGTGGATTTTCACATTGATTTCGAAAAGAGATGCATCAGTGGACATGTCACACTCATTCTCAAGTCTATCACGGATAAAGCAGCAAACGAGATTCTACTTGACACTAGTTACCTGACCATCAAAGATGTAGAAGTGAGCAATAGAGCCTCCAAATGGGAGCTTCTTCCTAGGTTCGAGCCCTTTGGATCGGCTCTGAAGATTAAGCTCGAAGATGGTGTGGCTAATGGCCAGGCGGTGAACATCAATATCACGTCTGAAACAACCAAAGATTGCACCGCTCTTGGGTGGATGACTCCTGCTCAAGCCAGAAGTAAGCATCCTTATATGTATACTCAATGTCAAGCAATACATGCTCGGTCCATATTCCCTTGCCAAGACACACCAGATGTCAAGTCTGTATATGAATTTCATATATCGTCTCCGTTGCCAGTACTTGCCAGCGGGAATTCTATAGATTCCTCAGGACCGGACATAGCGAGTGGAGTCGCAGCCGGTACGGAGCTCTACCATTTCCAGCAAACGATTCCAATTCCAAGCTATCTGTTTGCACTGGCCAGTGGAGACATTGAGAAAGCTTCCATTGGGCCCAGAAGTACCGTTGCCACCGATCCCAAGCAGCTTCAGGCAGCAAAGTGGGAGCTTGAAGAATCTACCGAGAAATTCATAGAGACTATCGAAAAGATTGTCTTCCCATACCAGTGGGGAGAGTACAATGTTCTGATTCTACCCCCAAGCTTCCCGTATGGAGGCATGGAAAATCCCATATACACCTATGCCACACCAACCCTGATATCCGGCGACCGCGAGAACGTCGACGTAATTGCCCACGAGCTTTCACACTCGTACAGTGGAAATCTAGTCTCCAATTGTTCCTGGGAGCATTTCTGGCTGAATGAAGGCTGGACGACATACCTTGAGCGAAGAATACAAGCCGCTGTACATGGTGAACCTTACAGGGACTTTTCTGCAATCATTGGGTGGAAAGCCCTTCAGGATTCAGTAGCAAAGTTTGGGGACACCCATGAGTTTACTCGATTGGTCGTGGACTTGAAAGGCAAAGATCCTGATGAGGCTTTCTCTAGCATCCCATACGAGAAGGGGTACACATTTCTCTCCTATCTGGAAGATCAGGTTGGCAGGGATAAATGGAACAAATTCATTCCACACTACTTCAGCACTTTTGCGCGACGCTCACTTGATTCATATGAATTCAAAGCAAATCTGCTCGCATTCTTCGAATCTGATTCTGCAGCCTTTGACGCACTGAATAAAGTAGAATGGGATGCATGGTTCTATAGTACAGGTTTACCGCCAAAACCCGTCTATGATACCTCTTTGGCCGACGTCTGCTACAAGTTAGCCGCAAAGTGGTCGAAAGCTAAGGCAGAGAACTTCGAACCCAAGGCGGAGGACATCAGCGGATGGTCTGCCAACCAAGTCGTCGTTTTCCTCGACAGCGTTCAGGAATTCGCACACAAGCTTGACAAGCGTGAGACAGAGGCCATGGGATCGGTTTATGCTTTTGCAAAGAGCGGGAATGCCGAGGTAGTGGCTCGATACTACCAGGTTGCGTTGATGGCAAAGGACGATTCGGTGTACAAGCCTACTGCTGAGCTGTTAGGGAATGTTGGAAGGATGAAATTTGTACTGCCGCTGTACAAGTGGCTCAACGAAGCTGATCGACAGCTGGCCGTGGAGACTTTCGAGAAGAACAGGGATTTCTACCATCCGATTTGTAGGGGAATAATTGAAAAGGATTTGTTTGGCAAGAAAAATAAGACGTAGGAGCATGAAGTTTTAGAACAGTAATGACTTTTGCGAAAGGAAGCTCGTTGACTACCCTGTACTGGTCTATGCGATGAGTACTCTATGCTAGTTCATCACAAAGTACGTATCTCATCCAATTAAGAAGATTGCGGCAGCTAAATGCGAGCCTCTGTCCACGTTGGAAAGACAAATGGTAGATTGGTTGGATCCTGATCAGGCCATGTCCGGCTGATTAGTTCCATCATAGACTCGTACAAGACTTTGTACGCCGCTGGCAGGAAATGCAAACCTAGACGCTCTTGATTAACATGCTAAGATACGAGACCCTTTGACTCACCATCTACAAGCAAGTCCTCAAGAATCTTGCTTCTTTCCACGTGCTTGGATCCTACTAACGGCTCCCCTTCTTTCCACCCAGCTTTCGCCATCATAATGGACCATATGTCCAGGACAGTAACATTGAGTTCTTTCCCTATGTCTCGGCATGCATCTGCATACTTCTTAGTATTGTCGGCAGTCCTCGATCGATCGGAAATTCCTGCGGCGAGGTAATGCTCTTCTAGCTTGTACTCGTTGATTGGTGGGGTCGTTATGATGATTAATCGTGGTTTCTGTGCAGTGACTGTCTTGTGCCGGACGATGTCTCTCAAGTTTCGCTTGAAAACGTCAAGTGGTACGTCCTGGCCAGTGGTTCCGGGCAAGCAGGCGTCGTTAGCGCCGAAGAAAATGGCCTCGTGTGAACCGTCAGCATGAACAAGTGGAAGAGGCTGTGAGCTTCATACCATAAAGCGAAGCCGAGCTTGCTCTGGCTTGGGCATGAAAGCAGGCAGTGATACAAGAGCTTGAGACGTATTGTAGCCCTAGACATGTCAGTCTGTTGAGAGTACTTCTGTAGACATGACAGCTCACAGAGAAGCCCCTATTGATGACATCGAGTCGCCGAATGAAAGCTAGTGTCTTTTCAGTGGCCGTGCGTATTTGAATGGGCATTTGAGAGTAGAGCCAAGGACTATATATTCGGACGAGTGATAGAGCACAGTCCTACCGTTTTGTAAAGCTGGACTAAAAGCGAAGCCTGCCTCTTGATCACAAGATTGTTGAGTGATGCTGTCGCCAAAGAGTAGAAACTGGTCGTAAGGACCTTGTGAAAGAATATATTAGAGTGTTAGCACCATACCGTCTTGCTACATGGCAAAGCCTACCGTACCAACATCGCCGCGAGCCTTCGGAGATAGAGAGTAGTCGAAACCTGGGTCTGCGGAACGAGAATCGCTTAAACGAGAGTCGTGGACTGATTCGATCAACAAATCCCGGGTAAGGCAATTCCGTGACGGTGATCTCATGCCGCGCTATTCATAGCTGCCCGATGGACGACTGTCTAGAAGGATTGATGACGATGTTATTGTACGATGGCACCGGGAAAAGTTTCCTTGTGTATATACTGCCTTTTCGGGTTAGTCCATAGTGCCGATATCGATTCGCCTCCACTTGATCCACGACGCGTTAGAGATCATCAACGTCACGAAATTGAATATTAACAATACTTCGCCTCTACCAAGTAGCAGGTTGAGAGACTCTAGACAAGTTGAAATTCGAATAATTCGTCCAATGCCTCGTCCGAAGCGCCTCAAAGTGGCTCCGTCAAGGCCGACCAACTCACAAGTTCGCGTCACTCAGCCAGCACCCGTAGCTTTGACGGCGCAGAAGCAGCAAAAGATCTTCTCGCCAGAATCTTCAGGACGCGTAACAAATGGCAGTGATGATAGCGATGGCCTGGTGGTGTCGAGGAAGACCAATGCAAGTAAGAGGACTCTGGCGGCGCAGACATATACAATGAGTGGAGCATTAGCTCCTGAAGACATGGGAGAGTCGCGGTTGAAGCCACCGTCAGGCCAAACGCGAGCAGCGCTTTCGAGGATTGTGAGAGAGGCCGATCATGAGAAAGCAAAGCAAGAAAAGGCAAGGAAGATTGCGGAGGCAAATCCGGGAGTAGAGCCGGATCAGATTCCATCATCAATACCTACAAATACCGTGAATTCGAGGAGACCATCTGCGGCATTAGGCCGATCTTCAGCGCGCGAGAGTATTCAAGCGATATCGGGAATGAGAGTACAGGAGACACCACGCCTGCACTCATCGTCTATGCTGGGAGGAGCTACGTTCAAGAAACGACCAAGGCAGCCAAGTTTACTTCAGATGATCCAGCCTCGGAACAATACTTCGCAGGATGATTTAGATGGCAATGACATGTACGACTTCCTGCCGGACGACGAGTCCACTCCTCTTATCAAATCACTATCTCAAACAAACGCCCAATCCAAGTCTTCATCATCGCAACAAATGTCTGGCTCACGCAAGCGCAAGATGAAGTCGCCAGAAATTCAAGTCCCAGCATCGCAATCATTCGGCATCCCTTCCTCACCCTCTGTAGTCCTATCAGAGTCTGAACCTCAGCAAACCATCTCCGAAGACGACGACCAACCAGAACCAACGCTCCCTCCTCTTCGCTCTACTCAAACGCCACAGCCCGAAACATTCAGCGACACACTAGCACCGCCTCAAAGTAGCAGCTCACCACCTGAGCCAGAAGCAAAGGGTACCCGCAAAGAGCCTACCAAAGCACCCAGCAAAACGAAAGTCCGCCCAATGAAATTCCACCGCAAGCAGCCAGCCTCAGCTCGATCGCCCCTCTCATCCACCTCCACACAAATATTACCTGTCCGTCTCACGAAGCCGAAGCCGCTCACAACAGCAACCCTGCAGAACCTGCTGCCTCGGCGACGAGCACGGCCTAAACCGAAAGGCGACTACGATATACCCAGCAGCAGCGACGTTGAGCTTGATACCACGGCTCTCGGCGAAGACGAAGACGAACTAAGCTTCCACGCATCAAGCAAGATGCGACGAAAGAAACAAAGCATGGGTATAGTTGCCCAGAAGCGGGCAGCGAAGGGGAAAGAGGCAGGGACTGGTGGCAAAGGGAAAAGGGTTTCGAAGACTTATACTCGGAAGAGTATCAACGAGTCTGGGGACGAGAATGGAAGCGCAAGTGGGAGTGATGTCGATGAGATAGGCCAGAGGGGTGCTAGAGGGAGATCGAAAACGCCGGGTCTCGATGGGAAGGTGAAGGCGGAGATGAAGCGCTTGGCTGATAAGTTCCGGGAGGTGGATGAGTATATGTTGGATTTTGAGGATATGACGGGGAGTAGTAGCCAAATGAAGGATGCACGATGACATGTTGAGAGAAGCTTCAATCTCACTTCGTTTCCCGACCGCTTGCGCCGAGGGAATGACTTCTTCGCCAGTTCGATACTTGCATAATGTCAGGGCCGCTTGGATGAGGGTTTGCTCTGATCAGGATCTCAGGGGAAGCGGATCATATGATGGATACTTTTGCGAAACAGCCATGAGATTAGATCTTGCTCTGAGCTCAATCCTCCAATATTAGTCTATTAGCTATCTTCAAGCACAGACCGTGTAGTCCTTCCTCAGTTCTTTGTAGATCACGCCTGCTCTAGAATTTGTTCCCTATTGGCGAATGTCGTCTTGGTCTTATGCATTCACTGTCGGACCCGGCGTGCCAGGCCTGCTCCCTTTCTCCTTCCTCGTCAAACTTACATTCTCTCTAAAAGCGACATACTCCGTGTCCGCATACCCTAGCACACTCCCGATCTCCGTGCTCTGCATCCCCTTAATCATCAAGATCTCCACTGACGAATAATTCACTAACGCCCTGCCAACCTCACCGGTTGTTCCATCGATGAGTGCACCACCGCCAGTCGCATTGACTCCACTTTCGTGAACTCTAGAGGGCGAACCTGTCAGGTTCTCTCGTTTGCCAACTACCACAAGCTTTACTGCTTCTTGTGCTGCAAATTGCCCTTTCACACCGACGATGCCGGCAGGGAGGAGACCGGCCTTAGCGGCAAGGGCGCGGTGGGCGCCCATGTCAATGTAGAGGGTTCCGTGGGCGGCGAGGCCATGGAGGAGCCAGAAGGAGCGCTCACGGATGGGAAAGGGATCAGGTAGGAAACGGGTATGGAGAGGTGGAGGAGGGATTGCATCCATACAGAGAGTGGATACGGAGTCGGAAAGCGACATCTCTTCACCCGGGGTTGCTGGGAGGGAAGCTCCCTTGCTGTGCTGAGCCTGCTCCTGGACTTGGACGTAATTGATTATGTTGGCGATGTTCCCTGGACATGAAGAGCGAGTGATCACTGTTGTAACGCCTGCAGAGGTAGCGAGGCGTGCTGCGACTATCTTCGTGGACATGCCGCCTGTACCTAGAGCAGAGCCTGCAGAGGAGACATCGGCTTCAAGAGATGCTACGTCTTCGACGACGTCGATTGCTTGGGCATCGGAGTGGGTCCGAGGGTTCTTATCATAGAGACAATCTACGTCTGTCATGAGGAAGAGGTAGTCTGCATGGACCATTACTGCGGTAATGGCTGAAAGTGTGTCATTGTCCCCAAATTTTTCGAGTTGACGAATTTCCTGAGGAAGTTCAGCTGTGTCATCAACAAAATAGCCCGATTCTAACGCACGGAAACGGCTAGGGTATCATTCTCGTTGACAATTGGTATGACTCCCATAGTCAGGAGTTCTGTGAACGTGTTCTGCGCGTTTTTGTATTGTGTGTGCTGTAAGCCTGTCAGCTAGATTTCCTTTCGATCCAATACTTCTCAGATTACGTACATCCGCAATGTCATTCCTGGTGAGAAGTATCTGAGCTACAGGCTGTTGGAGATGAGCGAAGAGACTAGCCCAAAGACTCATAAGTTGACATTGCCCAACAGCTGCAAGTGCCTGGTCTAAAAGTCAATCTTCTTCGACCTGTTTACAATGAAGCTCTCTTGATATACCTGGGTCCTAGGCAGATATTTAGGCCTCTTCTCAACATTCATTCTCCGTAGTCCCACGGCAATGGCTCCTGAAGAGACAATGACCACTCGGTGCCCATCCTTGATCAATCTGACTGCGGTCTCGACGACGAGGGAGAGTATAGACAACAGAGGTTCATGAGTCTTCTCGTGGACTATTGAGCTTGAGCCTGAACGAAATGAATGTCAGCATTGGGATCAGAAATTACCCATGCCCTTGCCTACCCAGTTTGATCACGATAGTGAGATGTCGCTGGCCCTTCATGCTTACCTCTTCAGTGCCAAAATCTGGGCCATTGATTGAAATCCACAACAAATGTCAAAAGCGAAGCTCCACCATATTCAAGTCTGGGGAAGCGGTGTAGATTTCTCATTGTTAGGGAGGAGCAGCGAATCTCGGAGTGTGATCTGAAGCTAACAAAATTGGCTTGGCATCCAAGAGTGTTCCGCTTCGAAACCAATCGCAAGCTCTACATTCCGCCAATGTCGAAAGAAGACGCAACAATTCCAGTCAACACCAACTCCAGGTCGACTTCTCAAGATACAGGCTACACATTCACTGACGACCCCTGGATTCGATGGCGGAACACATGGAGATACTTCACGGGTGGCTTAACCCAGGAGGGGATGAAGCAATATATAGAAGGCCGCGATGATCGATTCGAACGAGAGGATTGTCGGAGATGTGAACAGCAAAGAGATTTCCTGTTACAATACAGTATGCACGTTCTCCTCCAATTGGCCACCGCTGTGCTAAGACGAAGAAAAGGTCCCATAGTACGATTCATGAATCAGAAGATCACTGCGCTGGGAGGTGATTTGCATAAAGGAAACATACGATGCCAGCGCTGTGCGTTTGGGCGAAGCGGAGGCTTTGATCCGAATTACGGAATATTGCTGTGTGCAAATCGACCTGAACCGGTGGAAGATGTGTTGGCACATGGTGAGCCTATGAACGCTTGCCGCGTTTCTCATAGCATGCTAATACTGGAAAGAGATGATACACGCCTACGATTTCCTTCGCTTCAAGCCCGACTTCGAGAACCATGACCTACGGCACGCTGCATGTACTGAAATCCGAGCCTCATCTTTGAGCGGCGAGTGTAGATTCTGGCAGGAATTCTGGCATAGAAGCCAGTGGAAGCTCACTTATCAGCATCAGGAATGTGTCAGACGTCGGGCAACGATTTCTGTCGCGATGAGACCGAATTGCAAGGATGATGTTGAGGCTGCTAGGGTGGTGGATGAGGTCTGGGACAGCTGTTTTGCCGACACGAGGCCCTTTGATGAGATATACAAGTGAAGAAGTATCTGCTCTCTGTTGGTGAATAGCTTCAAAGTCTCATGTACTTTCGATAGCATTGGTAGGGCGTTTGGCCATGTAAGCGCCGTGAGGGATTCCCCAACTCCAGATATTAGGCTTTCGATTTCTATCGGCCATTGCTCATGATTTACTGAATTCTTCGGTGCGGAAATGCCTGTGTGTAAGCGGTGTCATAGAGTTTTCTCTGAATTTGGCTGGGCTCATTCGCATTTGGCGTAGCTAAGCGAGTTTTGATAGAGCTAATTGCGGAGTTATCAAGTTCTCAACGTTGAATACATTCTCACGATTCGGTCATTCCAACAATCAATCTTGCGTAGACAATATATGGGACTCATAAACCATGGGGAAATAACTTCTATCGAATTCGATCACACAACATCAGAGGCTCTTCAGCCATGACCACCGCCACTAAACCCCTCTCCGCACTCCTCCAACGCACAACCGTCACCGATCATGAAGAGGTTCTCCAGGCCTGCAACGCCTCTCTCAAGGCCTCGAGGAATGACTTTGAAACACAACATGTCAAGGTTGTTGCTTTGTTGAAATTGGACCGCTATGATGATGCGCTGCGCGTGCTTGAAGAAAGTGGGGATAGGTTAAAGGAGAGAGCCGGTGTTGAAAGAGCATATGCCTTGTACAGAATTGGGGAACTCGAAAAAGCAAAGGATGCTGCCAGAGGGATTATAAATGGAAGGGGGGCGAAGCATGTCGAGGCTCAGGCTGTGTGTATCCTCTCTTTAATACGGTCACGCGAGGAAGGGTATCAGTCGTGGGAGAGGTACTTACAAGTCGTGTGGTGTAGTCATATCGATCTGAAGACTTCGCGGACGCGGCAGTTCTCTACAAGGAATTGGCGGGAAGCCAGGCTGCAGCAGAGGGTGAAGAAAGTGACCTGAGGATTAATAGTGGGGCCACGGATGCACAATTGGAATGGACAAGACAAGGAGATTTGGTCTCGAAGAAGAAGCCGGGAAGAGAGGATCTGGAGGCTTTTGAAACGGCGTACAATGCAGCATGCGGTTCAATAGCGAAAGGGGAGCTTGGGCAAGGTGAGGTGTTGTTGAAAAGAGCAAAAGGTTGGTATTGTTCTTCTGGACTTCGTGCGGGGCTAATTGTGGACTGTTAGATCTCTGTAACGCCCTTGACGAGTTCACGGACCAAGAAAAGGCAGCAGAGCTCTTGCCAATTAGCGTGCAACAACTTTATGTACTCAGCAAGCTTGGAAAGACTAAGGAGGCTGAACGGCTGGCTTCAGAAGTTTCACTTCAAGAGTATGGAGAATGCATTGATGTGAAAACCGAGGGTAATCGCTGACGTCTCCCTAGAATCCCAGATGTATCCACACGGCAAATTGCTCGGAACAACAAGCTGGCTGCATCACCGACAACCTCGAATCCGTACCTATCGCACAGGCTCTTCCACAGTACAGAGACGCTGCCAAAGACAAATAATCTCTTCAAGCTCCAGGCGGAACGTATGCAACAAAATGGGTTGGCCTTAGATCTGTTAGTTTCAAAGTCCAGTGGTGTCATAAAGGCTACGAATAACCTCCTCTCACATTCCTTGCCAACTACGTCATTGCATGTCAACAACATCTCCGTCCTCAATGCTGCCGCTCACGCACAAAGTCAGCTTGCAAAGCTCGGATTGAAGCAGATCCAGCCATTGCTTGAGAAGCGACCGAAAGACATTGGCCTGACTATGACCATCATCCAGCTCTATGTGCTGACTAACAATCATGGCTCTGCTGTGACTGTTCTCGAGTCTCTTATGAAACATCTTTCCGAATCTGGCACTCCCACTGATCAAGATGTCCTGTTTGCACCAGGCCTCGTCGCCCTCCAAGTTTCTCTGTACACCCAGCAAGCCCGCAGATCACAGATCAAAACCGTTCTCGCAAAAGCCGCTTCCTACTGGCGGCATAGATCAAAACCACCTACATCGCTTCTTCGAGCTTCTGGGCTTTCACTCCTCACTTCATCAGATCCGGAACATCAAGCCATTGCCCGTGATATCTTCGACACCTTGCACAATCAAGATTCGGCTTCCAAGTTCGCCACAGCCGGCCGTGTCGCTGCACATGCACTTACATCCCCCGAAAAGGTTGCTGCTGACGCGGACACGTTGACGCCTGTACCACGCCTCATAGCCGGAATTGACGTTGCTGCCCTGGAAGAGGCTGGCATAACTTCTCTGCCGTCCGCCACTACCACAACTCGTAAACGTGCTCTCGACGAAAAGCCCAAGCCAGCTAAAAAGCGCATACGTAATTCAAAGCTACCAAAGGATTATGACCCTTCCAAGACACCCGATCCGGAACGATGGCTACCACTCAGGGATCGGTCCACTTATCGACCGAAGGGTAGGAAGGGACGGCAAAGGGCGGCGGAGAAGACTCAGGGAGGTGTTAGTAATGAGAAGCCTGCTGAAGGCAAGACTACTGGGACAGATGGGGTCATCAAGGCTCCTGAAAAAGGAGGTGGACAAGGAAAAGGGAAAAAGAAAAAGGCAAAGAAATGAGTCCTGGATGTAGGCAGTATTCACATATGAGAGCCTCAATCTATTCTGTACATGGACGTTCGATATTCAGAGCGTCTCCATCTCCATGTGATTGATAACCTCATCAGTCTAGGGTACTTCGATAGCGGCTTCTAGGTATTGGCCAAATTTTAGACGCGATATATCTAAGGCCAGTGCAGAGTCTTGATTTGACGACAACGTAGGCGGAAGGATAATGCTCCTGAGGCGCATAAATGGTTCAAGTCTGCAGGATGTAGGACGTGACTCTTAACAGGACCTCTTTATCAACTTAGTCCAAGATGTCGCGTTTTGAGGAGGCCGGACTATGAACAATCGCTCTGCATGAAGTTTCGCATAAAACAAGGGCCCTTCTCCATCGCTAGGATCTCAAGCTCTTGGGCACCGGAAGCTCAATCAATGCTTTCCACGCTTCTACAGCCAACTGCCTTTAATAAGCATAAAATATCTCCCAAGACACCAGCATGGCTAACAGCAGAATAGATGACTCTTCTTGCAGTAAAAACCGCACATTATACCTCTCCTCGTGCGAACGAGGTCGTAGTTTGTTAGAATGGTGCAGTGGCAATCAACCCATCGGTTGAAAGATCCAGGGATCTTACCACTTTCACCTATTCAATTCTACTGTCCTTGGCCTAGACCTTATAGGCGAGGTCGTCGAGGTCGGCAGCTCTGCCTTTCTGTTCAACAAAAGCGATCGTGATCATCTTGCAGGCGTGCTTAGCATACAGAACCCCCAACATTATTTCTGTTGAGCAAGTCTGTGTCCTACCACTGTGTCTTTCAACTGCAGCTCGCGGCACATTTCAAGCTGATTTCCCAGCGCTCGAGGGCTCTTTACTGAACGCCGAAATAACCGGCAAACCCCTCCTCGTCTGGGGCGGAGGCTCTAGCGACGCCATCCATCTCAGCGTGGTAGTCGGCTAAGGAGTTATCACCACTGCCTCGCACAAGAACTTCGACTACAACAACAGAACAATTATCAACGACTTGAACGCAGCGTTCGAGAACATGACAGGCGCTAGTGTACTCGACTCCATCAACATCAATGGAGCACTCGAGATCTGCACGGATAGCCCATCAAAAACCAATGGCGAAAAATCCGTTGCTATACGGGTATTCCCCAGAGAAAAGCCGTGATAGTATCAGTATCAGTATCAGATCATGGATAGGGAATTGCAGGAAGGGCCATGAGGTCAGTAAGGTTGTTATGAGAGTTTTTTTGCCCGAGGCGATGGCTGAAGGAAGACATGTTGCTGCGTCTGAGCCGTATGTTGTGGGAAGAGACTTCGAACAGCGCAGGAGACGTTTGAGGTGCAGTAGAGGATGGTTCTGCCAGGAATATCGTGGTTGCCTTGTGATGTCAGTGCGATAGGAGAACTAAAGTTATTCGGGCTGGCAATATGGAAGTGGATGTATTATCAGGTGCTAAGTAAAAAGTACGCAACAATTGGTGCTTGCTCAGCTCCATACCTGGAAACGTTAGGCGACTTCTATGATGTAGCCCTGACCTTTGCGGGCTTGGCACCGTTAGCTTCCATGGAATAAGGGTGTGTTCAAGGGCCGATCCCTTAGAACGAAGCCATTTACCACTGTCTTCGAGGGTTGCGATTGGAGACCTTCGCCTTCTGCTGCGCAGTTGGCAGGGAGTTGGGTAAAGCTCTGTCAAAACTTTAGCGCTGATCTCAGGGTAATCTGAGAACGGCTGCCTAATCGAAATGACAGAGATTCTAGACCTTGCAAAGGCACCCCACTTACCTCTTCAAGTTTACGCGGTTTAGGATGGCCCGCCCCCAAAGCTCCAACCAAATGATAGCGCTGGAAAAGAGCCTCAGCGGCTTGGACAGGGGTCTATCTTTCTAAGGCTGCAAATCGTCTACACGTAGTATTGTTGACCTTGACGATGCCAGCAAGATTCTGGCGTTAAAAGAGAGTCATGATTAGTCGTCACGGGCTCAGCGAGCTCTACTCACCCCCAGATGGGAACGTGACTGCGCAGTTAGCCATCACTTTGTGCATCCTCAGCAAAGGCTCCAAGCTGACCGCTCGACAGCATCATCTTCGTCCACGGCCTTTTCGGACATCCTCAAAAGACTTGGACCGCTGGTGGTACGGGAGGGGAACTACATGATGCCAATGGATTATCAAACAAAGAATCTGGCAGTGGATCGGTCTTCTGGCCACAGGAACTGCTGCCCTCTGTCACACCGGATGCAAGGATATTCACCTTCGGGTACGACGCAGACGTTGACGGCTTCTTCACTTCGGCATCAAAGAACACTATACATCAGCATGCTCAGAGCTTGCTTTCGGACATAGCTGATATGCGCCAAAGTGCTGAGGAAGTAAGTCTTTTTGCTCATAGATGGTAGAGCCCGTCCGAGGGAATATAGCAATGACACACCAGAGCGTTTACGAATATGGGACATCAGTCTGAACCAAATCTGGACCACTGCGTCCTGTTTGCTGTAATGACCATGCTTTTCACCCAACCAACTAGCGTTCTTTGACTCATTCGCCACTCTTCTTGTATTGCCATCAAGTTGGTTATGTAGCTCACAGGACTAACCTGCTACGAAATAGCAAGCAATCCCTATCATCTTCGTGGTCCATAGCCTTGGGGGTATCATTGTTAAAGATGTGAGTAGTCCCAATCTCATGTTTCTGGGGGTAGAACTGGGTTTCGTGCACTTGTTTCGAGCCTTTTCCCTTTGTATTATCTTTCACGATGATCAGAGTAGGCAAAAATATTTTGTACTTTCTCTTGGTCTAAAGATCAACTCTTTCGGCACCACCCTCGGCTACAATTCAAGCATCTCATTTGTATGATAGCAAACTTTTCGGACTGAGAGAGTGTCCACTCCCAAGTTCATGAAGTTGCGGCCAAGTTTGCACCTGCATTGTCATTGAGACTGGCCGGAAGAATATGTGGCGTTTCTGACCCTTGTACCTCCTCTTAGGCCTTGAATCAATCGAGCATGACAATTGGCACCCGGCTTAAGGAGATATGTCCTGCTGCTTATGCAGTGTGCTTTCTGGGGACTCCCCATCGTGGGTCCAAATCAGCTTCGCTAGGGAAAATAGCCTACCAGCTCACAGTCATCCTCAGCAAACGCCCAAATATAAAGCTTTTACAAGGGCTAGAAAGAAACTCGGAGACATTGGAGAGAATAGGAGCAAGCTTTGCACAGACGTTGCTGAAATACAACATAGCCATATACTCCTTCCGTGAGGAAAAGGAGACAAGGAAACTCGCAATTCTTCACACTTTTGTCCGTAACAGAGCCCCATGATCCTCCGTCTCGACCATTCTACCAAAGTCTTGCTGACGACGATGCAGGTTGTCAATGCCGATTCAGCGAGGATTGGCGATGGAAAAGAGGAAGTGGGCAGCATCCCAGCTAACCACAGCAACATGACTAAATTCGGAAGCCCCAATGATGTAGGATTCAAGCGAGTAAGCGCTCAGCTAAGGCGATGGTTAGAGCTTGCCAGTTCTCATAACAGTAAGTACAATATTCTTTGCGTATCAAGATAGGGACTACACGCAGTCGGGAGCTTCGTAGCTAAGTCTTCGTAGCAGAGATACCTTCGCAAGATCGAGAAGGTCAGTCTCGGAATAACCGCCTTGGGGTGACTGCATCTCTAAAGATCAATAGATTGTTTAAATAGCCTGAACGACAAGATGACACGGGCGCGTATTGTCGAGGTTCATGAAGCTCATGAGAAAACATTCCATTGGCTTTTTGATCCATCGGTCGTCTCTTTCTCTGAATGGCTAAGCGAGGAGAGTTCGAAGAATCAGCCAATATACTGGATTCGGGGGAGGCCGGGCTCAGGGAAATCCACGCTGATGAAATTCGCGATGCGTGATCGAAAAATGGAGGAGCTCCTGGCTTCGAATGGTCATCCTAGCTGGATATTTGCGGCTTACTTCTTCCACAATCGAGGCTCAGACGTGCAAAAGACGCTTGGAGGAATGCTGCAGGAACTTCTCTACTCGATCCTGGGTCAGGTTCCAACCCTTTTACGGTTCATCATTCCCCAATATCTTGAACTTGTACGCTCACAGAGAACAAGAAAACCACATTGGGATAGTGGAACGCTTAAAAACGCATTGCTCTCTATTGTTGAACAACGCGAGCATCCATTACAGCTATTCCTCTTCCTGGACGCTCTGGACGAGCATCACGGCGACAATGACTTGCTTGCGTCATTCCTAAAGAAGTTTGTCAGTAAAGCTGATGGAAGTCGTATCAGACTGAAGCTGTGCTTAGCCAGCAGACCTTGGACAGTGTTCAAACAACATTTTGGGTATTGCCCGAGCTTTGCCATTCATGAGCATACTCGCCAGGACATAAGTACTTACATCAAAGCCCGACTGGAGCCCGGCAGACAAGATGCCTGGGAACCAGTTGATCAAGCTGGGCGGCGTCGCGTCGTAGACTTGGTGGCTGAGAAGGCTTTGGGGGTTTTCATTTGGGTCAGGCTGGTTGTAGACCTACTGTCGAAGGGTATCCGGGACGGCACACCGTACCCGGCTCTGGAGGAACAGGTCAACGCTCTACCACAGGAATTGAAAGAGCTCTACGCTGACACATTGCGGAGGATCGAACCAGAGTATACTTCCGAAGCCTACATCATGCTACAGACAGTTTTGTGTAGCCTGGTACAGCTCCCTTTGCACGTTCTCCTAGCTACCTTGGATGTGAATTATATCACACTGAACGCTACCCATGACCAAGACACGCTTGCTTTAGAAGGCCACCTTAGGGAACTTTCAACACAGGCCGCAATACGGTTGAGCGAGGAGACCTACCTGCAAAGGAGCCGGCTAATGAGTCGCAGCGGTGGGCTCCTGGAGGTAGTCTCAATCAGCAATCCGGATGCCGCGACAGAGGATGAGTCATCGAGTTTAGTTGTGCAATTCATTCATCAAACGGTCAAAGAGTTCATCCAAAGACCGCTGCAGGATATCGGGCTTCGAGAGGTTTCTCCTCTCATATCGAAGGAGAATGGATTCGACTTTCTTGTGAGATCGTGTGCAAATTCGGGCGATGAATGGGTGTCGAGTATCAAGAAAGATGTGTTCGCATACGCCAGATGTGCTGTGAAGAGAAGTGTGGAGACTTATGGAGCGCATAGTAACGAGTCCTGGGAAGCAGTTGAAGTTGTCGTGAACAATCTCGGAGCCTCCATGCTGGTAAAGGGCAACATTGGACTTGACTGGTTTGTTGGCCAGCAGAAAGGACAGTCCTTGAAAGAGTTTGCATATAGAGGTTATTCAGAGGATCATGACAGTAAAGTCCTAAGATTAGCTGTTGCCATGAATTTCCCCGAATATGTTGCTCACCGATTCAAATCGGCTAAGCAACGCCGAGAAAAGCATCCCGATCTTCTGCACCTAGCCGTAGCTACATGCAATTTCGACACTGGCATTCAAGATGCGGACCATGAACATACAATAAGACTCCTTGTCGGCTTGGGCTACCCAGTTGACATGCTGAACGGCAGGATTTTGCTTTATATCGAGACAATTGAAGATCTAGATGTGTTGGCCGATATGACACCTCTTGCTCAGGTGCTGGTAGAGAGGACCCCCAGCGATGAAGTACGCCTACAACTTGCGAGGACCCTGCTTGAACTGGGAGCTAACGCCAATGGCGAAATTATGTTTTGGACAACGGCGGCGGAACCCCAAAGTCGCTTCAAGTGGAGTCTTCTTAGATTCTGCGTATGTCATCAAAGTGCCGCTCTCGTCCGCTTACTGCTCCAATATGGTGCAGACCCCAAGTTCCTTGACACTGGACAGGATCTCCTTCGCTGTGCATATATCAGACAGGACGCATCCGTTATCGAAGCATTGCTTGACGCTGGGCTCGGGAGCAGCAATGGAGAAGACGTTTTCGATGATCCTCCCTCAGTGCCTGACGCCCTCGTTGTAGCCAGTCACGTCGCTGCAGCCTCAGTGGGTGGCTCCTTACCAACCGGTTTTTTCAGTCTTTATAAGCGCGACTCTGACCTCCAACGCTTTCGTCCGCGCAATGCTCGTACGCGATTAGGGGGCTGGCATTGACTGTTTAAGGAGGAAGAGATCTACAAGGGGTGACGGATTTGCCGTAACAGAAGAAAGAGCATTGCACAGCGTTAAATGGGACTTCGGTCTGGGAATGTAGCTAGAGAATCCAGTAGGGTCGTCAGCTGGAATTATAGGCTACGGAAAGTAGGCAATGGAGGAATAGTACAAGTACACAAGCTCTTGGAAAATGGCTCGAGCAAGAACAACGTCTTGGAAGGATTGAGTATCCGAAGGCATGGTTATATCCCAAGGCAAAGCAAGAATTGGTGGAACTCTTTGCAGAAACATCATATTCCTCCAACATTTAGATAGCTGCGCTTGTCGAGGGCTGTACGTCCCGGTGGTCTTTTCGTCTACTTTTCGTTACTGGTATGTCGGCTTTGTTGTTTTGTATGGACTGTTGCTTTTCTCCTACATCCTTCTTCGAGTGTTATTAGAATTATTCTATACCCTTTTGAAGGGTTCACTCGGGGACATTAATATCGGCAGGCACTGCTCGATGCGGTTCGCATTAGATATGTCCTCGAAGGCTGTCAGCAGATTTTGAAGATTCTCTCTCACTGTGGGGCAAATTCGCGTCGTATTAGGCAGAAGTGCGGGTATGAAGAGTTGCAGCTCGATAAGCGCATAGAGTTTTTACGGCGTTTGATCGACGATCGAGCTGTATATACAGGCCTTCAATCTAGGCATGAGAGTCAAGGTTGGTGCAGAGGCTACTTTTGTATGTGGGAAGCCCACTGGGGAGGAACGATAGTGCGTTCAAGGACTGAGCTTTTTTTGAAGCGCGAACATTGTCCGAGACTGCCTCGCTAGCATGCTATCTAATACACATCGGCGCGTCCACAGGCATAGCTCCTCGATTCGCGCCAGATGTACCGATACGTTCGAGTTCTATAAGAGGACCGAGTGCTACCGAATTTTTCCAGTGTCTCACACTGTGACCGTTGCTGACTGAACACTGAAGATGGCCTGTCCCGTGTCATCTCGAAGATTTCTTGTTTTAACCTTGTTGGCCGCTTCTACCACTGCGCTATTAGGCCCCGATCTAGTACCGAAAATCGCGCTCTCGCTTCCAACAGCTTCAGATGGCCCGCGCTTGATGTTGCAATCCAACCCGTCAACTCCCAACGATTATACGAGTATAATCTCATTTCCTGAGCCCAGCTGCGACAGAGTTAGGGAGGGAAGAGACCCATACGCTGCTAGCTGCCTAGTGGCTCTAGCAGCCGTCATGCCACCGGATTCAGTAAGACAGCAATACACATTCGGCCACCGATATAGCGGCGCAGACATTCAGCTGCCTCGGGCACATAGCAGCTGTAGATAGCTATCCATTCGAGCCTCAAGCCCTGTTTCAATGAGCTGGAGTAAAGGGAGGGATGATGCGCTGACGCCGGTTGTTTGACTGCTCGTTCAGTCGATGGCGCCTGTGTCATCATAGTCGCCATCAGACTAAGGGTGACTCTGACTACCTCATTTGGCGAGATCAAGCAGATGGCTCAACCTGTAATTCGCGCATGAGTGCCAAATAGCGGTGGAAGAGTTGAAAGCTTTGGTATGTACACTGGTATTTGAGGCTCCTGTTAGGCATATCTTGTGTGTTTGAATGACCTTGTCGCTGTCTCGCTCGCAAGACGAGACCCTTCCAGCACGATTCGCAGCTAAGACGATCACAATCAGTTCCTGAGGGGGATAGCCTCAGGCGAGCGGTCGCTACGTAGGTGTCAGCCGGCGAAAGTGACTTGTGTTGGGGATAAGCAAAATGTTACTAGCGTCGGCCAACAATTACTGGACTCAGTACCAGTGTCGACTTCTACCCAACATTTCGGATCGCCAGGAACAGAGCGAGTGGAAGTCTCTTTGCCAAAGAGTTTCCGTGTCGAAAAGGGTGTGTTCCTCTTCCATCGCACTCGTTCCAAGAGAACAAATTGAGTCACTGGCCTGTGCTTAGACAAGATTTGGCAAGTCATAGGTATCTAGGTTCACATCGTCCTTATTGACGTTCGACCAGGTTCAGCGCTTTCCATCCCTGAAGATTGGGCGAATATACTAGGTTGCAGCTGTAGTGGTTAATGCTATCTGCATGTCTAGAGGTTGAACGGCTTTTAGGTCCTGAATAGCAATCTACTCGGTCAGCTGCACTCACAAAGAAACATCTCGAAGAAGTCGACTGCAAATTCATGATTATCAGATGTGAAGAGTATCATTCAATATTGGGAAGGACAAGACTGGACATCGAAAGCGGAATCTCTATCAATAACCACCGCAGTTGGGGTTCATTATCCGAAGCATCCTGTCTGCCAGAGTAGCCCCGCAGAAGCGTGATATTCTACCTGGGAAGACTATCAATCACATATCGAACATTTGCATTCAGAACCCGAATGAAGCTTGAGAAAGACAGCGTGTAGAAGATTAAATTACAGAAGCAGCTTAATCATTCGACCGCCATCAGGGGCCAGATCAATTTGTGAATAGGATAGTCCATGGCAAGGTACCTCTACTATCAGCTAAAGGTCAGAGGAGCTACATTGCCAGGGCCTACATTCGGGATTTCAGATGTGTGAGTGTTAAGAAATGTAGACATAATCTCGCTTTTTGGCTGTTTCAGAAGGCGTCTACGAATTAGAAGCTAAAAGGGTATATAATAGATTATGTATCATTCAGCGATTTAGCAACATAGTCGTCAGTCGCAGGTTTACGGGAGATGACCAACTCGGGTTAGTGGCTTCGCACCGGTCACGCTAACTTAGACGAGCGAGACAGGTGAGTCATCGTGACTTAATTGAGCTTAATTGAGCTTAGTTGAGCCAAAAATAGGAAACGCCAACCACGCCGCGCCTATTTTTGCTTCTCCGCCTTACCAACACACGGAAATGACTTTTAATCCACTTACTGACATGACATCCCACCCTCCGACCAGAAACAACCCAAAAAAGAAACCCTGCTGTTGACTGTTGACAATTTATGTTCCTTAATTATATTCACGGCTGTGTTGGCGCCCTTGGCTGCTTACGCCCCAAGCTTCACCATTGCTGCCCCCACTAGGCTGGCTTGCTGCGGTCTATGTGGCCTACATAGATACAATGACTACCATTCGCCTTATGCGGTGGACGGACATTCTTCAGTACTCTACCTACATTTCTCTGACTTGTATCTGACGATTCCTTCTTGCTAACATTCGCTCCTTTGCGTGCTGTTGTTCTTTCCAATTTCCCTTCATCCCTCGTCACCATGGCAGTCGAACTCTCCCACGCTATTGACCTTTTCCTACACAAGAACCGAGCTTCATTCTTTGACAACGACTCTGTCATAGCAGGCACTGTACCGTCGTTAGATTCCAGAACCGCTCTGGCCTCTCAGACCTTCCATTGGGACTTGCAGACTATCTGCAAGTCAATGCTTCCGGCCTTTCAGTACATTTCCCGCAAGTTGTCGGAACGAGGACTCCAGGTTCACCTGATCGTCTCAAATTATGATCCTTACGTCATTCCAGTATGGTCTCTACCAAGAACGTCCCAGCTCATCCTAGCCAAGATTGTTCGCAAAGCCCGTTCGAAATTCAACCTCAGCCCGAGTTTTCTGACAACCCTCGCCTCTCAGTCGAGTAAGAAGGAATTGCCCAAGATATTCAATACCTACCGACCCGACTCCTACATCGTTCGCCGCTCTATCATCCAACAAGAAGTGATCTTTAGCGAGGAAGGCCTCACACTGCTCAGCATAGACCACATCTACACCTTTAAGCAACTTCTCTGCACATTATCGAAGAAAAGCTGGGTTCCGTGTGCCCGCGAAGTCTGTCTCGCATCCTGCGTACATCTCCTCCACCGCATGAATAAGATCTACACAAACCCAAAAGTGTCAAGAGGCTATATAGCAAGGGTCTACAAAGAACTGGAATTTAGCAAAGACACCTACGAAGAAGTATGCTCGGCATACACCGTGGAATTCTGCACCGCAAGCATTAAAGACGTTACAACTCTCGAGCCAGATTACTCAGCTCTAGCAGAGATAGACCTAGACTGGGATGATTCGAGCCCCAGGGCGGCAGAGTTACCAGACACATCCATTTCCGATGCCCGAAGACCCTCTTCTGACCTAGTCTCACCCATTGCAGCCGTCGACCTAAGTACAATCCAAACATGGGAGACCCATCCCCAGCAAGAACCCGAGATGCTCCGCGCCGTAACCTACACCTACCCCGTAATAAAAAAGCCTTCTGAAGTACCCGAATCACCCATTGAACATCGCAAGCTCTGGGACACCCAAACTCCACGCTCTCTAAGCACCAAAGCCAGCACAAGATCCGGAGTTCTCCTCTCCCCTCTTGACCAACCCGGAACCCAACCCGAACCCTGGTCATCTGTCTTTCCAAGACCGCCCAATGCAGCAGCGACATGG
The DNA here is from genome assembly GCA_018257865.1 of Stereocaulon alpinum. Classification (NCBI taxonomy): domain Eukaryota; kingdom Fungi; phylum Ascomycota; class Lecanoromycetes; order Lecanorales; family Stereocaulaceae; genus Stereocaulon; species Stereocaulon alpinum. The sequence continues at coordinate 867,024 of JAEUBA010000002.1, read as the reverse complement.
ACATCCGACGTTTCCCTTTCACCCCTCGACGAAGCACTTGCAGAAGCTTGGGATAAAGACCTATCCGTAGCTTCAGATAAGGCAGAGGAGGAGTGGAACCCTGATGAGGAGACTACGAGGGATATCATAGAGTCTTGGATGTGTGATGTGCCCGCACCTCTGCGAACATGTGAGTCGCTGAGCTCGGATGGGCAGAAGAGCCCCTTGGAGTACGTGAAAGCCTGGGTCGAGAGTTGGAGTACAGTTGCGCCTGGTAGGGTCTGTGCTAAATGTCGGGACACGGTTGATATACCGAGGAGGGTCACTGTTGCTTAGGGAGAGGGGACTGTGTGACATACGGGGCGATGGATCTAATAATACGAACGGGAGCGAAAGGCGTCTAGGATCAGGTTATAGGGGAGTTTTACAGCTCTGTATTGATACCATATTGCTATTCTCGACTATACCAATCGTGCTGTGTTACCGCAAACTACGTGCGCCTCTTCTTCCTCACTTACTACGAAACTCGCCCTTTTTCCTCACAAGCTACTCTTCGGCTGATCAACTTTCTCAAGCCACTCCTTAATCATCCCATTAACCTGTTCCGGCGCTTCCCACAACGCCCAATGACTAGTCGCCACAGACTTCCTAGTCATGTTCGGCACATACTCCTCCATTCCCTCCGACATAGCCGGCGGCAACGCTTCATCCTTTGTCGCTTGAACGAATAAGACAGGAATATCGATCGTCTTCTTCGTGAGTCTGCACAAGTCAGCTAATACTCACGATAGACCGAATCGCTACAGAGGATAAAAACTTACTGCAACTCATCCTGGAAATTCACCTCCCGATTCCGATACCAGCACACTACCCCCAAAAATACCCACATTAGCCTCCCCTCCCTCCATCTTTGAAACCTCCTCCCTCAGATTGGGGGCTAGGAAGGGGAAGGGAAGAAAAAGAGAACAGCACTCACCGCCCCCACTCATCCCGTTCCTGCTAAACTCCTCCGCGTAAACCTCCAATTCCTCCTCGCCCAAAAGCGGCGTCTTCCTCAAAACCCCCAAATTCTCAAAAAGCACCCCCTTCCTCACATCAAAGCCCTTCTCGCCATTGGGTCCAGTACCGCCATACATTCCATTCAAGAACTGTTTGATTTGGGCTTTTGTTTCAATGTGAGATTCGACGGCGCCGGAGGCGAGTTGGAGCTGGTAGGTGAAGTTGGGGAGGATCTTGATCATGGTTTGGAGGGGAATGTAGGTTGAGCGGGGGGCGGTGTAAGGGGTGCAGATGGAGAAGAGGTGGGTTACTAGGGAGGGGTAGTAGAGGGCGACTTTGTAGACTATTGCTCCTCCCTGTGATCCAATTTGTCGTCAGTGCAGTTCGATACTTACCTCTCAATATCTCATACCCCCTTCCCCGAACCACCAGAAAAAAGAATATAGAGTGCATGTCTCACATTCGATTGGCAAGATCAAAGCAAATCTACTCACCCAATCATGTCCCCCCAGAATAATCTGCTCGGTCCCTAATTGGCGCGCTAGTTCCTTGATATCCTCGGCTGCGCGCTTGAAGCTGTAGTATTCGATCCCTTCGTTTGAGGGGGGTGGGGATACGGGTGGGGCGTCTGTGCGGCCGAAACCCATTATGTCGGGACAGACGACGCGGTAACCTGCTTGGAGGAGTGGGGGGATTTGGTAGCGCCATCCTTTGGGAGGAGTGTGAGTTTGTGGGTTGGACTTGGGGGTGGAAAGAGGGATGCAGAGGTTTTCTCGAAATGAAAACTTCATGTAGTGGTGGGAATGGCATTCATATAGGAAATGTGAGAATTGTATCTACCCATAGAAATGTCAGGCCATCCGTGGATCTGGGTTTCGGTTTAGCTCTTTATTTGAGTGGGTAAGAGGCATGGAAAGGGTACCAGGAAGATTGTTGCTCGGAAACCTCTTGGCGGGGAGGCGAGGAGATAGTCTATACCAGTGTTCAGTCATAGCAAAAGCAAGTGGGTTATTCTTGGCTATCGTACGATAGTTCTTCCCATTGAGATTGGCGTTGCAATGGCTGATCCTAGGGTCGCCAGCTGGGTTGATGCAATCCAATACCATTGTGGCTAGCGTACGTGATCAACAGATTAACGAAATATAGTAGTGAGGACGAGGACGGAAGAAACATGTGGGTAGCACTGGCATAAAGTACTCCAAGGACACGGGAGAATAGTCCCCGCTCCTGGTAAACTTAACCGAGGTAGAGGAGCGAATGAGACGGAGTGAAGCTTTTTCCGTCATCAAGATGAAACTTAACGTCTTTCTTGATAAGGAACGGTAGCGAAAGCACGGCAAACCCCCAAGGAGGACGAGGCACATGTAGTGCGGGTTTGATCGTCTCTTGGATTGGCCATGCCGTTACATTCCGTGATAAGACGGCGATAGAAGTCATGGTTATGTATACAGATCTTTTCATGACATTGCCACCGTATATGTACTATCCCTTTGGTAAGAACATTAGTAGATAACTGTGTCTTCCTCTCCTTCAACCACCTCTCCACCATCATCTCCTTGATCTTTCGAGCTATCAGGCGGCTCGGGAGTCTTTCTTTGAGCGCCAGGGGATGCAGTACCGTTCATGTTAGTATCTTCAATTGTTTTGGGACTGGGTGGCTTTCCTTCGTTAGCAGAGGAACCCACCGTCTCCACTTCAGCGTTAGTCTCCTTTTCGGGCACCAAAGGCTCTGTCTTAGTATCTGACAGCACTTCCTGTTCAATAGGTGGATTCTCAGCGTCCCACTGCTCGTTCTCCCTCTCCAGCGTGGCTTCTGCTTCCTTGACCTGGTCCTTAATCCTGTCTCCCTCGCTCGGTAAAAGCTCCCATGGCTTGTAGTACTACACAAGATATCATCAGTAGATGCGCATATAGGGAAAGCCAACTTAGAGACCTACAAGCCTTGGTTCAGCCTTTGTGTGTAGAAAGTGTGCCTGAGCTAGAATATTCGAATGCCGTATCTGCATCTTGAAGATAGTTAGCAGGCCATAATTTTGGTGGCGTTCAGAGACTCGTATGACACATACCGATTGCCTATCATACTTCTTCTGTTCTACCCGCCTCACAGCATCAAGTGCCTCCCGTTTTAATTTCTTCTTCTCATCTTGTTCCTCAGCCTGCAGCTTCAGCTTGGCCTGTTGCTTCTTCTCAATGTCCGTACGGCGCTTTTGTGCTGTCGACGATGAGCTCTGGGATAAAGTGCCGAGCAGAGCGCCAAACAGTCTTTGCCCGCGTTTGCGCTCCTCCATCTGTCCGCTCCGTCTGCGTTCTGCTTGTCGGCCATCTATGGGCGTTTCTGGGGGCGAGGCTGCGAAGTCTCGCCTGCCATTGCCATTGCCATTGGAGGCATCGTGACTTAGTCGAGGCCGTTTTGCCCTATCGTCAGAAAAGGAGGACTGACGACGTTTGAGTGTTGTTGGTGGTGTGGGCGGTCGTTCTATCGATTCTTCAGGCACGATCACGGCCGAGGCAACGGCACTGAAGATTGGGTTTAGCAAATGCTATTCAAGTGTCGAAGCCGGCTTAAACTTACAAGGGTGCTTCGGCCATTGTAAGGGGAGTGTCTGCGGTTAGGGCATCGATGTGTAATGCAAGAGCGTGACTGGGCTGTAGATGATTCGAGAGCTCGAAGTGTAAACTAAAAGTCATTTGGTAGGCTGACAAAGCTTGGCATTGACATGCCGCCTTCTTCACACTTAATGATCCTTCCACTCTTCTTCCTTCAACACGCCTTATACAAACCGCTTCCGCCGGAAATCACCTTCCCTCAGTCTAGCCCACCATGTCTCGCCATCATCCGTAAGCCCATCTCAATTTCGTTCCCTTATCAAGAGACTGACAAGTACCACAGCGATCTAGTAATGTGCCGCAAGCAACCCGGCATAGCTATTGGCCGTCTCTGCGACAAATGTGACGGCAAATGCCCGGTCTGCGATAGCTACGTGCGACCAACCACCCTTGTCCGTATCTGCGACGAATGCTCCTTTGGCAATTACCAGAATAAATGCGTAGTATGTGGTGGCGAGGTAAGCTGCACTCAGCCTCCTACAATTGAATACACACCTGTGCTAATACTGGGGACTACGTAGGGTATATCAGACGCTTTCTACTGCTTCGAGTGCACACGGTTGGAAAAGGATAGGGACGGGTGCCCAAAGATTATTAATTTGGGAAGCTCGAGGACGGATCTGTTTTACCAGAAGAAGAACTTCAGGAATCATTAGAAATTGGATTGGATGTGTTAAACAAAAGAAAAAAATCGCATGAGAGGTTCCGGGATTTGGCGAATCGGCGCCTTGGGCTAAGGCACTACCGTGGATATCTCATGGAGGACTTTAAGGTGTTTGTGATCGACAGCACCAAAGAAAAGAATGCCATGGCTGACTATGACAGGAGAAATATGACTCTGTGTGCTGCTAAGCCGTCGCTCAGATCCCCAAGACTCAATAGCTTGACTGCTTCTCGCCAACTCATCTGATACTCGAGGGCCGATGAAGAGGAATTGTGGTGGGCAATGGACACAATGCATGGAATATGGATTGATAGAAGTGGGCTTGATCTCGTAGGAAATGGTTCGGGGAATAAGTATAGCCTGCTATTCGGCAGGAAATGCTGTTATTCCAAGAACTCCATGTTATTCTCTCAAAATAACAATTGAGCCCCATGACCTGTTCGTTGATCATCGAAGCACAAACCCAAGCACTGTGGATGGCTCGCATGTGACTGGAAACCCGAGATCGGAAGTTTCCTCACTTCGGTAGCCTTGCAGGAATGAGATGCAACGGTCACTAGAAACGATACGAGGGAGTGCCGATGAACAGAACGGCCAGGAACGGGTCCAAAGAATGTGGCAGGATGCGGGAAAAGTTTTCATTGACAGCGATGTCGTGGAACGGAGAAAAGGGTAACCATTACAGGGAATTTGGAGGATGCAACTGGTGAGAGGGAATAACAGTAGACGAATTGCTCTGAGAAGATACGTTTGCTTTAGACTTACTCTCACCAAGATGGAACAACATTTGCGACGTGGGTAATGTCTGGCGTTACGTGTGGTAAACACCAGGTCAATACTTACACAACTGGGTGGTTGGTAAACAGACATCGCTTGTAGAGTAGACGTGGGGCTAGAATTGTCACTCATTCTGTTTACAGGGTACCTTGAACGGTCAATATGTACGTGATCGGTTCCATACGCACCAAAAGTGATCAAACACCCCCTGATATTACTGAACAGGGCGTTCAGATATAGCTGACCTTTACTCCCATTCCAACTGTTCTCTTAATCTTGTCCCAACCTGCGCCTGTAAGTCTTCCCAGTCTATCCTTGACGTCTCGCCGACTGAGGGCTACTATCAAACCCATCAGGAACATCACAAATCTTAGCAGTCCCATTGGGTTCTGAGATATCTGATTTGTCATGTTTGAGATCATGTGTTGGAAGGCGGACATAAGAGCAAGGCTTCGCTTGTAGATACCTGTAGTTGGTGGTTTGCGTGGATAGTTTGAGGAAGACGAGTTAGAAGGTCTTGATTGGATTGCTTTGGCAGGCCTGAGAATATGATTCGAGGGTTGTGGCCTAGTAGTAGAAGCGGCTGGAGAAGGTTTGGCAGCATCAATGCCATAGTCTGTCTCGCTTTCGGATCGATGGTGGCTCGTGGAGTGTAGGTGGCGTACAGTGTCAATGCTTGTTCGGTCTGTATCCTCAGCGGGCTGAGGTTCATGCTCGATCGAACCATTCTGTTGTGGCAACGCGTCTTCGAATTGATCTTGACTCTTGACATCCTCATCCTCAAGACTCTGCAAGGCCTGCAAAAAGCTGTCTCGTATCTCTTCATCCAGGACTTCACTGTTGTTGATGAAGCCTTTCGCATAGTCCCATTCTCCATTTCTGGGAAGTACATGCAATGTGAAAAGCTCGATGATCTTCACGCGTGTGTTAAGATCTCGAGGGGTATTTGTTCCATTGTTCTGACTTGATCTAGCATTGACATGGCCGTTATTAGAATCTGATGCCTTAAAGCGATCTGTCAGATCTTGGCTTAGGTCATTTGAAGCCGAAAGGTAGGACTCAAGGCGCTCCTGATTGACTTTCTGGGTTGGAGACTGCGCCAACAGAAGTGTGGCCAAATTGATGACAACGTCCGCATCAACCCTGCCCTCGATCCCTCCGTAGCCTACATCGACCACCTCTTCCCAGACGGTGCCATTCTGAGCCTTGGCAACAAGGTTCTTCCATGTTTTGACACCAAACGCTGCCCTGCCATCCTCTAGTCCGAGCTCAGCAATTGCGTTAAGCAAAGTGAGATAGAAGCTCCAGACTTTGATTCGAGAGCTTCGACTTGCGACTGCAATCGGGGCTGGCCTGGTCTCTCCTTCATGCTCTCCATCTTCCTCTCGGTGATGGGGCGCTGTGATCAAGGGCTCGATGGTCGAGAGAGCTTCCGGAAGCCTTCGCGTCAAGAAGAGGTTCCTGGCCTCCTTGTAGACTGGGGAAATATCCGAAAGCGCTTTGCGTGGTGTTGACATCGAGCCTATCGAAGAGCCAAGTATTCGAGGTGTGGACAGTGTATCCTCCACGGAATCCGCCAGCGCCGTTGTTGATCCATTCATTGCTACGGCTAATTAGAGCGAGGGGAATAGCAGGCGGATAAGCTGGCTTTCTGTTTGGGGTCGACAAGTAGAATTCGAAGGTGGTAAAGCCAGGAAGACAGGATCGTTATTGGTTACAGTAGTCTCTATGTGTCGCCGGATCTAATTCCGAGATTAGATGTCTACCCGGCTAACTTCAGGCTAAGGTATTACACGCAGCTTTCTATATTGGCTACTTTCACTGCTGTAAACAATACCAGACAATTATTATCTATATATATTGTAGCTCACAATGGCTTCCAGACAGACCGGATCTTCTCTTATGGCTGTAAGGAAGGCAAGGTACGTGATTGGGCAGGATTCAGACGCTAATGCGCGGCAACTGACAGATCAGGCGCTCTCGCCCAGATCAACACATTCGCGTGCTGCATATGCATCTCTCTTTGTCTCAGTGTTTGCCAACTCTCAAGTCCATTTTGTTGGCATAATAACCTACGTTTCTTATTCTCTTGGATAAGCTGAGCCACTATGGACGTTGATATCAATAACTTCCAGAGCCAGTTGCCCAGCATCGTGGAGGCAATCGCCAACTCCAGGGTGGTCTCAATCGACCTCGAGCTGTCTGGTATCCCAGGCAAGCAAAGTGGTCAGGCTCGTACGCCTGGCCGAAGCGAGGATGGTAGGCAGACTCTGCAAGAGAGGTATGAAGAGAACAAGAGGGCTGCAGAACGTTACCAAATCCTTCAACTGGGCTTGACTTGTGTTGAAGAGGACTTGAAGCGGGGTAGGTGGATCGAATCCCGGCCATGCACCTAGCAGCACTAAGATGGCTCAGGTGTCTATACTACACGGACGTATAACTTCTTGATGAACCCTGTGACAGACAAGAGATTGGGCGTCGAGCGTGATTTCATGTTTCAGAGTGGAGGTGAGAAGGACCAAAACTGAATGAAAAATCTATCTGACATTCTCAAGCCGTGGAGTTTCTCATGAGTGTCAATTTCCAGATGGAAGCTCCTTTCAAGAAGGGTGTTCCATACTTCTCAAGACAGGAAGAGGCGCACGCCAGATCGATAGCTACCGCCCGGCAGGACAAATCCAGCATCGAGGATCTACATGTTCCTGTCGATGACACCGATACTGTCAACTTTGTTCAGAGGGTTCGAGAAGAGACTACCGAGTGGGTCAAAGTGTGGCGGATCCAAGGAACGGTAACACATATCCTGCCCGCCAGAACCAGCGAGTAATGCTAATGACCTTTTAGTCAGCGACTACATTCTTGAACATCGCTCCACTTAACCATGGGTCACCAAACTACAACGGGAGGGGTTTGAATGGATTTCAAAAGCGACTTGTGCACCAACTGATCCGCGCCGAGTTCCCTGATGTTGTTTCAATCTCTAAGCCGGAATTCATCCAGCTGATCCCGTACGACAAAAAACGCGAAGACGCTCAAAGCCAAAAGAAAGTTGCGTGGTTCGACAGGTCTTTGACAAGCCAGATAGGCTTGAGGTGGGTAGCTGAAGCTTTGTGCCCGAATATCCACCGTGTCCTTCCTGCCGAGCTGAAAGCCCCAAACGCCTCCGGAGATCTCGCAGCAATTGCTAATGGAGGATGGATATATCCATCATCTCCTATCCCAGAGCTGAAGAAGAATCTCATTGCCTCCAAATTCGAGAAAACACTTCACAAGCTTAAAGCAAAGCGCACTATCTTGGTTGGACACAACCTCTTCATAGACCTCATTTATTTCTTTACGTGCTTCTTTGGCCCGCTTCCAGATCGGGTGGAGGAATTCCAGTCTATTGTGGGACAGCTATTCCCACTCGTCTTCGATACCAAGTATCTTGCTGATAAAATCAACGACAATTCGCCACATTACCGATCATCCCTCGAAGATATAGACCGAGAGCTTTCAAAACTTCTAATTCCAGTTATAGGTGCGTTTTGCAGACACCACGAATACTTTTAATTGAAAATTCATTCCGCTGATTGCTTACAGAAATTCCCCCTGAGCACAACAAATATGACTTCGGTTCGCCAGTCCATGAAGCCGGGTTCGATAGCTTTCTGACAGCACGAGTTCTCATACGGTTGTCCACTAAGACAGAAGCAGAACGCAACAGCGGCGCTGACGCACCAGATGCTGAATCCGAAGCGAGCCTTTCCGCATCGGAAGACGGAGGAGTTGTTCTCACGGCGGAACAACTGAAGAGGGCAACATTGCATCCCAGCGGCAAAGCTGGACCGTATACATATTCCGACAGCAATCCCTTCGCCGCCCTCCGAAACCAAGGCTTGGAAGATGTACCACCGCACACCATGATGCCCCATGAGCACAGCCCCTTTTGGCTTCAGTATGGCAACAAACTACGCGTCAACGGAACGATCGAGGGAGCTTGTATCATTCCTATCATCCGATGAAACAGAAGGGCTGTACCAGCGATGAATGCAGATTGACGGCAAGATGCGCGGATAGTTTGGACAAGCTGCCCAGGCGGCTGATCTGACCGTGCTCACTTTACGAAGCTACCTCTTCCTTGACAGCGCGTGACATTACTCGACAGCAACGTCACCATTTTTCCTCTCTTATTCACTGCGACTGCGTCCCCTTGTTGAGACAGGGCTACGTGGTGAAAAGTGTGTCCTCCTGTACAATAGTTAGCATGCGAAACAACTCAATTCTTGAAGTCAAAGCGCACCTCTCTGAGGTATTCCCCAACATCTGCTTGCCTGAACACTGTAATCCCTGTAGGTTCTAATCTCTTCGTCTCAGCCGTCGATCTCGCTGTCACGCCAAATCCCTGTTCTCGCCCGTTAGCTCTACATTAATGATGGAGCTGAGCGACCAACTAAAGGCGTATCATCCATCTTCAGCACCACAACACCCTGATGTTCAGGACAATCCTCGCTCCATCTCCCAATATGCGCTTTCACAATATTCCCACCATACAGGAATGGCATCTCCCCATTAGGTTTGACCCAGACCTTGTATCGAGCATGCGGCGCAATGATATCCAGTGCTGTGATATGTAGTCTGAATTTCCCCGTCTTTGTAAACCTGCCATTGACTTAACGTCAGGGTTTATACCCACAGGTAAGGAGGTATGGAAGGTTTCGGGATAGTCTTACTTTCCCAAACATGTCCCCACAGACAGTAAATTCGGTCGCGCTATACTCGTTGCTAGATTCGCTATGTGTAGAGAGCAGTAGTAGACGCGCGATTGGTGCATGCGGAAGACCATGCGGTTGTCTTCCTTTGAGGAGCTGGATTGGGGAGGGGCGATGAGAGCTTTTAGGGAGGGGCCTGTGTAGTTTCTATGCAATTGTAAGCACGCCTCCCACTGAAACATCGGAAGGTATGCTGGGGAAAGAGTACGGACGCTAATTTGGTGAAGAGAGTCTGGGTTTCGGGCTCGGTTAGGGGACGCATCGTAGCTGTTTGCAGGAGGGGGATATGGCGAGCTGAAGGGGGCTTTGACGACAGCAAAAAAAACCTGTTTCGGCTCGAATACAAGCAGGTCTGTTGGTGGACGCAAAGGTTATACTGGAGAGGTTATATTTCGTGCCTCGCTAAAAGCTTGAGCAAAATCTTGGCACGGAAGTTCCAGAAGGGTTCACTGCCACGACCCCTCAATCCCGCCGCGGTCCTGCCTTGTAGTACGCTGACATCTATTGTCAAACGTTCATACTGATAATGTACTCACTGGAAGAGTTTCCGTTCTATAGTCGAAGAGCAACTGGAATTGATATGTGCGCCTAGAATGCCGTACAATCCATCACCTTGTGGTCCACTTCACTGATACACTATCCGGGTTCGGCATTTGCAGCAGTGACTCCATATTGATGTCCTCGACCACCTCCAGCACCCTTTTACTTGCGGCTGCAGGCGTTTCTCCGGCTTTCGAGACGGGCTCTGCACGTAAATTACGAAATAAAGCCGCCATGGTTGCTACGAATTCCACCTGGGCAAATTTCTTGCCAGGGCAGCTCCTTGCACTTTCCGACCATGGGATGAACGTTCCCTTCTCAAGTACTAAGAGACTTCCCTGGTCAAGACGGGCGCTAGGGTCGCCTCTGCTATCATGAGGGGAGCCAATGATCCATCTTGCAGGGCGCCAGGTCAAGGAGTCTTGGCCCCAATACCGAGGATGTGTTTGCAGTGCCATGAGATTAGCCACGACGAGAGTGTTTTCTGGGATGCTTATCTCTTGGTCTCCAGCTCAATGAAACGACACTGATGACCAGTGTATTTAGAAACTCCAGGGATAGGATTGTACAGCCGCAGAGTCTCGAGCTAGACCATGGGTAAGGGTCGACGTGGAATGGATCTGCGGCACAGTGCATACGTACCAAGATCGCGAGGCATCTTTTCAATTCAGGGAACACGGTTTCGTATCTCCAGGTACCGCCTCTATCGGCGTCCATGTAGAAAAATTAATTCCTCCGCAACCCAGTCTTGGACTTCCGGATGAGCAACAAGAAGTAACACGCTGTAGGCCAATTAAATTGCAGTTGTATCGTGTCATGCAAAGTTGAAGACAAATGTGTTACCCAGTATCTCGTTAACGCTTGAAGGCTTCATTTCGTGTGGTCTCGCATTCGTCACGATTCTCTTGTTATCGCCTCCTCCCACCACATCATGCTGTGCTTCCAATGCTCGCACCAGGTTGTTCATCAAAGTCCCAGATCCAGGCTTTCCTTCCGCGATCAATCGCTTTTCGTCTGCAAGCTGATCCAGCATGTATCTTCTGAAATCACTGATTGCCCATCCGATCTGTCTCCATTCTGTAGGCATGAATCGAACTTGGAATGCGACTGTCGGTAAGACAATGACTACCAAGACGTTCCTGAGGGTGATAGACAAAGAGTCCTTATAGGTGGAGGGTTGTCGCACCGCGCTGGTCTTTGCAATACTTTTGAGAGGGTACGATCTCTGAAACCCCACGTAGGCCAGAACGTTCAGAGCCAGCGTCCTTGTATCTTTTGACATGCTCTTTGAGCCCTCGCTTCCGTCGGACAGCCACAAATGAGCCATGTCAGATGCTTGGCGTATCGATTCATCCCAGACGAGGCAGCTCTTTTGTTCATTGAATGGAGTGGCTGTGAGCTTTCGTTGCCGTTGCCAGTCAGACCCTTCGGCCTGCAAGTTGAAGTGAGCACACCAGGTATAGTGATATCGATTGCTACTTACCGTGACAAAATTGGGCCGAAAAACGTTGAGCGCATCTAAAGTCAAGTCAGCCACAGCTTGCGGGCCGCTACGACCTTATGCTGGTATGTCATCCTACTCATCATCCACACGGGTCTTCCAAATTCACGACTACGTGTCAAGATTTCATAGGCAGCTTCAGCTTTAGAAGTATGAAATCAGTTTCTGTCTGGCGTAACCAGGATCCAAGTATCACCCAATCTCTCATGCGTCTTGTATCCATCATGAAATTCCCACCTCAGTCGACAGTATCGACTTACCGAGAAGGAGCTAAAAGGCACATATTTGAAGAGTAAGGAAAATGCAATCTGAAGTGCAATCCAAAGAGGGTTATCAGGACTGATTGGAATACAAACAATGGGAATGCTGAGCTTAGAAGCTCGTCGGTAATTGAGGAGAAGGCAGTATGCATTGTAGATGCACCATGTTGCCAGGATTAGCGATATCAGTAGAAAGGTAGCCATCTAAGATGATTGAAGGGCTTTCTGCAGGCCAGCGACAACTTCCAGTCTAAACTGTGCTAGGAGTGAGGGTATACTTAAAATCCTACTTGAGGTGCAATTTCATCGTTTCTCAGACAAGTAATAATACCTTGCTGCTAGTCACAGATTCAGGACCAATGAATTGACCTTCCCTATTAGGTGTATCAGGGTGCCGATGGTATTGACTCTGAGGATGTGGAGATAGGCAGCCGGGACACCGAGAATGGTGCTGTACGGAGCCGCAAGGGCTCTGCCAGCGCACGACGGGCATCAACTAACAGGTTTGTGTCCAGCTTGTTACACGGTACAGTTTGAAGGATTTAGGATCGATTGCCGTTCAAATAGATTGCCACAACGCAAGAACAGCGCACTTTAGATCTAACGCTCGAAAGGAGTGCATCCTTCGCGCAAGGCACTCATCTAGCTCACAATCTCAAGTGCACCGATAATAGCGTTCAATCTGATGTCAGCCTCCATCGCTCGTTCCCTGGCTCCTGGAAATGTCCGAGAACGTAGCACTTACAGCAGTAAGGCTCGAACTAGGGATCTGCTGGGGGAGCCGCCCTACATCACTGTAATTTCGCAGTGGCCCCAAATCAGCCCGTGCCTCAGCCCTGCCTCAAAGTTACATGCGTCGATCTGTGCTGCAAAGGAGTCCTCATCTAGCTATCGAGTTACAGATGCAGCCGTAGCTCTGACATGTAATTCCTTGGTCGACGCACACAGCACCACTTTCACATGTGCCTGTCAAGATGTGTTCCGGTTTTGCAAGCCCCATTTATATGATGCCCGTAATTAAGTGATCCTCTTGCGAAGCCCAGTAGGAATTGATCTTTGTTGGTCTTTGCAACAGCATGAGGTAAGGTCCCGTAGCCGTACCCATAAGTGGGTTTGGTCCTTCACCATCAACAAGAGCGCTACTAAAATTGTAGCCGTTACGGCGGAGCTGTGCCAGAAAGGTGCACTGATCCGAAGGAATGTGTAATTAGGAGACAAAAACGAAGTTTCAGGCTGCCATAAACCGACATTTGCAACCAATTGCCACATACTCCCTTATGCTATGCAAGTTGCAATTCTGTCCACATCGATGTGCATAGATTACCAGGCCACCCACTCTGGCTGAACATTAGATGTTTCACCTTTGCCACGGGAACGCAGACTGCGACTATGAGCAGCTACCTTCCCGGTCTCAAAAACTTTTTCGTTCTCCCAAAGCTCTCCTTTCCCACCACTGTAAAGACACTAAAGTTTGTATCGAAAGAGATGCTTCTTGCTCCTATGCACAATGCTACTATTCACAAAGAACCGAGTGCTATCTTCGTGTATCCCAAATCAAAGTCACAGAGTCTCGCGAATCTTTGTCTCGTGGTTCTCGCTTTCTTGGGTGTAGCATCTTGCTTCAAGTCTGTGATATGCATAGTATGTCATCAGCCAGTTGGTTGGGATACTTGTCAGTAAAACATATGACCGGCAAGACCCAGAGTACTCCTCTGACATATAGCAGATGCATATCTTTGTATGGTGGGAAACAATTCGCGCTCCAACATATCTAAACAACAGCTCAAAATCTGCAGATCACGCCGATTCTATGGATGCAAAGACGAAAAGAGTTCATCATAATATAGATCGAGCCACGCTTTGAAATACATGGCCTGGAAACAAACTGTTTTCTGGAGTGTGCTCAACTCTCCTAAATCAACTCTATGCTCATCGCCTATCCATGTCCACCATTCAGCCTGCAGTATTTGTTGAAGACGAGTGCTTATGTTGATGGCTAATCAAACGTCCATGATCAACCTTCGAAGGGCTAGAACTTGAGAAATCTATTGATTTGACTGCCATGGATGTGAAATACAGCATGTCTTCTTCTGTACGAGAATGGTGTTCTGTTAGTGCGTGCAAATCTGGAACCTGGCACATTGAGAGTCCACCATAACCCATGGCATCATCAACATTACTTGCACTATTAGTTTCCAGCACCACATCTGAAACGGCCACCTATTCTGCATCCTCAACTACTATGGTTGCAGGTGCTCCATTACCAAGAGGACTCTTGGTGGCTGTTCTGTAAAGGGATGGAAGGATGTCATATTGGCGGAGGAAGCTTTTCTGTGCAGCCACAAGATCTGAGCAACAACAAGAAGCTCAGTGATGACATCATCGATACATGAGGCGATGAGATCGATTGACTTCCTGTTAGGTGAATGTTCCGTCTGCATAGCTGTGGATACGAACACCATGTCTAAGGGTGTGAGGCCAGCCACTTTCGTTGTCTCCCGACTTCTGGTGATGCAATCAGTCACTGCGTCTCCATAAGCCCTTTGCCCTGAAGCTCACTAACCAGATCTGCAATTACTTCCCCCTTCTCCATACTCAACATGCGTCTATGTCTCCTCTCTGGACCCTAAGGTTCGTCCTCAGCTTCTGCGCTTAAAGTGTATCGCCACTGGTGATGCCACCAGGCTTTGCCTCCAGCTGAGCGATGTACTGTTCTTTCAACTCCCTAAAGCCCGTGCTGCATGCATGTATACTGCCGGGAGGAAAATGAGTCCGACTTCGTGATTTTGGCTAGTGCACCCATCGAACATGTAGATCGGAGCCAGCAGATTAGTAGGGCTTGCTCGTTGGAAACGACTCTCTCGATTATCTAGCGAGCACGATCATCGGAGACTATATTCGCATGGAAGCTCATTTCCAGGATGGCGAAGAAGAAGTGGCCTTCGAGGTGGCCTTTCAAGCTGAACGGGGTGCTAGCTGGGAGAATGTGTAAAGAAGATTTGCTCAGCACGGGTCATTGGGCGAGACCTCTGGGGTTACTGATTGGTTGACGAACGCCATCATTGCTCGCGTCCATGAGCTACCCTGCTGTGGTCACTGGCTAACGAGTTCACCATCTCCGAGACCCTGTTCCCTAGAGTAGCTCCCGGAGTCGACTATTGAGAGATTCTGGCTCTCCAAGCTGCCGAATATCTTGAATGTCTGTTTAAGATGGTATCCAAGAACTTGTAGATCTGACCAAGCAAGCCACGCAACTCGGTCAGGAGTGCAGCTACATCATCCTATCATCAGGATGTGCAGGACGGTTATAATGACTTAATATTTCCAGTGGGCCCTTACGGTAAGCAGCTCTCCGGGGTACCCAAGTGTCGCCATAAATACATCGAAAGCTCTAAGCTCCGGGTAATTCTCTGCCTCCCCGGGCAATCAGCTCTAGGCGTTTTTCAAGGGCTGTCTGGGCGGCCGACGATTTAGGGTCGAATCCTCCTGTTTAGTACGTGTAGGACTTTTCAATGGCCTTGGCACTCCACCGCGGGCAAAATTCCACTACCGCGGTTCGCATAGCTTTATATATTCTACAAAAATCCAAGCATGGCAGTGGCACCAGTAGTCAAGCGGAAAAGGTTTCTTCCATCAGAATCCTTTCAGGAAGGTGTAACGCTGTCAACGAAGGTCCAAACACCCGACGACTTTTTCTCTAGAGCAGCTGGATGGAGTTTAGAGCAGGACTACGAGCAGAGGCCTAGGAAGCAGAGAAAGAAAGAAAAAGAGAATACAAGACTGCCAATCAAGACTGCAGAAGGAAGAATAGAGCAATGGAATGTTCCCCTAGCAGGGAGTGAGGATGAGGGTAGCTGGCCAAGCTCCGATGATGGAGGAGATCCGGAGCAAGTGCCGGACAGTGTCAAAGAGGAGGCGAAGGTACCCATACGGCAACAGATCATTGAAGCAAAAGAAGAACTAGCCAGAGTCGCAAGCCTCATCAACGAGGACCCAGAAGAGCATGCAGGAGGATTCCGCACACTGGGTCAGATTGCAGCGTCGCCAAATCCTACTATCAAGAGACTAGCTTTGGCTACACAATTGGCTATTTACAAGGATGCCATCCCAGGCTACCGAATACGACCAATTGCTGAGCAAGACCAGACAGAGAAAGTGTCCAAAGATGTACGGCGGCTACGAGCTTTTGAGCAAACGCTCGTAAGTTGCTATCAAGGCTATATCAAGGACCTTGCCATATGTGCAAAGCCGACAAGGGACCAACAATCTGAAGCCATGGTCAGTGTGACGAAGGTTGCGATATCGTGTGCTTGTGCTCTACTTCTCGCCGTACCGCATTTCAATTTTAGGGGAGAGCTTTTAAAGATCTTGATTGCGAAGCTGAGTTCGAGGAAGGTGGATGCAAATTTCGTCAAGTGTCGAGAAGCGGTAGAGAGCCTGTTTCGCAGTGATGAGGATGGTACTTCGTCTCTCGACGCCATATCTTTAGTAACGAGAATGATGAGAGCACGCCATTACCAGATTGATGAGAGTGTTCTGAACACATTTCTACATCTGCGACTTTTGACAGAATTTTCGTCCAAGGCATCACAAAACCGAGTCGATAAGCCTGCTAAAGATGGGGTTATAGGAGGTAAGAAGTCCAAGTTCAAGAAGGAATTTCGAACGAAGAAACAGCGCAAGATTATGAAAGAGAGGAAAGATGTCGAGAAGGAATTCAAAGAAGCCGATGCTATTGTGAGCCATGAACAGCGAGATCGGATGCAATCAGAGACGCTCAAGCTAGTATTCGTGACATACTTCCGAATATTGAAAGCTAGAGTACCCAATTTGATGGGTGCTGTGCTCGAAGGTCTTGCTAAATACGCCCACCTGATTAACCAAGATTTCTTTGGGGATCTTCTAGAGGCTTTGAAAGATCTGATCTTGGATGCGGAAACCCTCTTCGATCATGAAGAAGAGGACCAAGAACAAGGTGAGGACATGCTGTCGAAGAGCGATCGTGACGCCACCCGAGAAGCTTTGCTATGCATCACCACTGCTTTCACCCTGCTGGAAGGCCAAGACGCTGCTCGCTCCGCAACAGCTCTGAATCTCGATCTCACATTCTTCACTTCCCATCTCTACAAGTCCCTACATGACCTCTCCCTCAATCCAGAGCTCGAATTGTCCAGCAAATCTCTTCGCCTACCAGACCCGCATAGTCCACCAAATACGTCCACACCGAACACAACGCCAAAAGTGAACCTACAAACAACAGCCGTCCTGCTTCTCCGCGCCCTGACTGCGATCCTGACTCCTCGCGCTGTTCCTCCAGTACGACTAGCAGCCTTCACGAAGCAGCTATGCACCTCTTCTTTACAACTACCCGAGAAGTCTACTCTAGCGATGCTCAGTCTACTTAATAACATTATTAAGACTCATGGCCGCAAGCTTGCATCACTGTGGAACACAGAGGAACGGAAAGGAGACGGAGACTTCGATGCTTTGAGAGGAGACCTCGAGGGTAGTAATCCCTTTGCAAGTACAATCTGGGAGGGCGAGTTGCTAAAGCTGCACTACGCTCCTGGGGTTCGTCAAGGGGCTAAAAGAGTTGAGCAATTCGTTGGCAGTGTTAAGTGAGGGTTTCAGAGGTAGCCACTAACAAAGCCATCAAATGTGGGCAGATTCCGTCGTCTGCTTCCCAGCCTGTCCTTCCGCGCGTATCGATATTCCTAGAGGGCAAGCTTTGCTCCTCTACTTCACGGTCAACCTCTTGTAGAATCATGTGCTCTCTGTCGTCCGATGAACGAAGCTTATCGCTTGCACTCCTGGTGTCTTTTAGGCATAGTAGATATAGGTCGGTGGCTGTGCCTACCCCAACTAGATTCTGTGCGCATGATATGAGGTGGGATTCCTGGCTGTGCCGCTATCGACAAGGTAGCTCTTGTGCTTACTGGCTGCCTTGTTATGGGCATACCCGGGACGCCTAAACTAGGCTCAAGCGGTATCCAATCACCTTGTGGAGGCCAAGGTGGCTAGCCGTCACGATAGCCACAGCGCGTTTGCCGTTTCGCTGAGGCTGAGCGCAGACCTCAAAGCCTCGTCATCCGCCGAGTCTGGCGATTTAAATCACATCCCATTGCAGCTTACTTGCATTCGAGATCTTGTATCCGATTTCATCATTGTTTCGGCTTCGTCAGAGCATATCGCTTACAGAAATGTCGTATTCCGATGAGTAAGACTTTTATATGAAATGGCTCTCTCTTCCGCCGTGAAGGAACTTTACCTGCATGACCTGCTCAATTCGCGCAACAATTGAACAAGTGAGCCAGCTCCCACTTCTACTAATCACTGCCTCGTCACGGAAGACTGCTTTCAAGGGTCTATCGTTAGGCTATAGCCTATCTTCCAACACTGGTCGCCGTAATGGATCCATTCTCTGCCCTTGGCTTAGCCAGCAACATCGTCCAGTTTCTCAATTTTGGCGGTAACCTCCTCTGTGGTAGTTTGGAGCTCTACAGATCTGTGGATGGGACATCCTCTACCAACCAGGTCTTAGAGGCTATCACTAACGACCTTACTGCGCTATGCGCCGAGATAGTATGCGCTGGACGAGATTTAAACGAAAATACAGCATCGGAATCCGAGCTATCACTCTTATCGCTAGCTTCATCCTGTAATGAGCTTGGTAAAGATTTCCTTTTGGCCCTGAAGAGCCTGAAAGTAAAAGGCGGTCGCCAAAGGAGATGGGAGAGTATTTGGCAGGCGCTTCGGGGTGCTTGGAAGGAGAGTCAGATTCGTGACTATGAGAGAGCTCTGAGTCTTTTCCGGTTCCAGCTGACTACTCGGTTGCTAAAGATATTGACGTGAGTTGGAGTCAAAGTGAGTCGACCATTACTGATATATGATCACAGCGAACAACAGCCTATGCTCAATAGGAGATGCTCCACAATGCTGATCGAACAATCCAGGGTCGCTGCGACGTTGGACAGTCTAGTCGCAAGTCACCGTCGCCTAGAGATTCGGAGTATCAATGAGCCAGCTGAGCTAAAGGAGAAGATTATCACTTCTCTAAACCAAGTCCTAGACGAACGCAAGAGAAGGATTCAGGCCGGTGGTGAGGAAGATATACGCAATCATGAAATCTCGACTATCATGTCATCAAGGCTATCGGCTCTGGCAGCTAAGGGAACCATGCTGACCAAGCAACTGAAGATAATCCAAAGCTTATGCTTTCCTACGATACTACAACGGGAAGAGTATATAAAGGAGGCTCATCCCGCAACTTTCGATTGGCTGTTCGAGAATAGCCAAGAGCTTACTCACAGCGGTATAGAAACCACTATTCTTGACTGGCTGCGAAGTGGCAACGGCATCTATTGGATAAGTGGGAAAGCGGGTTCTGGGAAGTCTACCCTAATGAAATTCTTCTACAACCACAAGAAGACTCTGAGAGCATTAGAAGCATGGGCAGAGGCAGCTGGAAAACAGCTTCTGACCTCAAGCTTCTTCTTCTGGAACGCTGGAACACATATGCAGAAATCTCAGCAAGGCCTACTCCAGACACTGCTTTACAATATACTTAGATCTGCCCCAGCGCTGGTTTCTTCTATCTGCGCTTCGCATTGGCAGGACTCGGAGCAGGCTGAGTTACCTTGGACACGCAGAGGACTTTTGGAAGCATTTGACAACTTGAGAGAGCAGCGTATGGGCGCAAGATTTTGTTTTTTCATCGATGGACTAGACGAGTACGACGGGGACCATACGGAAGTCATTGAGATCATGAACATCCTCACATCTTCTGACGCTATCAAGATCTGCTTCTCTAGTCGGCCATGGGTTGTTTTTGAGAAAGCCTACGGGGTTAATTCTGGACTGAAGCTTAAAGTGCACGAGCTTACCCGTGTCGATATCACGCGTTTTGTGACGGATGAACTAGCAGAAGGTGCGGATTTCCAGAGGCTCAGATTTACGGACAGGCGCTACAAGGACTTGGTCTTAGAGATAGTGGACAAGGCTGATGGCGTGTTTCTCTGGGTATTCCTTGTGGTGCGATCTCTTCGCCGAGGTCTCACTAATCAGGACACCGTTGCTGAGCTTCAGCAGAGGCTCCGAGTCCTTCCAGCCGAACTAGAAGAGTTTTTCCAACATACACTTGACTCGGTGGAGAAGGTTTATCGTCATCAAGCTGCGCGTCTGTATCAAATGCGGCTATGTGCACCCGGACCATTGACGGCTATGGATGTATCATACTTCGCTGAGCAAGAGCCGGACTTTGCGCTCTTAAAAGAGGAAATCACCTCATGGAACAAGGCCTACATTCGTGAACGATGCGATAGCACACAGATCCGTGTAATGGCTCGTTGTGCGGATCTTCTAGAATTCTCTGCGGACGACAAGTTGCACTTCCTACATCGCACGGTCAAGGACTTCCTAGAAACAAAGGACGTACAAATTCTGTTGACTAACGAAGCTGGAGCTGATTTCGATGCCCATTGGTTCTTGTGCAATGCAAGACTCATGCAGATAAAACATATGACTCATAAGCCACGTCATTCGGCGCCGTACACAAGTCTTGCCGATTTGTTCCAGAACTTTATACTTCATGCCCGGGAAGTGGAAGGCAGAGACCGCTTCATACACCGCTTCTTCCCTGACTTAGACCGATCGATAGAGCTGCTTCGAGAGAAAGGAAACTTCAATCTATTGACAGATGAATTGGGCGAAAATTATTTGGACGACTGGCTTTCGAAGACTTCTTTCTTAAGGAAAATCCCTGGCTATATGGAATTGAAAGTAGACTGTGAATTGAAGTCTATTCTCGGGCAAGCCTCTATTTGGCTAAGACCTCCGTTGGACATTGCACTCCGTGCTATGGAAGCTTCTTTACTCCAATGGTACGTTGTTAAACGTCTTTTGGATCAAGGTGCAAATCCGAACGAGATATACGGAGATACCTCCTCGATTTGGCTGTTGTATTTGCGGTCCTTGGAAGGTCAACAGATTCATCCAAAGGACAGTATCGTAGTTTACGACCTCATCAAAATGCTTCTCAAATGCGGAGCAGACCCCAACGTCGACCTCGGAAGACATTACTTTCTCAATCTTATGTCCATCCATTTCACCATGACGGAGGCTTCTGACCTAGAAGACCTGAGACTTCTTCACAAGCAGTGTCTCGAACAGACGCAGGAAAGAATGGAGGAAGAGATGCAGGAAAGGGTGTGGGAAGCCACACAGGAAGACATGCAGGAAGAGGTGCAGGAAGAATTGCAGGAAAGGATGGAGGAAGACATGCAGGAGGAGGCGCAGGAAAGATTGCGGGAAGTGACACAAGGAAAGACGCAAGGAGAGACGCAGGAAATATTACAGCGATTGTTCCAACACGGATCCCAGATACAAGGCCAGAAGTCATTCAAAAATCGACTATCCAAGCTTGGTAAACAGCTGGGATGGAAGTAAAACTTCCAGTCCTCCATAGCGGGCACGTTACGGACGGTATCAAGCAACAGAGCTACGTCTACGCTTTGTGGGAGGAAAGGCTAGGGTTGTTTTCTGTTGCTCTCATAACGTCCATCGAGCGAATACGAACCGCATCGCTTGATTGCCAGATGCCAATAATTGATCTTCCACCAACGTTGGCGACGGAGTATTCATTCTCGATAGCATACATGTAACAGCAACCCTCCACTCTCATTGGAAATATATCATTGACCTTTCTCCGATGTTTCTGATCTCTACTAAGCCATCACCGTCGCCTTCGATCACGAAAGTCATCATGCTTGGACACTTTACCCTCCAAGGTCCCAAAACCAGACATTTCAATCTCCCGGTTCTCACGAGTACCGATCCAAAATTCCCTGGGTACTGCAACGTTGATCACATCAAACACCCACTTCCTCACAGCACCATAGAAGTACCACGTTTCAAGAACTCAACGTCGACATACATGGAGGACTCCGGTCACTGTTGGGAGCGTACCATGAGTCTGCTAGGACGCGCTGAATGTTTCTCAGACATCATCATTACATAACCGGATTTAGCTACACAGCCCCACACGTCATTGGGAAAAGATTTATGTGGGAGGACTGTGGGTAGTATCTGTGAATGGTAATAGCACAGGACGGTGTTTTCCTGAGAGATAAAGGGCTTAGAGAAAGATATGAGGTGGATAGGTGGGAAAAGGCGTTACGTTAAATGTCTTACGCTTCACATTCGAATGATGATAGCGTCGATTAGGTCTAAGTTTCAAATGCCAGAGCCTCAGAGACAATATATCGTGTGTCAATACAAGTCCCCTCCGATGGCCATGTCCCACTTAGTCGTGAGCCAGGCTGTCGGATGTCTATTGCGTAAACAATTGATCTAGCTGTCAATGATCTTCTTCATCTCATCAATGCCTTTCGGGGCTGTCGTCAGGTTCTCATATCCGTCCTTCGTGATCAGGATGTCATCTACAACTCCAGGTTAGCAGCACTCTTAGACATCCTGTCAACAAGACCCACCTTCGATCCTCACACCCCCTACATTCCAATACCTCCCAAGCACCTCCTCATCAATAAACCTCTTCTGCTTTTCATCCTTCAAATACGGCTCAATAATAAATCTACAAAAATACACCCCCGGCTCAACCGTAATCACACTCCCCTCCGGCAACTTCCCCCTAACCCTCAAATACTGAAACATCTTATCCTTATCCTCATAATCCGGATGCCCCCCCGTATCATGCGTATCCATTCCCAAATAATGACCCAAACCATGGGGAAAGAAAGCAACACTAGTCCTCGCCTCAAAGATCTCCTTTTTCTCCCCCTTCAAGATCCCAAGCTTCAGTAACCCCTCAATAGCCACTTCGTGAGCAATGATATGCACATCTTCCCATTGCACGCCCGCTTTCAGCATAGCTAGACATGCATCCTGCATGCTCTGCACGATTGTGTAGATCTCTTCACTCTCCTTGTAGAAAGTCCCACCCAGCGGCATCGTCCGCGTGACATCCGCACAATAGCATTCATATTCCGCCCCTGCATCGACCAGCAAATTCGCTCTCCCATGGAGAGGCTGATTGTTAGCTTGGTAATGCAACGTAGCGGCATTCACGCCCGAGCCAAAGATCCCATGGTATGCTTGCTCTTTGCATCCTAATGCTATACAGCGTTCAATGAATACAGCCTCAAGCTCCTGCTCATTCGCGGCATGTTTCAAGCTCTTCAAGACGGCAATGTGCGCCTCGGTAGAGACATCGTTTGCTCTTCGTATACACGCAATCTCGTACTCATCTTTCGTTACCCTGCACTCATCGATAACGTCATGTAGTGTGTCTAGGTTCCATGGCAGGAAGAAAGATTGCTCGAACTGGTCTTCTGGTAAGTGTCGCTTATCAGCGAAGGTGAGTGGTTGGGGCGTGTTCCTGCGCTCCTCGAAGGGTACTTGCTCGTGGGTTTTCTGGCTGAGGTAGTTGTGAACTTCGGTCGAGGGGAGGCAGGAGTCTATGTCGTATTTTTCGAGGGCTTCTGTGTGGGAGAGTGGGAGGCCGGACCAGATTACGGAGGAAGGGTCTAGAGGCGGGATGAAGAGGGTTAGGTGCGAGGTGGGGACGTGGTAGACGAGGTGGCAGTCTGGGAGGGCGCAGCCGGTTAGGTAGAAAAAGTGGCGGCGTTGTCTGGGGTAGAACGATAAGTATGGACAGGTAGGTCGTGGTAGGGAGAAGGAGAGGGGATAGGGACAGACCGAAAGGGTACGGGCTCGTCGTTGTCTTCTATCATGCGGGTCTTTTGGCCTTGCAGATAGATTCGTGAAGGGCCATCATGTGGGGCCTTTTCTTTGAGGTAGGCTGCTACTTTGGCGCAGTGGGCTTTAGCTGGATATTTGCCTTTCAAAATTGAGTCGGTGGAGGTCATGGTTACCGGTAGTGAAGAGGTATTACTTGGGACGCGGGGGTTTGCGAGTCTTTGGTGGGGATAAGGGAGATACGCGCGGGCCAGTCCTGCAGTGTATAGATAGCAAGAAATCTACAATCATTATAGTAGAAGACTCCGTTAAACTTTGTATTGTCCTCAATTGCTTGTATGTAGCTGTCTATTATGCTCTAGCACATGGCCACATTGAACGCCGTACCATGCGATGATGCAACACCAGAATGCCCTACACAACATAGTTCTATCAACAATATCACCCCTCGCTCAAACGCAGCATTTACAAATAGGACAGCCTAACACTATATCTTCAATCCCTCCACCGATTCAGATATTTCTGCATGTCGTTCTGAGGCGGAGGAGCCGGAGAAGCCTGCAATTCTTGTTAATCATGGCTCTACCGTCAGTGGCTCATGGCCATGAAAGGCCATCCCGGAATAGATTCTCAATTACATACCTGATTCTCCATACTGGAAGCGCTGTATGTCGCACTAAGCGTAATAGTAGTAACTTGACTAGGCGTAGGGAGGAAGATCTGCGCGAATTGAACAGAACTCGTGGGATAGCGAGGTGTCGGTTTATTGGCCGTGATTTTCGTTCCAGGTTTGCCTTGCATAGGAGCGTATTTTGTCAGACCCTGTTGCGCTGTGTAAGTCACTGCATATGGGCCGTTTGCTCCAGCAGTGGGGGCGGCCTGGGCGTTGTTGTTGACATTGTTCTCCGCCACTGGACCATCTGTTCCGGTGATGCCAGCCACACCTGCTTGGACATTTGGAGGAAATGTGCCCGTCATGCCGCTTAGCGAGAAACGATCGGAATAGTTTATGACTGTACCGCCCGTTGCGGCAGATATCATCTTAAGGAAGCTGAAGACACGTTCATCAATGCTCTAATTACAATATTCATGTAGTCGTCCTTACTATGCGTTCTTTGTAGGCGCTCCTAGGCCTATCGATACTGTCCCTGATGCCTTATTCCCATCACTGAAACGCCCATTTGTAACAATCGAAGCGAGCTGAATCTGTGTTTGAAATCGTAAGCTGAATGGCAGATGAGACTGAACTACGTCTGAAGGCCGGGTGGCTAAGTACGTACAATACTACTCGCATCGTTTCCTCCAGCGCATAGGAACATTTGATATGTTGTAAACGACGATATCTTAGGACCTGTTCCTGAGTCCTTCCAAGCGACGCTCAGCGTCGAACCACCTGTCTCTTGACCACCGGCAGAGGGAGATGTGAATTGTACGTCGGCAAAGGTGTAGGGGGCAACTGCTGCCAGGAGAACGAGGAGCCGGATGAGCATGGTTGGTATGGGATTTGACGAGAACGAATGTAGGCAACAATGCTTGTTAGACAAGAATGGTTGATAGGTTCGTGAGGAACGCTGTGATTGTTGAACTGGGGAAAGCTTGATGTTGAAGGTGACGAGGTTCCTCAAGCCGAGAGCCAAGACCTGTCATCCAATAGGGCTAGCGTCATGCCCGATATAGCAGCCAATCAGGATCCACTATCGTCTTATCTTGGTTTCGTCACCAGCGACTCTCGTTCGCCGTACCTTGAGACATCTGTTGAAGCTTGGAAGACTATCAAACTATGCTTTAAAGATTTAGCGAGCCCGAAGTGTACTTATTCGAGGGCAGGCGACTTCATTCACGCCCTTCCCGTGCTTTCTGCTCAACCAACCAAAGCGAATCTGCATTCAGCATCTCTAACACGTCCCTAACGTCCTCATCCTCAGATCCCAACCAGCCTAGCATCGCAAAAACTCCGTCTTCCATCTCGGAGGTAACACCCACATCGCCAACGACCACAAGTAAGAGCCCAACGACCGCGTTCCAAGCCTTCCATCTCATGCCTCTTTCGGTACCAACCTTGGCTAATCCTTTGTCCTTGCCTTTACCCTTGCCTTGGACTCGGGCTTCTTCTTTCATCTCCTTCTCAACTCGTCTATGTAGTTTGCACAATTGATCCCAGTCGTCTTCAACTCTACTTGCCAGGAAATCTCCTGCAGATTTGCACAAAGTAGATAGTGCGTTGGCAGCTGCGATTGTGGTGGATGGATCGTTGCTTTTGCTGTCGTAGAGACGGACCGCTATGGCGGGCCAGAGAGTGGCGGCTATGGGGAGAAATTTGTCGTTATTAGAAGCCAGAACAGGTAGGGCTGAGGCTAGGAGCCTGAGTATACCTAAGCGGAGAGAAGTCGAGGGCGCTGTTAGATGTGAGGGTGTTAGTGATGTTATCGAGAATATCAAGGCGTCGACTTTGGAGAGAGGAGCAAGTTGTGGGGACGATGCTCGGGGAGGCGACGTGGACTCTTTGCCGTTGGGGTCAGTGGTTGGTTCAGGAAGTGGTAACGGAGATGGTGAACGGGGTCGGGTGGTCTGTTCAAGATTAGTGTGAAGGACTGAAGCTAGCTCTTTGATGCTAAATGGTCGATGTGCTTGCGGTTTGTTATTCTCGGAGTTGCCCTCTATCGCTGGCGTAGATGATTTAGCCGCTTCCTCAATTATAGCATCTAGGACGGAGAAGAGAGATTCAACAAGTTTGGGATAGCCATTGTAGCAGGCCATAATGGAGAAGACAGACTCGACCAAATCGTCTAGGTAGGGTATCAGTGCCGAGCCGCATAACCTGATCATCATGACGAGGACCTGAGGAGCCTGGGGACTTAGGTCGAAGGTGTTGAGTTTCAAGGCGACAGCGTTGACAAGGTAGTCTGCATTGTCGATGATAAGCGCAGCGGAATCGGGATAGTCACAAGCGTTAGAAACGATATTCAGGCATGTCATTGCTTGTTGCTGGAGCGCAGCGTTGTCTGAACCTAGGCGTTCGAGTATTGGGTAGAGAGCGTCCACCAGTTCTGGGCGGAAGTCGTACCTTTGACTTCGGGCTTGTAAGGCTACGCTTTCGAGAGCAAGGGCTTGCAGTTGCCAGCGATCCGTGTCTTTGAAGGTAGACTTCGCCAGAACGTCCAATGAAAAAGAATAGACTTCGTCAAGCATCTGCTGGTGTACGTCGTAGGCTGGTGGAAAATTGAGATACTGATCCACAATAGACGTGTCAGAAGGGGCGTCATTCAGGAGCTGGAGGGAGAGCCAAAGATTTGCCAACTGCTCGTCTCCGGATGAAGTCCTCAAGGTATTGATAGTTCCTTGTTGTAGACTCCTCGATATTGGAAGAGCTTTGAGCTGTGTCAGTAGATTCTGGAGCCCAGTCATAGTCGTCCTGCTGCCTGATCCGTTGAACAGCACGGTATCAAAAGTCAAGGATCGAGATCTAGACTCTAGCAATTGCGTAACTTCGATACTGCTATCCGAGACGGGCCGTCTAGCTGTAGAGGACGCTTGGATGGCAGCAGACACGCTTGCCCGTACATTGCTTGCAACAGAGTCGTCCAACATGTCTAGCCGTATAGCGTGCTTTTGTAGGACTGTGAATGATGTAGAGATTTGTTCAATAATCTTCTTTTTCCGAGTATCGTCATTTGATTGCATCACTCGGGGCAAAGCCACAATCCAATCATGCAAGGAGCTTTTCACATTTTCGAGGAGGCTAGCGTTTGCAGCAAGTATGCCATCAAGAGTAAACATGTTCGCAGCCTCGGTCTCAGAGGACTGGCTGCAAAGTACGATGAGGGTGTCAGTCAACATCGGTAGTGACTGAGATAGTGACCTTTGGCATTGCTGAATCACTGATATACACAACTCGAATAGAGCTGTACGTACTTCTGACCTATCATGATATCGTAACGGTAAGATATTTGCCAAAGCCATATTGACCTGGCCTGCAGTAGCGGTAGCCCAAGAGCTGTTTCCACCCTCTTTCCCTTCGATTACTGCCACCGTCCCTGCTTGACCCTCTCTAGAGACATCCGTTATGTCATCGCTAATGACTTTGCAAATGACTTTGGTCAGTGTGACCAGACTTGCTGCCAGAACTTTATAGAATGGCTTTGCGCCGCTTCTAGGAGAAAGCACTTTGGTCAAGGAAGAAACAATGCCTGGAAACACGTTATTCAAGGCTTCATCCCGTGCGGTTGCATTGATCATGTTATCCAACGCCGTCAAAGCCGCTAGTCGAACCTTTACTGACGGACCATCCGTAACGCCATCAAGCATGACCGTGACAGCGTGGCCAAGAATCGGAAGATCTTGTGATTCAATGGTTCCATCGCCAAGAATAGAGCTTCTGGAAGTTTGGAAAAGCGCAGCCAGGCAGTTCAAAGCCGCACTGCTGAGTTCTTCATTGACATTTTTGACCTTGACGTCCGTAGCACTGCCACCAGCCAGGAAGCTCAAAAGCATGAGCAATTGCTTTCCCAATTCAGGAGATATCTCAGTTCGCCAGCCGTGAGCTATCAGAATCTCCAGGCATTCCAGCGCGAGTTCAACAGCTCGCACCGGCAAATCTTTGGTATCCCGGAAGATGTGGGAGAGAGGGAAAAACGCGTACTGTGCCAATTTAGGATCCAGTGCATTCGATTGTTTGCTGACGTCTCCTAATGTACCATGTAAAGCCTCTAGCGAGTTGACAAGGTCTTTGCCAGCGGCCTTCTTGCCTTTGTATCGCAAGGCTACCTGGCTGAGTTCCACACACGGGATTTTGAGGGCGCGGAAGGCCTTAAGTCGAGCTTCATCCATGCCTTAGATCATATGAACGCCAGAAAGGATGCGGTCATGAGACTGTGCTTGACATCAATTCCGTTGTTGACAAGTTTGGAGGGGTTGGGGAGAGGTTCGTCCGAAATCATCCTGATACATAGTGATGCCTCCGCTCCACGCAATTGATAGTGTTCACTTGGTCTCTCGCTACCGCAATGAAGGTATAGTAGGTTCATTAGCCGAACTCAAACTGGTTTTCTGGTGGCTTTAGGTTGTTGATGAACGTTTTACATTCTATATTAGTGTGCGAGTTCAAGCCTCGAATGCCAAGCCTGACATTGGTTGGCTAAGGTAAACGGTGAATTGGCAAAACACATCACTGAGTCGATGTAAAGTGAGATTTGTCTGGGGCTACTCTAGAGCTTGTCCACAATGTTATAGCAATTCTCTAGTATTCTCCAACATGCTAGAACGGTCAAACAGTTTCTTCGTCCCCTACGTTATGATACATGCCACCATCCCCATCCTGACGTGGCCTACGAAGCTTCATCCTTGGCGGTGTCTCATACATTCGCGTGTAATTTACGATTTCTCCATCAATCATTGCCGCTCCATTCTCTCGTCTTCTGAAGACAGGTGCTGGATCGCACCAGAAGTCCTTGCAATTTGTGATGAGACCTCTTGAAAACGGATTACCACGCCTCCTCGACCGGCTACCGCCTTCATAGCCTCCAGCAACCGTAGCCACGAAAGTGTCAAGTCCCAGAAGCTTTTTCCATTGCGCAAAACATCCTTCTTTCTTGGCACGTTGGTGGTGGCCCCCAGAGGTAGCTAGACCCGGTCCCATGCCAGCGTTGTCTAATTGTGCACCGTCCATACTTGTGGACCCTGCTGTTAAGGCCGAAGTGATAGCTGCCGCCGCTTGTGTGCTCTGAAGCATATGGCCTCGCATAGATTCATACGTGGTCAGTGCTCTTGAGATCTGGACTAGTTGTACGGTCATAAGTATAGTGACCCATACTAGCTGGAGACATGTCCACAAAGCCACGACTATGGTGAAAGGATCTCGCAGGACGTATGTGCAGATGTCTTCGGAGAGCACATTGCAGTGAGGATCGGCAGGCGCCTGAAGATCTTGGATATCTTTTTATAGATCAGTTACCGACAAATAATCCGACTCATTGAGCAAGCTTACAGTACGTGACAACAGCAAGGAAGAACAACATCCCGAAATCTAGGGCGATCACATACATAGCAAAATGTCGAATGTTGTTTGCGCCTACGCAATTATGGATCCAAGGACAATGACTTGGAACGTCAGCATATCAGCCAAGCGCGCCTTTGGGGGGACTGACTGATCATGTTTTGCCACGCAGCGTGTACATCGCCTACAATGCTTGCTGCGTAATGGCCTCCTGACCATGCAAGAAACACAGAAATTCTGATCGTCGAATTTCCACAAGCTTAATAATTCGTGAATGACCGCCTTTTGCTGAGTCCGACTACCTAATTTTGGTATATAGCCAGGATCTTCGATCATGCTGATGGTATAGAAGTAGGCACAGAGGCCGTAGCAAACGGCAAAAAGCAGGTTTAGAATGGGATGAGAGTAAAGTGTACCTAGGCTCTGTTAGTGAGAGGAAAGGAGAAGTAGGAATGCCAACGGCCTACTCATAAGGATGGTCGTAAGCCATCGTACACCAACCCAGAATAAGGTAGCCGCAAAAACGCCCGCTAGGTATGGCTAATGTCGTTAATAGCCACCGTGAAAGTTGTGCAGATTGGCGAAAGACTTACAGTTTTGTGTAAGTGCTGCATATCAATAGGCGCCCATAGCAGCACTTGCTGAGCAGCCCACTGTAATGAATACGTAAGGAAGATCGTAATTGGTACAGCCGCGAAAATAGGCAGGCGGCTTAAGAGCGAAAAGGCTATGAACAAGAGGACGAACGGAAAAAGGAAGAAAAACCTATTGAGAAAAGGGCGTGTCTTGATGAATGAGGTATATGGCAGAGGTAATGGTTTGACCGTGCCGTCCGTGTTGAAACTAAGTTCCTTGAGGGCTCGGTGATATGCGCCTTTCGAATTCATTTCCTGTGCAACTATGGCTGGTGATTTGCCGTCGTTGGTCTCCACAAAGCGGTCGGAGCCATGCGCGATCAGCTTTTGTATGCACGCCGCATTCCCTTTAACCAAAGCCCAATGAAGGGCTGTGAAGCCATTCTCGTCCGCACCGTTGACGCTGGCTCCCCACTCCAGGAAGAGGTCCACGCAAGCGGGGTAGCCTTTGTATGCAGCCCACATCAAGCATGTGTGTCCTGAAGGGTCTGGTCCATCGACGGGAATGTTTTGGTGGAGCAGGATGAGTAGGAGGAAGACGTTGCCGTCGAAGGTAGCGAGATGAAGGATGTTGTAGCCTTGGCCATCCGTGAGGAGAGGATCGGCTCCCATTTCCAGCAAGAGGTGGACAACATAGAGATGACACCTTTGGGCTGCCCACATGGCAGGTGTAGCAACAGACTCGCCGCCCTTTGCGTTGACATCTGCCCCTGCTTCAATCAGGTATTTACATAGCGCGTAATGGTTGTTGATTGCTGCCCACTATGGGGTCTCGTCAGCAATACTCCGTTTTAACTGACGCAATGCTCCACATACATGCAGTGGTGTAATGCTCTCTTCATCCTTGTACTTGGCGTCGTATTTACCCTCCTCGAACAGCTTCTGTATGGGCCCAATTTCTCCCAATCTCGCCAGCTGCATGACATCCTCGTGTAGAGGCAACTTTTTCTCTGCGGCAGACCCGTCCACATTTCGCAGTTCCATAGTCCCATTTCTGGTCACCGTTGGGGGTGCCGCACCAGCTTTTCCACTTGGTAAAAAGGGCTCACCTCCACGACTCGTCTCAGCGGCTGCTGGACCCATGTTCAAACGGCTCTTTACAGCAGACTTCTAAGATGTTATCGCATCTTGGGATTTCGGAGTTCGCTTTAGGCAGTAGACCCTCAGTCCACGCCATTCATCTCCCGAAGGCAGGTGCTGACAGCGATGACGCGGCGAGATGGTGGAGCTTCTCAGCTTCAAGGGTCTCGACTTTTGATAGGGCTGAATGCTAACTTCGCTTTAAGCCACCAGGTGCAAAAACACCGTCTTCCTTCGACGTATAAGACCATTAGCTCTCCACCAAGCAGCAAGTCTCCATTGTTTCCCCCAGCATGATTGAAGGCTCTTGGATCTGCTTTGTGACTCTACAAGAACTGCCTTCGCTCAAGTGGAAGCATGCGTCCTGTTATCCATGTACGTGCCATGCGCTCCTAGCTTCTCTCGTTTCCCTTCCTTCATCTAGACATAGGGCATCTATCCTTATCGTCAATGCTCGAACTGCTCCCATCAGTATATTGATCATTAAATGGTGCCCAGAGAAAACAAGGCAGTCTTTTTTCGCTAGCAGTACCTTCTTCTCCATGGTTTTACTGTTAGATAGATACTGCATACATCAAGCGACCAAGGACCTCGCTTCCTTGCACGTTAAGGGCAAGATAAATTTCATGTTTTCGGCCGGGGGACACCCTAGGCCAGCCCCCCTGAGTCAGCCTTTAAAGTGTGAGTATCATCTCATTAGGTGCTTATACTGTAGGGCGGCGCCAGGGCCTCGTTCTAAAACCCTTCCAGGGTAGGGTGAACTTCTTCTTGTCCTTGACATGCCTAGGTCTCTTTCCCGGCTCGGGTCCACGATCTCGATATAGGCTTGAAGCTCTATCGCTAGAAATCAGGAGACATTCAAGCTCTACAGATGGTCTCTTTGGCAAGGCTTCCAATACAGATATCTTCAATTGGTAATGATTAAGAATCTAACAGTACCACAATCGCGCTCTCCCACCCTCTCGTAAAGAACACAAGACACATCGTCAAAGCGAAAGCACTAACGAAAGCTATGCATCGTTTGACTTTGTTGCCAGCGATACCTCGGAGCCCTGACGAGTCATGCATCGATGACCTTGAGACCGACAGCTGGAAAACCTAATCGCTAGTAGAATTGCATGGTATCAGCAGCCATAAACAGGGTCCTGTCGACTCACCAGAGTACAGCGGGATCATAAGCTCGGCTCCTGGCGTAGACCCGGGAAGCGCAGTAATGGGATATATTCCATCGACGGTATCAGTCAAAACGCAAATCATGGAGAGCAACACGACCACTGACAGTCCCCGACAAACACAAGCGAGCAACCATCAGTCATTTTCTGGGCCCGAAACTCCACAGCACCGTAAGTAGGCCCCACGACTAGGTCACGGAATACCAATCTCTTAGGATGAAGCGAGCGATCGGTTGGATAAGGCCAGGCGGCCACTCACCGATCGCTATTCCTCAACATACCGTTGCTCAACGTAAGCACCGTAGCGTCTGAACTCCCAGTGTCGAGGAGTCTGGTCTTGAACGGTAGTTATCGCCGCCTGTTGTGTTGACAAGGAGGGGAAACTTGGCATCGATGCTGATGGTGAACGATCCCGGGAGCGACCGCTCGTCGTCGTCGTCGTCAGAGGTTTTGGGGTTAAAAACAATTTGGCTGGATGTTGCACTAGTCTGCTTTGTGAGAACGTTGTTGACGCCGTTTTGAATCGTATCTATGCTGAAAGGTTGATTTGCGGTATCGGTGGAGGCATCTGTGGCAGTCATATTAATGGTGATGCGCATTTTTGGCTCGGGTAGAGCTACTGAGAGTGATGTGGTGGTGATGGCGCTAAGCGCGAGGAAGCTGGTGATAGACTTCATTATGTTTGCTATTTCTGATTATCATTTAGCTGTTGAGTTTTTCAAGACAGAAGGATCTGGAAACGACGGGTGAATATATACGTTGATTGTTATAGCTAGCAAAGCTTTGACAACCCGAAGAGATATTCGATGGAATTATTCGGCCAATAGTTCTCTTCAATATGATTCGTCCATAACTTCCCCCTTCGATGGGCTGATCATGCAGGGACTCATTAAATCTACGTGCAACGGCGGGAAAGGCATTCATATCCCAGCCTTTGACGAGTGAACTCCCTCGGTCGATGTTCTCATTCGTTTGGAACTCAACAACTTCCCCAAATTCGCTGTATACCTAGATATGCACCCCTCATCGACGCCGTAGAGAAGGTTTAGAGCACTTTAGCGTCAATACTTAAATCACACCCAAGGACTGGGACTCTTAGCTTTCATTAGACCTTCAGTCAGACACGTCTATACTACTCAACTGCAACCAGGGCCATAGCGCTCGATGAACTAGCGTTAGTCTCACTTTATGATGGACTTGATGGACTGAAGGTCCGAGCCACAGTGGAAGTATCTGATGCGTAGGAGCGCGGAGTTGAAGGCATTACTGTTGCAGGTGTGAGTGCATGAACAACAGTTGAATCGGTGAATGCTAAGAAAGACGTCCATGGAGTATGCAATATGACGAAGATCAAATCGGAGGCACATGTACATCATGAGGGTAAAGAATGCAAAAACATTTTGAGGAAAATATGGGGTATCCCATTGGCGGAGCTTTTGAGTGTTCAGTTAGCCCCGATCAACCCCACGTCACAATTCTCTTCAAAAAGTCCTCTCATAAAATATATTTCATACATATTCGTTTCCGTTCATCCAACCCAACTGCTTCCACATGTTCAATTTATCCCACTCCTTTGTAAAATTGTGGATCTTTCCATCTTTGACTTCAAATATTGCAGCAGCTGTCCACTTGGCCTTCCGTCCACTCGGTTCTATTCCATTATGAGGTTCCCCGCAGTGGCTACCCTCAGCACTATATCTCAGTAGGACGTGCCTATCCTTCGCGAAGACGATGTCATATGAAGTGATGTGCAGGTCGGCAATGGCAGACATGACGTGTGCATGAGAATCAGCATAATCGAGGGGCGTATGGCAGGTAGGAAAGGTTGTGGGTGCGGTGAAGGTAGAGTCGGATGTGCAGAGGTGAGAGACTGAGGAGCGGCCCTTGTTATTCTTTGGAGAGTAGGCAGTGGACATGTAGTCTAGGACGACAGCGATGTTGCTCTTGGCATTCTTTGTTAGAATAGGTGGCCTCCAGAAAACGAGGAGCAAGAGTGTACCTTTTCTTCATCAGTCTGAGCCGTAGAAACCTTGATTGGGGGTTGTTCGTTGGACATGATAGCTGCGTTTATACAGGCTCAACTATTGAGACGTGTAGTTACAGCTCACTTTCCGTAGCATACACCAAGTGACGGTCATATGTTACGTCACAGCACCGACAAGGCGGGAGCCGAATTCCCATGAAACACCTTTCAAACTTCTCCATGTCTTACACCATATGCGCAATTGCTCTTGCTTTCGAAACGTATCAAATCTTTGTCGCCACTACAATTCGCTGACGCTTTAGAACGTCATATGCTGAGAACGCTCATTTCAAGTCAGCGGAATTTTGACCAATCTGAATGCTCTGCAGACCAAAGACGATTAGTGGTTTGACGTATTTGATCACCTTGGCAAGCATCGTCAAGACATG
Organism: Stereocaulon alpinum; assembly: GCA_018257865.1. Classification (NCBI taxonomy): domain Eukaryota; kingdom Fungi; phylum Ascomycota; class Lecanoromycetes; order Lecanorales; family Stereocaulaceae; genus Stereocaulon; species Stereocaulon alpinum. The sequence goes on along the minus strand of JAEUBA010000002.1, from coordinate 831,943 downwards.
ATCTGAGTGGCGATCTCCGGCAGCTGGTGCCTTCTCCTCCGCAAAGTTTCGTATACATAGGTATGCTTTGTGAGGCCTCGAAGTCTCTCGCGGCAACCCCACACTATGCCTCAGACCTCGACAGACATTCGACATGTGATTGGCGGACGTCAAGCGCTTACCTACCGTAGCAACGGGTGATTGTCTCGATGGTGCAAGGCCAACCGGGAGAGGTCGGGGAGACTAACTAAAGTGACCGAGATGATTAAAATCTGGACTGAGTAGTAGGAAGCATTGCAGTACTACTGTATTCGTATTTAGGACGTTTTAAGGCTTCAAATTCGAAGAACATAGTTCTATTGATATCCTGATGTTTATCAAGTTTGCTGTGGTAGGGGGTGCGACAAGAAAAAACATGCCAAGCTTTCGCAAGAGTCTTGAAATTACTAAATAGCTTCAAAGTCCATCAGCAACGTGACATCTTCTTCCCCACACTCGTGGCAGATGATACGTTTTGGTCGCGCACAACCGTCTCTTGGATCCATACTTGCTTGATTTGTGAGCCGTGGTACGAGTTATAGTGTGGCTCGTGCGGGGTGGTTATGAAACCTGAACAGCTTTAGATATGTCGCTAAGCCAACGCATTCCTACTATGCCTTCCACCTTATTGTTCCTTTGTTACGGCTGTACGGTGAAACGCTTTCGAAGGATTCCCGCAATGTTTTCAGGACCTGCATTTTGCCCCTTTGCCTCAGCTTCCTTCCGTTGCTGAAAAGGTGTCCCGTTTCCGGATATGGATATTAGGATATCAGATGCTCCTGCCTGTGACTCGTGCTTGCTTTTCCTGCTGACGCAAGCCTCATGTACCCGCACTCTCTCTTACTCTAGGCTGCACAATGACTCAACCTGACATGGCTGACAAACGAAATAATAGAAATCTTCGTCTGAGCTTCGCTCCGCTCCGCATTCCCCCTCCTCTAAGCAGCATGCCTCGATCTGCCTCCTCGCACATCACTTCGGGAAGAACAGAAGATGACGGCGATGACAGAGAAGAAGACGACAACATCGTTTCTCAACAAGCGAGTTTCTTATTACCTTCTCCGACTGCAGCTCGCCGGCTCCACTCGGCAAGAGCCTCGGACGTTGACCTCCGAAGTCGGATTCCCTCTCGGCTACACTCAGCTTCTGACGAACGTTCTAGCCTCCTGGGATTTGGCGTTGGTCCGAACAGAAGCTATACGGAACCCAACACTTCGAAACCTCGCTTCTCTCGAACTACAAGTCAAGGCAGCCTTCGAATACCCAAGAATCACAGCAGGGCGAGCTCATGGGGCCTTCGTCTAGTAACTGCACTCGGCTCGGGAAGGAGGTTCACCTCAAACGGGATGGATGAGTCCAAGGTCTCTATATTCATAGACGAGCGGGTTTGGTATGATCAATTTACATCTACGGATTGGGTCCACGACAGTATTGCCGACGCTTTTCGAGTCCGCGATCTAAGATCACGGAAGGACCTCCGAGGTCGCATATACGCTTGGTTCGACGGCGCTCAAGGCTGGATACTCGTGGCTCTTATCGGATGCATTACAGCCTGCATTGCCTACTTTGTCAATGTTACGGAAACGTCAATCTTTGATATCAAAGAGGGTCATTGCAAAGAAGGGTGGTACTTCAGCAAACGAAAATGTTGTCATGGGCAGGAGCACTGTCCCTCCTGGGTAACCTGGGGACAGCGTCTGAACCTCACTGGTATTGAGGAGAAGTGGGTCGACTTCGCCTTTTACCTTTTCTTTATGGTCTCATTCGCTGTGTTAGCTTGCTCCCTTACTTTGCTCACAAAGACCGAAGTACCTTCGTCGTTTTCACTATCCACGCTGGACGAAAATTTGGCTGCTCATAAATGCAAGCAACGGAGTGAACATGATGACAAGGGCGGCATGAGTCCGACAGATCCAACAGGCAGCGAGCCAAAATCGTCGACCATGGTATACTACCCAGCCGCAGGCAGTGGCGTGGCCGAAGTCAAAGTCATCCTCAGTGGCTTCGTGGTGCACGGCTACCTGGGTGTTCGAACCCTTGTTGTCAAGACACTGGCACTCATCCTTAGCGTCGCCTCCGGACTCAGTCTTGGTAAAGAGGGTCCCTATGTGCATATTGCCACCTGCGTAGGGAATGTCGCTTGTAGATTGTTCTCGAAGTACAACCACAATGATGGGAAGCGACGAGAGGTCCTTAGCGCTAGTGCTGCTAGCGGAGTCGGTGTTGCATTCGGCGCCCCTATTGGAGGGGTGCTGTTCAGTCTGGAGGAGGTCAGCTACTATTTCCCACCGAAGACACTTTTCAGAACATTCTTCTGCTGCATAGCAGCCGCGTTGTCGCTCAAATTTCTTGACCCTTATGGCACCGGAAAGATTGTCATCTTTGAGGTTCGCTATATATCAGACTGGAAGTCATTTGAAATGGTTGCATTCATCCTCCTCGGCGTAATGGGAGGCGCACTTGGTGCGATGTTCATCAAAGCGTCCCGAATATGGGCACGTACTTTCCGACGTATTCCTGCGATTAAGAGGTGGCCTGTCCTTGAGGTTACACTGGTGGCACTTATTACAGGGCTAGCCAGTTTTTGGAATCGCTACACCAAGCTCGCGGTTACTGAGCTTCTATTCGAGTTGGCCAGCCCATGCGAGGACAATGTGTCCGGTCTTTGTCCGCAAGGGGGAGCCGAGATTCTCGCAGTTATTCGCTACCTCTGCATTGCCTTTGTCGTCAAAAGCATTCTCACCACTATCACTTTTGGTATCAAGGTGCCTGCAGGGATATACGTTCCGTCTATGGTAGTTGGGGGCTTGATGGGACGGATCGTTGGCCATCTTGTTCAATATCTGGTTTACATGCATCCGGATTACGCGATATTCAGCAGCTGCCCCAAAGGCGGAGGGCTGGAAAGCTGTGTCACTCCAGGAGTTTACGCTCTAGTTGCCGCAGGAGCTACAATGTGCGGTGTGACCAGGCTGTCAGTGACCCTCGCTGTCATCCTTTTCGAGCTTACCGGCAGCTTGGACCACGTCCTCCCCTTCTCTCTGTCAGTACTAGTAGCCAAATGGACGGCAGACGCCATCGAACCTCTAAGCATCTACGACCTACTTACAGACATGAACTCCTACCCACTACTCGATAACAAGCTGCGTCCAATTTTCACCACCGACCTCAGCAGCATTACTCCCAAAGTTCGGTCTCACCGTATCATCGATATTTCCAATTCCCCTCTCGTCTCCGCCCAAGCTCTCCGCCGCAAGTTAGATCTTCTACACAACGCTGGCGAAATCGACGGCGGTCTTCCCGTCATCCGCCACGGCGTGCTTGTGGGTCTCATACCAGCCCCAGATCTAGAGTTCGCTCTTGATAAGCTAGACGACGAAGACCAATCGCTTTGCTTGATGGCCACAAACGTTCCTTGGCACGAAAATATCGAGGATGATGATGACGAGCAAGAACATGACCCTACGGATTTCACCCCCTATATTGACCCGGCACCGGTGGCGCTGGACATCCATTCGCCGATGGACCTGGTGTTTCAGTGTTTCGTCAAGTTGGGGTTAAGGTATATATGCGTACTCCGCGATGGGCAGTATGCGGGATTGGTACATAAGAAGGCTTTTGTAAAATATATCAAAGAGCTTGAGGAGCAGGGGATGACGGATCCATCGTGATTGAACGCATCGTCTTTCGAGCTCACAGTGGGTGCTTGTACCGTACTTTCGCGTTTCGCATTGGAGGAGTGAGTCATCGCGAAATCGAACTCTTTGTGCAATGTATATGTATATGTATCTAGATCTTGGGAGGCAGTCTGATGCTCGTTAGAGGTCGGCATGGTTTTGGTAGAGTAGCGTTGTTATATGTAGAGAGATATCAGCCGTGCTTGGTATCCTTTTATTCCTGGTCTGTTACTCTTCGATTCTACATCTTTGGGGTGTTCTTGAGCGCTACTTGCTGTTTCTTTCTATGTGATAAGAGTTGGCATTGCTCGCATAAGATCCCTCCGGTGAGGCGGTCTTGTTGGTAGACGTTTTTGACGCTTGTTTCGGGTTTGAGTGCTGTGTTTGTGAAGTTCTTGGTTTGTGCGAGTTGAATATGTTGGTTTTGTGCTGACTGTTGAGCTGGGAATCTACCAATTATGTGCTCCGGGAAGTCATGATGTGTGGTTTCGTCCACTTTTGGGGAATAGAAGCTATTTGTTTTCGACTTTCCTGGTTCAGACATCGTTCGCTTCACTTTGTGCCGTGGAGTCGGTACTTGGGTTGATTACTTTCGGCGCTGTCAAGACAGAGATGAGTGGAGCAATGATCATGAACGCATGAGATCATTCTTTTGCTAGCATTGAGTGAGCCGTGTAGCAGCTATCTTCTATATTCCATCATCGCGCATTCTCAGCACTCAACTCGGCACTAATACCCCCCTTATCCCTCTTCTTCGCATCAGCTTCCAAAGCCCTATCAAGCTCCTTCCCCAACTCCCTCACTTTCTCCACTGCCACATCCACAGCCCTCAACAACACCAACGCATCAACTTCTCCTCCTCCTCCCTTCTGCAATAAACATACTTCGCCCTGCGGATTCGCTGCTACTACTACCTCGCCTTCTGAACATTGTTGTTCCTGGAGAGTCGCATCGATTATCATTTTCTCGCCGGATTCGAAGTAGTTGAGGGCTATGCATAGGGGGTGGTGGAGGAGGGCTAGGGGTATGGGGTCGCGCTCGAGGGGGGTGTAGACTGTTAGTTCGCCGCCTTTTATGCTGGTTTCCGGGATCCGGTAGTGCCGCAGGGCGGCTAGGGTGGCGAGGCTGGTGGCTGTTATGAGGTTGCCGGCGTGGGAGAGGACGTGGATGTCGGCGCGGAGGGACCAGACCTGGGTTTTTGTGTTAGTATGGGGTTGTAGTTCTGCTAGTGATGGGGTCGTACTTTTTGCCCGGCTACGAGGCATAGGGATTCTGTTGATATGGCTTGCGAGCGGCGGAGAGCGGTTTCTAGGATGCGGGAGAGGTGGGTTTCGAGATCTGATTGGCTGCGGAGGAGAGGTGGTGTTAGCGCTGCAATCAGTAAATGGTGGGGTGTTGGAGCTGAGGAGAGGGTGTCTTACCCATAGCGAAGAGGTGGGTGGGGTCTTACCGGCCGACCTCGAAGGCGGGGGATGCGAGAGGTGAGAGCTCTGTTGTGATGGTGAAGACTCCGTCGAACTTTCTGTCGGGGTAGGGTGCTGTTATGCTAGCCGAGATGCGTGTCAAGACTCTATGAATCAATCTTAGCTAAGGTGTTGCAACTATAAACTCATATAATTGTGGGTACCTCGTTTTGCCCAATTGTACGTCTGCAAGGCCATAGTCGTCGCCGAAGAAGATCTCTATGTCGCGAAACGCATCAAGAGCACGACCGTCTAAGCGAATGTTTTCTTCGAGAGCTTGGAGTATGAAGGCCCTCTCATTGATCGAGGGTTCTGCCTCTCGAGGCATGACTGCGCTGTTTGTTGACTTGCAATAGCGAAATATCGGATGTCTTAGCCCGATATGCGAGCTCAGAACGCCGAGTTTTGCCGAGCGTTATGAGGCTGTAACTAGCTTCCGCCCTTCGTGGTGCTACAACGCGTGAAACACACGATTGGTCGTTTGCAATCCGCTCCGTATAACCATCTTGGCACATCTTGGCGATTGGAAAGCGGAGCGAATGCCCATGCGCATCCAATCTCGCATTCTTATTGACTTGCATTTGCCGGCAAATAGGTCATCTTCCAAGACTTGACACGCAACATGGGACAAATCCCAGTCATTCCCTGCCTATTCCCTGCGTCCTCTTCCCTGTATCTAACATTATTGCGTGAGTACGTTGCAACGGGCGCCATACCAAGGTGTCTGGACGTTCCACCAAGACCGCTTCCTGCCGTCATCGGTAAAACAATTAAGCCCGAAGATTGGCAAAGGATTGGCAGAACACTTGGCCTACGGGTTCCACGTCCACCGACATTACGCGGAAAATCACCATGACTCCGCTCTCCGGGCAATAATACCGAACACCTGCAACACTTTCATTATTGACGACTGTCTTTACAATATAACCCCATCACCAGTATGTCGCCAAATCCAACAGCGTTACATCCCCCCTGCCCTGATACAGGATCGTGACCTAATGACAGCAAATGGCTGCTTACAGGCTTTACAGCGAAGACTTCGGTTCCGCGACGTACATACAGCATCCCATTCCTATCCAGACTTCCTCTACGATGCCGCACCTGCTTTCCCAATCTGATTGCAAAACAACTCTCGCCGCGCCTTATTATAGCCCAAGCATCGAGCGAAAGTAGTTGGTCGCGTGACCTTGTTCAAACTTTTCTATTGGGACTCCACTGTGTGCATACAGCATCTCTAAGAGTCGAGTCCACTATCTAACATGGACGCAAACCTTACACTCAGTGGGGTGCCTCCGCAATGGAACAGCAAGCCGATGTTTCATCTTCCACCTTGGGGAGAGCCTCTGGTTCGTCCACGTGCAACTGGGAATCGATTCGTGACTGACCCTTCCTCCAGATTGTGTTGTCTATTCTTGGTGGAGCTATGCTTCTTACAAGAAGACGGAACTTCCACATATTTGGGAAGAGAAAAGAAGGCTACCACGATTCTCTTCTTGGTTCAGACTCTGGGACCTTATCAGACAACTTATTAGCCCATGATGTTGACAACGACGACGATTCACAAGATAACCTCTCAGCTTCGAAGCACGTTCCCAAGAAACGGAAATGCTGCGGAATGCATGTCTATACGCCCAATTCTTCACGCTTCGCAGATCATTTACACAGCCGCATACTACAAAAATTTCCCTTCCTCGTCGAAATGTTTTACTGGATAATCACATACCTCTTCTACCGTATGACAAAAGTCATTTCCACGCGGATTTTCACAACTTCAATAATAGACGTTGCGCAGGCGCATGGTTTGGCTATATTGGATTTCGAGCAGTTCAGCTGGGCGAGCTTCCTGTTTCCTATCACAGAGTATGATGTGCAGCAGTGGTTCATGGATGGTCATCAAACGGCGTTAACTGTGCTCAATCGCGCCTATGCTCTGATCCACATCCCTGGGACTGTAGGGTACGTTACGTCCCCAATATCCCCTGTCAATCTTCTATACGCTCCAATTAAACCTTCCATAGCTTCATCGCATGGTACTACTACATCGCGCCCTCACATTCCACGTTCGCCACAATACGGCGCACCCTTACTCTAACCAACCTCTTTGCTTTCCTAACATTTACCCTTTACCCCTGCATGCCGCCGCGGCTGCTTCCCCCGGAATACGGCTTCCTCGATTCCGTCCGCCACGATAAAGCGACCTCTATCTGGATGAGCGGAGACTTCGTCAACTCACTCGCGGCAATGCCAAGTATGCATTTCGGCTACGCCTTCGTCATTGGCTGTACCATGATACACCACGCTGGTATCTTTCGAAGAACCTTGGAGATAGGCGAGACTAAGAAAGGGGTCCGAGGCAAAACATTCTACTGTTTCATTGGGATAGGGTATCCCTCTATGATTCTCATTACGATCGTCGCGACGGCGAATCATTACTGGATGGACGCGCTCATGGCCACGATTGTGGCTGGCGTGGCTTATCTGTGCAACAGCTTTATCCTGACGTTATTACCGCTGGAGGATCTACTACTTTGGGTCCTAAGGCTCGAGAAACCGATTCCGAGCACCGGGGAGCGCTTTAGGCAGAGTGGTGGTGGGAGAACACAACAGACGTGACGGGCGAGTCTCGTAAAGGCTCGACAAAGGCCCTCCGACCAAGTCTCCACAGCGCCAAAAGAGATTTCGAGGTACCCCCGAACGGCCCCAGAGCCACCCGCACAACCTCAACCTTTTAGGCACTTGTTACGCCTATACAAAACGCGGCTCCTCGCCTTCTATCCGGCCAACTGATCTCTGGAGTATACTGTGGACCTACCATTCTACTTTTTGAGCTAGAAGCAGATCAATCCCTCAATCCTGTTGATAGTGAAGCGCTTTCCTACGGCTCTACTCATACGAACCCCGGCAGCGTCATCCATGAAATCTGTCCCAAATTTTCGGCACGGAGGGAGGACACTAAGTGCTGTGCGAGCAGCTGTTATTCATGTATCTTGTTAGCGACGACATAGCATGGCGTTGAACATCACGGCGTCTGGGTCTGGGTGTGGTTCTGTAGCGAAGGATTAGTTTGAGCGATATCAATCTGTATATTGGGTATTTAGCGAGCGGGTGTGTGTCGATGGATAGCTTTTATACCCAAGTATCTAAGTATTCGAAGCGACGTATTTGGGCTTTCAGGATTTTGGTGTGAAGAATCGTGTGGATACAGTCAAGATATTGGTATTTGGCGCAGCTTATGCAGCTTCTATGATGTTTATCTTTCGTATTTCTATAATTTTAGTATATAGAGTCGTGATTGCTTTTGGTAGTCAAGTACATTATCAGCAAAGGAAGGATTTTCCGCTCGCCGATTCCATACACGCCACAGCAATAATTTTCCGAATGGCAGAACAACGAGGCCCCAAAGTGCTCTCTATGTCGCAGTTGCTACAAGATTTTCGCCCGTCTACATGCTCGTATAGATTCCCCAAGTGCGTAGATTCGATATCAGATAGTAGAAGCTGTATCGCTGGACGTCGCTCTCACCATAAAATGAGACACTCAGATCCTCCACATCATCTCCAACAAATCATAACCCCCTCAAACCCCCCTCTGCCTCTTCCTCGCACTCCCCACTTTCCCCCCACCAACCCCCTCCCCCTCCTCAACCTTCCTCCTCCTCTCCTCCCTCTTTTCCTCAGCATCCAGCACAAAACTCAGCACATCAAACGCAAACTCCGGAAACTCCAAACACATCTGCCTGAAACTCCCTTCCGTCTCATGTCTCAAGACATGAGACCGCTGGCCCCAGAATGAGGCGACGGGTTTGCGGATCGTGACGTCTTCGCGCTTTGTGTGCGCGTATACGTAGCGCGCGTAGGTGATTTCTGCTACTGCTGTGGAATTGATGAGGTGGATTTTACTATGGCTTAGGGTTTTGAGAGCAGGGAGGCCGAGTTTCTCAGCTAGCGTGTAGACTTTTGCGTGTTTTAGGAGCTGGGTGCCTGTGGAGTCTATAGCGTCTGCGGCAGGGTCGGGCTGTAGAGCGCCCGAGGGGAGTTTGTGCGGGAAGTATTCGCCGGTGTAGAGGTATTCGAGGAAGCAGGATGTTGCTTCGAGGTCGGAGTCTGGGAGGGATAGGGAGCGTTTGGGGGTGGGGGAGTCGGGGGATATGGCGGTGTGGAAGTAGGGGGATTTTAGGAGGAGGGTTTCGTGGGCGAAGAGGGTTGTGGGGGTTGTGGGGGGGCCGATTAGGAGGGTTATTATGGGGGATTTTAGGTAGCTGGTGGGTGTTTTAGCTGGCGGTTTTGGGGGGAGTCAATTGAGTAGAATGGGGGGCTTACTCGACAAATGTGGCTCGCGGGGCAGGCGTCTCGATTGGGGGCTCTTCATCGACTTCGTCGCCTGGCGCATCTGCGTCTATGCCTGTTTCTGCTACTTCGACAACGTCGTCGCCAGCCATGTCCATATCGCCGGCTTCATCTGCTGTGCCGGATGCGATGCGGACTTCAGGTTCCGCCATTGCTGGAATATTGCTTGGTTTCCGATACGATTGTGACACAGGTTATTGTTAATTCTTATGCAGGGAAATGACTTGCTCAATTGATGCAAAAGTCGCTATATATATTCACTGACAGAACTAATCTATCATGTTAATGGTCAGAGAGTTATAGTGACAGAGGAAAGGAGAGTGGTTGGCGAAGCAATTGTACTGAATCGAAAAGAGAAGGCTGGAAGGGGGAAGGCAGCTCTAGCTGTATGAGATCTCGCGCTAGTCAACGGCTTTCTCCCGCGGTCTTGGCGCTCTACTGCGGAACTTTTGCGGGCAGGTGGAGCATCATGGCGGGGAAGAACTTCGGAGTCGACTTTCTTCTTTTCTACCTCTGCAACAAGCACATTGTTTATTTACTTTTTCTGGTGGTTTTACATAACAAGAGCATTCACCCAACATGGCACGACCTCGAAGATTCCGTGAGTACCTTCCACTTTGAAGCCTGAATGAGTGCTGCTCACCATACCCCCCACCAGCGAATCCCGCTCTTTTGTACGGCCGCCCACTCCACCACCCCATTGACTCGAGCTCACCACAACAACAGCATTTGCGACATCCAAGAGAAATTCCGCCCCGCAATCCATGAATATCCCAAAGTGTCCGGCCCACCCCTCCCTCCCCACAAGCAACAATCCACTAACACCCCCCTCCCAGCATTTCAACAGCGCAAAAACTAATCCGCGCCTGCACCACCCTCCGAATACCCATCTACGCTACCACACAATCCTCCTCCCGCCTCGGTCCTATATGTAGCGAACTAACCGCCGCAACCCCCAACAACTCCCTCTTCACAATCGACAAAACCGCCTTCTCGATGCTAGTGCCCGACCTCCGTTTCGCCATGCAGAGTAACAGTCCAAACAATGAGCCATATCAGGTAGCGATTGTGGGGATAGAAACGCATATCTGTGTGACGCAGACGGCGTTGGATTTGTTAAGTGAGGGGCATAGGGTGTATGTACTTGTGGATGGGGTTAGTAGTTGTAATGCTGGGGAGAGGGCGGTGGCGTTGGAGAGGCTGAGGGCGGAGGGCGCGATTGTGACTAGTAGTGAGGGGTGGTTGTATGAGTGTATGGGAGATGCGGGGATCCCCGAGTAGGTTTCTTGCTTCTTTCTTCTGGGGATGTGGCTAACGGTCTTGTATGTAGGTTTAAAACGATTGCAGGATTGGTTAAGGAGACGAAGGAGAGTACGAAGGATGCGGTGCAGACGTTGTGTAAGATGTGAGGAACGAAATACGATGCGTAGACGCGTGCATTATATGAGGAGACTGAATAGACGGGACGAGCTTAACTTTGAATTCTCTGAGTTCCTGCATGTGAGTAACACTGCATGAAGGTAATGTACATATTATTGCACAAGGATAGCAAGCCTGCCAAGAAGCATTGACCCTGAGCCAGAGCCCCCGCCTAGAATGGGAAACGAAAAGGCTTCAATCAGTCGTCGTAGAAGACTGCTTCTGCTGGTTTGAGTTCATCCAGCTGAAAGCTGACGCTCCACCTATTGGGTTGGATGTCCTGGGCTTGGCTGAGAGGGGCGCTTTGGCGTCAGAGGAAGATCTTCGATCCGTATCGAGTCGCTGGTTCTCATCATTTGGCTTACCAGAATCTCCAAAGCGCGAAGGAGCGGCGTCGAATCCGACCGGCTGTTGAGCAGAGCTCGTACGAGACGTGTTCACGCGCGATGGTCTGAGCACTTTCATGCCCCTACCTCGGCCAGCACGCTGGTATCCAGAAGAACTTGTGTTCAATGTTGAATCTGCCCGAGTACCTGAGGTAGAATCTCGTCTCCATGCACCAGAGGGACCCCAGACACCTCCACTTTCAGTCCTTGTAGGGGTATCGGTCGTGGTACCATTCGTCAAGCTCTCCGAATCCCTGAGTTCGGTACTGATTTTTGTCGAAGAAGTAATTTCGCTCGAATTGGAGACCACCGAAGTCTTTCTTCCTTGCCCTATTACTGAAGGGGAAGAGGTTGCAGACGGACCCATCGCACCTGTTGACGATTGCAGCTTCAGCTCCTCTGACCGTTCGTCTGGCTTTTGACTTGACTGCTCCACATTCACATCCTTTGCCTTCCCATTACCTGCGGCACACTCGCTCGGGTGACCAGAGACATCTGCCACAGAGGATTCAAGAGAGCTACCAGTCATGTTTGTGGTTTGCAGATTCTGGAAGAGGGTTGCATTTTCGGGACGCACCAAAGGGACAGAAACCTTGTTGCGGTCATCGTCAAACATGGTGAGACGATCCAGGGAGAAGTGAATATCAGCATTGCGGGTGCGGAGAACGTCGCAGCCAAGTAAGATCTGAATCGCGTCCTCGGGACACTGTACGTCTGGCACGAAAAACGTAGTTGTAAGAGTTGGTAACGTTGGTGCAGGACTACTTGAGCGTGCTGAAGACTGTTGAATGATAGCTTCAGGAAGGTAGACTGGGAGCTTGATGATTCGCTGCCCCTCACGATCCGTTGTAATCTGATCCTGATATCCCAGGCGAGATATTAGACCGATGTCCAAGGTTGACTTGTAAGACCCAGTGCAGACCGCAGCGTAGAGCAATGACTCATTCGAGAAGTGGGCATGAAGCCAGCAGCGGATGATTGATGGCACCGGACCTAGAATGAACAAGCCAGGAGGAGGGCCAATCGGAACAAAGGGAGGCACAGTAGCTGATAGCGGACGGTGCTCGAAACCGAAACTGCTTGCTCGAGCCGAATGAGTGGAACTTTGCCTGCCGTCTGATCTATGCGAAGAAGAGCGTTCAGTCATTGGATGGCTTCCAAATGCACTTCCAGTCCTCGTTGGGAGTATTTCCGTTGATGATCGAGGACCTTGACCGAAATGACCGTGCATAGCGCTTTCATCAAAGCGAACGCTATTGGCTCTAGAGGCGCCTCGTCTAGGTTCGTCATCCGTATCTAAATGTAAGCTTCCAAGCATAGTGCTGGACTCTTGATCGAAGTTCTTGAAGGCTTCTGCAGCAGGATTGTAGCCTTGTTCTGTAGTATGACTTGTTAGCAGCTGCTCTCCAACCATCACAGAGGATTAAGTACCTTGCTGGGGAGTCCCGTTAAGGATGCCAGGATACGGCGACTGGTTTCCACTCCATGGGGACTTCCGAAAAGTGTCGCTATCTTGACGTTGCTCGAGACGCATCAGTCGGTCAGCATGCTCTGCTTGCGTTGCGTATACGTTCCTCATCTCGTTCTGCAAGCGCCAGAGATCGTCTTTAGAGGCAAGTCCGGACTGCGGATCCATCCCCAAGGGCCTTGGGCGGAACAGCTGGGCCACCACTTGCAGTGATGAGCGTCGTCGTGATCATCTATGCAGTGTCCAATCCGTAGCTATGTATGTTAATCCAATGTTACTTGACTAGCTCTTGTGTAAGAAGATCGATGTGTTGAATGTGAATCGTGGGCGCAACTCCTCCAGCTCCTCCCTCCTCCCGAATGCGCCAGCGGCGAAAAGCCGTTGAATACCCTGTGTAGGTGATTAGTCCGTATCCTTGAAAACCATTGGAGGAACCTGCCTCCGACCTAGCCTCTGCGTTCCGTTTGTAGGTTCGGCTATTGTATTGACCTTGGTACTCTGCGGCCCGGATGAATGTTTGCAGGTCCCAGCTGTAGATCGAGTATTGTGAATTGTGGCTTAGTCACAGATGTTCACTGAATGGATCAGGGAAGTATCAGGCTTTGTTGAAATGAATGGGCGTTATGTGCGGCGACTACTGCATCGAAGATGGTCTGAAAGAAGGCTGATGTAACTGTGTTGGGCGAGGCGGCAACACAGAACTCGGGAACAGAAGGTTGAAGGTATTTGTGTCCTTGACTGTCCCTAGACTAATAGTGGGATTGGTCAGTGATGGTGAAGATTCAGGACGTTGGTTGTAAGAGACGATCTGGTAAGGAACCATAGATCTACGGTGAACGACAAGCGCTGATGTAAATCTTGGGCTTAATTCCTAGCGGACCAGCTTGACGGGGTTTCGCTTCTTCAGTACCGTAAGTTAACGCGTCGACTTTTTCGATTTTAATAAGTTAATCAGGCCAATAATGACCATCTTGTATTATTATTTATGCAGCTATGATGCATTGATGCACAGTGAAGTATCTACCTTAAGGTACCTTAAGGTAGCTGCTGCCTTGCGGCGTTGCTCTGCTTTGGCCGCTAGAACTAAACTTATGGCCATTGCGGGTCTGGACTTTGCATTATTTATTTGCCCCGCAATAACACTATTTCTGTACATCAGGTGCATAAGTTAATCACTTACCTCTAAGCGCTTTTGTTCCCTCAAACATGCCTTGATACATGCTGCTTCACATTATTGATCTTATTCGAGAGGCTACCTCCAATCTAATTTGACCATGGAATCATGGACTACAAACGCCATTGACTACTTCCTTCGCTAGAGCTGAGAGCTCTTGAGCCAAGGTACGTACCCAATCTCCGTACAAGGCAGGCACAAGGCTGACATGATCTCATCCGTAAGGTACAAAAGACCAACAATCGGCCGTCGCTTCCACATGAACATGCGATTCGCAGCCTTCGCGCGTACAATCCTGCCCAGGACCCGTGGTCGCTTCTCAGGGCCACTTCACTTCTATCGGGTTCGAGATCAGAGCTCTTAAAGTGCTCTCTATAAGGCGGCTTACGAGAAAGACAACAGTCAAGGCATGCATACGCCGGATGAGAGTGTCACCAGATCGAGCTCAGCGTCGGCAACACCTGAGCTTCCACGGCCTCCATCCCCTTCCAAGGATGCTGGCATCATCCCTGACAGCAAATTGTCCCAAGCTGAGTCGGACACTATCCCCAATCTCGAAGACCTCGACATCTTCACCCTGAGCGCCATTGCAGCCTTGAAGCTCCTATGCGGGACAATCGAAGGCCTAGTCCGGATCACAGGCGACGTTCCTCCAACACCACCCATCAGTCTCCCCAGTACTCCAAATCTCGGCCTTATCCAGATAGAGAAAGAGAGCGTTGCTCGCCAGAATAGGCGTCGAAGCTCAGGCGTGATAGACAATGCAGACGATGCAGATGGCGTCCCACCACGAGCAAAGACCCCCATCGGCAGCCCCGAGGCCCATCCTACGGAACCTCTGCATATAATTGGATCAAACATGGAGCCCCTGAACATCCAGCATGGTGCCATCACCCGCAAATTCTACTCTAAGAAGCCTCCACCAATCGCCCTAGAAGAATATCTCATGCGCTTACACAAGTACTGTCCAATGTCTACCGCAGTCTATCTCGCCACCAGCCTTTACATACACCGCCTGGCTTTCATTGAAAAGATTATCCCAGTGACAGCTCGCAATGTACACCGCCTCGTACTCGCCGGTCTTCGCGTCGCTATGAAGGCTTTGGAAGATCTCAGCTACCCGCATCGACGCTTTGCTAAAGTGGGGGGTGTGAGCGAACCGGAGCTAGGGAGGTTAGAAGTCAGTTTTTGCTTCCTTACGAATTTTGAATTGAAGGTTGATAAGGAGATGCTTTTAGAGCATGCAAAAGTTATAAGAGATGGCCCATCCATGTATGGAATCTCTGCGAGTTTTCAGCCGAAGATCCCTCCGACGAGGGACAAGCGGACAATAGTCATTGGTCAGCCTAGACCTGCTGTTATCACGGAGACGAAAGCTCCTGCACCAGCATAGTACGTGTTTGAAAATGCATTTGGATACCAATGTTGGGAAGAACCGCCCGCACTTGCAGGCTAGGTTTCTCATATGTAGAATCTGGTTACGGCATTAAGGAGAGTTCATCCCTCCCTAAAATCATTAGCACGAAAAGTGAAGAGCCGCGAGGACGACGGAGCAATAGCATTTGTTCGGCGACACAGCCGCTTAAGCAGTGGCATAAAGCTGATACTGCGAAGACTTCCAACGGGTGTAGAGTTTCCTATCTTGTATGGGTAAGAACGGTCGCAAAAGGAATGTAGGAGACGACAGGAGGCGGACGTAGAAAAGATTAAGACAATGGTTGGACGCTGATCGGCTGTCGTATCGCACGTTGCGCAAGCCTGAAAAGATGACAGACCGAAGGGCGACTGATATCAAAAAAATCAAGCTGGAAGCTGCTACGTGAAGAACAACAATCTTACAAACGATGCACGATGGGTTTTAGATTCACCCATAGCGCTCTTCTTTCGGCCAAGTCAAGTCTAGGTAGGCACCAGTCAGGTTTCTACCCCAACAAGGCAAACGAAACCCCACCAGCAACCATTCATTCAAGTTGTGCTTTCTTGCTGCACATCCAATGAGTCTTCCCTGTCGATCTATCAGCTCGCTTGGTATCGAGTCCCGCTGTGGATTCACTCTACCTGCATGTACTCATAAATGTCTCCGCCATGGTTCTAGAAGCCCTTGCGGCCGTCAGCCTTGCAACCTCGGTTGTACAATTTGTTGATTCCGCCGTGAAGCTGATCTCCAAGGGGAATTAGTACTACAAGAAAGCTGATGGAGATCTCGAAGAAAACACGCAGCTCAGAGCTATTGTTGATAAATTTGAGTAAGCTCGGCGGACGGTTGGTCGACTCAGCAAAGTCTGTCCCATCAGTGGAGCAACTGGACAAGGAAGAAACGGCACTTGTAAGGATTGCTCAGGAGTGTCAACGAGTTTCAAACGACTTCAGTGCTGTGCAAGCATCGTGTAAAGGCAGAATATGAAAGAGTTTTCGTCAGGCTGCGAAGCTCTACTAGTCGATAGAGAACATCGAGCGAACACTAGAGAGGCTTCGCCTCGCAAGGGAGGACTTGGTCATCCATCTCCTTGAAGTCATAAGGAGCAGTCAACCCTAGTAACATCGAACGTATATCTTCCAAGGGCATATCATATCTTACAGCCATCAACAAACATCTGGTGTAGAAAAGCTACTTGGATGCACCAAGGAAACGGAGAAGAATTGTACTCAACACTATCACGAAAGCGTCAGTCCACATCCAGGCCGAGGTCGTGAAGCTGTCAGTGGAACTGTAGGCCGTTCCAGATCAAGAGAGGCAGGACCCGCATGGCCTAAAGATAAAGCGCGCTGACGAAGTAAAGAAAGACATGGTCTATTCAAGAAATGGCACCTCGCAAACAAAGAGTGTCTGATGAGTGTTTCTGATAAATTGTCAGTACTTGCGCTGGAGGAGAAAGAGGAGTATCTGCGCAGTCTAGAAACTTTGTCCAAGCGGGAATAGACGAGCACGAAAGGTTCAGAACATTGAAAGTAAGGGATCAAGAGGGCGGGTTGCAGCTGATACTAGGCATAGTGGACAAAGCTGCAAGTGTGTTCCCCTGGGTCTACTTGGTAGTGTGATTGTTATTGCAGGTTTCCCGTAACGAGGACGGGTGGGATTGTTGGTAGTTTAGGATAAAATGTGGTATTCTAGGAATGGGCAGCAGAACAAGTATGCACATTCGGTTCATTGGAGTAAAATTGGTGTGTATTGCTATCTAAAAGGCACTTTTATTAGGGGGTGAGCAGAGCAGAGCAAGACTCCTAGCAGAGTGGCGACATTTTGAAAGCAAGAACAGCATGAATGACCAGAGTAGAATGGCAATCTTGAAATCTCACAGCCAGTAGATGACCATATCCCTAGGGACGAGGCTACTCCTCCTCAGATTCCTCTTCGTCGCTCTCAGCGTTGTTGAGCCATTCGAGGAAGGGCTCAGCGGCCTTGCGGACCTTTTTGCTTGTGGCCAGGTCGACGTACTTGTGACTCTTCTTGGAGCCCCAGTTCTTGAGCACTTCCTCGGAGATGAGGTCGTTCTGGTAGTAGGTGAGTAAGATCTTGGGGACCTGGGCAATAAGCTTGGGGTGCTCCTTGCCGACGAAGCGTTCGGTTCCGCCGAGGAAGGCCTTTTCGTGCTTCTCGGATGTGATCATCTATCTTGGATTAGCATGTAAGTGATAGAGAGAATGGAACAGGCTGTACAAACCTTTTTGAGCATGCTGGCACGAGTAGGGATCTGTGCGGCGATGTCGTCGTCGAAGACAGTCTGGGCAAGCACAGTCAAAGTCTTGTACTTGGTCTCAACTCCTAATTCCTTGGCTTTGAGGTAGATCTCGACGTCGTCTACATTCTTGACGCCGCCCTTGGTCTCTGCAGTGCTGATGATCCAGCTTCCGAGTTGGTCGTAGGAACTGCTGCCATTGGCTTCACCCTCGCCATCTTCATCGTCATCCAAGGTGACCTTCTTGAAGTCGTCTGGTAGCTCCTGAGCGCGAGCCTTGACAGCTTCCTCGGAGACGTCAACAGTCCACTTGTCATCTTTGCCATCGGTCCCGTTAAGATCCTTGGCTTCGGCATTGATGCGACGGGTGAGCTCGTCATCGCTGCCAGCTTCAAGTGCCAGGTCTTCTCCATCGCCATCGCCATCAACAATGTCGGAGTTGCTGCCATCTGGGCTTGCATGTCCATTTCCATTGGTCTCAGCATCACCATTCTCCTTTGCCTTGGCGCGGCGTGCTTTCTTTTCGGCCTTGTCTTTCTTTCCCTTCTTCGGCTGGTTCTTGAGGATGAAGGAGCTAAGTTTGAGGCGAAGGTCCACATCAGTGTGGCGGCCGCAGGCTTTGCAGTCCAATGTAATGCGTCCATCCTTAATATTGACCTCGGTTTCGGGGTTCTTGCAGTGCCTGCAGAGAACGAACTTGTTGATGAAGCCATCCAAATAGTCCTGGAGCTTGGAAGCTTCATGCGCACCGTTGATGATCCAACGATCGTCGGCAGGATTGGTATTGGTCTGCGCACCAAGCTCGAAACCGAAATACTTTATGACATCTATAGTATTGTTAGTAGGAATACAATCATGATTCTGGGACTGAATACGCACAGGAAGGTGGTCGACTCAGAGATTGGGCGACACTGCTGAGATTGACGATGACAGTCTTGATACCATTGCCTTTGCCCTCAATCTTGGACTGGAGACGCTCCATCTTGTAACGATAGAAGGGATCTTTCTCATCCTGCAAAATATCAGCAAGCCGTCGGAGCATTTCAATAAGCGAGGATACTGACCCGACGAATGTTGACGTTAGCCATGGCTGCTAGCGATGTGGGAATAGTCTAATAGAAATTCGAAGTAGATGCAGAGCCGACGAGAACAAGACAACCAGGAGACGATGCAAACAGAGATAGAGACATGCGCATATCCAGACCACTCAGTGGGGGTTCTCCGAAGTCGTACAACTTGGCGGTTGATGGAGTCGTGGATTATCCGTTGGACCTTGAGTAATGACTACAAGGTCTCCGCAGTGTGCGAAATGGATGCAGCGTGAGCGGCGATTGGTGTCTGAAGGCGTGGGAGCTCGAATACATAGACAGTAGTGTGATGCTGGCGGTAGTCGTTCTTGTAGGGTTCTGCGAGGTCTGTCACCTGGTAGAAGCTGCGAGCAGCGTCTAGTATTGCAGTGGACGAAAGGCTAATTGATTAGCTTGATGAGGGTGTTCGCTGACGCTGGTGAGTGTTGATCTGTATGAGTGTGATTGATGAACAAGCGGCAGTGTTGTTGGTGAAGAAAGAAGGAAGAAGAGGGAAGAAATTAAAAATGGGTTTGGGAAATGGATCTACCGGGTTGCAGGCAAACGGCAAACGGCAAATGGCAAGTGTCCGGTGAAAGCCGCCGACCAGGAATAATGACTACTGCATGTGAATGTGCATGATACCTTATGCTTACCTGCACAACATACATTAGGCAACCATTCTCCTTTCCACACGTGATCATAATATACTGGCATACGAACACCTCTGAGAAGGTAAGTAGTAGTGAAGCCATGGACTTTGGATAGAGTGTCATGTTGTTGATCGGACACTTAGACATTGACATATAGAACTAACTATAATTATACGAAAAGTTTGTCAATCTCCACATATGTTCCGCTATGAATCTTCTTCAATTTCAATGATCGAGTCAATGAAGCCGTAGTCACGATTTATTCTGATACACCTGTGCCTTGGACCTTGCTGCAGCTGACGCAGCAAACAGTCAGAATTCCTGATCATCGCCGTGGAGTGGATTAGATAGCAAGCCACCGCCACGTCGTAAAGGTTACTACTCTGCTGAGAATGTTCCAATCAGCCATCAAGTGACATGAGGACCTGTAGCTTGTCCTGTGCACCTACTTCCGAAAATGCCTATCGATTATTCCCTCTACCTTGTCACAGACTCCACC
The DNA here is from genome assembly GCA_018257865.1 of Stereocaulon alpinum. Classification (NCBI taxonomy): domain Eukaryota; kingdom Fungi; phylum Ascomycota; class Lecanoromycetes; order Lecanorales; family Stereocaulaceae; genus Stereocaulon; species Stereocaulon alpinum. The sequence continues at coordinate 812,096 of JAEUBA010000002.1, read as the reverse complement.
CCAGCGATCCTTGGAGACAAGGATCTACCCTCAATCGTCGAGGCGGCACTTCAGGGTGGAGTCACAACCGTACAATACAGGGACAAGAACAGTGATACAGCTGATCTTATCCGGATGGGAGAACGGCTTCATGCCATTACCAAAAGGCACAATGTACCACTCTTGATTAATGATCATGTTGGTGTTGCTCAAGCCGTTGGTGCCGAGGGAGTACACCTTGGTCAAGACGACATGGATCTGCAGACAGCTCGAAGGATTCTGGGTCCGGATGCCATCATAGGAGTGTCAGCGAATAACATGGTCGAGGCTATTGAAGCTGCAATTGGAGGTGCCAATTACTTGGGGATTGGGACTGTTTTTGCAACTCCGACTAAAGAAAACACCAAGTCTATCATTGGCACCGCTGGAGTCAGGGACATCCTTGATTTTCTATCTGAGTTTCATCACAATATACCCACTGTTGCCATCGGCGGACTGAACGCTTTTAATATACAGCGAGTGATATTCCAATCCAAGTCACCGAACAAGGAGCTCGACGGCGTAGCTGTTGTAAGTGCAATCATAGCAGCAGCAGACCCAGAAGACGCTGCAGCAGCACTACGTAGACTAATCGACAACGTCCCCCCCACTATGAGCCCCAAAGCAAACGAAAACCAAGAAGTCGAAACGCTACTAAGCCAGATCCCATCAATCGTCAAGAAGCTAGCCCAAACAAACCCATTATGCCACAACATGACCAACCTAGTCGTCCAAAACTTCGCCGCAAACGTCGCTCTCTCCATCGGCGCAAGCCCCATCATGGCAAACTACGGCGAAGAAGCCAAAGATCTAGCAGCTCTCGGAGGAGCGCTAGTCATCAACATGGGCACAGTAACTCCAGAAGGCTTACTCAATTACACGTCCGCTATGCGTGCGTATAACGAAGTTGGTGGGCCGATACTTTTCGATCCCGTGGGAGCAGGAGCTACTGATATTCGTCGGAACGCGGTGAAGACGCTTATGAGTAGTGGCTACTTCGATGTCATTAAAGGCAATGAGAACGAACTTATGACTGTGTCTGGGGCGAGCACGACTCAGCAGAAGGGCGTTGATAGTGGTGCTAGCACGTCGGAGGAAGTAGACAAAGTGTGGCTCGTGAAGGCTTTAGCTGCTAGTGAGAGGAACGTCGTCTTGATGACTGGGAAGACGGACTATCTGAGTGATGGCGACAGGGTCTATGCCATCAAAAATGGCCACGCATACCTCGGCAGAATTACAGGAAGCGGCTGTACGTTGGGTACCACTATCGCAGCCTTTCTTGCTGTACACAAAGAAGACAGGCTCTTGGCTGCATTGGCAGGTATTCTGATGTTCGAGATAGCAGCTGAACAAGCGGCTGCGAGAGACGATGTTAAAGGGCCAGGGACTTTTGTGCCAGCGTTCCTTGACCAGCTTTACCATATTTCTGCAGACGCGGCAGAGGATAAGTCGGAGTGGCTCAAGGCTGCGAAGGTGGAGAAAATTTAGGGAATCGTGTCTGGAAGAGATGGCAAGTGTATAGACCGGTGACCACGATGATGATGATGAGACCCGCGCGCGTATACGCGATAGAACGCAATATAGGTACTGTATATAAATCAGCATAAGCATATAATACCAATCAGCAATTGCGCCAGAGACTTACTCACACTACTCCTCGAACGTAGCCCATCAACTCCGTAGCAGCCAGATCGCTACTCCTTCCATCTAGCACCCCTCTCTAAACCCCAAAAGCAGCCCTCCCTCCCAAGTACACATACCCAACAGCACCCACAATTCCCACCTCACCCACCCACCCTCTCAACCATGCTAACCTCAAATTCCACCTCCCCCTCCCTCCTCAACCCCCCAACCCCCTGTTCCCCAACCCACGCTTCCAACTCCCCCGTCGACCTAACCCCCCACCTCCCTTCCCCACTAGCACCCCCCCCCTCGCCCACAGGCAGTACCCCGCCCGGAAAAAAAACATCACACTCCCACTCCCCCCCAACCCTCGTCCACAGTATCCTCTCACAAGCTTCCATTTCCAGCGCGCTCTTATAAATCTCCGCGCCGCCAATAACGAAGACGCGGCCTAGAGACGGGACGTCTTGGGGTGCCAGCGATATCTGTGCTGAGGAGGGTGGTGGTGGTGGTGCTAATTGGGATTGACTTCGAAAAGGGTCTTGGGATGCCTGCAACATCTGTGCCTGTGCTCCCTGCGACATCGCTCCTGCTGCTGCTGCTGGATCTGGCGGTGGTGGTGGTGATCGTGCTGCTGCCAGCGGAGGAGGAGGGTATGTAGCCTGTAGCTTCCGTAGACCTTCCTCGATACTACTGGCTGGTATAACAGGTTCCTGGCCTGCTTTTTTCTCTGGTAATTGGAGCGCCTGCGGATTGCGGCTTACGACGACGTTGATGCGGCCTTTTAGTGGGCGGATGTTGGGGGGGAGGGAGTCCCAGGTTTTGCGGCCCATGATGACTGCATTTTTTGTTTTGCTGGCTGATGCTGGGGTATGGGAGGTTGGTGAGGGTGGTGGTGGTGATGGTGGAGCGCGCTTTGTGACGCGGGCGAAGAATGCGAGGTCTGCTTGCAGGCGGGGCCAGGGGAGGGTGTTGCGGAAGCCGATTCCAAGGCTGGGAGTTGTTGCTACTATTAGGGTTAAGGGGGGGAGGGGAGGGAGACGGGGCATTGAGGTTGTTGTGGTCATGTTGTTTGTTGGAGGAGGGAAAGGGAAAGGGGGAATGGGGGGGTGTTTATAATCTAGCAAATTGGACGGACGAGCCCGGATTCAGATATCATATCTTTAGTCGATATTCGCGAGTCTATGAATCTTTCCCGTTATTATATCCCCCGTTATTACCATCCAGCTCCATAGCTTGGCCTTCTGACACGACCGTACCTACTCCACTCCCGTCCTTCGCCTGTAGTCGTGCAAGGCCTTCTGCCACTTTTGCAGCAGCTTCTTCTGCGCGCTTCTCTGCGTCGCTGGTGCCTACTGTTTGAAGCTTGCCGAAGAGCCAAGACTCTTTGAGGACGCGTGTTAGGGAGAGGATGTCTTCTGCTGCGCGGACCTGGGAGGAGAGGTTAGGCATATTTGGCTCTTAAAGCTTAGAACAGCTATCAATGCAATTCTCCAGGCATTGGACACGACGAGGGTACAGTTTCTGCGGAGGAGGCGCGACCAAAGAGTTTGACTGTACATACCAATGCAGCACTCTCAACTTCCATCTGATAAGCCCCGACAGCAGCCTTATTCCGATCACTGCCCTCGTCCTGCTTTCGGGTGGGTCGTCAGCCTCTTTTCCCTCTCAAAACCGCCTTCCGATGTATGGAGAACCCCTGAGAGATGTTCACCCTGCAAGATTTCCTCTCCTCTCAACTCCACGTTATATCCTTAACGCAGAACAAAGACAACTGAATAGCAAACAACCCCACCCAAGGCCCCACCACACATCGAATGTAATCATGAAATAAATGAAGAGAGCTAAAGAGATGAAAAGGAACACTCTTACGGGGGTGTAGGCGACGATATTTTCGAAGCGGCGCAGCAGTTGCGCCACGTCGGTAGCTGTGCGTTCTATAGAATGCATATTGTGTTAGCTACTATGTGCTCGAAGGAAAGGTAAGGCATGTTGAGAAGTGGTCTTTGTAGGAGTTCGAGAAATAGGGGAGGTTTCTACCACGTCACGTTACCTAGGAGTGCGTTTGATGTCCGCTGATTGGGATCCATTGTGTTTCGGACTCGGCGAAAGGATGGGGCGTGGTGTGCATGGACGAGGGTGTGATCTAGGGGTCTGCCCTGTGCGTGCAGCCTGATAGGCGAATACAGGTCTCCACTAGGTGTCGCATCTTGATTGCGGTGCTCTGCGGTGGGATGAGAGTGCCTTGCATAATATGGGCCAAGAATTTCCGAGATGATCGCCGGGTTGGGATTTCGGCTAAGGACGCTAAGCCAGTGAAGGCAACAGACTAACTCTTTGCAAGTTGTAATACGATAAGAGACCCCAGTACGTATAATAGTAATAACTTTTTGGTCGAATGTTGCTAAGCTAATACGTGACCCTTAGGGGTCCACGCAAAGAATCAGGGCAAGAGCTTCGTATAAAAGGCCAAGTCGGGAGACCAGCATTGTAGGTGTAGTCACCTAGTAGTTGCTCTGTCCTCCGCTACCGCTATCGCCTCCATAGCCACCTGAGCTGCTGTTGTTTCCATGGTTCTTACCCATCATGCCTTCAACTTTTCCCATAACCTTGTCCTTGAGGCCGCCTGTGGCTCACATGTCAGTATATTTGAGTGAAGTATCATGTGTGCCAACCAACCTCCAGATGAGCCTGAGCCTGAGTCTCCTCCACTATAGCCTCCACCACTGCCTGAGTCACCTCCGTATCCACCAGTTCCGGAGTTTCCTCCACTATAGCCCCCACCACTGCCTGAGTCACCTCCGTATCCACCAGATGTGGAGTCACCTCCCATCCCTCCAGAAATGCCACCGCGGCCAGAGTCACCTCCGTATCCACCAGATGTGGAGTCACTTCCCATGCCTCCAGAAATGCCACCGCGGCCAGAGTCACCTCCGTATCCACCAGATGTGGAGTCATTTCCCAAGCCTCCAGACATGCCACCGCGGCCAGAGTCACCTCCGTATCCACCAGATGTGGAGTCATTTCCCATGCCTCCAGAAATGCCACCGCGGCCAGAGTCATCTCCGTATCCGCTGGACTGGTTTCCACCCATACCGCCAGACACGCCACTGCTGCCTAATTCTGAATCGAGGCCTCCAGACATACCGCTGCTGCCTGAGTTGTCTCCATAACCGCCACCGGATCGGCCTCCACCCAAGCCGGAGCCTTGATTGCTTTGCTAAGAGATGTCAGTGACGAGTCTTTCCTTGATGATAGTGCTAGGCAGTAACTTACACCGTAGCCTCCTGACTGGTCGTCTTGACCGTAGCCTGACATGATTGTTGATTGGGTTGTTGTTAAGAGTGTATGAACAATTGATGTGTACGTATTTTGGTAGAATTACTTGGGCTGAGGATTGCAATGCTTAGGAAAGATAGTCAGAGCGGTAAGGAATGTGAAAGGTGGAAGGAAGTGAGGTGTTTATGAAGGGTGACCCTTGGCGGGGTTGTCTGAGTGAAGATCCTTGGCAGGAACGCTAGAGAGAGTTGGAAGGGAGTGACGGGGATCTGGACCCTGAAAGTCCTCAAGCCATGATTGATCATGTGCTCGTTTGTTTTGAGGCCGTCTCATAGTAGTTGTGGTGGACGCAAGCCTGCTTCTACCCCTCCATATGATGATATGAAGCAACAACCCCGCAATGGCCGATAAGTGATAACAACCTTTGCCCTGGACCATGACTATTCCAGCCTGGTTCCGGCTCAAGCTTTGGCTACTCACTACCTCCCGTGCCAGGACCCTGGAAGCATCCTTACCTTCAGCTGTGAAGGACATGCAGGAGGATCTAAACCGGGCGTAAGCGGAGTACCTAGAGACATGGAACCGTCTATATCCCGCAGTGGTGACGCAGCTCATCCTCAGCTTTCAGGGTTTCCCTTAGCTGGAGATGCTCGTACCCAGTCAAGAATGGCGCGATCAAGGACAAAGCAGGCGCGTAAAGTTTCCACATCCCACATTCTTGCTTCCAGTGCATCTCAAATTGGGAGACGGCCTAGAAAAGCTCAGTATAAGCCGAAGGGCCCGTTCTTCCACAACTTTGCCGCTTCGACAATTGTAATCTCAATATGTGTAGCATGGAGCATATGCGTATTTGGAATCGACGTGTAACACTGATCTTATTGCTGCCAAGTTTCGGAAGCAATCCCGTAGTCCAAGGCTAATGAGCTTGATTCTTCCAATGCAGTACCGAGCATTTCCATGGATTTGCTTGGGGAAGTAGAACGCAATGCAGTGAAGCGACCACCCCCACCCTGCAGCCCTGGTAGCAACCTTTGTGATATGCAGAGCCACGTGATAGTCAACAGCTGAGCTAAGAGGCTGCTGGCTGTTGATTGTGGGAACAGATTTGGACAATGACCCAACCGCATGGTTCACCGTACATACTTGCTCTATGCACACGTCAGCATTTGTTCCCCATTGCTTTCTCTGTCAGGTTGCTTACCATGAAGCGTTTGTGGAAATCCGATCGAAGTAGATCCTAGACCCGAATATTCAATACCGGCACCCAGTAGCTTCTAACGCAGAGCAACATACGTTGACAAATTCCTTCTTGCCTCTGTTCTCCGTGCCTCTTGCCTGATTCCTAAATACGACATCGTCATCCCATCTGGCAATGATGTAAGCAATTGCGTCTTCGAGCATGGATTGCTGTGCATACCGTCGTTTACTTTCAGTGTCTCCCGTAGGCATGAGAAGAGGATTCCCCAGAGCGATGTCCTTCTCTCGTTTCTCTTGCTCAAGCTCGGCCTTCTCTCGCTCCTACGAATACGACATCAGCAAGACCTTGTATGCATACATTCATGTAATCAACTTACCTCCTTCTCCTTCTGTTCAGCTCTTTCTCGCTTGATCTTTTCAAGCTCACGCAAGAGCTCCGCAGTCTCGTCTTCTTCGTCATCACTATCCTCCTCGCTGCTCTCGCTATTCGATCCATCCGAGTCGGCATCTACATCTCGAGTCTCCTCAAGAACACGCCGTCGCTTCGTGTCAAGCGTTTCTTCTTCATTTTCCGCAAGGCCATCTTCCAGCTGACGCTTGCTAGGAGTAACACTCTCTGTAGGTTTGGTGGCGCCAGGATTCGTCTTCTGGAAGTGGGCAGCTTCCGCTTCAAGGAGCTGTGCTCTTAGATCTCGTACTTGGGGATCTGCATCTCCTCCCTGTCCAGGCTGTCTATCTGCCGTCAGCTCCGTGCGTCAAGGAGATACGCAAAGGGCTTACCGAGTTTTGAGCTGAGTATGCGCGGGCAATAGCCGTTGATGGTATGCTACACCTCTCTGAGCTTCTTTCCCACGAGCCTACAGCACAACAATGAGTATGGATTGAAGAGCGATCTCATTAGAAGCTTACAGGATCGAAAGTGGGCCTATGAGCTATTGAGGATTAGCATGTGTTCTCATAGCTTTAGATTCTGGGCTTACCGGTAGTCATGTTATATATTGATCGATGAAGTCAATTGTGAAGTGGTGGAGGATAGCTGTAGTGGTAGAGCAGATGGACTTCGGAAATAAGTAATGATTCCTGCCTTACGGCTAGCGCTATTTCTTGGCATGCCTTCAACCCGCTCTCGGTTGCGAGGTACTCATTCTAGATCGTAGATACCCTAGCTATGGCATGGGCTGACTCGCAGAGCCTGCTCTCCTCGTTGTTGAACCCAAGCCCGTTAGCAATAATCGTCTCAATCCTGGTCGTGCTCTCAATCCCACTATTCCTTCATTATGTCATATACCGCTCCGCTTCTTCTAGTACTCTACCCTCTTTCCTGCTTGTTGGACCTAGTGGCTCTGGAAAGACGTCGCTCCTTACATTAGTACATTGACCTCATTATCGTATAAAATATATGCCCCCATTGACTTTCATTTCCAGTTCGAACGAGGCCAACACGCAGAAACCCGCACCTCCCAAGCTCCCTTAACCGTTGAAGTCTCTCTACCCGTTACCACATCCACCGCGTCGTCTCAGTACAGATCTGTCAATGACCCCACGAACCAAATACACAAGAAGCTCTTGCTAGTCGATACCCCTGGACATGGCAAGCTTCGACACCATGCCTTTGACAGCGTCGTCAAGCCACGGAACCTCAAAGGCATCATATTCATGATCGACGCCGCAGATATATCTACGAGCAGCAGTGGTAGTGGCAATGACGCTCTGCGACAAGCAGCGGAATATCTACATGATCTGTTGCTCCTACTGCAGAAGAGAGCCGATACCAAATCTTCTAAGGCACCTACAGAATTGCCAGTACTTGTCGCAGCAAACAAGCTCGATCTATTCACAGCACTACCAGCCCCGCTAGTAAAGTCAGCTCTCGAAGGGGAGATTAACAATGTAAGAAGCTCGAGAACCAAGGGGCTTTTGGACTCGGGCATTGGCATGAATGATCTGGACGTTGGCGAAGAGAAAGAATGGCTTGGAGATGGCGGAGAAGGCAAATTTGACTTTGCACAGATGGACGAGGTCAACGTTGCCGTAAGCGTTGTCGGCGGCAATGTGTTGGGAGCTGATGGTCCAGACGTCAAACAATGGTGGAATTGGATTGGGAAAAACCTATGAACAACTACCTCCACGAGTCCGAATATTCGACGGTGGATAGTGATCACTATTCTGTTCAACAAATGCTAGCCAAGTCCAAGAACACCCGGATAAATACTATGGCGACATTCAGGTGGTGACAGCTCCGTTTGCTCGCGTTCGATCAAGCTTGGCTGCTTTTGAGCTCTCCGCCAAGTCGGAGTACTTCATATCCTGCTCATGAGTCATGCCAGTCTTGAAACCTTCTCAACGAATGTCCCCGGGACGAGAAAACCTTGACTATGCATGTGAAATTCGACTTGGCATATGATATTCGATTTTGCATATGAGAATTCGATCCAATATCGCATATGAAAAATTCAACGTTGCCTATATCATCCCCTGCGCCCACCACCTTCAACATCCCATCCAACATTCACCAAAGGCTACACCCAATTCCAAAAAGCCTCCAACCAACCACCAAGATGCCATCTTATCGTGCCCTCCTCACCATGCTCCTCCTCCCACTCTCCATTCTCGCCGGTCCCATTGGAAACGACACCCTAACCCTACCAAGAAGCACCAACTCCGACCAAGTACCAGGCGACACCCTCAGCGTAACCCGCTGCTTCTGCTCCTCTCCCAACTGGGTCCAAGACCACACTTACGGCCACTACTTCCTCTTCAACTACCACAACGGCCATCTCAACCGCAACTACCCCATCGAAGACACCTGCATCTCCAACGAAATAATGTACAACAAACACAACGACGCTTTATCCATACCCAAATGCATCCTGGCCGTCGACAAAGTCTACTGTACCAAGCGCGACATCGACCGCGACAATACTTTCTGCTTCAACCTGCGCACCCGCCACCCCTCGCAGATCAAATTCAACAAGCAGAGACGAGTTCTACCTAACGGACCTAGCGAACTTACACCCATCGATAAAGCGGAGGAGGAATGTAAGGCGCTTTGCGCGAACAAGGTTGACGGGATGGACTTGTTTGGGGGCGATGCGCAGAGTAGTGTTAAGAAGGGGGCGTTTGGTGTTGGCCAGGGCGTCTTGACGGACGATGATCGGTGGAGTCATGTCGAGTATTTTCCTAAGATTGATGTTATGTGTCCGCACTGTCGTTAGGGGGGTGAGTGGCTGATCAGGGCGGCGGAACCTGATGGTGGTGGGGGGGATTCAGGGTGGGGGCTTTTTTGATAGGAGAGTGCCTATCATTGCTGTACTTTAGGTTCATAATAGTGATACGTAGAACATTAATGTAATAAAATCCCTCAAAAACGAATTTGTACTAAGAAGCATCATGACGGTATCGAAGCGGAGACAATGTCACTTTCGTAAAAGTACTCATCACATTGGGATGGTTGCGAAAGTAGCAGACCAGGAATACGCCAATTTGGTAGGGGCTACAATCGATGTGAAGGCCACATTGAACGGTAGCTAAGCAATAACATCGCACATCGAATTGTACCACGCCGTAAAAACTACTGAGTGAAATACTTATTAAATGAATATCATTATCAAAGCTTCCGTTCTTCATTATATGACAAGCTGACCTACTATCTACCCTAGGAAATCTCGGATCAAAACAATATCCACTTGGAAAAACGGACCATCGCCATGCCGCAACGCTATGCCCTAACCGCAGTGATACTAAGCAATTTGTGCAGTGACTAGCCCATATACACGCCTGAAACATCATGCACCTCCTTGACTAGCACCGGCGGCCTCTGCAGTGTTCGAAGTTCCCGGCACAGGGTTGGGATAATACCAGCTCGCAATAGCTGTACCAACGGTTAGCACCCCCATCGAACCTGCGAAAGACTGGGGCAACGTACCAATGAGGATGTAAATAAGTATGCACAGTGACCCTTCAAGATAGTTTGATTTCTGATCTCGGAGGAAGTTGCCTACGACAATGATCGCCATGATAAGAATCACGATGTTGAAAACTTCGAAATTCAGGTCCATTGTTTTGTGTAGACCCCATCCGACAATGACAGCGAGCGAGGAATTGAATAATGCAGTCTGGACGGTGGCACCGAGGATATGTGCAAGAGCGAAATTCATCTGGTTGTCCCATGCTTCGTCCACAGCAGTGAGGTGCTCTGCCGCTTTTTCGACCAAGGGGATGAGGATTAGACCCATGAAGGCGTCAGGAACGCCGCGCTCGGTGATCATATACTCGATTTCTTCGACTAGATTTGGAGCAGGGATGTCAGTGATTTGTGCTAATAAGTTGTGCACGAATGCGAATTGGAGTGGGCAGAAAACTAAGCAATGCATGGGCGACAGCTGAAAACAAGCGGAGTGGGAGCATGACAGGTTTCATGGGAGTAAGTCGCTAAAAGCATCACACTCGCAAACGTAGTTGGGCAGGATTGTGATCGAATCCAAGAGCGTAGGCCGTATACTGTACCGCTCGCCAAGATGCCATGGCGCAAAACCCGACCAGCGCGAAGAATATGACCCATGAACGTAGCGCAGGCATGGAGATAATGAAGCAAAAATCGTCAAATTTACGGGGAAAGCAGACCATGAAAGTAGTAAACTGCAGGAACTTACCCAAGAAAACGGCGTGTAGCGACACACATGTGAGTGCGATAGCAAGTGCAAAGATACATTCCGTGAACGTGAGCTTGGCCTTTTTCAGATCATGTTCCCGGTCGTGATCGCGTTCTTCGTCTTTTTCGAGTACCGAGTCGTACAAACCATGGTGTGTGCGCATCTGAAAGTACACGTAAATGAAGAAGGCAACCAGGAGTATCACCGACGCGATTCGACTGATGCTGAGAGTTTTGGACTCAAGAAGCGCATTATCTATCGATCCGCGGAGTGATGCGTAGAACGCCGTAGGAATAAGAAGACCGAAGCCTGCCATAAGTAAAAGACCGTGTCCCACCTCACTAATCACTTCGTCAAATTCTTGCTCTTCCCTTCGGAGTCCTCCGGCAAAGAAGCAGCATCCAAGGCATAGTAGTAGATTGGCGAGAATGGAGCCCAGAATTGCTGCCCGAATGACAGGAATGAGGTTGTTGTTGACGTCGTTGTGGAGTAGAACCATGAAAAGGACGATTTCGACGATGCCACCGAGGAAAGTTTCGAGCACAACGCCTGAACAATGTTAGTACTTGCCGTCAAATAGGGTAAAAATACCCCTAAGCATGGATGTTTTGGGTAACTGCTTATACAGATACATGCCCGTGCAATGTACAAGCTGCAGAATTGGACGAGTGGTTGAGCAGACGCAGTGCCATGTCATGGGCAATAAGCTTCATGCAGTATTGAGAATCGAGCTCTTACCGAACACTTTTGGTAGTTTCCGTGCGAGCTCTTGTCCAGCAAACCCAATCAAATTCGCGCTAGGTACCATTGCAATGTAGTTGAGTACGAAGATCCAGAGATTCAGGTCCGGCCGTGCGAAATGGAGTGCTATAGCAGGAGGGACGAAAGGCCACAGGACGTTGACACACATGGACATGTGACTGGTCGACCGAAAACATATTCTTATGAAGTGCCATGGATGTATACCCCCTCGTCCACTTTCACCGTCCGGTTTGATACCCCTGGTAACTTTATGTCCGTTGTGGTTGAAGCGCGGTAAATGCATGTGTTGGGCGGGCTTTTCTGTGTCATTTGAGACTCCAATATCCTGCTCTTGCACGCCTGTTTGGGTGTCGGCCCCTTGCTTTCCACGGAATCTGCCCAACATGTTGAGGGCGAATGTGCGTTCGCGAAGGGTCGTAGAGCTGCGATTTAGGGGTTGTTGTTTAGGGCAAGTTGCTGTCCGCTGCTGGGAAAGAGCCACCGAGTATGCAATAAGTTGGGCAAGAAGCCCAATAGATTGACCCTATGAGACTCCAAATGCTGCAGGAAAGGCAGAATTTATGCCTTGTTTCTCTTCATGTTTGCCAAATTTGCGGTAACACACCGCTGCAGCGAGCTCGGCCGACAACTCATTCAGCGCGCCCGCCCAATGGTGCCCTTGGCACCAAGACGCTTTCCAAAACGCTTTCCAGCATCATTGGACGCCGAAAAAGGACATCTGTCCAGAACAGCATCGTTTCACTTGGCGGCCAAGCCATTATTATCATGCGGGGTTTAGGGGGCCAAATACCCAAGCTTCTGTATTGTTGTAGTACAAGCATCTTAAGCATCTTAAGCACTAATGAACGTGCGACATAGGAAGGCACAGAAGGGTCCTTCGAGGGATATTATTAGTTCTAGCTTGCTTGGGGGGCGCTTGGATTCTCTAGGGAATCTCTGGCTTGGCGTCAAGACTGTCATCCTCCTGCTTTTCCCCGCTCAACCATCACCCCCATCACCCCCATCACCCCCATCACTTCGGCCACTAGAAATGGCAACGTGTTCCCCCCCCAACACCACCGCATGCTCGCGGAGATACCCTAAGGATGTACGATATGTTTCACAGTGAAGAAGCTCTATTCACTGGCTATGGCTTTCCTGCCTGCATACGTGATGTAATTTCCTATGTCAACTAAGTAACTCTAGTTGTACAATCACATACAGCCATTCGTCCATCTCTTTGTATACAAGTATGGTTCAATTGCAGGACTCAGAATGCGACCTCCTCATTGTTGGGGCAGGTCCAGCAGGCCTTATGGCTGCCACCTGGGCTGCGAGATGTGGCCTCAATGCCAGAATTATTGATAAGAGGGGCACCAAAATTTTCAACGGTCAAGCTGATGGCTTGAGTCCCAGAAGTCTAGAAATCCTCGACAGCCTCGGCTTCGCTGACAGGGTCTGGAAAGAGTCGAATCACTTGTGAGAGGCTAGCTTGGGGTTATTTGCTTACTACTGACTTTGCATGCTAGGCTTGAGATATGTCTCTGGGTTGGTATCTTCGGGACCCATTGCGGGATGGTCTGACAGGCATTCTAGAATCCAGATGACAGCGGCATCATTAGAAGGACTGATCGGGTTCCTGATACAACACCAGGCATCTCAAGGTTTCACCAGGTTGTCTTGCACCAGGGACGCATCGAAAGATTCTTCCTGGATTCGCTGAAAAAGTATTCAGACATTGAGGTCGAAAGGGGTGTCCTCCCAGTTGAACTTGACATTGACCATTCGAAGTCCGAAGACTATGATGCTTACCCAATCACAGTCAAACTCCGACATCTGGGAGACGATGAAGCGACGCCATTTCAGCACAGTACCAACGTTTCAGATGGGTTGTTCCGGAGTAGTCTTGCAAAAGACGATACCGACGACCTGATCCGCAAAAGCAAGGGCAAAGAGGGCACCACTGAAACCGTTCGAGCCAAGTACATGATCGGTTGTGATGGGGCTCATAGCTGGACTCGCCGGCAGCTTGGGTTTCAAATGGAGGGCGAGCAGACTGACTTCATCTGGGGTGTACTTGACATCGTCCCAATCACAAATTTCCCTGATATCCGCCTGAGATGTGCAATTCACAGTGTCGAGTCAGGTAGTGTTATGGTCATCCCACGTGAGAACAAGCTAGTCCGACTGTATATTCAGCTCACCGAATTCAGCAGTACCGGACAACAAGCTGACCGCTCAACAATCACTCCAGACATCATTCTTAAGGCTGCCCAGACGATCATGTCTCCATACAAGCTAAGTTACGATTACTGTGACTGGTGGACAGCCTACCAAATCGGTCAAAGAGTCGGCAACAAATTCAGCTGCGATGAACGTATCTTTCTTGCTGGGGATGCAGTTCACACCCATTCGCCCAAAGCTGGGCAGGGCATGAATGTTTCAATGCAGGATACTTACAATCTTGGCTGGAAGATCGGCCTTGTGGTCAACGGCATAGCCAAACGGTCTGTTTTGAAGACTTACCAGTCAGAACGCAGACGCATAGCACAAGATCTAATCGCGTTCGACCATCGCTTTTCTCGCCTCTTCTCTGGCAGACCAGCTAAGGACGCTGCCGACGAAGTCGGCATCTCCATGTCTGAATTCAAAGACGCCTTTGAGAAGGGCGTAATGTTCTGTGCGGGCTTGGCAGTGGACTACGGTGCAAGTATCCTCGTTGCCAAGGCAGGAGATCCTGCCGACCAAGGCGATGGCACCGACGTTGGACCTCTACTCAATGGTCACGCCAACGGTATTGGCAATCTTATTGGCAAGCAAGACTTAGCCAGTGACATCAAGGTGGGGAAGCGATTCCCAAGTTTCCAGGTTCTGAATCAAGCCGATGCTCGGCCGTGGCATTTTGCACATTTCTTGAAAAGCGATGGGCGCTTCAGAATCATTTTATTTGCTGGTAACCTCAAGGACACAAAACAATTCAAGCGAGTGCAGACCATTGGAGAAAAGCTTGCTAAGCCCGACTCGTTCATCAATCGGTACACGCCTCCTACCAAGCCAATCGACTCCGTCATCGAGATCCTTGTTATCCATTCGGCACCACGGTGCGAAGTGGAGTTACTGGATCTGCATGAGATATTCCATCCTTTCGATGAGAAAACAGGTTAGTACTGCCCCTCCATTGGCTATGCATGAAATGCTACAACATTTGCCCGATCACCCGAATCCAAACGACTTCGCTATATCTCACTTCACTCCTCAAATCCATACTTGAACTTTTACGAACATACTAACCTCTCATCTGCCTAGGCTGGGACTATAACAAAGTCTTCGTCGACGACCTCTCCTACCACGAAGGCCACGGCGAAGCTTACAAGAACTACGGTGTCGACAAAGAGCGCGGATGTGTCGTGATTGCGAGGCCGGATCAGTATGTGGGATGGATTGGTGAATTGGAGGATGTGGGGGATATGGATCGGTATTTTTCTGGGATATTGATCCCGCAGGCTTGAGCTGTTGGACTTGTAAAATCAGATAGACGAGAATGTTGTATTTAATTGATGATTGAGAGGTTCTAATACTGGTGCTTGGTACTCTAGGTCTAAACTCAGTATGACAAAAATTCAGTGGTTTCCAGCCATAAATTCGGATTCAGTAAGGTAGCTTCCAATGCCCGGCCATCATCTAGTCTATCCCTAACCCGATTACTTCATCAAGCATCAACCCACACACAAAAATATCATACAATCATCCCTCTTTTAACCAATTAAAGCATTGTTGAAATTGCCTTGCCCTAACTTCCCCCAATCTTACACGCCATACCGGATACCTCATACTCACACACAACCCCCTCACACCTCCCCATTCATCCCCCCCTGTCTAACCAACCACCCCAACAAATCCACCTTCGTAACGACAGCAACAGGCTTCATCCAATCACCCCCCTCCTCCCCCTCCTCCTTCTCAGTAACAACAGCAGCACTATTCCACTCAAAGAACCTCGACAGCGCCCTCAATGGCGTATCGAGTGTGATCTCCACGAATTTTCTTTTCTGGGGGATACCGCGGCTGTCTGCTTCGCCGTTTGTTTTGGCGCTGGAATGGGTATTTGGGGAGGAAGGTTCATGTTCTTTGGCTGAGGAGGAAAGTGGTGGTGCAGCGGGTATATCGCCGATGTCTTGTGGGTTTGTGACGACTTCGCTGATCTTGCTGAAGCTGAACATTACGTCTTCGACTGGGCTTTTGGGGGAAGCGCGGCCGTGACTTATTCTGCTGAGGAGATTGCCTAGGGTTACGAGGCCGACTAGGCGTTTCTTCCCTGATGAGGCGAGGACGGGGAGTTGGTCGAAGCCTTTTTCGCGCATTGTTTCTATGGCGTCGGCGCAGGGGGTGCTGGTTGTGACGGTGGTGATGGGTTTGAGACGGAGGGTGCGGATTGTGGCGTCTTTGAAGGGGGATTTTTCTTTCGAGGTGGACATTGAGGTGCGGCGTTTGTGGATGGGGAGGGTGATGGGTGATGGGGGTGAGGTTGTGGGTGGTGTGGGGGGGAGGAGGTCGTTGGCTGCGAGCCAGTCGTCGTCGATGAACTGGGTATGTTAATAACTGTCGTCCCGTAGATTCGGACGGGGGATGTTTACCTTGCTAAGGTAACTCCGTACGCTGTCCGGTAGTAACACGACTACTACGTCGCCTTTACCCAATCCTAAGTCTTTAACACTCTTCACCATAGCAGCCATAGCACTTCCACTGCTCCCACCCACAAGGAGCCCCTCTTCCGCTATTAAACGCCTGGCGTAGGCGAAGGCTTCTCGATCATCGGTCTTGTACCATGTGTCCACTATCTCCTGCTTCAGCACATCTGGCACGAAGTCATACCCTATGCCCTCTACCTTATAAGACTCATTGGCGTGCTTTGTATTCAATGAATCTGGTAGGGCTAGTATCGAGCCGTACGGGTCCGCACCGATGATTTTTACGTTCGGATTGTGTTTCCGTAAACCCTTCGCCAAACCGGTTATCGTCCCCCCTGTACCCACACCGGCCACCATTGCTGTGATCTTGCCTTCTGTCTGCTCCCATATCTCTTCCGCGGTACCGTACTCGTGCGCAAGTGGATTGTCTTGGTTGCCGTACTGGTCTAGTATATGTGCGTTGGGTATCTCTTTCTGTAATCTCTTTGCCACGCCAATGTGTGATTCTGGGGAGTCGAAGGCAGCTTGAGTTGGGGTACGAATAATTGTGGCGTTCAGAGAGCGTAGGACGGCGACTTTCTCGGGGGACATCTTCTCGGGAAGTGTGATTATTGTTTTGTAGCCTTTGACGGCTGCGACCAAGGCGAGACCGATTCCTGTATTCCCACTTGTAGGCTCAATCAGGGTGTCACCGGGCTTTATCCTCCCCTTTCGCTCTGCTTCTTCGATCATACGTAGCGCTATTCGGTCTTTGACACTGCCTCCTGCGTTGAAGAATTCGAGCTTTGCGTACACTGTGGCCTCTATCCCCAGACTCTGTGGGATCTTGTTGAGCTTGACCATAGGCGTATTTCCGATTTGCTGCGTTATGATGTCCATTACCACGGGTGGTAGCTTTGGCTTCGTGAGGCTCGACATGATGGGTGGTCTTCAGAAGGTAGCTCGTTCACACGCGTGTCTATGCCTTTCTTGTTGCTGATCGGGTGAAACTGTTAGGTTGTCACCGTAGAAGTACGACGTGGGTATCGTGGTGAAGTCTGTACCCCAGCGTATCTCAGAAAGGTAGCTTCTTCGTCTTAGCTAATGCTTGACACCACCGCAACAGCGGATGTATAGTTTACTGGTTATCGTGTATAGATGCTGGCTTTTCCAAGCCGATTCCTTTGGTGTATCCAGGTTTCTCGATCGGCGGCCTTGACTGCGCAACGTTAATGTCACTTTCTAGCTAGTGAATGGGAGGCCTTCCGCTACATCATAAGCCAGTCTCTAACACTTGACAACAAAAACTCCGCTCACCCAAACTACCACATATAACCGTCTCTAGCCCCAGCCCCGGCTCGTCAACTTCAAAAAAAAAGGTTCACACTTTTTCAGGTGGGGCCATTAGAAAGGGTTCGCCCGGTAACTGGCCAAACCCCCTAAATGGCCACTACCTTTGTCTCTTTACATAGAAAGTTTGATAGATTACTTTCACGTGCAAAATTGTAGCGCTTGTAATACTCGAAAACTTTCATACTAAGTTCAGCCACTCTATATCTCTTTTGCAGATTATGTCTACCGCTGATCTAGTATCTGAGCAAGCCCGGGGTTAGACCCGGGAGTTATGAAACAGAAATCCTTTAGGGACTTTAACCGCCCCAAACTGGCCAGTTAGGGGACTTGGCCAGGTACCGGGTGAACCCTTCTATAAGTCGCCCCCCTAAACGAGCCCCTAAAGTAATCACCTACCGTACAACCACTAGATCTATTTCTTCCCATTTACACCTTCCAACCCCATACAAGCACTGCAAGAATGGGCAGACTTACCCTAAAGAAACACACCGAGGGGACAAATTTGAGCTCGAAGAGGACGGTGACTCGGGGCACGGTGGGAGCCCTACTGCTACGAACAATGACCCTGTAGCGCACTGGAAGAAGGAATACGGCCTGGAGATATACTTCAACTGCACTGAGTCCCCTGACTTAGGCCGTGTTGAGAATTGCTGGCAGGCGCCTAAAGCATACGTGCAAAAGCAACTCCACTACAACAGGCAGACCCTAATGGAGCTGGTCATAGAGGGTTGGGATAAGGTTAGTCAACCATTTATCAGTAAGCAGGTCCATAGTATGCCCCGGTGACTTGGGGATATTCAAAGGCAAGGGGGCGCGTACGGGCTGGTAAACCATGTACTGTACTGTATAGAAAAAGCGTAATTAGCGCTTGAATGATGGGGGCTCTCCGGGCGGCACTGGGCCCGTACTCCGGGGGCCCTTTGCGGGGTATGTACTGAAGTGTGAACTGCTTTGGTTTGGTTATGTTCACGAATACGATTTGTTGGTTGCTAAAGCCTATCGCCGCGCTAGTGCGGCTAAATCCGTCTCCACGTGAATCCGTGGGCTGATAATGACTCAGCTGCCTTGTCCTCCAACCTCTGTCCCAACTTCCTTTCCCCCTTTCCTTAGAAGATTGTCTTCCTGGTGCTATGGCTAGTGACCTTGTCACCATCAAGTTCAGTCAACGAGGTCTATTCAAGTTCCTGTCCTACCTGCTCGAGTGACTTCCATCAAGTTCTCATCAAATGGACCGGGAACAGGCTCGTCAAAAGTCGCGTCAGAGATATCTTGAATTCCGGGTTGAGGCTCCTAAGGTTATTCGCGCCCAAGGTATCTCATGCATTGTGTGGGCAGAAGATGCACTCGCGTACTATGGGGTACCTATTGTGCCTTTCGAATTATTCGTCTTAGTCGCGAATGTGGACGCTGCCACTCGGTGCTTAAAGAATATTGGATATGCAACTGAGGCGCCGCGGGAATCGGAGCCATTACCAGAGCTGATGGAGGGATCGTCGCGGCTTCGACAGCCTCCTGCTGAGAGCGGCGGGTTAGAGCCAGCTCCAACATCTTATCAGGCTATTGTCGTTCTCCTGCCTGCTGAACGATGGAAATACACGCTACCTCCTGAACCTCTATCAACAAAGATTCCGGATTCGGATCCTTTCCCATTTCCTCCACTACCCGCCCTTCTTGATAGTATCATCGATGCCTGGTTAGACGCGCCGGCTACTTACTTTGTAAGTCATATCGGCTGCCATCTTGCTTACATCTATGGTTGTATCGATCAAGTTCACGCTCCCTGGTTTCTCGACAAGCTCCATCCGGCTCATCGCGAGTTTCATCTTCACTACTTGGCTGCGCCCATCAGGGCGTCACGCCGACTGGAATGGAGGCGTCGAAGGGACACAACCTCGAGCGACGGCGGCTAGTTCTCTAAAAATACCCAAGCCAGAGCTACTAGATTCGACGAAAAGCACTCCTCCTACGTCTCGAGCATGGACGACAGTAATCAAAGGGCTTTCAGGCTCAGCAAGGAGTCTAATCTGATGTGGCTACGGGTTCGCCGGATGCAACGTCAATCGGAGGAGTTAGATTGAGCGGTCGGGCATCAGATCCCCTAAAGCTTATCTTGATCCGCTCTTGCCCCCCTCTCCATCTCCCACTGTTTTCCCGAGCTGTATCACTTCAACTATAGGCAGGAGTGAAAATTGGGGGATCCCCTTCAAATCTATGAATTGTCCTTTTCCCACACTTCGGCCTCAGATACATCAACTTCAATTGATTCCCACAATTCTCTTAAAGGGCGAGCCATAATTGCATAACATACTTGAGCAGCCTGAGGGTTGAATAATTCTGGATTGGGAAGGAAGAGTACGGGTTTGAGTGGCCACATAATTGCTCTTTCTATCAGTAATCATGTCTGGGAGCGGAGAACAGCATCCACCAGCACTAGCAGGGCAATCTCAAGTTCGTGACCAGGTCCCACCACAGAATTTCGGTAACCATCAAGGTCAGTAAACAGTCTCAGCTGCATCATCGAGTCCTGGCGTTTCTGGCAGCAGTCAAACTCACTCTGAAGATACAGGTGTTTTTGAGGCCAGCAAGGCGCTGGCCGACTGTCTTCAAGACCACTTCAAGTGGGCACTTGTTGGTGGTGCGGCTCTCGTAGCCCTTGGGTCGAGACGAGTTACAGAGGACATCGATCTCGTCACAGCGCCTCCAGCTCGCCTTCGTGAAGCCAAGACTGCGCTGAAGTCTGACCCTCGATTTTTTATAGACCCGCGAACTCGTCATACGACTTACACCAGTCCCGAAACACAACAGCAGATAGAAATCGAGTTCCTCTCCTTCCCAGGCACATTCAAAGGACGTTTCGATGAAGCGACTCAGGTGACGAAGACGAACTCGGGACTGAATGTGCTAAACCTCTCGGCTCTGCTCGATAGCAAATGCAACGCAGTGTCGTCGAGGTCTATGGAAAGGAAAAGGCAAAGCGATGCCTCGGATATAGAGTTTCTGCTCAGAGAAATGGCAAGAAACAACGTGCGAACCAGTCTAGCCGAAGTGCCATCAGCCACCGCAGAGTTCCAAGCCTGGTTGGAGGATCTCGTCACTGGGTGCACTCAGCTCTTTTATGGGGTCGGACTGTAGCCATGCTATGAGAGCCATCGTACCAGGAAGGCCTGGGCTGTATCAGTATCGCAAATGTAACCCCAAAGATAAGGAAGCCTAAACGCAAGTTGAAGCCAAAAGCAGCGGAGCTGCCGGAGTGTTGCAGGGCCTATTAAGGCAACGGAGATTAGTGTTACTGGTGTGACAGAGCCTGGTGGCGAGGTCGGACAGGCAGAACTGGATGGCAAGTAAGCCGATAAGCGGAAGTTTTTGGCTAGATGGGGTAACTCTAAAAGGTTTCTTTCGCGTCTAGAGGGCTCGCAGCCCTCTGGATTTTCCGATAATGTAATAGAACACCCTCATTAGTATATATAGATACTAGAATAGGCGTATCAATCAATCAATCAATCAATCGCAAAATGTAAGTAGCCTCACTTCGTCCATTCTCCACTTATTAATGGAACACAGCTGCTTCTTGACCGAGAGAGGAGATGTTGTTGGTGGGCTGGGGTTTGGAGACGCGGGCTTAAGGAGCAGGAGGGAGCATGGGAGCATGGGAGGAAATAGAGGGGCTGCTTGAGTGGAGCAAAGTAGCTGAAGTCCGATTTCAATATTATGATGTAGACTTAATGAGCTCAGCATTCGTCCAGCCCAAAAGGCTAGGATCTCAGAACAAGAAATGCCGTGGTATTCGTTCCTGGATTGAATATGGCCCAATAACTACACTCCCACATCAGCCGACTAGAGACCAGCCAAGCCCCCAACCACCTTCGCAACAACAGGCACACTCGTCAACGCAACCATCACCGTCCCAAAAAGACTCATGCTCAAACTACTCAATGCTGCCGCTCGTGGATCACTAACCAACAGCAACGCCGTAGCAATCGCGCTGCTATTCCCACCAAGCGTCACACCTCTCGTCACATAATCATCCTCCGGAATCCTCAACCACTTGAGCAGCGCAGGACCAATCAGCACACCCATGACTCCACTCATGATGCACAGCACAGCTACAAGCTGTAAATCTCCGCCTAGGTTCTGCGTAGCGGGTGTTGCGAGCGCGAGGGTCAGAGAGCGAGATGCGAAGGAGAGCGAGCGCGCTGGGGCGATACCGATGGCATGGCAGAGAGCTGGGTAGCCGAAGAGAGAGGCTGTTGCTATTAGTATGTTTGGCAGGATGATGCTTGGGAAATGTCGCTTTAGTTCGTTGCGGTATTGGAACATTGGGAGTGCGAGAGCTACGATTGATACGTCGAGGATGGAACTGAACATGTCGCCTGCACCTGGTGGTGGGAGGTTTGAGCCTTGGCCGTTGAAGAGCTGGATGTAGCGGGTTTTGGTGGAGTAAGATCTTAGAGTCTTTTGGAGGGTTGAGTGGTTGGATAGGGCTAGGATCCAGATTGCTAGGATTGCGATTGATGAGGAGACGAGGACGGGGTGTAGGAATTGCTTGTATTTGGGCGGGAGGGATATGGCGAGGAAGTAGGTCAAGATTGAGAGGGTGAGATGAGCGGGCATGGTGTAGTCCAGGGCGTAGTAGATTGGGAGACCAATGAAGAGGAAGATGACTGTGTACGTGAGTGTGTCGAGGTGGAGATTGGTGAACGTCGCCCATCTTTGGGGCCGGGTTGGTGGGCGAGGATCCTGTTGTGGTATTGGCGGTGATGGATGGGATGTGACTGGAGGTTCCGATTGTGGTGGGCCGCCGGTGCCACGGACCTGCGATGGATCTTGCGCACGGGAGGGGAGAGTGATGTCCTGAGTATATGTACTGGTGTGATCCTCTGTTGCTAGCTCGGTGGTCGATGATGTCTCGGTTGTTGGAGGGTTTCTCGATGACTCAGTAAGAGGAATATTGTCGTACTCTATGCCCATTTCCTCTGCTCGCTCGATGATGGCCCTTTTAGAGCTGCCCAGCAGTATCTGTAATCCGCGTGTAAAGTATGCGGTTGTTGCAAAAATCACCACGAAGCCAATCACTAGAAAGAGCGTCAAGAGGAAGCAGATATCTGATGACAGTCACGACACTTACGAAAAACGCTGATGATCTTGCCTACTTCGACACCACTGACAGGTTTACTGAGCGGTAAAAGGACTTGGACATGTCAGTCAGAAGGGCTTGGAGTGTTTCCTTGAGGTCTGATCTTAGGCTATAAGAACGAATAGCCGTGAAGTACTCACCGAATGAAGGTGTAAAGAATACATTGATATGGCGAAGAGCAAATCCAGCCTATGTGACATTGAGTCCCACAACCCAACTCATTCTCATTGGTGGTTTACCGGAACATCCACGACCTGGACAAATTTCTTTGTCCTCTGAGTACCGAGTGTGGTCTCACACAAGATTAGGGCAAAGAAAAGGACAATCAGCAATGCAACAGATGCAGGAAAAGACACAGAACTCAGGCCAATGAGGCTATCAACCCCCCAACAAGCTAAGAGCACACATAGAATACCAATTGGGACGTATATCCAGGCTATGAGCTCTCGACGCCATGCCAATTTCCAGACCTGCCTGCGTCAATATGGTTTCGGTCGAATGGACGTGAGACATGCCAGAAGCAACGCTTGCAAAGCATCTTGCAACAAGGTCCAGTCCCTAGCCATGCTGCGAATATAAACATGGCCTTGCAATGGCTACAACTCTAGATGAACATGAATGCCGAAGTTGTACAATGGTCGTAGTTAGTGGGGACCTGAGCCGTTACCAGCCAAGCACGCTAAGGGAAGTGACATTCAGCCCTATCGAACTAGAAGTGATTAAAGACGTGGGAGATGCCAGCGTTTCAAGCATGGGAATAGATCACGATCGACATGGATTAAGTGTCCAAATTTTCAAATTCAGAAAGATGACTGAGTCTCGAATAAGACGAAGCGGAAGTGAAGCTGGCAGAGGCGCTATCGAACTCGTGAGTGACATTTGGTCCTGAATCATACCAAGCGGGTGCATCTTGAATGAGCCGAATGGCAAAGTTTGAGATCCTGCGGTGTCGGTAATGTCAAGATCTGTACGTATTTCATCATTCTCACGCGCTCTGAATCAACCTGATCTGTCGACCCGCCTTCTAACATAGACTTTCCCATCTTCCAAGCGTTCACCCATGGTGTGCTCTTCAAGATCCCAAAGTCTGTCATCAAGATCCTGAATCGTCTTATCAATAGTATGCAGCTTCCTGATCATATGCGTAAGTACTGCGATCTGGGCATTCATTACTTGAAAGAACTCACAATAACATATTGCTTGTATCACACGCAATCCTCTGCGTTTGAATTCGATTGACTTGATCGGCTATTGAGATGATGTCGGATTTGTTGTGCATCCACCGCCATCGACGGCCGAATGTCATAGGTGCGTAGTCGGGCTTGTCACTTTCTTCAGACCCAGAATTCTCCTTCTCAATGTCAATTTCTTTCTCGCGTGTCTCAGGAGTCACGTTCAGGAAAGGCTCTTCCAATAGATTGAATGCACGATGGATGCGTCTTACGGACGCATTGAGGATTCTTAGAGGCCCGACGTCCTCATGGTATCTCTTGACAGATCTGCTTCTCGACCTCGTACGCCGTAAGGCAGACTTGAAGTATGCTCGTTCGTTGTGGATTTCCAGCCTCAGATTGTCCATATAGCCCCTCATCTCCTTGGGAGCAGACCATAATGTCAGGATTGTCTCCCAGAAAACCCTTACAAGTGTGATGAACGTAAATGCAAAGCTTGTAAAGCCAATAACAGAGGATGCCAAGGATATGGGTGCTAGAACTGCCATTTCAACCTAGAGGAAGTGACACGAAGTAGAAAACAATTCCGAAATCTAAAAGTATGCTTCCGAATGATTCCGCTTGCTTGATGACATCGCTAGACTTGGCATATGATAGAGAGCTGAACATGCTTGAGGAGCCATAGGCCTTCTTTAAGAAAAGAAAGAACATTGAAAGAGATCACACGGACATGGGTAGAATAAGTGGTCGGCAGGTATGCATTGTCAAATGACATGATCATTGTAGAAGCGCGAAAGAGCAAAGTATGGGTGGTCATATCAATAACCATTTCGACACAAAGCTTATGGACACCCGCCACCAACGCTTCAACCACCGTCCGTCCTTAGCATGTGCTCAATCGATCGAACAATAGAGGGAAGCGAGGTGATAAGAGACAACACCATGGTACTGCGTTCATTGAGGTCTCCTATGTCGTTTGTTTTGGCTGCGCATAGCGAACGAACAGATTGTCCATGGGGGCTTGATGCGAGGAGCTTCTGGACTGGTTGATGGCTCAACGCTTGCAGGTCAAATGGTTGGCATAGTCCAGACGATACCAAATAAATTGACAGCGGGATTGGAGACCACCCTATACAATGTCCATGATAACGCTGAGGAGGAGATGCTCGACGAGCGGTAGTTACCCTTTTGTACATTGATGAATTGAAGACGAAAGTCCTAAAGGTACCTTTGGCGAATAAACACGGAAACCACTCATGAATATTTTGCGCTAGAACTTCTGCCCGTTTACAAAATCTTCCAGTACGGCCACACTTGCAGCAAGCAATTTCTTTACAGCGAGCATGCATTGGGTACAAACCCTTGTCATAGCATCATGCCTTCCCTTGAGCCAAATCACCCAAGCTTGGACACCCATCATCGTAAAGAGCGTCACTACCTTGGGCCCACAGCTTACCCCAGAAGTCACCAATGTTTCGCGAGATGGCGGCTACTCAGCATTGATAAATGGCAATATTGTCTGGTTGTACGATGATACAGAGTGCATGGATTTGGAAGGCGGTCAACTCTCATTCATCTCCAACACTGCATCGTACCAGAATTTCAACGCTAATAACGTATCCACCGTTACCGACTTTGGCGTTGTAGGATTGGGCCAGAATCAGAAGGGCAATACGAAGACAGCGATCCTCGCCGGGACTACGGTTGGTACAGGGGCCTGGATTCCTTTCCAGCCTGATGAGCTTGACTTCAATAAGCAGATGAATGGCAAAGAGAGAGTAGCCATTTGTTAGACTCCTGCGCTATATGCATGATCTTGAGTCGATGCTAACATTAGGTCGAGATAGGGCCAGGAACCTCGCCAACAAGCATCAGCACCACGCAAGCGTTCCTCTACGCACCGCTTGTCTATGTCGATAGCAAGCCATCGGATCCGTCAAAAGAGTATCAAGCCCGAGGAATGACACTGATCACGATCACAGCGCCGGACTCTGGACCCATTGCGACCCGCCAAGGTGATCTTATCATACCAGGGACCGAGGTTGCTTTTGGTGGATTCTCAACACTGCTTGGCTACAAAAGTAGGGATTCTAAGACAGATCCGGATGATGGTGATAGGGATGTCTACTTACTCGGAATGACAAACAACGGCCTCCAGCTAGCTCGAGCTGGTCTCAACGATCTGACCAACTTCCCAAAGTATACTTTCTGGAATCCGGAGGGCCACAATTTCTCGACAAGGCCTCCGAATCCGGGGATCATCAACAATAACGAGATCTACATGCCCGGAACATTCTCTTCAGGCAGCATATTCTACAGCCCATACTTTCAAACGTTCATCATGGTATATTTCAACAAGATGGTGGATTCGACCTTCTATATCCGATACCTTCAGCTCAACGTTCCGCTTGGGAAAGACCCGATCTGGGTTGCTGGAGGCATAAACGGCAAAGGGATCAGAGCAGAAGATGTAGAGGCGTTGGTCAAATACGTCTGGTCCGCTGAACAAATGCTGTACGCATCGCCTCCAGGCCCTGGCGGCTTCAACTACGCAGGAATGGCCCATCCTGAATTCTTCAACACACAATACTATCCTCAATCACTATATTCGGCCAACACCTCGCCGAAGCAACGTACCAACGCTTGGTATGGTCCAGTACCACAGAAGGCTGCTGGTGGAGACGGCAGGAATCTTTTGCTGAGTTGGACATCCCAAGTAAGCCCCTTAAAACTTCGTTGCTGCGGATGGGAACTGACTGCAATCCTCGTAGAAGGTTGGCGGGACTGATAGCGGCATTTACGGGATTCAGCTTGCGATGGTGGCGTTTGATGACATCCCTCCCAACCCCGACGGCGCTTGGACGCCGACTTCGAGCACCTCAGCAACACCAACTGAAGACGAGCCAATCAGCTCACTCGTGGCCATGGTATTGAAGGGGAGCGCATCACATGCTTTCAAGTCGGGGACCGCCTCACGCTGGCTCGTATTACTTTTGACCCTACACGGCTTGGTTTTTGCCCATATACGCATACGAGTGATATGAAAGGCCCCCAGCGTTATTTGCACATCATTCTAGACTTGGACGGCGTTTCAAAAACTTCAATGGCTTCCATGGTACATCCGGATAATGGAGCATCTGCTAAATGATAATGATAGAACGGGAAACATCTCCGTCGCTTGGCTAGACATTGAATGTATGCTTTGAACGTATTTAGTTACTGATGAGCTTCGTCTACTTAGCAACATGGCATACATATCTACACCAATACGGCTTGTCATCGAAGCAGCCGTCTGTCATCTTCCCACTTCGACGTAATATATGTCAGATGATAGATATCGCTTAGTCTGAGGTATTAAAGCGTCCCGACGCCTTGTTTCACGAATTCCCTTCGTTCATCTCTGCCCTCCTGTCAGCCACACTGCAGGATGCTTCAGCATAGCAGCTATCTGTTGAAGAGCCGAATACAATGTTGTATAAAGCAGAAGTTGTGGCAGATGCTAATTGATGTCTTGTTCTTGCCATTCTCATCGTTCACTCACGTAGTTTCGGAGAACAAGCATCGGTTGCCAAGTCGTAAAATCGATGGAGAATAGAACGCTTTTTTTGATTCTCCTCGAAAGCTGCCATCCTTCGCTCCACTGTAGAAGTACAACTCTTTGCTGCATCGTCACACTGCTGACAAGAGAGGGAAATGGGAGTAACGGGAAAGGGTGATAGGTTCTGATACGCAATTGACAAAGCACTAGATACTATCCCAATTTGACGAACCATCATAGAACTCTGTCTTGCTTCTGCCTTGAGACAGAAGCACTCCAGGGAAATGGAACATCATGGCCTGATCTTCCCATCTCCGTCCGCATATTAGGCATCAGTAAAGCAATGGAGACGACAGATAGCTAGCTTTAGCTAATCCTTGTCAGGTAGATGACTAGGCAGCTCCCCCAGCGCAAATGATGGATTCCACATGCAGGCGAACTTTCTTGTGCAACATGGTTAGCTTAGCGTCGCTCTAGATCTCTTGGGAATGCATCGAGGAGGAACCTAAGATAGATGGCGATGGGTGTAGGGGAAGGTCTTAGCGTTGCCCTGGAGACTACCCTGGAGCCTGGCGGGAGCCGGTCCCTTGCCGCGGGCCGATAGCCCTGTTAGGTAATCGATTGCTCGTGAAATCTGTGACTCTGCTACGTACTCCGTTCTTCCACACTAATCATTTGGTCTACGTAATCCCATCGATAGGCTGGGCTTCAAGGCGCCCTTGAAACGATGGGTCTAGGCTCACGAATGGCGATGAGACGTCTCATAGAGGACGCGTCATGGGGTCTGATTCATACAAGACGGGTGGTAGCGACACACCAGAAAGCCGCTCTCTGGACTGGCCATATGTCCATCTCTACGAGCGTGCTTTGCGGACCTCGTGTCTCGGATCAGCGGCCGGCAGGAGTCTCTTTGCAAGAAATGGTCTTACTTCAGCTGATGCATAACTGGTAGCAGAGCACGGGTATCATCAATTAAAGCGGCACCTAGGGTGCAAAGCAACGGTCTATATGCAGAACATACGAACAAACAACGATGACACAAGCAAGCAACGAAGGGCATCAGACAAATCAACGCGAATGCCATGGACGCTCATCTCCGTATCTGCTTCTCCTTGGGACTCCATCAACGGTGTTTCGTCTCCTCAAAAATCCTCCCCCATATCTATCATAAGCCATGGGTGGGTATCGCCTTTCTCTCTCAATCGCAACCGCCTCTCGAATGAAACGTTCGCCCCTGTCCTGCATGTTCTCTCCATATTGTACAGCGGGTTCTTGACGTGGTTGGCGAGGGATGCCGGCTCTACGTAGACGGTCGAGACGCTCTTGTTCTGCCCGCCGGTAATTCTCCTCTTGGAGTCGTCGCGCTCGATCAGCCCTGAGACGCTCGGCATCTTGCCTTTCTTGATGTGCCCTTGCATGATCTCTCTCCCAGTCTCTCACTGGGTATCTCTCACGGGCCTCTTGCTCTTGTCGTCTTCTCACCCTTTCCGCCGACTCAATCCGCCTTATTTCGTCGTATTCGATACGTCTTTGTTCCTCCTCCCACTCTCTTGCGCGGCGCTCGTTCCTTTCTAGTCGAATAGCTCGGTCACGAGCTTCCTGCTGCTGCCTGGTAATCCTTTCTTCGTGTTGGTGGCGCTCTCTTTCCCGGGCGGCCTTCTTTTCCGCTTCGTACCTGCTCACTGGTGACAGACTTCGAGATTTTCGCTGATGCTTACGAACTGCTTTTAGCGAAGAAGGCGAATCGTCTTCTCGGCGGGGGTTGTGGACTTTGACCCGTTGAGTTGCCCGTTTCTTAGGTCTGGCTTCTCGATTTGCTTCGCGTGGGTGATAATTCTGTTCGTGACGATGATCATCCCGCCGAGGCTCGATAGGTATGATCTCTGGTGACATGGGCCTGATCGGTATTGCTGCTTGCTCTGGCATATGTGGTGGTGTTGGTACTGGCGGTGGATACCATTGTGGTGGCGTTGGTGCCCGTGGTGGATGGTACACGGTTGCTGGGCGATTGTCACGAAGCGACAACTTTTGTCTGTTCTTGATGAAGACTTTCTTCGTCTCCGGCTTCTTTGATCTCGACGAAGTTCCCGTGAAGGCGCTGACGATACTGGAAAAAAACCCCTTGGGCTTGTTCCTGTCTCGTCGCCGAGATTGGGGTCTCTCGGATCTTGCAGGTGTGACTTCATGATAATGTGGTGTGGCAGCCTCACGAATTTCTCTAGCACGTATTTCGCCTGGTACAGCTGGGCGTGCTTGGAACGTGTTGGTCCGTGGTGTATTCCTGCATGGCCGGTTCGGCGTACCTTGGGGGCAATTCACCAACCGCTCTCTTTGTTCACGGGTCCCATCAGGGTGGATGATTTCGAACAGTTCGATCATGCACATCGGACTCTGGGGAGCCCTCGACTTTGGTGCTACTTTTTCCGCTTCTTCTTGGGACGGTAAGATGATTTTCGCGGCTGGAGGTTTTCTGGAGACATGTATCTAAGCTGACATAGCCCAAGCCCTTGGTGCTATGTCGAAAGGTGGATGCTTCGTCTTTTAAAGGCTGCTGTGTGGAATTAGGGCAAACCGGATCGGATGATGCTTTGTCGAAGTTGGGATTGGATTGATTTGATGTATGCCAATGTATTGAGATTGTAGCCTGGCCTGGAATGACACGAAAGTCAGAGGAAGGTTTCTGACTTTTTGTAGTCTTGGTAGACATCACCGTGGGGGTATCGTGACCTAGGTCGTGTGAGGCTAGCGCTAAGCTTGAGGCTGAGTGTGGCTAAGCCGGTTGGCTTTAAGCTGTGCAGAATCGTACATGCATCAGAAAGAGTCACACTTCCATGATTTGGGATAGTTGACAGGCTCCCCGTAACATTATCAGGCTTCTTTGATTGATCATCTGAGCCAAGAATAATGTAAGGTGCAGGGAAGTCTGATGAGATCCTTCGAAAAGAGCATTGCTAAACCCTGAGCGCCCATGGCTCATGTCGCACTTGGGGGCCACAGTATCCAAGAGGCCCTTACCCACCACCTAATTTTAATGTTCTACGCCACAGTCACCAATTGTTGTTCACGTCAGCAGTCTTCTTCTGACGCGAGAAAACGGTCGAATGCAGGTCGTAACAAAACTTGAAGATTGCTTGCCAATAGTGATTAGTCACTGCGACGGTGTCTTGCGCAAGCTCACCTTCCTTCCGAAAACCAACGGCCGCTAATCCTCAGCCAGTGCGCCATTTATCCTCCACCAACAAGGCTTCGAACAGGGGGCCATATGTATGACATGCTTCTCGACGAGTCTCGGCGAACATTGTGTCCAAGGGTGCCAGCTCGGCCGAGGTGACTGGGAGGCTGTTTCCACCCCTCAGCACTGCTAATGCGCCTTCAAGGCTGACATGCAGCACCTAAGTGTAGTATGGCGAAAGGATCTGTCTGCATTTGATGTGGGGCCGTTCCAACTTGAAATGTGACAGTCGGAGTCAGGTCTCGCGAAAGATGTTTTGTTTCTGTCATCTTGTTATTGCAGCAAAGAGAAGAAGCTGGATCTAAGAAAGGTGTACAGCCTTTAGTTGAAGTAAGGTTCGTCCTCTTCTGCTACTAGATCGGCCATCTCCCTCCTCTGCTAGTACCCCGGCACTCCCTTGACCAAACATCAAGCATCCTGAGCTGGAAGGGAATCCATGTTACAGCGTCAAGTATTTTTCCCAAGCTGGCGGAGCATTGAGAATGTTCGCTAGATGACTTTTGCACTTAATTCGGGCGTCGACTTCACAGTTGCAGCCTTCTAAACGCCACAAACCATAAGTCTAAGCGCAAGTGAAGTCTTTTCCCGTTTCCGACCCCCAAGTTTACTCCCTTGTCCTTGCATTGGTATCGCATGAAGAATATCACGAGATCTACTCCTAGAACATTTGTTCTGATTTCTAGTTGATAACATGGAGCACATGCGCTGTAGTGCACTCAGCTGGTGGAACCGACATGCTCGGTTTTGTTCCAGAATACCGGAGATTGAGCCTTGATGGAGCAGCGACAACGATCAAGTGGGGTGTCAGGTAGGTTGTGCAACCAAGGGTCTGAAACGGCGTTCGTCTAAACGACCCAAGGAGAAATCAGGTCTACGTTCAACATTATTAAACAAGGCAAGCAGTGTTGCACAGTCCCTGCCTGGCTACTCCATCTAATCCCATTGGGCCGGGGAAGTCAACACGTACAGTATGTCGCTTCGGAGCGCTCCGGAAGCAAGAGGCCTCCCGGTGCAGATGTCATTCCTCATGCGTAATTTGGTTGTGATAGCTGACCGAATTACCTGCATGATGGGACTTTGATGGTGTGGTGGACCTCTGAGGCACAGCCTCAATGAGGTTCTTGAAAATTCAGCCACTCGCTTACCGTGGCAGGCATGGCCACGGCCCACGGCTGCTCCCCGAACGACGCTATCTTAGGTGTGGCTCGGCGGTTAGCTGAAAACTCTAGGCTAGGTCCAGGGACCCGCCCATCGCCTGGGCAGAAGCCCCTCCAAGCTGCGGGGTCATATCATTATTGACTTTCCGTTCCATCATTCGCCAATGTCCTCACGATGCGCCTCCTCCACGACCACGATTCCCATGGGAAACCGCACAGCAACCCACACCCACCATGCCCCTCACAATCCACCACCTCTCCCGCTCCCAATCCGAACGCATAATCTGGCTCTGCGAAGAACTAAACCTCCCCTACACCCTAAAACTCCACCCTCGCTCCCCCATCCTCGCAACCCCCCGAGCTTCAAAGCCCTACACCCCCTCCAAACCGCCCCGATAATCACAGACGGAGACATCACCCTCGCCGAATCGGGCGCCATAGCAGAATACATCCTGCAAAAATACGCGCACGGCCGTCTCCAAATCCCCCTTTCCGCAGGAGATAAGAGCTACGCAGAATACCTCTACTGGCTGCACTTCGCAAACGGAACCCTCCAACCCGCCGTCAGTCGAACAATGTATTTCCGCATCGCGAAACTCCCCCCCGACAACCCCATCGAGAACATGGTCATCGCGAGACGAGAACACGCACTTAAACTGCTCGACGAACGACTTAAAGATAACGAATGGCTAGCTGGAGAGATATTCACGGCAGCGGATATCATGACTGTGGTTAGTTTGACTACGTTGAGGCTTTTTGTACCGTATGGGCTTGAGAGGTATCCGAATGTTGTGCGGTATTTGGGGAGGGGTATAGGCGGGCGATGGAGAAGGGGGATCCGGGGTTTGAGCCGATTCTGGGAAAGGAGGCGCCGGTGGGGGTTATGTGATGGGGATGTGGATATTAGGGGGGTGGGGAGGGGGTGTATATAGTAGGGAGGGTGGAGCGGTGGGGGATGAAGACTGTATATATGTCCTGGAAGCTGTACATATGAAAAGAAAGCGGCAAGTATTGCGCGGGAGCAATGCGTACGCCTATAGGCTCCTATAAAAGTGGGCTACAAGACTCTACTGTATATACAAGCTCCCTCTCCTATTGATCATCAGGCCGCAGCCTTCGCCTCCCCACCAGCTTCCTCCGTCCCCCCAGCAAGCCCCCCCTGCGCATCCATCAACGCACTCTTCACCAACACGCCCTCCCTCTCCGTCCCCGGATCCCCAAACACAACCTTCCCCCCAGCAACAGCCTCATCACCCATCTCATCCAACCCCCTCAACACCCCCCTCACATAACTAACCACCTCCCCCACCCCCCTAAAATCCACCTCCTCCCTCGCCTGAAAAACATTCCTCCACACCGCCGTCGCAAGCACCGCATCCCCCCTCACCAACCCCTCATCATACCCCGCCAACAACCCGCGCCACTGCACGAACAGATCCTTGAGGTATTTATTCCGGATAGAGCGCGCGGATATATTGTGCGTGACGACCATGCGGTCTTCGGCTATGAAGAAGAAGTGGTCGAGCAGGTGTTGGTGCCAGGTTGGGGCGTGGGTGGCGGGGAATAAGCGCAGGCGCACGGTTAGGAGATACATATGGAGGAAAGTTATTTGGGCCCAGGTGTTGAAGGTTGGGGTTAGGCCGAGTGCTGGGAACGAGAATCAATTAGCATTGCGACACTCATGTGTGGACTAGAAGGGAGGAAGGTAGACGTACTCTCATACCACCACCCCGTCCCCACGCCTAGATCCTCACCATCCTTTGTCTTGGGGATGTCGATGTTCTTCTCGTGCGCTTGCGGTATCGTGTAATCTGCCTGTCGCGCGCATTCTTTGATGAGGGTTTCGCAGACGCCGTAGGCTATGTATGTTTCTGTGACTGAGCTGGCTCGTTTGCGGAGTTCCTTTGCGATGGTGCGGGTGGGGCTGTCTGTGGAGGGTATTGGGTTGGCTGGGGGCTTGTTTGGGAGATGGTGGGAGGAATTGAGGTTGCAGGAGAAGCTTTTTGGGCTGGGTGCTTGTGGCTTTGACTTACCTCCTTCTGTCATTTGAATTACGGAGAGGGGCGGGCTTGTCGAGAGGGATCTGAATAGATTGGGGGTTCGAAGGTGTGCTGCTGCTGCTCGTGACTGGTAGGGGGCTTGCGGCTGTCGAAGCTGGCGCACTTGCTGGCGGAGCGCTTGGCGGCATGCTGTGCATATCGAACTTGAAGCCATTGTTTGGAAAAAGTCAGACTCGGTGTTGAAGGACGATGCTGTTGATATGGTCAATTGGAGCCTATACAACTAGGAGTGGATTGTGCAAGCGTCATGACTTTTTGGCGTTGCATGTTTGAAGGAAGGTCTGCCGACGCGCGCTAGAAGAGCGCGTTTTATGGAAGACCAGGGCCTCCAAAAGGAGTCACAAGAATGGTTTGCTATCTATGCTAACCCCGCAGAACCTGTTACAATACAAGGGAAGAGCTGAGCTGAGCTGAGCTGAATCCAAATACAATGGGTGGTATGGCAATGGAGCATGTCATCTTTGTCGATGATTGAGCAGAGGCTGTTTGCTAGAAGTCATATCTACTCTTCTTGCATCATTCTTTCCTAACAGCATCATTGAGTAGGGCTCAATGGAGAGCCTCTTTTGCGAAAGCCTTGTCCTCGGATGATCATCCGCCACCAGCCCAGGCAGACGTAACTGGAATGAAAGATAAGACAACCGTCGTCGTCACCAAATTCCAATTTTTAGACGACATGACAAGATCGCAGCGGTTCAACCACTTTCATTAACCAGACTCAGGAGATATGCCACCTCTGCCCTTTCCTTTTTGTTGGTGAACATCCATAGCTCAGGCTCTCCCCTCACAATTTGCTTCTATTGCTAGAAACCCTTCCATAGCGCCCCAAACCATTTTCCTGCTCTGAGAGTAAACGCTCAGCCGACTCCCAGTACACACTATCCAGCCACTCATCCCCAACAACAGCCGGTAAACCACTCTCTGCGCGCTCAGCCTCCAGCTGCGCAACATCAAAGGGCGTATAAGGAACATCAGTCCCCCACATCAACCTGTCTTTGCCCGTGAACTTCAGCACGGCATCCACCAGATTCGGTATCGGATCTCCAGCCAAATCGAACCAGAATTGCTGCCTTACTGCCTCCCTACTCTGCTCTTCGGAGATTGGAAGGGGGTCGCGCCCTTCTGCGAGATGTGCACCCAGACGGTTGTAGAAGAACAGGCGATCCAGGAGGGAGGGTAGCGTGTTCCCACAATGCGAGATGATCCAACGAATACGGGGGAAGCGGAGCACGGTGCCCGAGGCGAGTAAATCGATGAAAGAGCGCGTGCTATCAAACCAGAACTCGAAGAGCGGAGCTGTGTAGTACTCTGCCAAAGGAGAAGAGGCAGCGTAGCGCTCCGCAGGCGAATCATGTTCGTGACAGCTGTGGGATGAAGGAGTAGTGGGATGAACGAAAACGACAGCGTTGCGGTCATCGAGAGCTCTTAGGACGGGGCGGAGGTTTGGGTCGCCGAGATAGATGCCCGCTGTATTGGAATGCAGGACGAAGCCATCTGCGTTCAAAGTGTCAAGCGCGTATTCGATTTCGTCGACCGCGGCCACGATATCTGGGAGGGGGAGGGAGGCGAAGAAGCCGAAGTGGGTTGGATCCTGGCGTTTGATATCGGCAGCGTACTCGTTCGTTTGTCTCGTTAGAGATTTGGTGAATTCTATGTCAGATGTCAAGTCCGTACCTGGTGAAGAGATACTGAGGATGGATTTGGCAGTGCCAGTTGCATTCATGTAGTCCAGATGGGATTCGATGGTCCACTCAGGGATGCCTGAGGTCCCATCTGGATGGTCGTAGCCATTTTCAAGGAGGGCGGTGCGCCAGAATGGAGGGACGAAATGTGCGTGGACGTCGATTTTGCGGTCTGCCATTTGGGACTAGAGTCGGGTTTCTAGGAGATGGGTCCAATGACATGTAAGGTGAAGGGTGATTTGTGTAAGTGTGTGTGTGATTCTTACGCGACAGGGGCCAGAGGCCTCACCTTTAAGCCTGCATTCTATCGTAGTACATACCCCACACCCCTCCTTTCGGCCATGCCCGGTTGCTTACAGCAGTGCTGCGCCATGCAACAGGTACATACGTGTACCTCAGGTGGTACAACGCCATATGTATCCGGCCCATGTTTCGTGCGGAAAAGGAGAAAGAGGAACAATACTCATCAATGAGAACCTCGGGAGCTATCTGATTACTCCCTTAAAGCAACAACGACGCAGTGGATACTGTCATGCGCCTGGTACTCGGAGATGATGTGAGTGATTCTTCAACCACATCCAATTCTTTTGCAACCGGCCCCTTTCAAAACAGAACAGCGTACCAGACGGACAGGGAATCAGAGATCTGGTATTCAGAGAAGGTGGTATCGATCTATGGGCCATAGG
Organism: Stereocaulon alpinum; assembly: GCA_018257865.1. Lineage (NCBI taxonomy): Eukaryota > Fungi > Ascomycota > Lecanoromycetes > Lecanorales > Stereocaulaceae > Stereocaulon > Stereocaulon alpinum. Next base: position 775,905 of record JAEUBA010000002.1, on the reverse strand, counting down.
TTCCGAAAAGGGTAAGGCTGTGGCGCTGTACGGAGGTCGATACCGAAAGTCCTGGAACGGCGCTGAGAATGTTGTTGTCAAATCCGTAACCCTACATCTAGCTTCGAACATAAGCCTTAGACTTGCCCCCCATAGATATGGGTCAGTAGGGGGCCGGATGTTGAGCTCTTTAGGGCACGCTCTAGGCGGGCAATGGCTGACAAGACAGGATAGACAGGTTTCTCTGCGCGACCGAGCCCGCTACACGTTGCGCTACCAGTAGTCGCCTAGGGCACCCTCTTCGGGGGTGTCGTTGAGATCTACTAAGGGATAGGGCTACAGACTTGGCATATTGACATAATGAGCGTCATTTCAGGACTTTCGGTGTCGGCCTCCGTATGCTGCTCCAAATGCATTACATCGTTGTACAATGTCTTCCCCGCATTTAGCGAGCAGACGTCAACCGTAAAGGTTGCCCCGCAAGCCATGTCCTAAGTCATCTCCTTTATGTCAGCAGCGGTTCTACAGCTAGACCACTATGCTGGGAATTCCCCTAGGCCTATTGCCACTCTCCGAGATTAAGCTGCAATATTCGTAGCTGGCACGCCATACAGTTTGATCATTTACCTGACCGGATTTGAAGGTGGAGCGTGGTCAAGTTTGTAGTAGGTTTTCCTAACACGCACCGTTCTCACATCATGAGGTGACAATACAACTCTCGGTCACTGTCGGTCTTGATCTTCTCGGTCTCATTCGCTGGTTATGCAGATATGGCAAAGATGTTCGCTATGATGCGCTAGACCAAGGAGGTGTACTGCTTACTTTCTGCTGGCTGGAGCTGCTTGCTTCACGTACGGCAATATGGTACAACATGCGCGAAAGCGGGGTACATAAGGTATGCACAGAAAGTCCCTCAATATCGGAACAGGTACGCACTTCGTGCCATTTGTTGTAGCCTGGCGTCAATGCAAGTAATTTGATATAAGCGCGAAGAATGCTTGCACGTTGAGTTCTAGAACGGACTGCACCTCCAGCAGTCATCTTTCATGCATGTCGAAGTTCCTTGTTCGTGCTTCCGACGCATATGCACACGTCACTTCTTCTAGAAAAGCTTGCCAGTAGGAGAAGGTAACATTGCAATGACATCAAGGACGATGAAAGTACCCCTTCATCCGTGCCTCAGGAGGTTGGTCAACTCGGTAAAGGTTGGGCTTACACGGGAAATTCTCCCAGTCTTAACCATTCAAGCACTAACTGGTGGTATTGCGTTCCATTCCAGCAACCTTTTGAACTCTTGTTTGCACTGATCAGATACCCGTCGTACCCCATATATAAATGCATCAACCTCCACTTCCTTAGGCTGGCCAGATAGATGCACAAGCCCTCAACAGCCACACCATTTCTAGAGTCGAGATGACCTTTGACACAACCCTCGACTATGCCTTTTCAGATAGCATATGTTATCTCGGCACCGGCCCCGTTATCCGAGGATGTGCTATTGGGCCTCTGTATCTCCTTAAGTAGACTCTAGACTTCTATAGCTCGCCTGCTTACGCGTAGTCTTTATCTGATAGACATTGTCATCTACCATTCTTCCCACTCACATGCCGCTCCCGCTCAGCACCACCTCAGACAGTACCTGCTGGGGAGCTCGGCAGTAGTCGGCGACTTGAGCCCTCGCCAACGCCACAAGGTTTACTCCTTCCCCAAAGGATCTCGGAAGAAGGGCCCCGAAGCCGCCGGGAGATTCACTATCAACTGAGCATCTCGCGGGCGAAAGAAAGAAAGACCCCCAACTAGACAACCCATATCGTCAACACCGGTATCACTAAGTGTCCAACGGTAGGCTTTGATAGTGATTTTCTTGGACACGGGCTTGCATTCAAGAGGTGTTTCAATAATCATGTCTGATAACAAAATTAATTGCCCCTCTCGTTGGCAAGTAGAGTCATCGTAAATTCTGGCAGTGTTTGAAGAGGGGCGCCCCTTTTTCCACAATCACAGTATATTGTCTTGATATAAAGTAGCTCATAGACACAACCAACATACTCAATTCTACGCAACAGCATCCTTAAACAATCGTCGCATTGGAACTCGTCACATTGACCCCATGAGGCAGTGTGAACACGCCATTAACCTTAGGACCAACCACTCTATCAATTTGGCTCCCAGTAGTATAGAAAAAGACCCCCAAAGCTGGCGTAAGGGTATCCAGACTTCGGGTCCAGCGAATCCCAGCCCATCGATTCTGCACACAATAGTGCCAAACCCAATTCGCGAGATGCCAGATATCCATCCAAGTAGCGTAGCCGAATGGAGGGAAAGGCCCTGGACCCAGCTCCGGTGGCAGCCAGCCTACGGGTATTGAGTGGATTGTCGTTATCGCTAGGGTGCAGGGGCCACTCGTGAGTTTCCACGGAGTGCGTACTGGGGGCGCGCCCGTTTCCGGATCTGGATCTTGGTTTGGGGCGAGGAATTCATGGCGAGGCCCTCCTTCGTATCTGGTTTCGGGCTCGATGGCCATGAGTTCTTGAAGAAGTTGCCGGCAGTGTTGTTGGATGTTTGAGGGCCATGATGGTCTGGTCCAGGTATCACTTGCTCTGCAGGCGTAGTCACGCTCGAAGTTACTTGCGTCGAAGGGGTTGAGGGCGAGCGTGAAGGCACTTTGGATAGGATAGCAGCAAAGGGTTAGGTAGAAGAGAAGATATGTAGCTCTGCCCATCGTCCGCATGTAGGCTATTTTTCCAGAACAGATTAAGGAAGTCGCGTTGGAAAGCAGTTGTCTTATAAGTGCGGGCCTATGGAAACGAACCCGTGTCGCATCGAGCGGCAGAAGGAGAGCAGATGCGATAGCAAGCGCAACGGAAATGTGTAGCGGACGGCAATGTTTGAAGTTGTAACGGCATGTCGATTTCCATGCCCCTTCTTTCCCTGGGCATCTCGTAAATACTGTACTATTAGAGATTCATATCGCCTGCAACGGTTCATATGCCCCGCCACTACCTGGCAATCAAACTTTCCAGTGACTTGTCTACGATTAGTAGCAAATCGTTCAAATTGTTTGGATCTCTGAGCTGTGCTGGTACGTCTTGTCCTCGTGATGCCAATTTCTAAGCAATTCAGCAAGAGGTTCAATACCACATCTGGTAATGAAGGTACGTCTCCTTACCTGCCTAACCACTTCGTATTGCTCCTCTTTCGCAACATATTCTCTGATCACCTCACCAGTCCCAAATTCCACATAGATCCTCGTATCCCTGATCCTGAGCAGTACGTTATCTAGGCGCATAAAGAAACGGCAGAGAAGCAGCAATCTTTGTGGCATTACTCGGATCTTGCACGAGTAGAGTGTGATCCCATTGTCCGCCATCTCGTCTTCGTACAACATGACTTCGTCGAAGAATAGTATAGGATCAGGGCGCTTGAGCAGTTCAAGAGGTATTGGTTTTGTCGAAGCCTTAAAATCTGGCGATTTGGATTGTAGTGAACCCTTGTAGTCGGTGCTGTATGACCAGTCGAACGGCTTGACCACTTCAGTAATTCCCTCATGCTTCTTCTCCCTACTCTTTCTCAGCAAACAGTTTTTGACGGGATCTTGAGGCCGCCGTACCGCGTGCTCTGCCATTCTCTCGAATGCGCGACTTGCAGCATTGAATTGCCTGTCTTATCAACTCGATCGAGGGCGTCATAGGTATTAAAGCTGATGCCCCAACCAGAGCTGTGTTCGATTGAGACCATGTTGTCTCCAAATATCATCTCTGGAGGTGCAATGCCCAACTTCGCCGTCATCCGTTCAATGGGCTCGGCTTTCAGTATTGGCAGCTTGCGCGTTGTGATCTTGAAACCTTGCTGGGTGATCGAGGTGCCTGCATCAGCTGCTGTCCGGGGCACGCTGTTCAGACCAGCGCGGCCGTCGACTGGCATCATGGAGCTTTTCTTAGACGTCTTCTCATCCGAATACAAGAGAAATCCTGCCCTGGTATTGAAGGTGGAACTTTACCCGTACAGTAGTGCAGGATGATCGGCGCGTAAGGCTCGGCCGTGGTGCATGGTTGCTCCGTGAAACAGCCGTTTATTTAATTCTTGGCGTTCTCTTTAGCGATCCCCGACCTCAAGCAGTCAAGAGATATCGGTACTAACAGTAAGTCGTTACTGTTGTCAGTCATTCGAATATTCAGAGGGTGCTTTCAAGCGCCAGTTCTCTATAACAATGGCTATCAGAGCAATCGAGTCTCGCTTTGAGCAACTATCGGTCAACGATGAGAACGAACCAGTTAACGGGGGCCCTGTCTTCCATAAGTCAAAGGTATATATCGGAATCAAGCGCTATTAGGCTCATGTTAACACATGCTAGGGCTCACTATCCACAGCAATGTTAATATCAGGGCTAGGATCTACTACCCAGCTCACTTCGAATCCCAATCGGTCCAACCTCCTAAAGCTCGCCCTCCAGAACAACAATGAAGCCAATGCGAAGACAGCAACTATCACAACAGTCAACGTAGCCTCCCAGGCCGCTCAATGGCGCGGACCAAACATGCCTCCCTCATCGCCTCCTCACAAGAGCACCGGAACCTCATCATCCGCGAGATCCTCAGACGAAGCTGCAGTACAGCGGCTCTCCAACCCTCCTATGTACGAGCAACCCCAACCAAAGAACTTCCATCTCGGCATGTTCGAAATAGGGAAGCCCCTAGGAAAGGGCAAGTTCGGCCGTGTATACCTGGCCAAAGAGCGCTCAACAGGCTTCGTCTGCGCACTCAAAGTCCTCCACAAAAGCGAGCTTCAGCAAGGCAAGGTCGAAAAACAAGTACGACGAGAAATCGAAATCCACAAGAACTTGCGCCATCCAAACATCCTCCGCTTCTTTGGACATTTCCATGACACCAAGCGAATCTTCCTCATCCTTGAATTTGCCGGAAAAGGAGAATTATACAAGCACCTGCGCAAAGAGAACAGATTCCCCGAATGGAAAGCAGCACAATACATCGCACAAATGGCCGCCGCGCTAAAGTACCTCCACAAAAAGCATGTCATGCATCGAGACATCAAGCCTGAGAACATTCTGGTTGGTATCCACGGGGAGATCAAGATCTCGGATTTCGGATGGAGCGTGCATGCGCCCAACAACCGAAGAAACACCATGTGCGGCACGCTCGATTATCTGCCTCCGGAGATGATCAAGCCCGGCAGCCAAGAAAACTACTATAACGAGAAAGTCGATCTGTGGAGTTTAGGCGTCTTAACATATGAATTTCTGGTAGGAGAGGCGCCGTTCGAGGACACGCCTGTCATGACACAAAGGAGGATAGCGAGAGGAGAGATGACGGTGCCGAAATTCGTGAGTCCGGAGGCTAAAGATTTGATTGAGAGGGTGAGTTTTTTACTCCAAATGTTGAGAGCACGGGACTGGAAAGCTGATGATTTGCGCAGCTACTCGTTCTCGATCCCGAGAAGCGAATACCGCTTACCGAAGTGCAAAAACATCCCTGGATCATCAAGCATTGCGTCAAAGGCGAGCGAGCAGCGCAAAGGAGTTCAGGCGAGAAAGAGGTTAAGCCAGCAGCAGCACCAGCAGTAGCAGCGATACCTGCATAGTCGCGAGACCAGCTGGCTTCCATTTCCACCTTTGTCATGAATTCTCTCTCCGCAGCGACTGGGATTCGCTGCGTATTCCTCACATAATGAGCCTCGATTGCATGACACCTGGCGTTAGGGCATCAACAGCATATTCAGATATCATGTACCATAACGATTTCATTCAAACCAATGCTCACATACACCCCACCTCACTCCTCATAGCTCCCTCCCACAATCGCCAAATTCGTACTCTCCAACCACCCCTTCAAATACTCATACACCGTAAACGTAACCGCCTGTCCCGGCGCAACCCTCATAATCCTAGGCGTAATCCCCTTATAAAAAGCATGAAAGCCCTCTTGCTTAAACATATCACTAGCAATGACCTTCACCCTACTAAGCGCCGTCTCGCCCGCCTCCGCAGGCGTCTTCTGCAGCCTTGTCTTAATGGTATCAATAGGCGCATTACTTAGCGGTCCCATAGCCCCGCTCACGAGCCCTATAAACATAGTCTGATAAGACGGGAGTTCTTTATCATGGTAAGCGGGCTGGATGCGTTGGAGCAGCGCTTTGAATTCTGTGTAGGCGCTGAAGTTCACGGCTTGGTTTGTGCCTTGGCGCAGGGCGGTTAGGGAGACGCCGCGGTATATGGCGCCGACGCCTTCTTCTTTTAGGACTGTGAAGGCTGCGTGGGCGGCGTTGCGGTATTTGGGGATGTCGAGGGGGTCGGCCATGCTGTGGTGTTGGGCTTGGAGGCGGATTTTCACGACTTCCATTGGTGTCACTACGGCTACGGCTTCTGTGACGCCGGCGCCGAGACCAGCTGTTGGTGGGGAGTTCTGTTAGTATAGAATTTCTAATGAGGAAGGAGGGAAGAGGTGGGGGAGAGAGGTTTTAGTACCGAAGAATGTAGCCTCTCCGCTCACTACACCGTCCTTGTTCGCTAGCAATTGCTTGTACCATTCGTAGGATGTGAAGCGGATAGCCATCTTAGGCACAATGCCGGTGACCACGGCGCCGAGACCTTTGTAAAGACCCAGTACTGTTTCTCGCTTCACAATTTCTTTGCCTGTGGTGATGAAGCCGCGGGGTTTCGCCTGTTTACCGCGTCAGAGTCTTGCATGGAGTCGATGGACGAAGGTGCTCACCCCGGGTGCTCGTTTCCTTCTCGACAGCTGCATTCGGACTTTAATGGTATCTGTGGTCCTTCTCAGCGCAGATCTTGTTGTGCAGCGAACGTGGCTAACCTAGAGGATGGCACGCGAGAGCCTCCATCATGCCCGCTCCACCGCCAGCTATGGGCAATTGTTAGCATTGTGACTCCCTGACAACTGCTTGTCATACCAATCAGATTGGTAGCAGCTGAAGCGGGCTTCTTCCCTCCGGGGCCTTTAACGCTTTTGGCAGACATTGTGAGAGAAGCGAGCAGACGCTTAAACTAGAACAACAGAAAAGAAGAACGCCGACGACGAGAGCACACGAGCTTCAGGAGCACTCCTGGGCAAGTCACTAGCGTGGAGATCTCAGAGAAGAAGAGCCGTCAAGTTAATGGTGAAGCAATTGCCTTGGGCGTATGTGCATTGTCGTGGCTAGAGCAGAGAGAAAGAGAGGAGTGTGACGCAGAACATGGACTTCAACAAAGGAACCACCAGTAGCGAACCGCGGTAAGTTACGGACTCGGGAGCTATGCTGTTTCAAGTGTGGCGAGATGAAGCTTTGATGGCTTGAGAGAGAGGGACATGCCTCCGCTGTCAGGACGAGCGGAGGGGAGGGGAGAAGCCTGGACCAATGGAGGCGTTGCATTTCGGCGGTCACCTGGCCCTTAATGCGCGTAAGGCTTTCATTTTGGCTGTGCCAATTGCGTGTTTGAGAACTTCACGTTGATGAATGGTCGTAATGATCTCCGATGGTAGGAGAAAAGCATGTGAGCGCCATGTCGAGTCTGGAGGGAACATGTGGGGTTTAGCGCGGCTTGCATGCCGAGGCTGCTGCGGCGTGTTTTGATTGGTGAAGCTTGCATTGTCTGACAAGCGGGACTATCAGTAAACTGCCCCTCCATAGATATACCCGTCCTATAGCCCAAGATGCAGTCCGGCATTACAGTCTCCAAAGAGCTCCACTCCGCCTTCAATGATCTAGTGTCCTCCCCAACCCAGCGCGGCATCATAGCAACCATATCTGATGAGACACTCGTACCCACGCAAACCATATCATCATCCTCCACAGATTTCTTCTCCGATCTACCCTCCCTCAAACCGCACCTCTCTACCACTCAAGCCAACTACATAATACTCCGGCGCTACCAAAATGCCCCAGATGGATTTGTCGCTGTCACCTACATCCCCGACTCTGCGCCAGTGCGGCAGAAGATGTTATTTGCATCTACACGACTGTCACTGGTACGAGAGCTAGGGACTGAGAGGTTTCGCGAGAGTCTATCTGTTACGGATTTGAAAGAGCTGGGGAAGGAGGGATGGCAGAAGCATGAGGCGTCTGGGCAATCGCAGGCGCCATTGACGGAAGAGGAGCAGACGCTGCAAGGAGTCAAAGAGGCGGAAGCAGAAGCAAGAGGAGGAACGGCAGGGAGGAAACTAGAGACAGGTGGACAGCTAGCCATCAACCTAAGTCCCGAGGCACGAGAAGCTCTAGAAGCGTTGAATCCTGGGGAGGATAACTTGCTTCAACTGGTACGTACAAACAATGTCATTATATACTCTAGCAGTGTAGTGGGATAATGCTGATGATTCTATTGAAAGGGTATCAACGTCTCAGCCGAAACCCTCCAACTCGCCTCCCTCTCCACCATCCCTGACGCCTCATCCCTCTCCGCCGCAATCTCAGACACAGAACCCCGCTACACCTTCTACAAGTACACGCACACTCTATCCGGCTCCGAAGAATCGCCAATTGTATTCATCTACACTTGTCCCTCAGGATCAAAGATAAAAGAGCGAATGGTGTATGCGTCGACGAAGCAGGGATTTATTGCTTGTGCGGAGAAGGAGTTTGGGATCGAGGTTGCTAAGAGGGTGAGTTGCCTCCTCTCTCCGTTTGTTTTTCGACCCAAAGTTTCAAATGGGAACGGAGGAGGAGAAGACATGTGTAAAGGTAGAGACTAATGATGTGGTGTAGATTGAAGTATCGAGTCCTTCGGAAATCACATTGGCGACGTTGGAAGAGGAATTTAGACCGAAATTGGAGACGAAGCAAGGCTTTTCGAGACCGAAGAGGCCGGGGAAGCGGTGATAGAGAAATGAGAGCATTGGGGTCGTCAATGAGCGTCTCTTTCAATTGACTTGTTGAAAGTTACATAGAGTCATCAATGGACATCAAACTAAATTATAGGCCCCCCAAAGCCAAGCCAAAGTCTAGACGCCTCAAATACCTATGGTATAACCAGCAAGGGGTCGAATATATACTATTAATGAAGGGGCCACCAACACCTGCGCTGAAGTACCAATGCTCTTGTAGTTGAAGAGCAACATCAAAGCAGAGCTTCGTCGATATAGTGGAAATTTATAGCCCGAAATCTAGCTTTCATCCTTCCCAGGCCAAGTCTCCCGGATCTTTTACCCAGCCTTGCGATAAGACACTAGCGAATAAGGTTTGCACTTCCTGAATCCTATCAGTCGCCCGGAGGCGAACAAGATTGCATGGCAGAGCATGGCAAAAGTATAACGAGGCGATGCGTGGTATGGATAAGACTCCCAAGGAGAATGCGACAATTCAATATGCTCGGCAGCCCTATATGAATTCCTTAGGATTGTAGTCCTTGAAATTCGCGCTCGGTGGGTCCCTGTCGAGGAGGTATGCGAAATGTATTGGATTTTGGAGTAGGTATTGAGGAATGTCGCGGTTGTTGTCAATACGGTCATAAAACTTCTCAGGCCTGTCATAGGGATCGATCCCTTCCCTAACTCTCCTTAGTACCTCTTTCGGATCCTTGAATTCTGGCTTATTAAGCTCGTTGTGCGAGAACGAATCAACCTTCTTCGCCATATCCTTGAACGACGACAAGCACGAGCTGCAATGCCAGCCCGCGTGCAAGACCTCTGCATCCTGCTTTCCCATACGTAGATCCTCAGGCGGAATAGTCTCAGCACCTTTCCAATACGTAGCTTGCGGATGAATCCATTCTGGTTCGCGCAAGAGCCATTGGAAGGAGTAGCGGTAGTAGCTGGTGCGAAGGGTGAGGCGTTGGGGGAATACGCAGTTGCGTAGCGATTTGAGGACTTCCGGACGGGGGATCTCGTCGACATCGGAAACAATGATCACATCGTTCATTTGGGCTTTCTTTTCGCCGTCGAGAGTGGGGAAGACCTGCGTCAGCATCGCATCGCGCGTGAAATGTTCTCGGCCCCATGCATCTCCTTTGGCCGACGGGTCGGTAGTGGTGTTGAGGACGTGGTGTATGATCTGGTGGTGCCATTTGCTGAAACGTTTCCAGTTCTCTTGCACGTAGAGGGGCTTGGGTCGGTCTTTGAAATCGAGGCTGGATTCTAATACGACGAAGTAGTCAACTTCGGAGGCGAGCTCGCCGAGGCGGACCTCGAGCCAGTCGAGTTCGGTGTTGATCATGACGAGGTCGTAGACCTTTCGTTCCTTGTCCCGGTCGGGGTAGGGTTCCCAGCGGCGTCTTTGGCAGTGGTGTTTTGCTTCTTTTAAGGGGAGGAGACCGGAGTTCTGGGTTGGTCGTTTAGAGAGTGCAGTGATGCTCATGCTGCGTGACGCAGGCATGGTCAGAATTATCAATGTTGCGAGGACGAGCCCGGCCGCGATAAAGTACCGGTACATTGGGTTGAAGGCACTCATTGTGCCTCAAGGCAAGGAATGAATATGGCAATGCGAAGGGATTGTAGGAAAGCGCAACAGCACCAGGAAAGATTTGAAACGAACGACACAGAATGAGAAAGCATTGTCGACGAAAACCACGCACAGGAGACAGGTCGGCATAAGCACGAAACTACTAAAGGCATAGACTCGCCCTTACTCGCTCGATTTTATGACTAGCGCCAACTCGGGAGGGCCTGCCCCACAACAGATAGATCGACATCCGAGATGAGGATACGTATTGGGACGCCTTTAGATCTCTCCTCTTTCGAACGCTTCCAACCACGTGCATTGCAACGATCTTCCAACATTTTCTCGTCCAGGCATCTCCGGCGAGCTCAGCGGCGTAGCGCCAAACACGGATGGTCGCATTACGGCCATGTCATTAGCGATATCGAAATTTGGCCTTGCAAATATAAATATGAAGAAACGAGTTCATCAGACTCACGCCAACACATGTCTTGTCCAAGGCTCTGTTGGCTTACTCGTTGGTCTTGAGACTTACCCTTTGCTTGTGAGCCCTTGAGTGTAGCCGCTTAGTTGTGATGGCTCAAGCCATCCAATGGGGTGGTCTGCCTGCAATGTCCCTGCAAGGGGGGCGCCGTATAACGCCACTCAACCGGAGCTGAACGAGTCCTCAGTTCCATTGCGGTTCTCCAACAGACCACAACCATGATAGGAATCTCAGTATGCCTGAGGTTTTCTTACATCTTCAATACGTAGTGTACAAAGTCGCGGAAACCTGAAGCTGGAATGAGGTCTTCCAAGAGTCGATGACAATAACAATAGGTGTGGGGACTTTTTCTTTAGACTGTTGGATGAACGTCGGGTGCCCGGGCGCTATAAGACGCCGGTCGGCAAATTCTCCGAAAAATGGGATACGTACGTACGTACTCGTAAGCTTAAGGTACCTTATCGCGTTCGAGACCACGTCCCATGATGCAGACTCTATCTCCTGTTGCCTTGCCTCGATCTGCTAAGCGATCTAATCTGCACTAGATCCAATGTTAGCCTATGGTGTTGAGACCTGGGTAATGGGTAGTTCTAATGGGTATGTCTTCTTTCGCAGCCAGGGTTCGTAATCCCTGTCGCTAGCTCGATTCGTGCACAACTCATGGTGTGATATCCGGGGCCTTTGAGAGTAGCATAGACTATCCCGCGTCACTCCCATGTAATGTTACCCACTACAGTATTAGTAATTATACGTGCTGGCTATGCACGCTCTTCGCGAAACGTAAATCCGCGCATTCGAAGGCCTGCAATCTCGAGAACAAAGACAATTCTTGATCAGCATATGATCAGATAAGACAGCGGTAACTTTACAGATTTGATCGTGGAGAAGGGCCCGTGAGACCGCCCTAGTCAGCTGACGAGAGTCGTGGTGCCTCTCCAATCTCTTCCACGACAAAACACATCTGCACAGCCATTTTCACGCATTAGAAAGTACAACAAACCCTCCGTGGCTAGCAGTCTTCGACATATGTGTCATTGGTTTTGTAAGCCTTTGTTGATCAGCCTCAAAGATCCACCCAACTGCGATTGCGTGGCTGTCGACCTAATTCAACGCTCATCATCTTCGCTCTTCAATCCAAGGATCCTCAAGGCTCATATTGAGCACGGCCATATCCTACCGGTGACTGCCAATTGCGATTGCGATAGCTGTGCTTCCGATTGGTGGCAAATCATGCCCTGGAGAAGATTTCAACAAGCTCCCTCAACGTCCCCACGCCATCTGGAATGTCCAACGTTCTGACCTTGAGACACTTCTTATCTTAAAGTATCTCCAACATATCTACCGCATGATGCAGCCTCCGCATCAGCTTCTGCCACGTCTCCGTTGTAGCAATCGTGGTCATCTTTGTGTATTCCATGTTGACTCGTACGCAATGTAAAATTGCACCAACACGGATCCTTAGTCGCCGATCATGGGAGCTACACTGTCTTCCTGCCAACGCAGAATGCAAAGTCTTCGTTCTCTAGACCACTAGTATTCTTACCCCCAGAGTTACGCCACTTGCAAAGCATTGCTGATTTCGATGTGTATGCACTAGCAAGACACCTCTCAGTGTATCCTGCCATAGCTCGAAATGAAGGAAATCCAACATCCCATCCGCTCTGCAACGTACGTCCTGCCTTTAGCCTTCTTCTTCAGACTAGCGACGACCGCCGAATCCCGATAGGAACTAGCGGGCCGATCTAATCCTATAAAACAGGCGACGGCTGTCTCTAGCTCTTCCTAACGAGCTATGCTGGATCTTTTAGGCCTTCGTTAGCTTAGTTCAGACAAGTGGACGAAGAAGCTTCGACCACGGAACGGAACGGCCTACCACTAGGTAACCACCACGCCCGCCCCCACCTCACCTGAATACAACCAAACCAGCTAACACATTCAACCCCATTATCGTCTTCCAATTGCACAGTCAACATCACTATCCGTAGATCAGAGTGACAATTGCCAAGCGTAAGGATCAGTTCCACTGAAGGATTCAACCGAAGGAAGCGGACGGAAGATGCACGAGTGCAATTTGCGGATCTTGTAGGGAGGAAAGAGGGAGTGTGTGGGATGAGTTAGGTTGGCAGTTGGCTATATGGGCACAATGTGGTTTTATCGGGATGAGGATGAATAAGGTAGTGTGCAGGTAGACGTGTTTAATGAATTCGAGCTATCACTTCGTTCAGTTGTGCCCATTCACAAGGGTACGAATCTGTTTGATTGCTGTTTTTATTTTCTAGATACAGGGGTTTGCTAAGACTACCGCTCTGTTTTTGCTACACCGTGGCTCCAAACACCATTGCGTATGTACAGCACACGAGCCAACGAAGACAACTTTGATGCGTGAAAACAAAAGAGACAGGAAAGCAGCTCGCAGGCTGGCTTAGTATCATTACTGCGAGTCCTGCCGTAAACACATATAACCGCATATGTCGTGAGCCTGCACGGCGTACAGATGCAGTACAGTTACACTCTAATGTGAATGTTGAATCAAAGAAATGCTGGTGCCAGCTAGAATATCATCGACCGCGTCTTGGCTGCATCTCTCCTATTGCCAACGTCGGGACGCCGCTGCCCAGCATCGGATCGTCTGGGGCTCTTCTCGGGTGTAGGTGGTGCTGCCGAATGGGCGAAATGTTTTGCTGGTGTGGGTGGGGCTGATCTCAACGGGGCTTGTTTAGCAGAGACCGGAGGTGCTTTAATCTGTCCCTGTTGAGCCTTCTCTGCTCGAGCAGCTTCTGCACGTCGTTTCGCAAGGACAACGTCGGTCCAAGTCTTCGCCTTGCTCATGTCCTTGCCCACGACCTCGGAAAGGACCTTCATCCATCCATCTTTCTCGGCAGCGCTGTCAGCGTAGAAGTCAATGGTCTCGCCGTTGGCGAATCGAACACGGAAGCCTTCCTCAACAAACATGTAGCCCTCTTCCTCTTCGGCAAACGCAGACTTCCTCCGCCCACCTTTCTTGGGCGAGACGTCGTTGCGCATGAGAGCGGACTTGTCATCGATCAGCTTACTAGCTTTGGCGAGGTTAATGGTGGCCCTGGGCTGACGAGTGGCCTCATGGTAAGCCGTAAACTTCGACCCGTTGAGAGTAAAGAACCGACGACGCCAATACTGAAGGTAGTCAGTTTTGCTACGATATACCGGATGCGAAAAGACCTACTGGACAATCGCCACCTTGTTGGCTTAGATGACCCTCCCACTTCTTTGGAGTAGCGCTCTCAGCTTCTTTCAGCTCGCGAATGCATGCGTTCATACTCTTAGGCATATCATCATCCTTGGCGTCCTTTGGCTTCGGGACAAACAACAGTTGCAGCTCCAGCTTACCAACCTTGTATGGTGCTTTGCGCTGAACACCACCATTGACAGCGCCACGCTTACTTTTGACGCTGTTGCCGTTGGATTCTTCAGTCGCCCATTCGTTAAAACAAGGCACGTCCACGGTGTATGGTCTTCCATACGCGGCAGTCTCATGATCTTGAAGACACACGTAAGAGCGGGCGAAACTACCATCTTTCGCTACAAGACCGTGGAGAAGGTCCCAAGCGGTCGGCTGGACTGGTCTTCGGCTAGCTTGGGCTGCTTGTTGCCTCTGTCGTTCAGCGTTTTGGGCCTCCTCTTGTTGCTTCATCTCAAGTTCCTTGCGCTTGCGAGGAGAAGCGAAGACTCTGCTGAAGGTTGAAGGCTTGGTTGGTTTGGGAGTCTTCGTAGGAGACTCGACGATGGGCTTCGCTTTGGGCTCCTCCAGCTTTGTCTGTAGGGTAAGCTGAAATTCTAAGTCATTGAGTACGACAAGTTCGAATTCCTGTCCAATGGGTGCAGTCTTGCCCAATTCAAGCCACGCTGTAGTGACGCAGTGGAGGCCATTATCGAGTGTCAAAGCAAAGTATGACCGCTCCCCTACATAACATTCAGCTGCTGCGAGATCTCCAAAATGTGATGAGCGCTCACCTTTTGGCAATGGAAGATCCAAATCTTTAACACGTACTACTTTGACGAACAATCTGCCCCTCTCACCATCCTCTCCAATCTCCTCCATGCTTTGCATGGCTTCATCTTCAGTGACACTATCCAGACCGCTAGCTACGTTGCTTTGTTGACCCGGCATGGGAGGAGCAGGACCGCTTGGGGGCGCTTTCGAGGGAATACCTCCCGATCTCCGAATGCTCTTGCGTCGAATCTTACCATTCCAGGGCTCTGCAGTCCAGGGTTGCGACTGGCTGGGCTTTCTAGGCGAATTGCCAGCAGATCGAGTGCCTCGGGCACTAGGCTCTTGATTTTCTTTGGTTTCTGTTGTAGAGTCTGTGGATTCGTGTGAAGCACTGCTCGCTATGATGACTTTGGTGTTCTGTCGCATAAGATAGCCTTTCTGTGTACGGAAAGCTTTGTTAGCACGACCTTGACTAAAGGGTAGAAATCCTTGTCCTGTCATATATTCTGCATGACCGGGGGACCTGGCCTGGGCAGCCACTTCGGGGGGAGAGAAGTTGAACGCCACCTTTTGGGCTTCGATCACGCGATCGAACTCGCTCTCTATTCCAAGTCCTAGGCCGTCGTCGCTGCCTTCTACGGGTACTTCCAGGGGAAGCAAGCTGCTCTTACGCTTGGACTGCTTGGGTGCATCTTTCTCTTCGGAGCTGTGCAATGATTCTGCCTCGCTTGCAGAGTCGGGAAGAGGCTCATCTGCTTCCGCAACAATGGAAGGTCTGCTCAAGTGTCGTTCTGGTATCTTTGGCACCACTGGGACATCGCTACCATTGCTGACTTGGCGCCGTACCTCAGCCATAGCCTGAACGTCGGATGGAGCGATAGAAGGCCGTGTCTTGAGCGTGCCACCAGGAGCTTTGATGGTTGCAACTGGATGTGGCACCTCTGGAGATTCCGGAACGGGCGACTCTGAGACAGGATGACGGATGACAGAGTCTGGTGTCTGCGGCTCATTTTCTGGATCTTTCGATTGACCATAGAATTTGGGTAGTTGAAGCTGCGCTTCGGGTGTCACGGGACGATCGGTAGGCCGCTGAAGGCTGGCAGGCTTGGAAGACTGCTCGGATGGCAGGATGGACTTCTCTGGTTCTTGGATAACCGGTGGCGATGGGGTCAAAAATGATTCCATGCCGAATCCGAAGTCAGATTCTCCAAGAAGAGCAGCAAATTGGGGCAAGGACATGCGACGGCTGCTCTTGCGCTCCACATCTTTCGTCAATGATTGTTGTGTTGTAGCTCGTGGTGTGGGCGGTCCGTCATCGCCAGCGGCACTGCTCGAGTGGTTGACTAATTGACCATCTTCCTTTGAGTCGACAGAGTAATGGCTCTCATCGTCGTCGTCCTCTCGTATCACATCTCTAGACTCTTTGAACGCTTCCAACTTCTCAATAGCGTTCATGAAAGACTCAGCTTGAAGTTGCTGGTTGTAAAGATCCGGGATGGAGTAGACGTCAAGATCGCTGTCCTCGTCAAGAATCTCCTGCTTAATGATGACCTCCTTTTCCAGCGTCTCAGTCTCTACGGATGGCACTGGAACGTCGGGATCTAGGTTGGCGAATGCGTCTTCGCCTGAGCCAGGACTTAGCCCGATTGAAGAAAAGTCATCTTCAGGCTCATTGAAGTTACGACTCTTAACCTTGCGTAAGATGGACTCACGTGAGATTCGAGGAGGTAGCTTGTAGTCGCCGAGGTCAGCGACACCGTCATTCTCGAGCTCTTCTTCGTGGACTTGAACGCCATCGCCGTTCTGTTGTGGCTCTGGGGTTCTCATTGGGGATCCACGTCGGAGTCGTCGTTCACGTTGCTCGTGTTGTTCGTCAGCGGCCGTCTGGGGCTTCTCTTCGTCCTGGAGCATCATCAAGCGCAGACGTTCCTCAATTGGCATAGAACAACCGCCCATTCCCCGTATTTCTGATTTTGAAATCGAGGCTGGGCGCGGAGGAGTGGGAGATGTACGTTGAGCATGGTTGACCCGTTCGGCAGTAGCAGTCAGGCTACTATCAGAATCAGATCGAGCTCGTGGAAATATCGGCTTGCTCAGGGCAGGAAGCGGCGGCAATGGTCGACGTTCGCCATTAGAATTAACCGAATCAGTTCTTGCGGGCGAAGAGCGTGCGTCAACAGGTAACGAAGGCTCTACTGTGGGAGCTGGACTACTACGCTCTCCATCGAATGGATTCTCTACATGCGCTGCAAGGTCCTCGTTGGCGTTTGCTGGGCTCATGAAACGCCAGTCCTCAGGCAAGACCACGGGTGTCTTTTCTGTGTCTTCAAGCGATGCATCAAAGCTGTCCTCTCGATCAGGGAATGAACCTCGGTCAAAGCTCTCGTCTTCATCATTGTCGGCAGAGTCGTAGCTGCCCTCTCGAGAACCCGACGCTACTGATGAAGGGTCTGGCGTTGTCATCTCGTACTCATTGACTTGTGGAGGCGCAGCGTCAAATGTGACACTCTTCGCATGGCGATGTAACGACTTCCCTGGAGGTAACTGATGCTCAGCGTAAGAATCTTCTTCGTCAGACCAGATACCGTTCTCGGGATCGAATGCTTGGTGCGCTTGGGCATATCTGCTGTTCTTGGAAAGAGATGATTTGCCTGGAGAGGTCTGACCTTTGCCTGGAGAGCTGGGTAATTGAGGCACGTTGTCCATCTTGAGAGGAGACCTAAGTGGGCTGTTGACCGGCGTTTTTTTATCACCTGTAGCAGTCTCCTTTCGAAAGCCTTCGAGTCCTCTGCCGCTATATGCATTGCCCTGAATCTGAGTACTCAAAGGTCTACCTGTAGCCAGTGGTCTCTCCATCAAAGGACTCGAGGCGGGGTCGTATTCTTGCTTGTGTTCGCGCGCGAACATGTTGCTGTTCTTTACACGAGATGCGCGCTTCAAGTTCTCCACTGATGGTCGCTTTGACGGAGATGGTGAAGTATCGCGGTCACCCAACGGAGCCCTGTTCTCGGCATTGAACCTGGTGGGAGATCCTGGGTCTCGACTTTGCCAATACCGTCGAGGGGAGTTGGAGTTGAAGGGCGAAGAATCAAATGGCGAGGAATCCTCATTGAACATACTCTTCTGCTTCATGTCAGTCATTCGATCGCTACGTCGTAGCAGTGTCATGCTCTACCTTGGTGGCTTGATTATAGCTGGGAGAGTTCCGCCTCCTCTCCATGGGTCCAAGTTCGGTAAGTGGCCCTGCCGAGGAGCGTACATGAACTTTGGAGGGTGATGTTATAGGCGCATTCTTCGAGATGCGTAGAGGTTGGATCTGAAGCAAATTTTAGCGTTGTTGTCGCCGTAGCCAGCGCTGTAGCCCAGGCTATTCGTAGGTACTGTAACCTACAGATTGAGACATGACGGCTAATACAGGGCTACCAGTACCCAGAGAAGTCGTGCCAGTGCCTTTCCACTCGACGCCAGGTTCTCGTGGCTAATTGAGCGAGCTCCAAGCGAGGAATGTGTTTGTTTAGGAAAGCGGAATAGAGCCCCGTCACCTGCTTGATGATGCTTGTCCTAACATGGATTTGACGAAATAGACGATCCGACTAATGTAGTCACTGCAACAAGAAATGAGTGGTACACAATAGATGCGCAAAAGCCTTGCTCGTAGGATGTTGTGCAGCAATGGTACATGTTGCGATTCAAGTAAAGTTGGTTTTCGGTAGCGCGACCAACGGGCACTAGTTGGCATGGCGACGAACCTCCTACGCGCGAAAAGTGCAGGGATCCAGTTTCAGAAAAAGTTTCGTGGAGGCAATATCAATGAGGGATTGAATCTGGTCAATACATTCGATGTCTCGCTCTAATCAATCGTTATGCCTGTTCTGTCAACATAGGTTCTTGCTATGTACACCATCACGTCTCTCATTCCAAACATGGCAGCCTTCACGATCAATGGCGCAATTACAGCGCCCTCGCCGTCCATCGAGGATGACGCTTTCTCCGGAGGTATCTCGTCCACCCACAAGAACCACACCAAGCGGTCGCCCGCTCGGAAGGCGAACCAATGGCCCTTTTGCCGGCATGAACCAAAAATATGCGGACCTGCGCCGGGAACCCCGCGCCCGCTCTCGAGCACAGACGAGCAGGACTTTCAGAGGAAGAGAACGCCCGCAGAAAGAACGAGAGACATACCATGCGTTGAAGATGCATAATGCTCTCACTCCAGTGTCTTATGGTCAGCGAACCTCGATCAAGGAGAAGATCAGCGGGACGGACAGTTTTGAAGACTTCCCCCTGCTACCGGTAATCAAAGAGTCGGTGTTTAGCCAGGCATTGGCTGGTATGGTAGATGTAGTCCCTACACCTATTCAACGCCTTGCGATACCTGTCTTACTGGGGAATGAGACAAGAGCAGCTCGTAGACGATCATCATCGTCCCAAAAGAAGGAGATGGAGCAGTTTCTACTTGCAGCAGAGACAGGTTCAGGAAAGACGCTTGCCTATATGCTACCAGTACTGGATGCTGTCAAACGTGCAGAGGCCATGGACATAGAAGAAGAAGCAAAGAAAAAGGCGCAAGAAATGGAATTCAGGAAAAACGCCAACTACGTCGCTCCACCCCCGTTATCCAACGCACCTCACTCCACGACTGGCCGGCCTCGAGCCATCATCCTTCTTCCAACATCCGAACTAGTAACCCAAGTCGGCAATCTCACAAAACTCCTATCCCACACAGTCAAGTTCCGCTCCGCCCTCATATCATCCGCCTACTCCGGCAAAGTAATCCGCAACCGCCTCTTCGCACCCACAGGCATCGATGTCCTAATATCCACCCCCCATCTCCTCGCCAGCATCTCCGAATCGGATCCCAACATTCTGAGCCGCGTCTCGCATCTCATAATCGATGAAGCCGATTCCCTTCTCGACCGCTCCTTCGCGCCCTCAACCTCCACAGTCATCGACAAAACCACTCCCTCCCTGAAGCAACTCATACTCTGCTCAGCAACAATTCCCCGAAGCCTAGACTCCTACCTCCGCAAGCGTTTCCCAGACATGAGACGTCTCGTAACCCCCAAGCTCCATGCCATTCCTCGACGAGTACAACTCGGAGTTGTTGACGTAGAAAAGGACCCCTACCATGGCAACAAGAATCTCGCCTGTGCAGACACCATATGGTCTATTGGCAAAGCGGCAGCCGAATACGCTGGCGACACTGCGGATGTCAAGCGAATCCTTGTCTTCGTCAATGAGCGCGAAAAGACCCAGGAAGTTGCCGAGTATCTGATCTCGAAAGGCATTGAAGCTGTTGCTCTGAGCAGAGATACACCTGAGCAGCGCCACGCTGAGACATTGAGCGCTTTCACTACGAGGGAGAAGGAGAGTGTTGAAATAGTCTCTAAGGAGATAGCTGAAATGCCGAGCGGGCCGAACTATATGCCTTTGGGCAGCAGGACCTCAACTCCATCTACTAGCGCTCCTCCACCACGGCGCCATCTTCCCAACACAAAGGTCCTCGTGACTACGGACCTTGGCTCGAGGGGTATTGACACTTTGGCTGTGAGACACGTTATTCTGTACGATGTGCCGCATTCCACTATCGACTTCATCCATCGGCTTGGACGCACAGGCAGGATGGGCAGGCGTGGAAGGGGAATCGTTCTCGTTGGAAAGCATGACCGTAGGGATGTGGTCAGGGAAGTCAAAGAGGGCATGTTCAAAGGACAGGCTCTGATTTAGACCTCTCGGAGCGAGCTGAGCTGTTGTAGATCGTGTAACATCACAGATGCCATACACCATGAGTGTAAGAAACGTATACTTTCCGTTTTACAGGTAACAGGTTCCAGCTACTTGGAGCCACTTCCTAACTAGTTCTTGGCCCACAGCGCTCACACAATCACCCGACTGTGCAAAACCTGGCTCACCCTTCCTGCACATCCAGCCCACCACCACCCCTACCCTCATCCCCATCCCCATCCCCATCCCCGTCCTCAGAATCCACGTCTTCTATCCCCGCCTTCGCCCCTTTGCCAACACCCTCCTTTTTAAGTTCCCTCTTCGTAGCCTCAATCCCCACACTCGACAGATAGAGAAACTGGCTCCCCCCGGTATTATCTAATCCATTAAAAAACCCATGGAAAACCTCCCTCTTCTCCTCTTCCCTAAAGATCCGCTCATAAATCTCCCTTTGCTTGAACTCTTCCATCGCCTCCTCATACTTTCCGAAATCGATCGGCTCTCTACCGAATTGCTCTATGCGCTCATTGTAAGCGTCGAAGACTGGTCGCTCCAACAGCAGGCCTAGTGAAGGGGCTTTGGGAATCGAGATACGATTAGCTTCCCAGGAGTCCTGTAAGCGGCCTTCGTGGCAGCCACAGCGGATTACGAGCGCGACCATGGATACCATTTTTCGGATCTGATGCATCATGAATGATTGGCCGTGGACTTTTAGGGAGAGCCATTCAGTATTGTTTATTATTATCGGTTTCTCGCCGACTACGAAGCTTTTGATGAAGCGTGAGGCTGAAGGGTCTTTGTAGGATTTGTCGATTGTGTAGTTGTGGTATTGATGCGTGCCTTCATAGCGGGATAGAGCGGAGCGGACGCGGGCTAGACGGGCAGGGTGGATGCGGTGGGCTTTCTTTGCGGTTAAGTGGGCATTTCTGAGGAGGCGGATGGCGGTTTCGAGGGGGGTGGGTTCTTTGGAACGGGCGATTGCTGCGGCTTCATCTCCTGGTTGGGCTGCATTTGCGAATGCTGTTGCTCTGTCTTCTTTACCTATTGCTATGCTGGCGAAGGCGATGCCGGAGTCAATTTGGCCTTGTGGTGAGAGTTCTCTAGCGGCTTCTTTTTGTTCTTCAGTAGGGGTTGTAGGGGCGTTCCAGACCATGCTGTGATCGTGTTTATAGAACACTTTGAGCGCTAGGTCCCGTATTGTAGGGTCGATCTCTTCGATGACTGGCTTTACATATTTCTCTTCCATCTCTGACCACACATCGGCGACCTCCTTCTGGCGGTCATGGTAGCCTTCTAAGTCGTTAGCCTCCTCTGCCAGCTCAACCATCTTCTTGCCTAGAAAACTCTTGGGGTGCGATGGTATAAAGCAATGTGTCGGTATTAGGTACTCGTATATTCTGGAATCGCAAAATTGGTATGCGCTGAAACCGCCAATTGTCCTCTCGATACCCCAGACTCGTATCTGTGGGCTCAGGTTCTCATTGATTTTGGCGACAATGTTTGGGTCTTCGACAATGAGCTTCAGTGATATCAAATTTCCAGCCGCATGGACACCTTTGTCGGTGCGGGCGCATCGAACGAGTGAGGACTTCTTCGGGTCGTCTGCGTTTGCTTTTGAGATGGCTCCGGCAGCAACGAAGGCATTGAAGAGATCGCCCTCAATGGTCTTCTCTTGGTGGTTCCTAACGAGAATCAGATATATCGTCTCTCGACGGCGCCATTCTCGCTCACAATTGCATGCCCTTATATCCACTACCGGAGTACCCAATCATAACTGCAACCTTCCTCTTCGGCTTCTTCTCCTCCGCCTCAATCTCCTCCTTCGAGTACCTTGTAGCGTAGACCGGTAGAACATCGTCTTCACCGTCTAGTCTCCGCTTCTTGGCAGCTTGCTGGTTTTCGGTATTGCGCGCTCTTTTGTCAACTGTGGTTTTGCTTTATTAATTAGTCCAGATGGTATGAGGGAAGTACATGCTCTGCATACCTCCATTCCGCACGCCCCAACTCCTTGTTCCTCTTGCGACCGCCTTTGTCGCCTCCTCCTCTGCTACCCCTCGAGTTGCCTCTAGCTCCACCCCTGCCTCTACCACGCCCATGCTGTGTTGATCTCTGGCCATTATGGTGATTATTGGCCTGAGCCTGGTCTCCGTTGCCAGCCATTTCGTTCGTAATCCGGCCCCCAGCCGTGACAGACCGATATGCGCCAGTGACCTCGCTGTCCGTTGCGCTGCGCGATGTATCATGAATTGGTGATTCTCCTGTAAGACGTTCCACAACCGAAGTCAATTTTGCTTGGTCGGGAATAACTTTATCTCCGTTGGGGCTGGAACGTATGCGCTAAGCTCCTTCTGAAACCTTCGTCAATGCTTCATGTTTCGTAGGTGTCATTGTTCTTTGTGTTGCAACAAAAAAAGCTCGGAGTCTGGACACCTGATCACCTTGGACACTTATCGCCTGTGTCGGCCGTGTCGACTCATACATTGGAGTCGCTTTGACCATGACTTTTCTGCAACCAGCAAGTTGCTGACGCCTTCAAGGCCGCAAAACCGTCATCTCGTAGTAAACAGTCATATCGTATCCTGTCATTACAAGAGATCCTGCTGGCATCATGGATTTGGCGAAGACTCTCATTCGCACCGTTGTGCGGGCTTTCTACGAAACCAAGCATGTCCTCGTTATTGATGCCCTAATGGTTCACTCAGCGTATGTTAGACGGCGCTGGTGTCTCTGTATTAGCAAGCTGAATACTCCTCACAGCTTAGTCAACGAAGATCTTGCACATTTACTCGGCATGCAGCAGAAAGATCTTCGGAAGCTATGCGGAAAGTTGAGAGAGGATAGACTGTTGGCAGTGTACGAGATCTCATGACTCATACTTGAGCGTTGTCTGACAAACACACCTAAAGCCATTCTCGCCAAGAAATCCGCGAAGGACAACAGCGCCCAATAAACAAAGATTACTATTACATCGACTTCCATGCTACAATCGACGCTATCAAATACCGCATTTTCCGACTAACCCAAAAAGTAAAGGAGATGTACAAGCCCAGCGAAGAAAAGAAAGACTACAATTGTCCAACATGCAAGGCTCAATGGACTCAACTAGAAGTCCTTGATAAAGTAGGTCCTATGGGTTTTGAATGTCATCGATGCGGTGGTCTCCTCGAACGAGAGGAGGCTAAAGATGGAGCGAGTACTGGGCATGAGAAGCAGAGTAAGCTTATGAGTCAGCTAGATGGGCTGCTCAAGATGTTACAGCAGATCGATGCGGAGGATATCCCGAACAATGACTTTGATACTGCCTTTGCGCTTGCTGTGCCGATTCCAAGAGATGAGACGGTTAACCCGTCGCAGCATTTTAGGCCTTTGGCTGCTACGGGTGGTCCTCCGGCTGCTGTTAAAGGGGATGTCCAAGTTGTGGCTGCGCCTCTCGATGTTTCTGTAACCACGAACTCGGAAAGAACAGCGGCGGAGAAGGCTGCAGATGCTCAGCGCAAGGCAGATATCGCGGCCCAAAATGTTTTGCCCGTCTGGCATACAAACTCTACTGTCACTGGCGAGAGAATGGTGGCAGATAGGAAAGAGAATGAACAGTCGATCAACGGCAGCTCCCTTCTGAAAGAGGAAGAAGAGGACAAGAAGGAAAGCAATGGCTTAAATGACGAGTTGGCTGCGTACTACGCCCAGCTAGCGAAAGAGAAGGAGCAAGAAGCAAGAGAAGACCTTGAAGCTGACGAATCTTCCGGAGATGACGACGACGACGACGAAGGCGATTTCGAGGACGTCGGAATAGGGGGATCTGGGCTTGGCACACCTTCTAGCTCAATGTCTGCCGACGTCAACGCGTCACAAACCCGCCCACTCAACGGGAACGTACATCGTAAAGCAAGCGAATCAGGTAGCAGTGCCCCTACCCACGCCTCTACACCCGCGGACACCGGAGCAGTAGGGGAGGACGATGAAGCACCAATTGCAAAGAGAGTCAAATTCGAGAGCCAAGAAAATGGAATCAAACCTAGCGTAGGGGCCGAAGTGGAAAAGGACTCTGACGAAGATGAAGAAGCTGAGTTTGAGGACGCTTTGTAATATATATGGCGTGCTTAGCCCCTTTACTGTGATCAAGGAGCAAACGCTTGCCTTCCGCATGTACCTGTATCACTTTGTTGAGCTTGACATAGTCAGCACCAAAAAAGTGGTGTTTGAGATACATCCATGCCCATGTCTTGCAAGGTTCGATTGAAGTTGTGAGACCAGATCTCTATAAAAGAATCCAAAAAAAAAACTTCCTAAAGAGCAAGCTCCATCCACGAAGCATGGGCCTCCTAATTTCTTACCTTATGACAACATAATGGGTGTGCTACCTCCTGCTCATGTGATCACGTTGAGTCTATTGATCTGCTCCCGTAGCAGCCGATATAAGATCAGCACAGTACCAGCGGTAACGGCAGGAGAGATCGCGGAGGGAGCTGGGCTGAAGAATAATTTCAATGAGGAAAAAAGCTCTGGAGAGAGTTAAACTGGTCTTTGAGTTCTATTGGAAAGACTGCGCCGTGTGAAGATCTCTGGTCTTGGTAGCCCACGCCTCTAGGAAGAGTCCAGATATCTCCACAACAAGGTACCAGCATAAAGTGGAGCCATCCAAATCGAAAGCAATCTCAAAAGTCGGATCTAGCGTGATGACCTCGTGATTGAAAAGAATGACTGACATGCATTGACTATAAATATCTCTATACCGACGGTAAAGACATCTTTTGCAAGCCTCTCAGCTTCATGTCAAGCGAAGTAAAGGAACCAACCAACACACTTAATCCTCTTGCAAGCCGCAAGAGTCGAAGAAACGCCTTCCAGAAACCAAATAGACACACGCCAAGAGCTCGCCAGCTCGTCATGGGCTTTTTCCGCCATGAACCCAGGGGAAAAGAACTCCTCATCAGATCTATCGTTTCCATGCGCCAGTAAAATGCCGCTTTATGGTTATTCCTTGCCATGCAGTCATAAATTCCACTATTGTATCCTGCGCCACTTTGCCATTTCTCATCAGTTCCTGTCGTGAATCGTGGATGCCTAGTACTCGTATACTGCCGTTGGGTCGTTTATGGAGACGTTCCGGCGTATTCAGACTCCGAGTCGGAAGGAATCTCGTCGTTGGAGTTGTTCCAGGCATCTACTGTGACGTCAGCAGGAGGTTGAAATTTGAAGTATTGGACGTACCGGAAGCCGCTTCATCCAGGTCAGAGGCTGTCAACGCTTCAAGGCTAGCTAGCACGTCTGTATTGATTTAGCAAGTGCGAGACACTAAGATGGTTTCCTGTAGCACCCACTTTCAGCCTCGAGTTTCACCTGCACTTCGTCCTCCTGATAGTAAGTCTCCGAACAATATCTTATTACTTGGATGACCTGCTCCACAGTCCTTCCATCAATTGTCTTCTGTTCCTGCACCTGAATATAACACCGTTGTAGACAGCTTTTTTGCAGGTCCCTCCCAACGCGGTATATTCTGTCCGCACGCTCCTCTTCATCCATTTCCTTGAGATTGTGGGCAAATAGAAGCGTCTTCAGCAGGTCCAAGGTGTTGTTGCGAATGGAGTCCTCCCAGTACATGAGTAAAGCAGGTGCCCACTGAGGTACTGTGAGTAGGACACAGCGCTCGAAAAATCCCTCTGAAACATTACTGTGAAGGCTGCGTAGTCTGCGCGTGTTGATAAAAAAGTCAAGGTGTTCTCGTCCCCCATTAACTCCTATGGTATCAACTTCCTTAGCAATGTGTTCGATCACTTGCTCCGCACTAGATCTTTTTGGGGTGCATTCACAGAAAGTGATTGCAGCTTGCAGGAAAGGAGCAGCCATGTTTGCCGGCTCGACGTTGACGCCGTTGATGATGGTGTGCTGGATTGGTTCGAGCAATCTCAATTCTGGCTCTGCAAGCAAGACCGCGCGAACGATCTTCTTTATGGCTTGTATATTGCCGCCTGTATCAAGTATCTTTTGAAGAAATACGCAACAATGCTTTGAACCATGGAATTCGCTACCAAGAAGCATCAGTGTGTCTTCCCTCATGCTCAGCCTCATACCGTCTGCAAGAGTGGGTCTCTCAGCCCTTCGTGTAGGCGCGGCTCGGAGGTCGATCCTTGTCAACATATTGGCGATGAGCTCGGTGAGCTTGCAGAACGAGAACTTCCGTCCCTTGTCGCTAAGGCGAATGTATGTCGCGTAACCAGAATTTTCATGCGGAAGGCGGATGTATTTGTGATGATCGATGCAAAGAACCTCCAGACAATCTTGTAAGAAAAGGTTCCGTAGAATGACATGAGTTTCATGGTCTCCGAGATTGGCTAGCTCGACGAGTAGTCCAAAGTAATCATCCCATCCACGAGTTTGTTGAAGCACAAAGTCCCAAAGTTGACTGAGTCGACGTACTATTTGCGGAAAAATCCCTCCTTCGCGAAGCTCCCTCTTAGACGATTGGAGGTTCTCATCCCTGACATCTTGGAATCCGTATTCTTGAGGAGCGGCTTTTCGAAGGTATCGAAGGGCCACGCTAATCATGTTAGCGAAGTCCTTTCGAACTTTCGGTACGAGACATCGAAGAAGTATATTGCGTAGAGCAGTCTGATGCTTTACCACCCACACTAAAGCGAGCTTGCAGCATGATGGGCAAGCACCGATCACCTGGGTCAATGAGGTCAACATTACCCCAAAGGCCGCGGAGTCCTTGGACCGAGATAAGACGAGCTGGAGATGCTCGAGCGACTGCCAGATAGCCGTTCGTTCTGTCTCGTGGTCATCGGAACATGTTCCTTTATTGACAACTCGAAGCTGTTCAAGGACCTGCCGTGCAAAGTTTGCATGTGCTGGATCGAATAAGCAGTAGTGACGAAGCCAGTCTGCATTCTCTAGAGCGGCACGTCGTTTTAGATCCTTTGGCATTGCGCATGTAGCAGGGACACCACGAAGTATAGATATTCCGGTGTCGTCTTGGGATGTCGGTGAGTTCATCCGCTCGTAGAATAGCATGTACGCATTCCAATTTTTCAAATACCGAGTTGGATAAGTCACATGGTCAGTCCAGCCTCCAAAGCAATGGTCTGCGATACTGTCAGGGTTAAACTCCGTGACTTCTGTGTCATTGAATTCGACCCATCGTTTGCTGTTCGCAGTGGTAGAGGGTCGCTCCTTGATGTACGAATAATAGTGACCAGATTCTGCAGTACCAGTGTGGACAAGGATACCGACCAGCTCAAACATATCCGGTACACACGGTTGCTGAGGCTCTTGGAGGTAGTCAATGTGATACGGGGCCATATCGACCTGATCCGGGAATTCAAAGAGATCGTTTATCTTGCTTCGCATGCCCGTCATGACGTCAAAATCAAAGCGCTTCAGGTGGAATATGAGGTTGTCGGGAATATCCTTGAGACAAGCTCTGATCTACGTTAGCGAAGCCCTCAAAAAGGACTTAGAAATCCAACCTCTTGACAGCGTCTACGTAGCAGCCGCAGGACGTGCAAGCATATTTGTTGTCTTAAATCTGGTCAGCATGGAGCCATATAGAAGATGAGCAACTGCAGGACGGACGCACCTCCTTCCATGACCTCCCCAGTCACGTAGGCATTGAGACTATCGATCAAGCCAATCTTGCCCTGAATGTCACACTGAATGGCGGAAAAAGGCTCCAACCTCTCAGAGATGTGGTCGCAGTCCTTAGACTTGATTTGCTGCACGATCTGGCCACCGTAGAAGCCTCGAAACATCTTCTTATCGGCCTCTGATAGCACCTGGCTTTCCCACCTATCGAAGAGCAGATTATAGAACTCGTCCACATCCATCTGTATACCTACGTCGATAAGAGTGTTATCATAGGTCACGAGGGAGTCCGCGATGCCTGAAGAATCCACAGATCTAAGCGTAGTTTCTTGCATGAAGCCAAAGAGGCTTTGAGTCTCGTAGAGCAGCCTTTGAGAGCCAGATTTATCTGCGACTCTCGTCCCAAGCATGAATGACCGGAATCCAACATTCATGAAAAGCTGCGTGAAGAGCGAATTCATGTAGCAAGTATTAGTGAGGTTCCGCATTCCTGGGTACCCTTGTTCGGATCGGAGACACTTGGCTCGTTCGAAGTTGAAATTTGGCTCGAAATCATTGCCTTCGAACGGTTGAGCGAAACCCCAAGACCATGCTTGGGAGTCCTCACCTTGGCTGAGCAATTGTTCGACGAGTATCAGCAGCTTCCGGTAATTATCCATCTCATTGCTCATCACCAAGATGACATCGTACAACTCCGTTCGGGTTCCCGTATACAGGTTCGGTATTCGTGCCTCGACTTGAGTGCCGTCGTCTGTGTCTATAATTGGAGGTTCGGGAAATAAGTGAGTCCTGAAGAGCTTTTCCAGAAAATTGTCCCTTGGAACGATTAGCCGGGTGTGAGCAGACAGACCTCTGAACAGGTCTGTAAACATTTACCGTATAGATAGAGGCTTCCCCAGCTCATATGCCTTGGCGAAGCACCATTTCAAGAGACGGCAGAGCCCAATAACTATCCAGTCTTTCATTTCACGGCCGACGAACTGTAGCTTGTCAGCAGATATAAGCAAGCCCAGGGAATTCCTACTGACCTCCTTGTGAACGTGCTGCAACAATATCGCGCCCCAGTTATGGGCATAGGTTGCAATGTCAAGAGTAGCACAAGAAGTACGATCCATGGACTTACAGAGCTCAGTGATAACGTCGAAGAATTGCTCTGACCTGCTTGCAAAGTCTAGGCAGAAGGGAATGATGTTGACAAGATTGTGCCATAAGTAGGGAACGACCTCTCGAGCGGGAACGGAGGGACTCCTGCTCCATCAATTAGCTTTAGGTAAGTAAACGGAGGTTCAGAAGTCTGACGTCTTTGATACGCCACGGACGCTTTTGATCGATTCAGCGATGTGTGTGCGTACTTCTGCTCGATGATCTTCTAATAAAGCTCGTTGCAAGAGAGTAGAGCACACCACGTGAGCCTTGAAGTGTGACCAGAGCGCCTCCGAAAGCAGCGATATCTGCAGTAGCACGGAGAACGAAGCACATGCTAGGTTCCCAGCAGTCTTATTGTCAACGAGGTCTTGCGCGTGCTTAACCAGGGTATTCAGGCGGTCGACAAGTGCCAGTGGGTTGGTGAG
This sequence comes from Stereocaulon alpinum, assembly GCA_018257865.1. Classification (NCBI taxonomy): domain Eukaryota; kingdom Fungi; phylum Ascomycota; class Lecanoromycetes; order Lecanorales; family Stereocaulaceae; genus Stereocaulon; species Stereocaulon alpinum. Next base: position 746,213 of record JAEUBA010000002.1, on the reverse strand, counting down.
CAAAGACTCGACACTGTCTTGAGATGTAGGTTCTAAAGGCGATTGGGTTTAGTAGGTCACAACTTCGATAGGGGTTGATTGGCTGCTTGCCTTTGAGATACAATTGTAAACATTCTACGATGTCCTTTGCTATTATTATATCCACGTCAGTGCCATGCGGTCCAATGTTGAGATTTAGCGATGACAAAGCCGTAGTCAATGAGCGTATGCCGTGGCATGTGAGATCTGGGGTTGTGAAGCCCTGTGCTGCGGTCAGTATATACAAGGATGAGAAGGCCGTTGGGGCTGTATTTGTACAACATGTGAATGATACTCCAAGGACCTCTTCAAAGCATAAATGGAATACCTGATCTTGAAAGGGGCGGTGGGAGGGAAGATTGTGTCGAGTGGTGTATTTTTAGAGCACACCAGCGTCGTGATACTGTTGTGGGGTTCGAAAGTTCCCAAGAAATCAAACACCTGCCTAAGATCAGCTGTGAAGCTTGTAAAATTTACGCATACGAAGATTTGCATACCTCGGTGCTTAGCTCGTCCTCCATTGTGAGAAGCTGATACAGTTCCGAAAAATGATTCAATATCTCTTTCTCCACTGGTCGTAGCGTTGATGCAGGTGACAGATCCGGGACTGCATCCGCTTCTGCAACCCTCTTGACAAGAAGAAGACCTTTCTGGTCGAGCTTTAATTCTTGTAGCGTCTGGTCTGCAGTCTTTGCTAAGTCAAGGCGCTGGCCTCCAACGATCAGATTAAGCTTGGCAAAACCTGTCAATGAAGTGAGTCGACGAGAAAGCTCCTGTATAGTCTCGAGATCTCCAACTTCTACTGTCCGAATATCAGATGTGGAAATACCGCCAAACGTCTGGTATCGGATTTGGATGGGGCGGCCTTTGTTCTCTGCGATTTCATGTAGCAATTGTCGTTGACTCTGAGGTTGTGGACTGTATTTAGGGCGTAAGCGTACTCCTTGAACAAACTCGTGCAAAATCATCAAGGACCTCGAAAAGGACAGTCTTTGTAGATGGATCTCCTCCTCGGAGGCAACGATTACCATTGGTTCGTCTTCTCCGCTTGATGTGCCGTCACTAAAGGCTTTGAGCTTAGAAGCAGCCGATGTGAGCTGGCGTATGCAACGTTCGACTACGTCTATGTGAATAGCTTCAGTCGCAGCTCTTGATCGGCGTGGAGAATCCGGAGAATCGAGATAGAAGTTCACAAGTGTACGAATGGCTTTGGCCTCAATGGTGTTAGGAGGCGCTGTAAGAGACAATTGCCATAGAAGCCCTACTGTCGAATCTTGCTTTGCCTCAGGTTCTTGTTGCATTGCTGCCATCCGCGAGTGGTAATGGACAGCATCCTGGACGAATTGCAGACATCCGTTTGTGTAGAATTGAGGATTCAGCCGAGGTAGGAGGTCGCGAACACATTGATCGATGAATACATTTCTCTTGGGGTAGGCATTCCTAACAGGAAAACGCATTGCTCGGATGAAGCACCACCAAGCAGCTTCTCGAGCACGGTCGTGAAGTGCCTCTGAGCCTACTGCAACATTCCACAGCTGCGTACCAGTCTTGGCAGTAAAAGTGTCTGGCACGTAAGTGATTATGTGCAGCAGCAACTGTAGTCGGATGTCCAGGCACTCATCAAACATCTGCGAGGGCTGCTGCAAAGACCGTTCCATCCCGACCATATGAGCAAGTTCATCAACCAAGAGCGATGTCAAAGTCGAACCCTTGGACAACAAAGCAAATTCTCTTTCGTAATTCTGAGCGAGGAGGGCGTGGATGGCGGAAATGCTGCCGGTTGCAAAGTCCGTCTGACCTGATATGTCCTTGAGGCAGTCGTCATAAATAGCATGCTTGTCAGTATCGCTGGGGCCAAAAGCGAGCAAACTTCGAAGCTGTTGTGTTGCAAAGTGATGGATATCCCGCTTTCGCTGAGGTTCCAATGTGCTTTCCGTTGCCGATTGACACTGACGTATGAGTCGGATACATAGGTAATAGGGTGGCATGTCCATCCGTTGGTTGTTTATAGTTTCTTTGCACTCCTGACGGAGCTGCATATCCACGTTATCGTCGTTCAGAAGTTCTCTGAGCTTCTGTATAAGCATGGCAAACAACTTCTGGGCATATTCGATCATAGGGCCGTCGAAAGCGTAGATGGGGAGCTCGTTCAGCTTCTTCGTCAAGTAGAGCAACGTCGGGTACCTGGCAATGCTGAAGATGCCCGATAGCATCCTGAGCAGGGCGTCCACGAACCGCGAGTCCTGGCTAGTGATCACCGCATTCCAAATGATATCGGTTTCAGCCTTAGTATATCTGTGTGTGACGACGAGGAAACCGATAATGTTCGCACATCTGCTGATGAGCTGCGGGTGAGACTCGACACCAACGAAATACTCGACGAGTTTGTTGGATAGTAAGAAGTCAGAAAGATACTGCGCGATCGGATGATTCGGACGCTCTATGCCGATGTGTCGGTCCTTCACGTGCAAGTTATACACCTCCACGAGTTCTCTGTCCATGGAATCTACACCATGAACTCTTATTTCCATTCTGCCTTCCAAAATACATCTCTTCAACATATGAAACTTCCAAGCATCTGGCAAGAGCATCGCACGAGTGTCCCGGGAGTCGTAGTCCTTCAGCTCTGCATTCATAAATGCCTGCGTCAGCTGTTCGTCCGAGTTCGTCACATTTCTGAGAAGCAACGAAAGCCTCCCGATAAGGGTTTGGCTAATCTCGATAGACAAAGCCGGATTCTGCTTGCTGATCAAGCTCCTGAACTTGTCCTCGGCGACACGAAATATCTGATAGCTTTGCTCTGGCACCTCAAGGATTTGCATCAGCAGGTTTCTATCTACATCAGTGTCCTCGATCTGCAAGCGTCGGTAATGGTCCATTGCGCAATTGGCAAGGTTGAGTGGAGCAAACACTTTTGGCAATACACCTGGCGAGAGCTGGCATAGCTCTAATATTCCTTGCAACAGGGATTTTAGGCTGGCTATCTCGTTGGATTGTGGCAGCATCAAAGTGCTGATGATTGCCGTAATTGTGACTTTGAAGTCGTATCTAGACGTGTCCACAGGAGATTTCCAGAAGGGCAACCGATATTCCATGATGCCGGCCACGGCATTAATATAGCGATCAGAGATGAGATCTGGGGTGATGTTGGCCTCAAACTGTCGTGCCAGCGTTTGCAAATCGATCTGTATCATTCGCATAACCAAAGAAGCATATGCGACTAAGAAATTTTGCAATGGCTTCTCGCCGCTGGGAAGCTCCATGTTCCCCAGGTAATTCTGTCTGTTGGTACCAAACCTTGTGTTACTGTTTGACAAGTATCAGCATACGCCTCCAGCTCTGAAGACCGTACCCACTTTCTGAGGGCAAGAGCCTCTAGTAGCAAAGGGAATTCGTCCCAAAATTCCCGCTCTTCACGGTACATGTCCCACCACTGCGTGGCGTGTGGCTCTGTTTCTCGAACAAAAGTCTCGATCCAATGCGCCAACTGGCCGAACACGTTGCCATCCTCAATGTCATCTGTATTGCTGTTAGCTCCTAATCGTGCTAAAAGGATCCGAGCTGCTTACTCTTTTCGAAACCGGCTGCTAACTGACTAAGCGTTTTCCGCCATCGTATCATTTGCTGTCCAAAAGGGAACGCGTTCATGAGAACACGATATGTACGCATAACCTCGAAGGCGCTGGTCGCACGTGACATGGGTCTCCATCTCGTCTCCCCAGGCTCATCGGTCATGTCCTCGACTTCAGCAACTTCAATTTCTGGGCTTTGAGGGGGAGAGGAGCCCACAGAAATAACGTTCGGGGACGGAGAGTCGATCTTGCTGGAGAATTCCAGATCTCCAACAGCTATATCACCGTCACCAGTCCGCAACGAGGATGTAGCCTTGACTTGTGTAGATGTGTGGGTAGGTGAGGTGCTGGCGGGTTCTCGAACGTTGATGGTAACCTTGCTTGGTGTCAGACCCAAAGGTGGAACTCGGTCAGCTGCTTCTAGAGGCGGCGATGAGAGCTGGCCGTTCGAAGAGGTTGAGAGAGGTCCAGGAGAACTAGTGTCGATCGCAATGTCACGTAATCTGTCTGCAGACATACTTCTGTGAGCTCGATCTCCGCTGTCCAGTCGTGGGCGTTTCCTTGTAGCGGAAGAGTCGGCGTCTTCCATAGAGTCTCTGTGCGGACGACTAGGTCCCACAGATTTTGCACGAGGTGAAGTGTTGGGCGGGCGGGTCAAAGCTGAGTCCATGACATTGTGCTAACCCAAATATTCTAGGCCAAGGTGGATGGCCAAGAACTAAAGGCTGTGGTGATTGAACAATGGTGTTTTAGTAGACGAATAGTGCTGGAGATGAGAGATATGCAAGTGAAGCTGCTTGTGGGGTGTTAGAAGGGGGAAGTGAAGCTATGAGGGTCACAGTTGTGTGTGTAGTCTGGTAAGGCGTAAGGTAGAGGTGACAATTGTCGATGATCGACAGGCGAGCTGGGAAGGCTAGGCAGAACGCGCTAGGACCACCTCTAGTAGTGGGGCCTTTACGGTAGGGACTTTAAAACTGCTCACTTGATCCAGGGCGCTCCGTAGTCGTAGCACAATACCCCACAACTACAATATGGAGATCTGAGCGACTGATCTACATTTACAGTGTTCAGTGTTGTACTCGTCGACTTCTAATCTTCTGCCTCCTGCTTACAGCTTGGAATAGGTCTTGAATGATCTCATAGGTCGGGCCCCTTCGGGCGGAATGGTAGCCGCGTATCCGCGTCGAACAGCTACTGCAAGGATGGCATGCCACTATTAGTGATCCCTGCAAGATACCCAACACGCAGACAACTCATCAAACTTTCCTCTTGCCAAAGTGACAGCTATCATGCTCTGAAGTCGTGCCCACCCAATTGCGTGCACATCCCGCTGTGGCCGTGATGACGTCAAAGACCGCTATCGCAGCTCGGAAGCCCAAAACAATGTTCAGCCTCGAGTCTCCATACACGGAAGTGCAATGGCAAGCTCGTTGCAAGGATTCATGATATGCATGCTGACTGGCTTTCAGGCCCGTAATATCGAATGAGGACCAGGACATCATTCTCGAGCTGCTCTGTAGGTAAGCCGTAGCAGCAGCCCATCTTTCGTCCGATCTCTCGGCTATTATTGGGCTTGTGGGCGCGTTCGCATTAACCAGGCCCGCTGTATTTATGAAGTGAGAAGATCGGGACTGACGGCTACCTTTTCATAGCTTGCTAAGTCCTCTAGGCAAGCATAGGGCGCAACATACAGTCTCCAAGGGGAAACGGAAGAAGAAGCGGAAGAGACAACAGGATCGCGCTGTCACAGACGAGGAACAACAGTCTTCGGAAGGTCAAATATCAAAAAGAATCCTACCAGTACTACCAGAGATGCAGAGCCATCTCACAATTGGGTTTAATACGACGATCAGGTACCTTGAGACTTTGGCACAACGGTTGGCACCGAGCAAAGTCTCTGGACAGGGTCCAAATCCAGATATGGTACTGGGACCGAAAGCACCTTTAGCAGCTATTTTCATCCCGCGCTTTGATCAACCTTCAGTCATGCATTCACATCTCCCTCTTCTCACAAAGACAGCTTCGTTAGCCACACCTTCCTCACCGCCCATCCGCTTGGTAATGCTTCGAAAGGGAGCCGAAGAACGTCTGGGCGCCGCTTTGGCACTTCCACGGGTCGGCTTGATTGGTTTGATCGAAGGAGCACCGGATTCCAAAGGGTTGGTCGACTTCATAAGAGGATGTGTGTCTCAGGTTGAAGTGCCATGGGTTCAGGAGGCAATGACGGGGCAATACCTGCCTGTGAAAGTCAATGAAATCGAGACAAGTGCGCCACTTGAGTCAAGGCGGAAAAGTCAAGCCCCGATGTCGAATGCAGTGAAGAATAGATAGAAATGAGAGGCTATGTCACATCAGTACAATAAGTCCCAATTGGAGCCTGATCAGGGACACTTACTGCCGTTGACGTTGGCGGGCGGAAGGCTCTCCAACATGTAGACTTGGAAGACATCTAAGTCGAACTTAGAGCTTGCTGAAGCAAGAGCTATAACAATGCTCATAGCCCTCCTTGTATCGAGAACGAGGACAATATGAGGACCAGCACACTGATGATTGACCACACAAATGGGATCCATGTCGACATTTTGAAGCCACCAGCATTATAGATGGCTCCCAACCTGCCATTTGTGAGCCTTCTCCATTCGTATTAAGCCTTCTCCCTTTCCGTAGTGGTATATAGCTAGATCACTCACATCAACCCAACGACACTTCCCGCCAACACTGCCTCCACGCCTGCCACAACCCCATAAACAACTGGCACTATCCACAGTACCTTCAGCTTTCCCAACCCTCCTCCACTTTTTACCTCGCCAACATCTTCCTTTTCTCTATTCTCTTTCTCCCCATCAGCCTTCGCAGTGCCGGCTTTTGACGATGGCTTCCTCCCACCCCACCACACAATCACCACAGCATATAATGCGACAGCCAAGTGAGCGGCTTCAAATATAATGATAGTCCAGAAGAGTGTGAAGCGCCATATGTCACGGATGTGGTAGAGAAAGGCGGCTTGGACGACGTCTGGGGGGCCAATGAGCCAGTAGAGGGAGGGGAAGCTGGGGGTTGTGTAGTCTGTAGGGACTTCGGTGGTGGTGTTGTAGGATACCATTGAAGGCGATAGGAGCGCGATAGTCAAGGTATCATCGTAGAAGCGTCTGACGTTGGCTGCGTGAAGACGTGCTTGTAATGGGAGCTTGAAGCTTCAGAATCCAATCAGAGAAGGTTAGTTCAGGCTTACAGTTAGTGGTCACCGCCCGGAAATTACGGCTTTAGTGCATCGGCGTTGCGTTCAGGCGCCCCAAGACACGCGGCTCCAGGGCCCACTCAGGACTTGGGGGTTGTACGACTACAGTAAGGGTAAATCCTTCTATCCTAATTGAGCAACTTCTGGGCTTAGATTTCGGGCAATCGCTTCCCTACATACTACCTCTCAAGCTGCCAATCTCAGAACCAAGCCTCAGAACCCTCTCCCCAGACCTCAATCCTCATCCATAGCCCTAGGCGCAATCGTCAAGTCCCCTCTATCGCTGTTTCCCGTGTTCACAACCCCCTTCGGCTCCAACAACATCACCGCAACCTCCTTGTCAGCTTTCGGACAGTGCTCCACACCTTTTGGGACCACGAACACCTCTCCAGGATTCAACATCACATTCCTATCTCGCAATTGGATGTTCAGTGTACCAGAGAGCACGAGAAACATCTCATCGGTGTCAGGGTGCGAGTGCCATACAAATTCTCCAAGCAGCTTTGCGAGTTTGATCTCGTAATCATTCAGAGTGCCGATTGTGCGTTGGGACCAGTGGTCGGAGAACTTGGTGAGGAGGTAGGTGAGGTTTAGGGGACCTGAGGGAGTTGGGGTGGACATTGCTAAGTGTTGGAGGCACAAGGTCATAGAGTGTGGATTGACAAAGAGTTCGCAGCGTAGGCTTTACAGAGTAGAAGGGTTTCCAGGTACGTAAGGCAGGTATGGCTTCCCATCTACTACGAAGGTCAGTAGAGGATTCATAAGCACCTGTGGATTTAGAGGCTAGAGTTACAGCCTAAGTTAGAGACGTTAATGTGTTCGGCACCTGGAGGTGATACGTAGAAAGTTACCCCAATATCCCTCGTTAGAAGGCTCCACCGCTCAAGTGGCCATTCTGTTCCGCCGGCCACTCATAGGGCTCGAGCCCGTGCACACTTGTGGCCCCCAAAGCTGGTCGTTCACGTGACGTAACTAGTCCCCAGAACCTGCGGTCCTCGCGCTTGGAGGGCTCTCTCTAGGGCTCTCTCTTGGAGTTTCCGGGCGTCAGTCCCTTAAGTGGCCGGCAGGGCCGTGAACCCTTCTACTAGAACGTCTTCGGACGATCAGCGAATTGATGTCATATCTAAACCTACCCAGTCTAATGGTTACGGCGAGGTCAACGCAGTAGTAGAGGGTGGATTAGCGCGATGAAAGTCTAGCTATGTACTCCGATAGATCTCTAGCCACCCTTCTCCGCGCCTTACAGAGCGGCTCGGACGAGCAGGATGTCTCGAGGTAGCATACCATTATCCCCTTCTCAGGACTGCTTGGCTGACAATCGCAGACTCCTCGGCTCTGCTACGACTCTACTTACGCTCTTATCGAATGCTCTAAACATCACTCTCCTCACTTCCCAGCTTCTCTCCGCCCCTTCGATATGGCAGCGCCGAGATGGTCTCAGAACCACTATCCGCATACTCAGCATCTTCAACTCTGCAGCTATCCAATTAGTCCGGCAAGACGAATCGCCAGCGGCTCCTTCCAACCCATCCACACGCTCAACTTTGAGTAGAGAAGAATGGGCTATAGCAGTAATCAAGGGCGCGGACGACAAATCGCCGCGGTGGAGACATCTATGCGCCCTAGCTGGGCTACTAGTTGGCTTTGGAGAGCGAGGAGAAAGGAACATATCTCACCCTCTACGAAGGACACTGGAGAGCGCTGCTGTCACAGCGGTCAACCTCGCTCTACGAGAGGGCGAGGCTAGCAACAATCTTGCTGCGAATAGCGTAACACTGACTCTTAGCTATATCTTCGATCTCCTGAGTGTTAGCGAGAAGATGAACCTAAGTCATGACATGCTCCTTCCTGTCTTGGTCCAGGCTCCGTTCTTCTCAAAGGAGGGGCTACATAACGGTTACTTTCTCAGCACCATTGATGCAGACGTGACGCAGAGCACTAAGATGAAGTTCGATTGGTCTGCCAAGTCATCTACGTACATACAATCTCAACGCATGGCTACTAGCCCCTTGGTGGCGTCTCTGGGGCCATTGTCACGCCTGATAGCATTCTCGGTGGAGAACGTGCAGGACGTGGATCTGCTGTTTGCCATAGTCAAGGATTTGTCGACGTTTACGAGGTCTCTCTGTGTTCAGTGGCGGCAAAACAAACTATCAGAGATAGACGTCACTGAGGAGGCTACGTATCTGAGCGAACAGACGCTGAGGACAACTTTGCCACTTCTTTGGAGGACACTGAAGTCTACTATGTTCGCTGTTGTCATTGTCCTACGATCACTACTAGGCCGTGTTCTGAGCGATGCAAGCATTCCAGCAGATGGAGGTAAGCCTGCTGAGTTCACTCGGGTCGTGTTCGAAGCTGACCAGTTACAGCGCCCTTCATTGCCATCCAGACACTTCAGATCTTACGACATCTTTACTTTATTTCCTCGCGCCTAGGGGCAAATGCGTTTTCACAGTACACCTTTGTGTATCTTACGGCCATCGACATTGTCTCGCAGTACCCAGTGCAGACCGAAGCCTTTCTCCAGGATATCCGACCAACATCAGCAGGCAGCATACCTCAACATCCCCTAGATCGATGCCATGATCTCTACTTCCTGAACACAGCCGAGCACTTCGCCGTTGTACTTCCTCCTGAGCTCAACGAACGACTGCTGCTCGGCGCAGCTACACCATATCTAGGCCTCGGCAGCGATCCAAGGCTGCTTGAAATATTCGAGGCGGCGCACAGCGTGATGCTTGCCGTGCTCTCGGCTCCTCATAATTCAGAGCTCCTTGCCCGTCACATACATCCGTATGTTGACACTCTCTTCGCAGTCTTCCCACAGAATCTGTCCCCTCGACAGTTCCGCATGGCTGTCAAGACGCTCATACGTATCACATCGCCACCCTCGCCCATCTCCGATAGCCAGCCGCTATTGCCCTCTACGCTACTTGAGATCGTACGTTTCCGGCTGGAAACAGCCTCGCCGATGCTGTTGCAGCCGCAGACGACCTCAGATGCTGGTCCTGAAGCTGCTGATAAATCACTTCTCTCGGAACAATCGGTTCTGGTGCTAACACTCATCGATGCCCTACCTTTTCTAGCTGTCGATCAGCTACACGACTGGCTGCCTATTACAGCAGAAGCCTTGAACAGCATTCAAGACGCAAAGCAGGTTCAAAATTGCAGGCAGAGATTATGGGATGTCATTAGCAAAGGGGACATGGATGTCGATCGCTCTGCATTGTGTCTTACATGGTGGGGCACTCAAGGAGGCCGGGAGATGGTTCTTCTTGGCAGAGCTCAACAAGAGGAAGGGCCGTTCATGAGTGGTGGACTACAGGAGACTAGCAAGCTCTAAGATAAGATCCAGTAAACAACGCCCATGATCATCGGTATTGAGGGCAGCCCCTCCTAGCCTAATTTCCTGTCTCCAGTCGTCCGCTCTGAAGACCCAATCACATCAGATGGCCCCCAAAGATAAGTCGGCTGCCAGTTGTCCCAACCGCCTCTACTTGATTTACAGTATTGTTGGGAGAATGGACAAAACAACGGGTCTCGAACCTGACACTGGCACGCATTCGTACGTCCACTCCCCATTGACGCACCCTTCGGCTTTCCGTGTTCTTCGTTTACTAGCAGGATCCGATCAGGACAAAGTCCCATTTACGCTCGAACAGCGCATCGTAGAAGATGTGGGGGACTATGAAGCACTCTCATATACCTGGGGGGATACGACGGAGAAGCGCCCCACCATTTGTTGTAACATGTCTTTCCTCGTCACTCAGAATCTTTTCTGCGCTTTGCATCACCTACGATACGCGGACCGCGAACGGGTGCTATGGATCGATGCTGTTTGTATCAGCCAAGGATCCATTCCTGAGCGGAACCAGCAAGTAAGTATGATGGGCGACATCTACAAGTCCGCCCAGCAAGTCGTCATATGGCTCGGCGAAGACCGGGAAGGTGGTGATACCGTAGATGTGGTTGATAGGGTACTGCACGAGCTCTCCGCAATTGAAAGAGACGAGTGGATGAATCGGTATTCTGTGCCTGACTATGAGGACAGCCTTGGTGACGAGCGGTTTTGGCGAAGTCTGGAATGGCTGTTCGGACTATCGTGGTTTCGCCGTGTCTGGGTTCTCCAAGAAGCTGCATTAGCTTCCAGCGCCACCTTTGTACTTGGCCAACAGACTCTACCCTGGAAGAATCTGGGTTTTGCTGTCGTGGCAATAAATCGACGCGCTTTTCGAGGCTGGGCTGGCAAGAGGGAATCTATGTTAGGCTTTGTTATGTTTTTCCTCATGGACAATTACAGAGAGAGGCTCGTGTAGGGCCGTGAGATTGATATTGTGGACGCTCTTCATCTCGCCAGCCAGTGCGGTGCAACGGACCCCCGCGACAACATCTTTGCACTTGGTGGCATTATTGGGAATGCCAACACTTCGGACGCAATTCGGGCAGATTATAATGCTAGCTATGAAGTGGTACTGCTCAACGTCGCTACTGCATGCTTGCTTAAGCAAAACTCTTTAGATATCTTGCCATATGTAACGACACCCGCTAAGGCAACTCAGAGAGGGTTACCGTCTTGGGTTCCACTTTGGGGTCCTCACAACGGTCGTCACGCTTTCCATGTGGCAGAGACGCCTTTCAAAGCTTCAGGCTATTCGAAGCTAGAAACGACTATGTCTGATTCGCGTGACGTTCTCCGCATCTCTGGACGCGTTATCGGGATTGTCAATTAGGTCGGCGAAGGTCCAAATCCATCGACCGCTGCCTTACAAGCTGGAGAGAGCCTACGCGTTGATATGGATGATTTGCTTGATTCTCGAAGAGATTGGTTGATCAAGAGCTGGGAGCCTGCCTCCAATATCTTGCCGTATCATACCCTTGAGGACGACATAGATGTCTTCTGGCGGACCTTATGCTGCGACATAATGCCGAGCGGCGAGGAAGCGTCTAACGAATACACAGAGAGCTTTCTCTACTACTGGGAGACGCATATGGGTTTGAACAGATCCAACCCCGATCTATCGAAGTTCGGAATGTTTGATGGAGCTTCATTGATGTGGAATTGTGACCGTGTACTCTCGTGTCAATTGCCCATCATGGTAGATTTGAGGTAAAGCCGCAGATTCCGAATTCCCCCTCTGATCGCAACATTTGTCCCCAATCTAACCTGATTGAGATATGGGAAACAAGGTCCAGATTCACATAGTCCAAGGTTGTCACACACTTTAGCTATGGTGACGCTTTGCACCTCTACTAAGCACTACCGACGTCTGCGAAGATCTAGGCCAATAGCACATGTCTGTTAACATGCTGTGAAGTAAAAGCCATGTCTCAATCGCCTCCAGTCTTTGTCCCCAGATCAAAGAAGCTTTTCTGATAAAGAAAGTGTACAATGTATTGTCAAGATTGGTAAAACATCAATTCCATTGTCTGATGCACGTCCTTATCAGTCGGCTCTTTCCCTCCTTATTCCAATTCCCTTTCCTTCTCAGGGTTTGGAGTAGTCTTCACCAACTTCGAAGGTAAGCACGTCAATCTCACTCGAATTCTCTGAGTCGCTGACAAGCAGAGTACACGGAAGGCACCGAGATGGCAGCCGCTACCACGGCCTCGACTAAAGGTCAGTCTCCCGCTTCCTCAAGTGCTAACAATCCTCAGACATCATCAGTAAGACATGAGACTCGTCCCCAAGACTCCACTGCCCCGATGAGATGGCCGCACCTCTTCCCTTACATCCGTCAGGCCTGGGCCGAAACAAAGGTCGAGATGGAACGAAAGGTTCAAATCAAGAAGCTCGAGGCGGTATCTTTCGTGGCTCGACAAACGGCATCGGGGCTCGATCCCGCAGGCATGGGCTACCACGCACGAGCAGCGGACAATCTCCCCTCTCAAGTCGAAGAGTCAAATCTCTACGTTTTCCCTTCCGGCCAGACTTACGTTTTCCCGCCAGGCCAGACTCCGGAAGAGCTCATCCCCGATTCCTCCAAGCCATGCCTCAATGAAGACTGCCCACTCACTCAAGCGGACATCTCCCACAATCAAGGCCCGTACTTCCACAACAACGAAGCGAGAGTCACAGAGATGTTTGGCTTGTCTAAACCTCCACCTGATATCCTCGAAGCCTGGAGACGCATGTTCAGTGGGAAGCGGTACTCGAAGGCTGATGAGGATAAAGTGATTGCGTTCGCTTTTTTCCATGCTTGGCTGTCCGATGAGGTCTTCGAGGTGTCTCATGAGATTGGGAGCTGGACTCAATATACCAAGGATTTCTATGATGCGCTGATCGAACGTATCACAGCATCTAAGCGGAACTTGACGTTTGCGAGGAGAGTGTGGAAGGTGTGATTTCGGGGTGTGCATCTTTCTGGTCGTTGTGCTTAGCAAGGTGTTGACGGCTCGACATGTTGTGGTATCTGTAAGTATGCTAATGTCTAATGCTCAATATAACATGAGACATAATGTGATGAGCCACTTTTCCTCTTCTCTCATCAGTCTATACTACCTTGACAATAGATTGAATTTTAAGCCAGCCGAGCAATGGGATTCATGAAAGCGCACAATGACTTGGGATGGTACAGCAGTTTAGGCTTGGAAAAAATCCTGAAAACTCATCGTCTAATGAGAGACGGACATGCTAAGCGTTGGACCAGCATTAGTGGAGTTCTCCAGACCACATACGTGGAAACACCGCGGCGCGGTTTAGGTCTAATGACAGTCACATCTTTCCCATTATGAATGTTGAAGGGCAGTGAGCCCGCAGCGCTGCAGGCTCTGTTAAAGCTGCGATGACGGTGTCTGAGTAGATTTCGCAGCTACATATGTCAGTTACGCTGTGATATTATAGCTGGGTTCCAACAAATTGATAATGTACAAGAGTGGGTATTGTAGCAATGTCAGGGAAGATCGTTCGAAAAATGGGTCCTTCCCGCAATGGTGAGTGATGGAATGGACGCTCTGTAGCAAATTAGGGTTGCAGATGGACCGCACTGCGGGCTTTCATCCCCTTCAGCCAGGCCTACTAAACCTCATCACCATGTGACGACGACGAGGCGCTAACCCACTTCGAGAGCCTCAATGTTCGCTGTCGAATGTCTTTGTTTGAATAGTTCATTATATAATGGGCTGTAGGAGAGCTAATGGCTTAGCGTGGATAGTTCTGAGAAGCTAATGGTTAGCGATTGTTTACATGTTGCCGTTTCGGTATGCGTGGTGGATTTTGAATGGAATGAGGGGGTCAGCATTGAAAAGGTCGCCATTCGGAGAGACAGTGCTGGACACATTCGGGACGAACCAGAAATTGTGGATTTACCGTACCGCGTCAGCATCTTTGCCATCTGGCCATTTTCGAGGTTCCTACATGATTCCAGGAACGGTATATGGGTAGCATTTGGGCAGCGACCTATCGCCCACGCAAGTTAAGCTGACGAGACTATCCCATGCCCAGCAGCTAAGTCGAGGATAGGACTTCGGTAGTGCAATGATCGTTCATTAATGTAAGGATATTGCAGATTATTCTGGGAAATACACCACAAGAGGTGCAGCCGATATCCAGACGTTACGCCTTCGCTATGAGACCATCTTCAGATCCATTACTCGCCTGCAATGCTCGTGATATGCTCGTGATAAACGCGCCTTACCCTGTATGCCCATGACATGCTCCTGAGGCGTCACCGTGCGGTATGCTATCATTCCATTTACGCCCAAAATGCCGTACGAAGCTCGTCCTGCAATTGCCATTGATCAAAGAAAAGGTATTCCAGTTCTCGTTTTCTCTCTGTATCTCATGTAGTCGTAGCCGAAGAAATGAATCAGAAAACGTTCCTCCTTCTCAATCCTATGCCTGAAGAATCTCCACAACGTAATCGAGTAGGCAACAAGACACATCCCATTTCCCAACACGACCTGCGTCCCGAGTCCCCACCAGAAGAAGCCAAAGTAACTCGGATGCCGTAGCCAGGCATATATACCATCTGTCACAAGCTCATGACCCTCTTTCTTCTGAGATTGGACCAAATGGTTGAAGTTGCTGCCCGCGTGTGCCATAGCCATCGTTCTTGTCGTTTGTCCGACCACTAGCATTGTGAATCCAAGAGCCAGCCATGGTAGCCGCAGAAAATCCGACAGCAGCTCATATCCAGGATAGAAATACCAGTGCAGCCCACACTCAAGAAAGGCCATTGAATGCGCAACATTGTATGCCCAACCATTCTGACTGAGTAGAAAAGCGTTCACGCCAGCGGCAAGAGGGTTATAGCGCGCCGTAGTGTAGTATTCTAGAAAGTGGAAGAGAGATAAAGCGCTAAGAAATAAAGGGAGCCGCCAGAGAGGATTGCCTTGAAAAGCTAAGTAAAGTGTGGTAAGGAACGAAAAACTGAGCGTTGCACCAAGGAGGAAGGCGTTGAGGGAGATGGCAGCGAGAGCGCTGTTAGGGTCTTCTGGTGAGGTTGGCGAGGTAGGGGTAGAGGGTGGGGAGGATGCATGTCCGTTGGCATGCCCATTGATGTGTGGAGGAGGTTCATCAGCGTGGTCTGTTTGGGGCTCCCAGGAAGTGCGCTGCAGAGGTTGGGTGATGGGGTCAAGGTTGAGGGCTGAGGTGGAGGTGACGGAGGCCATCGTCTAGGGAAGGGTTTTTAGAGGCCTCCCTTCAGGCCTGAATTCATTTCATAACATAGCTTAATGTCATTGTTGAAACATCTGGAACAAAGACGCGTGACGATGCTGCTATTATTAGCGGCTTTCCTGACAGCGGGTGCTAACCTAGCGCAACTTGGTATTGAAAACAACTTGCGTCGTCGCTAGAGACACGAGTTATTCGTGCTGTTGCGGCAGTCAAGTCAACTTCGGAGAGTGACGGGAATTCATAGATGGGTTCTCTTGGATCCAGGTATGGCTTCTCATTGGTATCTGCCAGCTGATTCGGCCCGCAGCCAAGGCAGAGTACCTAAGGCAATAATTGGGGCAGGCTGGAATTCAGGGGCTCGTCCTTGTCGCCCAATGGCGCTGTTTAAGGTCCTGCTTACAGTACTTGAAGGGTTGGCTTACTTGAAGGATGAGCCCTTCTATACCTCACACTAAACTGACATATTTCTGCTAGTCGACTTAGACTTCCTGACAAAGGATATATGCAAGTCTACAGCAATCGGCCGTCGCTTAAGAAAATCTTGCTCTTCGTTTGTCTGAGGCTGGGGCCTGATTACAGGATCCTACGCTCAAGTCTTCACCAAGACTCCCATCGTAAGGTATGGACTAGTGCGTGTAACTTCACTGATCTCAATTTTCCACGCCAGCAATCACGTACGGTACGGCTGACTGAGTCACTATACCTCGCAAACCGTCGAGCAAAGCAGATCTATAGTCCCATGGTATTACTACATATTTCGCAAATTATAGTCCTATGCGCTAAGCCTCAGCGGATAGCTGACATCGCACGGACCGAAAGGAAACGCTCAATGGCTTGATGGGCAACATGATGGAGTTGTTGCTAGATCTCTGATCATCTGATGCGTACAACTTGTCATTCCAGTTTAGCTGTAGGTCCTGACTTCACGGCGAAGAGGTACCGTGAAGCCGCTCGCGTCATCTGAAGCCGTGGCATTGATGTATGAATACACCTCTCGTGATAGAATCAACCATAACAATAGATTGCGGCGAGGCATGTGGTGATTCCATTCTTCCTTTTTAGCCTTTCCAATTACACTGCTCAATACTTAATACGAATCGAATTCCACTGATGAGCCGACATGCTTTTCTTTTGAGAGGCTTCGCAGGATACCAGGCCACAAGCGAGATGACAACGTTTGCCTGACGGTTTCGCCGGACTTATATAGATATATTGGATACTTGATACGATGAAGGCCGAAAATGGAACTACTCCTTCAGTCATCTGATGCACACGCCATCTTTACGCTGGAATTGCTTCTCCAATCAAGACGCGGGTGGGCGTCCGAAGCATAGTGATATTCGAAGTGTTCGCAGCATATGCTGAGTCGAATTGCAAGGGACAATAATTAGCATAGTTGTTATATGTGTTAATGAACACAGTGCTGATTTCTTGGGCACCTCTGCTTCGACACTGGTCTTGACGTTCGTTAATCGTTGCGAATAAAGATGTGGTTGTCCTGCCACCATCAACGATCAGGGTAATCCAGTCCATTCTTTGTTTAACCACTAACGAAATTGCCCTGAGCCAGATCGGTTCTTGTACTCGGCACTTCTAATATCTCAATTCGTACTTCAATTTGGAACCGAGTCGACCGTTATTTTCGACACTTATGTTGGCTCAACACGTTGGCTGAATACATTGGGGAATTTGTTCCCTCCGCGTCTTTGTCAGTCTCCACAATTCCAAGCACCTAGTCAACGCAACGGAAGCAAAACCAACATTCAGAGATGGCGAGATCACTTTGTTGTATATGGTATCTTCTTGAAGATCTACCAATAGTTTGGAGCGAAGAGTTATCTCCGGGAGACGTATGCTACGTCTGCCTTATAGGGTACGGCTCGATTGCGAACGGCATGCCTGACAACCCTGTACGTTTGCCATGTCATCATGTCTTAGGAAGTGAGGTAAGCACTCTTTCTGCCTCTAGAGTTCGACATGTGTTTCATGATCTAAGTCATGAGGCGCATTCGGGGCGCTAAGAATCTCTGCTGCCTTGTCACACGTCTCTTTCAACACCGAAAGTTTCGGTACCAATACTAGCTCCGAAATTACGTAGTGTGCTTACGAGTGGCTTGTTTCGGAGCGAAAGAACACTTGTCCGTTCTGCAGGAGGGAAATGGTCCCGGCTTGGCTAGGAGTGATCTGTATGGCCTGGGGTGAACGATATGATGACGCACTCCGGTAAGCAACAACCCCCTTGCTGTTGACTTCCCGATACTCAGCAGAGACATGAGACAAATATGGAGTGCTAGGAATATTTCACTCCCTTTGAGCTCTGTATATCGTCTTCAAGATCAATCACGAAGAACAAGGCTGACTTCAAAGTCGTATAGTTCTTCGTGTTCACTCAGGATCAGACTAGTTCTCAGAGCTACCTACAGCCTGATAGATGAAAACGGTCGCAAGTCGTTGATAATGAAAGAGCGTCACCTATACCGGAGACTCATTAAGTCAGGCGCCCAGCTTCCGCGTCTCAGTCCGAGACATGTTCGTTCTGGATCATGGCTTCGATATGAGTCCGAAGAGCCACTTTTCGAAGAGCTTCAGGTCCGAGGCGCCTTCAACATCAAGGTACTACAAAGCGTGAGGACGATCGAATGTCCGGTGGACGATAAAGCTCTGTGGGACATATTGCGACTCGAGAAGGGCGGCATTTGGCAGCCTCGTAGGATGGAACAGGGTGCCATTGTGGAAAGTGGTTGGACTCTTGACGATGGAGCGTTTCTAGAAAGCGTGGACACCGAAATGTACCGTGGAAAGGTTGCGAACTCGCGAGGTATGGAGACACGCTAAATCTGTCACAGTTGACATATGCATTGTCTCTAAGTGCCATGTCCTTCCAAGCTTTGATCTTAAACTCCTAGCGAAGTCGGATACTACCCTAGTATCTGCTCATGTGTTAGCTCTGTGAGCACCTAGAATGTCTGCCAATCAACTAAAGTTCTACACATCAACGCATTCCGTTGTTTCTGAGTGATAGAATTCCAGTCCCGAATGCCAACTGATGTGAAGGACAGTGATATCATTGCAACTTTGGCCCATTCGAATCCTGTACAATGATCTGTGTGTCTCCATCACATTGATTCTGAGCGTGCATCTGTCCTCTGAAGATAATTTTGACTTTCAATTGCGATCCCAATCAAGGGATTTGGTATGACTTTGGCGTATTCGAAATTCGACTTAGCTGTCCAGCTTGCCCCTTCTCAGCCAATTCTGCATACCTATTTCTCGAGGCGTTATTAGATATACCTTGAATGAGCTCCGTGCCGTTTCTAACTAGGACACGCTGGGCTCAACATCTCAGTAGGACTGTGCTGAATGAGGCGCATGAAAGACGAATGGCAAGTTGATGAAAGCGTGAATAGGCAGGGGAGACTGACAGACTTGGGTAGGGCTAGAAGTGTCGCAGATTTGGCTCTCGATTTTCTGAATCAATTCCCACCTTCAACTATCCATGGATTTCCGAGTAGACTCGGTCCCATAGCACATCATCTCCACCCCCTCCCTAGAAGAGAACCTCACCATTGCTCCATTGCATCCATAATAACAGCATAAGCCGCCCTCCGCGCCACACAACCTCCGGCCCACTCCCCGTCCCATTAGCAATTTCAAGACTCTTGCAAAAGCTTGGCGTTTTTCTCCCTGTATCCCCCCCACTGCATTTTATATAGAAAATTTGACAATTATCAAAATATCAACCTATTATCGAATTTGAAGCCACAAAACATCCTAAATACGAATACAGTAGTGTTGCAATGCCTTCTACTCGATCCAGACCCTCTACCCCCACTGTCGCCGACCCCCCTGACCAGCAGCCCCAGCGCCAGACCCCCCGCCGCCAAAAGAGCAAAAAGGTTACATTTGAGGAGGAACAGGCTGCTGAGAGCAGTGGTAATATAACCTCTCAGCAATAGCATCAGGCCACCAATAACTATATAGGAGAACTATAGCTTTTGATTTAGTAGCTGAGTTAATAGGGCGGTAAGGCATACTGTAGGGAGAGGCGTCGCAAAGGAACGGGGGGCGTAGGAGGGACGGTGGAAGACCTGTAACACTAAGAATTAGTCTATAATGTGTCGCTGGGACTTTATATTTACCTAATTAGGACGTTTTGTGGCTTCAAATTCGATAATAGGTTGATGTTTTGATGATTGTCAAATTTTCTATATAAAATGCAGTGGGGGGATACGGGGAGAAAAACGCCAAGCTTTTGCAAGAGTCTTGAAATTGCTAATCCCATCCGCCCAAACCCCACACCACCCTCCACACCCCACAATTGCGCCGCCCCGACCACAGTCCCCCAATGTGGCGCTTCGAAAAAAGCCTGACTGGCCCCACCATACATACACAAATCAATAGCAACATTCGGCCCTAGAATATTCGGCTCGCTCAAACTTCCCATTCCACACGAAGTGACAGGCTGCCCAGGATCCTGCGCTGCGCACTCATGTGTGATCATTACTACTATAAGATTTTTACTGAGCGGTACACCGGCGCTATCTGTGGCGCTGAAAGGAGATCCTAAAGGGGATATGGGAATTGAACTGCCTAAAATTTTAGACATAGGTCGTTCGGTGTTGATCTAGTGGTGGCTGGCTCTTGAAACGTGGATTGTCTGTATGTATGAGGGTCGCGGATTCGTTGCTGTTATTGCCGGTGCCACTGGGATTACCGGGCTGCGGTTGTGGTTGCCTTGACTACTTGGAGTAGGGGATGCGATGTTTATGATTGAGGTGGATCACTACTAGTATCGCATCCTGGGATCTAGAGGAACTCGTATCTTATTCAAGCGGCAAACGGATATATGGGGACATTTTGACACTTAGGGGTTCCTTGAGGGGCTGCAAGAATCGCAGTAGTAACGGAAAAGATTGCACCAGTGATGGTGAACGTCTTGGAGAGAGGTAGAACAGGATAGGAGAAGAGAACATGGCAGTTACTCTGGATAGTCGGGAACTTAAATGCAGCGTACCATTTCAGAGGGGTAAGAAGCTTGTTCCTATACCTTCCATACAAAGTTGTGGCTCTTGAGTGATCGAACAGAAAAGGGTCGTATCTCGGTGACTTCAAGGCTTCAATACGAAGATTGTTCGTTTAGGCTTGTAGATTGTCCCCCTCAAAGAACGCTCGGACGGCTAATGAGCTTCATGGCTGCTAGGGTCTTATTTCATGTATATCCTGACAATCTTCACAAGGAAATGCGCGTGTCGTTCCTGGCTCATCCCTCGTGGTTTTCGTCGCATAGTTGCCGCGCCTATAGCCCGTACCGCATACGACGCTTCTTACAGCATTAACAAGCCGACGTATGAGTTATGAGTTCGCTTCTAACATGGGATTGAATGAGTTCTTGGGCTCCCACTCCACATACCGGGATGCTATATAAGCGTAAGTTCACCTGCGTCATTGGGGAGCTCAAAACCTTACTATGTCCTTCGGTCAAGAGAGTAGACTTGCAGTAATGCTATGTCCTCGTGAGCCTAGATGTTACTGCTGTTCTTGTAGACGTTTATTAGTCCAGTGCTGTGTTCTAGCACTGAATTAGTTGGGATCTAAGCATATGGCGCTGGACGTGGAGAGAGGTGTACGAGTGGACGAGAACTAGCACTCGCGCGTTGGCACGATCTTGCGCCTTCGTAAGCGAGATAAAGTCTAATGAAACAGGGCACCTAGAATAGGTGGTATAGAGGCTGGGCTGAAGACTTGGGAGGATAGGTGTTGGGATCTAGACGTTACAAATGCTTTAGGAAATGACCTAGCAATGATCTATGGGTGGTAAAACATTACACCAGCTATGACGAGAAAGTATAACAATTGTCAACAATTTCTTCATCTTGATGGTGGTACATGGGCCCAATTGCTCCTAGTAACCTTCACGAAGTCGGGCTGTACATCACTATCCTTGCTCTTGTAACCAGGTCGGCGATCGTCGGGAGTCAAAGGTGGGTAGTGAGCTAGGCTGGTACTGGTAATGTCTGGACCCGTAGAGGCGACACGTTTGCCGTGAAGGATCCAGTTCAGGATGACTTTCAAGGTAGGCAAGCATGCGCAGACGATCGCTACACACACCTCGACCATCGACCAGATGCAGGGGTCAGTGTCAGTCCCTAGTGAAGTATTAGTCGGAACGGTGATTGTGATCTTATACCTTGGGTGAGGAACGTACATCCTGGATCTGATAGAGCAAGGCTATAGACCTTCGGGACACGGTAAATAGACGCTACGCATACACTTTGGGTGCTGTTTTCAGCATGATTCAATCCCTGGTGCTGTGGTCTGAGGTCACTCACAAGCCACCGAGGAGGAAGATGCCGATTAGCCCGTATCTGCGCTCTTTGTCAATCTGTAGTCGCCATAGCAGCGGAAGCGGTAAGCATAAGGTCACCGCATCCGTTGTGACGTTGAGCGATGCCATGATGACCCACTGAAGGCAACAGTCAGCAAACGCTCATCGCACAACCAGCTGAGACATGTCTGGATACTTCGAAGTCGAGATCACATGGACAACTATCTGATAGAAAGGGCATTTACCGCGAGGTTTAGCTGAATACATTTCGCTCTCACGTGGACAGCGGGATCCCATGCCCCTGATACTGGTATGCATTGGAGTATGGTAACCAATTGTTGTGTCACAGTATAGCACAATATGAAGCAGCCGACAATCCAGAGTATCTTCCGAAATACGTCGCCAGGAAAGATGCGACGATACAAGAGAAGTACTGAGATCTTGACAGCAGCGATGGCGGGACTGTAGAATATCTCCGTTGCGAATATCAGCTAATTAGAAGCGTGAGTCAGATGTTCAATCGTTACATTGAGGAGAAGATTTTAGGAAGGGGCCTTTCACCTTGTTCAATTTTACAGGATCCTTCACTGTGATAACGTGCTTCGCGCCTCCATTTGCGACGCCTGAAGCGAACCGTATCAGCCAGCATTGTACTTCGAACGGAAGTCGAGGAGTACGTACAAAGCCAGCCTCCAATGGCTTCTCCTGTAGCGAACATCTAGGATTGTATCAACTTGTCAGCCACTTTCCCAGAACAGACCATGTTGCGGAAGCCTCCTACTAGTGCAGCAACGATTGTATAGTCATCAATCTCGATGCGCGCTTTGCACAAACGCCGGGAGACAAATCTTGCGACGACCGCGATATATGCCAATGGGAGAACTACAGCGTGCGATATCACGATACCACTCGATCTATCATCATTGATGTGTTTTAGCTGGTATTGGAGTTCGCTCGGCGACAACGTCATGGTTTCAGATTCTGGAAGTTGAGGAAAAAACACTAAGATGGAGGGAGGGGAAAGAACATTGCAGCTTTAAATTACAGCCCGACGAAGGTATCCTTGTAATAGTAGCGTCGCATGTCAAGAGCCTTATGTACGAATGTGGTGCGGATATGGGGTAACCCGAGGCGGGGTGCGTCGAGAGTATGCATCATGAACTTTGAGCGATTTCTGGAACCCACACATCTTCAAAACAATTGGCTTTCGTTATCAATAGGTCCGAAACGGCCCAAAGTCGTCGCTAGATTGGGGTGTTGTGTAAGTTGGATCCAATCTTGACTTTTTCCAAAAGCCGTTGGCAGGCGGGATCGCCAGCCCGTGCATTGCAGCTGAGTCGAAATCGGGATCTCGATTTCGGGTAAAGATATACAAAGTGTACTTTGGAGTCACCGACTAGTCTCTATATTCTCTTGAACGAAAAACCGCGAGTGCTTGAAAGAAGAGATGCTGATGGTCTGTGGATCCACTCCCAACGCCAATTACTCATGAATATGAATTCGACTAGATTTGCACAAGATTCCCGAATGTAACGCTGGCTACATGCATTGAGGAGAAATTACGGTTTCTGCGCGGCTTGGTCGGGCGACAAGCACCTAATGCTTGCATGCATGCAGTAGCTCATGGTTCAGGGTTCTAGGCGAAGCAAACTGCGAGGCGGATCGCGCAATGCAAGATATCGAGACTTGCATGGAATAGACCATTAGGGCTGATGCTTCATTCTGGATAGTAGGTAGCGCAGATTCGGAAGCATACATGTGAAATGAGGATAACTAGACACACAGCGCAAATGCTAGTAGTAAGAAGGCGCGATTTTAGAGCAAAGATCGAAACCGGGGACTTCTGGTAGCGTCCGTCAGTGATGAAACGGCTATCAAGCGACCTCCACTCACCTGCCGAGTCTGCTTACCCGCCTGTATGACCGTATTATTACAGAAAGGCAGATGCCTCTGCACGCGTCCTACCTTCCATATACAGCCTCTTGCCCTAAAAGAGACGATCCCTTTCGGTTCAACAACATTCAATTTGAGCCAGGGGAGCCACGTCGCACTAAATTTTCCAAGAAGCCATGAGCAAGCTAGAACTATAAGGAAGCAAGCATATCTTTCCCAACAACGGAAGTTGCCATGGACAAGAAGCTTTTGTCTTTCTAGTGCATGACACGACTACCTTATGCCGGACTCTTTGCTACAGCAGTGATGCAGAAACAATATGCTCTGTTTGCACATCTTCAATTGCATTCATATCGATACCTAAACATCAGCAAGTACATCACTAAATGTAGATTACAATCACTTAGCTTACCAAGACTTTTTAGCGCTGTTCGAAAACATAGAATCTAATAGAGTGATACAATATAGTTGAGACTGGAAGTCCTGGGGCAATTATGGTATTGCCGGACATGTGCGCGCCACTAACACCACACCCGGAAGCAGGCCCCCAGAAAGACTTTAGCAAGTAGCTTCGAGGCAGCTTTGGGCCTAGCTTTAGGGTTAAGCTTTGGTCACAAGCTTAGTTCGGTGCGTCAACTCGATATGGACTCGCCGAAAAGGAAGGTTCACACGTATCCAGAGGGGTCCCGGGACGCTGGCCTCGGGGCTACCCTGGGAGCCCCCTCGTTACAGTATCTCGCTCCCGTCGATCGCTTAGGGGGTTCGCTTATGCCTAATACTCAGAAAGACATGAAGTTCCTCTTGGCGATGACGTGCTCTCTACAACACTTTGTAGAGACTGATAATAAAGGAATCTCTAGCGCGCTAGATAAGCTCTATAGCTCCACTGTTCTCAGTTGGATAAACGGTATTGCAATTACTAACATTGTTGTTTATGTTCAGGTGCCAAGAATATGCCAAGACTGCCGACGTTGATTGAATTGATGGGTTCACCTAGATGGAGATGGCTATCCACTTCAGTGCACTCCACCTTCATTTTTCGTTCCTTTAATGACGTTGGCAGAACCCTCTTGCTCTGAGTGGGTGTAGGCCAGGGTGTCGGATGTCGAACGCGCTTGTGTCACAGCATGCAACCCGCGCAAAGCGTCCCTAACGAGTCCGCAGTTCCTCACGATGTCTTTCTTTAATGGCATCCATCGCACATGTTACTAGATGGAGATGGCAGAGTCAGCATTATCTCTATAAAACGGAGTCTGGAGGTCTATAAAATATTTAAAGATCAAGTCGCCCCCAGATATGGTGTCGACCCAGTTTTCAGGTTGAAGGAGGGAAATCGATCTTGGATGAATACGTACTCAATATCATGGAGAACATAAAGCACCGAAGCATTGGGCTTCAGTGCATTCTTGACGCCAGACATTCCCAAATACTCCGGGCAGAAGCGTTCACACCTTGCCTCCGCACGGGAGTCATCCTCCCGCTTATACCCCTGCTTAGACGAAGGACCAGCACCTCTAAGCTGTCCATTGTACGAAAATGTATTTTCCCACACACGATGCCAGTCCCAGCATAGCTCATGTTTCCAAAACCGGCTTCGCGCGGGTTCCCGAACCCACGAGCGACAAAGGTGTTGCGAACGATCCCCAGTAAAGGAATCGGCCATAAACAAGGTCAGATTATAGTTGAAGTTGTAGTATTCTATTTGCCAGTATGTCATGGTGTTGGTAACGTTTTTGGAGTCAATACAGAAGCAGGTTGTGCTGGTGAGAAAGTCGGTTCCCACACGATCGGGGGTAGAAACGAACCCTGGGATTTTGCCTAGACCGACTTGGGCAGGTGTAGGGATCTTATCCACAGCGGTGGCAGAGGTTAGGACTGCGAAAAATACTGGGAGTGCGAGTGGCAAGAGATGCATGATGGCTGTCTTCGAGCTACTGGTGGGTGATATCCGTTACTGTCCGGTGAGTTTTGTCACGATGAGGTGAGGATAGTGCATCAAAGAACTATTTAATCGATTCTTGAGCAGATTTTGAGTTGGTGATGATTTCGCCGGGTGCCTGAAGCTTAAAGTGGCGTTGCCTAATGTACTCACTTCCAAGGGAAACAGAGAAAAATTGTTCACTAACAGTGGAGCCTTACAAGCCTCAGATCAAAATTAAGAATCGCCATTTCGGGAATGGCATTGCTTGTCATACTCGCGCTTGGGTGGAAAGCCTGCCTCTTAGGATCCCAAGAAGCGCGAGAACCTAATGGTGAGGTAGATCGTGGGAATGAAATTTCTAATCATAGACCATAGACTCGAAATGTAGACTAAATCTGATGGAGGCACTGGAAGGCTCCTATCGAAGCGCTGAAACCCCACATGAGGCATTTGGGTTCGGCCAGGATCGCTTTCTACCTACACCGCTCGGCCGACTTTGGGTGCGTGACTCCAGCTACATACATTATTCCGAACCTGGTCCTGTCACACAATACCGACCTTTGAAATGATCACAGGACGTTGTGTGGAACCTTTTGCCTTTTTTCATTTACTTGATCCTGAGCAAAGGCTGGCATTGCTCCCTTTGGCTATGTTGAACAGCAAGGCTCTGGACCCTCAAAAGGATATTAGAGCCTTAGACGAGCACACATACAGCTTACACACTGTGGAATAGAACGCTATGCGGCCTCAGAGTGCTTCTAAGATGAGTGTCGCACCTGGTGTCCAAAGCAATGTGTAATGGCGTTAACGCGAATCTCACCGATACTGTTGTACCTAGTGTTATGGGTTGAAGATGGTGCTATGGAAAAGTGGTCATGAGAACTTGTATTTCGCCGAGTGTGGTTTCCTAAATGTCCCCGTAATCTTCTATCTCCTTCCTCTCCTCCATTATCGACTTTCCGATCTTCCTTCCAACACACTATCGTTCTCACATCACTCTCCATCAGAACACTCGAAACCATATTTCTCCACAGAACCGTTTCCAAAGATCTTACCTGCCTTAAGAACTCGAAGTGATCCCACCTCCCTTGAGAGACCGAATCGTTCCGCATTACTTTAAGGACATTGAAGACGGGTGAGATCATTCAACCATGAGAACCCGACGCAAGAAATACAAGCAGGCTCTCAAAAAGTGTCGCAACCCGGACCACGGCACACCATATCCATACACACGAGAAGAACTCGACTGCATCCGAACATCCAGACGTGAGCATACAAAGCATGGTCCCTATGTTCATCTCCGTAGAGCGACAGAATCGATCGTTCGGCGCAACGATCCCGATACACGAGGCCCATATTCGGATGAGGAGATGCGAATCGCGTCTCGAATAGCGAAGGCCAACTACGATGCGGAATCCGATTGGGGACCTGACCTTATCATCAAGATGTTCTTCGACCTAGACCGCCTGTTCTTCGGTGGTTATCTAAGTGGCAAAGTCTGCATTGAATGGGCCAAGGGGTGCCGATTTGTTGGAAGCAAATCCGATGATTGGTGTTATCTGCTTGGTGATACGACCGATCACGAACACACTCCTTGCGGACGAGTCCGTGTGAGGTTGAATGCTGACGCTATTATTCTCTGCCCCAAAGTCAAGCAGCCTTATAGGCAGGCGTGGTGTACCATGCTACATGAGCTTGTTGTAAGTTCTTTCTCAACCCCTGATGTTGCTTGTTAAAGATCATCTTACTAACCAAGTATTCGATAGCACGCGTACACAAAGGTCCGATGTGGTCCGGATTCTAGTGGCAATACCGGGGGTGATCATGATAAGTACTTCAGGACTATGCTTCACGCCATCCATCGTCATAGCTGGTACTGCTTCCGCCTAAAAGCCATCAACGATTACGAGGAGAAATTCACGCGTAATCACTTAATGAGCGAGTACTGGACTCAAGGAGACCGCGGGTTCCATGGCAATCGGATTACTCATACGAGCCGTTCTGTTGATGACGATCGAAGCACCGATTTCGGAGAGTCGGTTACTGCAACGGACAGTGATGACGCCAATACCAAGGACGACCATATCTGTCATAAGCATAGGAGGCAAGGACCCTCACGACATGAGCCTCGCGGCTACGGTAGCCGTGGCCATGAGAATTGTGAATGGGACGAAGACCGCTCCGGCGGTCAATCTGACTGTGATCACGATTACTATTAGCTTCGAGCAATGGATAGAAAGACCGGGCAATAGTGGTGTGAGCTAGGGAGATAGCCTCCTGATCATGTTTCCATATCACGAGCATGCATAATGTTTAATTTCGATAAGCTAGCAGGTACCCGATTGAATAAAGACGAGTCCCTATATCAAATATTCGATTCATGCAGGCGTCCATGACGTCTTTCAGGGCAATAACCTTACTGCTAGCGCAGAGGTGAAGATTCTGGAGAAGAGTACGACACTGGTCTTGTAATCAATTGTCTTTAGATCGAAAGCAAGCATGCATTGTGGATACCTATCTATTCATATTTAGACTGCCCTGCTTAGATGGAGGAGATATCCTTAGTATGCGTGTCACCTGATCTTAGGAAGATAGATTCTACGTATTCTATTCAGACACACACCTTACCTTAGCCCCCTTCTACAAAGCCATCAAGCATTCCATCTTTCAGTCAATATGATCAATGATAATATGGTCTAGCCGCAATGCAGCGATAACTCTCTCTACAAGGGTTCCGTTCAGAGGCCTCAACGTGGATGAAGACCTGTCTTGGTTCTTGCGTATCGCGAACGGTCAATACGACCCGTCAGCCAGCTCTGGAATCTCAGAGTCTCAGGTGACTACGATGTCTGCGTGAGAGATCAACACTCCATTACACGATTCTGTGTCGAATGTAGCTTCGGCGTTACACATACGCGTCAAGTCACAGTGCTACCATCACAGACTTGTCTCTATTACTGGCTCTCCTTGCGATAGTGTATACCCTTAGCCAAATCATCCACCCCATGCCAACAGTGAACAGAATCCTCACCGAAGTGTACCATATTCGAATGGTCGAAGAAACAAAGCTTCTTATTGTATACACATAGGCACACTGTACCCTTAGTGTTCTCAAGGAGACATTGATGATTATAACATTTGGATATAACGCAGTAGCGGTCCTTACAGAGCCTTAATACGGCTGCACATGGATTATTGAAATGCCTGGTTTGGGATCCCTGGCGCCCTTCTGTTGCGGATGCTCAGATCCGCCTTTACTATGCACGATGCGCACAAACTGGAGGTCCTGATTCCATCATCAAGGCTGCTCATAATATCGATGCCGCATTCTTTGATAGGAGGCTCCGTGCAGATTGCCTTGTTCGTTGGAGCAGTACCAAGAAAATGTCGACAGAACGGAATAAGGGTTATAGTACTATGAGGGTTATAGTACTATGGGGGTCACATATGCGGTTTATAAGATACGGGGCCGATGCGAAGTATACTTAAATGTCGATATAATCCTTCGATCTTCGCATCTGCAGGAGTGTCTCTGGTAAAAGATGTTGCACGAAAGTAAGCACTCCTACCTCCCTGTCCTGAGTTGTGAGAGCTGCTCTAGAACTCTCGAACTTGCCTCTGGCCTCTGTGAACGGGGTATCCGAAGCCATCAAATAGCAGCGCAGAATGCTGACTCTCAAATGGTGCTGTGGTATTCAGTACTCTATGGTGACCCTATCGCCTCCGATCCCAGATTGAGAAGCATCATAGCATGCGTACATCATAATACGACTGGTTTGCTTGGGGTCAACATTGAGTATTCGCGATTAGGCGACTTGGTCAGCGTGCAACACACTTCCAGCCGGATGGTATTCACGATGGCTGCTATCTCTTGTAGGCCCTGAGGCACAAGGTCAACTGGATATGAAAGCCATCGGCGATTGGGAGTAACACTTCCGGATTCCCTGGCTGTTTGCACACCATCAGATTGTGCAAAGGGCACTGGAAGATTGGTTGAAGGCGCGAAGTGCGACAATTATCAAATAGGTACTGATTCGGCTATGGCTGATGGTGAACTGCATGGCTCTGTTGCTTTATCACTGTTGGTGGTAGAGGCATGTACTGAGGAGTCATAGCATATACATATATCTGAAGAACACCTGCCTTCAGAGTCACTGTTGCTTTATGCTCAGCAGACTGCTCGAAATCCTTGTACTTGCCGTTTAGGTCGAGGATCGAACCGAAGGAGTAAGGCACATATTCATGTGCTCCATGGCAGCTAATAAAGCTTCGTACGGACAGCGTATGGGAACCTTTACGTATCACCTTCTCGCTGTAGACCTAAGCATATTATGACCCTGCACTGATCGTGCATATGTCGACAAGATCATGCTTCCATTAAACATCTGGATTGCAGATGGCATAGAGACTGGTCCAAACCTAGTTCTTTCTTCACCCTGCCGAAATCTGTTCTTCGTATCGCAAACCACGCTTAATCACCACGACAGCATCTTTTCTTGCAAAGATACAGTCTCCTTGTGGTGTGACCTTCGAGAGAGGTATTTGACTTGCGTTAAGCCAGTCGTCTGGAACAATGAAGTGACGCGAGTACCCCTGCCTGTACCCATTGATGACCATTGAACAGACCCAAAGACTTTTGTCTAGAAATACTAACTTGGAGCCCATCTGCCCAATGATGTGTTGTACAAAGCTAGGTGAAGATTCACTGTCAGAATACGCCTCTAGATCGGCCCGAGTGCTGTCGGTGCTCAAGCTTGCTATCGCGAAAGTTTCCAGGTTCAATGACGACATTCGCTTTGCTTGCGCAGTCATATGGACCGGGTCCTGTTGCCTTCTAGTGCCAGGCATACTTGATGATATCAGGATGACGTCCTTCTGTGACCCTAGTGTGAGGTGATTGACTGAGTGCTCTAGGTGGGTGTCCAGGACTGGGCCTGTGACCTCCCAATGCTGAGCCTTGTAGTCTAACTTGTAGGCCAGGATTCTGCTGGACGCATCGGCGCTGATCAAAAGCGTTTGCGCAGGTGCCCATACAAGGGCTGCTATCGGGACGTTCTTTGCATGTTTCCAGAGGACTTCGGTTTGCTTGGCAGTCGTTGTATCAAGAGCCAAGATCAGTCCATGATCATTCCCGTAGAAAACGAAATGCTCAACTGGATGGCAGATCGTAACCGTGATCTCCGAGATCTCGTCTTGTTCGGCAATATCGACAGTCTTGGGTGCTGATGGGAACATATCTGAGACGCTATCGCTCTCACTGACTTCAGTCCGTACTAAAACGGACGGCTCCCATATATTGCATTGCGGTCCACGGACGTCACAAAAGCGGAGGCCGTCATGGGAGAATGCGAGGCCTTTGATCTGATATTCATCGGCCCTGATTCGATACATCAATCTCAACGTTTCGAACTCAAAGAGCTGAATGTTGCCAATGGAGTCACCGGTGGCAAGTATGCGCCCATCGGGGCTACAAGCGAGAGCCTGTGCACCTGCCTCCATTACTTTTACAAGAGAGAGCTCACAGGGGTCGAAGAGCGCGAGATCGCCGTCGATATAAGTAGCCGCTAGCAGACTGATATCTGGCTTAGGGTTAAAGATGAGCCCGGTTGCAGGTGTCACCATTGCGTCGTCCATCTCTTGCAGCTCATCACCGGAGCTCTGTTCTTTATTACAAGTGCCGAGAAGAATGTCTTCGTTCAAATCAAACAAGCAAATGGGCCGCCCACGATACACGACAGCAGACATATTGAGTTCTAGCGAAAACGCTGCAGCAGTCAGAGGACGTCGAAAGCTGGGGTCTTCGCCTTGAAAAGTACTCTGCCGTATTTTGGGGGCCTTGATAGTACCCTCCGACAGATTCCAAGAATAGGTAACAGTTCCCCTTGTGATTGCCATAAGTGTATTGTCTTTCTCGCCAAACTGAAGGGCTAAAGGCTCATATTGTACCGCAAAGGTGTACGTGACATCGCCAGTTGCCATGCTCCATACTCTTACATGCTTACGACCACTACAGCACAGTACTAGGCCCTTACTATCAAATGCCAGAAGCTTGGCAGGCTCGACATGGTTGAGGCGTTTCAGCTCCTGTAGAGTGGCCTTGTTATATATTCTGAGTGTCTTGTTGGATAGCGCAACTGCAAATATGGTATCTGTAAAGGCGATTGCGGTTGCTTGCTGTTCGTTGTAAGAAATACACGCCAAGCGGTCATCCCATTCATTGTTTGCGGATCCATGGACAGTTATGCCACGAGGAGAAGCTCCAAATTGTGATCCGATCGCACTCTCCCGAGGGCAGAAGGGAGGAATCAACCAGTATATCGCGGATGGTAGCTCGAGCAGATTCTTTCCAAATTTCGCAACCAAGCGGATAAGGTCTGTGCCCCACATATCAACGCGTTGTACTTCTTTGCCGATAGGTGAAAGATATTTTGCTCGTGCTTTAAGGTAAGCTCTCAAGGCTTTAGCTGTCTCGGTAACATGATGCAATTCTCCAGTCCTTGCCAGATATTCCACCCATGACAAAACATTCGAGGTCAGAAACGTATCCAATAACATCAGGTACCTGTCTTCGGCGGAGTGAAGTCTTCGAAGGTGCTCGTGGAACGAGAGGCAGGCATAACCTTCAAATGTAGACCTCTTGGACAAGCGGGTGTTAAGTTTGGTTAGTTTGTAGTTACGAGGTGGTCGCATCTCCTCGTTTGTTAGGTACTTCATACACGTTACAAACAGTCTTCCGTGACCTACCGCCTTCCCAATGCCGAATTCTGATGTAAGATCTGGCTTGAATAGGAAGTCACGGATGGTCTGATGAATGATTTGGACCTTGTTGACTTTATCAATGAATAGCAGCTGGCCGCAATCCGAGGTGATCGAACCCTCAAGGGCATTGACTGTGATTCCAAGGTCAACTTTCAATGCAAATGACAATTCCGAAATGGACAGTGGGCGCGCCGCACACATAACCCACGTCAGGATACCTTGTACCAACTGCTTGTTCCGGATTTTACTTGACATGACGTCAAGAGCTCTTTTGTACAGGGCATCCATGTCTGGCGGAACTTCTTCGAGTACTTGTTCGATATCGGCTTCCGTGTATACTTTCCCCAGCTCCTCTAGAACCAGCGCCACCCAGAGGAAACAACCCGATGACTTCTCGACAACTGTATCTACCACTCTGCGACGGAATGCTTTTTCGTCCAATGGCAAGCTTTCCACCTTTTCCTGGACATACAGCCTGATGTCCTGAAGAGTATCCTCTGTCGATATTTGTTGTCCAATCACACTGTTGCCCAATATTGCGAAATTTTTAACGAAGTCGCTGGAGTGCCGACTCGTGATGAGAACTCTCAGCGGAAATGGCGTCTCCACTTTGGCTAGCATTGGGAAGAGAACAGCGTGATCGCTGCATTCATCTAACGCGTCGATGATCCAATAGTGTGGCCGTACAGAGGCTTCGACCTGGAAGACACCGTTGACGAATAATTTACGCCATATCGTCCGTTCGTCCGTCTTGTCGATTTGAACATCATCTTCTTTCATTTTTAGTAGCATTTGTCTGACTCGGATGTCCATGATTGCCATTTGGAAAGCAATTGATTTGAGGGATGAAGCGAGACTAGATTTGGCCGTATCATTGTGCTGAAAGAAATAATAGCTACAGTCCAGGTTCAGATCTTCAAGCTCGCCAATGACATTGCCGGCCAGCACAGATTTGCCCGTGGCCGGCTTTCCACTCAGCCAAAACGTTTTGACGGAACCATGAAGATCATCACGCCAGTTCTGAAATCCTTCTTTCGAGGACAACCAAAGACACGATCCGCTGAAGCGTGTATCCTCAAGGGTTGCCAGCTCATCTTCCGGTCTCTCCGAAACTCCTAGATAGCTCTCAAGAGCACGCATTCGAGAGCGATGTTCTTCTACTCTGGCAACCATCAAACGTCTAATTATATCATCAACGTAAGAGAGTAATGCATTCCTGACAATAATGAAGTTGGGATCCCACGGCGTTTCGAACTTGCAGATGTCGCGGTGAGAAGCATTCATCAAAGCGGTCTTCTCATTTTGATATCCCAGAGTCGCTGATGCTTGGTCGACAATAAGCACAGAGTTCATCCCAATCGTGGTCTTGAGCGTTTCGTAGAACGAGCGCAGCTGCAAGCTGTCCGAGTAGTGGCGGAATTCGTCATTGATGGATTGCAGTGTGCCTGAGCCTCGCTCTAACTCTCCAACATAAGGTTTCGAGCCATGAGGGAGCGAAGCGCGGAGCAGATTACTTAGTTGCTGAGCAGAGTCAGACCCTCTATGCGGTGTTGCCAAGAATACGATACCATAGAATCGCTGAGCCAAGGCTTGGAAAGCCGAATCTTGACGAGCTAGTACATAGGCCTTCTTGCTGACCAGGCCTCCCATACTATGACCGACTAAGATCAAAGGCGTATCACCCGGTGCCCGTACATGTGGCGAATCATGGATGGCCAGAAGAAGAGATTTGCCAAAGTCATGAATGTTCAAGAAACTCTGTTTAGTCTCCCCCCAATCAGAGTTGTAACCAAAGCTGTGTATGCGGACATTCTTAAAGTCTGGGTCCCGCGGTAGCCACGCTTTTGGCCAGTAGTGATATGGGTCATTTGTCTTGCTCCATGTTTTCCGCGAGCCTCCTCTTAGACCATGGACAAATATCAGGTCGACAAGGGGCTCGGAGGGCTCGAAAAGTAGGTTTAGACCCGTCGGCCCTTTGAAGTCCTCAACGCCCCCACCCAACTCGCTTCCCCGCACTGACAGCCGACGTAGGGAGCTTTCGAGGAGGGAAGTCCGAGAGGTCGAATTCGATTTGGTCCGATGACGGAAAAACTATAAGAAGTATAAGCGTCTTGATAATTTGTGAAAGCTTAAGGGCTCTTGGTACCATGATGAACAGAGCTCAGCCTTTCTTCTGGAAACGCAATGCATTGGCTCTGCGAAATACGTGTGCTGGCGTGTAAGTGATTTGGACTCTGTAGCTCTATAGGCAGTATAGACGCATCCCATCTCAATGAACCTCTCGACGTTTGAGGGTTCTGATAACATCGTAGATTAGATAGTTGTAAGCAACATGAGTCCCAGTAGCACAAGCGCCCGCTGCAGGCCGCTCATAGGCCACAAAACATGCAGGCGCCACGGTAAGCCAATCATGCTCAGTCTCGGATACCTACCTGCATGTCGTCCCATCTGGGTCGGGGTTCTGTAAGCTACTGCAGATCTGCAACTGAGCGCTTCCCTCTCAATCTCGATCGCGCTGAACCAGAAAGCAGATAAATGAGAACCAGACTCATTTACAGTCAGCACAAGAACCGCATGAGTGTGATGGAAAATCCTTACTGTAAGTAATGCTGCAAGCAAGCGAGATCGAACATGCGCGGGGCAGCAGCGCCCGCCGGGCTAGTCGCACCGAAGATCCTAGGGTGCTTTGCTTATCGTCCAGGTCAACAGGCGTCACAAATGCGAAATCCTTCGCGCCCAAGCCAACCCTGTTCAAGGCATTCAGATGTGACCCACACTACAGATATGCGCGGGGTGAGGTGGCCTTCAAGCGCCATCCCCACTCATTACTATAAGTGTCATGACTCTGCTCGGACCACGTTCTCCCAAGTCTACTTCAGCTCTGA
Source organism: Stereocaulon alpinum (assembly GCA_018257865.1). Taxonomy (NCBI): domain Eukaryota; kingdom Fungi; phylum Ascomycota; class Lecanoromycetes; order Lecanorales; family Stereocaulaceae; genus Stereocaulon; species Stereocaulon alpinum. Next base: position 710,982 of record JAEUBA010000002.1, on the reverse strand, counting down.
TTCTCCTAGATTAGTGTGGTCTGCAATTGTGCAATGGAGAATCATTCGTCCCCTCTATAGGATCAATCTTCGAGTAGCAATCATGACGGTGGATTTGTTCGAGGCTCAGCCGAGCCTTGACTCGGAGCCGCAATCTATAGATGTCGATGCGAACGTAAGGACAATCTCCAGAGTCTTTAGCTTCTACTTCTCGCCTGGCTATAGCTTCCGGAATGTGAGATTCATACATGAGCTCCCATGACATTCATCGTGGCAACAACGCAGCTCGACAACATCCTTTTCCAGCGTTGACTTCGATTCCAGAAATCGTAGATTGGCTCGAGTGTCCATCTGAAGCGCGAGGCTGACGACGTAACATGCAGGTGGCCGCTCGTTAGTGAGCATATCGATATACATGATGACATGTTGTTGACTTACCCACAGAGCCGCCTGCAGGCAGTACGGTCTTAGCAGCCTCTGGGCACGGAGCAAGCAATTGGACTCGGACCGCTCGCGTCGACACTTGGTTGTCAAATGGCGATGAGAACAGCTATTTCCTCAAGGTTGGCTTTTCCCAGCGTTTGGGTTGTTCTATGAAGGATTTGTACATAGATATACAAATTTTATGATAGGTCGCTACTGGAGACTTAGGCCGTGGAATGATGCTTGGAGAGTATGAATCAATGGCGGCAATCTATAAGGTTGTGCCCACATTCGTACCAAGGCCAATTGCTTGGGGGACGTTCAAATCAAATCCGGACCTACATTTCTTCCTGTGCGACTTCCATGACATGGACCTCGATCTCCCTAACGTAAAAAAATTCACTACTCGCCTAGCCGAACTGCACAAGAGTTCTACCTCTCCTAGGGGAAAATGGGGCTTTCGCATCACGATATATAACGGTAATTTACCATAGCTCAATGACTGAACCGACACTTGGGAAGCATACTTCACCAGCAACTTCAAGCATTTCTTGAACACGGAGAAGGAAACGCAAGGGCCTGCCACCGAGGAGCTTGCTGAACTGTCCACGGTAATGTAGGAGAAGGTGATACCTCGCCTACTGCGACCACTGGAGACTGGGGCCAGACACATCGAACCGTCGTTGATTCAGTAACCTATGTTCACGTAGTAAAAGCTCAAATCTTCTCTGGTAATGGTATCTGATTGGCTGTTAGTGGAGACATGCGGTACGGTAACGCCGCTACTGATGTCGCAACGGACGAACCGATTGTCTTCGATGCTTCGGCATTTTATGGACATAACGAGTGTAAGTTTATCGGCACGCACATGAGCATCTTTCAACGTACACTGTACCTCTTTTTTTATGCTTGATAACCTCTCAGCACAGATGACGTTCGAACAATACGTCCAGATGTTCGCTTCAAATACCAATCGCGGAGCCCGAAGAGGACCATACTGATAGGAACACCCTATATGCCTGGTAGGCTTTGCTCATCCAAAAGTGCTGCTACGCCCAAGCTGAAGACTTGAAGCCGGTCTTATTTGCACGACTCATGTCTCTTTCTAAACAACCCCAAATTTCGAAGCGCGTGAGTCTTACCCCTACGTCTTACAGGGCTTCATCCAATGTCTCACGAGATGTGTATATGACAAATAATCTTACTGACAATCACAGGTTCATCAAGATGATGAAAGATCTGGTAATGAAATATCCTGACGGGTATGAAGGATTCCATGACAAGGCGCACCCATCGGGAGATGCAGTGGCCGGCTCGAACGAAAAGCTTGATGCAGAGCCCAAAGAATCTGAGACTGATGAACTCACGTCCAAAGTAGAGGATGTTGCGATATGATTCGATCAAAGTGCGCATAAAGTGTTCCCTAGCGTCATCACATAGGTAGCACCCCTGAGGAAAAACTTTCAGCGGAAGTCACGTAGCACCACAAGGAACTTACATGTAAGAAAGGCTTGAGCAGCAACTCTATGAAACCACTATTTCTTCTCGCACTTACCTAGACTCGAAAGTGATAGAAATGCTATCGAATAATTCAAAACCCACACTCCCCCACAACAGCCCCAAAACCCATCCCCCAAAGTCGCCCCACAAACCGCCCCCCCTGCCCTCTCAGCACGCTCCGAGCGCCCACTTACCGCCCCCACCCCCATCTGAGCCCCGGGCCCCGGCCCGAAAAACGTGACCCTATCCCCTTCCTGACGCGCCACTTCGGGCGGTCTTTCCCGGGGCCCCGTGGCGCTCGAGACCCTGTGGACCCTGCTTTTAGCGCCATCAGCTTGTTGTTGCTCTACCTTACGTTACCTCGACACGTGAGATTACCAACGCGTCGTATTCACAAACAACACATTAATTCCAAGACCCATGTAAACAAATCCATTCAAGAATAATAATACCCAGCTCTTTCAGGGCCGCCGAGACGATATCAGTATCTGCGCATATTGTTTCCAGCGACAGAATGGCAAAGACAAGCGATCAGGTATGTACTCTCCTCTCAAGTTGGATTCACTTGTCTTACTCCTATTCCCACGACTTTCGTATTGTGCTGACGGAATCGGTATGCATCAGACACCCCTCGAAAAAGCGCACATCGTCCGCGCCGAAAAGAAGAAGCGCCGCGAGGAAATCAAAGCAAAGCGTCTCGCGGTCCTAAAGGCAGCGCGCGAGAAGAAGGCTAAGGCGAAGAAGGCATGATCGCCTGCTTGTGAGAAGGGAGGGAGGGGGAAGTGAAGGTTTATGGAGGGAGATAATACGATGCGATTGACTACAATACTTCTTATGTGATACCCTAGCTTGGTTTAGCAGATTCAGGCCTGCGCGCAAATGCTAGGTGTTGATATGGAGGAGAGGGATGGGAGGGAATTCGTCTACGCTGTATGATGTGGGTGGAGATCTCTTTAGTCTGGTTTCGGGTGGTGGTATGATTAGGTTAGGCATTAGGGATACCCAATTTAGATTTGCTGTGATGATGTTTTGGTGGAACTGTTGTTGCATGATGGGACGCGTGAATTGTGCTTGGAGAGATTAGGAGTCGTGAGAACATCTCCATGCATTGATATTGTATTTCGTCTGGGGAGTGGTATCATTACATCCCCGACATCCATATCCTCTTCATCGTTCAATTCGAATCGAATTAGTACACCTAGGATTATCCTTATGTTTTCTTATATACCGCACGACACACTAAAGTGTTGGCGTGCCTCCCTGAACTCAGTAATGTTGACGTGAATGAGCCATCGATGAGAAGCAAACCAGGCAGGAAGAAGGTGAGTCTGGTGGCGAGTCGGACAATATGTCTGCGCTGGCGCCGTTTTCTTGTATACGTATTCGCGGCCCGCAAGCTGATTTGTTGCCCGTCATGCTCGTGCGTCAACTCCTCTGGTTGGGACCGTGCGATTAAAAATCGTTTCTCCTCACCCAAAACCCTGACGAGCGACCTGAATAGGTTGTTGACTCTGTGACTGGGTCTCAGGGAACGTTGTCATCATACATCTCAAAGCCAAAGTTCCAAATCTTTTCCGCAACACTCCTGGCGTATTTCGCCTTGCCTCCATAATCATCGCCCTTGGAACTGTGTCCTCCAATATGCTGTAGTAGGCTCGGTGATACAACCCAGCGGACGAGATCTAGTTCATTGGCCCATGCTTCAATGATCTCATCCACAAAGCCTACGCGTACCAATGCTAACCGTGCAATCAACTTCGACGCCATTTGATGCGAGAAAGTAAAGCCTTGACCGCAGCATCCGAATTTTGGCATTTCATAGACTCCTGGACGGTAGGGTTGCATTGACATTTTACCCGCAGCGAAATACAGTGCAATGCACATTGGACAACAGATCAGGGAGACAACTGCGACGACAGTGTTTGTGATGGCTGTCGTCAGCACGATTTGTCTCATGAGGAGCAGTACCGCCACAGTCATCCCAGTAACACCGACTGAGCCGATGAGGTAGCGCGACCAGTCCTCGCTATTCCAACCTAAAAACTCTTCGGTGTAGAACAACCGTAGGTACAACCAGTCTCCTCTACCAGCAGGTTGTTGTTCATCAGCCGCTGCAAGAGCCTCGATAGCACGCGGATACCATTCATCCACAGCCAGTGTATCATCTTCAATTATTGTAATCCATTGCGCCCCAGTATCGTAGCATCTCTGCAGGATGTATGTGTAATCGAAGATTGCCTTCTTCCGGTAGTCCCTCTTAGCCTCCCATTCTACTAGATCTTCATGTAGACTCTGAGGGACATCGTAGAGCAGCACCTTGTCTACGATGTTGACGAGCCACTGTTCGCTGTAGATCGGATGAAGTTCAGGTTTGGTTTCGGCGACGAGGACTGCCATGAAGAGCTCTTCTCGTTCTTCAGGTGTGAGGCCGTCAAGCAGGGAGCCTATAGCGCTTCGAACGTATTGCTCTCCATCTCTTCCTATCGTGGCCATCCCGACGCACATCTTAATGTTCTTTGGTTTGGTCTGTGAAGGTATCGAGTTGTTGGCATTGCGGATGAAAGCCTCAGCGTCCTGCTGTCGCTTAAGGGAATAATGTCGCTCGTAGCCTCGTACTGGATCGAAGAATGCAGAAGTAGGGTCTCGGTAGTAAGCATAGCTACAGTAACGGATCAAAGCGACATAGACGAAGAGGAAAGCTATGAACGCATGTACCCCAGGCCTGCTCCGAAGGCGGCGAAAGACGGAGGAGGTAGAGGTCGCGAAGGAGGAGGGTAGCTGGTGTATGGCGCTTCCTGTCCTCATCGCATGGTCTTGGGCGACTAGAAGGGTCTGTATGTTGATTGACACAATGGCTCTTCAATCAGTCCTAAGTTTTGCTCCTATTTTCAGACGCGACGCCTGATTGGTCAATCGCTCGGTGCTATACGAAGTGGGATGGATGAATGGCACGAATGGGCCCTGTATTGCCAAGCCGCCAGCGAAGCTGGTGGGGGCGGCGATCTGGCGTCGAACATCGTCCAATCAAGCAGCCACTCCCTCGAGCCTCCCAATTGCTTTTCACCGCTAGAAAACACCACACACAAACATCGTTCTTCCCTTCTCTAATATTTTTTGATACTGCAGAGCTTCTAGAGGGTCTTCGAAGACCAATTGGGTACTGTACACAGTTACAACCTCAACTCTTTAAGGTAGGCCAACAAGCCCCACCACTGGCTCGGTTACCGGTCACACAACTGACAAAAGTCCAATAGATTTCACACTCACCCTCTCTATTTCACTCAACTGCCTTGCTTCCGCAAGCATGCCTAAGGTACGTCCTCCACGTCCTCCATACCCACCTCCAATTTTACTTCTTTCACCCAGCTCTTCCTCCCCTCCTCCCCACCTCCCCACCCCCACCGATCAAACTCACTAATATCTACCCTCATCAGATAACCCAGCTCCTCTTCGACTGCGACAACACCCTTGTCCTCTCCGAGGAACTCGCATTTGAAGCCTGTGCCGACCTCTCCAATGAGATTCTTGCCAAATACAACATTGACCAGCGTTACACGGGCCCCGAGCTGCTCTCCGACTTCGTTGGCCAAAACTTTCGCGGCATGCTCAAAGGCCTGGAGAAGAAATTCAACTTCTCGATCCCCGATGATGAAATGGAGAAATACGTATCCATGGAAGAAGACAAAGTGATTGCGAAGCTCGAACGTGACGCCAAGCCATGCGTGGGCTGCAGTGAGGAGTTGGAAAAGTTGAGCAAGAGCAAGAAATATGGCATGGCGGTCGTAAGCAGCAGCGCTTTGAGACGTGTGCAGGCATCGGTAAACAAGGTCGGCCAAGCCAAATACTTCCCTCCCGATCATATCTTCAGCGCTGCTACGAGCTTGGAGAAGCCGACTACAAAGCCTGATCCAGCTATCTACTTGCATGCTTGCAAGGTCATTGGCAAGGATCCTGGAGAGTGTGTGGCTGTCGAGGATAGCAAGAGTGGGACGTTGAGCGCGGTGCGTGCTGGCATCCCAACCATTGGGTATGTGGGTAGCTATGGTGGAGCTGAGAAGCAGAAGGAGATGTTCGGGGTGCTGAAGGACCTTGGGTGCAAGAATGTCATGTACAACTGGAGCGAATTTGACAAGTTGCTGGCTGAGGTCGAGGCTATGTGAGAATGTTCTCCACCCATACTACGGCTTAACGAAATTCGCTGGGAATTGGTGACGAACATGGATGGCATGATTTTCCTCTGAGAATATAGATGAATTTCTTTCGGACGATGCATGACCTTGATCACTAGACTTAGAGCTAGAAGCATGATAGACAATAATAGCATATCTATCCTCAGTGGGGCCGCAAGGCTCTTTCGACCAACGATTGAATTCCGGTCGCAGCAAGTCCACCACGATCTATGGGTGATGGACTAGATTCTTATAGAGTAGCGCAGCCCTCTGCATCCTTGACCGCTTGTTCGACCTGAAGTAAATTGAGTTACTCCGTCGACTGATCGTTCACATTCTCACCGAACCCTCCTTCGATGCCTTCGTTGATTCGAGTTTGAATCCAGCTGTCTTGCCTTCTGAATGGCCTTTCGGATCTACATTCTGGAATCCTGAAGCCTTTATCACTGATGCATCTGATCGATTGATCGCTTCCAGAGAAGCCGTGCTCTCAGACTCCATGTCACAAGTGTTCGATCCGAAAACCTTCGCGCTCAACACGATTTCCTTATCCTCGGACTTTGATTCTTCGCTCCCACGGCCTCTGGTGCCTCTGGTGTCTCCAGATTTTGCATTTGCCGACTCTTTGGCCTTAAAACTATTACCACCCAGATCACGAGGTTCAGCTGTTGGTTCAATGGCACCAATGGCCGTTGGCGAACGAACTTTGGCTTTTCGTCTAATATCGTTTTTGTGTGGGTCGGCTCGAATGTCTTCGCCTAGTAATTTGGCCACAAGCGACGGTAACGACCGCAACTTGGGCTGCGACCAGCGAAACGTCCTTCCGAAAGCATAACAGCAAAACCAAACCCCCACGAACTTTTCCAACCTGAGTTCCGCAAGGTTAATGATCCAGCGAAAAAGCCATCCATGGCCTCCTACCCAACCTCTCGCAAGATCTTGTGGCTCAGGCTCATGATAGCCACTGGCAATCGCAATATAGGCATGCTGAACATCGAGTCAGCGCGGTAATATGAAAACGTGCAAACTCCGAGAAATCACTTACCACCATCTCATGTATTAATGTCCTGAACATCTGATGTCGCGGATCCCGCCAATCGAAGATGGCGTCTTTGTTCAGAAACACATCACAAGTCCCTTGGCGTGGACTAGTGCTACATCTACCGACAAGCTCTCGCCGTCCCTCAAGACTTAGATCAGGGTTGAGGAAGTCTCGTTTAACCCAGGAAATGGTGATTCTCTTACGGAGTTTCCCACCAAAAAGAGCCGTGTCCAGGTCGTGAGCAGCTTTAATGATGAGATCGGGACCCCAGTAACAAAGGTTTCTTATGTCCTTGAGACGTTTCAACGCCTGCTGTACCTTTGGTGGTGGCTCAGTATTTGGACTGAGGAAGGAGGTAATCTCCTGTGTTGCTTCGCCAATGTCCGTCGAGTAGATTTCTTTCTGAACGAACCTCTTGGTGTAGCAGTCAATATCTTCCTGGGTACATTGGTATGGCGTACATCGGTCGAAGCGTACAGGACGCTCAGTCTGACTGCGCAAAATTTCTCGGTCTAGGTCGCTGAGATTGCAACATGCTTCCATACAATTCGACATCGAGGGCGAGATGGTCAGTGTCCGCTATGTTCTGAGCCAGGTCACAGATGACCGTTGTTGAAGGGAACGTGGTTTGAATCTTACGACAAGATTCGTATGAACGAGACCTCCTGAATGTGTCGAGTGTAGGTATTGAACCTCAGAACACACAATGCGGCCAGAGTACTAGGACCACGCAATTTCGCACCCAACGGTGTGTAGCTGCCTACATTATACTGCAGATTTGTAATACGTATACAAGCTCGTTATCTTAGAGATATCATTGTGAGTGGGACTTGCAGAAGGTATAATGTATATGTATAAGGGGTGAACACTGCTCAGGAACTGGACGGGTTAATTAGGTAGAGGAGTGGCTTTGATCCGTGTTAGATGATACTCTTTGTGCAGTGTGCGTTGTTCGTGTTGCACATATCGTTGAATACATACACATATTGACACATACACATATTGACACATACACATATTGACACATACACATATTGACACATACCCCTAACACTCATAGAGCCTGGTCCGAGAAACCCTCAGATCGTACTATCGTCCTGTCACACATCCACAATGTCAGATAAGCTCAGTGATTCAGATCGAGAACGCCTCCGAAGCCAGTGCGAGCATAGGCCGTCTCTCGATAGCGGTTCTTTCTATGAAGGCTGCACGCAGAGGGACATAAACGACTACATTCGCATGCCCGATCGAGACCAGCCTCTTCGTCGCATGAATTGGAAGTTAGCAATGCGTAAGCTTTACACTTTCCTTGATCCAAATTCGACGCCTTCACCGGAAATTCTGTCGGCGCTCAAACGCCTTGAGAATGCAATGAGGTCCAAGATTTGGGGACCGGACATCATCCTCAAAGGTGCTCATGACTTGGACACGGCTTTCTTCAACGGCAAACTGCGTGAAAACTTTGGTGTCCAGTGGGGGACTACCGCTTCAATGATGCGGGACGTGGGCAGACCAGTTATTGGAAGCCTGTACGGGACAACCCATTTTGGCTACCCAAGCACGGACTCTGCAGCCACTTGCATGATCACACTAAACTCAGACACAATATTCGATGACGAGGAACCAAACGAGCTAATGTGGCATGTCCTGGTCCACGAGCTTGTACACGCCTACATTGATATTTTCTATGACTCCCTCAAGCCTCTTCCATTCGACGTCGCACAAGGGGAGAGATACAACGACGGCCATGGATTTCACTTCCGCTTTATCTTGAACCTCATCTACCTTCGCAGCGACAGCTACTTGGGAGGCTTCCTCCATAATAAACAATTCCGATGGGGACCAAATATCATGAGCAGGCTACCTTCATTGGTGACACAGTATCTGGAGGCAAGCGACGAAGACTTAGATGCATTTCCTATGCTCGAAGCTAACGCCTGCGATACGACGGCTCCAAAGATTAATACGCTAGACTCGAGTGGTGGGACTTCTGGTTCGAAGGATGGAGGCACTGTTGACGCCACTGATCCAGTTCAGGGCAAAGATGGCGGTCAAAGTTGCAATGTTCAGTAGGGCTGGAGGTAATGGAGAGCTAAGCGGAGACTGAGTATTGGTGATGCACGATATATTGACAAAGCAACACATAGTGGTGTTATTTCACAGAGTCAGCTTCATAACTCACGGTTGTTGTCCTGGTGTTTGCGCATATATTCCAGACTCAGACTCCACAAGTATTCTTGTTATATCGGAACTGACTCATTCGATTTAATACTAGACCGAGTTCTACCACCTCCAATTGGACGAGTATGCTTCTTTAGGGCATGTTTCGACTCCAATCTCAGGGCCTTTATATTGAGGTACTAGGAGCCTCGGAAGGGCTCTCCGCCGTTCTCAATCCTTTGGCAAACCCACTCCTTCTACCCATATTGCCCGTCAACACCCCCAACGATGGCCTCTCAAGAAACAGACACCAGAAACTTCGCCCGGTCCCCGTGACAGAGCTGTGCTTAGATATTGGCGACAGCACCACACGTTGTGGGGCCTTGGTCCGGCATTTTTGGTGATTGTGGGCGTAAGTCGCAGAATCATTATGATCCCAAAGGTAAGCATATGTCTCTCGTAAGTTCCAAGATAGCAAAAGGTGACAACGTCTGAGCTTGGAAACATTCGTTTGATTGCCGCTGCCGTTCGGATTGATGTCCGACCTCAAAGGGGCTAGGTAAGCGCTCGCCAATTGATTGGTCGAACACATATGTTCTTCTGGCGACGACCATTAAGACACTCTTTGTAATCGAAGCGCACCTTGGAGGAGGATGCAAGGAAGTTGCGAAGGTGTAGGTCAAAGATGACCTGAGGAAGAGGTCGGAAGAGTAGGAAGTCAATGTTCCGAGATGAGTGTGTAGACGAGTGGAATCGTTGTCGTTGATGGTATTCCTCCGGCTCATTCACAGCAAGCGCTCGCACGCGTGAGGTCAGATCACATGGTGACTGCTCTTCAGGAAGCAGCTGATATGGAGGCAGCTCATCCACGTCATTATCAGTAAAATTCCCGCATGTCACGAACTGAAATGCATGCTAGGAACCTAATCAGCAGTCGAATTGCCCACGTATCACATTCGAACACTCACCACCATTTCGTGAAGCATGGTCCGCCACATCTCTTCGCATGGATCTTCGGCCTTAAACATGATGGCCGCATTCAACGTAATCACAGCTCGCCCGCCTGGGTGACGTTGCGTGTGTCCATATAATGTCGTCAATCTCGGGTATTCCGGTACATACTCCCACCGGATGATGGTATTTCCCCATAACTGGGAGCCGAAAAATGCAATATCGATGTCGCAGGCAGCCTTGATGATGAGATGAGGGCTGAAAGTCTTCTCTTTTCTGGCAAGTTGGAGACGTCTAAGGGCGTCCATAATAGGCTGCGTTTGTGTCATCGATCCCCACGGATACGACATGTCTATCAAAGAGCTAGTTGCCTCTGCATAAGTTAGGAAACAAGTAACGTCACCTCGCATAGGTCTCCGGAACCCGTCAATATCTGCTTGGCTACATGGATATTGTGTGCCAAAATCTAAACGTATTGGGTCTTTCATGGCTTTCCGGAACCGATTAAAGTCGTCTTCGTTCGAGGAATGCTCCATGGTCGTTATCGAAGCTACACTTGGAGAATTGATACAGGCCTAGGAAATGATGAGACATAGTCTAAGATGGGCAAGTCGGGTGCAAAATGCTCAATGGAAAATTATCCATATGTGAAATTGTGGAATAGTAACGTCGGCAAACCGCTTGGCGTCCCCATCATAATCTCATTGACCAAATGGTGAAGTAACGAAGAAATCGCATGCTCGAAGATATCCTTGTCCCTCCAACTTCAAAATCAAATGTCATCAAGGCTTCTCTAACGCGAAGCTGCTTTGTCGACATGGTGTGAACACCGGCGACGAAGCGGGCATTTCAGAAGCATATGTTGTAGAATCTGATGTATAGGAAGTGTATTCATCGTCCATGATGGAATTGACTTGCGTGCGGGGCCTACAGAGACATGAAACAAATTAAGCTTCAAGCAAAGTGGGACATTGTGCTGAAGAGAAGAGCGGGTAATGGCGCTATGCAAGAAGTACACAAAGTTTATTGGATGGAACTAGCAAATTTGAGCGCCAAACGACCCATCATATGATTCAGAGACGGAAATCTTGGCACCATCTGATATCAGTTCATTAAGCCAAAAACCCTTAGCTACACAGACTGAGCTGTCAATGATTGGGGCTCGTCAATGTCGAACATTAAACTAGCTTCAACGTGTCGCATGGGAGGGCACCACATACTACGGTCACACATGGTACGGCGAATAACATCAGGCTTTAACTGCCTTGAAATATTGGCCGCGCACCCTATGTTCGGCAAATCACTCACTGTTCTCAGGATCTCCATCGCCAGCGGACTCATCGTCTTCGGAGATATCATCGTCAGATTCTCCATCGTTAGAACCAACTTCGTTGGCATCTGGTCCAGAATCATCGGCCCACTCGTCACTCATAAGATGATTGTGTTTGTAGGTCTCCCATTTATCGATGGCTGGAAGTAGGAAATGCTGGAACGAGTGCCTGTGAACAGCGTGTATCAGGATGCGGAATTGCGCATCATGCGGTTCTTCGTTCCATCGTTCTTCAGGCACTCGAGTCATTGATACAGCATGCTAGGAGTCGAGTCAATATTGGGATTAATAATTGAATGGATCTTGAATGTACTTACACACATCTCATGTAGCAAAGTTGACCACACCTTTTCCAGAAGCGGCCAAGAACCTGGAGTTGTCAGCATGTCCTTATTGAGCATGATGCTGCACCGGCCGAGGTCTGTAGATTCTGTACACCCGAGATCCTTGTCATAGTCCCCATCGAAGTCGGCGGCGCTACCCCAGGAAACATCCACGTGGCCACGAAGAATACCGGCGAAGAATATTGTATCTAGATCATTGAATATGTCGACTATACACACCGGTTCGCTAGTAGTAGTACCAAGACTGAAAGACGCCATGGTTACTTCGATTTGAAGGATTGTTTGATGGGGGTTCTTTCCGCGCACGCAGTCCTCAAGATCTGCAAGGACAGCTTCCATTCTACGGATCGCGGCTCTCTCGGCTGGGGTGTGCGAATTAGAACCAATATACATCATTCTCTCATTATGTGCGATGACTTCTGCGACTGCTTCGTCAATGTCTACCAAGATGTCCTGCTGTCGAATTTGCTGTCGTGTTTGACCGCGGTAGCGAGTGTCTTCTGGGTGGTGCATGACCTTCGGATACCGACTAGTCTCTGGAGACATTAACTAAAACCGCAGAGCTCTGGCGTGGCTAAGTGTCTTGTGACGACCAATGGTTGGTTTCCCTAAGTCAACTGCCGAAAAATAAGTCACTGAATTGGTAGACTGGAAAAAATCTGTAGAACACGCAATACAGGCACTACGAACACGAAGGTGCGACGACCATGTGTTACAGCTTACTAGTGTTATGACTGTCTTGAATGACTTTTTGTAGTCGATGCAGACAATGGGTAGAAGTGACATCGCTCGATTTTGGGGTCATTATCATGGTCGTGACTGTCTTCGTAGAGAGAGATGGGAACATTGGACCGAAGCATACTGGTGGAGAATATTGTCATAGTCTAAGCTGAAAATGGTGATTTCCCATTGAGCTGCGTACGTATCTTGAAATTCAAGCAAGATGCACAAAGCGACCTGGCAAAAAGAAATGGTTTCGTGGGAAGAAGACTGCACCACTTCGGGCGTCTCATTCTTCTGCTAACAAACTTTACGTATGACGGGAAAGATCGCTCCGAAAAGATCATATGTAACAACAAACATAAAATGGTTATATCGATAGCAAAGAACACAAGCCAAATGCAAGCGTGTTGCTTGACGGGTGAGACTAGAGTCGAAGTGAAGTTATGACATAGTATTGTCGATACAAATCCCAAATATGTGTTTTGAGACCGCTAACACATTGAGTCGTCACTTTGCATCTTGGAAAAATCTATGGGATGCCTTGGCTTTCGATATGTTTCTGTGTCAAGCAAAGTATTCGAGCTTTGAACATTAGCATGAGCAACCGTACTCCGAACTTCTCATTCCCATCGTGTTCAAGCCCGCTAGACCGACGGAAATGGATCTAATCCTCAACGACGCAAATCATGTGCTCGAGATCGACAACCTTCATTACCAAGCACAGCTACCCGTGGAAGCCAACAAGGGCACACCATATGCCTGCAGCCAGTCGGATATCGACGAGTTTCAACATTGCACAAGAGGCAACCAAGAAGGAGTCGTGAGCAAGACAGCAGCAGTAGGAATGCTAGAAGATTTCCTAGATCCACTTCGACAACCTTCTTATGAAGTCCTGGAAGCCTTGATGCGACTTCGAACTGCACGATGGAATCCGAATTGGGGCCCCGATGTCATCATCAAAGCAGCCAAGGATCTGGATCTTGCCTTTTTCGATGGTCGCCTTCGAGGCAGTGTGGCTGTTCGTTGGAGCCACACGTGGTCTGTACCTGCTAATCTCTATGGTTGCGTATTCAAGAGGTATGGCGTGATGTGGCCAGGTGTCGGTCCTGAGTTGGGACTTTGTCTTGTCCATCTATATGCAGACCAAATACTGGACGCTGCAAATCCTTGTGAGCAGATGTGGCAGACGATGTTACACGAGATGATTGTAAGTTTTCATGTCGGCGAATGACCGGATGTTTTAGGCTAATGTCATCAATAGCACGCGTACGGCACCGTAACCGCACACACCAGCTATTTAGGGACTGAAGACGATCTGGACCCCGGCCATGGACGATATTTCGAGCGGCTGCATTGTTTCATCGACCATCGAGCGCACAAGTATATGAACATGTGCGTAATGGGGGCGTGGGAGGGTTGTAAATTTCCCTGGAGGAACATCTCGGAGGGTGATGACCAGCGACAGCGCATGTTAGAATCATCATATGGACCATCAGAAGACTTCCGGAGTTATCCAAGCTCCAGCAACACCACTCGGAGCTCATGGAATGGTCCTTTTAGTACTGGGACCCCTCCCTACTGATACTCTCGAGGCCGAAGACTTCGTACAAGAGGTAGTGGACCGCGGTATGATAGTACGGAGACGTTCGCTGCGACTTCATTGGCCTAGATAATGTCTATGTTGAGTCTTCTGTACGTAGTGGCGAAGAACGACGATCGTACGATCTGCTTGAATACACCAAGATTGTCATTAGTTCTAAGCCTTTTGATGTCAGTACGGTAGAGCGTGAAGATGTGAAGAATCTTGAAACAACATTACTTCTGGGATTGTCGATATAGCAAACCTGGTTAACGTCTCTGGCTATGAAGACTCCTTTGCTAAAATTGGATTTGGAGTCACCACCCGTCTCCGGTACCACTTGCTGAAGCCTACTGATGCTACAACAGAAGCCAGGGTATGAGACTACCCGAAATGTTTACGAGATCTTAAAGGCACCTTGATCACATCTACCGTAGAGGGGGGTTTCTTGATAGGCGAAAATTCACTGGAATGAAATCGAAAACCCACAGAGTCTGCTTGCAAGTTGGAACTGGTCGCTAGCAGCCTCATGGGTCATAGACTCTGCCATTATCCGACACTATTCAGAGAAACAAGGCTACCGACAGCTGAAAGCGTCATTTGCATACTTACTATGTTTGGAGCGAACCTGTTGCAATGTAGACCTTCCTTGCCATATAAGCTTTCTCAGTAATTCGTTACCGTGAAATCGGATGGCGGCCTGTCGCTGGTCCAGCTTTGTATGGTAGCTGTCCCGGAACGGGCGTCCGAGTTGCGCGGGGGTCTGAATGAGAGGTTGGGCGAAGATTTCGCAGAGTCTTGCGTCGGTAATATCCTGGCGTTGCTCGAAACCTCACGACGTCTTCCAAGATGCGCATCCGGTCGTGACTGGAGTCAGCCTTGCGGCTGTAGAGCCTCGCCGTATCTTCATAGATGGCTTCCCACTCCTCCTCTATAATCAGAAGGTATTTGTCGTTGTCTCTGAGCACTGGCAAGTCAAGGTAGTTCATGGCTCGCTTATGAGCATGATTTAATGCCCAATAGAAGGACCACTCGTGTTTTCGTTCGAGAGATCTGAAGTTATCATAGGGGCTTTCTGCACCATGGCTTGTGACATGGATGTAAGCGTGCTGCTTGCTAGGTCAGTATGACTGTTCCATACTGAGCTTTCTCAACGGCCACTTACCACAAATTCATGGATCGTTGTTCGCCACATTTGGAGAAAGGGCGTCGGAGACACGAGTATCTGGTCGGCGTTCAAGTAGATTGTACACGTTCCATCTTCATGCCAAGCACAACAGCCCCGAAGAATCCTGGTTGATATACTCTCAAATAATTCGCTTGACTCGGTCCAGTTGACAATGACTTTCCCACGTAGACAAGACATAAAGAAAGCTGTATCGATGTCATGAAGGGCCTTCATTATAAGATCAGGGCCCCAAACAGTACTTCGTACCTAGACCCATTTTATTAGCAGTTTTTTTTCGAGCTGATAGGTGGATGTTATTCTGGGACGTACTGCATCACGCAATCGAGATAGTGCCTGTCTAACATCGGAACATGGTTTTCGCTGGGTGAGGAACGATGTGAGCTCCTTGATTGAAGTCTCTGGGGTCTTGTATATAGGATTGTCAGTCTGGCGAGGAAGCTTATGGAAATCGTCAATATCCTTCTGAGTACAATCGTACGGTGTACCACGACCAGCCTTTGCCCTATCGGCGGTTTGTTTGTAGAGTCGAATTATTTCTTCTCTACTCAGAAGGACATCCATGTCGTGGGAGGTTAGCTTTGAATGTGCGGCTGCAGAACATCGAGCAGGCGTAATACTGACAGCGACAGGCGTAGCGTTCGATATCGCTTGAAATGGGAATCTGACAATCAAGGTCACTAGCAGTCTGGCCACTGAATGGCGCTAATTTTGGTTGTAGCCCTCGGTAAACTTTGTAGACTTGTGACACCAAGCCTCATGTGACTACTGTAGTCTAGAGTGGGGAAGGTGTATGGGTCTCAGGCCACTTAGAATTACCCGCTGACACAATTCTCTTTAGCTTGGTCTCCATAATGTGTAGCAAAAAGTGTTATCGAGTACAACCTGCGAAAGGAATGTATCCAATTTTCTACACGATTCATCAGCGACAATCGCAAGTACGATTAATGGAAGGCTCATGTACCAGATGCCTTTGGCTACTATAAAGTCTCCTGGGAACAGCATTCTCTTTGGCCTTGCTCGAGCGTCCAGGTCTCCGCTGCCAGCTTAGAAGTTCCAGCTCCATGGTTTTTTGACGCGGTGGCAATGGCGTTTCATTTGGGGTAATGACCTGTTTACAGGCATGGCCTCCATGGGGAGAGTAGATCACCGCGACCAGCCTATTTCGTCAACTTTTTGGCCAACACATCGCCTATTGCCTTGTACATATGACGTAGGTACGGTGTCCTGGGATAACCAATTGGTTATATCAAATATTTTGAACTTTTATTTCTGAAAACCTACCCTACTACATTTGCAACTCTTAATAATCTAGTAACTATACTACTACCAGCGATCTAATTATCTACAGCGCCTATAGTATAGCTTATCTAATAGTACTCTATTAAATTCCTACCTCTTATCCTTATAGCGCCCCGTAAAATTAACTTAGACCCCTACTAAGAATAGATCCTTAATACCTATAATAGGGGTACTACTACTAAAGATATCCTCGCTTAGGTATATAGATACTACCCTATAGTTAGTATAAAAATACTATAGAGGTACCTAAATAAATAGGGCGCGAAGAAATATACTAATAATAAGTATTAAGACCCTTAACTCTATAATATAATAATTACCTTCCTCTTCTATAAATACTAGGTAACGGATTAAGAGATAAGAGTTAAATTAGAAGATATAGGAATACCTATATAACTTAGATTACTTTAGCGAATTAGGCTTAAGATAGGTTACTAATAGAGGTATAAGATTAGATAGGTATAGTTTTAAGATAGTAAGATACTCTATATTATATAGGAATACCTAGCTGAAGGCGCTATTATAGACTTTAGGCTTATATACCTCTATACCTACTTCTAATATAATAAGATTACTATCTCTAAGTATAATTTAATATATAGAATAAGATTAGTTAATCTAGAAAGTATTTAGCGAAGATTTAAAAAGAAATAATATAAACGCTAAAAATATACTATACTAGGACCTAACGTAATCTAGTCTATTAACGCGTATTATAAGCTAGAGTTCTTTAGCGTTTAAATCTATACTATAATCGATACCTATTCTCGCAAAATTCTATAGATCTATGTTAGAGTCTTAGCTTATATAGTAATTAGTATAGTAAAGTAATATTTAAACTATTTAGCGGAGGTAAAAACTATACCTAATATAATCTATTCTAACTAGGGGACGGAGACTATTCTTATTATAAACGCTTACTAGTAGTTATATTACGTATAAGAGGACTATACTAAGAGACTAAGACCTTTTAAGAAGTATTAGATATTTAGGAAGAGTACCGTAAACTAAAGGATTAAGGCTTAGTAGATATATCTATAGTCTTCTATACTATACCGCTAGGTACTCTTTTTTAATATCGCGTAAGAAGAAGGATACTATTAATATAATAGGCTTTATAATTAACTAGCTTACTACGCCGTTTATATATACTTAATTTATAAAGAAGCCTATAAATTTATAGAGAACTAAAATACTTATAAGATTTATACTTAAAAGAATTATCTATATATAATCTCTAGTAAACCTTAGTATCTTTATAAATTTCCTAAACCGCTAGTAGAGAAGTACGCTAGTATACCTAATCTAAAGCTTATTAAAAAGCTAAGGGCGGAATTATAAGCCTATAACGTAGACGAATATTTATCGCTAGTAATTAAGGAGTAGTACTACTAAAAAGCTCTAAAGCTTAGATATAACTTAGATATACTAAAGGCTTCTAATATCTTTACTACTAAAATAGGGTAGCGACTATATAGTCCCGTCTATATAAAGCTTAGGAAGGTAATCCGCTAATATATTATCTTAGGTATAGAACTAATCCTTACTAGTATAGAGACCCCTACTAGAGTAGGGCGGTAGCGACCTTCTTAGATAGTAATAGACGCGTTTTAGAACGCTCGTAGGTATAAGGAGCCTAATATATTTTAGGATTAGCTAGATAATAAGCTTAGGCCTAAGTCTAATAATAAGATCTATTCGGAGGCGGCGGATTCGCCTATAGGGGGCGAAGAGGCTCTCTAAGATATACTTAAATAAAGTATTAGATTTAAAAAGTATTATAATTAATTTTTTTAGCTATATTACTTACGTAATTACCTTAAGTAATTATATTAAGTAACGAAAAAATAGTATATTTCTAAACGACTAATTAACTAATTATATATAACGGATTAATAAGATATCCTTATTTCCTTTCTTACCCTCCTTATAAGGACCCTTCTTAAGGTCCCTATATATTTTTAATATATAGGGATATTATAGTATTATCTTTAGACCTTACTATTAGTAAGGTACTATTTTCGATTTCCTAGCTTAGCAGGCGAAGTAGGCGGGCTAACCCTTATAGTATACCTAACTACTAGCGTTATTAACTATAGTAGTACCCGTTAATTCTTAGCCCTACTTATACTATATCTCTCCTAGTACTAAAAACTATTAATAATACCTCGTATCCCTAGCGTACTTAATAATCTTAAAAGGACTTAGTTTAGGCTACTTACTACTACTTTTTTAAAGAAAATTAATTAGGTGTTATAAAAGTTATAACGGTTATAAGTTTTAGACCCCTCTTTTAGTATTCGTTAGCGTCCGCTGTAGGGTTTTCTTCCCTATATACCTCTAAGGATAAACTAATATCTTTAATATAGAAGAGATTAATAACTACTAAACGAATTTATATATTAATACTAGTTTCTTAAAGAGAGGTGTTAAAATAATAATTTAGAATTAAAAATATCGACAATACCTTAAATATTCGTTAAGTTCTCTACTCCTAAAGGTTTCTATATACTAGCGTTAGTATAGGTACTTAGGACGGATCTTTCTTATAATAACAGAATATCGCGACTTTCGGAGCAATTCCGCCTTTATAGCTAATTAGATTGCCCCTATACTTCTCCCCCCCTAATAGTACGCTTTTCGGCCTAGCGCCTTTAACTACTAAAAGTTAAATCTGCTTTATAACTTCTTCGTAGTAATACCTCGCGCTATATACGTTATATAGTATTAAGATAACTTTATAAGTTTTAAAGTCAGCTATTAGATTACTTACGTATTAAGAATTATTAGAATCGGCCTATTTACGTAATAGTTATAAGTAAAAGAAGCGTTATTACTATATTTTATAGGTACCGCTCGCTAGTAATTACTAAGCTTAATACTTAACGCCCCTTCTTAAAAAAACTTAGGTAACTCCTATATTTACTACTGCTCTACTATCTTATTATAGTATAGCCCTATAACCTCAAAACGTCTTTACTAGTACCGGTAGTATATATAACGAGGTATATATTATAAGTAATTAAGCTCTGAAGCCTTAGGTACGTATATATATTAATCTTATATCTACTAAGTAATCTACGCGTCTAGTTAATTAAAAGCGGCAGAATTCGTCTATACTACTTAGAGACCTCCTAAATAATACTATTAACCGCAGAATATAAGGTTAAGGTAGGATAAAACGCGCTAGGACCGCTTAGAGCGCTAGAAACCTTAATATTACTACTATAAGTTAGTAGGTATAAATTTATAATACGTAGAGAAGGCTAATTATTCGACCGCAGTAGTAGAATACCTATCTATAGCCTCGCCCTACCTAATTAGATATCGCCTATTAACGGCCTCGCCCTACCTAATTAGATATTTAACTAGTTATCTAAGTAGTTATACCGCCCTATAATCTAGAGGATTTAAGTCTACCTAAGTACTAAGATTCTTCTTTTAAAGAGGAAGTACCCCTACTAGAATTGCAATATAACCTCCGCTAGTAATAGAGATACGCCCTATAGGTATAGGAGAATAGTAAGGAATATATACTACGTTAGTAGCGTCGCCGTCGACCGTATTAGCGCCGTAATACTATAGATAAGGGTAGTAGAACCTTACTTAGTATATATCTATATACTTAGCTACCGTAAGTATATA
Source organism: Stereocaulon alpinum (assembly GCA_018257865.1). Classification (NCBI taxonomy): domain Eukaryota; kingdom Fungi; phylum Ascomycota; class Lecanoromycetes; order Lecanorales; family Stereocaulaceae; genus Stereocaulon; species Stereocaulon alpinum. The sequence continues at coordinate 690,649 of JAEUBA010000002.1, read as the reverse complement.
TTAATCTCCTAGAGTATATTATATTACCGTAGTTCTTTAATCTAACTAATAAATATCCTTATTACTACGCCTTCTCTTTTAAGGGTAAGCGTCTTTCTACTAAATAGTAGTAGTACTATTAGAATAGTATAATTAATATCTAAGTACCTAACTCCCCTAACTTCGAATTCCTTAAACGACTACCCGAAGGTAACCCTAAGCGTCGAGTTCTTATATTAAATAAGCTGTTTTATAAGGTAGAATATATATTAGATAGTTAGGACTATATCCTAGACCCTTATTAGCTAGGGTAGTATAAGATAAAACGGACTACCCGTAGTACTACGTTTATTAAGAGAGCCTTAAACTATAATAACCTACTTTCTTTTACTAGTAAGGGCGTAGATAAGATAGATTATTAGGTTAGGCGGACTATATATAAGATCTAAGGGGGGATATATTACGCTATTAGTCTACTTTTACCTAAAGAAGGCGTTACTAAGAGATATACCTAGTACTACTTTATTAATAATAGCTAGGATTAAGTAGACACCTATATAATATATACTAGGTAAGTTAAAAGATCTATTAATACGGATATAGTACTTCTTCTTCAGCGACTCCTTTAAGATATTAACCCCTATATATAGAGCTTTAAGACTTGCTGGGAACGCTTATTAGATAATAAGGTAAGATACCCTCTATAGACTATAAACGTCCGTATTATATAATATAACCCTAGGCGTGCTAATCGCGGTATATATAATCGCCCTATATTTAGTAAGGTAGCCTATATTATAATTACTCCTCCTAACGGCGCGAAGGGACGTATTATATAAGATATTCGTATTAAAGTTAAGGGTAGGGGCCTTATAAGGGTCCCTAAATAGTACTTATCCTATATACCCCTATAGTATATCCTACCTTTCCCTTATAGGGAATAGAGCTAGTATAATAGTTTACTACTATAGAGATATAATAGGCTCCTAGAAGGATATCTCCTCGCTATTTATAGGTTAAATATAAGGTAAGGAACTACTTAGTACTACGGTATATATTAGGACCCCGACCGGCCTAAGTGCGGTGATAAGGAGGAAGAGCCTAAAAGAGATAGAGCTATACTAAGAGGCTATAGAGGGTCTATATAGGTTACTAGGAGTTAGATCTATCGCTATTAGCTATAGGTAAGCCTAATTTATATCTTTTAAACGTCTACCCTTATATTAGTAAGATTATCTTTTCCAGTACTTTATATCTTTATATAGGATATTACGATCTTCTATTATTTTTCTTTTAAGAAGCGCCGCCTCCCTTCTATACTATCTTAGTAATACCCCTATAAGTACTAGATATATAGCGCTTTATTATAGTAGCTATAGATATCGCTATTAATAATTATAGAAGATATCTATTAGCCGGTATAAGTAAGCTAGATATAGAGAAGAATTTCGTTCTAAATATAATTTTTATAGAACTATTAATATATTACTTAAAACGGCACTAAAATAATCGACTACTAAAGAGTATATATTATATTTTCCGTATTTTTGAGTTTTTAAAATAAGATTTCCCTATGGGGTAGGCCTTATAAGATTTAATATTTTAAAGAATTCTTCTACTAATACTATAATAGTACTATAATAGTAGATTCTCTTAATTACTCTATTCCGGGCGTCTCCTTAGCTACTTCGTTACTAACGCTTATACTACTATTAAATAGAATAACCTGAATTAGTATATTAAGTATTAGTATAAAATTCGGGTACTTAGCTATAAAGGCTTAATTAATTAACTATACGACGATTTAGATCTAAGGCTTAGCGATCTTAGTAGTAAGGTTACTATTCTACTATCTAGTATAGCCGGTAGCCCTAAAGCTATAAAGGTAGATATAGAGGACGCTTTAATAGTAGTACAGTATCGAGGTAATCCTACCTTCTTTATAACTTTTATATATAACCCGAATTAGGCTAACGTCCGCCGTTCTATTCGACCTAGTTTATTAATAACGGAGGTCTATAATATATAGGTATAGGTTTTTAATATAAAGCTCTAAGAGCTTCTTAAGGATCTTTTTAAGAGATATATTTTAGGCGTCTATATTAGTTATTACTATATAGTTAAATTTTAAAAGCGAGGTCTACCGTACGCCTATATCCTTCTTATTATTCGTAAGGAGGATAAAATTAGATACGTCTCTTAGATTAATAACGCCGTCTAAGCTATTATTCCTAATAAGACGAAGGACCTAGTACTCTATAAGTTAATAACTACTTATATAATCTATTACCGTTACTCAGCCTCCGATATCTACTAGGATAAAGAGAAGAACTAGTACTCTAAGTTCTTCCCTAAAGATATTTATAATAAGTTATCGTTTAATCCTAAGGGAGTATACCTATATTATCGACGCCCGTATATAGAGCCTACCCCGGAGGGCTATACTAACTAATAGGTTATTCCTTATAACCCCTAGCTTCTAAAGAAGTACCGTACTTATCTAAATATTAAGATCTACGCCTCTATTAAGTCTATATTTTACTTATTTAAGTATATCTATAAGGGTCTAGACTAGGCAAATATTTCGATTACTTAATTAATAATAGTACCTTAGGGGAACCCTATACCGCTAGGGCAGTAACGGCTAAAGCCTCTATTAATTAATAAGGTTACCAAATTTTATAAAAGTTATTAGATAGGAAGCTCCGAAGCTTGCTGGAAGATCTTTAGGTTTAGTATAGGGGGGATTAAGCCTTATATTAAACGACTGCAGATTTATTTACCTAAGGAGTAGTAGATTAGCGTTAATCTAGATAGGGATACTACTAAGACTATTCTTAATAAGGACTTATTATATAAGATATAGTTAATAGAGTTCTTTAAGATAAATTATCTTATAAAGGAAGCCTTAGAGAATAATCAGCCTCTACTATTTAGGAGAAGGAATAAGTAACTATACCTTTTAGATATAAACCCCCTTAGGCTAGCGATGGAGACACACCTGTACGCGGTACTAGCTACGAACCTGAATACCTATTCAGAGCTGAGATATCTCCCCTAATGCATTGCAGGTTGAACGATGTTGAGACGTCGCGTAGTTGCTGAGAACTCCGTGCAGAGTTTTTCGGGCAACGCGATAACACCTACCCTAACTCCACTACGACTATTATACCTCCCCTACGATCGAGACTAGACAGCAAGAATTGGCATCAGGTATAGTATCTCAGCCTAACGAGTAAAGAGCACAGGCAATACCTGCCTAGCCGTTAATTCAAAAAATCTAATATCTACGTACGCTTGATATATATCTACCGGTTAAGACTAACGCGCAGTCTATCTTAGGGGAAGGCTGGGGTTATAGGTATACAGGACTAAGAGAAGGATATACTAGGTTATAAATTAGAAGGCGTATTTTAGAAAAGGACGGCCCCTATCTAAGTAGCTAGGCGAGCCTTTAGTGTAAGCGGCGCTATATAACTATAATTATAAGCTGAAGGGTTAGCTCCCCCCTAAAGCAAAGTGTATAAGGATAGAAGTAAGTACTATCTAATATAACTAGCGGGATGTTATACTATCCAATTCTTTATACGAGTATAGGCCTCCTAAGCGGTGTATGTAGCTTCCCCCCTTTCTCGTATCCTCAACCAGCAAACCACCGAACAGCCAAATCCGGTACTACTACGGACACTAATAAACACTACTAATCAGCGCTAATAACTCGAACCCTTACGGGACGGCTATACACCCCCTCCTCCCCCCCCCCCGTATCGACACAGTAAAGGTTAAAGAAAGTTATAGGGCGCTCAGCGCTATAATAAAGTTGAAGGATATAGAAGAATACAGTAGGGTCCTTAAGAGCTGAGTATAGTACGAAGGGCGTATATTATAGTTAGTATTAGAAATAATGTTATAGAGCGCTCGGTATAATATTAAAGAACACAGTTAAGAGTTACTGGTGTTAAGGAGGCCTAGGGTGTGATCCCCAGACCAAAAGTAATTACATTATTAAGGATAAGCGGGAGTTTTTATCTAGGCACTATGCTATAGTTTCTCTTGCGGCTAGGAAAGGCATACTACGTGTACCATCTACTAGTTTCACAAATAATATAATAGAACACCCTCATTAGTATATATAGATACTAGAATAGGCGTATAAACCAATCAATCAATAAACCCCCTTAATTACCTATATAACAAATTTCCTATATATTTTATATAGGATAAGAGGAAACGGATATAGTATATTCGCGAAAAGGGGGAGGTAATTAGATATATATATATAATTAGTCCTAAGTAGGGTAATTTATACTATTACCGACTCCTTCTCACCTACTATTAGGGGGTGATATTATTTAATAATCTATAGACTATTAACGGCGAGCTTCTAATATATAAAGTTACCTACGTTCGACTTAGATTAGTAGAGAATAATAAGTACTACGTTAAGGTACTAGAGGAAGTAAAGACTCTTTACTTACTAATAGTACTATAAGGTTTTTTTATAACTATTCTATTAGAACTATACCTAGAGGACCCTTTAGTACTTTAGGAGAAATTTAAAGTAAGGTATATATCTATTTTTATTACTATAGTAATTATTTTTCTATCTAAGTTAGACTATATTCTATATCTAAGTTAGACTATATTTAACTAAGTTAAACTATATTCTCTATCCGAGCTGGCCTATATATTCTAATTATTAAAATAGTATATTAGACGACTGCACCTGTATATTAAATAAGTATTTCGCCTACTATATAGATATCCTCTAGGGCTATAAGGACGAACGCGTACGAAACCTAATATTTTAGGCTGAGTAATATACTCTATATTTAATTTTAGGCTAGTTAGACTATTAGTCTACTATTAAAAGTAGCCTTAGCTTAGAGCTATTTAACCTTCCGCTGGTTATTATTCTATTCGATCTTCTATATAAATCGCGAATCTAGAACCGTCTACTCCGCGAGGAGATATCTTATAATATTATACTAGAAGATATAGAAGTTAAATAGTAGAAGTTTAATACTAACTAACGCCTAATAGCCGAAAAGATTATAGCTGCGGTAGATAAGAATAATAATAATAAATTTAGTATAGGCGTACTATTCTTTTTAAACGGCGCTAGCGGTATTAGGAAGACTATAGTCTAGAATACTATTTTAAAGAAGCTCTATTCTTAGAAGTATATTACTTTAGCTATAGCCTCTTTAGGTATTATTATAACCCTATTAGATAGTAGACGTACTGCCTATTCGCGATTTAAGATCCTATTAGACGCTGAGAGTACGTCTAGTTATAGTATTTAGAAAGGGACTAATCTCGTAGAGTTAATTAAGTAGGCTTATATTATCTTCTAGGATAAAGTACCTATATAGAGTTATTTTACTATTAAATACGTCAGCCGTTCTTTATAGGATATTTACGGTAATAACGGAGCTTACTTTAGTAGTAAGGTTATTTACTTTTACGGTAATTTCCGTTAGACCTTACTAGTAGTCTTAGGGGGGACTATAGGCGTTATTATTAATACCTATATCTAAAAGGCGGCGTTCTAGGATAAGGTAACTATTCTTCAGCTTACTACTAATATACGTTTAAGTAATAGAGGTCTTACTAAAAAAGGTAGGCGGCGAATAGTAGAATTTACCGAAGCTCTCCTATATATTAGTAATAGTAAAGGTAATATAGTCGACCTAATTACTAAGGATAAGAAGTCTCCTTAGAAATATAGATACCTACTAGGGAATACTATAGACGTACTAATTAATAAAATTTACCCCGCTATTAGTAGAGATCTTCTAGACCGGCGCTATCTAACTAAACGAGCAATTCTAGCTATTATAAATAAGGATGTCTAGAAAGTTAATAACTATATTCTCAACTATATATAAGGCGACTACTATAAATACTAGAGTTTTAATTAAGCGGTAAACCCTAAGGAAAACGAGATATTCCCTAATAAGTACTAGAATAAATTCTATAAGCCCTTACTGCTACTATATAAGCTACGGTTGAAGGTAGGGATACTAGTAATATTAATAAGGAACCTTAATATACCCCGTCTCTATAATAGGACCCGTATTTTACTTACTAAATATAGGAGATACGTCCTTAAGGGTAATATTATAGGTAGGAGTTTTAATAGTAGTAAGGTAGTTGTAACGGGGTAGTTTAACTCCTTCGGGTAAATCACATAGTGTATTGAGCACTAGAAGGTAATAGAGATAGATAGTCGTTAAATTATCTTCAGCTAAGACTCCTCTCGATTATATAAGTTAAATATAAGGAGATAAGAAATATTCTGCTAAAGGAAAACCCTTCCTTATATATTTACCTTAATTATACTAAGCCCTAATATAATCTAGGTAATCTAGGCCTATATCTACTATATTACTCTATAATCTGCCTAATATATTCTAGATTACTTATATTACTAGGTCCTCTCCTAAGTGTCCTTTACTTACTAACCCTATTATATATATTGCCTATAACCTTACGGGGTTACCTATAATACGATCCCCTTATTTAGTTATTTTCGTCCCGAAAGTAACTTAATAACCTAAGTATTTCTTCCTTATACTAAGGATTAAGAAACTAACGAATTCCCTTACTTATTATTATTAGTTAGTCCTAAAACTTAGGATAGCTTCTTTATCAAAACGCTCCTATTTATAATATACTAACTTAGGTCTCCTATATTATACGGGAGAAGTATCTAACTAATACGTTAAGTATATTTATAGTAGTAATAAGTATAAGCTGTCTCTACTTAACGTTCCTAAGTAGAAGCGGATAGAGGAACAGCGTACGAAACTATATAGCGAGGAGGATAAAGCTTTTATAAAGCTTTCCCGCCTACGGAAATAAATCTAAAAGATAGAGGCGGACTAAGCGAAGATAGTCTAATAAGAGGTAAGGAATATTAAGTTCCTTAAGAAGGAGGAGGAGAAGGAGAAGGAAGTAGCTACTTCTAAAGCTCCTAATAATCTTCCTTCCTTTAATATAGGCGAGATTAACTTTTCCGGATAGGATCCCCTAACAGCGGGTTTCGACTTTAGAACTATTCTAACTTCTTAGGGTAATTAAGCGCTAATAGTAACTCCTATATATTCTCTAACTAATTATAGTCTAACTACTTAATTAGATACCTCTTTCTCCCTTTAATAACCTAATAATCTAGAATTTCCTTAATATTATACTCCTTATTATCTTAATTTAGGAGGAGTAGTGCGGTCCGCAGCGGTATTTCGGGGTTTACTTTTTTAAGTAATAATATATAGAATACTAGGTACTTCCTCGTTAGTTAGGGGAGGTTTAGTATATAGTTTATATCCCCTTTACGTTCCTTTATAAGGAACGGTCCTAGCTTTATATAATTAAGCTTATTACTAGGCCTATTAGTTTTAAAATTTCTATAAAGAAGATATACCCTATCCCCTTTAGAAATATTCGGTCCTTTTAAACGTTTTTAATTATAATATATCGCTGAGCGGTGACTTAGGAACTATAAGTCCTTTTATAGTTCTTAATAGATTCTTACTATTTCCTTAGTAATAATAGTTGCTTTCTGCGCCTTTAGTTTAATTCCCTTTAGTAATAGGGTTGTATATAGTTCGAACCTATAATTAGCTCGAAACGGCGTTATACCTATTAGATTAGATATTAATCTATTATATACTAGCTGCGCTACTAGTAGGTAGGATACCTAATCGTCCTATTAGTAGTTAATATAGTACCGAAGATATTACTTTAGCGTTTAGTTAGTTCTTTCTATCTAACTATCTATCTACGGATAAAATACTATACTTATCTTTATCTTAATTCCTATTATATCTATTAATAATTTCTAAAACTTAGAGGTAAAGAGTTTATCTCTATCTAAGATAATTTCTTTAGGAAGCCTATAGTTAGCTACTACTATTCGTAAGAACGCGTACGCTAGATCTTTAGCATTTAATACTTCCTTATATAGTACGAAATATACTATCTTAGTTAAATAGTTGTTAATTACTAAGATTATATTATAGTATATACCTATTAGTCGTTCCTTTAACTTTAGGAGTTTAATAATAAAATCCTATATAATACTTTTCTACGGACTATTTAGGATTACTAGTAATTTCAACTCTCTATAAGGCTTATATTAGGAATACTTCGTCCTAATATATATATTATATTTATTAATATAATCCTCGATATATTTCCTTATTTAAGGAAAGTAAAAGTTATAAAATATCTTCTTAAGCGTCTTCTTAATCCCCTAATATCTACCGGAGCTCTCTACTTTATAGTAAATCCTAAAAATTTCTCCTTAAGTACCTATAGGGATATAAATCCGTTCTTAGAAGGTTAGTAGTTTTAGATCTATTTTTCTAAATAAGTTATAGCTATTAATATCTTTATAGATCTTAGATATAACTTTATCCTTTAATAAGTCTTCTAGTATCCTCTTAGTTAAACCTTTATTATTAATAGTTATTATTACTACTATATATAGTCCGGCTGTATTAGGTCGTAATAATCTATCCTTATAACGCGTTAAAACCGTTTTAGAACTCTGCTAAACGTTTAATATATAATTAGCTCTTCTACTAAGTGCGTCTATAGCGTTATTCTCGCTACCCTTAACATATTCTATTCTAAAGTTAAATATTAATAACTCTTCGTACTATTAAGCTAGACGTCTATTAAGCTCCTTAGTTAATAGGAAGAATATTAAGTTCTTATAGTCTATTAAGACCTAAACCTAGTACTTAGTTCCTTTTAGATAAACCTTCTAAATACGAAATATATCTATAATAGTAAGTAATTCCTTATCGTATATTAAATATCTGGTTTTAGCGTCTAGTAACTTCCTGCTATAGAAGGCTATAGGGTACTAATAATAAGTAATACCTATTTTCCCTATTTTTCCCGTATTAGGGCTATTGTTCGTAGATAGTTAGCTAATTACAGCTCCGATTACTCCGTCGGAAGTATTAGTATAGAGACGAATAGGCGACTTTAGGTTAAACTAATATAATATTAGACCGGAAGCGAACTGCTTCTAAAGGGTCCTAAAGGATACCTCTACCTCCTTCGACTATATAAATAATACTTTGTTATAGGTTAAGCTAGTAAGAGGTATAGCAGTTTTTAAATATCTATAGATAAACTTTTAATAGAAATTCGTAAAATTAAGAAATAATTATACTTCTTTCTTATTTATAGGTATAGGCTACTTGAGCGGTGGGAGGTATATAAGGATGCTATCCCCGAGCACTCTCGCACACCCGCACAGAATGAACCGTTGTTCGGAGAAAGGTATAACTACCACCTGAAGCTTAGGAAGGCAGAAAGCTCAATGGCAGTCCAACTCCGAAGTGGGAAGAATAGGTTTAACCACTTCCTTTATAAGGCGAGGGTGCCAGGGGTCCGTAGTGCCCGCTGCAGTTATAGATAGAGGAATCAGGATACGAAGTATATTCTCCTGTACTGCCTAGAGCTTAGCGACACTCGAAGGGAACTTATTAAAGAGGTAGAGACTTATAATATTAGGACTATACTAGCTGAGGTCACCGGTATAAGAGCGGCTGCGAGATAGCTGGTTAGGTCAGGATTCCTAACGCAGTATCAACTTACTAGGGAACAGCTCTCCCAGTCTAAACTCCCTATCGGAGTAGAACCGGCAATAAAAACCCTAAAGACAAAGAAGCCTAAGCGCAAGTAGAAGCTAAAGGCGGCGGAGCTGCCGGAGTATTACAGGGCCTATTAGGGCAACGGAGATTATCGTTACCGGTGTTATAGAGCCTAGCGGCGAGGTCGGACAGGCGGAGCAGAACGATAAGTAAGCTGATAAGCGAAAGTTTTTGGCTAGAAGGGGCGACTCTAGAAAGGTTTCTTTCGCGTCTAGAGGGCCTTCAACCCCCCTAGATTTCCTAATAATGTAAGAGAACACCCTCATTAGTATATATAGATACTAGAATAGGCGTATAAATCAATCAATCAGGTATAGGCTACTTAATTATACTTTTTACCTTTTCTAAGTCTATCTCTAGTCCCTAGTTAGAGATAATAAACCCTAGAAACTTAACTCTTTTCTAGTAAAATTTATACTTTAATAACTTTAAGCGTAGTCCTACTTACTTAAGCTTCTTTAGTACCTTCTATACCTACTTAATATATTCCTTATATATATCTGAGTATACGAGTATATTATTAATATATACTAAGACGAAGTTATCTAGATATTCTTTTAGGATATTATTAATAAATACCTAAAACGTTATAGGCGTATTTATTAACCTAAATAGTATTACGAGGTATTTATAGAGACCCTATCTTATATAGAAAGCTATTTTCTACTCGTCGCCTTTCTTTATATATATTTGGTTAAATACTCTTAGAATATTAAACTTAGTAAACTATTTCTTGCCTTAGAGCTTATCTTAAAGTTCTCCTATTAATAGTAAGGGATAACTGTTCTTTATAGTTATATTATTAAGTGCTCTATAATCTATATATAATCGTAATTCACTATCTAATTTAGGTACGAATAGGATCGGGTATCCTGCGGGTAATTAAGATTTTTAAATAAACCCCTTCTATTCATTTTCTTTAATATACTTTATAAGAGTAATAGCTTTATCTCGCGATAGTAGGTATATTAGCTTCTTCGTAGGTTCTTTACCTAGGATTAGTTTAATCTTATAGTCCTATAGTTAGTGCTTAGGAAGGGCTTCGTTAATACTCTCTTCCTAGAATAGGGTTCTGAATTCCGTATATTTATTTAGGATTTTTATAGTAGTAGTCTCGCTTATAAGTCTAACTTAACTCTATAGTACTATAATATTTCCTAACTTAAAATTATCCTTTATCTCCTCTTAGGTTTATACTATTACTAAGAGAGATTTATATTTTTAGATTAGTAGAACCCTATTTAGTATACTATCTATAAATATAATATTCTAAGAACCCTATCCTATTAATAGGTTAGCTTTCCTTAACTATAAGATTCCTAGGGTAATATTATTAACCCCTTTTAGTACTAAATTAAAGGTATACTCCTTATATCTTTATCCTATCCTTAGGTTAAGCTTTTTAGTACTTTTATTAATAGTCCCTATTATTAACCTATCGAAGTTTATTAACGCGTATAGCTCGCGTTTTCGTATAGGTAAATTATATTTCCTTACGAAACTTAGTTTAATTAAATCCTTACTTAATCCGCTATTAATAATAACCCTTACCGGAATACTATTAACCTTTACTTAGAACTAAAACCTAATATTACTATATAATTCAGCTGAGGTAATCTATTTAACCTTTTTAGTAGTTCCGCTACCTAGTCTATTTATTACGGAACCTACTAGTTTTTTATAAGTTCTCCTTTAGAGTCCCTAGTTATTAGGTCTTCCTTAATAAACTTGCTTAGCGGGATCTTTTCCTAACGCTTTAGGAGGTTCTTAACCGCTTTATCTAAATAATAGATTAATAACCGTAAATCCTACAGAATAAGTTATTAATCCGGTAGTAGTATACTCCTATCTCTTAAGAACCTTAATCCCTTAGGGAGTTTCTAGTAGACTATATTATCCTAGTCTAGATACTTATCCCTTTATAGTACTTCTTAGATCTTTTAAGCTACTAAGGACTTAAACTCTATAAGCCCCCTAGTTTCGTCCTTAGCGAATCTTATAGATAGACTTCTAAAAAGACTTATAAACTTAGTAACTAATAATAATTATTAGTTACTTCCTACTAGTTTCTTAGCCTATTCCTCGCTTAACGAGGCTATTAAGGCTTATATTAGTTTATCTATAATAACTTTTCGTGCGTACTTATCAGCCTTTTCTAGTTTATCGTATAGATCTATTATCTGCTATTCTACGTACTCTAATCGCTGTTAATAGGATTCTAGTAGTTCTTCTTAAGTCCTTTAGGTATCCGACCTTAAAGCCTTAATTCTATTAAGGGTTTTATTATCTAATAAGACTTCTCCCTCTATAAGCTCTCCTAACTCGCTTCTAGAGGATAGTTCTTAGCGGGGATTATCGACCTAATCCTTACTAAAGTATTCTTTACTATTTACTATAGATACTTAGTATCTTAGCTTTTAAGGGTACTATCCTAATCCGTCCTTCCTACTAAGATATATTTAGTACGAATTATTATAGTAAGCCGTCTAACTTAAGTATTTATACTCCTTATTAGTTAACCTTACTAGTCGTTCCGGCTACTCCTATCTATTATAGTCGGGGTATATATCCCCTACTATAGCTACCTACTCTTATTAAGGATACTTATTTTGGTAGTATCCCTTTTTATAGTATCTATAGTATTCTATATTAGATAGGTCCTTCTTCTACTTCTTTCCTTTATAAGGTTTCCTAGAGAATTTCGCTTTTATAGCTGAAACATTTTCCTTTCTCCTAAACCTAGTAACTAGACCTAAAGACTTCCGTTCTATCTTCCTTTTATATAACCTATTATCGATAGAGTAGACCTTAGATACTAACTGTATAAAGTTTCTAATATTATTAGAATAGGCGAGTTTATCCTTAATATTATCCTTTAATCCTTTTTAATATATAGTAGCTTAAGCGTCCTCTAACTATTTAAGCTAATAGGTAATTCCTCTAAACTACGCTATATATTCTATCGCTGGTCCCTTCTATTAGAGATTTATAAGCTTTTGTTTTAGCCTTCTTTCTTTAGTACTATCCCTAAAATAGAACCTTAACAGGTTCCTGATATACGTCTTATTAGAGATAATCTTTAAAGAGTTATCTTCTATTATATTAGGGTTCTAAATTATAAGATATTCTTCTAATTAAGGTTAAAGTACTACTGCTATATTACCTTTAAGGTATAATAAGTAAAATATATTCCTAGCCTTTATAGTATAGAAGCTTAATACGTTAAACGCTATATATAGGTCGATTTATTAGAGAAACGTATTTAATCCTCCCTTTCTACTAGAAAACTTAGTAGGGGTAGGTAACTTTATCCCTCCTTCGCTGATAGTAATTCCGTCCTTAGGAATAGGAGCTACCTCCTTTCCCTTAAATCTACTTATTACTTCAGGTATTACGCGCCGTCTTTCCCCTAAGGTAGAACTAGAAGTGCTTATACTATATAGTCTAAAGTATAGTATTTAAAGTATAACGGGGTGGTTTAACTCCTTTAGGTAAATTATATAGTATATTAAGTACTAGAAGGTAATAGAGATAGATAGTCGTTAAATTATCTTTAGCTAAGACTCCTCTTAATTACATAAGTTAAATATAAGGAGATAAGAAACATTCTACTAAAGGAAAACCCTTCCTTATATATTCACCTTGATTATACTAAGCCCTAATATAATCTGGGTGATCTAGGCCTATATCTACTATATTACTCTATAATCTACCTAATATATTCTAGATTACTTATATCACTAGGTCCTCTCCTAAGTGTCCTTTACCTACTAACCCTATCACGTGTATTGCCCGTAACCTTGCGGGGTTACCCGTAACAGTAGTCTTATATAAGATCCCTTTATAGTTTAAGGATAGTAATAAGTATATCCCTACCCTATTTACCCGTAAGTAGTTCCCTATACGCCCTACCTTCGTAATAACTATTAATAAGTCGCAGGGCTAGTTAATAAAGTATATAGGACTTAACCTACGATCCTATCTAGCATTTACCTATAGATAATTCTATATTAGTAACTCGCGCGTTACTATAGAGTCGAACCTATATATGATTAGTCCGGATTCGGACGAGTATATTAGGTATAAGCTTATAAATAACCTAGTCTATAAGTAGGTGCTACTATAGGTCTAGTACTCGCAGGACGGTTATAGCTAGTAGGAGTTACTCAGGGGTTAGATTTTACTTAGTATAGAGGTCTAATATAGCTATTACTTAGAATTAGAAGCCCGCTTAGACTATAAATAGAAAACTTTTTAAATCTACTTAGTAAATTTTATAAATCGAGTATTAAATAAGCGAGATATAGCCCGTTTAATTATTAATCTTCTATAAAGATTACGGGCACTAACTTATAATATAATAATTTTTAACTATATTAAGCTCTCCCCCTACTTCCTCCCTATCTATATAATTCTAATACGATTTAGAGTACTATAACTACGGTTATTATCTAAAGTTTTAAGAAAATCTATATAGAATTAGGGGCGTACTATTCTCCGCTGGAAATATCTCCTTTAAGTACTCTATAGTAGAAATTCGACTATATCTAAGATATACCGCTATCCTAAATTATAATTAAAATACTAGGTAATTCCCCTAGATGGCCAGCGATAGAGATATACCTATACGCGGTACTAGCTACGAACCTGAATACCTATTCAGAGCTGAGATATCTCCCCTAATATATTATAGGTTGAATAATATTAAGACGTCGCGTAGTTACTGAGAACTCTATATAGAGTTTTTCGGGTAATATAATAACACCTACCCTAACTCTACTATAACTATTATACCTCCCCTACGATCGAGACTAGATAGTAAGAATTAGTATTAGGTATAGTATCTTAGCCTAATAAGTAAAGAGTATAGGTAATACCTACCTAGCTATTAATTTAAAAAATCTAATATCTACGTATACTTAATATATATCTACTAGTTAAGACTAACGCGTAGTCTATCCTAGGGGAAGGCTAGGGTTATAAGTATATAGGACTAAGAGAAGGATATACTAAGTTATAAATTAAAAGGTATATTTTAGAAAAGGACGGCCCCTATCTAAGTAGCTAGGCAAGCCTTTAGTATAAGCGGTACTATATAACTATAATTATAAGCTAAAGGGTTAGCTCCCCCCTAAAGTAAAGTATATAAGGATAGAAGTAAGTACTATCTAATATAACTAGCGGGATATTATACTATCTAATTCTTTATATAAGTATAGGCCTCCTAAGCGGTATATATAGCTTCCCCCCTTTCTTATATCCTTAACTAGTAAACTACTAAATAGCTAAATCCGGTACTACTACGGATACTAATAAATACTACTAATCAGCGCTAATAACTTAAACCCTTATAGGACGGCTATATACCCCCTCCTCCCCCCCCTATATTAATATAGTAAAGGTTAAAGAAAGTTATAAGGCGCTTAGCACTATAATAAAGTTAAAGGATATAGAAGAATATAGCAGGGTCCTTAAAAGCTGAGTATAGTATAAAGGGCGTATATTACAGTTAGTATTAGAAATAATGTTATAAAGCGCTCGGTATAATATTAAAGAATATAGTTAAGAGTTACCGGTATTAAGGAGGCCTAGGGTATAATCCCTAAACCAAAAGTAATTATATTATTAAGGATAAGCGGGAGTTTTTATCTAAGTACTATACTATAGTTTCTCTTACGGCTAGGAAAGGTATACTACGTATACTATCTACTAGTTTTACAAATAATGTAATAGAACACCCTTATTAGTATATATAGATACTAGAATAGGCGTATAAACCAATCAATTAATCCCTTAGATTATTCCTTAAGTAATAACCCCTAGATCCTTCCTTAATTACTAGCGATAAATTCTATTATACGCCTATTATAATATTATCTCTACTAAGACGGTTTTACTTAGAGAGAGGTAGAAAAGACTACTTTACTATAGTAAAACTTAGTAAAGGTTACGGTAGTAATTATTTATACGTTAGTTCTAAGGATAACTATATTAGAGAGAGTTAAAGAGGTAAGGTAAGTAAGTCCTACTTATATATATTTTTTACTAATTATTTCTAGGAACTACGCCTTCTATATAAGGGTATAATACTTATAGCGTTAAGATATACCGCTTTAATAAATTAGACTTATAGCGCTATAACTTCGCGCCCTTATACTAGTAATAGTATAGTATATACGTCCTCCTCCTTAAGCCTATATCCTATCCCTAAACCTACCTACCCTAGAAGTAGGATAGTAGCTGAGAAATAGCTTATATCTATTATTCCTCGCTAGTAATATTATCTCTATACTACTACTAACGATTACTAGAGGACCTATATTAATAATCGCTAATATAGTTAGTATAATATAATATTATATTATATAGTCCTAGCTAATATATTTAGGAATTATACTTTATACTATCTTTAATATAAAGATTAATTCTCTAGAGGATTAGATTTGCGATACCCTTTTCGCTAATTATAGAGCTAGCGCTAAGCTTATCTTTAATAACGTAGTAGGGGTTAATAGGGTCTAAATCTTTCCTAGGATTTAAGGTAGTAGTTTATATAGTATACCGGTAATAATAGGAGATATAGCTGATTCTCTAGTATAGGTATATAACTTTATACTATATATTAGGCTTAATAGAGCTAAGGAGAAAGAGCTATACTTAATCTATAAGATAGCTAAAGATAACCCTAAGGCGGTAGAGGCAGCGGAGGAAGAAGAATATAAGGCGGAGAGGTAAAGATATATTCCGGTAGAGGCTCCTAAGAAGTATATAGTAGTAAAGGTTTTAGTAGCGAAGGTCTCTAAAATACCTATAACTCTATAACTAAAAGGGAAAGGAAAGTAGAAGGTTAAGGAAGAAGAAGAAGTTAAGAAAGAAGACCCTATAGTATAGGTTATAGAAAAGTTTAGTAATCTTAAATCTCTTAAGGTAAGTTACTTCCTTAAAACTATATAAATATCGCTAATTATATAAAGAATACTAATAATAATATAATTAATATACTAATAGTATTATAAGGTAAGAAGCGTCTTTATTCGCTATCCTCTACTATTAATCCTACTAAGTCGAAGACTAGTGCGCGTAAGAATAAGAAGAAGAAGCCGTAATATTAGGTATAATAGCGATAGTAGGGTATAATTAAATATCTTTAAGACTACTCGCCCTTAGTATACTATTATAGTACTACTTTAGGGTCTAATCTAAGGCTTATATATTATATTACTATCGCTACTAACTATATTATTATTAATGTTTTTTAAAGTTATAAATATTAACTTATAGGTAGTAAAGTAGTATATATTAAGGAGTAGTATAGAATACGCCTACTTTTCTAATAATAGAATTATCTAACTAATTAACTAATCCTTTCTATATAGTATTACTCTATATAGTCTCTAGCTACTTAGGTATTTCTAATACGGCTAGGCTAATACCGCTACTACTAAGTCTACTACTATTAACTATAGGCCCTCCGTAACCTATATTTCTATATATACTTAATAGCGGTATAGATTACTAAGTACTTACTATATAGTACTTAACTATATCTTAGCTACTAACTAAGGCGCTAGTAAAGTATAAGGACCTCTATAGTAATACGTATATATATACTTATTAGTATATATTATAGGCGGGCCTTCCCTACCGCTAGCTAAGGCGGAGACTTAGACTATATAATAGCGGGGTAGAATTATAACCCGCCTAGCTACTTATAGACGTAGGATAGTATATAGAAGGAGGGCGGGAGGCTAGTAGGAGGTTATCTTACCTATAGGGAGTAGTTAGCGTAGTCTACTATATATTATTAGTAGAGATAATATAAGTATTTCACCTATTTCCGGCGGCGATATATATAGTAGCGGGAGATAACAGCGTATAGTTCTAACTACTAGTAAGGGTTTATTATGTATAGAAACAACTATTTAAGTTACTTAATAGATAGTTAATAGCTGGTGGTGGTATAGTTACTAGATTATTAAGAGTTGCAAATATAGTAGGGTAGGTTTTCAGAAATAAAAGTTCAAAATATTTGATGTGACCAATTGGTTATCCCGGGACACCGTAGTAGGCTCAAACGCGGACGCGGCGGACGCCATGATGATCGAAAAGCGACGACCTCTTCTAAGATCTGGTTCAACTCAGTGGAGATGTCAAGCCGGTAATTTTCATCCGAATGTATCACTGCCATATCTAAGTACGCCCTCGCTCTTTGATCTACGTGGGTCAGAAGCCAGCAATAAACCCATCCGTGTGTGTCAGGCATCTGTCTGTGCGAGTCGTAGTGTTCGTCTCCGTCCGGAACGCCGGTAGTTGCTATGAAATAAGCATGCTGTGACACGCGATCAGTGCCAGACTTCTAGGATGTCGGGTTCACAACTGACCACGAGCTCATGGAATATGGTCTGCCACATTTCCTCGCATGCTGTTGGTCGACAAAATATCGTCTCGGCATTGAGGTATACTGTTGCTTGCCGCAGATCTTCCTCAGGACAACATAAGCCAAGATATCTACCACTGATGTCGCTTCTATTTCGCAACGATCCAACCCGGGCGATTTCTTCAGTATTGCTCCAGCGAACAATAACTTTTCCTCGTAGACAAGAATTAAAGAAGGCGATGTCGATATCATGCAGGGCTTTTAAGATGATACCTGGACCCCAAATGGAATTCCATCTTGCCTGGCGAAGACGGGACAAAGCTCCTTTGATGTCATCACTTGGCTCCGCCATCAAGAATGAAGTCAGTTGCCGCGTTGATTCCGCTAGGGATAGAAAAGGTACGTCTAAATGGCCAGAAAATTCCTGGTAGTCATCGATGTCTTCTTGGCTACACAAATAAGGTGTTCCGTTGTTGGCATACACAGGAAGAATCGTTTCGTAGCGGAGACGAGTCCGGTCCTTTTCGCTGAGAGGTGTGTCCATTCTTTGGACAATGATTCTGTGTTAAAAGCAGGGGAAATTGTTCAGGTTGTCGTGCCACAACGAGATTTGTCTCACTGAACCGAGCTTGTCAGTCTAGGAATCACTCGTTTGGGCGGAGTCATTCCAGACCCTTTCACGAACGCAACATAACACATCGCTTTGGGGTCGACACTTTTGCCACTACCTCTTGAGCTGCGATCGAATATATCGTAGGGGCGAAGTCAGTACACAGATTGATTTCGTTGAACAGAAGACGATATTGTAACGTGGTCGAAGACGAGTCATCAGTCATTGGTCCTTCCGATCCGCATAGCACCTGAGCAAACATAGCGTGCTTCCCCATTTGTGTGGCACAGACCTGGTGCGACTTCAGAGTCGAACAGCCTTTGAGGACGTGCAAGATCGTATTGAATAACTCAGAAATATTTGTTACACTCACACAGCAATGAGCCAACCTGCCAATTAGATGTTGATTTGGAGATGGTGAAAACTATTTACCAAGTACTACCCATTCGAATTCGGTATGGAGCCACATTGCGTAGGATAGGATGTAATGATGGATGTCGACCTAAGTGTCATGATCCTACTACAGGTTCAGTAAAAGCCCCAATCTATCGCTATTGAAGGGAGTGAGGACGACTCTGGATAAGCCCCTGAAACGGGTTTCACAGGACGGGCGATCCATGACTTGCGTCCTCGCATGTCATCTCATCTGATAAGCTGCAAGCTCTCGTGGACAAGCGGGCGACATTGTTGCTTGCTTCGGAATGCACGATCTTCGGCATTATTGATATCGTAGCTGAAATCGTCCTTCAGATCTTCCGAATCACGCTACCCAGGTATGGTCGTGCTCGGTATTGAACAAGGTTGACGAGCCATCAGAAACCCCATCCATGCTCAGAGGTCCAGCCATGTTTTGTATCTTCTTCATCGTTGACGCCGGGGTCACGTGGCGCACAGGTCGCAGCAATGTAGGCGTACTAGTATAGGTACTAGCGACGGCAACGACATAGTACTGGTGTAGAATACCCACTAGCTCATGGAACAGCGTCTGCCACAGTGCCACACTATCTTGCGTGGCTCTTGGTGCTGGAAGATCGCCGCGGCATTCAGGTAGACTTCGCTACATCCCTCGACATTCGGGTATGCGGCTTGAACCTCACCTGATACCTAATGTTGGGAGTCGAGGAAACCGGACAGAGACTGAGTCGCATGCTGTCTGGATAGATCAAAGCCCCTCCATTGTTGCCAAGGGACTTGGTAGTTTAGAATGTCTTGGTCGGTGCAAGGATATAGTGTGCCTGTATTCGTTTGGACGAGATCGATCGTTCGTCATTGAAAATCACCAGATTTTAATTCCCATATGAGCAATGAGCTGTTATGCAGCGGTTAGATTCCCGCGTAACAAAGGTGATGAGTTTGTGTTCTCATAGACGGCAAACGTCAATCAAGATCGAGAAAGTAGGTACGTGTATCAAAACATTGGTTGTAACCGAAATACTACATGTCACTCATGAGTTGTTTGGGGTCGAAGGTGATGAGGATGTCTGATTACAGGAATTTTGGTAAGGCCTTGGTGATTCACTTCTTACGAGGTTGGATGGGCAGTTCGCTGGTTCCTCGGAAGTACTTCACGGTATCTGTTGTGCTTGCGACAGGGAACAAAGTGTACCTTGTTCCCTCCAAGGTACATTCTTCACTAAGGATCAGGTCCTTGAGTGGAAAGGAGTGACTGGGTTTCCCCCTTCTTAGAGGTGTAGTGTTTTACAAGCCAGAATTCTGGTGTAGTGAATCATTACTCATACATGTCGCTAGTCCGAATCGAATGTTTCCCAAACCATGTCGAAAGAGTCACTTCGAGATACTTGGTAGGGCCAACTTTAACACACGATGGCCAATCCTCACTTGGTAGGGAACCAATCAAGACCCAGTCGCTGTACTTGGAAGCAAGAGCTCAAAATCTTCAACCTAGGGATGAATGCATTGAATTGCTGTTTACGCAGACTGGGCGTGTTCTTCAGAACCTTGACCCTCTCTTGCTCGCTCTATACATGGTATACCCAACATATCCACCAACAACCACAACTCCAAACAGTATGATCTTCAAGAAAAACCATCTCCAGCTACCCGGTGCCTTGGTTCCGCCTGGATTGTACGGCCTGGCTTGCGCTTTTCCAACCTTTTCTCGCCCGCCCGTACTCTGCCGTATATGCAAGTTGTGTGCAGCTACGTTGATGATGTCGTGATTGTCGCTCAGCTCGCCAGTCTCTGCGCTGAAACCGAGGTACGCGGTCTGGGGCAGTTTGATCTGCTCCGTTTCGAAGCATTCCGTCCACTCGTCCACATTCTTATATTGAAGATCTACGCGGAGGGATGTTTCAGCGTAGTAGGTCATTCGAATTTTGGTAGGAACTGTGCCGGCGGCTCTAATCCCGCGAGCCTATCCTCCATTGTTAGCGCCTGTACTAATGCCCTTGATGGTGAATAACATGCCGAGCATCCAGCCAACTCACTATCCTTCCCATCGTGATCTTTGTCATATGATACCGAACTATTGCCCAGCATAGCCATAACGTAGGGGAAGGATACGCCTGGCCGTGAATTCTTATAGGTGTCGATGAAGACACCCAAGCCGTTGAAGTTGTCGGTGGATCCAAACACCTTCCCTGACTTGCCCCGCTCCTCTGTTAACCAGATTGCCATACCGTCTCCATGGAGATGTCCTGCACCATGTATCTTGAATTCAACTTCGATCTGCAGGTTGATGTCAGCCTTCGCCAACTTGCCTGGAGGAGAGCCCAGAGTGCTGACCATCCAATTTGTAGCCGTCATTGGCATCTTCGAGAACAACCATCCTGACTGTCCCTGTCGATCCGAAGTGAGACGTATGTACCTGCGGGCCAAAGTCTCAGACCTCCCCTCTTCGATTGACTGTGGCGCTCTTACTGGTCTGCTCTTACTATTGTGTCCTCACCAAAGTCGAAGTATCGACTTTGCATATCAGAGTCTAAGTATGGCTATTTCGTCTTCTGTCAGCGCTGTTCTCCCTAATGATCCGCTTGGGAATGATCGAATGGCCTATTGGGTGAGTAGGGATAACTGACAGCGGAGAGGCTATGGGATCGTAGCTATATACACAGAGTTAGTAGACCTTCAAGAGAAGCTTTCCTCGATCCAAAACGCACAGGTATCTGTCTGACGCCTTCTAGTGTAGTGATCGCCTGCACGCCCATACAGGCCGCCAGCAGCCACAGCATTGAGGCCCGCCATGGCAGTATCATTGCTTGTTTCTCAAAAAACTTCATTCAAATTTTTCAAGACCGTACGCCGGAGAAGAGGCTTGCTCAAAGATACATAAGGAATGCGGAGACGCCAGTCGCGTGCAACAGACCATGTTTCAAAAAGCTGTCCTTTTTGCAAGGGAAGGTTTGGCGGGCGTTCGGCGTCACTTTCGGCCCGGAAGCCCTGGCTAAGGTGTGGCTGTGATGAAGCTCGTCTTCACGTCAACACTCATGTGAAACCCTCTACAATTAGGGTCTATTTCAATCTCACGTCCCACTCATCGAAGACCTCGATACTTTGGCTTGCCTCGCCCTGTCTTGACAAGCCACGCACGATCTTTTCCGCACCCATGGATTCAATGAACGACTCCTTCGGCGCCTCTTCAGATCCCAAGACTGCCGTACTAAAACAAATACAGCAAGAAGTTGCTATAAATAATGCCCGCCAACTCATAGACGTAAGTCATCCACGAGGCCCTAAATTGTGGATTCTTCACCACCTTACATTAGATCCACCCCTAACTTCCATCGCAGAAAATGAACAACCACTGCTTCCAGAAATGCGTACCCACGCCCGGCAGCTCGTTGTCGAGAAGAGAGGAAGGGTGTCTCACACAATGCATGGAGAAATATACGGCGACGTGGAACACTGTCAGTAGACAGTACATTGCGCGGATACAGAAAAGCAGTAGCATGGGAGGGATAGGCAATGACGATGGGGTTGGGATATGAAGAGGAACAGAAGGGTTCAGAATCCACGCGCACACAGTGTATTACTACTCTCGGTTCATGGCATTGAAGATGGTCAACATTGCATCGATATGGGAGGGGCCATCATATCACAACTTTGTACATTATAGATGGGGTCTGGACACAGGTATTGCCAAAGACTCAATGTTAAAAGCAACAAAAGCAAAAAGATCGCTAAGCCAGACTCACACTATTGGGGTACATACCGCCCACGCTATGTCCTGCTCTATATCTGCGCCGGAGAAATGCAGCACTTCCAGACTCCAAGGATTCTATGCCTTCCATAAACCATTCGTTGGCCTCTTGCCTGGCGCTTGCCCCATAAGGTTCTTCTGTCTATCCATATAGTCGCGCACAATCACAGTGCAATGCACCTCTTCACACAGCTTCTTCCTTCTCTGCGCAGGCAGTTTCGCCGCAAACTCCAACCCGCTTGCCCTTTCCACGGCTTCGAGAGGTACCTCGAAGTCCAGCAACGGTTTATCATTTGCAATAGGTGCATTCGGTAATACAAAAGCCGCGAGACTGACGTTCCCACCAGTTTTCCCATCCTCGGCAAATATGACTTTGTAGAAATGCGTTGGCACTGAGATGTTGGGCGGATTTCCGATAACTTCATATGAAACCTTCCATTTTCCATCATCTGGGTCCTTTTTGGGTAGATAGAGCGGTCCCGTTACAATCCTTATGCTTGGGTAGTTGTTGGCCAACCGCCGGCAGAAATCTTCAAAGTGCGCCCAGTAGTCCCTGTTAAAGCCATCCCCCACTTGCGGGCACATATTACTTAGCAGGAACGTCTGATCCAGCGCATCCTGGCTCCATTTAGCGTCCGCAGCAGGCACCTGGTGGCCCCGATCGTAGCCTGAGCGGAAGTAGTCGCTCAATTTAGCGCGGAATTTGGCAGGTATGGTGATATCTTCGACAAAGTATGAATGCTTCCGATCAGCATTGCTGGCGGCTAGTGAGGCGGGTGTAACATGTTCCGCTACCCAGGCTGGATTGCGAGTGCGGCGATCGAAGGCGGAAGTTGTGGAGAGGGTCGGGTGGAGATCATTTATTGGGCCTGGAAAGCCGTACTGGAAGAGGCCATTCGGGTTGACCGGAGCGACAGTGTCTTTAAGCGGTGTGGGATGAGCTGAGATGGGCGCTGAGGGTGAAGCTTGCCTCGGTATCGCTGTGGACAGTCCCTGTTTCTCAGACCGGGAAGAGAAGATCAAGGCTGTAGTTGCAGCGCCCGCTGCTGCTGAGATGCCTGCTATGATAGCGAGAGTGCTCTTCGACATGATGGCTGACTATTGATGAAATGACTGAGTGCACCTGGGCGGGCGTGAAGCCCTTATAGAGGCCTTATAGTCAGTGAAGAGAAGTAGGTGGTCATGAGTCAAGTAGTCCACGCGCTTGATGGAGCATCAACGTGCTTGAAGCAGCGGAGATTGTGAGCCAATCATCTGGATAGACGCCAATCGATTCGAGGCCACTCACTAGCGTGATAAAGCTTCGCCCTACGGTTTTGGGTTGCCGCATTCGTCATTTTGATTTATTTACATCGGCCGTTCGTCACACTTCCTAGAGCTGTCTCCATTCCTATAACAATATCACTACCCTCCTGTAAAGGTTCGGAATATTCCTCTGCGCTGTCTTGGCTTCCTAGAAGCTCATCATTGCGGAGTACCCGCACTAGCGGCCGCGAAGATGGGCCTCAATAATGATACTAGAGGTTGGATAATGACCTGTGTGAGCGGCATAGGTAAATTTTGTATATTGGAATGTATGAGCATACCCATTGACCGAACCTTAGCCTGCGTAGTGGGCGCTAGCATAATATGTGTGGACTTGATCATTCGATACATACCCGGACAACGCAATTTCAGGATACAGGACAGTAATGCCTTTCTCGCCTCATCACTAAGTTTGAGCTTCGGCGTTATGGTGAGCCTGATGAATGCTGCATTCCCACAATACTCATATTCTGATTTCGATAACACAGCTTTTCTCTTCCTTGTATAGTATGCTTCCGTCGGCGCAGAAGTACCTGAGCGATGGCGGTATGTCTTCTGACGCGGCTGCTTATGCCACTATTGGATGCTTCCTGGGTGGAGTTGTGGGGATACAAATTATTTCACGCATTCTGCATAGTTACATTCCATCTCATGTTGTGGATTGTGACCATTCACACGACGAAGGGGAGGATCAAGGCGACGAAAACTCTCACAACGCCCTTCATCACCATGATGGCCATGATCATAAGCACAATGGTCATGCATCGGAAGGAACACCTTTGCTCAGACATGAAGATTTGGATTCAAAGCCCAGCCATGGACGCAGGTCAAGATCGGCCACTGCAGAAATTACTCAGAGGCCTGATGCTCCCCTTCTTGCGCCCACTTCCCGAAGACCGACTCTGCAGACTCGGCTTACAGCTCGAGTGTCGACTTTTGTCTCAGGGGCAAAGTCTTCATGCGACCAAGGTGGACCTTGCTATGGGTACAGCGAGCCTTGTGGCCAAGAATGCTACAAGGTCATCACTCGAAGTCCTACGAGAGTATCTTCGCGGCAATTCGGCCGCTTCTCAGTCTCTGGTCCTCCACAGCATCCCGGGCTACTCCGGACTGCGACTACGCCACACAATTGTGCAAAGTTGGGCGGTTCAAGTGCTCACGACGAAGAAATCGCCCAGATATCACCTAAGCTGACGATGTCCCATAGGCCAACGGCACCCAGGGCCGGCGCATCAGCGCAAGCTGTCTTCCGAGGCCGAGAAGGTCGTGTTCCATCTCATTTAGGTGAGGAGATACCTGAGGAGCACCCAGAAGATGAGAGCGAAGTCGGCCTTGCACGCAGCGGCTCTGACGACTCAGCATCAGGAACCGCGAATGATGATCCCCCACATCATCACCATGTCCCATCCAATGCATTCCTTGCTATCGGACTTCAAACGTCAATTGCCATTGCCCTGCACAAACTTCCCGAAGGCTTCATCACTTACGCTACAAACCATGCCAATCCAAAATTAGGCTTCACGGTGTTTATGGCATTATTCATTCATAACATCACGGAAGGCTTCGCTATGGCACTTCCATTATATCTTGCAATCAATAGCCGATGGAAAGCTATGTTTTGGAGTTCGCTTCTTGGTGGCGTTAGCCAGCCGCTAGGAGCCGGTGTGGCTGCATTATGGTTCAAGATCGCTGGACGAGGTGACGCGGCGCCTGGAGACATAGTATATGGGTGTATGTTTGCCATTACAGCTGGTATTATGGCAAGTGTCGCCCTGCAGCTGTTCTCCGAGAGTCTGAGTCTGACTCACAATCGGAATCTTTGTACTGCTTTTGCATTCACTGGCATGGGTATTTTGGGTGTAAGTTTCGCATTAACGGCTGGATGACCGATTGCTTGTACAAGCACGGCACGATTGGGTTTGGGAAACATATGGATGGGCTTCAGTCAATCGGCATTTGACTTTTCATGTTACGGCGCAGGTCTATAGGGCATTCTAGCTAGTCGGAAGACGGCTGCAATGGGAAGTGGAAATTTGACGTGTCTACGAAGGATGTCCCAAAGAAGGATGGAACATCGAAACTATCCAGTATCGGCACCGCCAGTCCAGGACCATGTCCGCAAATTTAGTGGCATTTACTCCACCGCAGTAGCTTCTGTAAATGTCCCTCTGTTCACACCAATGCCACGGATATGAATAGACCTTTACCCCGCAGATTGCATTCTTATCGTCGACACCTCTTGTATTCCTAAGTCTGCGGATTTTCTAAGTCAGTCAAGAAAGCACATCCAAAGGCCCTCGAACAGATCTTGCACAGCAAGCAAAGATCCTCGTCGGCTGTCAATGCAGCTATCCGCAAACGAGCAATTGGAAGAGAACTGCCAAGCTCTTGGCGCACAAGTAGGCAATCTGCATCCGTCTTCCTACCCCCACAGACACAACCCCCCCACCACCACCGCGACACCATGAAGATCGTACCTTACTCTATATGACTTTTGCGACGTGATGTTGAAGTCACGACTCGGAATGGTATATCTGTCGGATGAAGGTGGGGCTAACTGGCTATTGTCCAATTAGGCCTAGCGACGGTGATCGGCAAAACCTGCGACTTCCTTCCTACAACCGCAACTAGCATCCATTCCCCTCTCTCCGCAGGACTCGACAAAGCTCGCCAATCACCTGTCAACCTCAACCTCCGACCTTCCTATCAAATCATCTATCCATTCTCCTATTGCTACCCAGCAGACCATTGCCCTCCTCAATCGGGTCTATCGATTATCCGGGTACTTTTGCATAATTGGAGCCCCGCCTGGTCCTCCTAAGACATACTCGTCCCTCCTTGACAAGGAGAGGTCCTAGCACCCCAACAGCCGGCGTATATCGATAACAAAGCGTCTGACCGCGTCAATCACACATCAAGCCAGAGAACCGACAGATCGATCCGCATAAAAGGCTATCTAAGATTGGAGCACCAATTGGATCCCTACATGCCTTGAATCTGTGCCTATTCAAGCAGACTGGCCCTCTGCGACTCTATTTCAGGAACTCCCTTTCATCTCGGCAATTTTCTCTCCACGTTATTCCCCTGTCACTCTCCCGTGACTACTGCTGTGCATCACCCAAGCTCTGATGCCGACCCTCGGATTCCTCAAAAAGAAGAAGACAAAGGGGCATGATCAGCATTCTTCCAACGACAATCCACCCGTCACCCCCACGTCAGCCGGTGGACACAAAAGCTCCCTCACATCTACATCTGCAAATACCTTGAGCTCGTCGAATAGCTCAAACAAGGGGGGCGAGACAATGCTCGTGAATCATGGAGGTCCACAACCGACATCAGCACCGAGGAGCGCAGGGCAAGATGGACCCATAAGATCCGAAGGTCCGGTAGGTCCAGGGATGAGCGGCTCAGCAGACGGCAGGTCTATACAATCACAAACACCTGGCCAGACGAACGGATCAAGCTTACAACCCTCTGTGACTAACTCGACGCTCACCCAAGCATCCACTACTCCCAACGCGGCACGCACTACGAGGGGCAAGTACTCGCTGACAGATTTCGATATCAAGCGCACATTAGGTACTGGCAGTTTCGGGCGAGTCCATTTAGTTCAATCGAGACACAACCAACGCTTCTATGCTGTGAAAGTTTTGAAGAAGGCACAGGTGGTAAAGATGAAACAGGTGGAACACACCAATGACGAGCGGAAGATGCTACAGAAGGTCAAGCATACCTTCCTGGTGACGTTATGGGGAACATTCCAGGATTCCAAGAATCTGTACATGGTGATGGATTTTGTAGAGGGCGGAGAGCTCTTCAGTCTATTGCGCAAGTCGCAGGTTAGTCCACTCGATGATATCGAATATCATTACCAGTCACACACCCTGATAGAATACTTGTACTCACGTCATCCAAAGCGTTTCCCCAATCCTGTGGCCAAGTTTTATGCAGCTGAGGTCACCCTTGCTCTCGATTACCTACATCAACAAGGCATCATATACCGAGACTTGAAGCCTGAGAATCTGTTGTTAGATAGACATGGGCACTTGAAGATCACGGATTTCGGGTTCGCCAAAGAAGTGCCAGATATTACCTGGACGCTCTGTGGCACACCCGATTATCTTGCACCTGAAGTTGTAGCGTCGAAAGGCTACAACAAGTCGGTCGACTGGTAAGACGATGAGCCTTTTTTGGCAGATATCTCAACTAATGCGGATTCTAGGTGGTCTCTTGGAATACTAATCTTCGAAATGCTCTGCGGTTTCACACCCTTTTGGGACGGAGGCTCGCCCATGAAGATCTACGAGAACATTCTGAAAGGCAAAGTCAAATACCCACCATATATACACCCGGATGCACAAGATCTCCTGACCCGACTCATAACACCTGACTTGACCAAGCGGTTAGGAAATTTGCATGGCGGCTCACAGGATGTGATGAACCATGCATGGTTTGCCGAAGTGACTTGGGAAAGGCTCTCGAAAAAGGACATTGATGCTCCCTATGTGCCTCCCGTTCAAGGTGGGCAAGGAGATGCAAGTCAGTTCGACAAGTACGCGGAAGAAACGGAGCAGTACGGAGAACACGGACCAGATCCGTAAGTCTGTTGAAGCGACAGCTACCTTACGAATGCCACTGACTCTGCTGCAGACATGGCTACCTCTTTAAGGACTTTTGAGCCGCTAATCGACATGTGCTATGACAATGTTGACGCTTTGGATGATGCATGCTGTTCATCTACACGATGACGATCAGGCAGGATAATGGCCCATCCATGGTTCAACGATATTTGGTGTTCGAGGCGTTCGAATTGGAACCAGCAAGCAGCTTTGGGTATGTTGCTCTTGCCTCGGTGTTGTCAGATGTACTTTTGTATTGCTGGGCCCCCGCCACGTTTCCTACTCTTGAATACCCGGTTGGCCTACTACCAAGCATGCTTCTTACGTAGTATGCCTTAGCTATTTCCAAAATGTCTTGAATATTTCCAGCTTCAATATACCACAATCTAGTAATGAAGATATGTTACAGACGCATTACGTATGCCACGCCTGCTGATGCTTCCAACAGTGCAAAGCAAATCACTATTCCTCAAAACCACATTGCCATCTATGACTCTAAGAGTAGCGGCGGACATCGTAAATTCATACTCTATTGCAATAGTGGGTATCATAATGTTAATCTATCCCCTCCCCTTCTTCTCCGACCACAACCTGTCCACAACTTGGAAAACAGCCGTTACAATCTTCATAGTACCCTCATCAATCCCCGCGCTCCCAGCTCGCTGCTGCATCTTATCCGGATGCCACCTCACCCTTTCCTTCTTCAAAACATCCACTAAATCCACCTCCCCACCGTTCTTAGCAGCAGCAGCCTGCGGCGCGTGATTGAAGAATCGCTCGACCTCTTCTTTGCTTATGTCGCCGCACTTCCCACTTTCTACAGGCCAGGAAATACGCTCGTTCATGCTTCCAGCTTGTGTGGGCGAGAATGTAGTTTCCCACTTTGCTAGATACCCCTCCCAAACACCCCTCAACCTGTCCCTCTTCCTCCTCTCCTCCCCCCTCCTCAACGCTTCCTCAACACCAGCCTGCCACCTCCTTCCCTCTTCGTCTTTCACCTTCTTCTCTTTCCGCTGCTCCTCCCTCTTCTTCCTCTGTTCGAATATATACTGGTGGCTCTTCTCCCACATCTTACTCCGCACGTAAGAGACGTATTCTTCGTCGGTCATCCTTTCTAGTTTTGGGTTCTCGGGGTCTTCATCTTCGAAGGAATCTTTTGTGGCGGTGTAGGGACTGTAGGTGTGAATTGGTTGGCCGTAGACACCTTCCCAGAAGGCGGCGCCTTCGTCGTCGGCTAGGGCGTCGAAAAGGGATTCGCGGAAGGCGGTTTCCGGGTCTAGGGAGGAAGGGTGGGTGTATTGGGATGATCTGCTGTTGGGGAGATAGGTGTCGTCGTAGAGGGTGGGGTCATCGACTGGTGTGTGCGGCCGCCGTCGAGACCTGTGGTGGTGGCGGTAGTGATGATGACGGCGGCGATGCGAGGAGTGGTGAGAGTCTGAGGGTGAAGTAGAGGCGCGGCGCTTTAGGTTTGGTTCGGGGTCTGAGAGTAAGGGAGAAAGGCGACGCTTTCGTTTGAAGCGGAATGGTTTGGTGGGTTGGGGTGGGGGGGCAGTGGTGGAATCAAGGAGGTCCCCTGGCGCTGAGGCCATTATGAGGCTGGAGCGGATGCTATCGTGGGTGTGTACGTAAGTTGTGTGGCGCCATTATTATCTGAGGAGTAGTGAAGGAATTGTGAAGGATGGTGGCTGCAGGTGTCACTCGGCTGTGCTTGCCGCTTTGGGGACCTTCAATATCGCCCTAGGTGCCAGTGTCCCACCATCTTTTCCAGCATTATAACAACAAACATATTACAATGTCCAAATTGTCGTACGGCTTGAACATCACTAAGAAAGTCTCTCTAGGTCAGCGGCCCCCACCCGCAAAGCGAAAAACAATCTTCGACGACGACTCCGAGCCCGAAGATGCCCCCAACGACTCAGAAACCACAGAACCCATATCTACCCTAGGCGGTCTGCAACCCTCATCTACGAAGTCCAAATCTTCACTCTCCATAAACGCCTCCACAGCTCCCTCCATCCGCTCTAAACCACCAAAAATCTCCCAATATGGCGACCTCTCAACACACCACAGCACCTCGAAACACGCCAAATCCGCCCAAGAGATTGACCCCAGCATCTACGACTACGATGCTGTCTACGACTCCCTACACGTCAAACCCACCTCTTCATCCACCTCTGCAAATATAAGAGCTGATATAGAAAAGAAGCCAAAGTACATGGGAAACCTACTCGCCGCAGCCGAAGTACGGAAGCGCGACCAATTACGTGCGAAAGAGAAAATGCTAGCGAAAGAGCGGGAGATGGAAGGGGATGAGTTTGCTGATAAAGAGAAGTTCGTTACGGGCGCTTATAAGCGGCAGCAGGAAGAGATGAGGCGGCTTGAGGAGGAAGAGAGTGTTAAGGAGGCCCAGGCGGAGGAGAGGAAGAGGAGGGAGGGTGGAGGGATGAAAGCGCTGTATAAGAACTTGTTGGAGAGGGATGAGGAAAAGCATAAGGAGGTCATGAAGGCTGTTGAGGAGGGGAGGGGGAAGGAGGATGGAGGGGATATACCTGGTGAGGAGAAGAAGGAGAAGAGTGAGGTGGAGCTTGCGAAGGAGAAGGGCGCGCTGCTCAATGAGGAGGGGCAGGTTGTTGATAAGAGGCAGTTGCTTAGTGCTGGGTTGAACGCTGGGGCGGCGCCGAAGGCAAAACCGCAGCCGGCTGCTGGGTCAGGGAGTATTCCAAGAGGTAGAGCAGGTGGAGGGCGTGGTGGCAGAGAGACATCACGAGACCAAGAGACGAGGCTATTTGAAGAGCAGCTGCTTGGTAAGAGGTCGGCATCCGATGATTCAGATAACGAAGATGAGAGAGCTGCTAAAAGCAGAAAGCTAGAGGATGAGCTTCTGGGCTTGGGCTCTCTTTGATTGCTTGAGGTCGAATTCGAATCGTAATACACAGCAAGAATTGTTGCAAGCATGCACCTTTAGCTTTACGTCCCGAGGTGCAGCCAACAATTTCTTTGGCTTCATTCACTCTCCTCCCTCCAGCATTAGATCAGGTCAGGGCACAGATCAGGACGGCATGGCGTCTTCATATCCGTGGCGCACGTGTATCAATATTCCAGCCCAAGAGAACATGTAGCTGCCTCAGTGCGCTGCGCAGCTGGGTCTGTCACACTTACTTTGGCTAAGGATGCTTTCTATGCTCCGATGGCCTGGTTGCTTTGCTGACATCAAGACGGGTGATACATCGATCAAAACCATGTGTGAGAAAGAGACACGACAAATCTTCGAGAAGCATGTAGTATTATCCTATGCTTCGTTTCACTGACCTTGTAGTGCGAGAAACCCCTGCTCCTTAAGTGGATCATTCCATCATACGGTCATGAATGTTTGTCTTACTCCATCGTTGTACGCGCCTTCGTGCGACTCGAACTCAAAAGCCATCCTTTTCGCGATATTGGTGGCGAAAGGTCGTTTCACTGTGGTTTTCCAGTGCACATGGTAAGAACTCTTTAATCCTAAACAAAAGGGGGTCTTTTGCACCTTCCATAGCTTTCTTCAGCTTTTGGAGAAAGAGACTTGCGTTCGTACTTACATGGAAATCAATACAAGCCCGCATTCCGTAGATCTCTGTGTATGCAGCTTTTGCTCGGGTACCGCCATATATCCCCACTGTGCTATCATGTCAGAAAGGGTCAGTATACGAAACTCGAGGTCCGCCGTTCAATCCGGTCTGGGTTCAATCGTCACATTCTTATCGATTTCGTCTTAGTATCATCCTAGGATAGAGTGCTTGGTTGCCTAGCGAAGTCCAAGTTCCGGAAATGGAAATTTCCGTCGTCGAAGATCTGCATAGACCTTCCGCCACTCTTTGAGATGATGAAATGACGGATCAGTAAGATACGACTGGTCTGTGGACTCGAAGACAGCAGTGCAAGATTGATCAAAAGTCCGAAGGCGGGATGACATCAGTGACTCTGATTCTTAGATACACTACCGTACTTTGCTTGCCAGGCAAAGAAGTACAGGAGAGCTGCCAAAGGCTGCCCTACAAGACAGAAGCTCACCCAAAATATGCAGTTGCCCAATACTTTACCGCTGATGCCTTCCATCTTCTCAAGCGGTAAGGTGACGAAAATCAGTGGTATCTGGACGACCATGCCAATGAATGCAACACCTGCAATTGCTTTTAGTCCGCATTATCAATGTCAAATGGTATGATGGGTTGACTTACCAAGTATGTTGTGCGTAGGTACTCCGACGAGCAATTCGTGAAGCAGGCCACTGAACACGAAAACCCAAGCACTTGCTGCATTGGAGCTCCAGCCTCTTGCGACTAGTGGGCTGTAGATATGCCGTTTCATGAAGTGATAGACGGGCTTATTCCAGGTACGCCAGTATGCTCCCACGCTCGGGCTATTCCACCAGTCGGTGTAGAATTCGCGATCACCAAACTTCATAACCTCCGCTAAGGCGTTCAGTGCTGACTGGAAGATAGCAAAGAAGCCGGCAAGCCAAGTGATGATGCTGATGGTTGAGAGCTTCATCAGTCGCTCAAGAATAGAAGGCAAATCGAGTGAGGCGATCTTGAAGAGCGAATTGTGGAGAAGCGGAGCAGCATATTGGGCGCTTGCGAACCAAATGAATACGCCGAGTGAGAGGCATTCAGCAACGCGTTTGGCCACGAAAAGCCAGCGAATCGATGAACTGCGAGGGTAGACAGGTTGGTAGACCAGTGTTGGCGCCCACCAGAAGTAGCTGAGGTTTCCCAGAGTTATATTGCGAGGATAGGGACGGGTGTAATAGAGGTCCGGAAGTGAAGATGCAGAATCAGGCTTCAGCAGAGCGTGACGGAGATCGCGGTTCGTGAAGGCGTACGAGCAGATCTTGAGCCAGACAATGATGGCATGTACCTCAGAGATCGTGCCGATAAGAGGATGATGGATAGAACTGTACACGACAATGCTGGTAACGGCAAGAGATAGCGTTGCATTTATACCATGAGCCCACGCAATGTTTCGCCACGTTGATCGAAATGACTTGGCGACTTCGGCACTGTTTTGAGGCTTCACATCGTTTCGCTTTGCACGACCGACGGCTCCTTTGGCTTGATGAGCAGCTACTAGCTCGATGATGTAGGCGACGAAGAGATGGCACGGAACCAGTGCGTAGAGGATAGCGCCAAGGATTACGTCTTGCCTTCGGTAATCGTGACATCGTATACATATGAGGACACCATACTGAGACGAGTCAGATCACGGCCACTACTCAATAACTTCGACATTCAATAGCACACCTTCATGTAATTTTCCACTACAAGTCGCAGGTTCATTACAACTAGATGCGCGCCGTGGTTAGCGCGAATGATTTCCTTTCTAAAAACATCACCCATGGAGCATATGAATTCTGTATTGGCACGCGTACTTAACACAAGGACCATCAGATTTCTAAAACCAAGAAAACTAGGAGCATGTTCTGAATCGTGGCTTAGACAAGAAGTCCGAGGTCTGGAATGGACGGCTGCAACATGCCGGTATCTGGAAGGTGCGGGTTCTGTAGTGCCAGGAAGGGTAGCACTGCCATTGCTGGTCGTCGTCGAGATGTCTGAAACGACGCTGCCGTTAATGTGATTCAATAGCACTTCCGAGGAGCCCATCGTGCTCGACATCGTCGCCATAGAGGTTTTCTTGGGTGGCCCAAGTCCAGGGTGGATATGCTGTCCAGATTCCTCAGATAAGGTGTGCAGGAGAATTGCAAGGAAAGTCTAAGGTACTAAAAGAATAGATGGCATTAAGGCAGAAACCTATATTGTACAACACCAATTGAGTAACACGAAGCACCAATACAAAGTCGCAGAATGCTGGAAATGTCCTGTCAAAACCTGACGCAAGAATTCAATGTTGGGAACCCCACTTCTGCACAATTTATGCAATCAACATGCAAGCAACCCTGAATATGCACGTAAGTGTCGATCTCCCGGCGCTTGTGGGGGTGACACGAGCATCTCCAGCCGGGTGGTTGCTCTTTGCGGAGTCACTCTGGCAACTACTTCGACTGAGCCCACAAGCTTCTTCCTCCAACGTCGCACTTTTGCACAAGTCTAGGAGGAAGCTACGATGCATATAAGGTGAAATGGACAGAGATTATCAGAGTGGTGGTTATGGAGGCGGCTATGATGGACCACAAAGGAGAACTTATGGCAGAAGTCAGTAAACATGATTGGGCTCGGAGAGCCTTTCTATCCTTCAATGCTAGTCTGGATCATACACTTACGGCCGATATTGTATCAGGACCTGTCACCGACCACACATCGTCGATGGTACAATGGATGCGACATCGGCAGCCTCGATACAAAGGGGGACCTCGTATAGAGATGGAGAGGCCGAGCCCAAGCTATATGATCGATGTACGTGGCCTATCGCGTCGGGAGATCTGCTCAACACAGAGCTGCTCTAACATGTTGTGCATATTGTAGATGCTACCACCTCCTGCAAAGCCCCAAAAAGCAGCCGATGCCATACCTGCAAAACTACTACACTCCTCTCTGAACAAACTCAAGCACCCCATCAACGTTGTACGATGGACGCCAGAAGGTCGACGATTACTGACAGGGTCAAGCATTGGGGAGTTCACTTTGTGGAATGGGATGGGCTTCAACTTCGAGACGATCTCTCAGGTCAGTGGAGCCACCGAACGATAGATCATCATATCTAATTGATCGTTTGCAGGCACATGACTCAGCTGTAAGAGCAGCGGTATGGTCACACAGCGAAGATTGGCTCATATCGGCTGATCAAGATGGTATTGTAAAATACTGGCAACCTACATTCAACAATGTCAAAGCAATTCAAGCTCACAATGATCCCGTCCGTGACCTTGCCTTTTCTCCCAATGACAGCAAATTTGTGACTGCATGCGATGATGCCACGCTGAAAATTTTCGACTTCGCAGGCGGTATTGAAGAGTCGACCCTTACTGGGCATGGCTGGGACGCGAAGTCGGTCGACTGGCATCCCACCAAGGGTCTCCTAGTCTCGGGCTCAAAGGATCATCAGGTCAAATTATGGGATCCGCGGACAGGTCGGTGTTTGACTACACTTCACGGCCACAAGAACACCGTTGCAAGAACCAAATTCGAGCCCAACAGGGGTCAGCTACTCGCTACTTGTGCCCGAGATCAAGTTGCCCGAATTTTCGACTTGCGGATGATGCGCGACATATGCCTACTCAGGGGCAACGAGAAAGATATCTGCACACTAGCTTGGCATCCTTTCCACGCCTCGTTACTCTCCACAGGTGGTGCGGACGGCAGTATCTACCACTATCTCCTCGATGAACCGAACACACCGCCTGAGCAAGCTACGTCAATACCTCCATATGACAGCGCTGACCCAGCTAGTGCTCCAGCACAGAGTATAAATCCCGCTCACAAAATTCAATATGCTCATGACTTCAATGTGTGGTCGATCGATTGGCACCCTTTAGGACACATCTTGGCTTCTGGGTCCAACGACCGTGTCACACGATTCTGGACGAGGGCTAGACCTGGCGAAACAGAGTGCTTTAAAGATAAACATCACTTGGGCGAGGCAGCTGCAGAGGCCGTAGGTACATGGGATAAGCGGGGTGGGCGGAAGATGATGCGCGAAGATGAGGAACAAGAGCTGGAAGACGAGGCTGGAGGACTAGAAGATCAGAAGATGCCTGTCAAACAGCCGACCTTGCCAGGTATTCCAGGGCTGACGATGCCTACCAATGGGACGAGCGACGGTCCCTCACCAAGAAGATACCCCAACCCACCAAGTTTCCCGCCACCCCCCAACTTCGCAAACGGACCTCCTCCCAATCTTCCCAACGGCATAGACGCCGAGAGATTCCAAGAGATGCTGAGAAATGGCACGCTAGCACCTCCACCCCTACCTTTACAATTCAATACAACAGGCCAAGGTCTACCGCCGCCCCCTCCAAACTTTGACTTCTCCAAAATGCCAATTCCACCAGGATTCCAACCTCCACCAGGGCTACCGCCGCCACCGCCACCCCCTGGGGCTTTTGGAGCATTGCCGGGCATTGGGTCTGAAAATGGTGGCAACAGTGGCGGTGGTGGAAGTGTAAGGAGGAGAGGACCGCTACCGAGCCAGCAGGAAAGTTTGCTGGAGGAGCAGAGGAGGGGGAAATACAGGACGGCGAGATAATACACGTTGTGCATTGGGAATCCTCTCACGTCAGGCGAAAGGGCATAGGACCTCGTGATACGAATAAAGATGGCATGACATGGAAGTATCACTCAATACCTCAATCTACGAAACAGCCAATTCACAGTCCTTAATCTCTTTGTGCGAATGCACGGTGGCTCGCCAGACAATGTATGGTATACATTGAATCACACCGACCGTTTACCAGGCGTAAGAACGAAGGGCGGAGTACGCCCCTCTCACTTACCGAGCGAAAGCTTGGCATGCTGTGCACTTATTGCCCTTAATTGTTCCATCTGTACACTTACACCTATCTTCGAACCAGTTCCATCATGTGTGGAAACCTCACATGATGTTGATCTTGCTAGTTTTGGGGCGTTTCATCAAACCAATAGGAGGCGTTTGCTGACGCCACAGCTCCTGCATGAACCCCGCCTCAAGTGGCTATTTATAAAGGTACCTTAGCTGTACCAGCTCATCCTGTATTTGCATCAAGTAGCCAGATCAGTCATTTTATATTTCATCAACGAGTCACCCATGGCAACAGATCATGGATCCACTGTCTGTTGCTGCAAGCGTCGCTGGCTTGGTCAGTGTAACGATTCAAGTATCACGCACCATTGGCTCTTACTGCAACGCGGTTAAAGATACCCCTAGAAGCATTCAAGAGATCAACCAGGAGCTATTGTTACTGCTTTCGGCTTTACAGCAGCTTGATACGTTTCTGAGTACTCAAGCCTTGAAGAACAGCTCTTTCGACCAATCGTCTATTCTCGCCACTGCTTTGGTCTCATGTCGCGACGCCATCATTACCATTTCTGCCAGGTTACCAACCCCAAAGCAAGATGGAAAAACGCATACTCTGGACAAGTTAAAGTGGCCTTTCAGCGAGAAAGAGATACAGCAAAAGCTGGAAGCGTTGCGAAGATGTACATCGATATTTCAATTCGCCATCACAATTGAAGGCTGGTGAGTCCGTGTCACAACGCTATTGATCGACTCTTCGCAGCCCTCGTGCCTCGTATTGGTGTATGGTAGACCGACTTCCATTTGCAAGCTGGGACACGCAATTCTACCAACACTAATTTGCGGTCATTGACCATGTCACTCTTCCCTTTTGCCTTATTCTTCCATTGAGTCGGTTTGTGACGACTATAACCTTTTCTAATGCTCTTCCTTGACTAGTTATCTGTTGTCGCAAACATCGAAAATTGCCGCTAGCAGTCTCGAGCTACAACTACATATCGCGAGAAAAATTCTCGAAATGACTAAGGATGTTAGTTGGCTTTCGTCAGCGGCAATCGAGGTCTCCAAGGTATCCAATCAAGTAGCAGAGATGTTAGAATTTGCCAGCACATATCGAGATACTACCAGTGCCATCCAAAATATTTCGGACAATGTCAGAAGTCTAGCGCTGGGTTCCCAAGGTAGGCATTCCAGACTCTTGGAGAGCAAGCTTAATTCATCAGTGCACCACATGCAGAAGCCAAAAACCAGCAAATCCTTGAATGGCTTTCGACTAGTCAGCATTCTTACAAGCATCGCGCTATTTGTGCGAGAAGGTTGCCGGGCACTGGCCAATGGCTTCTTGATTGTGGGAGGTTCCGAAGCTGGCTGGAGCAGGCTGCCCCAGTGCTTTGGTGTACTGGAGGTCCAGGGGTTGGCAAGTCCGTCTTGACGTACGTCTCCCGAGCTATTATTGCCTAGCATGAGATGCTAACCTCTGCAGCTCTCTTGTGATTGACCACATCAGCCGTGAAGTGTTATCAGCTGACAAAGGGATGGCATATTACTATTTCGATTATAGAGAGCAAGAGGCGCAGACACCAACAGCTATGGTTGCAAGTCTGTTACGGCAGCTTGCTGGTCAGAGAGCAGTCTTCCCTCCAAGCCTGCTTGAATACTATGAGAACTTCAAACTAGACCAAGCGCGAGCCTCGACGCCCGAGCTTCTGCACGTTTTCAACGAAGTCTGCCGCACGTTCAGTCACTGCTATATCATTGTCGATGCGCTTGATGAGTGCAATATGATCTATAGAAAGGATGTGCTTCGAATACTGAAGGACCTGGACCTGGCGTTTGTACAGCTGTTCATGACAAGCCGGCCACATTCTCAAGACATCATGCAGAGTTTTAATGGTGCGGAGCAAGTCCAGGTCGAGGCCAGTGAAGGTGACATCAAGACCTACTGTCACCGTATGATGGATGATAATGATACAATCCGCAAGCTTGTTGAAGGAGCTCTGAGGGCGGAGGTTGCAGACATAATATCAAGGAATGCTCAGGGGATGTAAGCTTCA
Source organism: Stereocaulon alpinum (assembly GCA_018257865.1). NCBI lineage: Eukaryota > Fungi > Ascomycota > Lecanoromycetes > Lecanorales > Stereocaulaceae > Stereocaulon > Stereocaulon alpinum. The sequence continues at coordinate 651,448 of JAEUBA010000002.1, read as the reverse complement.
ATTTCTCCCATTTCTGCCCTTTCCTAATGGCCGAATGTCACTCTCCAACTTTACGAAAACAACAATCCGCGGCCTGTTGCGGTTATTATCCATGAGCTAAGGGCTGATCGATCATCATCAGGTTTCTGTTACCTGTATTACAGATGACGGTTGTAACCGAAGCGCTGACGAAGTCCGAGATTCGAAGATCTCTCAAAAATCTCTCGGCCAATCTCAGCCAGGCATTCGAGGACACACTTCGAAGGATCGGCAACGAACCTAGGAACCGCCAAAGAGTTGCAATGCGGTCTTTGATGTGGATCTCCCACGCTCGTAGCCCGCTTCATATCAACGAGTTACGTCACGCACTGGCCACTCAAATAGGCGACACCGACTTAGATCGAGACAATCTTATACAGCCTAAACTGATCATTGAATGCTGCTCTGGCCTCGTCGTGGTAGAGGATGAAAGTTCAATAGTCAAACTCGTACATCACACATTGCAAGACTTTCTGCAGGCTGGGCGGCAGAACATGTTTCCAGATGCCGAAACTCAGATCACAAATACCTGTCTGTCGTATCTGTGTCTCCAAGAGCCCAACACTTCTCGAATAGCCCGCGACGCCGACGATGTCCCCAATGGACTGCAAGAAGAGCAAAGCCTTCAAGAACTCCTGTTCCTTGGCTACGCTTCTGCCCATTGGGGTGATCACGCACAACAGGCTGCCTCGACCGAGGCGGACATCCTTGCTCTCAAATTTCTTACTACTCCGTCCATGATAGAACGAGCGGAGCAGAGCAAGTTAAAGTATCTGCCTCTGCAGCAGGATATTCTCGTGCATCGCCACCCCCGGCAACGCCTTGGTCGTAAGAATCTGACTGGACTTCATGTGGCTGCTCGTTTCGGATTGACCAGGCTTGTAATTCTGCTACTCACTGAGGGACTTGAAGTCAATGCTGTTGACAGTGACAGAAACACAGCCTTGCATGAAGCAGCTCGACATGGCCACTTGGAAGCGGCGCGTATCCTTCTCCTTCGAGATGCAGAGATTGAGTCATTCGCTTCAGAAGACTCTACGCCACTGACTTTGGCTGTCTCATTCGCTCACAAAGACATAGTCTTAGAGCTCCTGAAGCACGGAGCAGACCCAAACCAACGCTTCGGAGACTATTGGACCCCCCTGCATTTAGCAGCTGACAAAGGTCACATTGAGATCCTGGAAATGCTTTTGCGCTACAAGGCCTCAATACATCCCGTAAGTGCCAGAGGCTTGGTCGCACTCCATCGAGCCGCTGGAAGGGGACATCTTGAGATCATCAGGCTACTACTTAGCGAAGGATCTCATGTTGATGATATAACGCACGACAAGTGGACACCATTACATGGGGCAAGCAGCAGTGGCCAGTCTGAGGCTGTAAGATTGTTGCTCGAACACGGTGCGGCCGTTGACCATCAAAGTGCTGACGGGCGTACCCCTCTGCATCGCGCGTGTCGAGGGGGCCACTACCTGACTGTTATGGTGTTGCTGGAGAAAGGAGCCAACCGTCTGGTGCCCGATTCCGGAGGCAACTTGCCGTTGCATCGAGCTGCTAAAGGAGGGCATACGAAGATCAGTAAGTTACTGCTCGATCACGACCCTTCGTCTCGTTCAGCGCAAGTATTAGCCCTCAGCATTTGCGGCCGTACGCCAAGAGCTGAAGCTACGTATTCGGGCCACTGGGAGACGGCATCGTTGCTGAAAGATGAGGAAAATCTCCTACATGGCCTCGAACTCGGTTACCCTAGTATTCTCGAGATTGCCATAGCAGAAGGTGACTTGGCACAAGTCCAAGAGCTGCTGAAACGAGGTACTGAGGTAGGTGACTCAAATGCAGACGGCATGACACCACTCCATCAAGCTTTACTTTTAGGCCATGAGTCTATCGCCGTTCTACTTCTCCAAAACCATGCGAACATCAAAGCTAGGTCTACTGAGGGTTGGCAACCTCTTCATTGCGCTGCCAAGAGTGGCATTGAGAACGCTGTTCGCATTTGCTTAGACCATGGGGCCAATATCGCGGCGCGTACAACAGACGGGCAGACAGCACTGCATAAAGTCTGCAAGAATGGCAACTTCCTGACAACACAGCTCCTCATAGAGAGAGGGGCCGACCTAGAAGCTCGCGATAGCTGGGGTTGGAGGCCGTTACATACAGCATCTGCCGCTGGCTTCAAGGATATCGTGGAGCTTCTGATTGCTCATGGTGCTGATTTGGAGGCTCGAGATAAGGAAGGACGTGGCGTGCAGGCTTGTGCAGCCGGAGCAGGTCATCATGCTTTAGTCGAGTATTTGAGGTATGAAAGATACCGACCTGATGCCATTCGACGTTGTGCCGGCGTGGACATATCGACATCGACGGACCCGCATCATTAGATCCTTCAACTCCCATCGTGAAGCTTGGCTGGCTTAGCCATGGCAATTGTCTACAGAAGCGTCATTTCCGCAATGTCGAGGACAGCATGCATCGTCAGTGGAACTACGTAGGTCATAGATTGGGGCAGAATTTCGGTCAACATCAACTATTGGGCGCCTTGGAAGGTGCGACCTACAGCTAATTATCGATAGTTGCCATCAATCCCTCAGAGACCCTAATTTCCGCATCGCCACACAACAGAAACCCATTCCCTACTGCAGAGAGCTTATTCCTCTCGTAGAGGCTAAAGATATTGTGCATAGCGACCTGTCATAGGCGACGTGGGAAAATGTGGATATCATATACCAGATCTGAGTGGACAAAATCTCCAAGCACAGGGTATCATAGCTCGTAACATCTGGGATCTGGGTGTTTGGCGCCACAGGCCTCAATCAGAGCGTGACAAATATTACTCTACTCTTCCGAGTCTCTGGTTCCTGCTCCAACCCTGAAACCTTCTAGGCTTATGATGGCCCACTCTTGTATAGATTGCCTGACTTTGAGGTCGACGAAGATTCTCGAAAGTCTGCTTTTTTTCGTTCAATACCTGCGCTTCGTCGGTCTGTTCCCATGCTTATTCCGTGGCATCTTCGGAGCTTTTAATGAAATCTGGTTAAAGACTGTTTTCGATCCAGTCCAGCCTTTATACTTAGCAGTTCTAAGTATATACTAACGTACCCGAAGAAATCCAAATCGAACGACATCTCCGGCGTCAAAGGGTTTTGCTTTAATTCTTTCGTCGTTTTCCAGATCTTACCTTCTACATCTTGAATCTTCTTTACGTCATTCTCGCCGAATACCTCGAAATTCCTCCTACTCGAATTCCGCACAGGGGTTTAAGGCTTTTTCAATAGCAAAAATATAGCGAAGTATAGATCTCAAGGGCTTAGTATACAAACAATTCTAACAGTCAGCTACAACAAGGGAAGAGAGATAAAGCTCGTGAAAACAGGCAAGACGTCCTTCCAGACTAATCTATACCCAAATAAACGGAGCAGAGATACAGGATATCAACTCCCTCACGCAAACGCAAAGCACGTCGTATACAAGTATCAAACCCACATTCTCACACAACGCGGAGTAAACGTACACTGAATCCAGGTCGAATCTATATAGGTACCATCAAAGCGAAAAGAAAAAGCAGGGCAAGAAAAATGGCGGGTAGGGGAAAATCTTGTGCAACGCACTTGAAGATAATCAGGCCCGAAAAGACTTGGTATAAGATCCGTCATCCAAACTTCATCCGCCGCGATGTTCTATCTAAGCGTGCGCAAATGGCCGATATGGAACACAATGCCTTGCTCGCTGACACCCGTAAAAACCCGTATGTGAAGCAGGCAATTCCCCAGCCATGGATATTAGCCCAACATAAGCATAAGCTCCTGTATTATATACCTTCTATTAGCGCTGTATGAGTCCTTCCGAAGCCGACTCCATGCGGTAGAAAGGGTCAAAGGGGTTGAGACTATGTAGGCATGACCTTGAGTAGAGCCGATGAACAGCATAATCAGGGCTGTGGTCCCGAAAGGGGTTGAGATTTCGGGGTTTTGTGCCTGCTTGTGAAGGTAGGATGTGGACGTTTTAGAGTTTTGTTTGTGTTTGATTCTTGTTATTGGAGGCTTGGGGAGATTGAGGGGGATGAGATGGAAGGGTAAGGGCCATGATGGGGTTGGGAGTGGAGGGTAAGGCGGTCTATGTTTTGTGGTATGGATCGGAATGGGGAACGTGATGGGAATTACAAAGATGGATTTGAATTTGAGGTTCAATTAATGGCGTTTCAAGGTCGATTCGAAGGGTGAGGGCTTTCGATTATGAAGAGGGAAGGTCCCTTTCTGAGGGGCCAGGGCCATGTATGACGCTTATCGAGATTTACTTGAGGTTGTGAGGGTGAGATCATACGTAAAGTCTAGGTGATTCAAATGGATACGAGGAATTGTAAGGAGGGTAGGAGAATCAAACATCGCTCAAGTGCCCTTCTGGACGCCCTTTCTTTCCTTGTAATGCCAGACCACGATCTCCCAACTGCTCTTGACATGGCTCTCATCGATTGTTCTCATATTCGTCCAGTCATCTGCTAGCTTTCTGGTTTGCTTTGCGTCGTTGTCCCACTAGAAAACATTGATGTCAGCGTTCTTTTGTTCGGGAGCATCTTCGCGCCAATGAACATATCTTGTAAGAGGGTACTCACATTCTCAATGATGAAAACACACCGTTCCAGGTTTTTCCGTTGCAAATACTCAGTTGTCATCTCCGAATTCTTCTTTGCCAAGGCCAGTGCTGTAGCCCTATCTCTGCTCACTGAATGTGCACCCTTTTTCACAAGGTTCTTGACGGCATGCACGTTCCCCTTGGCGACAGCAATGTCCAGTGCCGTTGCGTCGGGAAGAATGCCGTTGGAGCGGAAGTTCAACTGCCAAGGTTCGCGTGCGAAGTTTGCGAGGATGGTGAGGAAAGTGCCGAGGACTTCGAGTTTCATGCCGTGGGCGCGGGGCAGGGATAGCGAAGAGGCTAATTGAAGCGTGCTGATCTGTTTCTTTGTGTTGACAAGGAAGGAGTTGTGGTGGAATTGGTCTTTCTCTGCGCAGTATTTCATGAGGTATTTGATCGAGCCGAGATTGACAGCAATGATGCAGAGGCCGAGAACGTTGAAGCCGGCGCTGTTGGTTGTGAGGGGATTGGCGCCCTTTCGCATCAGGAGGTCTGCCAAGTCCCATTTGCGTTCGAGAATGGCGTCCATCCAAGGCGTAATGCCGTCGTTATCCTGGACGTCGATTGCTGCTCCTAGATCAATGAGACGAGGTGCGAATGCTGTGGCAGCTAGAATGTGGTCTGGAATCTTTGCGCAGAGATGGAGTAGTGTTTTGCCTCGTTCGAACAAGCCATCAGGGTGTACTCCGTAATTCAGAAGGGCGTCAAAAAGCTCAACATCAAAGCTAAGAACGCTGTCACGTAGTAGCCCGTTCATATTCGAAGGGTCGATCCTATTACTTTCGATGAAACCGATTTGCACATCAGAGTTCATCCGGCCGTAGTCGGATCTAAGCCCGGTTTGAATTGCTGGGAGCAAAAGCTCGTTAAATTCTTGGGCATCGGAAAACAGGGTATTCCAATCCTTGATGAGCCGTAGTGTTGCCGCCGCTGCCGTAGTCCAGCGCTCTTCATGCCTGAGCATGCGTGTAAATCGACTTTCTCCTCCGGCAGCGGCTTCGATTAGCCTCCTTACATTACCTCTGACTTGGGCCGGGCGAACGTTCTCCAACAATAAGCGCAGATGCGAAACGAGGTGTAGTTTTGCTGCGAATGACAGGGCATCATGGCCATCACCAGTCGCCGCCATCGGGTCAGCTCCAAGCTTTAGTAGGACAAGTGAGTGGTCCAAGTGATTGCCGTAGACCGACCACTGGAGAGGACTTCCCCCAATAGTGGCGCCACGTTTGGCTTGCGCGTTGATATCGGCGCCTGCGTTGATGAGCCTGCGGCCTAGGTCTTCGGCTTTGTGTACATCCCAGCTAGAGAGGAAATGCAGAGGTGATACGCCATCCTTGGACGTCGTGGGTTTTACTGAGCTTGACAGTAACTTATCAAGTATATCGTAGCGGCAGTTCTCTGCAGCGCTTAGATAAGTCCAATTATTGGCCGGACTGGCAATGGAAATTTCAGGGATACAATCATCTTTTCTTCCAAGTTGGAGGGATGCCATTCCTTCCGCGAAGTCAGATTCGGAAGCCCATGAAGAACTTAGAAGCGACACAGAGTCATCGGCATTAGTTATAGGGACAGTCACATTTTGTGACTGCGAATTGAAGGCTCGTGCCAACTTCGGTAGAGCTTCCTGAGCTTTCTGAGAGCCTCGTTCGGCGGCAAACATCAACCACTTCAAGCACTCGTCGGGCTTGAAAGAGACACCAAATTCATTAGCGTAACAAATTGCAAGTTGATAGGCAGCCGCGGTTCTTTTTTCTTCATAGTTCCTTTCTGATTGGTCGAAATTCCCTTCAGCATATTCTCTGAACCCAAATGCCACAAATTCTTGAACAACCGGACTGGCTTTATCAAACTCAGAGTGCCATTTCTCGATGTCGAGGAGTTGTGCGTCGAAGTGCATTGGCATCCGACATGGTGGCGCTGGATGCCGGGCTTCGAACCAGTTGTTTGGAGTCATCAACCGTATGATCCTACCCATATCAAGCTCCCGCCGTGACGAGTCTTTGACTAAGGTTACACTGACTAATTCGCAGAGCATCTCGAGCTGAACACGGGAAAAATTCCCTGACAGTGCCAGGGAGTCACACACGTGCTTGACGAGATTGTCCTCTTCCTTCAAGGCAGCTACTGCATCGTTTCTTCGCTGCCTCTTCTCCTTATTCGTCTTGCCCTCAAATTCTCCTAGCAGTTTGAAAGGGTCGCCGTCAAGGAAAACCCTCCATAGAAGCATACCGAAACTGTACACATCCGTGCGCTTTGCCTCTTCAATTTCGAAAAAGTGTCCACGGGAGCACTCTGGTGCTTGCCACGGTAGGCTGCCGCCAAGGAGTACTGCATTTGGAATGCCATCTGGATGCCGTAGGACACCAAAATCTGTCAACTTGCAGTATAGATTGAACCCTGCACCCTTGGGTTCAGTAAGTGAGCGCAATCGCGAAGCAGCATACCGACTTTCACCATGGCTGTGTTGCGATTCGTCATCCGTCTCGAATATTAAGATGTTCTCACACTTCACGTCACCGTGCACAATATCTGGGGATTCGGCCGTCAGTATCTGATTCTTCCCTCTGTTGGTTATAAGGAAAGGCTGGAGCCGATGGGATGCCATCAATATTCCAATCGAAAAGTAGTAGCATCAGTACATTGTGCGGGCAAAAACATCATCACGGAATGCAGCTTGACTTTCTTTTAGTTGAACCTGACTGACCACAAGCATGAAGTATCTCAAGACCGTGAGCAATGTCTAAGCACAGTGACATTTTGTCATCAAAAGCCAGTGGTCTGTCCTCTTTCCTTGCAGTCTCTAGGACTTCTGCTAAATTACCCAATTCTGCGCATTCCGGGATTAGGACAGGAATCACGTTCTGAGCATCACTTGGTCCCTCGGTCTCGAAACCAATTCCGAGGAGCTTGACGATATTTGGATGGGCCCGTAATGGTGGATGGTGCATCGTGAGTAGCTCATTGAAGATAGTGCGGATACGACTCATGTCAGAACCATGGGGAACAGCTCGCTTGAGAGCCACAACCATCCCTTGAGGGAAGACTGTCCCAGAGACTGGGTCAATATAGGTTTCTGGTACTTCTGCGCCATTGACTAAAAAGGATGCGCCTTGGCCAAGGACAGTGCGAATGTCAGGTTTCGTAACAGGAAGGATTGGAATGTCATGGGTCTTGACGTAGGAGAGAAAGGATATCAGATCGTCCTGTAAAGCCGAAGCCGTTGTTGAGCGGATGGCGACATGCTGGGTGGCTCCAGGTACGACGGAGCTCTTACGCCTGGAGGTTTCGGTAGAATGTGTAGTGCTTGGGTACGTTGAGATTGGTCGACTTGAAATTGGAAATTGGGTAGAGTAAGTCTCAAAAGGAAGATCAAATTCCTCCATGTTCAGAAGCTTGAATATATAGAGCAGACACCATGAAGAAATCCAAAGAAGACAAAAAGAAGAGCAGTTCAAACATTAAGCATCGGGTCAGATGTGGCAGATAAGGTATCCGTTGACTAAGCTTACTGCCCTCTGCAGAAGTGAGGCTGTGGGAGGAGTTATGGCTTGCCATCAGCCTGGCTACCTGCGGTCATTTGAGGGATCGGGGCCTTGGCGTTGAGCGGCCGGGAATGCAGAAAGTGTTGGCAGAAGCAAGGTCGTCCTGCGTTAGAACTAACCAATTGAGGCTTAGAGATGCGGAAGGACGGGGAAGCATTATAGTCCAGGGATCAACAATGTTGCGTTGTCGAGGCGAAGTGCGGGGCTCCTACCTCGGCCGAAGCGAGCGTTCGAGGGCCATTCGACTTTGCGCCAGAACGTCTCTCTGCAAGCTTAGACGCCTATAGGGCCATTCAGGGCTCTTCATTTGCTACTCGGTGAGTGATAAGTTAGTGCAGCGTGCATAGTGTTGTAGCATACCTTAGTTCTGATTCGTAATCATTCCATGTCGTAGCCGAATGATAAGGTAAGGTTAGCTTCTACTGTACAGTCCACGCCGTTCTCACGCCGTTCTCCCGCCGTTCATCTCCCGGCCACTTCTGGGGTTATCCCTCTCGTTATCGGGGCGTAAGGCAATGCATTCAGTTGTGCATCCTGCATGAAGGCTGCGCTGAATCCCCTTTCCACCATGCACAATGGCGTAACACCACTCGCTTAGAGCTTCCCCATCACCTAATGCAGTCAAGTTGCGGCTCCGGGGCCGATTGAGCTGAAAAGACGTGACGAAGTAGCTGTAGGCAGCACCTCAGCCGTTCGGGCCCCTTGCTTGCTTAGAGTTAAACCATCCCGTCTGCTGTATTGCTTGTTGCTCCTCTGCGAAAAGCTTCGAATTGCTTAAATGTCATGAGACTCACCTATCGAACGATTGAGTTTACATTGTCATTGCAGATATGGACCCAATCAGCTTCAGCGTCGGTATTGTCTCCGGTGTCATCCAGGTCTATGGTGCTGTGACGGCCGCCTACGACACCTATATCCAAGTCGTGGAGTTTCCTGCATCTTATCAAGAGTTGCGCATGGGTTTGATGATTGAGCGTTACCGATTAGACCTTTGGGGGCGCCATGTTCTGGCAGAGTATGAGATTGAGCGGGGCAATCTGCCTACGCATGACATTGGCCTGTGGAAATTGTTCGAGGCCATCTTCACTAAGATACTGGAAGCGTTCCAAGAAAACCATCAGATGATGGAGAATTATGGAACACACACCGGAATCCTAAAGCAGGAAGGCCTCTCAGGTATGTACGTGTTTCTCGACGAGTGGTCGAACAAGCACTGACTGCCATACAGAATGGGAGTTGCTTGAGAGCATGTCAATAGCTACAAAGTCGCCACCAAAGCACAGTCTCATGAAGTTCCCAAAGACCCTAAAATTTGTCCTCCGAGAAAAGAGGAAGATGGAGCAGCTTCTCCAACAACTATGTTACTGGAATGATAGTCTCGACAAGATGACCTCAAGGCTAGACCAAGAATCTTCACGCCGCCGACTTAGAGCCCATTTCTCCACTAGCGATACCGGCGAGCTCCGCGACTTGAAAGCAGCTGCAGCTCTTCTCAAGCATCAGGATATTGAGCGCATGGCCACCGCCAGGACCGTCATTGAGCTAGGAAACTATGGCGAATCTTTGGACCGTTCACAATCACAGTCGCCGGATAATCTGCCTTCAACGCCACCGCCGGAGTATCGGCTTGAAATGGATGAGCTTAAATGGCAAGACATCCCATACAAAACTGACAGGTCTCGCGCAATGGCTACTTGGAGAGGAGAAAATGTGATTGTCGACTGGCGGACTTGCCATGACGACAGCTGGAGACGAGCAAACCCGGCTGCATTTCGAAAGCGTACAGAAAACCTCACCAAGATCCTGAACACCGATCTCAGGCCGCTGAACCTTTCAGTCCTCCACTGCGTTGGCTACCTAGACAAGAATTCGAACGTGACTGGATACGCCTTTCGCTTACCACCAGGTGCTGACCCAAGCCAAGACCCTGTCACTCTCCATCACTTACTGTGCCACGTACGGAAGGCGGACGATATTCCCGACTTGGGTGAGAGATTCCGCCTCGCCAAGGCTCTGGTCTCAACGGTATTTGAGATCCATAACCTGGGCTGGTTGCATAAGAATATACAACCAAAGAATATACTATTCTGGCCTAAACCGAATACAATGGGTGGAATTGATATAAGCAAGCCTTACTTGATGGGTTTCGACATCTCAAGGCCGAACCAACCAGGAGAATTCTCGGAGAAACCTCCATCGCGTCCAGAAGACGACCTGTATCGACATCCAGCCTACAAGGGTGCCAAACCGCATTCATTCCAACCATCGTTCGACATGTACAGTCTCGGTGTTGTCCTCTACGAGATCGGCTTCTGGCGCCGAATCACCGTCGCTTCCCAGGCAGCGCCTCGCACTTCTGAAAGACCACCCATCCCGACCTACAACTCGGATCCGCAGTACATAGATACCCTGGTAAAGAATGGCTCAGTCAGCGAGATGAGGAGGTTCATGGGCACCAAGTATCGGGACGCTGTGATCGCTTGCTTGAAAAAGGAGTTCGACGAAGTTTGGGAAAAGCAACAAGGGAATAGACAACAACAGCTACAGACTTATCTGGAACAGGTGCAGAGTAAGATCGTTGATGCGATTGCTGTTTGCAGTGCATGATCGAATCTCGCTCCTCGGTTGACTTCGCCGGACAATTCAGCATCCAGATGGAGTATTTCGGACTTTTCTACTTGGCAAGCAAAGCGGAGGCGTTGGAGGCATAGGACGGGGTGACGAGAAGGACCTATAACGATGTACGACACACGACCTTGATAAAGTAGAAGCTCGAGGTGACGCTAATGGAACAGGTCTGTTGGCTAGCTAGGTTAGCAGTCTACCCACGATATTGTGGGGGCGGGGACACAATAGTTCCGGACTTGTGTCATCGAAACAAGTCATTCCGAATCAAGACCGCGGGAGCTCCAGTCTATATGCCATCTTCTGGCCTTCCATGGAGACACGTCTTCAAAAATAATTGGAGATCCCACCGCCCGCCCACGTCATCGCCAATAACGAAGTGCACAGTCCCCCAAAGGGTCCCAAAACTTGGGAGCCTCGAGCCGCCTGGCAAGCCCCTCATTGAGTGCTTATCACGCTCCAGGGTCTAGCTCAAGGTATTCGCTTAGTGGGCTCCTCACCCAGGAAAGCGTAAACTTTTCATTGGAGATGACGTGCTTGGTATCCTGTTGAAACCATGAAACTCGGCCCTTATATATTCAAAGGGCATCGAAATCTATAGTCTACATCCACAACCTATATTCACATGTCCCGCCACTCTAGCTCCCCTTCATCTCTCCCTCTCCGTATACATATCTATCCAAGGTGCACAAACCCTCATCCCATCATCAACCCCCACCCCGTCATGCCACTCAACACCAACAACCCCAGCTCAAAAAGACTTCCCACACGCCCAACCCTCCTCCCACTCCCATCCGTCTTATCAGCCCGACAATACCCCCACGTATACAGCACCCTACTCACACACCACGCGACCCCCAAGGCAGCACTGATGACCGGATATCTAACACCCCCAACCAACAACCCAACCAAAAACTGCGGCTGGTGTTCCAAGAAGTTCCCATGCGCGCGTTGTGCGCAGTTGAAGAGGTATTTGTCTTTGGAATCTTTGGCTTCGGCCGCGCTGGCGTAGGCGTTTGGGTAGGGGACTTTGGCGGCGCGGCGGTGGGAGCCGACGTTCATGGATTGGTAGGTGCCGACTAGGGTGGAGAGGGTGGCGGTTAGGAGGACGTAGCTGTGGTGGGTGTTAGCCAATTGCTGGTAGAGGAAGGAGGGAGTCGAAAGGGGCAGAGCTTACCTATATTCCCTCGGAATCGTAACCGTAAGAGAAGACATCTTATCTCAACCCTACTATACCAACTTGATATACATACAATTCCCAAAATCCAACAGCTCTTAACACACAAAATTTCTCACGCTGTAACGAGTGAACACCTACCTATATATACCCACCTCACCTCTCCCCAAAACTCTAAAGAAATGACACTCTAGCCTCTATTCTAGCCTCCCGTCTAACGGCGCCGGCAGCCGGATAGCCATCCTGCCGAGGTCCGAGCAGGCAGCGAGATTCGTGCACCAACATCACCATCAACATTCGCATATACGTAGAAGATGGAAGCCTGGTCTTCTGAGTCGGTTACGAGCTCTCGGGGACCTCGGGGAATGGGAGTGGTAGGTGTTCTGTCAAGCATGCAGGGCAACAGGGGGTGACATAAGTCATTAAACCTCCGAAGCCCCCCCGGAACCCCCGGAGCTTCCCCCGGGGAAACCTCGGAGGTTGATTGACTTATGTCACCCCCTGTTGGGGGGCGGCTCGGGTGGATTGGGCGGTGCAAGGGGATTGGGCGAGATTGGCGGGGGTTGGCTAGGTACCAAGCGGGCCTTTCCGCGGTGGGTAGAGAGGCGGGTGAGGTGGGAGGTTCGTGATTCGTGCTTTGGGATGTGCGACAATGGTACTTTTGGAAGTACGTAGATGTTATTCTGTGGCGCGTTAGGGTCGTTGTGTACACTTGAATAATTTACCGCCCTGTTGGCTACGTATAGTGCTGAAGGCTCGGGGGCCTTGGAGAGAGTCCTGTTGAATGGATGAGATATAGATTCATCTACCTAGGTGTGGGAACACTACTATATAGGTGTACGTACATTCCTACGTACAAAGAGATAATACTAACGGTATTAACTCCTGAATCCGGTTATCTATACCGGATGCGGTGAGGTGTGAAGAGTCCTTTATCCAACACTCCCCCTAGCTCAAAACACCTTACTAACTCCCCCTCAAGCAGTATCCTCACCAGAGATTTTGCTTGCTTGAGAGGTAGAAGAGACTGGTATACCTCCTCCTAGCCTCTAAATATTCTCTAAGAATACCGTTCTTAGTAACGCCTTAGTGAAGAGGTCAGCTGGGTTTGCTTTACCTGAAATCTATTCTAGGATAACCTCTCCTCGCTCTATACATTCTCTGATAAAGTAATGCCTAATATTAATGTGTTTCGTACGTCTATAGAATTCGGGATTCTTTGTTAGTTTTAGGGCAGACGTATTATTAATAGCAAGTGGTATAGTTTCCTGTTATCGAATATTTATAATCGGTACCATCTCATTATGGAATCCTTTTAGCTAAATTGCTTTTTTGCAAGCATCCGATGCGGCAATATACTCTGCCTCTGTTGAGGAGCTGGATACCGTTTTCTGCCTTTGTGAAGACCACGAGGAGCTCGCCCTTCAAGCGAGAGGACGGCAGGTGCTGGGGACTGATCTTGTCGCCTAAGAAATCAGCTCCAGACCGCTTTTTAGGGACCAACGGGTTTCAACCCTGTATGCGTGGCCGGCTGGCAGGGCGGCGAACCATTCCATCTGAGATCAGATCAAGACATCAGCTTACGTGGGCTTTATTCGGATCCACAAACCGCAAGACAGGACGAAGAATCTAATGTCCGGATAGAATGTGCTCTCGCTTTATTAGTTCTACATGTCGACCAACAACCAGTCATCTCTACAGCATTAAACATCACGTCGATCACGCCTCTTCTTCTCACACCATCAATCCCCTCCAAATTCCCTCATCTTACCCTGCAAGCTCGGCCCCGTCTTGGTATTGTTGGTCTTATCATAAGTATGCTTCTCTTTGAAATCCTTGCCGAAATGATCCTTGAAGTTATCTTTCGTAATAACACCATTCAGGGTCCCATAATTCTCTCCCTTCGTAATGGACCACTAATGAAATCACGAACCAATTAGTATCTCATTCAACAACATGACACTAGATATACTCTTGGAGTGAAGATGATAGGCATGGTAAAATGAACTCTCTCTTAAAAGAAAAAGAAGAGAGAAGAAAGAGGAATAGGTTCCTAGAGCATCAATCACTCACGCGCGCTCTATTCTCGAAATGTTTACACCCTTTCCGCGCATCGGGCACGAGCTTATCGGCAAAGATTGGTGAGCCTATCTTATCGAGAATCGTGGCCGCAAGGTTCTTGAATGGGTTGTTGCTCGACATCGCTACCTATCTGATGGTGGAAGTTTCAGAATCCACTCAAAGCAGCGCGTGTGTTCTATACAAGTCGATACTCACAGACAGAGGAAGCGAAACAACAAATCTGGAATTATTCGGTCTGACACCCCGCTGCTTAGGCTGGGAAAAGAGTGAGAAGGTATTTGAAAACAAGAAAACACGACGGGAAATCGAACGTGCAGCATAGCCCTCTTTATCTCCTTCCCCTCCCTCCCCTACTCCCGCAAAGATCTCTAGAACCCTGCGATCCATCGAATAACGAGGCAACCGGTCAAAGAGATAGTGCCGCACGGCCAAGTCCATACCTACCTACCTCTAGCTAGAGGGAAAAACTTAGTCTCGGTATCAACAGACTAGTTCAGGCTGCGCCAAGCGAGCTGAGAATCTTCCAAGCAACACAACTCCACCGTCCACACAAACTTTGGAAACCAAACTTTTACTGTATGAATTACTCGTCTTAGTTATGACTGGAGTTATATATCAGAACCCAAAGCTTCATCTCCGCTTCTTATGAGTACTAAGGTTTATCGCTGTCAAACCTGGCCCCAGCCTGATTATTCTGTTGATTCCAAGCTACCTTAGTCTATCTAAAGCGCAAAGCCTAATCGCGACCGGTTTGCTGACTCCCACGAAAAGATCACGAGGCTACAGCGCGGCGCAGTCGAACGCTTATCTTATACGTAACCTAACGCACTGATTCTAAGCAGCAAGCTTGGCGAATGCGTGATAAGAAAGGTTGAGGTTGAGGTTGAGGACAAGTATCTGGATCAACTATAACCGGCTTCGGCTACGAGGCTGCCGCTAAGACCCTCTTACTAATGGACACGACGACGTGATAATAACGTTGCAATAATTGTAGGCAGTAAGCGGATAATAGGTCCCTCCGCTCCGCTCACGATACCACCTACCTGCCCGCCTACCTACCCACCTACCTTATCTTGCTGCGCTCGGAACACGGAGAGTCGAGTTCCGAGATCCTAACCGCTTCATACACGCACCGTGATAATAACTAACCTAATATATTAATCTTAGATATCAGGCTTAGCTTCCCTATTATATAATATAATAAGAAGACTCGAGGCTGACGCTAACGTATAGTGTCTTTAGCCGGCTATGAGGCTGCCGCTGAGACCCTTCCATTCTCGCTGACAAACACGAAGACACGAAGACATTGCAATGAATATAGTAAGCGGATAATATGTCCCTCCGCTCCGCTTACGATACCACCCACCCTCACCACCTACCTTATCTTGCTGCGCTCGGAAAGCGGAAAAGTCGAGTCCCGAGATCTCGAATTGCTTCGTGCACCCTGATAACAACTGACCTAATCTGACATACTAATACCCGGCAGCAAGCCTGGCCTGGCCCATGCATGCTTGCAAAAGTTAAGACTGTGACTGAGGCTGCGGTACAGTATCTGTAGCAACTATAAGAGGATGCGGCTACGAGGCTGCCGCTAAAACCCTTCCATCTCACTACCTAACAAACACAAAGACACGAAGACATGAAGGAATTGCAATGAACACAGTAAGTGATCATCCGCTCACCTACCACCCACCTAAACCCCCCCCCCCCCCCCCCCCCCCCCCCCCCCCCCCCCCCCCCCCCCCCCCCCCCCCCCCCCCCCCCCCCCCCCCCCCCCCCCCCCCCCCCCCCCCCCCCCCCCCCCCCCCCCTCATCTGCTTCCCTCCACCCACTAACACCACCCACCTACCCACCCATCACCCCCACCTCCCAACGCACGCATCCCAAGATCTCGCACCACTTCCTCCCTTCCTTCCCTCCTTCCCTCACGCACACCTCCCCAACCTTCCCACCTACCCACCACACTCATAAACCAGCTCCCAAGCGCACAAACACCCTTATAATTACTTAAGCGAACCGTGAATAAGTACGAAACAGTACCCATTTCCGGTACGTTGTTGAGTATCTCTGTTTGAAAGCTAGTGATGATGGGTGTTGTTTGAGGGTCTAAGGTAAGGACTTGGCATAGAGATAGAGTGCTGATAACGGCTAGGGCTATGCCTGGTGACGCTAAGGTACCTTACTGTTACCCGATTATTTGAGGGGGAGGGGGGTTCAGTGATGCAGGTGCGGAGGACTGGGGGGGTTGTAGGCGAGGTGGAGATGGGTACGTCTATGGAGTTTTGGGGATGAATATGGCAGGTTGTGAAATTTGTTGTTGAATATGGATTAGTGTGTTTGGCTTGGCTTAACTTTGTGCAGAGATTGAATATAGCTTGGGTATTAGATATATAATTATCAGCCAATAAGCTGTGCTATGAATATATGAGTGTCGACACTGAGACATCAATGTCCAAGGTCGACTGTGTATGTACATGTCAAGTTCGAAACGCTGCTGCAAAATTGGGAATATCTTGGTATCATTTTAGAGGGCGAAGAAAGTCCGTGCGTTGTTGGTCGTAACCGTCAGAATGAGCTTTGACAGATAGCACTGTCATTTATCTGGTATACAATTTCGATTCCGGATTCGAATGCACGAAGCCTCCATGATGGACTTCGGCGTATGGTTCTGGGTCGTGCTGGATATAGGGGCGATTAGCTGTTCCCTCCATCTCGGGCATATTCGAAGCGACGCCGGTGCTTTGAGGCTCGTAGTTCGTAGTCGAAGTGTAACCGCTAGGTTGCTGGGTATATCTGTTGTCTGACTGGGCATATCCAGTGTTGTGGGACGGTTGGGTCGGTTCGGCAGCAGTGGCGTACTTGGTGTTGGGTCCACCATATCCGTCTCCTACGGCTGTGTCGCCTGTAATGTTGCTGTTGCGGTTGTTGTGATGGTTGTTGTGGTGGTGATCCTCTGCCGCTAGGGCTCCGGCACCAAAGGCTCCGAGCTCAGCTTCTTCCATGCCCTTGTTGTGCTTGTTCTTGTTGCTCTTTCGCTGCCAGAAACGTTTCTTGCCGGAACCGGAGGTGTAGTTGTTTGAGGGGCTGGGGCCGTAGCGTTTCTCGCGCTTGTGAGTTCGCATGAGCAAGAATTCGAGGATGGCGCTGATAAGGAAGAGGAACCTGGGTGAAGATTAATTGGTGTAGAATTTTAAGCAAGTGGACAATGACTCACGCAGCGATAATGGCAACAATAAAGGTTACCCTTAGCAGCTGGCAAGAAGTATGGTTTCCGGGGCCAATGGGGGAGTTGTTCACCCCACCGCAAGCATTCTTTCCACCCCTTGCGAGGATAGCAATGGCAACGAAGGCACCGCAGAAGAGAATGTCAAGGACAATGCCGAGTAAGGAGAAGCCTGCGATGCCGCCGAGGAAGCAGGTCAAGATGACAGCGAAGGCGGTATAGATCACGGCAGCTCCGGACATGCCCTCAACTGCCTTCTCCCATCTTGGAATCACAGTGTTGCCGCCGCGTCGTGAGAGAACTGCAGACTGGTCAGCGGATGGAACGATGGAGTCTACACGTCATACTGACCAGCCAAGTAATATGAGAAGATGCCCAGGATGAGAGCAGCAATACAAAATTCAAGGGCACGGAGAAAGGAAGCAAAGGCCCTGGTTCCCAGCATAAGCTTGGACATCTTGAACGGAAGTTGTTCGTCAAGAGGTGCAGCTGTCGGTATGCTATTCGTTTGACTGGTTGGGATGAGAAGAGAAGACCATGAGCGAACATGGAGAAGATCAAGTATGAAGTATTCGTTATTGTGTCTTGACCTACGTAATTGAAAAAGTTTCCTACGATGCCTTGATTTCACGCCAACAAGGGGTGACATAAGTCATTAAACCTCCGAGGTTTCCCCGGGGGACGCTCCGGGGGTTCCTTGGGGGCTTCGGAGGTTTAATGACTTATGTCACCTCCTGTTGCGCCGTCGACTTGGGTAGGGTGGCCTACTAAGATACCTACCCACTCAGGTTAGTCAGCTCCCGCCGCTCTACTCACCTACTACGCACCTTTACATTACGACTTCGACTATATGACGTTGTTTATCGGTACTCCGCCACTACGGAGGTTGAAATGTGAACGCTTGTATAATTTTGACTAGAGTGGCAAGATTTTCAAATGGTCTTAATCTTTACGTTGCCGATTCATCTGTCCTAATACCTCCACCAGATCGTCCGCGACTTCTCCAATCGCTCGCGCGGCTTTGTGGAGAGCTTAGGCGAGTTGCGGAACCTGTGAATATGATTTGGCTGCTTCGATGAGGACTAACTGTCCTGCCTCCTTGTCTGGTACGGCACACACCTCTTGGATGCCATCGAAAAGATCACTCATTGACCAGGAATGCAGCTGAGACCTGAGCCGTTCAAGAGCATACGCTACTAACTCCGGCATGCGAAGAGTTCGTGTTATGAGAACTACGCTCGAGTGTTTCAGTAAATCTGGCTCATCTTCTAGGAAATCCTGTCAATATCCTGCGAAACTTTGGGAATTCACGACCTACCTATACTACCCAGAACTTCCGTGGGTGATTCAGAATAGGTTTCCTTGTAAATGTATTGGAGGACCCTCCACCACGAATGTGCGCTCCAATCCTGTATCAAGAATTCGAGTACTTGGGATTCTGGTCTCCGCAACAGAGCTTCATTTATAATCGGACTTTGATGTGGGAGGATTATTCGATGAGTAGGAAGTTCGATTCCGGTCGTCCTAAGGCGAATCGAGACATCGGAGTAGCTGGAATTATCAAAAAAGCTTTAAAGCAGTCAGCCAGCATTTGGTGAAAATATTAGGATAGAACGGTATACTCCGAGAGACAGATCCTGTCCGGAGTTCTCGCTCCGATGTGTGAATTCAGAGATTTCGAATCTCGTGATCGAAATCGCCATGAGCTGTGTGTTGTGATTCTGTTCTACCGCTGCCATTTTCTAGGGAGCTAGAAGAACTTAGAACACCAACGTATCTTTATGCCTCGCACTATTCTCTAGACACTCTTTAAGTGAAGCTTTGTTAGATACCCTGGCCTCTAATTCTGGCACCCTGGTCTCCAATTCTGGCTCACCAGAGCACCATTTCTGGTCCTTTCCCCCTTAAGGCCATAGTTCGTCGATTCCAAAAATAGAATAGTGGTCACTCACCATTTCTGGTCCCTCATCGTTTTGGTCCCGAAATCCAAGCCACATATGGGTAACAGGATGGGGGTGCCAAAATTGGTAGAGGGTGCCAGTTCTGGAGCAGGTGAGAGTCCGGGATTTAGTTTCCCTGAGACAAATGCTGCGATTGAGAACTCGGATTGAATATCCCACTTACTCCCCCGATTTGCCTGTATAAGTTAAGACTTATGCTCGCATGTTTCTTCTGCGTACATGAAGCGCTAGTCAAATGACGACTCTTCGACCAACTAACGTAAACCGTGTGACTTCGAGGGAAAAGTGGCGCCAGAAATTATCCGAGCACATCTGTATAATCCAACTATTCGGTGGCGAATAACTAAGTGCTAATAAAGTCTCGAAGTGACCAAGCTTGGAATCTCAATTGAGCCCGCAGAAGTACGCCTGATTATAAGTGCCGATGATCCGTATACCTGACGAATATTACCAGGAAATCAGTATTTCTTCGAGAAACATTTAAGCAAGCATTCTATCGGGGCTTATAGAGAATCATATCGAGGAGTTGGTATATTATCTAAAGCTTTCCTGGCACTTGAATCAAGCAACGCTGCCGAGGGTAAACTGCTCGAGTAAAGACGAGGAGTTATAGTAGGTGCAGTGTCCTGTGTGCAGCCATGACTGATGGAATGAGCAGAACTTTTCCAGTCCCGAAATCAGCTTCTCCACCGTGATTCAACAGTTGAAGACAGATAAGCTCAAATTGACCGCTGAGCTGAACGAGTCAAAGGATCAGGCAACAAAAGCGACAGAACTAAAGAGACTGGCCGAAGAAGAAGTGAATCGATTGAAATGGGAAATGCAAACAGCCGAAATGGACATGCAGATGTTACAGCACAAGGTACATAACCTGACACGTGTGATGGGATTCTTGAGGAGTGCGACGGTGAAGTCTATAGATGAGCTCCTGAACAGGCTCAAGCTTGACCTGAGTTATGAACAGATCGGTTGGAAGGGCCAATCCAAACCAGCTATACTCATCTGGTGTCCTTACTATTCGCTCTCCCAGTAGCGCTTGTTCTCCTCTACAAGCTAGAGATTTTAGATTGGGTTGCATACACTTTGAAAAGAAAAAGGTCATTGGACGCTGAAATAACAGTCTCAAGACGTATGAAATCTTGAGACGAGTGTTTCTAGACGAGAGTGTCTCCGGACAACAATTGTCTCAAGACAGCGGTCTCAAGACTAAGAACGTCTTCAGACGCGTCTCTTAAGATATACCAAGTCTAAAGACCGCCGTCTCAAGGCACTCCTGGTCCTAAGACATTAACCTCCAGACTCTATACGACGATGCGCGTCTATTGAGAAATCTAAAGACCAAGGGACTTCAGTTGTTCTCTACTGGATAATTAAATTGTATAGATATACTCAGACAATTTCTAGCAGCACTTTTTTCTATAAAGCGCACGGTCTACGTTAGGTGACCGGAGCGTGGCTATTAGGTCAACGCTCTACATACGCAAAAGAGGTATGCAGATTATGGCGCATATATATCGAGATGGCAGATTGGCCTTTGAAGCCCATTTATATTGGAAAATTTATTTGGCTCCCTCTACGCGTCCACTTCCAGTCCTAGCCCAACATCTATATTTTGGCTATATACATCCACCATGTTGCGGGTGACCGATTTAAGGTTAAGCAGCGTATGATAGAGAAAACGTTAATAATCAATATACAATTAGCTATTACGGTAGTCCTTCAGGATGAAGGAAGATACTGATGATTGAATGGCTAAAATTTTGAGCATGCTTTTTTGGCTGCAATTTTATCTTTATAGGATTGGGTATATTCTTTGATTCCTTGTACATACTCTATAAAGTGTATGTATTGTAAATAGGTGGGCAACTGCGTCCTAAAAAAAAAGGGAACCTGAGATAGAACAATACGAGATACTAGTCCACCACGCCCGAAAGCCATTGGTCCTGCAGAAGCTCTTGGGGTGATGGTCGATCTCTCGGGTCAAGCTTCATGAGTTTATCGAGGAAATCCACGGTCTCCTTACTGACATTAACAGCAAGTGTATGTCTGTGTCTCGTTCTACCTCCCCTTTGAGTAACAAGCCCCTCGAAACCATCAAGGTGTGCGGTTGTAATGGCGTCCGAAAGTTCCACGTATTTGTGAGGAAAGGGTCCAAAATAAGCGCACTGAAGCGCAAGGATCGTAATGAGATATGTCTCGTCCTTCTCATCCATCTCAGGCGGACTAAAAAATCTTGCTCCGGTAAGTCCCCACATTATCTACGCACAAAGATTAGGAGACTTGTTTCATACGTTCACAAATGGTCGTGGTTGCCACTAACCAGCGTACCAAGAGCCCATAGATCCACCTTTGTTGTCCAGGGCAGTTCGAGCAACCCTTCTGGTGCGCGATAGGTAGGATGAGTAAAGCGATGGTCCGTAGTCGGCCCTATTCTGACAGAATCACCTATGTCGATCAGTTTGATCCTGCTAAATGTACCATGCTGGTCAAAATCGACGACAATATTGTCGGATTTGATGTCTGTAGTCCGGCTTTAGTAAAATCATGGTAGGCTGAGAGCTCATAGAGAAGTTCGGTTTCATAACATACCTGTATGGGCCATGTTCTTCTCATGCATTGTCGCCAGTCCCTTAAGCACGACCTTGGTTACCCTTTTGACCTCCTCTTCCTTGAGTTTCCGCTGGGGCCGCGAATACAACACGTGGTGGAGATTTTCGGCAAGGTATTCATATACCGCGACCTTCTGATCCGGGATCACATTAACTAATTGTCGAAAGGAGCCGTGGCCACGAAGGTATCCGTCAAGGGCGTCGACTTCGGCATTGAATGACTGGCTACTATAGGCTTCTTTGAGAATTACACGCCGTTGATCATTACTATCGCACATTAGCAAGGAAATCGAGACATTTAGATTGCCCTAGCCGAGCTTCATACCATTGTCCAAGCCAGACGTTTGGACAGTCATTTCTTATCGGCCGGAGGACAGTGTACGTAGCTTTTCGCCAAATACCACGAAGGACGAGGTTAGGCTGTGGAAAAGACATGGCAGCTACGCTTCAGAAGAGTGAAGAAACTGGGGCGGGGTTCCTAGCTCAGGGACGGTTGAGTGAACTCCGGATAGGCACCGTGATGAGTCAATCTGTTGTGGCTGAATTTATAGTCTTTATATATAGATTCTTAAATAAGCGGCCCTGCTGAAGACCTGTGAACAGCGCCGACAGCTGTGTCTCTCTATTTGAAGTTGGGACCAGGACGAAGAACGAGCTGCAAAAAGGGGCGGAGAGAACAAAGAGGTGAACAGGCTAGAATATAAGAGGCTGCTAAGAGAGTCTAAGACGTTAGCGTAGAGATAATTAGCTATCCTTAAAAACCTGCCATTAGTTATCCTAAAGATCGACGTGTTTCACTAACTCTACCTTCAACTTTTCTAGTATAATAATTCTCGCAGCAGCTTCTAGAGCGCGTCGCTCACATTTACCGGCACGACCTTGAGTCTACATATTTTTGTGGATCTGCGCTCGCCGCACATAGGAAAGGGGATTTTTGTGCTTCGCTGTTAACCGGCCCAGGGAAAGCAGAATGAAGAAGTGGTATACAGGCACTATCGATGAAATTGCGGACGCGAAAGAATATCATGGGGTGTTGGTGGATTTGAGGATATTTTGAAGGAACTTCCATAGGCCTTCGACTATGTCAAGCCTCTGTATAAAGACTTACAGGGTATCCTTTTCCCCTACACGAACGGTTTGCTCGTTGGTACTCCGCCAGATCCACCAGAAAAGTTGTACGACCCCGTCGTTAAAGCTTTTGAGAATGCTATAGTCAATACGGCTTAAAAAGGACTCAGATTATACAGGGTTTGGTTCTGGGCGTAGGCGATATAAACAACCTCATGTTGCGTTCGAAAAGATCCGACATTGGGCATTTTCGCGCCATAGGTTGGCAAACGGATTTCTACGACAGGTAGCAAACGTAGGCGCCCGAGGAAGGAAGTTACGAGGATCAATTCAGTTGCCATTGCCTTTTCGTGTGGATTAATTTTATACATTAGTTCTGCAAGTAACGCAAAACAATTCATACTTTTACGCTTACTTGCTGCTCCACACTCCCCTGAACCCCCTGCTCGGTCGTCAGTGCTATACTCCTCCGCCGACGCTGATTCCCCACACTCGTTCCACTACATCTTCCCGAGGCATCTCAAGATGCCTCCCCATTCCGCCTTATTCGAGCT
This sequence comes from Stereocaulon alpinum, assembly GCA_018257865.1. Lineage (NCBI taxonomy): Eukaryota > Fungi > Ascomycota > Lecanoromycetes > Lecanorales > Stereocaulaceae > Stereocaulon > Stereocaulon alpinum. The sequence continues at coordinate 627,966 of JAEUBA010000002.1, read as the reverse complement.
GAGAGATATGCTCTCAATAGTACCCCAGACGTAAGACCAAAAAGAATTAATGTAGTCTCAACATCTCCATTGCTCATGCCCGCCTGCAAAAGTATCCTATTGGCCCGCAATTCTTTGGTACGATATGCTCGGTCCCGATGTATCTGCCATACTCGTCAAGGCAGACCACGTCGATATGATTGTCGGCCCCATGTTCAAACTCGCTTCATCTAAAATCAGTACTGTGACTATGTCTAGCACCCTGGTTAGACACTGACCGCACAACGGCTTTCGCCGTATTCATGGGCAACAGCTTGTCGCTATTCTGGACAATAGCGATGAGCCTGGGTTTGGCTGCGTTGACTAGTGCCTTAGATCGTCGAAAAGTCTGGGTCTCGATGGCCACCTCGAGTACAAAGCTCTGGAAGGCCTTATGCCCTGAAGCTAGAGCCATTTTCTAGACGATTCGGTTAAAAGCCATGTTTCGTCAAGGAACGATTGCACAGGTGGATGTGGAAAATCGGATTATGGAAAGTGGCTCAAGAAGATTGTGGAAGGATGTTTGTAAGAGCAGAATGCGTTGGTTAGAGCAATGAAGATATGAGGATAAAGCAGGTATCAAAAAGGAAACCACAGCACGCAAAAATGAAGAAGACTAAGACATTTCTGAGGAAGGTAACGACTCATTTCGAGGTTGAACATGCCACCTGCCCATAACAAAACGCTAATCATTTGGGTAAGGTAAAGCTGACGCTAACACCCGCACGTTCGGAAGGTGCATTCGAATCATGAATCTTTGACCGGCAGAAAGTCGCACCCTCCGGGAACTAAGCCCTATAGGGCTGTGTATATTGCTGAAGCCCTGAGGAGTCTCGTCATAGATTCCCCATCATTTCCCGGCTGGGTGCTCCCTAAATAAGGCCCCTAAGCTAGCTATTACAGCAGGTTAGTACCGTATAAGGCGGATTTCTAGGGTAACATTAGGGCCTAGGTCCTAGGACCGTTCCAGGGTACTTAGATATCGACTTTTAGTATAAAAGTATAAGATAGCAAGTCCTCTTTTTATATAGAGCTACGTAGCGGCTAGGTACGTAATTACTATCATAGGGTTAATAGATAGTGTTATAGGCTAGCCTTTCGTTGCCTATTAGTTTATACGTTTAGGCGTGGATCTCGCGCTAGTCCTCTTCGGCCTTAGCGCCCACCGAGCTGCGTCCCTAATATATTATACACGCGCTCCCTGTATCTAGCTTTCCTTCCTTAGATATATTCTCCTAGTCTAATAACACCCCTATAACTCGCTCTAGGCCGGCCCCTGACATTAGAATAAATCTTACAACTTACCCCTACCCTCGTAAGTGTATCAGCGAGGTTAAATAAACGATATAAACCTACTTAGTATTCGACCCTACTAAGGCAGTAGAAGAAACTAAATAACCCGCTAGAGGCGAAGACTATAAGGAGTAGTTACTAGCAGACGAATCTATAGGACGGCACTTTAAAGCTAAAGAGGTACTAGCCTATAAACTATTAATAATTAGAAGAGGCTACGGCCTACTACTATAACATTACTAGTACCAGCGGGTATTAAAGAAAATTTCTACTTACCTAATAATACGATTCCAACCCTACTTACCTAAATACTAGGTACCTTAGTCTTCGTCCCTCTACCTACTTATCCACCCTAACCCCTCCTACTACTCGCATACCACCTCGCAAGAGTACACGCCAAAGCGTACCTCCTAACCGTCTAGGATTTTCATCTAGGAGCCAATCTCCAGCACCTATACCCTCTCCTTCAGATCCTGACATTAGAATATATCTCTATCGTAACGGGCGATGTAAAACCTCCTAGCGACGCACCTTCACCTCCCTATAATCAGCTCTAGGTGATACTGATAGTATTAGTAACACCGCAAACCCCCGCCCTCGTAAGTCTACCAGCGAGGTGAAATAAACGGCAGAGCTTATAGGCTTAGCAGCGAGTTAAAATAAAGGCTAGGAGCTCGTAAGTCTACCAGCGAGTCTAAATAAACGGTAGAGATCAGGGCCGCTCGATTAATAAAAGATAAAGAAGTGAGCCTGCTTAGAAGGTACTCTAATAACTGTACCTACACTGCTGCGGGTAGGGGCAAGGGCAGACCAATACGAATACTAGGACGCGTCCTAAAGAGGCTATAGCCTAATCCCAAGTTCCTAATACTAAGCTGGTGTTGAAAAAACCCTTATTAGCGCCCACCGAATTCGGACGTCCCACCGAGTTCAGACCCTCCAACTATCGCCCTTACCTCACCACCTAATTCGACCGTCCTACTGAATCACCACCGTAATAGACGATCCTACTAGTAGGCAGTTCGTCTTACCTTACTAAATCCTTACGAAGCTACCGCCGAATCCTCACCGATAGTTTTGAAAGCTAAGAAAGAGTATAGGTCTATATCTATATAGGAACGAGAATTAGGAATAGTAACAAGTAAAGCTAAAGCTTCTAGTAGCTTAGTAGCTCAGCAGCTTAGTAAGCTCTAAGTAACGCTATAGTCCTAGTAAAGCTATAGCTCTCAGTAAGACTGCAGCTCTTAGTAAGACTATAACTCCTAGTAGTACTGCAGCTTAGCAGCTTAGTAGCTTAGCAGCTCAGCAGCTTAGTAGCTTAGTAGCTTAGTAACTTTCTAGTAACGCTATAGACCTATACTAATACTTAATACCGACTAGGGGTAAGCTATACCTGATTTAGTATAGTCTAGCTGCTAAGCTAGGTGGGACGCTACTATTTTTATACTTACTTTTCGCCGCGCGTTTCGCTGCGCGAAAATCACACTTATTTAAATATTTCCTACTTTATCGACTTTTCGATTCTAGCTATAATAGTAGGCTATCTATTAATATCCTAGTACCTACCGCCGCTTAGTATAGACTACCTAATACGCCGGAGGTATAATTTATAATAGTTTATATAGTTACTATTCCCTATATTACTATCGCTAAATTCCGACTTTTAGAGGATAAATCTTAGCGCTCTATAACTTTATACTATAACTACTACTAACGCCGCCGACGTTATATAGCCTGCGGGATAGATCGATAGATAGATAGATTAATTAATAGATAGATTAATAGATAGATTAATTAGATCGCCCCTCTTAAAGCCCCGATACCGGTGCGGATATAATAGTAGGATAAGGGAGGAACCTATAACTTACGCCCTCTATCCTTCGATATATATTAGCGACTACTAGGAATCCACCGTACCTATACTTATTACTAACTTAGGTAATTAATATATTATCCTTAGTAAGCCGTAGATAAATAAGTATAAGGTCCTACTAAATATAGTAGATAATCGTATTATCTTTATACTAGGGCGTTACGACTATATTAGTATACCTACGCCTAAGCCGCCTATATCTAGTCTTAGAGTTAAAGCGAAGTTAACTACCTCTAAGTCGGTAAAGCTAACTAAGATCGCTGTAGTAAAACCCCGACCGAAGAAGGTTAGTACCCCTTAGCCTACTCCTCCCCCACCTGAAGAAAATAAGGTATTAGATATTAGTTAAATTAGTATAGCAGCCTTCCACCTACTAGCCTAGAATCTAAAGAAGTAATAAGTTCAGTACTTCTCTATAACCCTTACCGGAATAGAATATAAACTGAGAAAAGACGTCCCTACGGAAGTAATACGCGAGACTACCGTCTATACTAGGGAGGATATTAAGAAGAAGCTTCTAAAGGAATACTATAACTTAATCGACGTCTTTAATAAAGATAAGGTAAAGGAGCTCCCTCTATATAGACTGTACGACTATAAGATTAAACTAGAGCTAGGGAAGAAGTCGCTATAGAGTCGACTATACCTAATATCTGGTTTTAAGTTATAAAAGGTGAAAGAATACCTTAAAGAGAACTTAAAGAAGGGCTTTATCTTACTAAGTACTACTCCGTACGCGTCCCCTATACTATTCGTATAAAAGAAGGATAGTAGCTTAAGATTCTACGTAGACTACCGTAGACTTAATATAATTATAATTCGGAACTACTATCCGATTCCCTTAATTAAAGAAGCCTTAGCTTATATAGTAGGTTATAAGTACCTTACTAAGCTCGATATTATTACTATATTTAATAAGCTTAGAATATACTTAGATAGTAAGGACTATACTACCTTTACTACTTCCTTCGGAGCTTTTAAATACTATATATTACCTTTCGGACTAATAGGAGGTCCTACCTCCTACTAGTAATATATAAACGATACCTTATTCGAGTATCTTAACGACTTTTACTAAGTATACTTAGATAATATCCTAATTTATAGTAAGACTAAGAAGGAGTATTAAGAATATATTAGGAAGGTCCTCCTACGGCTTCGCGAAGTAGGCCTTTAGGTAGATATTAATAAATACGAATTTTATATATAAGAAACGAAGTTTTTGGGATAAATAGTATCTACTAGTAGACTAAGAATAGATCCTAATAAAGTTAAAGTAGTCGCTAACTAGGAAGTCCCTACCTGCCTAAAGGAGGTATAAGTATTCGCTAGCTTCTATAACTTCTACCGTCGATTTATTAAGGACTTCTTAAAAACGGTAAAACTACTAGTAGCGCTTACTAAAAAGGATTACCCGTTCTATTAGTCTAAAGTATATTAATTAGCCTTTAAAGAGATAAAGGATCTAGTAACTAGTACCTTAGTACTAAGGTATTATAAAAGATCTCGACTAGCAGTGCTAGAGATAGACTCCTTAAACTATATTAATAGTAGAGTATTATTATAAGCAGACGACGATAGAGTACTATACCTAGTCGTATTCTATAGTAAGAACTTACTACTAGCAGAATATAACTACGAGATCTATAATAAGGAACTACTAGTAATAGTTCGCTATCTAAAGTACTAGCGCCCTAAACTTAAGTTAACTAATATCCTAATTTAGATCTTTACCGACTATAAAAGCTTAGAGTACTTTATATAGATAAAAGAGCTTACCCGCTATTAAGCTAGATAGGCTGAGAAGTTAGCAGATAACTTTAAGATTATATACCGTACTAGTAAGTTAAATAGGAAAGTAGATACCCTAACTAGGTTACCTAACTTAGTACCTACTAATAAGGACGACTTACGTCTAAAGTACTAGTATTATATACTACTATTACCTAAGTATTTCTAAGGTTATAATCTAACCTTCTTAGCAGACTAAGAAGCTAAGGAGGGGAGTAAGCCTATAGAGGAGTAAATTAACGTACTAATAGACGAGGACTTACCTCTCTACGCTAGGATTACGTTAGCTAATTAGGATAATAAGGACTATACGTAGCTGTAAGAGGCTATCGAGAAGAATCCTACTTAGATCTTTAAGGGTATTAACCTAAGGTACTACTCCTAACGCTATTATACCCTCTTCTATAAAGAACGCCTTTAGGTCCCCGCTTTACTAGAACTCTATATCAAACTTATAAAGGAAAGCTATAATCTCCCCGTAAGCGGTTACCTAAGAAGAGACTAGATACTAGGGATACTAAAACCGTAATTCTATTAGCTAGGTATAAAGGAAGAAGTAGCGCGTTATATTCGCAACTACTATACCTATTAAAGAAGTAAGGCGCTAAGAGATTAGTATAATAGACTATTATAGCTACTACCTACCCCGGAGTAACGCTAGTAGGATATCTTAATAGACTTTATTACGAGTCTCCCTATTTTAGATAACCGCAACGCTATTTATATAATAGTAGATCGCCTTACTAAGGAACGGTACTACGCCCTATATACTACTACTAATAAAGGAACGTCCGTAGAGGCTACGGTAGATATCTTACTAAACTACGTCTTCCGTACCTATAGGTTACCTAACTTAATAGTATTAGATCGAGGTCTATAGTTCGTCTCGTCGGTATAGAAGGTATTATATAAGCGATTACGAATTTAGGTAAAGCTATCTATAGCGTTCTACCTAGAGACTAATAGATAAACCGAAAGGGCTAATTAGGATATCGAGCGATAACTGCGGATATACTACTCCTATATATAGGACGATTAGGTCCGTTGGCTACCTATCGTAGAGTTCGCAGATAATAACGTAGTCGCTAACGTAACTAGTATATCTCCTTTCTTCGCTAATAAAGGCTTCTACCCCCGTATATCTTTCTCGCTGCTAGTAGAGCCTAGCCCTTCCGCTTAAGAAAGGACGTAGGCTGCTAAGGCTAATAATATTACGGGTAAAATAGTAGATATCTTAGAGTTTATAAAGGAATAGTCCGCTTAGAGCCGTAAGCGTATAACTAACTAGGCGAACCGCTACTAATCCGATATTTCCTATAAGGTAGGGGGTTTAGCCTTCCTTTCTAGTAGAAATATTAATACAGTATAGCTGAGTAAAAAGCTAGATAATAAAATACTAGGGCTATTTAAAATTATAGGGAAGGTAGGATATTCCTACCGCCTAAAGCTCCCGCTAAGTATATAGATCTATAATATCTTCTACCTAAGCCTATTATATAAGGCTTTAGACGACTACCTACCTAGGTAACGTACTAAGCCCCTAAGGCCGGTAATCGTCGATAATAAAAAGGAATAGGAACTAGGCGAGGTTTTAGATACCTGCTAAATAGGTAGGAATCGCCGGCTATAGTTCCGCGTCTAATAGAAAGATAAGGAGTAACCTAATCGTTAATAGTATAACGCAGATAGTAATAAATTAGGATATATAGCCGATATTATTACAGACTTCTATTAACGCTACCCTAATAAGCCTAGTAATCCTAGCTAGTAAGAGAACTATTTCGCGTATTAGGGTTAATACTTTCTTAAGGGGGGGGGTAATATTATAGGCTAGCCTTTTATTACCTATTAGTTTATACGTTTAGGCGTGGATCTCGCGCTAGTCCTCTTCGGCCTTAGCGCCTATCGAGCTGCGTTCCTAATATATTATACACGCGCTCCCTGTATCTAGCTTTCCTTCCTTAGATATATTCTCCTAGTCTAATAATACCCCTATAACTCGCTCTAGGCCGGCCCCTAATAGATAGGTAAGTACGAGTATAATTTATAGATTACTAGTAGAGCTAATAACTAAGGAGGTAAGAAGGAATTTAAGGTATATATAATTCTTTAAGTCCCTAGCTAAGCCTGCTACTAAGCGTGCTAGGAACTTCGCCTAATATACTAGAAACCTACTAAGTATACTAGGCCTAGTACTAATATTCGCCTTCCGCTTTATAACTATCCTCCCCCTTAGGAGGTTTAGTCCCTAAGCCTTATTATAGGTTAATCTTAGTAGTAGTAATATTACTACTTATAAGCCTAATACTTATAGAGCTTACGACCCTAGTAACGTAGTTATTATAACTTAGTATAAAGTAGTAGCGAGTTACGGAATAGTAGCGCGTTTCGCGAATTACTTTACTTTTAAGGTAGCGAACGTAGCAGCGCGTTCTATACTTACTAAACCTTATAGTAATTTATCTAGTCTTCTTTCTACTAATAAGTAATATTAAGCTTCTAATAATAGTAAATATTTATCTCCTAATCCTTACGTATTATTAAGTATCGGTATTAGTAGTATTACCGTAGCAGCTTAATATTCTTATAGTAGTAGAATAGCTTACTTACTAAGGTATTTAAATCTAACGTATTAATCTTAATTAGTTAAGTATTATAGCCTAATATAGTAATCTTACGAATCTCCTAATACTACCTTAAACTACTACCTTCTTTTTAACTCTTAAATACTTACGTAGCTGTAGAAGGAATATACTAATAATATTAGTAGTACTATTACTATTAACCCCTCGCTATTATAGCCCTTTAGGGCGCTTCTTACCTTCGCTACGTACGTAATTAATTAATAAGTAAGGAAGAACGCGAAGTTTAGCTAATAGTAGGTATAGTAGCTTCTCCCTTACCTAAGGCTACCTCCTTACCTCCTATCTTACCTAAGGCTACCTCCTCTCCTACCTCGCAGCCGCCTCCTATTATAGGGGCTCTTATATTACTACTACCTTCTCCTCCTACTCCGCTAGCTCCGCTACTACTAGGTTAGGGCTCTACCTCTCCTAATAAGTATTCTATATCTAGTAAGAGGGGGAGAATATAAGGAATTATACTAAGGTATCTATAGCTCGCGCTTACTTACGTTATATATAGGCTATTACCTAAATCCTAGACGCTATATACGTTCGACTAAGTAAGGGTAGCTACTAACGTAAATATAGTAGGTATTTATAGGGGGGGTACCCCTATAAACCTAATATTACGCCTACTTTATTCGCCTTTACTATATTTTCGGCTACTACTAGCCTAGAAGTTCGCGTAGCCCTTTAGGCTTAGGAAGGTAAGAGTTATTTAGCTTTATATACTTAGTATAGCTTAGCTAATAAGTATAGCTACGCTTATTACTACCTATCCCCTACCTCCTACCCTATCTATACCTATCCTACCCCCTACCCGCCTTATAGCAGCGCCTGCTAGCCCTTTAAGGTTAAGTATTTAGGGTAAGTTATTACTCTATTTAGGCCTATATAGATTAGGCGTATTAATACTAAGTAGTTATACTTAGGTACTTAGCCCTTATAGCCCTCTACTTTTCCTTTATAGCGCTTATCGCTACTAATTAGTTTTCGCCCTATAGGGCTCTTTTTAATTCTTATATATACTTTTTATATAATTAGGTAGTTATACCCTTTAGGGCTAATAGATTTACCTATTGTCAACGTGTGGGGGTAAGGGCGTCGGTTAAGAGGGCTTAATAGTAGAATCGTAAGTGTAAGGATACTATATGTAAGACGGAGGTAGAAGCGAATAAGACGGAGGTAGAATTAAAGACTATTAACTATAAAGACTACCTATTACTAGAATAATTACATATAGAAAAGAATATATTAATAATCTAAGATATAGTAATATTCGTTACTATATAAAGGTCCCTAAGGCTAAGCCCTTACTAACTAATCGCTAACTAACTAACGTCTACTAACTAATTACCGCCTGCTACTAAGAAGCCTGTAGCTGCACTGTCTATACTACTATATACGTCCCCCCCCTATTTAATAGTCGTCCTATAACTATTAATTAACCCTACTACGAAATAATACGTTTACTTACTAGTTCGACCGACGGTCCTATAATAGGGATCTACCCGAAATTTTAATATTATTACTGGCTGCACGCGGTCTAGTAACTAAGATTAGGGGCGTTAGCCCTAAAGGAATAGGTATTATATAATAAAGGGTTCCTAGTAACAGCCTTAATCCCTTGCGGACCTTTATAAAACGTAATATAGAGCCTATTCTCCCTAATCGGAGCCTAGATACTAGGAAAAGGAAGTTAGATTTAAAGTACTATTATCCGCAGTAGACTGATACTAGGGAGACTAGTATTAGGTGTAATAGCAGCTTTAAGGCTTAAAAGATACGAAAATTTGCTAAGTGAGGTTAAGCGATAACTATTTTCGTAGTATATTATACTCAGCTGGGGCGCTTACCGCCGAAATTAGGGACGAAGTTACGTAGGGGGGGGGGTACTAGCTACTATATTATAGCTAGTGCCTACGCTAATAATCCGTCTAAGTAAGACTTAAGAGTAGGATATATATATAGATATATTATAATTAGAAGTTCTACGATTCGAGGGGAGAATAGTAGGTATATATATATAAAGGTATTATCGCTAGTAGCAGTATATAGTAAAGGTTAATAAATATCCTTAACCCCCCCTAATTAACTTCCTATCCCTAGGAAGTATAAATAAAGTCTAGTAGCTAATCTAGTCGTAAAGGTAGTACTATAATTAAGAAGCCCTACTTAGGTAAAGGTAAAGCTACTTCTTCTACAGCTAGTTAATTACTTCGCCGCCTTAGGCGGAGCTGTTACTCTACCCTACTATTAATACTTATATCTTTATCTATATCTTCGCTTCTAGTATCAGCTAAAAATTTATTATCGCTAGTATTAAGTTCAGCTCGTATATAAAAGCGTTTTAGTTAACTACTATTTATAGTCCCCTTTATTATTAACTTATCTAGTTCCTTTAGAATATACGTGCCTTTATCCGTATTTACCTCAGCGATATAGAACGGGCCTAACTATCGAAAGGTTAGCTTATAGGAATACGACTTCTCTAGCTTAGTATTATATAGGAGTACTAGATTATTAATAGCGAATAAAGTTAGGCGAATTCGATATCTATTATTAAATAACTCCTTATAAGACTCCCGTATTCTTTTTAGAAATAACGCTATTTCTTCCAGATCCTCGTCGTAGCGCTGTAATTATCTTATACGTAGAGCTAGTAGTTCCGCAGTCGATTATATATATTCCTAGTTAAGAATCTGCTATATAGGGTTAGTAAGTTTAATCGGTAATATAGTATTATTTCCGTAGTTAATCCTATATAGTAATATCCTAGTAGTTCTCTTCACTATTATCCTATCTGCCTAAAGGATTATATATAGGTTTCGAACCTAATTATAGCAGCCTCCGTCCGTTATCTTAGCAAGTCTATTTATAATTAGCTAATAGCTACGTTCGACTATCCTATTCGCTTATAGGTAATACGTAGAGGTAACGACTCTCTAGATCTAGTATCTCTAAGCGAGATTACTAACTATATCTTTATTCTCTAGTCCTCCGTTAAGTACTAATCGTTAGAAGTAACTATATCGGTAGATAACGTCTTTATATAGGAACTGCGCCACCGCTATTAACGTAGCAGTACTTAATATATAAGCTTCTAGCTACCCTAAGAAATAGTTATAAGTAACTACTAAGTAATTCTTATTCTCCCGTAGCGGTATATAGACTACGTCGATAGCTACTTTCTACTATATCCCTAATACCTAGGTTAGATAAAGCGCCTCTTCTTCTCGCTGCGTTAATCGTCGTTAATAGGAATTATATATCCGTATATATATAGCACTATCTTCGTATAGCGACTCCTACTAGTATTAGTCTATAATATAGCGATAGGTATCTTCTCTACCTTAGTATCTACTATTATTATATAATTCCTATAGAATCTATTATTAGTCTTATAATAAATTAACGATACGCCGTAACGGAATATTCTTACTAGCTTAACGAAATAGATACTTATCTTTAATAAGGAACTTTATTACCTACTATTTAAATAACCGGAACTCTTTACTACTAAGTATATCTAAGGGCTGCGCTATTATAGTAAGGTATTATATAATCTGCTATAAATACTTAGAGTAGCTACTATTAAGTACTTCTATACTAGTATCTTCCTCTACCGTAATTAGATAGACAGAAATTAGGTTCAGCTTAGTATTAATAAAGTTATCGATATCCTATTTAATAGTACCTTCTTCCTTCTTAGCAGAACTATAGGGGTAGTAGGAGAGACTATTAGTAGCACTATACTTCGTACTAGGAACGTAATATATATTAAAGTTAAAAAGTTGAATCTAAGTAAGCTATCTTATTACTAGTATACCTAGTAGGTCCGTCGCTAACTAGTTTAGCTAGGCTACTAGAGTATTCGTATTAATCTTAATAGTAAAATAAACTTCGTATAGCTAAAAGCGGAACTTCTTAAGTACCTTTAATACTCCTTAATATTTATATTTCCCTGCGTTATACTTAGACTCCTACTTAGTCTATAGTCCGCTTTCGTATCTACTAGGATACTATTTACCTATTACCGAATCTACTTATTAGAGTACTGCGCCTTATCCTTAAAGACTTATATCTACTGCGAGGATAATCTTACTAGCACCTTTACTATAATTAAGCGTACGTAGGGTAGGTATAGATATTAGCGCCTCCTTTAAGAGATCTATTAACGCCTGCTACTTATCTCCCTATACGAATAGTACTTCACAGCGAAAGAGATAGTAGATCGGTATAGTAATAATAGTAAAATCCTTTACCTATATATAGTAGTAGATATACAGCCCGATAAATATATATATACCTATAAGATTATAATATAGTTCCTAATCGACTACCTTCGTAATCTTTACTAATTTAGGTAATCTTCTACGAGCGTTATATATAAAGCCTATAATCTTAATTCCTTCTATATAGAACTATAACTTTTCACCGGAGATAGTTATACCTAAACGTTTAATATTAGCAAGCACCTTATCTAGATTCTGGATATATTCTAAGACGAATCGCTGCACTCTAGGAATAACTTTGATATCCTAATATTATAAATACGGGCCCTTCACACTAATATCGTCCAGAAATAGCTAGTAAATAGTTGGAATTAAATTAGTAAGAATCTTTACTATAATACGTACGAACTAAGTAACGGAGTTAGTTATACCTTAGGGCAGCATCGTCTAACGCAGTAAGCCTAGCGGCGTTATAAATATAGTTAAGTTATAGTAGCGACTATCGAGTTTAATTTAATTATATCCTAAAAAGAAATTAATTAATAAGGTTATCTATATTCTAGCGAATTCCTCTAAGAATTTATTAACTAACGGCGGAAGATTTATATCCTAGACGGTTACTTTATTAATATTTATAGCTATATTTACTATCTAATATTTACTAGACTTCTTCTTTACTAGAAACTAAGGGTTACGGTAAGGCCTATAGTATAGTTTAAGTAGACTACTAGATATCCGGTCTTTAAGTATTTTAACTACTATCCTAGTTAAGGCCCTTAGGATCGGAAAACCTAGTGCTTACTACGCTATATACGGGACCGTTTAGATCTACTATAGTACTACTACTGCGCTGCGTACCTTCCTAATCTCTAAGAAGTCCTAGGATAATACTGCCTCCCGATTATATAGTACTTATATTAGTAGATCCTTCTCCTAAGGTAATAGATTAATACTAATCTATATTAATACTACCCTCTCGTTAGTTAAACGCGTCCCTTTGGCTAGTATCGAGAATTTCGGAATTAACTAACGCTTATATAGTCCCTGCTTATAATAATAGCCCTACCGTTCTCTTTCTAAGATCTCGTCTTTCTAACCTAATCTATTAAGACCTGTTCTATCTAAGTATAAAGAGTCTACTAGCCGTACCTTCTACGCTTTCCGCTTATATATAGTCTACACTTAGGCTTCGTTAGAGTACTGTAGTAACAGAATATTAAATCGCTTCGATAGTTAGACTATAGAAGCCCTCTTAAAACTAGTTAATATAAATAAATAAATAAAATTAAAATCTAAGTCTAAAAACCCTAAAATATCTATAAACTACCTATTCCTTCCTTAAATATCTAGGCTACTAGTCTTCTTTAATATAGATACTAGCCTAGTTTAGCGCCCGCCTAGTCTTTTAAAGTAAATATATTAGTAATAGTACGGTTCTATAGATAAGCCGCTATCGCTAATTAGATAGTAGTTAATATACTACTATCCGTAGAGAAGATTTAGGTAGTTAGTAAACTATCGTTATTATTTACCGTCCTTATATAAGACCTTCGCTCGAATAGGCGTCCCAGAATCAAGTCGAAATCCGAATATTTAACTATAAGTATATATATAGGCGTTATAATATTACTAATCTCTACTAGTATATCTATATAAATACTAACGAACTTCGCCCTATAGCTAGTAGCAGCGACTATACTTAAGTTCTAACTAGTTTAGATAGGAAGACTAAGCTTATCCGCTACTCGCTAAGATATTAGGTAAATCTTAGTACTACTATCGATTAGTGCCTTTACCCTAGTATCGAAAATAGTAACTTAGACTATCGGATACCCTACTACTACTAGTAGCGTCTTAGAACTAAGGTACTATATTCTAGTATTAGGTTCCGTTATGATATTATTCGCCTATAAGGCTAGTCCTAGTTAAGTACTACTAGCTTTTAGCTCTAAGACGTTACTTCGCTATTATAAATCTCCTATAGCTCTCTCCGCTGGTATATCTAACTTATCTAGGCTTTAGAAGAATAACTTATATAACGTAGGCAAGTACCTAATTAACTTACGAACCTTAAGATTATTTACCGGTATATCTAGGATCTTACTTAGTAAGTAAACTAGATTATCTTCGTCCTTTAACTACTTAGTAAGCTTCCAGCGTCTCTCTTTACTACTAGATATCTTCTAATTCTACTTTATTACCTTAGTACCTACGTCTAGTATTTCTATATCCTCTGTAGTCTTTAACTAATTATTTCTCTTACGAGCCTATACTATTACTAGGCCTAAGAAATCCTAATTTACTATAGAGGCGGGTCGCCTAAATAGACTTATATTCGTATATTCGCTAGGGCGAATAGTTTTTACTACTAGGAGATAATCTTCTTACGTAGCCTTTCCTTATAGCTGAGAGGAACTTCTACTACCTAATTATCCTATAGGTCTAGCAGCCTAAACCTCTACTACCGCTAATTCTGTTTCGTTATTAGTATCCGTAGTTATATCGCTATTATATAACTCTCCTAGTCTTAGAGAAGAAGTATAAACAGCTGGCGCGTTTTACCTTTCCTGCTATCTTTATACTACGTTTTATATAGCGTTCTCTATAGTTACCTTCTATAGTTATATATATATTAGCTATAATAGTTCGTTACTATCTCCGCTCCGTCCTAGATAAATCCGATTCTCTCGATTTAGATAGATCTTACCTTCAGCACAGGCAGCGTTAAAGTTAGCGTAATAGGTTCGACGATACTTACTACTATAGTAGTAATAGTCTTCGTTAATTATAGCTTTAGTATTAGCTACTATACCCGTATTAGTTCTAGACGAAGTTAGCGATAGCCCTAATCCTTATATTATACCTATATAGTTCGCTATTACTTACGTTATTAACGTTAGATTCTCTAAGGCCTTAGTTATCGACTTAATTCTATTATTATTAATTATAGAGCTCGGTATAGGCTTAGAAATAGGGGTATTATACTAGTTAGTAGGACTAAAGGTTACTTTCGTCTAATAGTTATCTATAATATTACTTAGATTATCTATCTCCGCCTTACTAACCGTAAATCCTTCTATAATATACTCGGAGTTAGCGATCGTTAATATAGCCTTTAAAATCTTATTATAGTCTATAGTCTCTACGTTATCCGGATTATATCTAACCTTACGGATAACCTTTTTACGAACCTTTAGTAGGAGGCCTTAGATAAACTATATTACTTAGGTATATACCTTAAGTTATTTGCGTTCTATAAGGTAGTAAGAGATAGTATAAAACTACTAGTAGTACTACTTAAGGTTATCTTTTTCCGTACGCAGCTTAGCTTTCAGCGTTTCTAGGAAATTACGGGAGTTAATCTATTAATTATAGTTATACTTCTAGTAGTCCTTCCTTATTACCTTAAATAGACCTACTCCGTCCCTATATAAGTATTCCGGAATTACCTTAATATAGTTACTAATTATTCTTTCGTAATACTACGGTAGTTTCTTAAATATTTCCTCTAGCATTAGTCCGTATTCGCTATATATTATCTCGAACCTCTATAAGAACTCCGTTATATTACTTCCGCTAAAGTATAGGGCTTTAGGGGCACTTAGGAACGGTATTAGTAATAGTATCTAACGCCTAGTAAGTGCTACTAGGATTAGTGCAGCAGGTATAGCTAGTATATCTAGTATATTCGTTTCGTCTTACGTTAGAAGTAGTGAGGTAGAGGGGGAAGAGGATAGGGTATCTGCGGAGGTTTCGGGCGATATCTTTAAAGTAGTAGGAGAATTAGGTACTAATAATTTTAACTTCCTACTTACTAAGTACTGCTAGTCTATAGGTCTTCTACTCGAACTTATCCTATTAAATAAGAATTCGTTAACGGCGAGCTGGAGAATCCGTAGAGAACTTATCGCTACTAAGATCAGCTGCTAAATTAGAAGTAATAGAGAGATAATAATATATAGCGATATTAACTTAGCTTCCTAAGATAACTATAGAAACTATTATTCGCCTTCTTCCTAGGATTCTTATAATTCTAAAGACTATCGCGTCTATTAATCCTTTTTATCTTTATAATCCTAGTATTTTAGGCCTATCTGCCTTCCTCTCCGCTTTATTAATACGCTAGCTCCCGACAACTAACTCCTAGTAATCCGCTTTCGTCTAATATTTATTCTTACTGCTATTTTTAATCCTTATTTTTCTAGGACCCTAAAGACCCGGATACTACCTCTATTACTAAATTAGCAGTATTAGCACGCCTTCCGTCGATAGTACTAGAAACTAAAAGTATATTCGCAAGTTATAATTTCGTTTTTTAGGGTTAGGACGTTTCCTACCGCTAAATTACTAAATTACTAAAAAGAATAGTATATATAGACTGTATACCGCTAATTTACTAAATAAGCCTCTTATAAGAAGGCCCCGCCTTCGGCTCTAATATTAACGTATAGGGGTAAGAGCGTCGGTTAAGAGGGCTTAATAGTAGAATCGTAAGTATAAGGATACTATATATAAGACGGAGGTAGAAGCGAATAAGACGGAGGTAGAATTAAAGACTATTAACTATAAAGACTGCCTGTTGCTAGAATAATTACATATAGAAAAGAATATATTAATAATCTAAGATATAGTAATATTCGTTACTATATAAAGGTCCCTAAGGCTAAGCCCTTACTAACTAATCGCTGACTAACTAACGTCTACTAACTAATTACCGCCTGCTACTAAGAAGCCTACAGCTGCACTATCTACACTACTACACTATAAACCTTATTTTAAGTTACTAGCTATCCCCTCTTTTATAGCCTACCTTATCTTTTACTTACTTATAACTTAGGGTCTTACTATACTATAGTTACTTACTTACTTACTCGCTCGAAATCCCTAATAGAGTTCTTTATATTACTAAGAAACTTAACTAGTTTCTATAAATCCTTATAAAGGTAAGTATCCTTCTACTTAATAAGATACTTAAGGTAGCTATTACTAGTCCTCTTATCTAGTACCTTATTAACTTCCTATTCCTCTTTATCGTCGATAAGGACTGCTTATAGTTTTAGGTTATTACCTTATAAATACTAAGGTTCTAGTATTAATATATAGAATACTAGATAAATCCTACTATATTTAGTAGAAAGTTTTAGTTTATATACTTACTTACCTATCTTCTCTAGTACCTTAAATAGTCTTAGTTACCTATAATTAAGCTTCTTCTTTAGGCGTAAGGTACGTATATTTATACTTTATAGTAGTACTTTATTACCCTCCTTAAAGGTTATAGCTTTATAGTTACTATTATAGTACTTTACTTACTACTTAGCAGCTTACTCCTATATCCCTTTTAAATATAATTAGGATTTACGTAACTATTCTACTCGCTCTATAGTAAGCGGTACCTCCCCTTCTAAGCTTCTACCCTTAGAAGTACTACCTAAATCTACTATATAGCCTATTAGTAGGTCTTACGGGGTTCGCTTAGTACTTACGTATATACTATTATTATATACGAATATCGCTATTAGTAGTAATTCCGGCTAATTATCCTACTTATAGTTATAGTATACTTATAGGTAGTATTTAAGTACTTAGTTCTACCTCTTAGTCTAACTATTTATTTAAGGGTGGAACGTAGTACTAAGCTTATACTTCGTACCTAAGTACTAGTAAAGCGTTATCTAGAACTTACTAGTAAATAGCGAGCCTTAATCCGTAATTAATTCTTATATTATACCTTATAATAAGAGGAATTCCCTCTATATTATATCTACTAAGTTATTTATTATTAAGTCTTTTATAGTTACTATATATATTATATATTTTATAAGCTTATCTACTAAGACTAAGATCGTATTATAAGTCTTTCCTATATATACGTCCTTAGTAGGGGGTATATCTATAATAAAGTCTATTATTATAGTATAGAAAGGCGTTATACTACCTAGTAGGATTAAGGTTAGTTTACCGTATAGCTTATAGTAATATACTTATACCCTCTAATAATCTAAGTAACTATAAACGTACTCTCTAATATTACCTATTATACTAGGCTAATAATATTTAGACCTAATACCTTCTTCAGTACGCTTACGACTAAAGTATTTAGTACTAGGGTTATTATAATTTATATAAAGGATCTCTTCCTTCGTTACTAGGTCGCTTAGTATATAAACTGCTAGGCTATAATATAGTAGTCTATCCTTACTTATACCCTATTTCGAAAGCTTATCTAATTTAGTTACGTACCTTTAGCGCTACTCCTACTTAATAATAAAAGTATCCTTCCGCTATAGCTTAAGTAGCTATACTACTATTAGTTCTCGTAAATCTAAATAAGACCTCTCCGACTCTAAAACTTAGTAAACTAGAAGTCGGGATAACTATATAATATCTAGAATATAAGTCTATTTATTAAATACCTTCTTATCTAAGTCTATAACTTAGGTATCTATAATAGTAATACTATCTAGTTACGCTATTAATACTACTAGTTTAATACTTATAGGTACGCTATTACATTCCTATATATTAGGTTAATATTCCTAATTACGGAGCTTACTTTATAAGGTAGGGAGGAAGTCTTTATTACTATCCTCGCTACCGTTTAGTTTAATAATATTAGGCCTTCTTAACGGTATATCCGCAGGGTTAAGTTTTCCCTTATAGTATTTAATTATAAAGTTAAACGCAGCTAACTTCTTAGCTTAGCGAATCTACTTTATATTAAGCTCCTTTATAGTTATAAAGCAACGAAGGTTATTATAATTAGTAATTATATAGATTAGGTATTTACTACCTTATAAGTAGTACCTCTAGTACTTAAATCCTAGTATAATTATATATAGTTCTTTATTATACGTATCCTAGTATATCTCTACTCCTTTAAATTTATAGCTAAAGAATATAATAGGATACTACTACTTATCCTTACCTAACTAGCTAAGTACTCTATCTATACCTACTTTAGAAGTATTAGTTTCTATTCTAAGCGCTTACTCCTAGTTATAGTATTCTAGGATAGGTACGGTAGTAAATACTTACTTAAGTATTTAAAACGCCTTATATATAATATTATTAAATATAAAGGGTTACTTAACTTCGCCCTTTTTACTTCCTTAGGTTAGGTCGGTTAAAGGCGCTACGATCTGCGAAAAGCCTTTTATAAATTGCTAATAGAAGCCTACGAAGCTAAGGAAGACTAGTATATCTTTTATAGACCCTAGTTCTAGCTACTTAGTAACTATATTAATATATAACTACTCTATTTAGATACTACGTGTCAGGGAACGGGACGTGGACGAGGTATAATTAATTCTATAGCAAGGACTTAGGTACAGGAGTAAGCTAAGATAAAAGATAAGGAAATAGGAATAGGACGGGGGTAGTAGCTTTAGATATAGGAGCTACTAAAGCTTATTTCCTAATAGGGAATCCCAGCTAGGCTAGGCTAGGCCTACTAAGGGTCGATATTAACTTAGGTTAATATTAGGTTTAGGGACCTATCGCGCTAGTATCTAATAAATATTAGACCTTATTTAATAAACCTAGTTATCTAGGATACGGTGAGTCTTAGCGTTAATATAGTAGGTATAGCTTATAAGGCTATACTATAATAGTAGCCCCCTCTTTAAGGTTGAGCTCCTATAAGAGGTATATAGTAGTAAGGTAGAGACTTAGCGAGACGGGATAAGGACTAGATAGGTATAGTAAGGCGAGAACTTAACTCTTTTAGAGTTAGGACTAAGCAGGGCTTAACTTATTTAGAGTCGTAATTAAGATAAGGCGGGGTGAGGTAAGGACTAGGGTAACTCTTTCTAAGTTAGGTTAATACTTTTTTAAAGTATAGAATAAGGTAAGGCGGGGACTAGGCGAGAGTCTATTAAGGATTAATATTAACTTAAGTTAATATTAAGCTAGTATAGTAATATAGTAATCCTTAATAAGGCGAGGACTAAGCGAGGCGAGGGTAAGAATTAAGTAGGTAAAGGCTCCTTATAGCGGTAGCCTTAAATAGTATATAGGGATTAGTAGGGACTAGTAGCGCTAGGCTTTAAGGCGTAGTACTTATTAATAGCTTATTAATAGTAGTTTAGATATTAAAATAGTTCCTACGTCGCTACGTAGCCTTCCTAATTAATATAATACTTTAGTAGTAGTAGGCTATATCTACGGTCGTACTTAGAGTTTAAGATACTATTAATATACTATTTACGTTAGCCGTCTTTAGTAATTATAGGTTCTTAGGGTAGTTAAACTTATCTAAGTAGGGGATTATTAGCTACTAGCTATAGTAAGCTAGTATAGAAGATAGGGTAGACTTTTATAGACGGTAGTAGGTCTAACTAAACTATAAGGGGGTTATTAAAGATCTTAGAGACTTAGAAGGGGCTAATATTATAGTTATCTAACTTAATAGAGGGTCGCGCAGTATTTAGGTTCTTAGCGTTTAACTATACTTAGTTATCTACTAAGTATTTTAGGTAGGGGCGTTAGCGCTAGTTAGCTAAGGACTTAAAGATTATTTAGGCGATTAGTATCTTATCCTATAGGTAGTCGTTAAGGGTCTCTATTTATATTATAAATTCGTTAGCAGCGATTAGATAGTTATAGGCTTAGATAGTAAGATTTAGGGGTAAAGGTTTAGTTAGTTTAAACCTAATATAAGGGTATTAATTATAATTAGCTAAGAAAGGTAAGGCTAGAGTACTAAAGGAGTTTATATTATTACTAGAGAACTCCGCTTTTAGAAGCTACTTTACCTAATTATCCTATATATAATTAATATATATACGAAGGTAGTGTTCTATTACTACGTTAAAGCGCTTAGTTTAGCTATCCGTTTGCGGGTGATAGCCTATAGATATTCGTAGGTTAATCCTAAGCCGCTTATAAAGAGACTGCTAGACGTCTAATATAAACTAGGATCCTTAATTAGATATAAGGATATTAGGTAATCTATAGAGCTTCTATATATTCTAGTAGAAGCTATTATAGGCTTCGTCTACTTCTATAGACGTAGTAGGTACGAGGTGTCGTATCTTAGTTAATTAATCGATAAAGACTAGGATATACCGATAGGTAATTCCCCTATAGGTATAAGGTAGTAAAGGACCTATATAGTCTATTAAGATATCTCTCTATTATTATTAAGGAGGTAGTAATAGGCGCAGCTAACCTTAGGTACGCTAGCAGGAGGGCTTAGTTCTATAGTATATATAGCAGTTCCGTACGAAACGCTAGACGGTAGTATAGACGTTTAGCTATTAATAGGCTTAGTTAATTAACTTATAATACTTCGTATAACTAAGGTGGCTACCTATAATACTATTATAGGCTAGCTGAACTAGGCGAAGCCGTAGCTTATTAGAATTCGGGATATACCGCTTCTTATAGAAGTATAGGACTCCGTCCTTATCTTCGTACTCTATAAGGGGGATTCTACTATAATATCTTTCCCTAGAGCGTAGTATTTCTAGGACTTTAGGTATAAACTAGTTAGCTTCGTTAGCTCTATCCTATAGCTACTAGGTTAGGACGTTAAGGGGGTCTTCGTTAGGGTTAATAGGGTTATTACTATCTAACTTAGGTTTATAGGACGAGGGTAAGGTCTAAGGTTCTAGGTTAAGGTCTACCTCTAGGTCTACTAAGGTTACCTAAATTAGGGTAAGGTATAGCTAGAAGGGCTAGATAAGGATATCTAGGGTAGTTACTATTATAACTAGGGGAACTAGGGCTGGGGCTAGGGAAGTCGCGCTTAGCGATATACTTTAGGTATAGTCCGTAAGGACTTCTAAGGCTAGGTTCCTCTACTTAAGGATCGTTTAGTGCTAGTACTAGTATCTAAGGTCTAATATATCCCCCTCTTTAGGGAGATCTCCTAATTAATAAGTTAATATATTAGGTTTACTACCGTCTTTTTCTAGTCAGTAGGTAATCTTATAGTCGAATTAGGATAGGAATTCGCTTTATCTAGCTTAGCAGCGCGATAATTCTTTAGATAAGGTAAAGTACTCTAAGGCTTTATAGTTAGATATTACCTCTATAGGTAGGGCGGAGCCTTCTAGCTTAGGGCGCTATTCTTTAAAGGCGTAGATAATAGCTATAAGTTCTTTATTATAAATCTTATAGTTATACTTAGCGGGGTTATACTTCTTTAAGAAGTAAGTAATAGGGCGTAGTATATCTTAGTTATTATACTAAGATAGGATTCCTCCTAATATATAGTTAGAAGTGTTAGTTTCTACTATAATCTTATAGTTAGCGTCGAAGTAGACTAGGATTACCTTAGAGGTAAAGGCTTTCTTTAGAGCCTTAAAGGCTGCTTAGCACTTATTATTCTATTCGAATAGTATATCTTTCTTAGTTAGGGCGGTTAGTAGCGCTACTAGCTGACTAAACCTATAGATAAAACGCCTATAGAAGTTAGCGAATCTAAGGAAACTCTAGACGTCCTTAATATTAGCGAGCTTAGGCTAATTTAAGATAGTATTAATTTTCTTAGGATCTATCTTAATCCCCTAGGTAGTAATAATTAGTCCTAGGTAGGTAACTTCTTTAATATAGAAGTCGTACTTAGTTATATTTACTTATAGCCCTACTTTACGGAGCTTCTAGAGAACTTATTAAATATAAATCTTATATTCAGCTTCGATATCGCTATAGATTAGGATATTATTAAGGTACGTAGTATAGGTTTTATTTAAAAACTCTCTTAGAGTATTATTAATATAATACTAGAACGAGGCAGGGCTATTATATAATCCGAATAGTATAATAAGGTATTTAAATAAGCTGAATTAGGTATAGAACGCTATTAGTTCCTCGTCGCCTTCTCTAATCCGAAGGCGATTAAACGCGGAGATAATATCTAACTTAGTAAATACCTTAGTATAACTTAATTAATTTAAGGTCTTAGAGATTAAGGGTAAGGGGTACTAATTCTTTATAGTTACTATATTCAGTCCTTAATAGTTAACGTAAAAGCGTAGGCCTCCGCTAGGCTTCTTAATAAATAGGATAGGGGATATAGCGGGGGAATAACTAGCTTAGATAAACCCTTTACTTAGGTTTTTATTAAGGTAACGTTAGAGTTCTAGGATCTTATTATAGCTTATACTATATAGGTAGGATAATAGAGGTTACTACCTATCTTTTAACTTAATAGCGTAGTCGTAGGGGTGATAGGGTAGTAAGGTATTAACGTCCTTCCTTAAGAAGACGTCTAAGAATTCGTAGTACCGCTTAGGTAGGATTATAGCTAGATTAATATTCTTCTAATCCTAATAAGCTTAGAGGTCTTCTTAAGTTATAGTATAAGCTAGGGAAAGCTCTTAGTTTATCTTAAATATAGCTTAGTTCTAGGCTTAGTTATAGGTACTAGGCGGGGTTTCCTAATTTAGGCGAGGTTTAGGGCGAGGTTTTAGGCGAGGTTCTAGTGTTAATATTAACTTAAGTTAATAAGGACCGTTAAGAAATTAGTTAATTTCTATAAGGGATAGACTAAAGGCAGCCTGTTTATTAGGCTAGACTAAGTAGGTAAAGGTATAAGGCTCCAGCTTATATATATTAAGGGTAACTAGGCGGGGCTAGATCTTAGGTATTTAGCCTTATTTTATAGAGGCGATAATACGGCTATACTTATTATTATAGCTAGTCCCTTTAAGGATAGGTAGTAGGGTTAGCTCCTTTAGAGTTAGATCTAGCTTCTTTAAAGCGGGGAATAGGGCTAAGTACTAGGTTAACTCCTTCTAAGTTATCTTCTACTTTTCTAAAGTAGGGAATAGGGTAAGGGATAGTATTAACTCCTTCTAAGTTATATTATACTTCTTTAAAGTAGGGAATATAGTAAGGGATAGGGTTAACTCCTTCTAAGTTAGGTTCTACTTCTCTAAAGTAGGGAATAAGGTAGGAGGCTGGATTAATTTCTTCTAAATATAATCTTACTTTTTTAAAGTAGAGGACTAAGTTAACTCCCTCTAGATTAAGTCTTACTTCTTTAAAGTAGAGGACTAAGGTTTTAACTCCCTCTAAGTTAAGTCTTACTTCTTTAAAGTAGAGGACTAGGTTATTAACTCCCTCTAAGTTAAGTCTTACTTCTCTAAAGTAGAGGATTAAGTAGACTTCTTCTAAGTTATATCTTACTTCTTTAAAGTATAGAACTAAGTAGACTCCTTTTAAGTTATATCTTACTTCTTTAAAGTATAGGACTAAGTAGACTCCTTCTAAGTTATATCTTACTTCTTTAAAGTATAGGACTAAGTAGACTCCTTCTAAGTTATATCTAGCTTCTTTAAAGTATAGGGTAAGATAAAGGCGGTAAGAGTAAGGTTCTAAGAGAATTCTTTAGAGGTTATTACCTTATAGTTCTCCTTTAGTATTAGGAAAGGTTTATCTTCAGCGATAACCTTAATAGGACTTAGGGTATAATTCTATAGGTAGAATACTAAGGCGAAGGTTAAGGAGTTTTCTAAGAAATTAGCTATAGCGCTATATTAATAGAGCTAGGGAAGACTAAGGATAATAGGATATTATTAGAGTCTAGTTATATAAAAGAAGATCCTTTCTATATAACCTTAGGTATCTATAATAGTTTTAGTTAGATAGGTAATTAGGCTAGCCGCTATAGGCTAACTATTAAATCCTTAGATAATATAAGGGTAACGAAGGGTATAGAAGGTAAGGTTCTAGGTACGCGCGAAGGTTTTATTAATAAATATATATCCTAAAGCGCTAGTATTAATAAGGTAATATATTAGGACTCTAGACTAAGTAAGGCGAAGGGTATACCGAATTACTATATACTTATTATAGAAGGTAGGATTAGTCTTAAATAACCGTAGGGTATTTCGGGTGGAGAACTTAGTATATAATTAAAGTAGGGGGTTAAAAGATAAGACTAAGAGGTAAGAAGATAAATATAAGACTAGTAATAGTCCTAGTATACGACTTTATATAGGGACTAGACTTTTCCTATATCTAAGGAGATACCCCCTGCGATACTTAGGTTATTATCGAACTTAGCGATAATTTCGGAGCGGAGTTAGGTCTACTTATTTAGGCAGTTCTTAGTAATTAGACCTAGGTAGGAGAGCTTATAATAGTAATATAGTTTCTACTTATTATATATTACTTTAATAAAGGGCTTAGATAGCTTCCGACCCTTTACTATAGCCTATACTATACTAAGGTCTATTAGATCTCTAGGAGGTAGTTAGATTATAGGATTATTAGCTACGACTATATAGGGGGGGGTTTTAGTAGTAGTAGGCCTCTAGCTACTAGGTTTAGTACTTACTCCAATATTAGTAAGCGCAGAGCTTTAGTAAGGTAGTTAATATTTAATCTACTAAAGTTCTTAGTTAATCTCTAAGTATATACGAACGTACTTATTAAAGGTCTAGGGTTACTAGCTATTAGCCTTCCGCTATCTAATAAAAGCTTACTAGGTACTAAAGTTAATATTATACCTTATAGTATTAATTAAGGATTTATCCTCTAGTCTAGACTATTCCTTCCTTTAGGAGATAAGGTTAAGGTATTCCCTAAAGGTTATAGGACCTTACTTAAGGTCTTAGATATATTATTAAGTATCCTCTTATTTAAACGGGTTACTATAGGCTTCTTAGAGCTTTCTTCTCTAGTTAATAAAGTTAGTTAATATATATAGACTATCTTTTTAGTATTAGTTTATTAAGTTAGAGGCCTTCTTTCCTATAGCTAACTTAAGTTCTATATAGGCGATCTTATCGCTATTAGTAGGGTAATAGTTATAGTTTATATATATCCGTTAGATTAGGGTTTATTCCTATATATCTAGCTTATCTTAATCTCCTTTATACTTTAAGATATCAGGGAGCTTTTCGGATTATAGGGGGGTTTAAGCTTATAGGGGAGGAGGAGGAGGAGGATAGCCTATTATTAGGGATAGTTATAGTCCTATAATTAAGGCGTTACTAAAAGTATCTATATTAAATACTTAGGGTTAGGGTATAGACTAAACTATAGATAGGAGGACTTATACTATCGCTTAAGTAATAGTACTTATAAGGGTTACTATATTAAGTATAGGGGGAGTTAGGGGAGGCGTAGCTGCGGATAGGGTAGTACCCTTAGCTTAGGTATAGAGGTTATTAAGAAGGTTTAGGGCCCTAAAAGGGTCCTCTTAGACTTTAGCGAGTAACTATTATATATAAGTATTATATTCTAATAGTAGTTCTAATATCGTAGTTACTCTAGCGCGTAGAAGTACTAGCTAAGTAGTTAGTCTTTTATAATATTAGGGAATAGGACGTAGACGAGGTATAATTAATTCTATAGTAAGGACTTAGGTATAGGAGTAAGCTAAGATAAAAGATAAGGAAATAGGAATAGGATAGGGGTAGTAGCTTTAGATATAGGAGCTACTAAAGCTTATTTCCTAATAGGGAATCCCGGCTAGGCTAGGCTAGGCCTACTAAGGGTCGATATTAACTTAGGTTAATATTAGGTTCAGGGACCTATCGCGCTGGTATCTAATAAATATCAGACCTTATTTAATAAACCTAGTTATCTAGGATACGGTGAGTCTTAGCGTTAACATAGTAGGTGTGGCTTATAAGGCCATACCATAACACTACGCGGGGTTACTATAAATCCTAAGAAGGTAACCTTACTATAATTAAACGTATACTTTAGTAACTTTATATAGAGCTGATACTCTAGTAAAGTACGTAGTACCTTTTATATATACTCCTAATATAACTCTTCCGTTTCTAAGTAGATTAGTACGTTATCTAGATAGACTACGTAGTATACGTTAATATATAGCTTAAGTACTTTATTAATATATAATTAGAAGGTTACGGGGGTATTTATAAGGCTAAAAGGTATTACTTAGTACTTAAACTAGCTATAGCGAGTCTAGAAGGAGGTTTTCTACTTATCTCCTTTATATACCTATATCCTATAATACATATTACGAATCCCCTAGAAGGTTTAATATAAAGGAGACGGTACGATTTGGTAACGCAGAGGTTAAGCCGGAAGCGAGTATTAGGGTCCTAGGGCTATATATTAACACCAAACTCCGCTAGGGCCTATATATAGCGCAGGTGAAGGTAAAGGCCGCTACTTAAGCCTAGGCGATTAAGTACCTAGTAGGATTAACTTAGGGAGCTATATTTAAGAAGTATAGGAAGGTATATAGTATAGCGGTAAGGCCTATACTTATATTTACTACTCTAATATAGTATACCCCTACTAAGGGGCGGGGAGTAGTAGAAAAGTATATTAAGACGCTCGCGATAATATAGAACGACTACCTATAGATAGTACTTAGAGTATATAAAGTAATACTAGTCTAAGTCTTAGAAGCGGAAGTAGTTATTATACCTATCTAAACCTATCTAAATACCCTAGTTATAAGATACTAGGTACTAAGGGGAGTATACCCCTTAATAATTAAAGGTAACCGCTTAATCTATAGGAGACTACGGGGAAGGAGAGGAAGGGCGCGCCTAATACGCCTAACCCTATTACTAAAAAAGGAAGAATAGGCCCTGTAGGAGCTTAAGGCGAAGGATTAGGATTAAGTAGTAATAGTAATAAGGAGGAAGGTATATTAATATAACCTAAAAATAAATATTAAGGAGTATTAAGACGTAGGTATCCTAGCTAAAAAGATATAACGCTAGGTAATAGCGAAGTAGATTAAGCGGTAGGAGGTATATAAGGATACTATTCCTAAGTACTCTTATATACCTATATAGAATAAACTATTATTCGGAGAAAGGTATAACTACTACCTAAAGCTTAGGAAGGTAGAAAGCTCGATAGTAGTCTAACTCTAAAGTAGGAAGAATAGGTTTAACTACTTCCTTTATAAGGCGAAAGTACTAGGGGTCCGTAGTACCTGCTATAGTTATAGATAAAGGAATTAGGATATAAAGTATATTCTCCTATACTACCTAAAGCTTAGTAATACTTAAAGGGAGCTTATTAAAGAGGTAGAGACTTATAATATTAGGACTATACTAGTTAAGGTTACTAGTATAAGAGTAGCTATAAGATAGCTAGTTAGGTTAGGATTCCTAATATAGTATTAACTTACTAGGGAATAGCTCTCCTAGTCTAAACTCCCTATTAGAGTAGAACTAGTAATAAAAACCCTAAAGATAAAGAAGTCTAAGTATAAGTAGAAGCTAAAGGCGGCGGAGCTACTAAAGTATTATAGAGCCTATTAGGGTAATAGAGATTATTATTACTAGTATTATAGAGCCTAGTAGTAAGGTTAGATAGGCGGAGTAGAATAATAAATAAGCTAATAAGCGAAAGTTTTTAGCTAGAAGGGGCGACTCTAGAAAGGTTTCTTTCGCGTCTAGAGGGCCTTTAACCCCCTAGATTTCCTAATAATATAAGAGAACACCCTTATTAGTATATATAGATACTAGAATAGGCGTATAAATCAATTAATTAACATATTACGAATATTAATCTTAGTAAAGTACTTAGTACCTATAAACCTCTCTAAGGTTTCTAAGAGTAATAGTAATAAGTAGTTATTCTTAATAGTTACCTTATTAAGCCCTCTATAATTAATATAAAGCTATAGAGAACTATCTACTTTCCTTATAAATAATACTAGCGAGCCTATTAGGCTACTTAAGAGACGAATCTACTTCTTTTTAAGCGTAGTACTTAGGTAGTCCCTAATCGCTACGAGTTTATTATATAATATATTATAAATTAGCCTACTTTTTAGTAGCTTGCTAGGTAGTAAGTCTATTAGGTACTTAACTTATTCGTATATATTAAGGTTATTAGATAGTTCTTCTAAAAAGACCTCTTTTAAGCCTGCTAGCTTATTTAGTACGCTAGGCTTATCTAACTACGTAGCTCTATACTACGCGGCTCTATTATAACTATCGTTACTTACTAGTAGAGTCTTATATAGTAGGATTATAATAAACGCTTCCCCTTTCCTATACGCGATTACTATATTAGCTAATAAAGCAAATTACTCTATATTAATAAGTATAATATTCGCCTACGTCCTAGGCTTATTACGGTACGTCTAGAACTACTCGCGCTAACGGATATTAGGATTAATATTATAGATCTAGGGGTAACTAAGAATAAGGTTATATCCTTATATCTCTATAGTATACGCCTTTAAGGTTCTCTCCTACTTCCGTCTAGTACTATCTATAAGACTAAGGTTTAACGTATATATACTATATAATAGTATTTAGTACCTATTAATAGTACGTACTATAGTTAGGGCCTAATTAGGCTTTAGTATCTACGCGCCTTTAATAAAGGACTATAAGATAAAGTTCTCCTTACCCCTAGTATCTACTAAGGTAGTAATATTACGTCTACTTAGTAGCGTAGTAATTTCTCCTTATAATACTAAAGCGCAAGGTTTCCGCTTATTAGGTAGTAACCCTAATACTCTAGTAGCGAGTATTAGGTCTTAGCTTTTCCCTTTTTACTACTTAGGTTACGTAATTTATTACTAGTAATATACTTTAGGTAATCTAGCGAGCCTTTAAAGTAGCTAAACTACCTATACTTATAATACTAAATCTTAGCGAGGGGTTTCTTATACTTACTAGTTAAGTCGCTACCTTTATATTTAATTCGCGTAGGCCTACGGCCTTATAATATTAAAGAGGATAATCTCTTACTATCCTCCTTTATATAGGAGGTCCTAAGTCTTATACGTAGCTAACTATACTTACTAAGCTTCTCCCTAGTATAGGCCCTATTAGTTAAAGGTAGCTCCTTTAGTTTTTATAACCTCTACTTAATACCTTAGTACTATAGTAGTAGTAAGGTATAGATAGTAGGTTAGAGTATATCTTTTATAGCTTCTAAAGCGATCTTTTCGACTACTCTATTATATAGGGTCTCTATACGTTCTTAGTCTTCTATAGGGCGATCCCTCTATACCTATAGGGCTATAAAGTAATTATTAAAGTTCGCGACTATCTATATATCTCTTATAGTCGCCCTAGCTAGCTAGCGACCTATATTATAGGACCTAACTACTAGGTTATAAACTTAATCTAAGTACTAGTCGGTATACTCCTTCTATATAGGTTTACTAGTACTGCGTAGTATAGTATCTCTTATATTTCTCTAAGTCTACTTCTTTACGTCTACTAGGAAGGCGGAGGACTAGCGAGTCTTTTCCTTATTTATATAAAAGTTATTATAAGGGGCTAAGGCGATATAATTCTTATAGTCTTAAATAAATATAACTACTAAGTTATAATAAGTAAGGTACTGCGTTTTAGGTACCTTAGTAACGCTTACTTACTTATAAGATATATTATAGTAGTAGTTATTACTATACTTATAATAGTACCCTTATATATATTTAAATTTAGCGAGTTTAAGCTTTTTAATAGCTACCTACTTCTTAGCCTTAAGTAGTATAAGTTAATAATATTACTCTTAAATTAGACTTATTAAGCGGGGGTCTTCGCTTACTAGTATAAAGACTAGAGGTATATTATTATTTTAGTTACTACCCTTACTAGTAGTATAGCTAGAGGATATACCTCCTATATTAATAGCTTCTTAGGGTTAATAACCTCTTCTTATAAGGTTATAATATTAGTAGTACTTTCCTACGGTGCGATACTATAACTTTATAGGTTAATAGGGGACTCCTAAGTTATACTTACTATTACTAACTAAGTAGCTCCGTACGAACGGAGTTATTAGAATTATAAGGTAGTAAGTCCTCTTTTTATATAGAGCTACGTAGCGGCTAGGTATATAATTACTATTATAGGGTTAATAGATAGGTAAGTGCGAGTATAATTTATAGATTACTAGTAGAGCTAATAACTAAGGAGGTAAGAAGGAATTCGAGGTATACGCGATTCTTTAAGTCCCTAGCTAAGCCCGCTACCAAGCGTGCTAGGAACTTCGCCTAATATACTGGAAACCTACCAAGTATACTAGGCCCAGCACTGATATTCGCCTTCCGCTTCACAAAAAGTATCTGGTTTGCAAGCTTTGCCCCCAGTATAGACTTTATACATTAGGCTAGATAATCTGGTGGAGACAAATTAAGATGGTAATAGTTATACATATTAATTTTGGTAGGAATCGCTGCAAGATTGATATATCTATGTATATCACAATCAATATTTACTTTCTTAATTTAGCGCCAAACATCGAGGACTAGTACCGGAGGTCGGCGTTTATGCACCTGCTAGCACCTAATCAGATACCTTTTGGGGGGTGCGACTTTCTGCCGGTCAAGGGGACAGCCTAGGTAACAGATCAGGGGAAGTGCCCGCGCGGCTTGCAGATATTATCAATCCAATACCATCAAGAGTCTGTTATACAAACCTAGGGTATAACAGGCCTCGCCAAGAATCAGCGTTCGGTCTAATAGCTGTACATATCAATGTGCATGCCCAATTTGAGTCAACAGCGGTAACAGCATGCCTCCCACTGCAGCCAATACCAGCCTAGCACTTTTCCCTTCCTTCGGCCGCCGCGATTGTCGACTACTGCCAGCGTCCAAGTAACCATTACCCTGACTTTCCTCTTGCGCCATGCTTTGAGTCTCGTCTTCTTGCATCGTATGCATTGCTACATATCTAGAGAGAAGGGAGAGTTAGTCAATACTCGGCTGTGGGTTGTCTGAGATCCTGGATGGGTCTACTCACAAAAATGTTCCCCCTGAGAATAACAGTAAAACACCTGTCCACCACTTCATTACTGCTGGCTCGGCGGTCCCGCCTCCCCCGAGAGCTCTGACAGCCAGCCAGGTCGCCACTGCTCCAGCTGGCGCCGCAAGACTAAACACAATCAGATGCGCCCTTGCGCCCCGTTTCCCTAAACCCTGCTTCAGAAGCACAGACGTAAGCCCAAATGATGCAGGCGCCTTATGTACCATGATAGCTACAAATATAATGAGCGATAGAGAGGTTGTAGAAGCAGAAGATGAAGAGGCACCAAGTGCAATGCCATCTGCTGCCGCGTGTATACAGAGACCGAGCGTTGTGGAGAGGGATCGATGTGGGAGCGCAGGTGTGGGAGGTGGAGATGTCGAGAGATCGGAGAGTGAGTATATACTGCTCTGAGGACGGCTGGGTGCTGGTGGGGCAAGGAAGGAGAGGGTATCGATTAGGTACATAAGGATGAAGCCGAGGATTAAGGAGATGCCAATCCAGGCATGAGGTGTGTGTTCTGCGTGGGGTTCTCCTCCTGTATGTGTATGTTCATCAGAAGCTGGCGGTTTAGTAGCATCATCGCTCTTGAAAATTCCAATCTCACCAGGCCCTGTGGGTGACACTGGTGGCGTCTTTGAGGTTTCGGAGTCGATCTCTGTACCTTCCGGCACGACTGGTCCAGGAAGGGCACTGAATGGGTTTTCTTCGTCTACATCTTCGCGCTTAATCTCAACAAAACGTTCCCATAGTGGCTCTCCGATGTAACGTTTACGGAGTTTAAATGGTATCATTGTCTCCATATCCTCTGGTGCGGTGGGGTTCCGTGACATTACGCTTCTCCGCGCATGGGCATCTCCAGTATATAGATTGGCGCTGTACAGAGTCTCCACACCTTCCGGTATTATCACTATTAATGATGTGCCTACGAGGACTCCCATTCCTATCGTCGAAACCATTCGTAATCGTGATGGGGACATGGAGAATGATAAGGGTAGTGAGCCGGCCAAGAAAGACCTGACAAAGTCATCAGCATTGGCGGATACTGCGCGCATGGAGTGATTCTCACGCAATGGCCATTATAGTGCTCAAGGTGAGCAACATGAAGAGACCGTCCAACATCGTGAAAGGGGGCCGCTCTTCGGCGTTGATATCTTGACAGTTCCAGCTAGCGTCAAGGCCCCATCTATGTGGCGGCCATAATCATCATGCTCGATGTCTCATTCGGGCGATATTGGCGTTATAGCCCTTCAATCGATTTGGCATGCGCAGCGCTTAAGCTGATAAGAACGCTTTGGTAGACAGATAAAATCTAATGGTCGAAAGGCTGGCCCCTTTAGCCTATCTCGCCTATGTAAGTCCTAGCGCAATTAACGACGCGGAACGGTTCCGGAACGTGAAACGCGAGAACGGGACTGCCAAAGGCATCGTTGTAAAGCTCACAAGGTCACTGCACCCCAACATCATCATGGCTGACCAAGGAGAATGTGTGTATAATATTATAATCACCAGGCGACTGTATACTGACACAATACAGGGTCCACCCACGCCAGCAAAGCTCTGGAGATATCTATCGTCCAGGCGGGAGCTGGATCACCTAAAACACTTTCCACATTTCATCCACTGTTCACTTATCCGATATTTGGTGATGAAGAGCAAATCTTTGGCTACCAAAATCTACGCATCAATCTCCGCTTCGCTGCACATGACCTCCGTCCAAATCTGGAAGTCTTGTATGACAAGAAATTCAAGGCAGTAGGAGACACAAAAGCAACGAATATAGAAGAAACGTTGCGGGAATGGACTCCTGAAGGTGCATAGATACCCCCTCGAATGAATACATCAGTTAGGCAACTGACGTCGAAATGCAGTCTCTTTTGAGAAGGTTGGCGCATTCAACTCACACATCCAGAACGACTCCTCTGCCAGAGATTCTAAGCCTCCTGGGGAGCTTCTCGAAAGCTATAATAGTAGGGGTCGACGATTCGAGATATGGAGCGGTGAATTGACGGACCCCGCCATCCAAAAAGTCATCGAACGCATACAAATACTTGTCTCGTTCTTTATCGAAGGAGGTACACCGTTATTGCTGGATGACAAGGACTGGACGCTGTCTCGATGGCGTGTCTATTTCGTGTACGCAAATTCCCTCCAGGCTCCAGCTATGATTGACTGATTGCGACTAGTTACGAGAAGCTTTCTGATCTACCCTCACCAAATGCTTCACCCTATTCAATAGTTGGCTACTCGACCACATACCGATGGTTCACATACGTCCCCAACAAGTCCGCAAAACCCAGCTCCCAACATTTCTCTCTGCCTCTCGAGAAGCCCATTACTCCAAATCTCCTTCCAGCCCGTGATCGAATTGCTCAATTCCTGATACTCCCATCTCATCACTCGCATGGCCACGGCACCCACCTCTACAACGCCATGGTGAAGGTTTTTCTTGCCGACCCGACCTGTCTTGAAATCACTGTCGAAGACCCCAACGAAGCATTCGACGACCTCCGTGATTACTGTGACTACAATCGCTTACGAAACAACGGCACTCTTGCTAAGATCTCCCTCAAAACCGACATCGACCCCAAACTTTCACAAAAGCGGCCTGGCGTGCGCGTACCGACCTCCAAGTTATTGGATGTGCCATTGCTGGAGCGTATACGAAAGGAGAACAAGATAGCACCACGCCAATTTTATCGCCTGGTCGAGATGTGTCTCCTCTCGCGTATTGCTCCCCACGCCCGGCAAGCGGGAACAGCGCGCCTCACACAACGCGGTCGATCAAGTAATCCAGATGATAAGGCCTTTTATTATTGGCGGCTGCTCGTGAAGCAGCGGATATATAAGAAGAATAAAGATGTGCTCATCCAATTAGATCGAGCAGAAAGAGTGGATAAGGTCGAACAGACTGTGGGTGAGCAGGCGGGGGATTTCGAGCGGCTGTTGAGGGGAATGGAGAAATGGGACGGCGGCGATAGTGGTGGAAGCTCTGGGAGGATTGGGAGAGGGAAGAGGAAGGTCATTGCTGATGATGACGATGACGACGATGAAGAAGAAACCATGAGTACCGACGGAGTCGGAGCGGGTGCGGCGAAGAAGATGCGAATTGATGATGGGACATGACAGATGCAGTGAAATTAGCAAAGGCCTTTAAAATCGCAACGGACACCACCTTTGTTGCAATTGCATGCAATTACTGGGCGCGGAGACTTTGAGAGATCTTTCGTACCATCAACTTTCTACACGAACGTCTATGTACATATGCGATCTTATCATCGCACCTGAGCGCCTCCAGCGCCTTTGAGAGCATAGATACCCAGGGCAAGTGTATTCGAAGCAAATATCGACGGGAAATTTCTCGCATTATGGTATACGTCGTCAATGCTTAACGCTGTAGTGCATTTGTTCAATGGCCACCCGTCGTGGGAAGACCTAGAGATACCTAGAAGCATGTCAGCTGGAAGCCGTGATAGCATTCCTCTCATCCTTACCTTGAAGCTATCGTAGATGAGCCATTGGAAGGCCGTTAACGTTCCTATCTCGGTGTTAGCACGGGTATCGATTGCAAAGTAGGAAAGAAGCCCTTACCGATCATGAAGATTCTGACCGGGAGTCCGTTCCAGAGGCCCTTGAAGCCAATGTTGCCGTATATTCTCGACATAGCCTTGCCACTGCTCTCACCCGCTGTAACCCCAAGTCAGCGCTTCCACTCAGTGACCTAGTAGGAGTGCAAGGATGAACTCACGCTGCCTATCGGCGTTCAATTTGCTAACCATCACATCAGCCGGATGGCTGATAACCGCACACCCAATACCCGCAATATAACCGCCCAAAAAGCTCACTCCTGTCTGCTGCAGCGCGTTATAAGTCTCCTTGGGTTTCCCCAGCGTAGCATAAATGTAGTTAACCGTAGTCTCAAATGTCGCAAACTTCACCATCGTATACGGTATCTGTCTTCCCCAAAGCGGCTGCAGTCCCTTATACAACCCCGCATACCCTTCCTTAGCCACCACCTTGCTCCACCCATCCCTCAGATTGTGCGCAAAAGGCGGCAGCGTTGTTTGCATCCTCACTTTTATCGCTTCAAAGGGGCAGAGGGCTATGTCGGCGAGGAATTCAGCGGAGGCGGAGGCGCCTAGGTAAACGATTGTTTTGTTTGCATTCGGGAACATTCTTTCGCCGTAGAGGTTCTTGAATGTCTCGTAGAAACCGTATTTGCCGGCGCCTTGGAAGCAGTAGCCTACGAATGTGGGGGACCAGCCGAAGAAGACGCCCCTGATGCCTTCTTTCGCGTAGATGCTGCGCCAGGCGGAGATGTTGGAGCTGTAGACTTTTGGGTCGACTTGACGGCGGCATTTTACCTGGTTGAGCAGGTGTTAGTGGGTAGGATCAGCGGGGTGGTGGGTTTGGGAGCTTCAATGGTGGTGGCGTACGAGATCGAGAGGTGTGACAGCTGCGAGAGGGTCAGTGAATCCTTCGAAGCATAAGTCGGGATTGCTTACAGGTATGGGTAGGGCCACAAGCTATGACTCCTCCCAAAGTGCAAGCAGCGAAGTACGTAGGCGAGTAGAGCACTATGCCGCCCTTTCCCTTTTCGCTCCGCCCAGGCATCTGAGTAGCTCCTTGAGTAGCCATTGTGTTACGCAAATGCTGTCTGAAGCTTTGGGAAGCTCAATTGATGGTCGACGGAGGTTGTAACGGTCTCATGAACGCTGATGACTTACAACGGGTGGGAGGCTGGAAGATTGCACGCTGTCAACGTGCAAGAGCTGCCGATGTCATCCGGCGGGCGGAAATCCGGCTTTAACGGCGATATCACTAGCGCCATAGATAAGCGTTGGCGGGTTTACAGCCTCACTCAGGGACCCGTGGATTCAATTTAAAGCAACGCGCCATCTGGTCACCACCCGTGAGACGAGCTTATATACACAGCATAGCATACTGGAGACGATATACTCTTCTTCTTACAATTCGATGTTCTTTACAGTCTTCCATCTGACCATCGACTTGTGCGAAGCCAGCTTGAAACGTGATGCTTCTGCCTGCCTATTCGTCGGCTATCCCATCGCTTCAATATCTCCATCCAAGTCCAAACTCGTCAGGTCTAGCTTGTGAACATCAAGACCGACAATGTCTTCTTATTCTGACGTGCTGAAAGACCGACAACAACAGAGGAATTCGGCCTCGCTAAAGGTGAAGGCTGCGCTCTGAATATGTGATGGTTGAGATTGACGCGAATTAGCGAGAAAGGGAACACGGAGATACCTCATCTGAGCCTTCTGCAGGCGACATGAGTCACGTCAGCCCAGCCTGGGAGAAGATGATGTTTCGCGTTACAAGAATCCCTGCAATTATCGATGCGCCGTGGCTCTCAAACCTCACTGCCCACATCTTTGACGTGAAGCCTGAGAATCTTACAATCCATTCGTTGGCTTCTGACGAATCTGACGCGACTGAACCTGAGTGGAGGACTGCGACAGTATCGTTTCAGAGTAGGCCAAAACTGCTGCAACCCTCGAAGGAGACACCAGATGAATGGTGGTTCGATCTACCGTCTACATCAGACTTCAAAGCCGAGAACAGTCGCATCTGCTTCGATACACACTTCAAGGGTTTCACGCCGCTGTCACCGGTTGAGAATAATAGCAAGCATACCATAGAGTACGTTTCTCCTGTTGAAACAGAGACTATGCTGAAGGATGTAGTTGCATTCTAGTCCATGGCTGGGGAGGCTATGCGCTGGGTTCGTTCAAATCACCAACAAGTCTACACGTGTACGTTCACCTTCAAATATGCTCCCTTCCACTCTCTCAGGCTTCAAGCCGCAAGACTTTGTTGCGAGCAGTGGACTTCTCAAACGACTTCGTTCCACAACTCCGGAGACTTAGCTTGAGGTGCAAGAGCTACTTCCGGAGCGACCTTTCGGGCCCATTTGCGGCTCTGAGAGATTGCCTCTCTCCTCAGGGTCGACTCTTGAGTGTCTGTTTGCCCCATTCACTTACCCCAAAACTTCGAGTCGGCTCGAGCCCAGTTTCGCGATTGTCTTCTGTAATATGCACTATACTGGAGAGCCTTGGCTTTGCTCAGAACTCGCACATGACCATGTTTGGATCCATTATCCGATGGGCCAAAGCCCTGTGTTTCGATTTCGACAGAACCACTCAACGCTCTTACGTCCAATGCCTACTTTGTCATCTCTAAGACTACCAAATGAGCTTGAGCCTTTCGATAGGCGATGCTGACTGCACGATATTACAGATGGCCGAGAGACTCTTTACCACGAAATTTACCTCAATTACGTATGTGGACCTACGGATACAAGTCGCAACTGGGAGATCGTGAATCCATTGCGGATGTCTACGAATATGCGAAGACCTTCAGAATGCATTTGCTGCTGTTACGGCAAAGGACGAAGGGTAATGAACGCCCGTGTCCCATGATATTCATGGTACACAGCCTGGGAGGCTGGATATTCAAAGAGGTGGGTTGCACTGTGGCTTGTACTATGACAATCTCTGATCGTCAGGTGATAAGGCTATCATTGCAATGAGCAACAGTAACCACCATGATGACCGACTAACTCTGTTGTCGATCTACGGAGCCTTGTTCTTCGGTGTACCAAGTCATGGGATGGACGTCCAAGCCATAGTGCGCATGGTTCAAGAACTACCTTCCCGATATACTACGCACTTACTTGATGAGCAAGTCGGGTATCATTTACGAAGCAAGCAACAGGAAGATTTCTGCAAAGCGCTCCCTTTCGAGAACTCCAAAATCGTTTCGTTTTTCGAGCTAGAGAAGACGCCAACGGTAATCCAGGTAAGATCGTAGGGCTTTTAATTGGCTGAGGCTGACGCATGCAAAGAACACCGAGACAGGGGAGTGGTCACGCACTGGTCCCCCAACCCTAATGGTAAAACCTGAATCAGCAGCTAGTGGACGCAAATGGGAGACTGGAGATGAATACGTCATGTCGCTCGATGGGAACCATTCGACTATGGTCAAATTCGATGAAAATGACCGCGGCGGCTATGAGAAAGTGCGCTATGTCCTTAGGGACTTTACACTACATGCCAATTCAGTGGTTGAGGCCCGTGTACGAAAATCATTGGGTAGGTACCCGCATCTGTCACATGTCTTTCGTTGCGTAACGCACCATCTGACTCCATCTAAGGTCAGACAATACCCACGAGACCAGACAAACTTAACCACGAGCAGCAAGGTACGGAGTCAAGATATTCGTCATTTTCCCGAAGATGCGCTAACTTTCATGTTAGCATGCCTACAATCCTTATATTTCCCGGAGATGTATTGGCGCCGGCATGAAATAGCTGATCCGGCAATCGCCACATGTACATGGCTATCTTCGCATCCAAAGTACTTGGACTGGTTGAGCCAGCGGCATGGGCTTTTATGGATTAAGGGAACACCTGGCGCGGGAAAGTCCATGGTGATGAAGGAAGCCCTAAAGACGATTGAGCGAGAGCAAGGCCAACGGCTGGTCCTTGCTTCATTCTTCTTCCATGGCCGTGGCAAGTTGATACAGAAGAAGGCACTTGGCTTGTTCAGGTCTATTTTGCATCAAATCGCTCGGCAGGTTCCCGAGATACTTTCAGACCTTACGAAAATGTACACGAACAGGTCTGAGGTTGCAGGAACTTTTGGAGAACAGTGGACATGGCATGAAGGGGAACTACGGCAGTTCTTCAAAGAGCACGTTGCGGATGCCGGACGAACGTACAGGATACGACTGTACATCGATGCGCTAGATGAGTGTGGTGAGGAGGTCGCAGTCAATCTTGTCGACTTCTTTGAACATTTTCGAGCCTTGCTGAGTATATGCTTTTCATGTCGCCATTATCCCCTTATCGCCGTTGAGAATAGTCTTCAGATCTGCGTCGAAAACGAGAACAGAGATGATATCACCGCCTATGTCAAGTATAGTGTCAAGAAGCATATTTCAGACATCGAGAAAGCCGGACCCCTTGGAGATGAAATTATCACAGAGGCCTCAGGTAACTTCCAGTGGGTAACGCTTGTGGTTCCTGAGGTCCTGAAAATGTTCAGAAAGGGTAGATCTCTGCAGTCTATGCAAGCCAGTATACAGAGATTACCATCCGCATTGGACGAAATGTACGGACAGCTTCTTCACAGCATTGACAGTGAAGACGTTGAGCAAGCTTTACATTTACTTCAGTGGATATGTTTCTCATTCGAGCCTCTGTCCCTAGAAGAGCTACGTATCGTTATGGTTATCGATGTATCCCCGCCCCACACATCAACCACTCAGTGCAAAGACGCCCCAGAATATACACACACGGATGAAGAGATGGAGAGAAGAATTCTCGATCTTTCTCGAGGTCTTGCTGAGGTCAGGAACCAGAAAGACAGACGCATTGTGCAGTTCGTGCATCAGTCCGTAAGCGACTTTCTCATCGCTAAAGGACTCAAGCATTTGGGAAAATTTCCGGCGGCTGATGTTGTCGGCTGCAGCCACTATAGGCTTTCGAGATCTTGTATCAAATACTTTGCCATGGAAAAATTCCGGCACATTCATGTCGAATCATATCCATTCCTGAAGTATGCTGTCGAATATTGGATCCCGCACGCCATTGAGGTTGAGAAAGCAGGTCAGGACCAGTCTGATCTGCTTGTGTTATTCAACGGAGATCCAGATCCTACACTAAAGATCTGGCTCGAGCAGGCGCGGTGCCTAAGCCCCGATTGGAAACCCACATTATTCCCAGAGGATTCGAGCTTTCTGCATATTGCTTCGGCGCATAATCTTATAAGTGTCATCCGAGCTGCTATACAAGGACCGTATGACATGGATATCCAGAATTCCGAGATGCGAACGCCACTTTCCTACGCAGCTGAAGGAGGACACGAAGTAGTAGTCGCAGAACTTCTCGAAAGCAATGTGAACGCAGATTCAAAGGATCATAACGGTCAAACACCATTGTATTGGGCAGCTGGCAATGGCCACGAGAAGGTCGTGAGGCTACTACTAGGCCAAATTGGCGTCGACGTGAATTCGAAAACGCAAATTGGTCTAACGCCATTGTCGAAAGCTGCTCAAGGGGGGCATACAGGGGTGGTAAAAGCATTGCTAGGAAGGGATGACATTAATGTCAACTTAGTCCATAACATGGTGACGTCGTCTCTGAATCGTGCTCTTATAAACATAGAGGCTCTGGATCGTGCTCTTATAGACAATCATGAGAGAGTAATAAAGCTGCTCTTTGCAGCAGGCGCCGATGTCAACATGAGAATAGGTGATTACTCAACACCGCTGCAACATGCAATTCTTGCCAACAACATGACTACCATGAATCTACTTCTTGACCATGGAGCCGAATTCAACCTCAGGGGTAAAAATGATGAAACGCGCCGGTTTGACATTTCTGATGAGATGGTCCAACTATTTTCCGAGAGGGGGATTTTAACCCAGGTAATGACAACCCCAAGGCTTCGGTCCTCACATCTATCCTACATGGAATACAAGCTAATGTTCTATCTGGGAATGTAGAAACGAGAGATGGCGAGAGCGAGGAGGTATGTGTATGGGGATAGTAGGTTGCAATATGTAGGACGAGGACGGTGGAGGAGATGGAGTGAGGGGGGGCGTAGGTTGGATTATATAGGAGGAGGATGGTGGAGGATGAGGGGTGAGGATGGTTGCCGTAGGGTGGATTATGTAGGAGGACGGTGGATCACAAGGAGTGAGGATCACAAGGAGGAGGAAGATAGGATAGGTCCGATAGGAGGATGGGAGGATGTTAAGGTAAGGAGATATTATATCAAGTGGGATGTCACTGATATTTTGAGCCGAGGGAGACAGAAGGATTAGGATTGGGATTGGGATTTCTGGGGGTTGGGATTGTAGGGATTGTCGCTGGCAGAATGGTAGATCTAGCAGATCCACTCAACCCAAAGCAAGACGACTACAAAAGTATACAGATAATTGGTATCCTCTAGAATAAAGGAATCTAAATAGAGGACGAATTAATCCTAATTAGGTATACAACTAATATCCTAAGCTTCTGGAAACAGAGCTATTGGAGTTAGGATTGGGCTTAAGGGGATTATCGCCAGTTGCGTAGTGGATCTGACATCTTCACTCGACTCAGAGCAAGACGACTACAAAGGCGTGTAGACGATTGGTATTCTTTAGAATATAGGGATCTGATCGAAGGACGAATTCAGTCCTGAACAGTGGTGAACAACATTACTGCTACAGTATTTATTGCTAGCTAGCTAGAATTGCATGCAGAGATTATATTATGTGCATTCACAGTAGAGGTCTTGGCAAGGTCAAGCCCTAGCCCTAGTAGACCAAGGTAGAAGCAGGCATAACTTAATGATGCAGGCCTCATATCCCACCAATATTGCAACGGCATTAGTATCATCGACACGATTAAGAAGCACACTCCACTCCAATCTAATCACGTCTGCAAAACGATTCCAAACAAGTCAGGTCATTGTGTAAAGATCACAGCTCGCTTGCAACCTGAATATCTATGGGGTACCTAGGTATATAGTACACTTGTATCCCAAGCAATTAAATGTGGCCAGAAAATACCTCCTGTCCTAGATAGCGTTACATTCCCGCCCAGATAGCACTCATGCCCACAAGTACCTAGATCTTCTTTTTGATAAAATGACCGTACATCACCATCCAGCGTTCATGCCCCACCCAACCGCAACAGGGTATCAAATGCCGTACACGACTCGTAGGTCATATGTAGAATATAAATGTCAACGTAGATGTGACAGATGGCTCGTGTGGCCGTGTATATCCAATTCATGTTCAACACTGTTCCTCCCCACGCGCTGCTTTTCTTCCTATTATTTTCCTTCGTTTTCTATCTTCTTCGTACCTGATACGGGTTGATAAGGAATGTTTGAGCCTCCTCGAACATCATCCCCTCATTGATAGAGTCTGTCGGAAGCGAACATTTCTTGTCTCATCTCTTCGTTGGTAATATGTGGCGGATAATATGCCGTGTGAATCTCTCAAAATACTTGTGGCGTGCTCTCGGTTCCAGATTGTTCAAGTGATCAAGCTTCCTCCATCAGCGCCTCATCCCCCGCGTCTCTCCACTCTCGTGAGTGTGTCGTTAGTCTCTTCACGCCTGCCACTCTTCCTGCCCAAAGACTCTCGGCTGGTGTGCGGAACGTGTAGCCCCGCTGGCTAGCAATGACGCCGATAGCCTGCAGCACAGCCTTTCGCGAGTCACGGCCAAACACTGCGGGGTGGTTGATCCACTCAAGTGACGCCTCAAGCTCAGTGTCCAAAGCATTCAGTGTAATAGCGTCAATGCTAGAAGCACTACCCATGCCGTTCTCCGAAGTAGGTGAAGGCTGACGCTCTGGTGTCGTTGCGCCATCGTCTTTGACACTGGCGGGTGCACTTGACGGCTTATTACCGGGTTGCGGAATAGGAGGTAACCCGCCCTTACCAAGACCTTTCAGGATTGTTCGAGTCTCCTTCAACAGATGGTGCGCGCGATCATGCTGGCCTCGTGATACCAGAGTCAATGCTCTGGTAAGCATATCCGAAGTCAGCAACTCCATCCGGCGCTGCACAATACTAGGATGAGGTGGAATCGGTGGCGTCGACGGCCGCTGAGAAGTTTTCGACCTTGGATTAGACGGCAACATTGTGATCGCCAGCAAAGACGGCCTGGAAGGATGGGTAAGGGTGCCATCGCGCAGGATGTCGCCGTAAGTTAGGTCGGCTTGGATTAAGGGAACTTCCTCCACACTAAGCGTCCTTTGTTCATCCGAGTCAAAAGGACCGCCTAGTGCTTCTAGACCCGAGACGATGCTCTCCCACGGATCCTGTGGCAGATGCTCCTGAGATGTGTTGTCGGGAGCGATGACCAATTGGACAAGAACATCTAGGATCTTATTAGCAAACTAATACGACCATACTAGGGCCGCGCGACATACCTCTCTTGTCACCAAATCTCAAATCGCCTAGTGCGGCTTCTGCGTCCTTCCCAGTGGCGCGCTTGGTGATTTGTAGAGCACCCGAGATTTTAACGAATTTCGCGGGCGATCCTTCAGGCAAACGTAATTTCAATTTCACGTTTTGATGAGAGGTGGTTTGCAGCGCCCCCAAACACCCGGCAACGCACTCCCGAAGCATCATCCAATCTTTCACGTAGGTGTAGGAGGCTTTGGTACGCGTTGACAATTCAATCATCGTGTCTGGCTTGTGCGTCAATCCTAGACCGAAGGAGTGGATAGCGACCCTAAACACAAATTAGCACCCGTGCGCAAAGAAAAAAAGCAAAAATTCCCGCAAAATCGACATCCG
Source organism: Stereocaulon alpinum (assembly GCA_018257865.1). Taxonomy (NCBI): domain Eukaryota; kingdom Fungi; phylum Ascomycota; class Lecanoromycetes; order Lecanorales; family Stereocaulaceae; genus Stereocaulon; species Stereocaulon alpinum. The sequence continues at coordinate 584,134 of JAEUBA010000002.1, read as the reverse complement.
AGCGTATCGACGGAAGAAATAGCTCAACTTACTTCGCAGCCTCAGCTCGAGATACCACGAAATCCACGCTTTCGGCATCCGAAGTGGAAGAGTCGCTGATAAGGAGGATCGTCGCAATCGGGTTGTTGGCCTTGCGCTGCATGAGTAGATCCATAGCGACGTTCGCACCCTCAACAACATCAGCTCGTAGGCTCTTTTGCCCCACAGGCCTTATCGAGTTGAGAATTCTATTCCACCCGTTCCAAGCCTTCGTCGTCATGCCCACGAGAGGTACTCCGCCCCCACTGGATCCAAACGTAACAAGTCCCATTCTATCTCTTTCACCAAGGTTCTGGACGAGAAATTTTAGTGCGTCCCGTAGAAGTGTAATCTTTAGACCCTGCATAGATGATGAGACTGGGATGACGACAACAATGTCGAGAGGGACGTGTATAGAGGCCGGCATGTGTTGATCATGCAGTGTCCTGCCCATGCCAGATGCAGTGTACTCTGTTGGCGCAGTATTAACTGACTTCTGTCCTCCATACGATGAGTTGATCGACGACGCACGTTTGGTCTTCATTGTCCTGTAGTCATCGTCATCTGTACCGGAGTTGTCCGGCTCGTATTCATTGCTTTGCGTAGCCTGCTCCGTGGGGCTGTTCAGGTCGAGAAGGGAGCGTTTCCATTGTTCGACTTGAGTTCGGGTCTGAAATTGAAGGTGAAATTGCTGTAGATCTTGCACTGAGAGGCTTAGAGTGAGGATGGGCTCGTCGGAAATCGATTCGACATGCTTCAGGTGCTTCTTGATGAGAATTGATCCTTTGAGTGTGCATCTCGTGAGTTTCCGCTTTGAGTTGCCGTCCGCATATTGTGGTGGAGCTCCCTTTTTCTCTTTCACGCAGATGAGCATTTCCGCAAAAAGGAAACACTCGAGTTCTTGCCATGACTGTCGATCCTTCCCAACTCGCACCGTGCCGAAAAGTCGTAGCTTTCCGAACCTATCACACATTAGAGCTAGCCTGGAGAGAATGTCGGATTAAAAGCAAACCTTTGGAAGTCCAGTCCGTGCCAGTTGTCCACACGAACACGTAAATCTTCGGTAATCTCTTCCAGAACCTCAGGCGACTCGAATTGCCATTCCGGTTGCTGACTTTGAGCTGGTGATTTTGGGCGGTTGCTGAATGTAGCGCTGTCTTGTTGCATAGATGGCAAGGTTGGTGCACCACGGAGATCCGCTGGATCTGGCCTCCATTTTCCCTCGGGCACCTCGATAGTTACCAAGCACGTAAGGCTCTGTTGCTGCCGTGATCGGGTCAAAGTAGGATACTCGCTCCGTACAGTGACTGTAGGTGCAGGAATTGGGTTCTTGGTAATGCTGGTTCTCGGGCTGCTAAGCGCTGTTTCCATCGATTGAACATCGTAGTCGTGCCTTCTGCCGGTGGTGTGGTGTGACTCATATTCACCAGATGACCCGCCAACACTAGTGTCCCTACTCTCGTTCCTGGTATGTTGGTGGCGATTCGAAGTACTACCATATCTTTCAACTCTGTCTCGCTGTACCTCTCTTGCGTCCCTCTCCCTGTCCCGTTCTCGTTGTCTGGGGTCTTGTGGCTGTGTGCTATCACGATTCCGAGTGTTTGATCCACGGCTGCCTGGTCTTTCCTCGCCAGTCCGAGAGTCCCATGGTACAGGTGTGTTGCGAGTGCTACTGTTGTTGTCACGGTTGCGTTGGTCTCGTGCTTCATTGTTCAAAGAAACCGAGCGGACAATGCTGCTAAGCTTTTCTATTGGAATGTCAGTTTCCGCACGTGCTTCGATTCGTAAATGAAAGCCTTACCCAGGTCCAGCACATTCCCGCCCCTGCTAGTGTCAAGGCCTAGTGGTGCATTGCAAGTCGGGCAATACTGTGACTCAAACTCTTTGATGTATTCGTAGAAGCAAGCTTCATGCGAAACATGGCCGCATGAGAATTGTAAGATCCGCTCCCCTCTTAACGTGTGCTCTAGAGGCTCTTCGCAAACTGCGCATTCACTTCCGATGAAGGTTCTCTCCCGCCTTGTTCGCGACCTCTCGATTTCCAACATGCCTGCCATCGGCCTGCCTGAGCGCCAATTGAATGATGTTGCTGTACCGTTGCTATAGGTCGGGAGCGGGTTTGGCGTGCGAGCACTTTGTGAAGCAGCGATGCGACTCAGAAGCGTAGACTTGCTCTTTGGCTTCTTTGGCTCTGGTGGAGGATACAGCGGTGGGTGCGGTCGGCCTGAGGGAGAATGAGTGGAAATTGCGGATGCTTGACGTTGGTACGCGGGCCTTGCTGAGCTCTGATGAGATTGCGCGGGTGTGTAAGCAGGACGGGTAGTTGCCTGCGAGGTATTATCTAAAGAACGGGGCGATGCGGAGTCAGCTGATGTACAATGCCGTTCAACCAGACCCCAGAACAAGTCTTAGACATGAAAGCGCAAATGGCGAACGGTTGAGGCTGAAGTGTTATGCTTACTCCTCCGATTCCCAGGTCGCAGGCTCTCTTTCCTGGGCAGTAAACCAAGTTCGGAGAGGTTGGTGGCCTGAAGATGGGAAGTTTGAAGTCAGCCAGCCAGGTAAGTTTATGGTTTGCCAAATTGGATTTGTGGTAGTGGGGAGTGAGTGGGTGGGTACCTTTCGTTTCTGGGAGAAGGTGCTGGTTCCTTGCCTGAGATAGCCTGGACGCTGTGAAGGAGGAAAATGATCGTTAGAAGACATATAGGAGCATTCAGGGGCCTGTAAGGTAATAGAGTCTCAGCTGTCAGGTAGGTGCCCTGTCAGCACAATGCATGATCTTGTGCTCTGGACTCTGTTAAGATTCTCCAGTAATCTCGGAAGGCAATCCAATCCTTAGTTCTATTATTCGAGGTAGGCCAGAAGTGTCCAGCTTGGTACGAACCTAAGGTAATCTAGCCCTTATGTACCACCCTAACCCCAGCTACGTACTTTTGACTACGCCCGCCGGGGCTCTGCCTTAGGCCCTTAGCCAGCCACCGTGCCGGGGACCGGGGTTCGGCTGGCACTACAACCCTACCTTACTACTTATCGCCTCCTGAGTCCCTCGCATTCAAACGTTCTAGCGTTGCCTTAGGTAACTTTAAGTGCACATGGTGGGGGAACTCTAATCGTGAGGGGGCTAGGGGGGCCAGGGGGAGACTTTGCTAGGATACTGGCATACTGCAGAGCGAAGGTGGTACCGACGCTACCGATTGGCTTGATTCTACCTATGCTCCTCCAAGGCTTTTTTGCAATGTTCCGACCACAGTAACTAAGTTATTGCGGACGCTTGGAGGCCAATTCTCTACACGCCAAAACTATCTCTCTGGTAATAGTTTGATTTAAAAAAGACCGGTCAACGACGCGGACCATCAGATCGATGCGGAATTACTCGAACATCATGAGCTAATTTACCAGAGAGTTCTCCGATCAGATTACTTCGCTGTTTATGCAATTTCTATGCACTTGGGATTTCTCTTTGCGACTCTCTTACACGATAAATGCAGCTTTGAAACCTATCTCTAGCTGACGGTTATATGAGAAACACATCCCTGACACCACCTTGCCGCAATCATTTCAGGTGTCTCGGATTCTACGCCATGCGGCACAAGCGAAGCCCTTGTTGGTGCCTCTTGCATCATCGCTTCCCGTGCCGAGGACGAGGAGGACCCGTGATTCGCTCTCTACACGGAGAGTTGTTTGGACATGCACACTAATTGCTTGGGACGATACGAGTGAGAATAAGTCCGACCAAAAGATCGAGGACGATGGTGGGCTGCACGGTAAGTTACCTTTCTGCCACAGCTGGATCTGCAGGTTCCTATCTTCCGTAGCGTCTCGCAACCGCGGTTCGGATCGCAGTGCTTTACGATCTGATTGCATGATGATATTTCCATGTCTGCTGTTTCTGGATGTGACAGAACAGGTATGATGGTTAGACGGCCGATGATCTTGTACACTCCTCAATACTGCAAACGTGGCCGCTGACTGAGGCTGCTTACAGTCCTCGTATTGTGCCCTGCGTCGGTTTGTGCCGTACGAAGAGGAAGTAGGATTTCAAGGGTAAAATCGGTCTCATCGAATCACCAACCTGACCTGGGGGTCATAAGGTGATCACTTCCGTTGTTGATCACATCCAGCTATGTTTGCGAGCAGACGATGACCCTGCGCTTTGTGATGCGCCAAGGCCAGTTATTCACAATGGCCAATAGGGGAAGAATGGACGAAACCGATCAGGACAAGGTTGTCATGCACGGATGCGTAGGGCTTTCTGGTCTGTCCATCTTTGGATGGTGACATCAGACGCATGCTTTTCACTTGGGTAATTGCGCATTAGGCTTGGGTAGCGTAGGAATTGTAGAAGCTGCAAGACATCGGAGCTGACAGTAGAGCATGCTGCTTACTTTCACGGATCTCGAATCACCTGTTCAGCTTACTGCGGCAAGGTTTGCACAGTAATAATGCAACGCAAGAGACCAATAAAAATTCCCCGAACGAAGCCTGTGAACAGGCATCTGATGGCTACCAGCAGCGTTGTCGCCAAATCTGGTAAGAAAGCCAGTGACCTCTGAAAACCATGAACCATTAAGTTTACAGCGCCACAACGTGAAGTTCGAAGTCGTTGACGGCGCAGCCATTCAAGGTGTTGCTTTTCCAATGCACTCTCACACTGACTTTGGTTTTGAATTTGATTTCGCTTCGCTTTCTACCAGTGGCACTGTCGCCTGTCTTAAATTTCAAAGATCAGCGTATCACCGAACTCATACTTTCGACCACGTGCTACACGTGCAGTATCTCGTCATCCCAGAAGTGTCGTGAAAGATCAGCTGTAGATCGATTAGGCCCCAGGTGATCTGCCTCAGGGAACGCGGCGAGAGCCATACGACCCCGAAAGCCCAATGGGCTCGCTTAAAGTCCGTCGATCACCCTTCTCCAGCATCCTTTTTGGGAACTACCTACAGTAAGTTACTACCTTATCGCACGCAGCACGTGGAAGTCGCGGATGGTCCCATCGGTCCCCACCGATGTCAGGCGTTTGATCATCTGATAATCAGGCACACAACGGCCATTGGTTGGAATTCTTCTCTTCCGACGAGGGTATTATATTTCCATGTCCGAATGATGCCTCAGATTCCACCAAATTGTATACGCTTTGCAAAGTGGTAGTAGCTTCAGGCTTCCAACGCCTACTCCGCTCGAACCTCTTCACACTCTGACCTTTGCCGACTCTACAGAATCATGCTTCTCCCTTGACCCTTCCGCTACACTAGGCTCCGGCGCTCCACCCGCCGCCATGTGGGCGAGTTCTGGGCAGCCCTCCTAAGTTGACCAGGGCCTATCCCAGTGACCCAACAATTCCGAAAGGCAATTGTTTCCCTCGATCTCAATTCATCTCGTGAAATGTTGCCACTCCTTATTTCGAAGTCTTCTAGACCACATCGATCTTCTGTTCTCGACTATTATTGCAAGAGATGAAAAGACCTCAGAAGGTGTCAACGGCCCGGCCTCCCTAATGGATGCCCTAATAGGTACCTAACTTCAACCAACCGGGATCTCGCTTTTCCGTGACTTGGACTTGTGGCTGCATGTTCCAAGGCTTTGGCTGTTTGTTCGGGGAATTCTACCTTTGCTAAGGAAAACCTATATTGATAAATGGGCCTTGAGCTAATGTAAGCTTCATCACAAGGGCAAGGAGTGGGGAACATGAAACGGGTTTGAGCCTTGGAGACGTTACGTGGCGTGCAGAGTGAGCCCTTTGTTTGATTGGAATTTGGGCACCATGGAACTTCCGCATCGTCGATGCTTGAGCCAAGACCCTGCGTGGGGAACAAGCATTATCAGGTAACCTGTAAGACACTGATTATTTGTGATTCGGTTGTTCTACATTTGTCCTCGTCTCATTGCTCTACCACATTCTCCAATGACAGCTAAGGGCATCTCCTTCTACTCATATGTCCATGCACAATTGCACCGAAATTACCAACAACCGGATGTCATGCTCTAGCTGGCCGTTAGAAAGGCTAAATGGGACTACTGACTCGCTCAATGGGGTATTCGGTTATAGAATTGAGTTTTTACCGATTGGAGACATGCCTCTGCGTTGAACGAACTCTCATCTCAATTCGTCTTATACAACATCAAATGAGACGTCGCAAGCGTACATACATAGTCACCACATGGATGCTTAGTCTCGCGTGCACGCTGTCTCCTATCAGAGATGCTTTCAGTTTACTGATTGGAGGAAAATTCCGTTAGCATCCATGCATGCTTGTGTTCCTTCCAGTCCACTTGGGTCATACTTCCAACATCAGACGCCCTATGTGAGGTCCCATGACCTTGTGATATAGCTCGTAGGCACACATCAGCTAAGGAGCTATTGGTACTTCACTTCAATCAGCCACAATCAGCAACAAATGGGCGCTAGTCATCGTCAAACTGTCCAGGAACAGGCCAATCTCCTACGGCGCCAAACAGTCACAGATTAGAAACCTGGTTCGGGGTAATCTTGCGGTTGAAGCTTCACTTCTTGTCAAGAATGATCCAGAAACCGTCTGGACCTCCATGGCGCCACTACGCGAAACCTGAAACCCTCTGTTAGGCGATCCTCGTTGACAAGTGATAACCGAGGAAGAGCTACTTCACTTTGAACGAACTTGTAGAAACTCCCAAAGTCGAGTCTCGACCTGGTCTATCCATGAAGAAACCCGACACCCCAACACCGGACACTCAGCTTAGGTATATACAAGCGGTCCATAGCAACCAGCGGGAATGACAGCGACTGACAATGAAGTACTGCTTGTCCCTTTCAGGACATCTTGCCGTTGTAACGGTTTCTTTCACCCTTGTTCCAAGCAGTGTCTGGGCACGGTCCAGAAACCACCCGGGAACCGTTCGAGAACCGTCCAGAAACCGCCTAGGCTTCCACGACGCCCAACAGCCCAACACCAGAAATCTCGATTGGGAAACACCTTTCCCACAGCTCCTTTTACTCCACCCCAGCGATTAAAATGGTGCTGCTCATGTCCTTCCACTGTCTAACCTAAGTACCTAGCAGAACAATCATCAGCTCACATAAGGGGGACCGGCCGACTTGCCAACTAGACCGTCCTTCTCGAAATGGCCAAGCTGCATAAGGTAGCAGCTATCTCTCAACCTCGTAGGGCACATCTTGAGCTAAGGTCTGCATACTCATCCGAGCTTACTATGGCTGATCAAGATACATGTCGTCGCGCGGCATCTATTACATCCCAGCTTTATCTAGACCATACACGTACTCGTGAAATCAGTCTTTGCAGATTGCCACGATTGGTATCGGTGCATTCTGTTGCTAGTCATCGCTACAACTGCCAATACCGCTCATTGCGACTTACTGTAGGGCCCAGTTGTGCTGTACCAGAGCTGGCACTGTTCAAGGTAATGTTTGATGGTGCGCAGATCCAAGATGATGCGGCTGCTGTGTACGATCGATGTGGAGTGGTGATGGGGAACTGCATTTCTCTAGGACTGGTGCCCACCCCCTTCGCTACATGTGAACACCCCCAAACCATTCTACATACCCTTATGGGGGGTTTCAACCCGCCTTATGAGTCTAGCCCCGGGATAAAACCCACGCTTCAAAGTCCTCACATCACTCCTACCCATCCAAATATTACTATCCACACAATATCATCCTTATGTTCAACCATCACTTGGGCAACTAGGTAGTTACCTCTACACCCCAACCACATCGACCCTCTCCAACGCACCTCCTTGCTCTTTCGCTACTCCAAGCCCGCTCATCCTAGGCTTACCTACCCAGTGCATAGCACATGCTTTCCAACCACTTCCACATATCGGAGCGTTCGCACTGCACATAGTCTCCACGCTGAACCCACTCGCTGGCAGCCATGGGCCCACTTGCTCAGCAAACTCCATCATACTTCCATTCTATACGGTAGTCCTTTACCCATCCATCAAGGATATCCACGAATCAGTGCCCACCACATAGACGTATCAGATATCAAAAGAAACCCCCCCCACCACCACCATCCCCTTCCCTCCCCTCCCCTACCCTACCTACTCGCTCCAAAACCCCTCCCCTCCACCACCCTCTTTCCCCCCGAAAATCCTCCCATCACGACTCTACCTCCGCCTTAACCAAGAGCCCGCCACCTCACCCTTCACCATCCCATCCCTCTCCCATCTCCCCTTCAACCATATCTCACTAGTAGACATTTGACCTCGAGTCCTGTCCTGTGCCACGCCAAATCGCATCTTTTCCTTTCCTTTCCCACGGCTTCCCTGTTCCCTCTTGCTATGAATATAGGAAGGAGGGTGTCGCTATTCCTTCTCAAGCTCTAACGCCTAGGTAATTCATATCGAGCACTGTTTCAACAAATGACTGATATGAGCGCATCTCTCTTTCTCTCTACGTTTCAATTCGCCTTCCTTTTATGGATTGTATTCACGTTCCATATGTTCGAGATTTAGACACAGGAAGATAAGTTTTGAAACCTAAGAACGAGCTCGCAAACGCGAATAGTGCTATCTATACAAGCATATAAACGCAGCTTTGTATTCTCTTTTTCGTGATAGGTTCTATTATACGTAGTTATTCTCTATATATATAGTATATAGTATATCTTCGCAACCACCTACCACCCGCGTTCCTACAATCTCACTCAGATATGCAACTGTCATAGCGCCAGACTCCCTAGGCACATTATTACGACCATCATCCAGTGCAGAAATTCAAGTTTGATTTCCAGGAGTAACATATCCGACGCCTCCACTTGTTCGTGATAGAAGCGAAGCAGTATTTGGCAGCACTTGAGGTGCGTAGCAGGGATGATGTCGAATTTATTCGAGGTCACGATATGCCAGGTGCAAAGTATTTGGTAAGCAGGTAAGGCTTGGACGATAGCGGTTCATCTTCAACGATCGTCCCGATAGCATGAGGATCATAGGGATGATACCCGTGAGAGATGGCGCTTCCTGGTACGATTCGACATGGTTGTTAACCTAGAGCTGAATAGCAAGAAGTTCAAGCAATCGAGTGAAGGTGTGCTTGCCTTGACACATGTGGATAAGTATAGAGACTTCCAATGCTTACCCTCTAATGTTTACCCTCCAACGCTTACCTATTGGAAGCCCATTCTGGGCGCCTCCAATTCTGATCATTCAATTCTGGTCTCCCCACCATTTCTGGAGTCTCCGTGTCATGTTTCCTCTCCTTCCTAGCCCTTCCGGGTCCGCAAAAGGCCCTGGTGTTCGTCCTGAACAAAGCTTGGTTACTGCGGACACAGTCCCGAGACTCCTCGCTCCTGTATGATTTAGATGCCTGCTAACCAGTCCATACTCTCAAGCTCTCTCAGATGTGTGCTTGTCAAGATCTTCTGTATTCGGCTATCCTCCAGTCTTACGTCGAGTCTGAGACAATAGTAAAATGAAGTGTCAACAAGTTCAGTAGTGTAACACATCTTGTGATGGCCACAATGTTCGTCTTAAGATGTATGGGACCAACCTGACAGTTCTCCTACCTATGGTCGAAGGCCTTTAGTTCGGTAAAGATTGCCCCAAGATCCTGCGGAGAGACTGGTAGAGGATCCACCTTGGACTCGCACAAAGCTAGATATACTGCTTGAAGCCTTCTGCGATGATGCTGAAATTGTTGTCGTCCCGTAATTTACCATGATGTACCAGGCTTTCCGCTGCTGGCCGCATCATCTCACAGATCCTCAACATATACATGTGTAAGTGGCGGATCTGCTGGATCAGGGACCTCAAGAAAGATCCGTGTATCCTGTAATGTTATGAATGTGATGCAGATTGCCAGACTTTTCGTGCGTAAATGGGCGTGCGACATTCTTTGGGAGATAGTAGTTCCGCAGAGCGAGATGAGCCCTAGGCCAAGCCCTGGAAATACTGTCCCCACTATCAGCAACGAACCCATCGACCAGTATTGACCATCGTCGCCCGTGTCGCTGGTCCTTCTTGAGCGCTTGCTCACACGCTCGTAATCCTGCGGGGTCCGATGCGCGGAGCCATGTGTAGGTATTCCTTGTATGCCTTGTTGTTGTTGCTTTCCCCGTTTTGCCGCGTCTGCTTGTGGATCCTCTGATTGACCCGAGCGTCGGTAAAGAAGCTTGTGTAGCCGTCCAGATTTCGCATCTTCGCGACCGATCGCCGCCACTAATGAAGGTCGTCTTCAACATCCAAGTGGCGAAAGATGAGATGATAATGCAGTCATCGGACTTCTTCCGAGCTCCCTCCCAGAGTCCACGTGAACGATTGGTGTGAGGGCGTCGCAAATATCCCTTCTACCTTCAAAGTCTCTCAATGACGTTTGAGGCGATTGAGGAGATTGCTGCGTGGCAAGCCTTGCACAACTGTATCTAGCGTATTGTATCTCGACCCTCCTCTCTTGCAATATTCCTTTGGTCCCCCACACGACTCGTAAGGCGCCGCGGGTGTGTCTTTTCCCGGAGATACCAGGTGGGCGATTTGAGGCGACGCTGCTGAGCAGACACGGGTCAGCTCATGGCGGTAAACTTATCATCTGCGAGGGAAGGGCTTCAATCAACCCAGAGGGCTAGAAGAGCGTGAGATAAGAAGAATCGCTGGCATCGGTTATGCAGTCTTCGTTGAAGTACGTATTCCATTCAAGAATCGTCGCAAAGTTCGGCTCTAGGCTTGGACTCCAGCGACTCGACGGTGATAATACGTATTGAGTAAGCTTCGCCTGCTTCCTGCCCAATAGCATTCTTTAGTATCCAACGAACGCAGCGAGTCACTGTTGAATGTGCTGTGGTACTTGACGAGTCATGCCGGATGCTCATAGCGAGAGGTGAAATCTTGCGGACCTGGACTTGCGGACCCATTATTAGGAAGTCAGGGATTGTAGAAGGATCTATCGGGCCGTAACCCTAGCCCTAACGCAGGATCCCCACCGAGCCCATCTGAAATTAACCGTAAGCCATCCGAACGTGATACCCATTGCTTGGCATTAAGGCTAGACATTGTACATATTGAATGTTGATGATGGCTTGTTTCACATCCGTTTCAACGGAAACTGTTAACGCCCAAGAGAATCATTCAACGCTAGTTTTGCCGCATCTCCTAGTCTCAAATTTCTCATTCTTGGGCGACGCCCGCGCTGCGCATACAGTGACGGCGGCACTGAGCTGGAGATAATTTTCCGCTGCTCCGGGTGCAGTTTCGACGTCGATAGCGTTACTACTGGACTAGCGTGGGTTTCCGCTTATGGGTATCAAGGCTTGTACACGTATAGTGGGTGAGAAAGCAAGCGGTAAACGAGCTAAATTTGGCAAAGATTCGGTCCGCAAAAGGAAATGAAGGCAAGATTGCGTTTTCGCTCTCATGTTACTATGGCTGACAGTGTGATTGAGTTTCGGTACTCAAGTATTGTACACGAGTGCCTCGTAATTCAATATGTTTCAATCAAACAGGTACTGGAAACAAGCGGTCGTTCATTAGTCACCCGAATTCGATCGTTGACTATCAGAAAATATTGGCCCTCCTGAAAGACATCATCCTTCAGGATCTCGAGTAGCTTCAGCCGCGACGGGAAATTTGTGGAAGGATCAAGGATATCTCTTATGCTAACAATATCTTGCTTGTTGACATCACCAGCGCGCATAGAATGGAAACCATCGCCAGAACTGAGATCCAATTGCTGTTTCAACCAGTTGTCCTGTCGCTATAGCAACTTTTTGTCGGTCTGTTATTACTCGTTGGAGAACCATGGTCGGCGGCGTGAGATCCACTACATCGATCAGGTGGTGACATAACGATTCGGATGGAGTCTCTCCTTCACCTGTCATAATTCGCCCTAGCGCCGCGCGCTCCTCCCTTTTAACATCGGATCCTATAATAGAGTCTAGCTGTGATTGTAGTAAAGCTTGAGGTCCCATCCCTGCTGTTTCTGTCAAACCGGAAAGAGAAACCCCTGCTGTGGGATCCGCGGAGATAGGTCTGCGTTCGCTACCTAAACGGTTATCGAGATCGTATTTCGCTGCTACCTCCATCAACTTGTTCAGCTCGTTCGTAATAGACTTATATTGCCGGTAGATGCTAGGGTCAGTCGCTGGCGGAGGGATCCACGGCAGATACAACTTTTAATAGCAGGATGAAATGCAAAAGGACTCGGGAAGAGTCGCGAGGAATATAGGATAAAGGTAGCAAGACTTCTTGCTCACTCCAATAAACCGAAACCGTGGCTTGCAATGCTGATTATAATTATAGAAATTGACAAGCTGTATGCCGGCATGGACAGCTAGATTCAGGGAGCGTGCCTTTCGAAAATAAGTCTCTATATCCGGCGTATTCCAAACTCTAGCAAGCCGAGAAAGGCATCCCTAGGTACGAGGACCAACTATCCTACGTAAGACGTAGGTCAGAGGTACCCCATCCTCAGGTATAGTAAATAGCGTCCTCGAAGGTGCGATGACAGACTTAATAACCATAGGGTTGAGAAGAGCAGGGATCTCAGAAGCGAGTTAGACCAGCGCTTTAGAGGCAATACTATACCGTTCCAGTTTGAAAATAGTACCAATCCATCGGGGCAATAGCTGAAATTTGGTAGAAATGCAGCCCTCAGATAATTGATATAGCAACCTCTAGCTTTCTGGGCCTATTTCATATAATGAATCAGGGTTTCAGGCTCTGGTTTGGGAGGCTGATACTTGATAGCGCGGATATGCCTAAATCATTTCGGGAATGGCTGTAGACCCGGTGCTGAATTGGAAAATTCGGTGATACGTGATTAAACAGCAGAGACACGCTCCTCGAACATATTTTGGGCGGCACGGAGATCCTTTATGTAGTTACGTATCTTTACAATGTCGAGCCTTACGATCCTGATGAGCATCTCGACTTCCACGTCAAACGTCTCAAGAGCTGGGCAAGAACAAGGTCGACCTAACGATCATTACGTGCAGTTCTGAACCTACAGGCTAGCGTACCTCTGCTCCCGATGTTATTCAACACAGCTACGAGCTCTCGAAGTTGACTCATAGTCCTCTCACCTACTCCAGAATTGTAGGCAACACGAAAAATTGTCCCTTGTGGCGTACCTTCCTCCATGCACGCCGCCGAGACACTGTCGCCGTCCCTTGTAATGGCGCAAATGAGCGCGAAAGACTTAAGGAACTTCCGTTCCAGAAGTCGCTCTCTCGGCGTCCTCGTCTCGTCTCGGTCTTCGTCAAGACCACGCACAGTAGGCTCCCCACGAACAGGATCGAACATGTGGAGGAGAACGGCAGCTTGGAAGAAAGGGTTTCGTATATTCCGGTTATTTCCATGGGACTCATATCTGCTATTCGCTAAATCTATAAGTAATTGGACCTGTCATGCGTGCCAGAGAATCACCTCGTGGTTAGCGGAATGACCTTTGGATGACCACGGCGATTAGGTAGGATTTCGCTAACGGTACAAGCATGCATGGCATGAGCCGAGCGAGCCAGCATTGGCACGTTCGGAGATTTCGAAGCTCTTGAAATGTAAACTCGAATTTCAGCGCTTGACTTATTCATGACTTGGATGTGAATTATGACTGCGCTTCATCCTCTTGCTGTTTGCATATTGGTAGTTTCATCTAACTGACGGTCAAAACAGGAGCCTTTTTACAAGTGTTCAAACGCATGTCCAAGGTAGGTGCTTGCTTCTGCCATCCTACTTTTGCCGTTACTGCTTCTTTCCACATTCATTCACAGTATAGACATATCAAGTTGCCACAGGACTTCAAGTTATCATAAGTCACATTGGAACCCAACACGATTCCCGATATCCAGCTTCTGCCGAGAACGCAAACATTGGTTTCATTATTTCAGCTTTCTCAACGTCGCTACGGCATAGCACTACCCATACTTCTAATTACTGGCTTCTCTCTATTCATCAAGACTATTTGAAACCCAGAGTTGTCTCGTGACCACACCAGTAGGAAACGCGCACGTTCTGAGCATGGTAAGAACCATAACGACTCCCGTGCACACTCAGTAATGATACGGCGCGCAATGTCTCGGACTGGTGCTCTAGCTGCATGAAATCGTGGTACGAATCCCAAGCTCATGGCGTATCATACCTGCCGTTAGCAGGATCGAGAATACGCGTGGCTATATCTTGCTTTAGCAAATGAAAATGTGGAAGCTATCTCTTATTGTTGGAAGACTTCCAGTAGCGCTCCATACTAAATCCGCGTTCTAGAAGGGTTTGTACTGAAACCTCGTGTAAAATGCGTTTTACTAGACAAAGACATACTCGTCTTTGAACATGGTTGTTCATCCTGCACTAGCTTTTGCGCCAAATACTCCGTATAACGATATGTAGCTTCGTCCTTATGCGGCACAGAGATGACAATGGACCAAGTCTACTCCAATTTGTCGTCCCCATAAAGTTTATCAGAAGTAGCTGTGAAGGAAGCGCTCCGACGATCTCATGGTTTCGCAAGTCATCGCAACCACCTTCGTCAGATCTACGAGTCTACCGCTGCCATTAGGTTTTTTCCGGAACACCGGATTGAGGAGCTGATCCTCGTGATTTACGAGCAATTATTGCAGAGAAGGTGGTCAGAGCTGCTGCGTTCACGGTCAATGAGCAGATCGTCAATACTCTTCTATCGACTTCTGAACGGCTTAGGGGATTACGCGACGATGTTGCGGCCATGGCTTGTCAAAACGATTGGTATCACCTATTCTTTCCAAAAAAAAATGTATGGAGTTCCACTTCTTAACGACAAAAAAGATAAGGGTTGTCGCTCGATCCAAGCACAGTAACAAACCTTCATCATTTTGCTGAAGACGTGACTTCCTGTCTGGGCGAATCTGGTCTTAATATGACACAAAGAATTGCTAGTAACCACATGGACTTGTGTCAATTCAGTGGCATCCATAATGTAGAGTACGGAAAAGTCATTGCTGCTCTCGAACACGTCCAGAGGCGGATTGCAGAAGGATCTGCAAGTTCAACATCTCTCGATTCGTGTGCTGCCGTTGTCACCTTGATGTTTTCGGTTAACTGTGCCAGAATTGAGCTCGGTCCTCGGTAAAGGTCACCGACAGAATTTGATGGAATCTCTGCGGTATCACGCAATCGATGCTCGTTATGCAACAATAAGAACGGCCCATACCCAGAATGTGCAGATAGTTGCTTAAGAAACCCAAATATTAAGACTGGCCCGATATCAACAAGACCCCTGATCATCATGGCTTTTTGTGGGTCAGAGGTGAATCCCAGTCGGTAAATCGATGCTGATGAGTTCCACCGTTGGAAACAAGCGAAAAGCAACATCAGAGACTGTTGTCATCTCTCTCTTCCTCAGTGCGGTAAGACACGGCTCCTGTTTGATGACCCCGCACTTAAACCGTTTAAACTTTTGGTTCAAACGGGGTGCTATTTGGAAACGAACCGTCAACCACCTGACTGCTCTATATTGAACGGTTTGCCCTCCCAACCGGACCGTTTCCACCATTGGGAGCCTGGCGATGTAACAGTCAGCTTACGACCTATAAGAGACAAGATCAACCCAAAGTCCAAAGATAAGGATGATAGAACACCACTGTCATTGGCGGTATCGAGCGGGCACAAAGCGGTGAGCAACCTACTGCCATTCAAAGACTACGTTGTCCAGATCTTACCCTTGCCAGGTAGTCGCGCAACCGTTGTTAATTAATCTCGCAGCTACCGCTGGCTAGTCCCGTAATCCTTTGGTAAGGGCCCCCACTGTCAGGGTTCTCGACATCCATGGGGTCTGCTCGGGCTTCGGGGGCGTATAGGTATTTTAATGGCGATTTGGGACGTAACCTGAAGGGTTGTTAGTGTTGGCTAAGTCGAAATATACAATAAATATCGGTTGTTGCATATAGATTTTGAGATTTGCCCTCTAGAGCTGGGAACGGAGAGGGGTTGGCAACTGAGGCGGTAAGACCTTGGAGGTGTAAGCCTACTGAAACAGGGTGTACGCTGCGGGGATACGTAGAGTCAATACAGTCGCGAGAAGCTAAGCAATAATGCCAATAACGCAGGGCTAGTGTGGGCGACAAGCCATGCGTTCGTCACCCTCTGCGCCAACCGACTGCAAGCGACCATTATAGTCATGCCCGAATGCAGGTTCGGGATGTGGGTATTGTTTTAGCCTGATAGAACTCGAGGGATTTCAAGTCTATTGGGTGAGGGAGAAGTCCTGGTCGAGGTCTTTAACGTATTCCAGAGCCTATAACGCAATCTTCAGCCGTTGTAGTAAGGTGGTGTTCCATGCCATTATCCTGGCAAGGCGTTCGCTTGAAAGGGTTTGATTGCGCCAAGCACCGGGGAATGCCAACCCGCCGAATGCCGACTCGCCAAATGACAACTCGCCGAATGACAAGTATCAAGTACCAAGTCACACGTCACAAGTCACAATTCTGCAGTCAGCTTACTCCGCCTAAGTGTGTTTGATTTCAAATTCTTAGTTCGTAACTCAAAGCTAGCCTTATCTAGCTCTCTTCTGATCTCTACTATTCCGGTGTCCAACACCATGGCTTGGACCGTACCGTCTCGCCATTGGTCGAAAATAAGCCTCCACAGATACGTTAAAGACTGCCTTATCCACGATCCTTCCTACATTGCTCGAGGGTGAACCATTGGCGCTTGCGGTATCATTATCCAGTTGCATTTATTAGGATAAGCATGACATGTAATCCTGCAAATCTCATACATTGATTGATGGCTTTGGCCTCTCCACTGAAAGCCTCTCTGGATTTGGCCTTAAAGCCTTGTGGTGGGTAGTGTCAGCTATGGCAACCCCAATAGCAGAGCCAGCACGTGCGAATGTTCGAAGAGCGTGGACTCCACAAGAGGATCAGATCCTGCAACGTGAGGCTGAGATACAACGTGTGTAAACACCAGATCATTAGAAGGAATTATCAATAACGTGTACTCCCTCTTTCAGTGCAAAATGGAAGCCTCAAGGACTGGAAGCTGATTGCAACAAAATTGCCTTATCGCACGAATAAGGACTGCCGGAAACGATGGAGTAAGATATGCGATAGCGTCAACAAAGGCCCTTGGAATCGCCGTGAAGACAAAGCTTTGGAGGAAGCAATTGCGCAAGTTGGCCCCCAGTAAGTCATCTCCCTACACTTCTTGAAGACCATAGCTAAAAACTGACAACTTAAAAGATGGATAAGCGTAGCGAAGCGGGTGGGTACACGCCACGCAGATCGTAAGTGCAGCAGTATCCCCTGATATCTTGGAATGAACCTTACTTTAGCAAAGAATGTGCAAAACGATGGAGACATTTCTTAGATCCTGATCTGGATCACAGCCAGTGGGAGCCAGAGGATGATGCTCGCCTTTGGGCAGCCGTCTCAAAGTACGGTAGCAATTGGAGAAGAGTTGTTGAAGAAGAATTTTCTGAACGAAGTCCAACTAACGTCAAGAATCGGTGGGTGCTCCGCTCCATCAACGGCTCCTTCAGGTCTAACAAATTCGGACTTAGCTATGCGGTGATCAAAAACCTTCGGCGACGCGACAAGAACTCTTCTGCAACATCAGCTGGCCCTGATGCAGCGGAGGGCGTCGAAGCGACTACCTCTCTATTCACTAAAGCGGTGGACGATGGCGGCCATGGCTCCACTCCCTCCAATACGAATGCTTCTACCGCTGGACCGGAGTCATCTATGGACTTTGAGAACGCAGTCTACTCAGCAGGCGCCATGGACGATGATTTCGGATTCTTCCTGCATGATTCGCTTACTCCACAAACACTCCCTTTAGTGACAAGCATGGGAGACTTGATAGAGCTAGATAGTTCGACTGATGGATTTGCCTCTGATTCACATTGTACAACGCTAGCGCCTGCGTCCACTATGCGTATGCAACACTACAGCAACGAAACCACGTTATCAGCAGAGGAACTTATACCAGATGGTAGGGATTACGGCTCCCTAGCCCTTGAACAATTCCCACATATGGATCCAGGGGTCACGAATAACTTCGGAGACGAAGCACCGCACGAATTATGCCGGGACCCGCAGAATGACTCTTTGGGGGATGGGTGGTTCCACTCCGTCATGGAGACATCATCAATACAAAAAAATTCATTGTCGAGCGATTCAGCCCATACCATGGGTGAGGCGAAAAAAGTTTCACTGTTCCTTGAGGACATGCAGCCGGAGACGGCAAACAGGGTGACATCAATGCTGCTCAACAGTAATGTTGACGTGAAGATGAAGATGACCGTCCAGTGAAGGAGTGCCTGTACATACATGCAGGTTAGTCAAAGGGCGTTCAGCACATTCACTTTCTCCCGAGGAAAGATAGACAAGACTTGTATGATTTATAACATGTGACAGGAAAAACGAACGAAGACAGACACAATATCTATAACTTATGGGGAGTAGACAGGTAGACTAGATCAAATTCTTTAGATCTGCTTAAACATTAGACCACCTTCCGTTTGATTCGATGGACTAGCACGCTGTCGTCCGCTATCACCAGTCCTATCATGGTACTGGGCAATTCAGTCACGCAGTCTTCAAATGTCGTCGGCTGAATATTCTTTTCAAGCAGCATAAGGCTCTAATGTTCAAACTACCGCTTAAGAGCCCATGAATAATCAAAATACCAAGCAGTCGCTGAGAGTGCAATCACAGGCGCAGCGACCAGAGCCACCTTCCCGGCGGCTAGCTTCGCTGCTCTAATAAGATAAAAGATATGCACGCCGACAAAGAACTGTTCGTCGGGTACCTTGGGAAACGGCGTCGCGGGCACGTCTGTGCCCAGAAAAGCGCAGAGCTCCTCCCAGCCCGACTTGCCCGGCGTGAACTCCAGCAGCCTCTCCTTCGGGCACGCCTTGCGCACTGAGGCATTGTGCTTGAGATAGTTTGCCTTTGCTCTTGCCGGCTCTGTCCAGCCGATGATTCGGTTCGTTAGCCGCATGTAGTCCCACCAAGGTTTGACGAGGATCGGGTCCGCCCACGCAATGAAGGGCCAGGATTTCCAGGTCATCACATAGCCTGCCGATTGGGACATTTTTGCGATCCATTCTGTAGAGAAAGACTATGTGTTAGCCACCGGCGCCACCTCTGACTCGTGGGAGCGCGATACTGACCGTCGGCGGGCATGTCCGAGAGGATGACTTTGGCGTCAGGATACATCGCTATTAGCTCTTCCGCAAAATTAAGGCACGGAATGTCGAGTACGGCCTGTTTGCTAGAGCGTTAGTCTCCGAGTGCGACGCAGTCCAGAACTTAGAAGTGCAGCAAGGCAAGGGAAACATTAGCGTTTCTTTCGACCTACATCATGCTTCCCCAACATCTTTTCAAACTCTTTTTTTTCCCACATCTTCCCCTTGCCCAAATATTTTGCTTCCTGCGCCTGTTTCCAGCACGGGAAATGCGTCGGGTTCTGCGACACTTCTGCAAGATGATATGTGCGGAATCCCAGCGTCTCGAGCGCGATCGACAAATCCAGCGTGCCGGTGCGGGAATAGCCCAGACATAAGACTTTCATAGGCACCTCGCGGCGGCCATCGTGGAGGAAGTCGATGGGTCGAAATTTCGTGGGCGGGGTGCCGAGGATGGTGTTGATCAAATAGTCGAGGAAGATTTTGGTGTCGCGCTCCTCTAGGCTTAGAGGTGTCGTTGCCATTATAGCTCAGAGAGGACTACTGACAGCCTAGGCCGTGTATGTGGCGATCGATGTGCTAAGTGTCTTTATTGACTATGCTGGGTGCGAGTGTTTTGCTCAGCCTTGATGGCCATTTAAGACTTCGTACACTCAGGTCCTTCCATAGGTCTCTAGAATATTGAAAGTAATTTGTAGATCTCCTATGAGTAGTGCCGGCTCCTTATGTGCATGTGTGTGACCGATCGTGAGAATCAGTTTGACCTCAGTAGACCTTTATCTAATTTCCACACTGCCCTTTCAAATTACGGAACACGACACAGTAATCGTTAGAATAAGTGGTGAAAACTATGGTGGATGAGGCCTGCTCAACTAGGCTCGCTTAACTAGTGTACTAGGGCTAGGGCTTGCCAAGGCCTCCGTGCAACTTAAATAAAATCTCTGCATGCAAATCTATCTAGCAAAAACAACATCAATAGCAATAGATTGTTCACCCCCAAATCAATGACCAATCAGTCTCCAATCAGATCACTGATATTCTAAAGGTAATAGAAAGCCTCTTCCTTCCGATCATTGTATACCGAAGCGCACAAACAGGGATAATAGCAGCGTGAGTGTAAAAGACATATGTAATAGGAAGTATCACTTGTAAGCTGCAGGTAAGAAACTACCTCACTCGGGTCCCCTAAGTTATGGTTGCCGCGCGTACGTACCCCGATGCGCAGCCCAATGTGTACCACCACCCAGCACGCCGCTGTCGCAGAGACTCGCCTGCAACATCGACTGCACGTATCGCGATCTTGCTGGACTTGCACCCCGTAAAGGTACGCCTGTACGGAGCTTGTTAGGTAGACCGTGCACCGTACGAACATTCTTCAGGGGCCCCAAGCGGGGCAGATCCCGCGTCTGTACAAAGCGGACCTCCAGAAAGACCCCCTGCGATGAGTGCTGAACGAAGGCATTTGCGGACAGCCTTGCGCGAAGAAACTCTAGGAGATTGTACCAATGATGTTCTACTTAGCGACTTTGTCCTGTGAGTTGACGTCGTTGCGAAAATGAATTGCCTTGAAGGCATTGGACTTTTGGTGAGAGCGCCTTGCCAAGACCAACCCAGCTTAGTTGGTGACGTGAGTTACCTAGTCACTCGAATAATGCAACAACAATAGCATCTTTAAGGAAACTTGTATGGAGACATATCTACACATTTACAAAATTGAAAAACGTTGCAGTAGTATTTTCTTCTAAAACTGAGTCTTGAAGAGATTATTCAGACTCATATGGTAGGGGCTTTTTGCAAAGGGTCGCTTTGTACAAACGTGGGGTCTCCCCCGATATGGGCCCGTTTCCAGGGCGCACGCGCATGGGCCGTTTGGCCCGCCAAAGCAGAAGAGTACAAATGGGTCCCGCAGCTACACGTTCGAGCTTGAAATCATCAAATTAGCACCTGGAATTACCTCATGCCCTTCCCGAGAATTCCGGTATCGAATCTATATCCTACATTGGGAGAATAGGTGAACCCTCAGTTCTGGAAGTCAATTGTTGGCGTAGCGAAGGAAATTCCTACTAGTTGATTACTAACTTAGTTACCCCTTCGATCTCGCTACGCAGACTTTATGCACAAATGAATGCTTCACTAGAAGCACTGCTGTCTCGCTTGAGGTACCATAGCGAAATTCAAGAATGGGCTTGGCTCAAAGGGTCATCCATGCATAATGGCTGGCAGTGATCGCTCAGTGAGAGACAAGACTGTGAGAGCTAGCTACAGGTCATGAGATACTTATCCGTTTGCGGATGCAAGGTAATGAAGCTTCGACTATCTAATGAAACCCATTCACTTCCTCGGTACCCACCCATTCGGCTTCGATGATGCCCAATTTCGCCGCTGGCGGTTGCTTGATACTGAGAACTCGAAATCCCGGATCAGCCTCGTTAAACAACTTTTCCCAATCACCCACTTCTCGCTCCTTTGCATTTAGCATTTCGAGCATGGTCAAGTCATAGGCGCTGGAGCACGGTTAGCTAAAGCTGACGCAAGGCCAGACTAGGCAGTGTGGAACCGGAGTACTTACCGAATCTCTCTCTCCTTCAACAACGAAACCTCACCTGGCTGAGGTACAATATATTCGTTGATGATGATCTTTGCACCTTTTTTCAATGCGGGTATCAAGCTTCGTAAGATTTGGATCGAGTATTTGTCAGACCAATCGTGGAAGATCCACTTGAAAAAATATACATCCGCATATTTGACGAGCTGTTCCGTGAAGAAGTCATGGGCCATGAAGCTGACTCGCTGCTTCAATGCCTCGGGCAGCTGCTTTGAGGCGACTTGAACAACATCTGGGCGATCCTGGACAATTACTTTAAGCTTCGGGAAGTGCTCCGCAAGTGCGATACCGAATGTGCCGCTAGAGCCTCCCACGTCAACGACTGTTGCAGTCCCCAATTCGGCCCAAGGATAGTTTTGGCAGATGTGCTCGGGCGAGAACCCGGGATCCTGGGCCAGATTCGCCATGGCGTTGGCGAATCGTCCAGCTCGAGCCGGATCTTTTGCGAGGCAAGCGAAAAGGGACTCTGAGGTACCATTTGCTAGCTGGAATCCAGCTTGATTTGGTTCTTGCGAACCAGGCCACTTGATCATAGCGTCGACAACCTGATCCCACGATTAGACAGGTCAGACAGAACCATTTTATGCTCACGGACCTTGGAAGCGCTTGTCCAATTCTCCTCCGTGATCAATGCGATAGCGTCCTCCATCCCTGGAGCGACTGCAAGAAGCTTTGACGCTGCAGTATGCGCGACAACTCCTGGCCGTGGCTCGTGAAAGATATGGTAAGTCATCGCTGTTCTCAGTAAACGGCGAACATCAAACTCGCTGAGCCCGGAAGAAAGAGCAATCTCATCATAGCTAGCTTCAAATTCGAAGCTTTTTGCAATTTCAAACCGATTGATGGCATGCAGGCTGATGAGATGGTTGTGCTGGAAGAGCAGCGATATCAGCCGTATAGCACAAAAGCTTACTATGCCAGCCATGGTGGGAGGTCGACGTGAGCGTCTAACTTACGTATGGGGTGAATAAAGTCCCCAATGGCCCTGCTGTCAATGCATGGAGTTCATCCGTTGCCTCCAAAACAAGTTGCTTAGCTTCGGCCACATCGGGAGGCAAAGGGAGAAAAGGTGGTGCACCCGGGTCGAACGATGGTGTTGGAAGACCTTGAGCGGACAGATAACCATCGAACTTGCTGGTGGCGCTCGATATGATGGAAGATAACTCGCTTATGCGGGTGGATGCGCCTTTGGTCATCGTGACTGGATTCTTATGATCTCCTGTATCAACACCTGGCGAATCTATAATAACTTGCAATCGTTGAAATTAGAAGACAAGATTACTGGATCCTTGAGCCTTCAAATTTCTTTGATAGGACTGTGAGGTAGTTTGTTATGAGTCGTAGCCTCCAACCAGTTGATTTTGGGTCCACTCGGGTCCGCTCAGGTCTGATGCGGTCTCAGTCAAGGGCAAATCACTTTAGTAAGAAATTTCACTAGACTATGGACCTAATTGCTTATGGAAATCGCGTCAAAGGGTTTACATTTGGTAGTCTAGTCGAAGTTGTTGGGAGCCTATACATCTAGGTCAAAAGGATACTGGTCAAAGAGATTCTGTTGATAGTCAGACAATCAGCTTTGTGTTCCCGAAGATATTGAGGAAAGCCGTAGATGAGCGTATGCTTACCCAATCAAAGTATTCGTTCATGTTTACAGCATCTTCGAACGTATTCGCCGTCTGCCTGCCACTGATAGAAGCGTCTTGATGCAATTGAGGAACCACCATGAACGATGGAACCTCTACCGAATCGCTTTGGTCGCTTGGAGTATTTGAGGATGTCGCATTCCCGTAGACTGCTTTCAATTTGCTCTTCACGGATCTTAATCCCAGGCTAATCTTACAAGCCTGATTAGAAACGACTTTCTGAGCGTCGAAGATCAGAAGAGATTTATCTAGCAATTCAAGCTTCTGCAGGATATTGCGCTCTGAGTCCTGATCGAGTCCTCGCGCCCGCTTTTGGAGGAGTACCAATGATAGAATCATAGCAGCAAGAAAAAAGTCGGTTGTTGTAAGTGAAGAGAGCATCCAACGCTCTTCGTGTAGCTGACCACCTGGTTGTGCTTCTTGATGCAGATCGACCTGAAGCTCTAACATCCTCATCGAAGCATCCGCGCAAATATCGATGGTCTGAACGGACGGCAGCCGCACTGTAAGGTTACGTCGATGGAGTACACAAAGGCTTTTTTGGAATAGTATCTCAATATTGGCGCGCATCATGATAACATTCGGAGTGTCGGCGAAGGACTGCGCCATGCTCCTTAATTTGAAAGGGAAAGGCACTGATTCATGAACCTGTCGAAGCTCTGCGTCAAGCGCAGCAATCTTCTGATCAGAAGGGACCTTGAAGGACGATTCGTACTTCAAAATTTCCTCGAACGCGGCCATGAGGCTGGCTTTAACTAGGAAATATAGAATATGGGTTGCCTCAGTCTCAGGCCGTGCAACAGGTAGAGCTGTACTAGCTTCGTCAAAATCCGAGTCCTGAAGGTTGCGTGGAAGTGCGGTATCAGAGTGAAGCGATTGTGTCGAACTTGGAAGACCCATTTGGTAGCTGTTCAAAAGGTCAAGTTGGCGCAAAACGGCCCAGGAGCGGCGTCGCATTTCTCCTTCGAAGACTGTAATGTTCTGGAGGTGATCGGGATCACGGTGGTAGCCCATGCGAAGGGCTTGACGCACGACCAGGCCAAACAGTACCCACAGCTCACCGACAGGCTCTGGGCTGCACATGTACTTGCATTGAGTGTACAGGAGTAATGCTTCAATAACATACCTGTGAGGTTGTGTAAAGTTGCCGAGGGTCAGACATTGAGCGGCTGCCTTGAGGAATTGGTTCTTGGTGGACGAATGGCCACTATTCTTGTTGGGCCCAGAACCTCTTAGGTCGCTGAGTAGGGCTGATATAGATAGAATTGCGAAGAGCTGCGCAATCCAAAAGATCGGGACTTGATAAGGATCCTTCCAGAATTCCTCGTACTTCTTCAATTAGCTTTTACCCCATGAGGCGTTGGAGTGAGTCACCATTCTTTGAAAGCTGTAAATATGTATGGTAGCTATCGTATATTAGTGTCCCTAGTACGATTACGGAAGTACAGTACGTACGGAGGACGACGTATTTCACGTTGAAGTATTTAGAAAGGTATCTGTCAACCTCTTCACGCGGCGGCAACTCGCAAAGCACGGTCTCCAGACTCGGTGGTCTTCTGACAGTAAAGATGCTAATGTCCTCGGTCCCACTCGCAGTTCGTGAAAAATTTTCATCATTACCAATCGACACATTGTCAGCGTTGGCACCTAGGTCAACTATGACATCTTGTATCTTGGCAGGTCAGCGCCGGAGTGCTATCAGCGCATAAGCTTGACATACATTGCCCAGAATAACAGTCCATGTTGTCGGTCCTACTGTTGCGAATTGATTTCCTTCTGGGGTGGATATTTCCGTCTGAAGACCGTCCGAGGAGGCACCGGACGAGAGATTAAGTGCGAAGTCTATGCTATTCTGAATCAAAAGAACCATCAATAATACATCGTTATGGATGGGTTGATACTACGTACGGGACTCTGTGTTTTACCTTGATGCAACTTTATTGCCTCCGCCACTAAATGTTCAAGACAATGTAGCTGATCCTCGGTATCTTGAACCTTGCCGCTACCTAGAGTAGATTGTGGGTTGGCAGCAGTGGCATATGAACACAAAGTAGCATCTCCCTGCATACTACAGTGCTCACAGGGTTGTGCACGATTACATCTCAGCCTAGCGTAGTCAGCACATGAGCTAGAAGGAGCCAGGAAAAGCCTACTTCCTTACTCTACAAGGAGCACACGACAGCGGAATGCGGTGTCTTTTGGTGACCTTAGCAGATGAGGATGCCCGTGAAGCGTAGCCATCGACACGGAATTTGTTATGAAAGGGCGACTTTTCGGCCATGGCTTAGTTTTGAGGCTGCTTAGGATTGAGGAGCGGACTTTCATCACAATTCAAACTCTCATGATGAATTTTGACAGGTATAATCCGTATATATAAGCTCTGACAGCCTGAGAAGTTGCTGTTAGGTCATTTTGCTGAGATGTGCATGGTAGCTTGTGGTTTGTGATAGGGAATGCCAAGACCACGTGATTGGGCTTGGCAGAAGAAGAGCTGTAAGACCCGAGGTTGGCGGTACAGGGGTGCGGACGATCCCGTCATGTCTACTATCGAAAGAGGGATGGGTAATTTTCGCCGAGCTGGGACCCGCGTGGTTCTATACCCAATAAGGCAATATCTAAAGCCCGTTGTGGTTCCTCAGCCAAGCCTTAACGTTTTGCGTTTTCCCCATGCAGTAATTTTCGTAACCCCACGTTAAGTCCGCAAATTAATGAATATCAACATAGCCGTAAATCCTACCCTCCAAGTTCAAATTACTCTAGTCCCAATCACTCTATTTTCGAGATCCTATGACGGCAAAGATTACTTGCGCCACTTGCTCATTTCATTGGATATCGGAAAAGTCTCGTCTATCGTTGTAATCTTTTTCAAGATTTGCCTAACACTTGGTCACTATGGAATATACTATGCCAGGCTCGAATCTACCTAGTGAAATGACCATGGCCGACAAAGGCGAGCACGCGACCAAGGAGACGGACGTGGACCCCTTATCCATGACCAATAAAGGCGAGCACACGACCGAAGAAATGGATGGGGACACCTTACCCATGACCAACAAAGGCGAGCACACGACCGACGAGATGGACGGGGATCCCACACCCACGTTAGAGTCATCTCAACCTCTCAAAGGCTTCAGGCTATTCATCACACTTCTGGGTCTCTGCTTTGCGGTGTTTTGTGTCGCTTTAGACAACACCATCATTGCCACCGCAATTCCGTACATCACAGATCAATTCAAGAACCTGAATGATGTTGGATGGTACGGGTCTGTGTACCTTTTAACGACCTGCGCATTTCAGCTCCTTTATGGAAAGCTTTACAGGTTCTTCAGCATCAAATGGGTCTTCTTGTCCGGTCTTTTTATCTTTGAAGTCGGCTCTCTGATTTGCGGCGTGGCCCCCAACTCTATATCACTAATCGTAGGCAGTAAGTCTCGTGCCACAGCTAGCAGCCATCTTGATCACCATCACTGACCTTCAATAGGGGCTATTGCTGGTTTCGGCTCTGCAGCTGTAACGTTATCATGTCCATGAGTCACGTGCGATACTGACACTGTCGATGGCCAGATATTGTGCGGAGCTATGATCATCATTGCACATATCGTAGCGATGGAGCGAGTGCCTGTTTTCATAAGCCTGATTGGAGGCATGTACGGCATTGCTAGCGTCGTGGGACCTCTGGTACAGTCTAATTGAATCATCCCTCTGAGGTTTCACACTGATCAGTGTCCAGCTTGGCGGAGTCTTCACGGAAAAAGTGACGTGGCGATGGTGCTTTTACATCAATCTACCTCTTGGGTACGAGTCACAACTATTCGGAAAAGCATGTTGTTAACACCGGAACAGGGTCTTCACGGCCGTTGGGCTTGTACTCTTCCTGCGGCTTCCCCGTAGAGACTCTCGGCGCGGACTCAGTACAATGGATGTCTTCAAACAGCTTGATCCCATTGGCACTCTACTGTTCGTTCCGGCCATCATATGCCTTCTCCTGGCTCTCGTAAGTCCTGCAAGCACAAATGCATTGTTGAGGTGCTGTAAACTGATAGCTCATTCTATCAGCAATGGGCCGGGACTACCTATGCCTGGCGCAGCTGGCGTATGATATTCCTCTTCATCATGTTCGGCCTCCTTCTCACCGTTTTTATTGCAGTGCAGATATGGGAAGGAGAAGCAGCTACGGGTATGGATTTAGTCAGAACGGAATGACAGCTTAGCTGACGTCTGAGCAGTCCCTCCACGAATAGCTCGCCAGCGAAGTGTCGCCTTTGGAGCCTTTTTCGCCGTGTGTTTGGGAGGCACCTACTATGTTTTCATATACTATCTTCCCATATGGTTCCAGGCCATCAAGGGCGTTAGTCCTTTAACATCCGGGATCGACACACTACCAATGATACTGGGTAATGTTCTTGGCGTGATTTCAGCGGGTGCTCTGACAACGCGATTCGGCTATTACATGCCATTCATCTTCCTCAGTCTTATCTTCATGAGCATCGGTGCTGGCCTTCTTACAACACTCCAGGTCGATTCGAGCACTGCAAAGTGGATCGGCTACCAGATTCTGTTCGGTCTTGGCAGTGGCTGGGGCTTTCAGCAGACCGCTGTCGCCGCGCAAACTGTACTGGCCCTAGTAGACATTCCAACTGGCACGGCGATAATGGTCTTCATTCAATTACTAGGAGGTGCCATGTTCGTGACGATTGCTCAAAGTGTCTTCACGAATCATCTGGTGAGCGGGATCCTTGCGATACACATACCGAATTTAAACCCCACGATCATCGTTCAAAGTGGCGCCACACACCTCCGGGACGCAATTCCAACTGCTTACCTTCCGGAAGTCTTGGTTGCCTACAACGCGGCGTTGGTCAAAACCTTTCAGGTGGCGTTATGTTTGGCATGCCTCTCGCTGCTGGGGGCTGTTGGAATGGAATGGAGATCAGTGAAGAACAAAAACATTGTTAGTGCTGTTGCATAACCTCGGAGCATGAAGACGTCAGTACTGCTCCCGATAAGGATCCAGAGAACATGATGAGAAATGGTAGTTACTACTTCGCGTGGCCTACTTGCATGTATATTAGGACATTTCTTATGGCTGCCAAATGAACGATTTGGCGCCACCACTAGTTTCTTCCCGTAGCTTCACCTCGCACATATGGTGACGTGTTTGGTAATACTCATATGGTGTGCCAAGGTTCCGTTTCCAAGAGCTTGATCAAGTCCGTTTCGTGTTAAGCATATGTACCCGTGTACGTATTTCATCAAGTGCCTCGAAGCAGTCTCGCCTAGATTCGGGTTACATCGCGGCTTTGTTTTGCCAAGCCCGCCAGACGCTAAGTTAGGCGGAAAGTCATCTTGCCGGTGAAACAATCCTCCGACAGCTGGGGGAAGCGCTTCGGAAAGTACCTGATCAGATTCTCGGACAAAACCACATTCAGAATGATAGGGATCACATCACCTGCTTCTTCAATGGATCCCAAACACTAAACAGCTTGCGTGTCAAAACATCGCAATTAATTTCTGCAACAGAAAAGATCCAAGATAGCAAATTTCTCTCAGGCTGGCTTTCCGTATAACCGAACCACCAATTACCTATCAAAGTTATTGGGGCCAGCCTGTCTCACAGAAGCACATCTAACGTATATTGGCTCACTCGTGATTGTGCGCGTCTCAAGAAAGCTCCGCTTCAGCATGTTGACGATGATACGTCGCTTGCGCACCATGCAGTACACTCGGCCCCTTGAGCTACTCAGGTCCTCAAAGATTGGTGTTCGGAGGACAGGGATAGCGATATCGAAAAGATCCTGTTTTTAGATGAGTGTTTCAATGTCATCCACACTTTTGTTGAACCTCATATCCTCTCAAGCACATCTTGCGTAGCCTTAACGATGAGAGGAGGTCCCCTTCAGTTCAACCGCCCTAGCATTAGCTTCACAAACAAGGATGAGCACACCGTGCAGTCTATACCACAATTGATTGATTTCAACGCCAAATTCAATGCTGACTACACATTTTGTATCCAGGCCGAGAAGGCGCTGCTCGAGGACTTCCCGAGCTTTCTGCACGTCACGAACGCCCAGCTCAAACACGCGATTTGCTTTTGCGCACAATGGCTCAGATCGTCTATGCAGGAGCTGGTACTTCCCGAAATAGTCAAAGATGGAGTCGGCACTCGCAAAAGTTCTCCAATTGCTCTTCTTCTCGACAGTGATATCAATCTGCTCGTTCATGCATACACTTTGATGAGCTTGGGCGTACCTGTAAGTAAGATACAGGCGGTGAACACTTTTAAAATCGAGCTCAAAGCAAGATACAGGTGCTATTGCTCTCTGCGCGTCTTAGTCCTGCTGCGGCACAACATCTCCTTCGTGAAACATCGGCCCGAGCACTAATTCATTCTACTCGTTTGGCCTATAAAGCCAAGGAAATATCACTGGCGTCTCAGAAGCAAGGTGATAGTCAAATAAGATCCTACGCGGCGAAAGACACGCACTTCTGGTTCCATTCAATGAACGGGGACGTCGATACCAGCCAGAGCATTTGCCAGCCTGGTTACGATGGAGGAGATAGTGATAGAAACGTTCTAATTCTCCATTCTTCAGGAACAACAGGATTGCCGAAACCGATTTACACATCTCACAAGTATTTGATTTCTTTCGTAACGTGCCATGCCTTCAGCTCTGAGGATTCAGCTCAACGAATGAATGTGTCTACGCTGCCTCTCTATCATGTACGACCAATTTCATACGCTTTGTCATGGTGAATGAAGCTAATAGTTGCCATTTATAGGGATATGGTCTCGTCACACCAGCCTTGGCTTTGGGGATAGGCAAGACTTTCTGTATACCCATATCATCCGTCAATCCAACGGCCGCCTCTGTACTTCAATTGCTAGACTCTGTGCATGCTAAATGCCTGATGACCGTTCCGTCCATACTTGAAGAAATCATTGATGATGCAGCGGGTGTGCAGACTCTAGCTAAGCTTGATTTTGTCGCTTTTGGAGGTGGAAACATGAAGCCTACGGTTGGACATGGTTTAGCATCTGCTGGCGTCAACCTGCTCAATCACTTTGGTACTACAGAGAGCGGGCCTCTCGCTCCAATCTTCGTCCCTGGTCCAGATTATGAATGGCAGTATTTTCGAATGAGACGAGATATCAAGCTGCGAATCGAGCCCGACTCAACATCAAATGACGGCGTTCAGCACTATAAGCTCACCACTTACCCGCTCGGGTGGGACAAATCTTTCGAGATACAAGACCGATTCGTGACAAGCCCGCGCAATCCTATGGTCGATTTTAAGGCCATTGGACGGATGGACAGTGTGATCGTACTAGCCACTGGGGAGAAGGTACAACCTGTAATCATGGAAACAATGCTGAGCGAGCACTCACTTGTTAAGGCGGCAATTGCATTCGGAGATGGCCACTTTCAATTAGGTGTCATTGTGCAACCTTCCAATGCAACGTCGTCCGATGGTTTCGATGAGTTCAAAACGTCCGTCTGGCCAACCATCCTCGAAGCAAACGAGCTTATGGATGCACATGCACGGATTGCTTCTAAAGACGCTATCATTGTCGTACCGTACACCGTGACACTTCCTAGATCTGATAAAGGTTCCCTGCTACGCCGAGAGCTGTATGCTATGCTTGATGGCGAGATTGAACATGCATATGAACAACTCGAATCATCAACCCACCCAACAGACGGCCAATTCGTCCTTGATCGCAATGGCGACATCAAACACCAACTCAAGGATCTCATCCAGAACGCCCTGCCGAAGTGGAATGTCCCAGCCCAAGACTGGACTATCTCGAATGACCTTTTTGAGCTGGGAATGGACTCTCTACAAGCTGTTGAACTTCGACGTCTGCTGCTGCCGAGCATTGAGTCCGCAAAGGCAATACCTCGAGATTTCGTCTACCGCCACCCGTCGGTCTTGGAACTTGCAGAAGCCATTGAAGCTGTACATCGCAAGCAGGAACTCGCTCAACCAGTAGATCTTCGACAGAAGATGATTGACGGCTTTGTTGAGCAGTACAGCCTGCGGACACAGCCGCCGGATTCTACCCACCGCCAGGCAATGACACACAATCAGGGAAAAGAGGAAAACTGCGTAGTCCTGCTGACCGGTAGCACGGGTAGCCTTGGATGCCACCTTGTTGCTCATTTGGCAAATCTGCCGATAGTCAAGGAAATCATCTGCCTCATTCGTCCGGCTGCTGGTCGCGACCAAGATCCAAGTAACAAGCAAGATGAAGCTTTTCGAGACAGACTCATCTTTCTTTCCCCAGAAGTCCGCCCAAAAATTACGACGATCCAGGCAACACTCAGTCTTCCGCAGCTTGGACTGACATCAGAAACCTATAACTCATTACTGCAGCGAGTGACACATCTTCTGCACAACGCGTGGCCAATGAACTTCAACAGGCGACTTTCGTCCTTCCAGTCACAATTCCAGGCCGTTCGGAACTTGCTCAGATTGGCCCTAGACGCCGGTGATTGTGATAGATCTACTCACTGCGTGAGTCTGCGCAATCGAGTAAGGTTTGTTTTTGTTTCCTCAATCGCTGTGGTAGGCGAATATCCCGATGTCTCCGAGGATGCTTCTCCTATACCAGAGATGAATATAAGCAATGTCATGTATACCAACCGAATTGGATACGCCGAAGCAAAGCTGGTATGCGAGAGGATTGTCGAGCGCGCTCAAGATGATTTTCCTACGAATCTCGACGCAGGCTCTGTACGCATTGGCCAGATGTCCGGTTCTAAAGAGAGCGGATTCTGGAATACAGACGAGCACATTGCCGCATTGCTCAAATCATCCGTAGCTAATAATGCCTTACCAGCGCTTGAAGGAGTATGTCCGCCATTCTCGATTCTCACAATCAAATCCTCATTGCTGACACTGGTCTAGACACTCTCCTGGCTTCCGGTCAATGTTGCCGCTTCCTCGCTCTCGGATATCTTACTGTCCAAAGTGCCAGCATCACCGATGAGTAATGGAAGCAGTGATCATCTAGAGTCACAGTCGCTTTCGCCAATCTATCATCTCGAAAACCCCATTCGATGGCCATGGGATGATGTCCTACGGGTACTGGCTTTACTGCTCCCGCAACAGAGCGCAGTACATGCACCAAAGATGCCGCTTGTACCATACTCGACTTGGTTGGATCGTGTGATACACCTAGGGGACACCACCACCGTGAGCAGTAATGGCAACAACTTGGACCAGCACGATACAGTTCCTGCAGATGAGATGTTGCTCAGAAAAGAGAAGACGACCAACCCAGACGCCTCGCCACCTCCCCAGCTAGAAGTGACGATGTACGCAGGCAAAGATGGCCCCAAGGACAACAGCAACCCAGCATACAACCTCGCCGAATTTTTCGCTACCGACTTCAGACGCATGGGTTGTGGTTCAGTCGTTCTCGACACGCGCCTGGCTTATGGGGCTTCTTCCAACTTAAGGGAGTTTGTGAGCATAGCCAGTGATGTTGCGGTAAGAAACGAGATTCTGGAGCGCTATGTAGGGTATTGGCGTCGCTGTAATTATCTTTGAACCGAAACGCTGTAGCGAGCTATAGATGTTCTTTACGAGAAAGAAGGACAGATCAGAGCAGCACAGATGTCCGGATTCTTTTTCCACTATTTTCGCTCGTATTGGAAGATGAGGCACGAACCCCGCCGTTGTGGCATCAAGCCCTGATAGAGCACTTCTCGGAATCCAGCTACGCGAGCTTTGCAGCAAGCGACTGAGCCAGGCATATCTCCTGCCACCTATAGAGTCATCGCTCTCAAAGGTCTGCAAGGTGGGAAATGTAATGGCTCGCTACGTTCTGGGTGTAACGATCTTATATGTTGAATGATGGGAAGATTAGCAGCAGTCAACATTGCATTGCTCAATCACCAAGAACTTGAAGAGCATGGAGGCTACTATGGGACTGAGGTATCATCAACACAGGTCACACAAAGCACGGTGATCCCCCACAAAATCATGATGAGTGTTTCTGCTGCAACTACGATATGTGGGTAGTGTAGCTATCGGTACTTATGAAATGATGTGATGTATTTTTGACTCTCATAACATCTAAAAAAATACTTTGCTTGGGAAAGGTACATCCCAATCTTTTCGCAATCTTTCGGAACTTTTACATCAAAAAATATCCGATCTTTGCTAATTCTACTGACCGAAAATGGCGATCACAAGCAAAGAGAACTCCATCGCGGTTTCATGATACGGCCACAGCAGTATCATCGGGAAGCTGATCTCGGATGGGATTGCCTCCTGCCACCCCCTCAACTTGCCGTGTCTCGAACCTTGCCTCGATCAATGACACAGCGCTGCCCTTGGGGGTCTTAGTGCCTAGGAAGTGGTATCCTTTGCTGACGCTGGCAAAGAGCTTTCGCCAATCGGAAGCGGTTCGCTCGAGGGAGTTCCAACCGGTTGCTTGTATCATGTCCAGATTCCTGATGTTGAAGCGATACATTAGTTTGAATGAATTCAGACGCTTTATCCCTTGTCTTCCTCTTCTTTGTTTTGGGAAGTTCAACTACACACCTTTTCTGCTTCTGCGTCCAAGAGGTATTGGCAACCTCATCGGGTAAGAATTCATAGATGACTACCCTCGATCCATTTTTCATGGCTGGAATCAATTTTTCCAGAATTTGCGCTGCGTACTTGTCGGACCAGTTGTGCAAGATAAATCGAAAGAAGTAAATGTCAGCATGCTGAATTGGTTGTTTCTTGAAGAAGTCATGGGACATAAACTCCACACGACCACTGAGATCAGGTGGTAGCAACTTGGTGCCCTCGGCGACAGTACCTTCGAGGTCTTGAACAACAAACTTCAGGTGCTTTGTTGCGCGAGCGAGGGCTTGGCTAACACCGCCATGGCCTCCGCCGACATCAACAACGCAGCCACCCGGTCTGTCCAGAGCGCCCCAGTCGTACCCGTCAATGAGATGGTTGATATCATAGAGGCTACCCTGCGTCATGAACCTCATACCTCCCCCAAAACGACGGGATCTCCCTGTATCACGTGCCAGGTGCTGATAGAAAGCATCCGAGGTCTGTTCTGCAATGTTGAAACCGGTCTCGGTCGGTTCCCCCGAATGCGGCCATTTCTGCATAGCCTCGATGACGTGGACAGATCCCGGGGCAATATCGTACAGTAAGAATCCCACTGTATCCTGCATTCCTCTGCTTTGCTTGAGTAGAAGCGAGGCGGTGCTGTGACTGACGAAGCCGGGACTTTTCTCCTGGAAGAAACCGTTGATCATGGCATGTTGCAAGAAACGGCGGACCAGCGTCTCATCTACACCAGCAGCACGGCCTAGTTCGGAGAAGGAGATTCCATCGTCATCCGGAACGTACGAGGCGAGCTTGTAGTGGTAGATAAATCGAAGGCTTAGGGCATCCGTGAACTACGTGTGTATCTCATCAATCATCGTGGTAGAACGCAATGGAAGGAGTAACGCGGAAAACGTCGACCACCTGTAACATTCATTACAAATAGGATTTTGGGTCAGCTTACGTTGAAAAGAACCTCATAATATTGGCCAATGGGTCCGTTGCCAAGCTGCTTCAAGCTCTGACACGCATCTACAAGGTCCTTTCGGCATTCTTCCAAATCGTTTGGCAGATCAGAGAGAGTATGACGGTCGAAAGAGGAGGACGGGAGACCTTTGCTCGTGGTAAAGGCGTCAAGGCGCTTGGCGTGGGCAAGAATATTCTCAGCAATTTCGGTTAAAGACGCCATATTACATCAAATCTGCCTACACAGGCAGTGCTGGCAGATACGATGACTATAATCAAACATCTTCATCACGTAATGACTCAGCCCTCGGTCTCTTTGGTTAGGTCTAGGGTCTTGCGGCGCGCAAGTCCCACAGTAGAAGATTATCGCGCGGACCTGAGTGAAGTCACTCGGGACCAGACACGGACCGATTGAGCAACACACGCCTTCGGCGCTTACTCACCACACCCTTGCAGCCACGTTGTGCTGCAGACTACTGCAAGATCTCGGACAATTGCTGGGACGAATGCAGGAACACCATCAAGCTTTTAATCAATCCGGTCTCCTGGGACTAAGAACAACCAATCATCTTTGAAGCCTTTTCTGGAAATGCATTGTACTATCAAAGTATTTGAAGCTTGAGATGGACGACTTGGGGGAACGAGGAGTGCCTTCGGCTAACCCGCATGGACGCCCTAGTTGCAACCTCGTTTGCCTATAGTAATAAAACGAAGCGGGATAGCTCAGCCACAGATTGAAGCTACCACTGACTAAGGACCTAAGATCACGGAATCACATTTTAGACTTGGAATGGATGACCAGGAAAGGGAAGTGTGCCTCCAGCTGACCAACACGAACACCCTTAGTTGCAACCTCTTCCAGATGGTAAAAATAGTGAGCGGCAAAGCTCAGCCATAGATTCAGGCTACCACTGGCCATGTATAAAGTCACCGAATCCCCTCAAGCTTTCGTTTTGCAAGATCCTTGACGGAGTTCGAACAGCATGGCAGCCGTAGTACGGAAAATAGTCGAGGTCGTCCTCTTTTCAGGTCTTTTCAATCACTTCTGTGAAGCCCGACGACTACTAGGTTCGTCCTTCGGCGCACCTGGTAATGCCAGTTATGATTATATCGTGGTTGGTAGGTCATCAGCTCCATGATTTATCCGGCACCAGAGAGGGCTAACGCGCGCAGGGGGTGGCACGGCCGGCCTCGCCATTGCAACCAGGCTTGCAGAAGGGTCTCATTCTGTCGCCGTCATCGAAGCTGGAAGCTTCTATGAAATAGGCAATAGCAACTACAGCCAAGTTCCCCTGTATGCAGCGGCCTTCACCGCCAAATCTCCGTTTCAGGAGTCGCCTCAGGTGGATTGGGGTTTCACTACCACTCCTCAACCAGTAAGTATTGACTCCTCGTCCTGGTGTGAGGTATCTTGTAGCAGCCACTCATCGATGAGTCATTAGGGTTTCGCCGGCCAAGCGCC
This sequence comes from Stereocaulon alpinum, assembly GCA_018257865.1. Taxonomy (NCBI): domain Eukaryota; kingdom Fungi; phylum Ascomycota; class Lecanoromycetes; order Lecanorales; family Stereocaulaceae; genus Stereocaulon; species Stereocaulon alpinum. The sequence goes on along the minus strand of JAEUBA010000002.1, from coordinate 547,790 downwards.
TCTATACACCCGTGGCAAATGCTTGGGTGGTAGCTCAGCACGAAATTATCTGTCATACCAGATAGGTCCCAGCGGCTCATATGATCAATGGGCCCAGCTGGTCGGTGACGATGACTATAAGTTTCAGAATTTCCAGAAATACTTCCAGAAGAGCCTCAAATTCACACCGCCTTCAAACCTTCGGCCTGCCAATGCAACTGCGTCGTACGATGCATCAAGCTTTGGGAGTAAACCCGGGCCCCTTTCTGTAACATTCGCCAACTATGCGATGGCTTTTTCATCTTGGGCGCGACTGGCCCTGGATCAACTGGGTTTCCCGCGCCTCAACGGTTTCACGAGTGGTAACATCCTTGGCCAATCGTACCAGCTGCTGACGCTTGATGCCCAGAGCTTTGAGCGAGACTCCTCTGAAACGTCTTTCTTGCAGAAGCTCGGCTTGCCCAATTCAAATCTGGTCGTTTATCCATCAACTCTGGCGAAGCAGGTTATCTTTGACGCAAACAAGAAGGCGACCGGTGTGATGATCGATTTTGGGGGAGAGTCATTCTTGTTGTCCGCGAAGGAGGAAGTGATACTGTCCGCCGGGGCTTTCCAGTCTCCACAGCTCCTCATGGTATCTGGCGTGGGCCCTGCTTCTACGCTGAAAGCATATAATATCCCAGTGATTGCAGACCTGCCAGGCGTTGGGCAGAATATGTGGGATCACGTGGTTGGGGGGCCATCTTTTCGGGTTAATGTACTCACCACTACAGAGCTGAGTATCAACCCTACGTTCAACGCTCAGGCTGTACAAGACTACCTTTCCGAGCCGCCTAAAGGTATGCTCACGGACGCAGGATCCGACTTGCTAGGTGAGTCCGCCACAGCCTACATCTGCGTTCGTCTGTTGATCGACTGATCTCGTAGCGTTTGAGAGACTTCCGAACCGGACTTTCAGGCCACCATTTCAGCAGAATGTCTCGTTTTCATCGGACTGGCCTGACGTTGAGTACATCATCACATCTGCTTTCCTCGGCGACCTTTCGACAGGTGCACAGCCATTAGACGGCTATAACTATGCCAGTATCTCGACGGCTCTTGTAGCACCCTACTCTCGGGGGAACGTCACCATCAACTCTGCAGACGCGGCCAAACCCCCGGTCATTAACCCAAACTGGCTCACTCACCCTCAGGACCAAGCGGTCATCGTTGCTGGCTATAAGCGCGCAAGGCAAATCTTTAATTCGCGTGCGATGGCTCCCATACTCATAGGAACTGAAAAATTCCCGGGAGTGGCTGTGCAAACTGATGCGCAGATTCTGGACACTATCAGGAAGACCTTCACTACGGTCTTTCACGCTTCTTGCACTTGCAAGATGGGCCAGGCGGATGACCCAGCCGCTGTTGTAGACTCGAAGGCGAGGGTCTTTGGAGTGAAAGGCTTACGGGTCGTAGATGCCGCCTCCTTCGCGTTGTTGCCTCCAGGTCATCCTGTCTCTACAGTTTGTAAGTTAGATTCTTCGCCTTTGACATGCCGGAGGAGGTGCTGACCATATGCGCAGATGCACTTGCAGAGAAAATTGCGGCAGATATTCTGAGTGGAATTTGAAGCAAATGACAGCGAAACTGTACGAGTTGGGCTTGTGAAGATGATAGGTAGTTGATGAACTCCGGCTGTTGATTGCCTCTAGGAATAGGAAATTTTGATCAGGGCATTACATTCTCCTCCGTACTATCACAAGCAGTTGACTACCAAGTATAATATTATGGCTGCCGAATTGGGGTTGGTAAGCACTCATATGGGTGCTAATGCTGTTGCTTCATAAGCTTGGACACGTTGGCCGTATCTCTCGGGCTTGTAGTAGACGACGGGTCAGAAAGGTTGTTCGTAGGTCAACATAGGCTTAGAATATGCGACTTCGACGTTCGATCGGAGCTAACGCTCTGTATATGCCGGGACCTCATCGTGGGTTGAGCCGCGTGTGCTCGGCATATGCGACAAGGCTGAACCCTTCAAAACTTTTCTTACCACCATCATCAATATCCCGGTCTCCAAGAGCTGACCTTGACCGGAGGGTACCACGCTGCTTGTTCCTTTCTTTCCATATGGATGGTAGAATCTGATCGATAGAGTCGTTCGGCAACGCTACCCTAGAGGAGAAGGACCTACCACCGTAATCTCGTCCCGAACACAAAAACGTTCATGGATGCGAGCCCCCGAGTCACCCCGTGATGCTCCACAGATTAGGCACTAATCTGCTTGAGAGGCTCGCTTAGGGGACTCGCTTGGCCCCCCCCCCTCCGCCTGGAAAATAATGGAATTTTTGGTGTCTCTGACGAGGTAACCCGCGTAAGGTACCTTACTCAGATGTGGAGCGCTTACTCAGACCTGGGGCGACCAAACCACTTTGAGTAATATACACCCACCCGCTGTGCTGTGCTTAGTCAGTATCTTAGACCCTGGCCGGTGTTAAAGAATTGCCTATTCGAGCGTCTCCGTTAAGTCCGGCATCCTTCGTGAACGAGGACAAGCACAAACATCTACACTCAGGTCCATCCAAACATCTTTCTCTCTCTCTTGCAGCTCCCTGAGCTTAGTTTACCTTGACTTCTACCTATTTCACCATCACCTTGCTCAGTTTGACATATCTATTATCGTCCATTTCAGAACATGGCTCCACCCTTTGACCAGATCTTCCCGCCCTCTCCTACTTTCACCGAGAAGGATGCCGGCGATCAAGGCGGCCGTGTGTTCTTAGTCACCGGCAGCACCTCTGGCGTCGGCCTTGAACTTGCCAAGATGCTTTACGGACTGAACGGAACCGTCTACGTTGCAGGACGCTCAGCAGAAAAGATCAGTGCAGCCATAAAGACCATCAAGATGCAAGTCCGCACCAAGACCGGCCGCGTGGAAGCCTTGCAAGTAGATCTAGCAAATCTGCCATCGATCGGACAGTCAGCTCGTAACTTCCTTTCGAAAGAAGATCGACTAGATGTCCTTGTGCACAATGCCGGCCTGATGACGCCACCCGCTGGCAGTAAGACGGAGTTGGTGAGTAGATTTTTGCTGAGCACTTGGAATCTATCTTTGATTTCGTTGACAACTTGCTCGACGTACATGCCTGGACCTCCATTGACAAAGCCGTGGTAGGGATATGATCTCGAGATGGGCACGAACTGCCTTGGACCTTTCCTTCTCAACCACTTTCTCGAGCCTACCCTCAAAAAAACGGCAGCGGCAACCAACAGCCCTCTTGGCGTCCGCGTCGTCTGGCTTTCATCGATGATAGCTGCGTCCGTACCAAAAGGTGGCATCACCATGAATAACGACGGAAGCCCCAAGGTCATCAAGGTACATCAGTGTTGGAGAAAGATCGACTCGTGAGCCTATGCTGATGCTGGCAGAACGCGATGGAAAACTATATGCAAAGTAAGGTCGGCAACGTCTTTTTGGCAGTAGAAACAGCTCAGCGCTTGGGCAAAGACGGCATCATCAACGTGGTACGTTATCGGGAAGCTTGTTTTGATGTCATGCATCGACTAACGGCACACAGAGCGTCAATCCTGGACTGCTGAAGACGGAGCTGCAGCGTCACGTGTCACCCATCCAGCGCATGATCATGGTAATACACGACCCTTCTCCTGTCTTCTGGATACTTCTTGCGCTTCTGAGAGCCTTTTTTTCTGATCCCTTCCACCAGGGTCTCATGTTCAAAGAACCCAAGTACGGTGCCTACACCGAGCTGTTTGGCAGTTTGTCGCCAGAAATAAACAGTAATAAGAATGGCGCGTTTATCCTCCCGTGGGGTCGCTTCGGTCAAATTCCGGATCATATCCAGCAGAGTATCGACAATGGAAAAGCTGCCTCTTTCTACGAGTGGTGTGATCGGGAGACCAAAGCATATCAGTAGGATTTGGTAGAGTTATCATTGGTGCATGCGGATTACAGATGGCAGGCGCAGAAACATTGCGAACAAGATGTAATAAGAACCCCTCAAGCCTGTCGCGATTATGGTTTTGCTGGGTTTTGCACTTTGAAACTTTAACCTTATTACCGTAGATACCATATATACTTTTAATCTTTAGCAGGCTAGCACCGCCCCAGCCTGGGATCCCTTTTAGCCACGCGCCGTCCTAGCCCAAAGTCATGGACTAAATCTCTGAAGTTACAAATCACGAGATTCTTACCAACATTGAGAAAAAGAGAGTACCTCAATAACCACGATAGATCCAATAGCGACTGAAGAACGTGGTTTCCGGATACTAACGTAAACAGTAATCATCAACTTACCACTCGTTTCACCGTACTCTGCACTTCTGCAAAAACAGTCCACGACAAAGAGAAATCCTGGAACTGCAGCTGCGCCCAATAGAATCCCCTTAAGAAGACCTTGGCAGACATGGTTCAGCATCAAAGGGCTGCTCGCGAGGCTCGGGACCTGCGTAAACTACTCGTGCCAAGAAGATATGCTTGCTCACTGCGTGCTCTGCCATATTGTGTTTGCTCTCCTGGCAATATTGAGATAGTCATATCCATGATTTTTATGAGAGTCGCGCTGTGTTCAAATCATGCTTGCATACATGAATCTTTCGCCTGCCATGCAATATCTGAGTCTCGCAGCGCCTTTGTTTGCCGTGTTCTCCGTCCTGTGGTGGTCCTTCCGCTCGTATCTTAGACTGCGTCATGTGCCAGGTCCCTTTATTGCAGCGTGGACAAATTTGCCTCGGCTGTCGTGGGTTTTGAGCAATCGGGCTCATGACATCCATATCCAGCTGCATCGCCAGTATGGGAAGATGGTGCGATTCGGTCCAAACATGGTGTCAATATCGGATCCCGCCGAGATTCCAACGATATATGGCTTCAATCCGATTTTCCAAAAGGTAAGCGAGCTGTTAGTCAGGTCAAAATTTGGGCAAGACCTTCCAAATGGGCCTGACACGATTAGTCGGACTTTTACCATGTACTACTGTTCTACGCCAAAGGAAAGCCGGTCCCCACGATTTTCGCAACACAGAATGACAAGTTACACCATGCACTGAGGAAACCAATCTCTACCATATACGGCATGAGCAAAGTAGTCTCTTTCGAGCCTCAGGTGAACTCAACGATGGAGTACTTCTTTAAGCGCTTGGACGACGTATTTGCCGACAAAGATCAAGTTTGCAATTTTGCATTCTGGCTTCAAGCCTTTGCATTTGATGTCATCGGCGAAGTCACTTTTTCAAAGCGGATAGGATTCCTGACGAAAGGTGAAGATATTGACGGCATCATGGGATCAATCTGGAAATACTTCACAGCAGCTTCTCCAGTAAGTCACCCACCCAGCAGTGGGAATCTCGGTTGTCGTTGTGTGCCATCCCTTCTATATTCGATATGCATCAAAGTTCTCCGAGCACAGGCACCATCAATACTCACCCTGGCGGTCGAAAATTCAAGACTATTAGCTTCTTGTGATTCTGACCCAAGTAGGTGTCTCAAATACCATGGCTGGATTCGGTATGGACCAAAAATCCGATAAGACAACGTCTGAGCAGAGCCAAACCAAACCCGATCGTCAACTTCGCAGTGGCGCGCGTAGAGGAGCGTCAGGCTCATATGAAAAAGGCTCTTTCTTCTAACGAGGGATTGGAGAAGAGGGACTTCCTGTCACAATTTCTTGAGATTACTCAAAGGGACAAGCAGATACCGCCCTTTGCCCTTGCTGCTTGGACTATATCCAATGTCACTGCTGGTAGTGACACAACAGCTATCCTACTTCGCTCAATATTCTACAACCTCATGCGTCATCCCAAATCGATGCGTTGTCTGCTTGACGAGCTCGATGAGGCGGCGCGAAACGGTAGACTTTCCCAGCTGGTTACATGGAAGGAATCTCGTGGGCTTCCCTACCTTGATGCCTGCATCAAGGAGGCTGCTCGTCTGCATCCGCCCTTTGCACTACCTTTTGAAAGAGTTGTACCTTCAGGGGGCGCAATGATCTGTGGCCGCCGCTTTCAAGCTGGGACTGTAGTTGCTATACCTGCTTGGGTTGCTCACCGAGACGTGGATACTTTCGGCAAAGACTCTGACGAGTGGAGACCCGAACGATGGCTTTGTGAAGAAACCAGGCGAAGACGCATGGAGAATGCGATACTCACTGTAAGTGATGACCTGAGCCCAGCCTCATTGTGTCGATGATAGGATAAATGCCGCTAATGAGCCGTGCTCGTTGTTGCAGTTCGGGGCCGGTCATAGAGTTTGCTTGGGTAAGAATGTCTCTTATCTTGAGATCTACAAACTTGTACCAACCATGTTGAGAAAATATGAGGTAAGTGATGTGCAAAATCTGGGAGAGAAGGCAGCGACAATGCCGCTGGTCAAAGTGGCTGATTTCTTATCACGCAGATATCTTTTGCAGATCCGGCCCGGCAGGAGTGGACTGTGAAGAACCGGTGGTTAGCACATCAATTCAACTTCAACGTGAAACTGCGGCAGCGAGTGGTAGACTAGGACCAAATCCCACTTGATTTGTACGACTAACCAGCCTTGAGGGAATCTTCTCAAGATATTTTGCAGTTACGTTTAGAATATGGAGGATGCTTCGTGAAAACTACAATGGTGACTGCAAACGATTCTTTATGATAACATACGTGAAAGCCTCTAAGAAAGCGGTTTCAGGGTTCTTAACCACAAGTGGACATTCGTGGCTTGGTATTGTCAAAACCCCTCAGTCCAAACGTCTCCAAACTTCAAAAGTCCCAAGCCAAATGAAACTCCTCAATCCTTCTTCCCATACGACTGCGCCATCCGCTGAAGCATATGCTTCTCTACCGTCAACCCCTCCTCCTCATCCCTCTGACTCCCATCCAGCGCCTTGAGCGAACAATCCAAATTCCCATCAAAGAAAAAAACAATACTATACCTCTCCGTCGGATTCTTATGCACCACCCGATGTAGACTGCTCTTGTACCGGTCACTCGTCCACTTGCTCAGCATATCCCCCACATTGACCACATAAGCGTCCGGATTCGGCGTAATGGGCACCCATCTGCCTTCCAGCGCGTCATACACCTCCAGTCCTGGATTCCGATCCGTCAGCAGCAGCGTGATGGCCCCAAAGTCCGTGTGCGCGCTGGAGCCAAATTGCGGCTTGCTTGTCTGGTGTTTTGGTGCAGGCGGGTAGTGCAGCAGGCGCAGGGGCGCCGCGGGCGTGTTGGACATGAAGTCGTCGAAGATATGCGGACCGAATGGCAAGGAACGAGCGAGCATGGAGAGGACGGTGAGCGTTAGGTGGGTAATGGCTTGATAGTAGCGTTCGCACGGCTCGCGGAATTCGGCGGTGGAGAGGTTTTCTGCTGGCCAGACGTTGGGACCCATGAAGAAGCGGCCGGAGAGGGTACGTGGGTCGTCGGCGGGGATATCGGCGCCGATGTAGAAACCCTAGAAGGCGTCTTTGTTACTCGGAGAATGCTCGAACAGATCTTCAGATTCTGATTTTTCAGACAGATCACTTTGAAAGAAATAGATGGGGAAAAGTGAAACAGAAAATCTTTACTTCTTTGAGATCAGGCATCACGCCCACTTCATACGACTGCGAGGCAAGAACATCATAGCCACGATGTCCCACCTGCGTTTTTGCATCCAGCTTCTTCTTGTCCTCGAAGGGGAGTTTGAAGAACTTCTCAGCGGCGTCAAAAATGTCCTTCTGCAATGATTTCTCAAGGCCATGGTTCGTGAGTAAGAAGAACCCTGTGGACAAGCATGCCTCCCGGATATCCTCTATGACCTTTTCAGCCTCGGAGCTGGAAGGATCTTTGAGATATAGGGACAGGTCGATCGTTGGTACGTAGAAAGGACGAGTGGTGGTAGACGGAGACATGATGGCGCCACAGAGAGGTCTTCCCACGATGAGAACGGGTCGATTGACGGCGTAGGCTTTTCGAGGGACGCTTGTACTATGTTAAAGCGCTTAATGGGATACTGTCGGTCGCTAGGAGTGACGACGAGGACTAAGCTACTGGCCTCGGAGTCTGCTTGTGCAGGTCTTTTGGACATGAGCAGGATACTCGGCTCCAACCCTGACTGCTGTAGCCAGGTCTTTTTCCATATCGTGCTGTATTCTACATAGCTAGGTCTATGCTGGCTCTCGGACACTGAGTAAGCTCCCGTAGCCCAACCGTGCATGCATGAGAAGAACGGTGTTGGTATTGCATGACTTGCTCAAAAGTATTGAGTCGCGTGCATATGTAAAACAGACTTATCAGGGACATATACAGACCTATAACGATTGCTTCTAATTGTAGCTTCTATACCAAAATCTTTTCCTGCAGCCGTCTCATCTTGAAAGTAGGACAGGTGTAAAACCTATATCTATATTCCGTACTGAGGAACACAGAAAAAGGATCTGTCATAAAATCTTCATCAAGCATTCGCAAACAGCCACTTATACCCGGTCCTGATAGCCTCATCTCCGCCACCAAGACGATCAGTCCCAAAAGTATCAAACAAGTGCTCCGCCCCATCTAAAAGGTAAATTCCCGCAGCTACGCCTTGCCTTGTCAAGGCGTCTATCGTCTTTCGGCTCTGCTGCCACGGTATCATGTCATCCGCTGTGCCATGTATGATGTAGGTGGGCGTGCGGTAATTTCCATCTACTATCTGCGCATACGGACTGATGGCTCGCACACGCTCCAGGTCAGGCATCTCCATGTGTGACCAAGACTTTGAGTCTTTGCCTGTGCTGGCTGCCTTTCTTTTGCTTGGAAGACCATTGAGGAGGAGTGGAAGCGTTTGCGCCTTCCAGTTCATATGTAGGATGAAACGCCAGCGTTTATCTTTAAGGGACATGAGCATACCAGGAACTCCCTTGTTCGTCTGGGGATACCAGGATGTAATCTGTCAACAAAGAGTCAATTATTTGTAACTAGCTTTGGGTAACAACTTATCTGCTCACCGGCTCTTCCTCAATACCCTCAAGGAGATCGTAAGGCTCGCTTGGAGATGAAACAGCCGCGTTCGGATAAACAGGATTCTTCCACCCTGGAAACATTATCAGTTCTGTATAAAGCGAAATGCATCTTCAACTTCATGGACTCACAATCATCTTCGTAGTCAGTTGGGCAGAAGAATGCCAAGATTGCTTCTGGAGGTCTGATTTGCCTGGGTAGCGACGTGAATGCGGTGCTCATGGCAAGCGTTCCGCCAGTGGACCAGCCGACGACAATGACCTTGGCTCCATCCGCGGAAAGACCAGGCCATTTCGGGAACTTCAGTAATGGTAATTGTGTTCTCACCCATTGGAGTGCATCGGAAACATCCGCCATTGGCCCCTCGATGATGCCGAGTTCTGGGCAGAACCTGTAGTCGACGCTTACAGGTAGGTACCCGGCGTCATGCATCAGCCGCATTTGTTTCAGATCGACTTCTTTGCGTGTAAACATGCAATGGCCGCCACCATGGATCAAAAGAGCTGCGATTCAATCAGCGTTCAATATCCACTTACGGCGCTCTCGACTCACCAATTGGTCTTTTTCCAGGCGTTTTTGCAGGAGGAATATAGATATCGGCGTAGAGTGGTTTAGAACCGGCTGTCTTCCAGACGACAGTCTCTATTTGAAATTTGCCACTCCGCGCTGGGGTAGCTGATACAGGTCTCGTCTGCGGTTGGGAAGTGAAGCCGGAGATGATCCTTAGCGTCTGCGCTTCTTCAGAGTCTCCATCCGAAAACCCTACACCCTGAAATCCAGCATCTTTCAAGCTCTTTTCCCAGAAGCCCGTGTCGGCTAGAACATGAGTACGTCCGTCCTCAAAAAGCCACCACCCTTCCAGTAGGCCAAAGACCAAGTCAAACCAGAAAATGTTACGTGTAAATTCCACTAAAGAAACAAATCCATTCTTGCTCAACAACTCTTGGATATGGCTCAGGGACGTGGTCAGATTCCTCGTGGCATGGATGCAGTTGGTCGAAATGACAGTATCGTACTTCTTCAAATGCTGCTCAGGTAACGCCTTCTCAATATCCAAAGTCACGAACTCCATATTGTCTCGACCTCCAAAATGTCTCCTTGCTGCATGTACCAGGGATCCTGAGACGTCGGAGAAAGTGTAATGAAACCTAATACGGTGTTGCTCGAGAAAATTGACAATGTGTTTGGTTGTCCCTCCTGTTCCAGCTCCTATCTCTAGTATTTGGAATGTCTTCTGCGGTTCGCTGTAGGCTATTTCAAGGAAAGAGCTAAGCAGTTTCGAGATTGCCTTATACATTGGACCGTTGGCATAAACATCCGCCAAAAGATCCCTGTCAGCTTTGGCTCGAAATAGGAGTTGCAAAGGATCACTGGAGCCGGAAAGGCAGGCGGCCAACTTCGACCCAGTAATATTCAATAGCCTATGCTCGTTGGCGTGCTTGGGGAAGTCACGAAGGATGTTGCGTAGGAGCATGTTTGTTCCCGTCGGATCGACAGCCTTGTCAGTACGAATGTAATTGTTGCCAACATGAGTAACAACACCCGCATCTGCGAGGATATTGTAGAGTTGCTTGACAAGAGGCTTGTGCTTTGAAAGATATTTGATGGGAGGTAGGACCTCTCCTATCTTTAAAGAAGCGATAGGGCAACGTAGAGATGTGAATGCTGCCACAGTATATGCGAGGACAAGCTGCGCTTGGCGTGGATAGACGATTTTCCAAAAATCTTGGAAACCGGTCTCTTGTGCATATATGTCGAAATCATTTCGGATCTCTTCGAAAGCCTGCTGGTAGTCTATAGGAGTACTGCCTGCTGTATCTGGAGCTTCAAGAGACGGCTGCTGCGTCGCGCTGCTTGCGCTATGAGGGGGGCTTTGGGTAGTAAATGCAGATGATCCCTTAGGTCCTGCATGATCCGCATGTGCTGGTGTTGAGTTCGCAACTTGATCTTCGAATTTGACTCTAGGATGGACCTCGTTGCTCGGCCTAGTAAAAAATGTGTCAGACATGCGACGTGCGAGAATAGTCTGGTATCGGGAGTGAGTTTAGGGGTATAGAATTGATCCAAGAAGGCAGTGTAGAGTGTTCTTATGCAAAGATGAGTAGACACGAGAAACTTACTTCCTTTCTGGTAATTCTTCACCCGAAATACTTGAGGCGGACGAGGATTGTGCGGCCATATCATTCCCAGTGTCAGAATCAGAAGTATCCTCTGAGCTGACTTCGGCCTCTGCAACTTCAGCCGCGTTCCTGTTGGATCCCTTAGACCACAAGTAATTATAAAGAAGTTTGATCGTTGTCAAGGTCTGAAAATCCGACATGGGTATCTCGAGATGGAAGTATTTGCGAATCTCACTCAACACTTCGATCACCATTAATGAATCGATCCCCACGTCGTCGAAGCTCAATTCATCTTTCATCTCTGCGACGGGGATCTCCGTAATTTTGAACAATAAGTCGAGCAATTCGATCCTAACATCACGAGGAGTCTTTGACGGGCCTGGAGAAGTTTGGTGAGACGCTTTCGAACCGGAAACCCCTGTAGCTGGTAATGCAGCACTATCGAGTTTGGTATGATCCTCGATTCCTTCTGCCTGATCCAGCAACGTCATGATATCCTTGCCGCTGATCTGACCTTTCGCTACAGCTGCTGGTTTCACAACATCCGGAGAGAAATGAGGCTGACCGTCCTGTTCAGAGTTCGCTGAGGATGGGTCGCCTATCATGTTGGATTGAGACAATATCTTTGCTAGGGATTTCTTCATAATCTTCTGGAAGTGGACACCAAGAACATGCAGACCAAGTTTTTGCGTCGTGCGATCGAAAACAAATATGTCACTAATGACGTCCTTGTTTTTCCCGGTTGAGAAGTTAGAATAGACGGTCCATGACTTGCCCTCAAGACTTTCTTCCATGAAGGCAGAGCTCATCTGAAGCCGGTCGACCTTCGTACAAACAAAAACGTCGCTCTCTTTACAGGCATTGAGACAGTTCAGCTGAAGACCAACAACTTGAATGAAGTTGTCCACTGCGAGTGGTTTAGCTGTACTTTGCCCCAAGATAGGTTGTGTAAGCTCCGGTAAGGCAATTGTGGCAGTGACATCACATCCCTTCGCATAGACACTTCTCACGCCTTTGTAGAACTCTGCGTAGTTTACTACCTTTGAGAAAACCTTGTAAATCATCGAGCCTTGCATGGCCTCGGCGGCCGTGTCAGCAACAAGCCTTTCGGCACGATCAAGTCCAACAAGCCTTTCGTAGCGCTCGAAATCTTTCAGCGAGGAAGAAGAATTTGAAATAGAGGAAACCTTGCCAACGGCATGAGTTACTTCTTTGTTGAGTTTGGAACTTCCTCGCCTGTGGCTGGTGACAGCGAAGCCCCAACTGCCGCTCGATGCGTCGGTACGTTGCATGTTGAGTAAAACTAGCCGGTCAGTTGCGACCCCAAGGGGTGACATGATGTCAAGATCGTCAACACACAGACTTGCGTCGACACGCAGCTCCGGAGCTAAAATCTTGATGGCGCGGGCCACGAGCTCAATATAAAGTGGAGCTGGACAGAGAGATTCTGCCAAAACTGCGTGTCCTTGAACATAAAGCTTCCACTCGGTACTTCTTGTTTCAACAAGAAGCTCTGCTTGCTGTTTGACTGGGTCAAGGAACCTAGCGAATGTAAGTAATTCGGGGTCCCCCCCAGATTCAACTTTTGACGGAGGTGCGTCTGAGGGTAGCGCGGCGTGATCGATCCACTTTAGCCAATGCAACGACTTTTCAAACTGATATGGAGGAAGGTTAAGTCGGACGTAACCGTTACTTTGGCTACGATGGTACGGCCAGAAATGAATCGAGTGACCCTCGCGCCATAGATTGACTACAGCATCCGCTAATAAGTCAGTTGGACGGTCGTTCCCAAGCTGAATTGGTTGAAGAGTATGGGAAGACACCGACTCCGGAGCCAAAGCTCGACGAACCATAGCAATGGCTGGCGAACCTGACCCCGCTTCAAGCCAAGTGCAGGGACCTAGTCGGCGTTCAATGCGGTTGATCGCTTGCCCAAAGTACACAGGTACGCGAGTGTGTTCTGCTACCAAATGTGGCTCGATCTGGGCCCAACTGTGCTGGTCTGAACAAGTCTCGACCTCGTAAATGGGTTCTCCATACGATATGGTGCCAGCCAATTCATTCAAGCGGCTTATCAACGGCTCTGTGAAGACGGAATGAAATCCATGGGTGACTTCAAGAACTTTGTACTTGACCGGAGTTTTCGCGGCTTTTCTGGCAGCGAAGACAGTTTCCATATGTTCAATAGATGCTTGTCTTCCAACGAGGACATGACTAGTTGGACCGTTGAAACAAGCGATCTCCATATTGTGGCCAGCGGTTTTCATATCTGCAATGATCTCCATCACCACGTCGATATCTGCATCAACAGACACCATCGCCCCACGCTCTGAGCCCCAATGTTCTTGTATCAGAGCTGCCCTGCCAGTGACAAGGCGTAAAGCATCTTCGAGGCGTAGTGCCCCCGAAACGCATAGCGCTGTCAACTGACCGAAGCTGTGACCCACCAATGCCGCAGGTTTCACTCCGCAGTCAATCCACGCCATGGCAGTCGCGTATTGAAGGGAAAAGAGGAATGAATGAAGCTTTACCACATCATGTATGGGCTCGAGGGTGAAGATACCCGGGTATAGAGTCGTAAGATTCAATGACCGCAGCGTATGATCGCAATCATCGAGGTAGCGTTGTAACAATATAGACGCATCGTATATTCCCCTGTTGAGGCCAGCTCGATTGGTGCTTTGTCCTCCGAAGACAAGTACTATGGGCTTCGGCTTCGAAATTTCACGGCACGTCCTATATTGATGTCAGCCCGCAATTCCATGGAGCACTAAACTCAGATCTAGTAGCTAGCTTCTAGCGAGCTACAATCATGTGGACTTAAGCTGCAGTTACTTACTCGCTAACACTTTGGAGGGTTCGTTCAAGGGTAGCCATGTCGTCAACTGTCCTGCTGATAAAGTAGGTCAAAGCACGGTTTTGTTTGATATTGAGATTGAATGCCAAGCTGGCAAGTGCGTCTTTGTCATTGGTACTGCTAGGAAGGCGTGATATTGTCACCATTAGAGCTTTGCAGTACGCATCAAGCGCTCCCTTTGTATTTGCCGAGATGTACACGGGGAATTTTTTCAGCCGTCGCTTAGGTAGTGCGACGTGGAGACTTTCTAGCTTTGCAGATGGCGCTTGCGTCACAATCATAGTAGCATTGCTTCCCGCGGCTCCGTAGTTGTTGATACACGCTGCTTTGAATTGGGCGGTCCAATTCGTAGTATTGCGAGGGATAATCATCTTATCAGGCTCCAGTGCCGGTATCTTTGGATTCAAGGTGCTAAAATTGGTTTGCAATGGGATGCTGCCATGCTGCAACATCAGAAGCACTTTGATGAGAGCGGCGACACCTGTGGATTTCCGTTAGCTACATACGCCATTCGGAGGGAAGCGAGTGCGGAACAGCAAATCACACACCGGAGGCTCCTTCCAGATGGCCGATATTGCCTTTCACAGAAGCGACGTGGAGCGGCTCCGTGCGATGACCACCTCCGAATACTTGACGGATGCTTTCGAATTCAATGGGATCTCCAACGGGTGTGCCAGTGCCATGTGCTTCGACGAATGATATGCTGGAAGGAGCTAGGCCAGCAATGGAGCAGACTTTGTGATAGAGTTCCACCTGGGACCCATGATGCGGGACGGTGATAGTCGTGCAGTTCTGATTTTGGTTCACAGCAGACCCAGAAATCACGCCGAGCACATTATCGCCGTCTGCAATGGCCGCGGAAAGTTTTTTGACATGAACGAATCCTATCCCTTCGCCGCGGCAGTACCCGTCAGCTGCAGCGTCGAATGGTTTAGTAGCTCCGGTAGGAGAAAGGAACGATGCCGCGGCCAAGTTTTGATAGAAGTTGGGGCTTGTGAAGATACTGACACCACCCGCGAGAGCTTCCGAACATTCACCAGCATCGATGGCCCTACATGCTGTATGTATCGCCACGGCTGACGAGCTGCAAGCCGTGTCGATTGTCAGTGATGGGCCGGTCCACCCGAAGTAATGGCTTATCTTTCCACTCATGAACGCGCGGAGAGTGCCGAGGGACGAATAGGCACTTGGTGGATGTGAGGCAACATTATCATTGTAATCCGAGGAACATGCGCCTATATAGCAGCCAATGTCCATTGGCTGGCGAGCTGAGGGTCCAGCAAAGTACCCGGACGATTCGAGGGTCTGATAAGCGACCTGGAGGAGAAGTCGTTGCTGGGGGTCCATTGCAGCCGCTTCCCGAGAAGATTTCTTGAAAAAGCGATGATCGAAAGCGCCAGCGTCCCGAATGAAGTTGCCCCAAAATCGAAGATCTTTGTCCGCAGAACGGCGAAGCTGTTGTGTCTCAAACCTCGAAGCAGGTATCTCTCCTAGCTCTGACATACCCGACTTCAGAACTTCCCAAAACTCTTCGACCGAGTCTGCCCCTGGGAACTTACAAGCCATGCCTATGACTGCGATAGCATTGTCAGGGTACGTGACGTCTTGTCGAGCCAGGAGTAGAGGGGTCGATGTCCCTGGAGTGCTTGGAGGGCTGTGTTCCATGTCCTTACTGAGAAAGGGCCTGCTTGAACCTGCCTTTACGACTTTAAATGCCGCCTGTCGAATCAGGGATGGAGGGATCGAGGAAGTTGTTCCGAAGGAAAGGACCCATGGGGCTTTTGACCGAAGGAGATCCGATGAGGTGGAAGTCATACATAGGTGCCAATGTGCGACGGTTGTCATGATATTTTGCAGGACATGCTTCTGCAAATTTAGTCCTGTTAGAATATGTCCGTCTTTATTGGATCTAATTGGTACAAGTAGTCTTTCAGCAGGCGGGAATTGAAGGTCCCGGTGTACCTCGGCGAGCTTCAAGATCTTTTGTAAAGACACCCAGTTGACTTCTGAGTGAAGGCGACCTCTCAAGCCCGTTGGTCGGACAGTTATGCCAAGCGAGAGGAGATGATTTGTGACTGATGCTGCGTCGGCTTCTGCCACTGTTATGCTCAAATCGGTAGAGTCTGATATGACGGAAACATAGGCCTTTGCATTGACTACGTTAGTTTACGGCTTTCAGGAGTTTGGACGCTGAGTGTAGCGTGGAATTACTCACCTCGGGATAGGTTTGAAGGACTTCAAGAAGGAGATTGTGACTTGTTGACGATTTCCAGCGAACCGCAAGGGAAACGGTGTCGAAGGAGTCCGCCGTATAGGCCCTGTGAAGGTCGACATATGCACCGATACACACTGCAAGCCGTAAAGCCACTGCTGCTAGAGCGTTGACCTCGGCTTCTTGTCTTGCACACCCTACAGCAACAGCCGAAAGGAGGCCAAGACAGAACCCTTGAACCCCGGCAGTACTCACGTCTTCCATCAATTTGGTATGACTTATGTTCCCGTCCAGGTAATGGAAATACTGCACAATGTGTATGACAATGGTGAGAGGCATACCGAACATGTTGGATTCGGCATTGGTTTCATCTGGGAGTTCTCCATGGTGGATCCAATCCCCTAGCCGTTCCAATGTTTCACGCCCGGGTACTGCTTTCAGCGATTGATCATGGCGTACTAGACGATCCCACAGACTGGGTAGGTTCTTCAATGCCTCAAGGAAGGTGCCAAGGCGAGGTTCTAATAGTAGGTACTTTCGGATCTCGGCGAGAAAGTCTTTTGGCGGGCAAGAAGTTTGGGGTCCGAAAACGATCAACTGTGTTCTGGCTGTTGTTATGCTATGCGGTGATGGTGTTGTTGAAGATGCCATGGTAGCACAGTGTCAATGACAGTGAGTTGTTGAACCCCACAGACAGACTCAAAGTAGAGGAATTAGTTCATGAGATGTTTTGAGCGCTACCTAGATTAAGGCAAGGAGAAGAGGATAAGTATAATTGCGTACATAGCAGCTGATAAGCAAACCAGTGGGGAATAATTGACCGCCTCGACCATGCAGCCGGGTCTGAAGATGCGAATCTTCACGCACAATTGATAGAAGGGGCTGTTGGTAGCGCGCACAGCATGTTGCCTGCCAATGCTGCAAGTCGGCGCTCAGGTTCGTTAGTAAGATCACGGACCTGCGCGCTTAGAAGAAAAATTCGGGTCCCACGCTGTTATAAGCTTTAGCTATGTTGTTTACTCGATTTCGAAACGTGGAGGGAAAGATTGGATATTTGTTCACAGCAGACAAAGTCTTCCAGAGCTCAACATATCTCCTTATTCTTATTTCTTCTACCCGCAAGTCTTTAGTGAGCAGCTTTCATCCGAAGATTGCAACGCGCCTTGAGTCATAGATTCCTCAAAAAAAAAGCAGACGGTATGACAGAAGTATACGATATTGGTTGGAGTTGAAATATTACTTCACAAGTGACGCTGAGCATGTTTCGTTACTTACCAGCTTTGATAGTATCCTATGTCGCGTCTCCCGGAATCATTTGATGCAGAATCTTGCTGCTTGACAGGGTAATCCCGTAATCAAAATGGTACCATCATCTCTTGAATCTTTTACATGTACCTTAAGGGTTGCGGACCTTGTACTCTAGTAAGAGCAGTTTTTGAAGCTAGCCCCAAGAGCACTGCCAAATTCGGTTAATGGGGACTGAGTACTTGAGTAGGGCAGCGCTGACATGCCAGTTCTAGTCACGTGACTGTGTCTTGGCGTTTCCGTGACAGTGGTCCATGAAATTAGAGAATCGCAGCGCTCTCGCCGTGTACGGTGACAGCGTACGTTCCTGACTAAACAGGGCCATTACCCGCGTGTGCTTGTAGCCTCCTAAGCATTATCGTCGCGTACGTATTGATACGGTGGCTGTAGAGCAAATGGAATGGCCATCCGGCGAAATTGGCGGACATTCGGAACAATCTTGCTGGGCCATTCGCAGTCGATTGGCAAGATCTTTGGATATGACACCGTTTGTAGGCTTGGCGGCGTGAAGCACGATTTGGACAGGTGTTTTGGCTCCCGTGAGGGCTGTGCGCTAGCTGTGAGGCGTGGACCTGGCCTGCTGGCAAATGTCCCCTGCCCAGCATCGGTGGTATCGCATTACAACTAAATCATAGTTGCGTTCCGCACGGGTGCTCATCGCAGGTGATAGTCCTAAAGGACCACGGTCTTCCTGCTCTTGTTCCTAACTTTATTTGCAAGCCGCAGGTGGCCCGTGTGCGAGGTCGCAAGCAGCTGGTGGTGTCTCCCTGTTGATCCAGACGGTGCACGCCCTGAGCCTTCGCAGTGCGACAGAGCTTCGTCACCATTCTTCACGCTCCAGGCACTTTCAGAGCCGTTCCCATCACGAAGATAACTTCTGGGCCCGTCTCTAGAGATTGCTCCGTTACTGACCCAATCCTATCACCCTTCGCATTTACTTCTCCGTAGAGAACGACGTTCGGACGTAGCCTGCCGGTACTAAGTCGTCGATTTCCCATCTCTTCTGGCTCCCGCAAAATCTCTTAGTACCGAGTACAGTCCGGATGATCTGACCCACAGAGCAAGCCGGATACCAGTGGTCCATTCCAGTCGCAACACTGACACATCTTCAACGCGGTCGTCTGTGGGGTTGTGTAGCTGTTTCCTGATCTTCTGGTGGAGTCTCGGCCGCGGGACGTAGTTGGTCACCGGACGGAACGACAATTTGGACTACGTATTGACTTACATGGCGGCGCGGGCCGACAAATTCGACTTTGAGGAGTATCAGTGGAGATGGGCCTAAGGATGCTGGATGTTTCTCACCAGTGGCCTGGCTCACTGAGTCCCTAAGAGTACACGCGCGTTGCCACTGATTTGGATGTGGTGGCATGTGTGGCCGTATGGAGTCGGTGCTGAGGGTATGGATACAGAGATAGATGTTCAAATTGCGTCTGGCCCCGATGGGAGATGTCGAGAATGGCTCCTTCATTCACTACTGAGATGTAGAGACGAGGTCAACTACGCCAGCTTCTTCGGCATCTGTCGACTGTTTCGGCCTTAGCCGAACTGCTTCGTGCCATGATCTCAACCTGGGAGATGGTAATTCTTTGAAAAGACGTGAGCTCAGCATCTTGAAGAAAAGCAATGCCCGATCCTCTCTGAGCTCAAAATATGATTATCTTTCCGAAACTATTCACGACCTGCTATGATTGGCAGCTACCCAATGGAATGGGGACAATATAGATGATAGCCCCCCCCCCACGGAAAGTGATCCACTGCTGATATAGAAAGATGCTGATTTTCAACAGCGCTGCCTAACCCAATGATATCCCGATATTCATGTTCCTCTCTGATGCCGTAAGCCGCTGTTGGCGCCGCCCTCGTTCAACACAATATCGTCTATGCAATAACCTGTCGTTGTACCGTCCTAGGTCTTTCCCTTATCAATCAGTCATGTCCTCGCTCTCGTCCTCCCCAGTGCTATAGGCTTCGAGCACGGAGCCTCCACCGTCCATCTCTTCCTCAGCATCGATCATCTCCTCATCTCCTTCCTGCGCTGCAAGCCCTCTCATCTCGAGCGGCCCGTCTTCGTCTTCCACGTCGCCGGCTTCAGCGGGTGGTGTGAAGTCCCAGACTTCCATGATAGTCCTTCCGCCTCTACTTGCCATAACCACACATCTTTCGCTCTCAAAGGCGACTCTCCATACAGCTTCAGCTGGTTGACTTAGCTCTCTGATCAAGGCTCCGGTGTTTGTATCCCATATCTTTACTCTGCCGTCACTTCCGCCACTCACGATGCGAGTATCATCGAATTGTAGAGAAGTAACACTGTTGTCATGCGCAGCAAGGCGATGAATTGGCTGATTAGAAAGGAGAGACCAGACTCGGACAGAGCCATCTGACCCGCCGGTCACGAGGGTATTGCCACGCATTTGGAGCTGACCAACAAGGGAAGTGTGACCTTGAAGGATAGCTTGACAGGAGCTGAGTAGAGCGCAAGAGTATTAGCTTGCAATTCACCAAAAGAGGGCATTGACTGCGGTTACCCGTCTTGGGGATTCCATATCCTAACGCTGGTGTCCAAACTGCCTGTTGCTATTCTCTGTCCGTCGAAAGCAATGGCATATATCTGGCTGAAATGGCCTTGCAATGTTCGCAAGCATTGTCCTGTGGATATGCTCCATATCTTTGCAGTAGTGTCGTAACTTCCTGAGACGACAAGGTCTCCATGAATTTCGAGACAGCGAACGCTAGCTTGGTGGCCCATAAGTGTGTTGGTGCAAAGACCTGTTGTTAAGTCCCAAACCCGAAGAGTGGTGTCGCGAGAGCCGGAAATAGCAGTCTTCGCATTGGACATCTTGAGACACCGGACTGTGGATGTATGGCCGCGCATGGTATGGACGCTCATCCTACAGGGATGATTTAGCACCGACACGATCCACATGACTTGCACTCCACTCACCCAGTAACCATGTTCCATACCCGCACGTCTCGATCACAGCCACCACTGACGAGTATGTCATCCCATGGTACCATTGCCCAGACGCCCATCACATGCCCTTGTAGAGTCTTCTGGTGATCTCCCTTGGTGTTGAAAACATGAATCTTGGCGTTGTCGAGCGCAACGACAATGTACTTCCTCGTCAGATGCAAGCTTGTTACTACACCCTGGTCCGGCGTTATGTGTTTTGGTGTCACTTTTCCACCTTTCCTCCATGCTGACTCTACCAAGTATCGGTGCTTGAAGTGCGATCGGTGAGTTGACCTTGGCCTGGCTTTTTTGTTTCTCCGGCTGGGACCTGTAGTAAGTGTAGTTTGTGGAGAGACTGGAGCGCCTTCTGGATTCTCATCGATAGCTGACATGTTATCAGGTACTCGGTTGGGGGATGCTGAGCGTAGGTGTCCGTAGAGTATCTGGCTAGCGGAGGCGCTAGTGTTCAAGCTCGACCCAATAGAATCCGTCGACATCCTTCTGTATGCATGCTTTTCGCAAAGTGTTTTCCAGGCTTGATCGTCACTGAGTATCTCACGCCACCGCCTTGACACTTGAGAGGCACGGACGAAAGTCTTGGGGTCATCAATGAACTCCAGTATCTGCAGACCATCAGCCAAAGCACTGCCCTATCTTCAGCAACAACGATCTATACCTTATAGCACATCTCAGGCGGTAGAGCGTGAAATGGATCCTTCTTTAGCTTTGGACTGACAATGTGGTGGAGAAAGCTCAGAGAGTGATTATCGCACATATCCACGAAGGATCTCAACCAATTTTCCTTTGCCGTAGTACTCAGTCTGACAAAGACGTGTCTTGCCTCTTCCATCAACGAGTCTTCGGTATCATCAAGAGAAGGAGGCCAGGCTGTAGGTGATCGTTGGTGAGGGGTTGGGCTCGGTGCTGGTGTAGGAGGAGAGGTGGGAGCTGAGGGGAGTAGGGGGTTCGTCATGCTTTGTGGCATTGATGTAGAATTGGGGGTCAGAGGTGGTTTTGGATGGGCGTGTTGCATCGACTCCTTTCTCCGTGAGAGACGATGACCAAGTGACTGAGGGGCAGACGGGCGTCTGGCGTGCATAGGCATTTCGTGATCCGAGTCAACAGAGGACATTCGCCCATGCCCATGGGTCCTGCTACCGAGATCCATGGCCCATGGAAGGCTTAGTTGTAGAGGCAATGAGGGTACTCGTGCTGAATTGAGGTGGTGATGTATTCAGGCGAGTCTGACAGGTGATCGTTGGTCTCCTGACGATGATGTCTTTCCGGCACAAATTCCGTACCTGGTTCCTAGATTTTCAGGAACACAGACGACTTCCTGATCGCCCTTGTAAATAAGAGGTTCATTGACTCCTGAACCAGTGGAGGTCGAAGCTATCAACGTCCACTAGCACATTGGCGCTGTTCGCTTTGACTCGCTTTAACAAAGGAGGTTGCGAAAGTTGGGGCTGTCGAGCGACAAAGGGTCAGACGGAGAATTGACAACTTTCATTCTGATTCACTTTTCGTTTTCCGTGAGGTTCCTATTGTTACGGTGTTGGGTGAAACGACCAGATTAGAGACCTCATTGACCTTCTGATGATCTCTGAAAACGCTTGGCGGAAGCTCGGCGGCTCGACCCAGCTCGGGGAAATTGCAGGGCTTAGGGCTTGGGGCTTGGGGTTTGGGTGCCACTGATGTCGTAGTACTTGGAACTACTGTATGTATGTCGCCACAACACCATCCATAAGGTATGTTACCGTACCGTAGGCTCCTTCTCTTCCCCACCCGCTCTACGACATGAATAACATCAATCGCTGATTTCCATACGACCGCCTGCAGAAAGGTCTTGTAGTGTGCAGCCAAAAGGCAAGGTTATATATAAAGCGTACCTACAGTGATGGAACTTAAATCGCGCGCTGACCACTGGGTCTCGTCTCTCACTAGTAGGCGAGCCCAAGCATCGTTAAAGCTGTACAAGAGTCATAGGGATCAAATGGACTGTGAGGAACAACGGGAGGAACATGTTGCCATCATCAGGATGATTGTGCTCTCGACAGTGACGCTGTGAGCTGTGAACTTTACTGCAGGCTTCAATATGGATAATGGATTGCGGTTGAGATACAATTCTGGTACTTACAACCTTTGCTCGCCATCGCTCCTTCCTTTGGCCTACCTTACCTTATGCCATTGCAAGTAAGAACTTGAGTGACACGTATGCAAAGAAAGTGGAAGGCAGATGAGGGAAACCCATTAGTGTCCGTTGTTGTCTGCAGAGCCGAGTCATGTCGCCTTGACTACTGTGGACTGTGATGTCTGCCTGCCGGACCGCCATGTCTACACCAACCTCTCCCTTTGTACGTCCGGATCTTGTTGATCTTGTTGATCTTGTTTTGATCTGTGCCGGACCGTCTGACAATAACAAAGCTCAAATCTCACCTAGAACCAGCCATGATTCTCGACACACCACGACACCAACACCTTCGAGCAAAAGGGTGGATCCCACCACAAAAGTACCGCCACTTACCACCTGCAGAAGTCATTACAAGCAAAGCAGACCTCTCATACAACGCTCATCCAGCCTCCATCATGCCTACTTATATGCTAGGCGGACTCACCTCGCCGTGGTACCTTTTCGGTGTCCGTATCCTTCAAGACACGCTCGCCCTGATTTACCTTGTTCTGCTCTTCTACTCTGCTGTCCATCCTGGCTATTGGAACAATCTCTCGCAGCCGCTAGGTTTTGGATGTAGGTGCTGCCCACTTTCTTCATCCTAACCCTACCACCCCTTTTACATCTGCTGTTTGTGCCAAAAAGACGCCTCATCTTACCCGTGTCTCCCCATGCTAAGCGTCACCCTGCACATCTTTCAATAATGTCTGGCTCACCGACCAGACCCGCTCGTTGCTTCCTCCCAAGATTCCCACCATCACTTCTCATTGTATATCGTCCACGAATCACGGACGCAATCGCGCCACGCTCCCCTTTTCCAGCCTTCAGACTGTCCCTTTTGGACAACTGTCAGCTAATGCCTTACACAGTCTCCTCCGCCGTCGCCACCATGATCATATCGATTCCAGCACTTTTACAATACAACCACAAAACCTCTACGCCCGTTGGTGGCTACATTCTCCGCTATTGGCGCATCATCCTCGAAATCGTCATGATAGCAGTCTGGACCGCTTCCTTCATTACTATGCTATTCCCGAAAGGAAAGGACTACGGAAAATTGTTCGACAAGCCACCTTATGCGGAGTGGGCTGCTGCCGCTGTGATAGCTGCACTCCAAATGTACGTGCCTTACGAACCAACCAGAGGTTATAGCATCCGAGCGTTGTTGAGCTAATCATGGCTGCATCTAGTCCAGCTTTCATTTGGTCGGCGGGCCTCATAGCACAGGAGAGGGAACTTGTTGTCGTCCCAAATAAGTCAGCGCATTCAATCTCTCCGAATTCCAGGACAGTCGCTAATACAATCAATCAGCGCATTCAATCTCTCCGAATTCCAGGACAGTCGCTAATACAATCAATCAGCGCTTGACTAGGTAGTGCTTGGCCACCAATGCAAAGGTCAAAGGTGATCGGATACGGGTGTCTACGAAGTGAACGGTCTGGAAGGAGATACTAGAACTAGTTCAGCAGCATTGCTTCTGTCTGGTGGTCTAGAGGTTCAATGACTGAGCAGCGTGTAAGATAGGACACCAATAAAGCCATTAGAGCAACATACGCAGTACCTCAAGCGTTGCATTCCCGTTACATGGATATCAAATCCTGCACCACCTTTCCCAATTCCATTACTAACAGCCCTCTGCTATCCATCTCTCCCACTCAACAACCACTTAGCCGGCCGCATAGCACCCTATCATCCCACACCAACTCCCCATACCATCCCCCTCCCACGAGAAGTCTACCCCCAGCAACACCACCATCTCAACCATTCAAACCCCTCACTCTTGTACCTCCATCACAAACACCGAAATATACAACCCCCATCCCCTATCCCTAATCTTACACGATTCAAAAACCCTACTTCCCTACCACCAGCCTTGTCTAAAACCACATTTCACAATCTACCCCCATTCCGATTCCGATTCCGATTCCACTCTATACCTCGATCTCCCACTACCACTCACTACCTTGCTTGTTTATAACTACTCACAACACCTAACTGGTTATATCTACATTGCCACCCACCTTTCTAGCCAACATAATCCGTTACGAGAATATTTATGCTGTGCTCGTAATGTTAATATAGCTATTAGTTACTTGGGATGAATGGCGAGTGAGAGGGGGAGAGGGGGAGAGGGGGGGGTTTGGGTATGGTGGGAGTTTTGTGTGGTGGTGTGTTTGGAGAAGGAAGGGGGAGGCGAGGGAGGAAAGGTGAAGGGGGGCGAGAGGGGAAGGGGGGAAGGTTGGTGGGAGGATTTGGGTTTGAAAGGGGTATGGGGGTTTGAATAGTTGAGATGAGGTGTGGGATAGGGTTGAAAGGAAGGCTTCGGTGGAGCAAGACAATACAATCGGTTTACTTTTTGTAGTAGACCAGACAATTGTAAATTCTTTCAATCGAGCCCGTTTGCAATGACATAAACGCTTGCTCTATTCGCTTTTGATATACACAGCTATGTGCGACATCTATTTATCAATCCTCATCCCAGTCAGGATTCTGGCCGCCAGGCGGTTTTGGGCCCCCAGCTTGCCTCGCTACAATGATCTGATCAACACTAAGTACTGTTCGCGCCGCCTCAGTCGCTAATCTGATAGCCCATTGTTTACTGATGAGTAAATCCAGGATGCCCTCTTCCTTTGCATCCAGCGTTCCTGTGCCGTCTTCGTTTTCAACGTCGACGCCCATCGTCCATCCATCTTCGTCGTCTTCGTCTTCGTCATCGTCATCGTCGTTGTTATCGCCTCTTGAGGACTTGTGATGTGCGGCGTAGAGTGTTGCCAGGACTTCTGTAGCATCGAGTCCTGCGGACTCTGCGAGCGTACGGGGAATCACTTCGAATGCTTCGGCGTACTTTTTGATAGCGTATTGTGAGAGTTCTGGCGTTTTCTCCCCAAAGGCTGATATTCGCTCGATTAATTGCATTTCTGTAGCACCTGCACCAGGGACGAGTTTCGCATCTCTTGTGATCGCCTTCACGACGTTAACGCCATCGTCGATGGCTCGCTCAATGTCATCGAGATGGTTCTGCGTGGCACCCCTTATCACTAGTGTCGCTGTCCTTGTGGCATCGTTCTCTTGTCTGAATACTGTAACGCGATCGCCGCCTATTTCCATTGTTTCGACGACGTCGACTTTGCCCATTTCGTCCGGCATTGGTGCGCCCAGACGAGCGAGGGGGGTGGCGCCTACAACACGACAGAGACGTCGGAGTTCGAATTTTGAGAGGACTTTGACAACAAGAATGCCAAAGCGGTTGAGGTAGTGGAGAGCTAACTCACCAACTGTAGCGCCCGCCACAACTACCCTCAGGCCCGAGTCGTGCAATTCTTTGATAGTGTTTTCTAGTTGACTCTCTTCTCCCTTTGTGAAGTCCATCATCTCCTTTGCATTATGCAACAGCACCGTGCCTTTTGTTTCCGTCTGTGAGATATCGATAGGGCAAGAAAAGACACCGACTTTTGCATGTTTGGCTTTTTTAATGGTACCGTCTGGCTGCCGGCCGAAGACCATTCCTTTCACGACTTTCGATTGCTCTAGAGAACCACCCATTATCTTGACGACGCGGATGTTGTCGACATTGAAATTTGTGGGATTCTTGGGGAGGACAGCTAGAACGGCTTCGGCGACCATGTCAGCCAGGAAGTCTTCGCTGCCGGCTTGTTTGGAGGCTATGACTGTACGGATTGCTTTGGCGAGCTCGGGGTGCGAGCGAATGTCTTTTACGGAGTCGACGACGAGTTCTGTGCAGCTTAGCAACGCTCACGACTCTATCAATATTCTGTAGGGCGTCTTGGATTATACGCACCACTCAACACACTCAGAGCCTCCTTCTGCGCCCTTTCGTACCCCTGCACCACATCACTCGTCTTAAGTCCCATTCTCAGCAGCTCCTCCGCCTTCTTGAGCATTTCTCCGCACAGCACAATAACCATGTTCGTAGCATCACCCATCTCAGCTTCTTGCTGTTGACTAGCCATGACTACAAGTTTGGCTGCCGGGTGAACGACATCGAGTTCTGCTAATATTGAGGCTGCGTCCGAAGTTAGGATCATTTTTTGTAGGTGGTTAATGACGATCTTGTTGCGGCCGTAGGGACCGAGGGAGGTCTGCACAGTCTGGGCTATAGCTCGACATGCTTCTATATTTCGTATTACGGCGCCGTCTTCGGATTCGTAGCTGTGAAAGAATTAGTAGGCAGAATATTGGGATTGGGTGGGAAGGGTACTTTTGGTAGCCTTGCTTGAAAAGACCGCTATTGGGTGCGTTTGGTATCGAGAGAGACATATTAGAGAAGGTCTCAGAGGAATGAGAGTACTGGGATGGTGGGAAGTGTTTTGTGTTCCCTGCAGCTCTCGGTAGCAGATCTTTCGAACGCGATGTTGACAGCGCGACTGTGGATCTAGGTTGCCGTACCAAGCCCTAACCCTACTCGAAGGATGCCAAAAGTGATATTCAATTTCACATGTGATGGTTTAGAATTGAAGGAATTTACAATTAAAGGACCGCGTATATTTCAATAGCCAAGACGAAGTCTATTTTTCTCTTGTTACAACGTCAGCCCATACTCCACGCATACCAACATACGGTCGCCATTGAGTAAGGCTTGTCTCCAGCCCTGAGACGCCGACAAGAAACACAAGAATGCCCCGTCAATCTCTGGAACTTCACACCATCCCTAATAGTAGTAATTCTCGTCCGGAGTTCTTCCCCTCATGAAATGCGGCTCGCTTCCCCGAACATAGATATCTTCATAAAGAATCTTCGGGGTTGCCTCTGGAACAGGCATCTTCTCCGCCTCCTCCACCTCCTTATCAACGTACGACCTGGCCTCCTTATCAATCGCCTTCAACTCGTCCTCACTGGTAACCTCCCAATCAAGCAATTTCTGCTTCAGCCCAGCGATAGGATCGTTAGTGCTCCTCATACGTTGGATTTCCTCACGTGTGCGATAAGTGGTTCCTGGGTCAGACATTGAGTGTCCACCATAGCGATAGGTGACGTACTCGAGGACAAGCGGGCCGTGGCCAGCGACGGTGTATTGTTTGCCATATTGGACAGCTGCCTTAACGGCGAGAATGTCCATGCCGTTTACTTTAAGACCGGGAATGTATTGACCACGCTTGTAGTATTCGGTCAGTGCGGCAGCGCGGTTGGCGGCCGTGCCCATGCCGTATTTGTTATCTAGTACATATATCATTAGCTCCACTATGGCTCAAGATGGGTGAAGAGGAGTCCTAAAGAACGTACTCTCGCAGCCGAACAAGATGGGCAGGTTCCAAAGCTTAGCCATGTTGAAGGCTTCAAAGACTTGACCCTGATTGCTGGCTCCATCTCCGTAGAGACATATGGTGGTATTGCTCTTGTTGTTGTACTGATCTGCAAATGCGATACCAGCACCGACTGGCACCTGTGCACCCACTATGCCATTACCACCGTAGAAGCCCTTTGCGAACATGTGCATAGATCCGCCTTTTCCGTAGGCAATGCCCTCTCTTCGTCCTAGCAGCTCGCCAATGATTGATTTGACGGTGCCACCTCGCATCAGTGCAAATCCGTGACATCTATAGGCGGTAATGACATGGTCTTCCTTGGTGATGGCATGCTCAATGCCTGCTGCGACAGCTTCTTGGCCTGTGGAGAGATGGCAGAAACCTCGAATCTTCTTCTCTTTGTAAAGTCTATCTGCGCCCATCTCCATCCGTCTAAGGGATGAGTTATTCAGCGTTTGCTCTGAGTACGATGCTTGGAATGTGCGTACCGTATCGACACCATATCATAATACATTTGCTTGAGCTCCTTCTTAGTCGTGTTCAAGGTATAGGGCGGAGGGTCGAGCTCGTAGGTCTCGAAGCTCTCATCAGAGAGCCTGACTTCGAAAGGCTTGTCGTCTTCCTTCGGAGACACCAAAGGATAAGCTTGTGGCTCTATTCCTGTTCGGCGTCTTTGCTTACCTCTGGAACATGCTCTTTCTCAGCATGTGATGAGGCAGCATCCGTGGTGACAGTGCGAGTGGCTAAAGGCACGCGAGCGTTGCGCCTCAGCGGCAGAGCTCGACTGCTCCGCAGAGCCCTTGTAAACATGATTGCGAGGTGGTAATGCTGCAAAAGAAGTTCCTAAAGTTGTGCTGGAGAGTTGGATTCAATGTTGGGAGCAGCGCGCTAAGCCTTGTTGGGCACGGTGGATTTTGTATTGGTCCGAGAACAACCGCGTCTCGGCCACCGTCAGCAGCTCAGGGTTTCCGTTCGAGTCAAGGTATCCTTTCTTGATTGGCTGAATTACTTATTAGCTGAAAGCCTATTCGACTTCGCCGTCTAAAGATACCCATCTCCGTTCATCAGCAATGGTCCCTGGCTGTCGACACCCGAAGTGATGATAGATTCAATCGTCAGATGAATTGCTATTGACAAGTTCTACACTTGCTTAAATACATTGTCTTGGTCTTGCATCTCAGAGGGAAAGAGTATCTTGATTGCGATAAAGGAGCTTGCGTCAGTCAACATGCATTCCAACTTTGAGATCTCAATTCCGTTCCTACTCCACCTTCTGGTAGAACTTCCCGCAGCCTTTGCCTTTGCAACCTATCCCTCAGCCACGCTGCCAGTTCCCCAGCCCTACGCCCACGCAGTAATACGTCAGTATGCATTGCTACTGCTTTCGACAAACATCATCGCCGCTATCTTCATTTTTCGTGATCACGAGGCCTATACGATCGACTATGACGGCCCAACTGAACGCAGGGTGGCAGGCGCACTTGCATTGTATCATTGTGGACCGTTGATCAGAGCTGGAAGGAGAATATGGAAGGGAGAAAAAGGCAAACGGGGGCTTTCGGGCCAGCCGTGGGTACACTTCGTTGCTCATACTGTCTGTGGTATGGCACTGGCTGGTAGAAATACAAATTGGTGGTAGTGGTAAAGGTTACGTGAGGGATTTAATGTCAGTGATGGTGGTCTCCAGTATGTGTGTGACCGCGTGAGAGAAGCATACCATCCGGCTGGTCTGCTCGCTTGTGACAACTACTTGAAACGACACCTCTTTGGCGGTCAGCGGTACACCAATATCAGCCCACAAGAACCGGCATTCGATTCTCGAGCTAATCTCGGAACAAAGTTTTCAAATACTTGCATGAAAGTTATCTGGACCCAAGATGGAACGATCGACGTAGGTCTAAGGTCTTCCGCTTTTGCATTCGGAAGGTTCTTGTGCGGTCGAACAACTCGAGCCTCGACAGAGCCTCCGGGGACCCGACTGTCAGGTCACAGGTGCGGTTCTGACGATTATAGGTCGAGAATCTTGAATGCTTAGCTTGATGACTTTGTGGAAACCCTATGCAGAAAAGAGCCTTTTGGCCAACCATAAGACGTCATGCTTTCCCGGGTTCCAAAAGGTAGTTGACCGCTGAAGCGGATGTACCGAGATATACTTCGGCTATTACCCCACGCAGAGCTACAATGGGGCAGCCGCGAGAGCTGAATGAATGCCTCTGTGCTGCATGATACACGGGCTTGTCGAGAATTGCCGTCTAGCTCGTATTGTAGCATATCGTAGCTACCCAGGGGATGCTTCTCGCGGAACTTCAAGAGCGAACGTCAGACTAGCTCGGAGGATAACATGTAGTGCGATGGCTTTGACCGGGGAAATTGCATCTATCAGCACGTTTGACAGCTGCAAGCAAGCGATCAACCATGGAACCGGGAACCAATGCGCTGGAACGAACGACACCCTGTGATCGACGCGACTCAAAGAACTGACGTATCTGTCAATGTCGTGCTCTTTAGTTAATCCCTAAAGCCAGCCTGTAACGAGAATGATACAGATTACATGGGGAAGGAAGCTTTGGTGGCGCTCTCAAACATAGCGAAGGCCCAAATTGACAACGGCTTTTGTCGTGCATGAGGCCAATGAAGCCACTCATCACATGTGTATCACAGATTGCAACCCGGGTTAGAAGATGATGCGGTGGCTTCCACTTGCCTTGACCGCTCGGATCCCCGGCGGCAAAGTGCTAGATTGCATGAAGCTTGCCCTAATTGAGCTACCGGCTCGGAGCGTGCATCTTGGTGGGGCTGGCTGGCCAACGACAATCAGGCCTTGGTGCAGAGTACGGGGGAAATCCTGCTGGTGCAACACGACCCCATTCGGTCAGTATGGCTGAGGCCACCTCTAGCCAAAGCGGTTGTGGCTGGTCCAAGCTGGCTGGAATGGGTGTGTCCCGAATTCCCGATGGCTATGTGAAGACCTAAGATGCGTGGAGAACACACCATTGGGCATCCATTGCCCGAGACCCCATTTAAGGCTTGGAGCTAACTAGGTCCTCGGTTTGTGCTCAGGTGATGTCCCTCGAGAGAGTATGGATCAGCCGCAGGGACCTGAAACAGATAAAGATCTGCGAACGCGATCTCGAAACAGACACGATACAAGAGGCAAACAGGAACATACCGCCTTTTCCAACACCTGCAGTCGGGCAGGTTTGCAGGACGGCAAAGGTACGATCTATGAATTACAAGGGCATCATATCTGTACCAGAGCCTGGGTACCTGGTCCACATTCGGCTGAGGCTGCCACTTTAAGTAGATGAGCCCGCCAAGGTCCTGTACAGAACAAGATTGCTTCAGAGAAAGAACAGAGCGAAAGGACGGTTGAAGATCAAACAAACACTTGTGGAGGACTCTACGAAGAGGAGCGCTACAGATTATTTTAATAGCGTGATCTACTAAGCTACAGCAGCTACAAGGATTACCTTTGGTGGGTAAGACCGTTGAAGAGACCGGGGCGAAAATGGCAGCGGACCGTTCTTCGAGAAACACTTGGCGCAACTTTGAATTGATCTCCAAGATCTTCCTCACACCATCCTTTTTGGGTCCTTTTTGGCCCTCCATGGCATCTTATATCGTATCTCATTGTTATTTTCCTCTTGGTTTCGAGCCTCTATAAATATACTGGTCTTTAGTTCCCCCACTCTCCCCTGCAATTCATCGAACCCATGCTTGTTTCTCAAACCCTACTTGGTCCTTGGTCCTCCACGTCTTACCGTGATATTGAGGTAGACTGCTTCGAATCTCGGCGGAGACGACATCTACACGGGTACAGACCTGCTGTCTCCTCTGAGCTACCCTAGTATTGACTCCCATGTCCTCAAGACCGCCGACGACCACGCAACACAATGAAGGCAGTATCTATTATCCGACCCGAGTTGGCCAAAGGTATGGCATGATGGCAGAGACTGAGATTCCTCCATCTGCTCCTCAAACATTGCCTCCCCCTTCGACGCTAGCTGCTCGTCCACACTTGCCGTTGCCAGCCCACTTGGAGCCTTCCTTTGTACCTCAATCCCCGCAGGTCCGGCCACCCTACTCGGACTTCCCGACGAGGCATCAGTACGCTTCTGCTCCCCACTTCCGGCAACCAGCGTATGACCAAACTCTATCGCAGGATTTCCGAACAAGCACGCAGGCTTCAGTACCATTGGAACGGCCCTCATACAGCACTGGCTATCCTCATCCGCCTCTCTATCCCCAGAAGGTCTCCTATCAATCTGCCAACCCAGGAACTCTCTACGAGGCTATCTCGCCAGTGGAGTACGGGTCACACGACACTCCTCCCGGAACGTCCTTATTCAGCGAAGGCGGGTATCCTACTAATCCGTATCCCACTGCAGTGCAACAACCCCACCCAAGCCCGGCGGGCTCCTATCACAGCTCTGCGACATCATCCAGCGGATTCGCCACAGGCCCAATGCAGTTTCCCAGGCCTGTACAGGCGCTGGAGGCTCAGCCAAAAGCCCAGGATATGTAAGCTATCAATGAACCCCTTCAAGTGACGATTCACTACTAAAACTCGTCTTAGAACAGATCGCTACATCCTCACAATTCGTCAGCAGCCCATAGCCGCTCGTGCTTGTGGTTTCGGGGAACGCGACCGCCGCGTTATCGACCCTCCACCCATCGTCCAACTGTCGCTCAAGGACTACGACAGCCAATCGCCTCCGGATCTTGAAGCACTTCGTTGGCCGTTCAATATATTACATTGCTCACTTCTCTCCGTGCCACCTCAATCTTCTGTGTATTCCAGTACTCCCGACGTGACCCAAGTCCCGGATCCAAACCAGTCCAATAGGTGGAGCCGTCGCTTGATGGGTACCCTGGTTGCTTCACCATTTGTCGGAAACGATCCCGAGGCACCCCAATCCAGTGATGAGAATGCGCGACTTGGTTGCTTCTTTATCTTTCCAGATCTCTCTTGCCGTCAAAACGGTCTTTATCGACTTCGTTTCACCTTGATGAAGGTCAGCATGCCCAACATGTCTGAGGATGGCCAAGGCAGCATCGCTGGATCCGTGGACAGCGACACCTTCGAAGTCTTCAGTGCGAAAGACTTTCCAGGCATGAGGCCGAGCACGATGTTGACGAGGAAACTGAAAGAACAGGGTGCGACGGTGCAAGTCAAGAAAGGTAAGGGTCAGCGAAAGCGAGGCGGCAGCGTCGGCGACAGAAGCGGTGACGAAGAAAGTGACGGGGTCGAAGAAGCGCCAAAGTCGAGACAGAGAAAGAAACGTGGCTAGCCTAATCTATGCCGCGACTGACTCGATCCCCAGCTGGGACCGAGGCGCCACCGGACGCCATCCCGCGACCTTGATCATGACTTTGGGGACCGTGCACCATGCCAGATCTATCACCCTATTCTGGGTGGGCCATCACTTAGTGTCATCGGTCAACTCTCGGACTTTTGGACATCCGGAGGCACCGTACATGATTCGAGGCGGGCTGGTACCATATATCGACTTGATCATTTCTAAGGCCAGCCTTTTGGAGGATTATCTATGTTTGTCTCATTTCTAGTTCAGTATGCTGTCTCGAGGATTTTGGACAATCCCGACCCCTTTTTCGAACATGCCTATCTCTAGTATGGGGGTATACTACCAGGAATAGTCATCAGCAGGCAGGATCGTCCTGATGTCACGTTCGGTTTCTATTCCGATCTGGTGGAGACTACCTCTTGGTCTCGAGTCCACCGTAGTACTTGTGCGCTTCGTCCTTTGACCGACTTTTCCCTGATTAATCTTATGGAGTTTTGACTGCTTTCCTTGATGGATACCGGCTGTGAGGGAGGTCCGGTCTGGGAACAGTGCTTTGTGCATCAGAGGCCCCTCGCTACCCTACTGCCTGGGTCGTGTAACTTGGTGGTTATTGATGTGAAAGCCTTGAAATCCGGGTGGAGCCTTTTGAGAAGCCTCCAAGATCACAGTGAACCTTTGACCACGTTATCATCATCTTTCCGGCCTTTTACCCGCCATTACCAACCAAGAAGGAGGACCTTGAAAGACTTCAAGATCTTACAAAAGCTCAAGCCGTAAGGCCCAGTTCCAGACCGTCGGCGTTCCAATCCTCATCCCTCTGCAATTCCTTCAAGCCAGTACTGGACCACTACAGCCAAGGTGGATCTTGACCCGAGGTTTTACAGAGGCTCTGGAGGATGTCTTGCCATGGTCACATTCCCAGGGGAATCTAGAATTATGAATGACGAATTTCCATGACTTCTTTGCCATAACTACTTAGACGCTCTCAGGATAGAGCAGTGGCTTGAACATCTACCAAAAGCGTCGGGCCAGCAACGCTCTGACTTTACTGCCAGTTGAGGATAATGGCACCATCCGTCTTTAGGCTCTTAGATTTCCACCAGCTAAGCCATTTCCAGTGTTGCTGGCTGGACCGCGCCAGGTCAGGTGCGCATTTGCCAGCATCTAAGGAGCCAGCTAGCTTTGTCGCAGGCGTGGGGACTAGAGAATGACCGATTCATCTAACGACTATAGATTATGAAGTTTTGGCTCTGCAGATCCATCATTATCTGCTTCTACTGGGTTTGACGTCCATGCTATTAAATCCATCATGCATAAGTGACGCTCAAGCATCTCCTTCCACGTACCCTTTCGCTGGTAAGTAAGACATTCTCCTAGCGCGACCGTTTCCCTTCTGCCCAACATCTTCTACCTAAGTATTGTCCGGTAGACATCCATCCTCGTTGTCCATGATCAACTACAAGCACAGAAATCCTACACACAGCAACCACGGGGAAACCACAGACTCTCAATCTGTCACTGCCGTCTTACCCATCAGCATCCGTTAATCACATCAAGCTAGCCTTGTCCCCGGATATGCGGCTCAATATTGACGGAAATGTGGTATGCCAGTGCCGATCCCTTACCCCTGTCATGGCAGATCCCGTATCAGATGTACCTTACCCGCACCGCCCCAACCCTGCCAGAGCAGATCGCTCCTAAGAATAACTAGCACGAATCATCCCCACACATCTCCTACTCGAATTAAGGTTGGATCTAAATCTGCCTTTTTCCAAAGATCCTATACTTCTATCATGTATCTCCAGACTTTCCCATCTTTGAAATCCCTGCCGATCAGCGTTCCCCGTACGATTCAAAGACTGCCACACCATCGACACTCATCTACAAACTATCCTTCGCGCCAGAGCTATGCTCGCACATGTGCCTAGCCTCCGCGCTGCTACTGGATAGTCGCTGAAACGCTAACAGCTGAACAAGCTATTCCTCAACAGGACCCTTCCATGGTATTGGACGAGGTTGTATCGATTGCCTGCTAGCTGCTTCCAAAGGTCTTGTGATATGCAAGTATGGATCTGAGGTGAAAGATGCCCGTCGTACCTACGGCGCTAACCCTCCATACCCAATGTCCGATCAACAACCCACCAGCGCCTCGCCTGGCCTATATCCCATCGATGCGCCAGGCTTGGCATGGAACGTCAAGAAGTACCGAACTTCAACATTATTACCTTACATACACGCCTGAAGTCGTTGAGATCTTCACGAACAATCTGAGCCAAAGGGATAGATTCTAGAGCGTCAAGGGATTCTGTTCAAGATACGTTGAGCGCTCCTACTGCGATGTCGAGGCTAGCCGCCTCCCAATTCGGGTTTTTGGGGCCATCGAAGTGATAAGACTACCCAACGCGATGGAGTTTATAGGGAATCCGTGAACCACGTATATGCCAGCTGATCTAGGATGTCTCTGCAGCGTCCAGTTCGCTTACACAATGTGCATAGGTAGGATGTCCTCGACGCTAATGTACAGGATGGAGATGGCCAGCATCGGACAATACCGTTCCACGTCCAATGAATATTTACCCTTTTAAACTCTATTCCAATGCCCATCAAGCATAAATGCGTCCCAGGTTTTGATTCGGAAGATCCCGCCTGTCAGGCGCCCATATCGTGGCAACATATCTAGAAAAAGACCCGGGTTCCCTGTTGTCATTGCATATGCATATGCAGCATCCGCCCCCGCATGAACTAACAGTTCCTCAAATGATTAGATCCTCACACCCTCCATCCCATCCACAAGCAGGTTCGCTCCTGCGCTATCCCGTTCCCTGTTCAAGATTGCGGGAAGCACGCCCGCGCTCGCAGCTACGAAGCCGAGGTATGGTTCTGCAACCTTGTTAGCCACAGTAGGTCTGCGAGGTGCATGCATGACTTACTGCTTGGGGCCAATACCCTGCTCAAATATTCTGGGTGGAATTGAACGCCCACGAACCATGGATGATCCTTCAACTCCACAACTTCCATTCGCTGCCCACTCTCGTCCTTACCCACGAAATGCAGGCCAGCGGCCGTTAGCTCGTCAATTCGTGCGGGGTTTACTTCGTAACGGTGTCTGTGGCGCTCTGAGATTACCATTGGTGGGGCAATAGACTCCCGGCTTTCTTCGACGAGCGGGCCGTTGGCTGTGGACGCATTAAGAATTGTGCTATCGCCGTTGGGTATCTCCTTTACGAATTTGTTTTCAGGAGTGCAGTTTGTGAGGTGTGGCGGAGACACATCCCCATTGGGAAGGTTATTCGTGGCTTTAGTGTACAACTTCCTTAGCTTCGACCACTCACTGCCATCATGGAAGATGGTATTTCGTAGTCCCAAACGCATGGTTCCGCCGAGAATCGTTTTCGAGATCTCAGGCATGTTGATGATCATCGGATCTTCCGTTCGCTCCTCGAATTCTGTAGAATCTGCTTTCGTAATCTTGCAAACATGGCGCGCGTATTCGATTACTGCGAGTTGCATTCCAAGACATATGCCTAGGAAGGGGACGTCTTTTTCACGAGCCCAGCGGATCGCACTAATCATGCCGGCAGTTCCCCGTACTCCAAATCCCCCAGGTACCAGAATACCCTCAGCAGTGCAGAGGTCCCTCCACGCAGTGTGGAAGTCAGCTGGAGATGAGATCCGAACGGGTTCCTCAAGATGCGACGCGTCGATCCAGACGAGATGTAATTTTCGGGAGCAGGCCATGGCTGAATGCTCGAGCGACTTAACGACACTAAGATACGAGTCATGCAAAGTGGTATATTTCCCCACGAGAGCGATAGTGACGGATTGGTGAAGGTGTTCCTGGGATGTCGTGAGCAACCTCCAGGCATGCCAAGTCTGAACACCCTTTTTGATGAGAGGTGGGGCTATTGAGAGGGCATCGAGGCGGAAAATAGAGCGGAGGTGGGTTATAAGACCTTGCTTTTCGAGGAGAAGGGGGACGTGGTAGGTTGAGGCAACATCGTGCACGGCGATAACTTGCTCGGGGTCAACGTCGCAGAATCGGGAGATCTTGTCGGTGGTTTCTTTCTCGAGAGGCTCGGCGCAGCGACATGCAACCAGGTCCGGGATTAATCCAGCGCTCTTGACATCCCGAATAGCCGTCTGGGTAGGCTTTGTCTTTTGCTCGCCATTAACCACAGGCACCAGACTGACATGAATCTGCAGAAAGTTGTCCTTCCCAGCCCTCCTCCTCAACTGCCTCATAGCCTCAATAAAGGGCCCACTCTCGATATCCCCCACCGTTCCTCCCAGCTCAATGATACAGACATCCGGCTCCTGATTGGTATCATCCACTGGGATGCGAGCAACCCGCTCTATCCAATCTTGCACAGCGTCTGTAAGATGAGGTACCACTTGCACCGTCTTTCCAAGATATTCGCCTCGGCGCTCGCGCTCGATGACGTGTTGATAGATTTTGCCGGTGGTGATGTTGTTTTCGCGAGTGAGCGTGATGTTGAGGTAGCGTTCACTTGGGTTGTCAGCGCTGGCTTTTGGGACTAGAATGGGCAGGGCAAGTCACTAGTTGCCCAGGTCTAGATCTACCTCTCCACCGTCATCGAGCACGAAGACCTCCCCGTGCCTGCTTAGTATTAGCGTTGCAGGTTTCCAAGACAATGTCTCGGTTGGAAGCATACTCGGTAGCTGCCCTCTCGCATTAGCAGACTCTTTGTTCTTCGGCCTGGACTACTCACGGGCCATGGTCCCTGCATCAACGTTCATGTAAGGATCAACCCTATCACCCCAGCATTAGACCTGCCTCCTCACTCCGAGAGTATTGCTTCCATACTTTATGGACGAGACCTTCCCACTAATCAGCACTTTTGATTTGTACAGAGCCGCTGCACGCGTGTCGTACCTTCAACCCAATTGTTTTGAGCAACAGGCCGGTCGAAGAGGCTATAGTCGCGTCAGGTCGTCGAGTTTGACGTGTTAAGCGGTTCTACCCTCATACCTATGACGCCCTTCCCAATGCCGGAGATCACACCACTGCAGTCTGATAAGTACACTCCATCGCTTGAGATGTTGAATGTCCATACCCTGATACCAAAACGTATTTCATTTTGACGGTTTGGAGTACTTATGTGCCTGCCCTGGCTATAGCCAGGGGGAAGGAAAGAAAAAGAGGATTTGTGTGGAGCGCGGATTAATATCTTAAGAAATTTTAGCGCGCTGAGCTAGGGTCCTCGCTTGGCATGCGTTGACACAGTGCAAAAATTGTAATTCATGTGTCTATATACAAGCTCAGGAGCTGAGGACAGATATCTCTGCAAACACACTAATAGCTTACGTGTTGGTCTTGTGCCTCCGAAATTGCCCCTCATACAGATTGAGTCTAGCAGTTCAAGCTGCTCTAGCAATTCCCAGATCCGAAAAGAGACCTTAGAATTCCCCCATCTATCGATATCGCAAAGCCTCCCTCTCACTCTCGTTCCTCGAAGTCCTCGCCTCAATACTCTCGTCATCTTCGTATTTGTAGCTCATCCTTCTCCCCTTACCATTGACCTTCCCACCCTTTGCCGCCGCGCCACCACTACCGGCTTGCAGCGCCCTCCGTTGATTTTCCCTAGCAATTCTCTCTGCATTGCGCTTCTCACGCTCTAGAGCATGCTGATCTATCTTAGGTCCCTTGGGTGGAGAAATCGAATTTTCCATTTCCTTCTCGACAGGCTTTTCTGACCGTGGTGGTCTATCATGAGTGGATCTCGACTCTTTGTCCTCACGCTTGCTGTGACGTGAGCGATGTCCGTTCTCTTTCTCTTCCGGAACTGCTTCGGGATCTTTCCTTGATCGCTTGCGTTCTCGGTAATGGTCTTCATCGTCTGAACGTCGCTTACGCGATGATTGTACTGATTCGTCATCTTTTGGTTTGTGTCGACTTGATGTGGAATTTACGACTGTACTATTCCTTCGGCTGGCTCCATTGATAGTGAGTTCAGGGGAAGGAGACCGCTTTTTGCTACTACGAATCTCCTCTTCTCGGTCCTTGCTCCTCGAGCGGTGACGATGCGAGCGGTGACTGCCTCTCTCAGTGTCTTTATCTTTGTCGTGATGTCGGCTGCTTCGATGCGAGGATCGCTTGGTAGGCGAGTCAGGAGATACCTCTCTTGTTCGAGACTCCTTGTTCTCGCGACCATCGCCTTCCTCGTCTTCGTACTTTCTAGAGTGACGACGGTGGCGTTCTCGTCGTTTGTCATGCTCATTCTCTTCAGAGGGACTTGAAGAGCGGTGTCGGTGGTGTCGGTGGTGAGACGACTGGTATTTGGACGGAGAACGTGAGCGATCACGGGAAGGGCTGGAAAATATGTCAGCAATGATATTCATAGCTTAGTCATGACCATTGAAAGATGCACATACCTCTTAGTGGCGGTGTTTCCGTTGGGTCGAGCTTGAGCAGCGGCGGAAGCACGGCCAACTATTGAAAATCCCTTCACACCCGTGTTTGATTGACCCTCTCTCAACGCCTTCGGCCCTTTGGGCGCACCTTCAACGCCAAGACCTTTTGGTACGACAGGAGCGACAACTGGTTTTACTACTGGTGGTGTGGGTTGAACGTGAGGAAAGTTATTATTAGAAACGTACCCTGCGCCTCGACCATGCGATCCAGCGCGATAGTCGCCTCTATGGAAGCCACGCCCAGCACCCCTGCCTCGAGGACTCGTGTCCAGTGATTGGTCCGCGGCGGGACCGGTAGGTATCATGGGTGGTGGCATCATGGTAGGAGGGACCGGGGCGTTATTCTCGATCATAGGAACATCGGGCTTCGAAGGCTCGTCAGACATAAAGGTCTCGATAGGTGCAGGCTTCTGTTCTTCTTTTACAGGCGCGACTTCAGCATCAGGCTGATCTGAAGCCTTCGATTCAATTGCAGCTGGCTCAGTAGATACTGGAGCCTCGTCTTTCCTGGCGCCTGTAGCCGTAAAACTTTCAACATCGTCGTCTGCATCTCCTGGAGCCAGCTCTTTGTTGAGTTGCTCTTCGGCCGTAAGACTATTAACGGCATCCTCGGGTTTGGCATCTTGCTGACCTTTAGCGTCAGCTCGATCCTGTTGTGATTGGGCTGGCTGTTCCTGTTTTTCTCCGTACTGTGGCGAACCTCGCCGTGTGATCTGTGGTGGTACTTGCTGATGAAATGGTTCGTAGTTAGTTTGACTATTACCTTGTGAAACCTGATTCTGGTGGTAGCCGCCTCGACCACGACCAGCATATTGGTATCCACGACCTCGGCCACGACCGCGATTTTGAAAACCTTGGCCATGGTGGCCTTGATGGAAATCATTATTGGGATATTGAGGATGATGCATCTGGTTGTAGTTTCCTTGATGCGGTGGCACATTATATCCACCATATCCAGCATTAGCTCCAAAGTCACTGCCATTTCCACCCATGCCTGCATGACCGCCATATGCATTTTGATTGAATTTATTCTGGCTTGCGTTCCATGCCGCGGGCTGCCCGTTGAACCCTCCGAACGCTCCTTGTCCAGCATCGAAGCCCATGCCCATGTTCATACCATTCATGCCTTGCCCGCCAAAGCCGCCGTACATGCCGTTGGACATTGCCATAGGATCCATGCCCATGCCTGGCATACCTGCCCCTTTTTAGTTAGCAAAGTGTACTTGAGATTAGGTCACTGTCATAAGCTTACCCATTATATTAGAAAATGAACCCATCATAGGATTGAACATTCCGTTTGGCATAGATTGCATCATTTGATTAAAGTCTCCTACTCCATTAAATCCCATATTGGGAAAACCATTCGTGCCATCAAAACCGAAGCTACCGTTGTTCATCCCCTGTCCTAGGCTATTCATCGAAGCCCATTGCTCGTTCTGTCCCAAAGGCTGCTGCTGCTCGGATGGCTTTTCGTTATCATCCCCCTTCTCCTGACCGGCACTTCCATCACCCGCCGTTTGGGTAGAATCTCGTCGAGGTATCTCAAGACCAGGAGACTGAAGACGGTCAGCGATGGCTACTCGAGACCAATGGGAACAGCTGAGCCCTTACCTCGATGGACATCTGCGGGACGTCTTTTTGAGCTTCTGTAGGAATGTCTGGCGATGTCTTCGGAGCCTGAGGAGCTTGAGACGAATCACGGGAAACTTGTCTCGCATTGGTGCGATCTTCTAATATCTCTGAAGCAGCAGGTGCTGGAGTCTGTGATGGCTGGGGAGCCGGTGCCTGATCGAGAACTGGTGTTGCTGGTATGGCGGGAGTGGCAGCGGCTTTATCTAGCATCTCTTTCTTTCTCGCTGTCTCTCGTTCCATGACCTTCTTCTTCAAGAAGACCTTGATTGTAGTACGTAGAGCTTTGTTAGGCCGGCAGTCGTCTGCCTTGACGGGCTCGTGCAAGCAGACTGGGCATGCTTCAGGCAGCGAAGCTTGACCTGGTCTTACGGTCAGCGTGTGTTAATCAAGGTAGAGATTAAGCTCGACTACTCACAGTCTTCGCATATAGATTGATCACAGCATGGCATACGGAACGCGTTATTGGCTAGCTTGTTGCATGCTGCGCAGCGGAGCTTGACCGGTATGTCATCCATCGTCAGTGACCTACGAAGCGTGTCAGTCAATACGCAGTTTCAAGCACCGGAGCTACACTCACGCTGCAATATCAGCTGGGGTAGCCATGACAGCTATCTCCTCTGCTGGAGCTCTGTAGACCCGGGCTCTGGTTTGTGATAGCTTCTCCCTTGTCGTTCAGTCGACGGAACTGTGGAAACGAGATTGGACTGCAAACAGTGCAGGTGACATGGTGAAGGAAGAGAAAGTAAGAACGAGAAGATGAATCGCGGCCTCAATGAGAAGTAGGCCGCGCAAATATCATTCTCGTCGGGTGTTCAGTCTCAGAGTGAAGTCGAAGAGAGGATTGATTTTGCTTGGCACGCTAGATAGTTTTAGGCTAGAACCGACCCTGTAGAGTCTTGACGCAGGTGCCATTTGAATTGTTGCAGAGTTTGCTAATATGAAATCTCAATTTCATTCTCTACTAGTCATAAAGTCTCAAGATCTGCTTAGTCAAGGAGTACGGTCTCATGATGATTCTGGGTCAGATATCGTATCTAGATTGCATTGTCTTCCTAATTTGCTTGGCGCCACAGCTGCTAATCCATGTCAATATCTTTGAATTGGTCTATTGTGTTTTCACAGCATTGCCTTTCTTCTGTAAGAATCCTAGCCCGGGTTCCTTGATCGCCGCTGAACGCTTTCACAGTATTTCGACTTCCATACAGTTTCGTACTGGAACGCTTCTTAACACCCAAAAAGCATAGATCTCCTTTTGTCAAGCAAGCTTCACCGTTTCAAGATTTCGTCATCAGATGTGTACGCTATGCATTCGCCCGGTTCCCGGCAAATATAGGTCGAGTCTTCTTCTCTCAGCCCGTGGCGCTACCATTCTTTCGGTTTCGTATGCTACGGCACGGTTACACACAATCACCCATTAGCTGGCGCCAAATCCGCCTGCAAAATACCCACGGGGTATGGATCACACCCAGTGAATCACAAAAGCCGGATATCGTTATCTTCTACTGCCATGGTGGCGGCTTCTCCATGGGTTCTAGCTATTTCTACCTGGAATTCCTTGTGGCCTGGGTCAGTCTTCTGAGAGAAGCAGGATATCAGAACCCGGCTATCTTTGCCCTTGAATACACGCTCGTACCAGATGCTGCATATCCTACGCAGATTCACCAGACCATCATTGGATACAATTACGTAAGATCCGTGGTCGAAGACCCATCTCGAATCTGCGTCGGAGGGGATTCTGCGGGTGGCACTTTGATCCTAACGCTCCTTCTCCACCTTGCTAAGGAGTCAGATTATGAGAAGCGCAAGCCGGGTTTTGCAACATTAATATCGCCCTGGACAACTCTTTTCAGCTCCCAGAATCGGAATACGGCCTCTGACTTCCTCGATGCCAATAGCCTTCACAAGTATGGACGCCAGTATGCAGGCTCAGACGACAGACTACATGATCCATCTGTATCTCCCGGCGTCTGCAAAGACGGCACTCTGTGGGCAAAAGCATCCCCTTTGCAGGGCTTCGGTGTGCTGTTCGGATCGGAGGAACTGCTGGGCCCAGAATTACGAGACCTAATAGCTTTATGGCGTAAAAGCGGAGTAGCTGTAAGTGTTAGGGAAGAGCCAGGCGCTATTCACGCATGGCCTGTAGCTACTCTGTTTTTGTCTGATACACAGGCCGAGAGACAGAAAGGGCTGAGGCATTTGGTGAATATGGTTAGACAGGCTATAGAAGTACGATAGGCACATTCTGTTGCTCTTTGCATATTCGCATGATCAAGGCGACTCGGCCAACGCGTTGAGCAAAGCCAATTCTCCTCTCGTGCCAACAGATCAGGAATGATCGCTAGGGTACAGGTAAGCGGGTCGCGTGATGAGGTAGTTTACACTTTGCTTTGACAAAGGAACGGCTAGCTGCATGTGTCAACATCCACTCATTGAGCGGAGCATGGGCTACCCCACACCTCCATCAATAAAGCATCGTATTGAGCGGTCCTCTATGTTATA
The DNA here is from genome assembly GCA_018257865.1 of Stereocaulon alpinum. NCBI lineage: Eukaryota > Fungi > Ascomycota > Lecanoromycetes > Lecanorales > Stereocaulaceae > Stereocaulon > Stereocaulon alpinum. The sequence continues at coordinate 504,118 of JAEUBA010000002.1, read as the reverse complement.
TGTTGGGACCACGCAAACGTCGTTTGACCTTGCGACCTACAGATGGTACCACCAGCATTCGGATTCAGTGCTGGCGACTTCGTCGCTGCGATTGACCTTACTGTGAAGATCGGTGAGGCGCTTCGAGTGACAGGTGGAGCTACGTCCGAATACCGCCTCGTCCATCAAGATTCACAGCTCTTACGACAAGCCCTCGAACTGACTCAAGCTCTGCAGCCGAAGAGCGTAGACACCGGCTATTTCAACGTTTTACGAGGATTGGTGCTCACATGTCTTGTCCCTCTCAGAGAATTCGCAGAAAAGCTCGACAACCAATACTTTGCGGCATTGAATGTGGGTTCAACAAAGAACATGGTTATCGGTAGTGGGAGGAAGGCATAATGGGCTGTATCAGCGGCCGAGGAAGTCACCAATTTTCGTGCTGTCATCACTGCGAAAATTGTCAGCACATCGATGCTGTTGAACCTATGCAACAGGTAACGCCTTCATCATGACGTGGGCCCTTACCTAGATGTCTGTGGCTTCGACTAACTCTGCGTCTCAGCAAAGTACTTTTCAATATTGAATCCCAAATGCAAGAAGCCAAAGATGCATTGCGGCTCGAATTAGATACGAATAGCCAGGACCTTGACTGCCGATTTGAGGAACTAAGCGTCCTAGCCGAACAACGACAGAGCGGACTACTTACGAGCATAATGCAAGCTCGAGAACGTCTTGAGCATGGTGTTGCCCGTTTAGGAAGAAGAATAGAATCGTAACACCATAATGCCATAATCGAAGCTGCCGAGCAGTGCAATGTCATGGCTAAACTAGATCGTCGCCTTGACGACGTACATAAGGGTGCGGTGAAGGAATTGAAAGGGCTTGAGGAAATCTGCTGCGGTATGAAAACAGCAAACGAACGAGCCCTGAGGGTCTCCACTTCTCGATTCCACCATTTGGACACTCAGTTGGTATCCCTGGAATCCGACCAAGAGCGCACTAGGACGGAGATGTCATCTGGCTTCCGCTACATCCTGCTACAATTGAAGATGATACGTGCTGTTGGCGAAAACTTGCTAGCTAATCTCATACCCTTCTCGGAAAAGGTGGTTGACTATCTTCGAAGGAACATTCATTGAACATGGAGATCTATGCACTATTACTGAAGATCCAAGCCAGCATACCTAACCGCATACTCTTTCCTATACAGGACGCCCTGCATTTCGAAGACGTGCTGGGCCGTACTAAGGATCTACCCTACACCTACTTCCGTCACTGAGACGTCTTCGAGTCAATGCTCCGATGCACCTGGCGAGTCGAAAGTCCTACAAGGCGAATACATACTGGTGAACAGTGTGGCACAAGAACTTGAGGTAGACAAAGGCTCTTGGGAGCGCTCGGTCTTTCCAGGATCGCAATTGAAGATGTCAATCATCATGAAGGCATTACGCGTACGTAAAGGATTATTGTGCCCTCGCTCCAGTTGTCTCGGTATTGGAGAACTGACAGCAGACATTTCCGTAGCTCGTTGTCCAAGCTTAGCTCGTTGTCCAAGCTACGGTCTAGCTTACAAAGTTGAGACGCTCGGCACATCAGAGCAACGATCCCTTCTTGGTGGTCCACACTCGTCAGATGTACTGGAATGTGCAAAAGCTAGAATTGGACGACCTTCTTACACGATGTCAACGCTTCCGATGATCACATCTTCGAGCGTCTACGAGCCGATGCAAGCAGACCGCCGAAAAGTTTACAACTAGAAGAAGCTGAAGTCGAATTCTTCCGGATGATACACGTTCGGAGAGGAACTGGACCGCCTTCCCACAGACACAGAACAAGGCCAAGCTTCGAGGGAGCTACCACCACAGACATAGAGGTGTACAATTTTCTTATGGGGATTCTCGAGAGTGGTGATTCACATGAGATCCCTGACGATATCTTTATCATAGCACATAACGCAACACTCGACCCAGAAAACGATGTCCTCTTCGACATCTTCCACAGTGCCATAGACGAATATGTCGAAACTACATTCATAGCAGAAATGGAGGGAATGCTATCTCGTCCCTTCAGTGACCGTTTGCGCGATGACGCTCTGGTTATTTGTATGGGTGCGCATTGGAAGAGGTTTAGTCAGACAGTTGACTTATTGCATCGTGTATTTATTCAAATGGTAGGATCTCCTTAACTCCCCATCCTGACATTCTGTACTGTATCCTAACGTCTCATCCTATAGGCCACGTATACGGTCGTTTACTCGCGAATCTATTTCGCAATACAACAAGGTTTCCTCACGCTTCGCAACGCCTTACAGAACACAGGCGACGGCATCTTGCTTCGTATCATTGATGACGCAATCTCGCAGTCTAGTGAGTCGATTGAAGACTACGTCGAGTGTTATCAAGGAGCATTAGCAGTCTTGTACGGCGAAGAGCCACGCCTAGGAAGGAGACTGGGTAAAAGTGACAACGAGGTATCCCAAAGCGAACGAATCAAGGAAGAAAAGTCCGAGGAATGGTGGCTAGATCGTTTCCTTTCCACACGTGCTGACGGCTGTGTTTGTGCGAAGCAAGCTGTAACTCCGCGTGGCTTGGATAGGTGGGTAACAATCCATCGCTTTTGGATGTGCTTCAACGCAGCCGCTGATGCCTCCGTCCTAGGCTCCCCCTCCCACAGTCGAGTATTGGAGATGGTAGTACTGTAGATCAGGAGAGCTAGACGAAGATGAGCAGCTGGAAAACGAGGGCTTCGATGCCCTTTGCGACCCTACTTGAACACTCAAATTGACATGCCTATTCTTTCAAATTCCCATTACGTATATGTCTATACTTATGCCTCACGAATTACCTACTTAACATCACCACACCGCCCTCCAACCACCGAAACTAAACTCTCAATACCAATCACCAAACCCCATTCGCTACCCTCTATCCCCACTTCTAACCCTCATCATCATCATCATCACCTTCCTTACCACAACCCCAACCTCATCCCGCAACGCACCAAACCCATTCCACTTATACTCCACTTGCCCCCAACGATCTTCCACCAACCAGTAGCTACCCATCATCTATTTCCTTTACCCCTCTTCTATTCGTCTTTCGTCTTTCGTCGTCCGTCTGAATCAGTAGTCCTCAAGAACCATCTCAACAACACACTCTAACATCAACCCACACCATACATCAATCACGCAGATCCAGTATCCCCTCCCCTCCGACTCATCTATCCACGATCCAGCAATCTAAAGCCTCAGAATAGGGCCATGAAATCGTGACTCAAGAAGAAACAAGTAAGACATAACGAGTTGAGTTGAATGGAGCTGAATTGAGTTGCGTCACCAATAGGGAAAAGGGCGCAGGGGAGGGGATTACGTAGGGTTTGTAGTTTGAGGTGGTGTGTAGGTTGTATGAGATGGGTACGTTTTATCTGACCTTTTTGAGGTAGGGGTCTTGGTGGACGTGGTTCGTCGAGTGCTTGAGGTGGGTAGAGGGGGAGGGGGTTTGTGATGGGATGGGGTGGGAGGGTATTAGGGTGTTATTGTTAGGGTGTTGGGGTATGTTCCGATGCTGATAGGTAGCTTAGGTAGTAAGATCAACAGATACGAGAAACGGCTTTTCTTCCATTCCACAATCCCATTGACTATGATCATAATGCTCATCACTCATTACAACTATAAACTCTAACGTAGTTCACGAACTACCTCCCGGCTTAAAAGCACTCTGCACACTCCCATACCCCTGCGGACATTGTCTGCCCAACGGCTCGCTCCCACTTCTCATATAGCAGATCTTCGCCTCCTGACAAGCCGTCGTATTGCAAGCTGGCGTCTTGATACTCCTTTTCCCCTGATACGTATTGAATGTTTCGACGATACTGATGTTTTTCGCCATTGCTTCTGTGACTGCGTGCCAGTATTTGGCATCTAAGGGTTCGGTATCGGGCCAGTCAATGTATGCTTCGCGTGTGGAGTACTCGAATTGGTATGTGGGACCTGATTTTGTGACGTTCAGGTCTGGGAAGCTGGAGACGGCCGAATAGAAGGTGTAGGCTTCGTAGATCTCGAAGGAGCCGGTGTCGACTTCGTACATGCGGAAGCCGGAGTTCAGATTTGTTAGAGGTGTGACGGAGGGGCCGATCCAGCCTGTTGTCAAGGCGTTCTCGGACGTTCGTACGGTGCCATTGTTGGCGTAGTAGATCATTACTTGGTCTTCGTGGGTGTGGCCAAAGAAGATGTTGGCGATTACGTGGGGCGAGTAGCGGTCTACGATCTGGTAGAAGAGGTCGGTTGGGTTGGGCAGAGGGTTGGTACCGTCCCAGCCGGTTAGGACGTGTCCTAGGATCCAGACACGTTCGCCTGCGTCTTCGGCAGATTGTAATTCCTGGATTACGAAGGCAAGCATGCCAGAGACGTCGGGGTTGGCGGTGTTGATGTAATTTCTGTACATTGATTAGCTGTGAGGAAAGACCAGCGTAGTAATGAAGCCTTACAAATAGTTGCTTCGGTACCAGAAGTCAGTGTTAAGTGTGATAATACGCAGCCCGTACTGATTAAGTACCGAGTAAGCTCCATAGTGTAGCCTTGCTTCGCCGGCGACAGTCGAGTTGATCCAGCCATTCTGCTGCCAGAGCGAGGACACATGATCGTAGTTCCAGCTGAACTGCTGGCCAAGATCACCTGGCAGACTATGAGGCGCATCGATAGCCTCCGGATTGCTGTCATGGTTCCCAAGGACAGGAAACACTGGACTCCCGATATACTCTTTGAACATGGTGTAAATGCTCGTTTCAGTATACTCTGTGTAAGCGCGAGAGAGCTGATTTTGCGGGTCGTGGGACACAAGGTCTCCTGTATACACTGTCCAGGCGATGGAAGAATCACCATGAGTACCGGTCAGAGGAGCAATAGCTTGAAGAACAGAGAGGCCGAGGTAATAAGGAGTGTCACATGTGTAAGCCCCGTAGAGCGGTGCTGGTAATGTGACTTGACCAAAATTTAGTCCTGTGGCATGTACGTTCGTTCTGCAGCACATCCCAGCTGTACAATTTGCTTCTGACCCAACAGAATATCTCGGGTCAAGGTGGAAGTCTGATAAGTGGAGCACCTTGACCCGTTTCTCAGAACGCGGTGGTGCACACGAATTTGCAGGCTTCGGCTTCGGGAAGAGGTTGGTCATATTGAGGGGTGATGTGGTTGGGAGCTTGCAAAATGTGCTGCTCAGATCGTTGCAGATGTACCTTCCATCTAGTCCACTGACGTCTGCCAATGCTAGAATCTGCGTGTAGATTGCTCCGTAGCTTGTAGCCTCAAAAGTGTTCTTGCAGGTTGCATTTGACTGGAATTGGAACTTCTTGCAGAGAGTGACCAGCATGTCGGGCACGCTTTTGGGCGCGTACTGGGCAACCGTCTTCGCAACGCTCAATGATGCCGTACATTTCGAACAGTTCCCAGTAACTGTGTTTCCAAGGATGATTGCCGTAATGTTTGTAATTGCCGACTTGACTAAGGCTTCTGCAGATGCATTGGAGATATTGGCAATGGGTTGAGGGTAGTAAACGGGGTCATTGTCAATCGTAGGGATCGTGGTTGGATCGGTAAGGTTGGGAGGAAAGGTGATGTTAAGGAGAGGATCGTACAGAGCTGGCTGGGGTTCTTGAGTAGCTACCGGCTTTTTGTAGTACGAAGGGAAGGCAGATGTGGGGAAGCTCGGCGAAACGGTGTAGGCTGAAGACCCAGGGATTGAGTTGGTCTGATGTGCCTGCGTCAGCGCCGAGATGAGGAGTAGCACCGCATTGACATAGCGCATGATGTGGGGAAACATTGTGTGAAAGCAGGTGGCGGCGAATGGAGAGTTCGAGGACAGTGCCAGTAATAGCGAATGTTACATACCTTATAGCTGCAGGTACTGAGAGCTTAGCCATTGCGAACACAAGGCACACTACCTTCCTCAATGTTCAATGACGTTGGAAAGACATGGTAGCTGCATCGATTGCAGGCAGCGAGGCAGACCCGTTGAGCATCTATGGAGAAGAAGGAGAAGGCGGAGAAAACGGTAGCCAATCAGTGGCCCCACGAGGATGTAGAACTACTGCCAAAGTCACTCGTGCTAGCTAATGTAGCAATAGCTAACCGAAGTAAAACATAAGGTGGTGATCACAGTTATGCTGAAGTCGATATTGTCTTCTGAGTAAACAGAAGATAGACTGGCAATAATTAACGTCATCAGGAGCTGGAGGGAGTTCAGTGGCGCGTGGGATGCATTGAAAGCTTGAGTCCCGTCGTGTGAGACGCCCCTTGGCCGTTTCATCTCCTTCGAAACCCTAACGCTAGTCCCCACTTGTCCACTCGTACAAACAAGCTGATGGCCTGTGTATGTTGCTTCTAAAGCTTTGGCGTAAGCCCTAAGTTGAATTTCTTACATCGTAGGGGGCCATAAACGTGTTGGATGTCGGACACATTTGATATCGCTCCACAGTTACATGCGCAATAGCACTGTCACGGACGAGGATCTCATGCCAATCACAGTGGCAGCTAGTGGGACGAAATATGGGACAAAGCTTCTGAAAGACTCGAGTATAGGCAATCCGGGTCTACCGCTATTGTATTTGTATTCGCCAAATGCGAGACATGATAGCGAGAAGAATAATGACACTCCCAGCTCCAGTATGCCACTTCCCCTTTCCCGTGACTCATTCTGCTATCTCTCTCTACCACAACGAACTCAAGCCGCGAGGACCGCGTCCGGTGCAGTAGTATTCGCAAGTGCGCCACCAATGTACGCATCTGTCACATCTGTCCCAGTAGCATTGCCCCCAGCGATCGACTGAAACCACAGGATCGTAACCTGAATCTTTGCATGATCTCCCGCAATAACATACCCAGCCCTGTTACCCTGAAGCAAAGTGTTCGTCCTTGGTATTTGTTTCGCGCACTTGCGACTCAATGCCGTTGCAAGCGGTATGATCTTCGCCCAGCTTCCGTCATCCTCGGGATAGCCATAATTCAGTTCGACCTTGACTTTGCAGTTCTCGAATGCTCTCTCGACGGGGAGTCTAAACGGGTCTTCGTTGCCCCCTACGTGGAACACACCCTGGGTGTCGTCCTGTGGGAGTTGCTGGATGGCGCTGTCACACTGTCTTTTTATCATATATCTCGCAGAGAAAGGGTTGCGGTTATGAATGCATTCAATGACTGCGGCGCCTAAGTCGGTTGTGTTTGTCCCTACAGGTTCGGTCAAGAAGGGGCTGGTTGATGGCAAGGCGGCAGACGCAGCAACGCCGTTGGTGAATTGGACTTGGGCGGCAAGAGCGACCGAGATGAGAGTAGCCAGAGGGGAAAGGAGGCTTGATAGTAACTTCATGATTCGCTGCGAATGTCCGGTGGAGTTAGTGTGATGAAAGCCTCATCCATTCGATTTCAAGTGAACACCGTCCGCAGCTTAATGAAAGCTTGTTGTAGGTTGTGTCTCACAGCAGAGACGCAGCTCGCTCTATATAGGCTTGTCGACCATGTACGCGTGAAGCGCGGATGAGATCCCATCGGTCCCATAAAGCCGTGGGCTGGAGAGGCGTATAGCGACGCTACGAAGAGTTGTCGTCGGCAAGTCTACGCTTCCCTGGCCGTCCAAAGCTTGACAATTGTTCGAGACCGCTGAAGGTATGTAAGCGCACACATGAGGAACCAGAGGATACATGTTTGGCCTGAGGGTTGAAACAGCTGGAAGCGTCCCACGTCTCGTATTCTTTGGCTCTTATGCGGCAGCGTAAAGGCGAGCCCTTTCGCGCCGTACATATGCGCGCTGCACGAATGTCAACAAAAGTCGGCTACAATTGTCAAGCAAGATCTTCAGTTCCGCAACTCAAGAACAGGACCCCTAATATGACCTTGGTAGCGTTCATCAATGCCTTTGCGGAGCTTGTCGTAACAATAACAGCCAGAACAATAAGGATTTGTGGAGCATTCGTGGATGCCGTTTAGAGCGACCATGTCAGAGCAGTAATTGCAGCGTTGTTCCTGGGTGGCCATTGTGATAGGGGTAGCTATGATGGTAAGGCTAAGAAGCTGATCATGGCTGCGAGTGTAAGGGAGGGAGTGCGCATGATTGCTGGCGGATAAAGGGCAGATCTCAAGGAGTGAATGTCGATTAGGATCCGTTGCTGGGTGGAATGATAACATATATATAGATTTGGTACTTATTACTGGTGACGGGCAGGAAGTCCAGTAAGTCAATGGAGTCTTTTGCTTGGAAATATTGACTATGAAGGAATTGGAAGACCATCACGAGGGAGTACCCTTGATGTAGGGAAGCCATTTCTTCGGTCCTGGGCGATTTGGAATGGTCCGTGGCTTTTTCCAACACAAGTACACACTATTGTTCGGTGTGTACGTGCCACAGAAGGTGTGCAACGCAAGCAGTCCACCAACAGGCCTAAGAGAAGTGATATGGGACTGTCCTCAAGGTGCGTTTCAGTTTTGTCTGAAGATTGAGACCGGCGCAGACGGCGAGGCGGCAAAGCGTCTAGCCTCGCAGGCCTAATACTAGCGCTTTAGAATTGTGCCATATTACTCAATGATGATATCAATTAGTTCTTTGGTGCTTAATCTGTACTGACGGTTTCGAGACTAATCTAGTCTGGATCCAGCCAATGTATCACCAGAAAACGTCATCGTTACGTTGGAACGCTCGTTTGAACTCATTAGCTGTAGATATTGATCACGTAAGTACCTGTCGCTAATCATCAACTTTCTTCGGAGACTGACCATATCCTATTGTGCTGCCACATTGGCTCTCCGCCTGCTTTTCTTGTGCCTGAGGGAGCCTGGAGAGCTTGGTTAGACTCAGTGTTCGTTCTGGGAGGAATAGCCGAAACTTACCACCCTTGAATCCTTGTTATGCGATTTTTGCTCTGGATATCGTCAGTGATGCGGAATTGCATTAATTGTTCAGTGTGTAGCCTACAGCTGGATGTGTCGAAAGAAATTGAGGTGGAGCATATTGCTCAGCTTTGGCCATACGCTGCCACCTACACGAAGTTAGTATGACTCGATTTGTGAAATTGCGGCACACTCACAGTCCCACTGCAGCATTTGGATCATAGCATGCTTCTGCCATCATTACTGAACCATGTCAGCTGTGGCATAGTTCATTAGATCAGTTTATGAGCTCTTACGGAGTCCTATGTAGTCTGCTTCAGACTGCGATGAGGCAGATCAGTAAGTACGTTCGAACAGCGGGTCAACCAAGAGAATACATACCTCCATCTTCCTTGATCCCGGTCTCGATAGGATGAGGTCAAGAATGAACGATGCCATTTGCCCCGATATATCGATAGTGTACGCAGCCAGGAATGCAAGAGGAACAAGGTAGACGTAGCTGCTCAACTTCTCTCCAGTGTGATGTGCCAGTTGATGAGCGATCTCGTGGCCCAGGACTGCCGCTAATCCGTCTTCACCGCCGCAGATGGGAAGTATTCCACTGAAGACGAAAACTTTGCCTCTGTCTTGCTGTCAGACGAAGCTCTGTATCGTACGGTCATAACATCATCTGAAGGTATTCCTCCAATACGGGACTTTCTGTTGTAGATAAGGATGTGTCTTACCCGGGCATAACAAAGGCATTTTTCTGCTCCGGATCATCGATCACTCTTACCTCCCATTGCTGCCCTTCCAGTCCACTTGCAGGTATCAACCTCTGCAACACCCTATTGACCAAACGCGATGATGGATGGTTTGGTGGTAAGACTCTACCTCGGAATTCCTGCATCACCATATGGAACTGTTGCTCTGCCGTTTGCTCTTCATATTTTTCTGAGACGCAGTTGAACCGTAGACGGCCTGAAACTGGCACTCGTTCAAGGTTGACGTAGTAAAATACGCCTCCGCCCACACCCATGCCACCCACACTATAGCGAAAGCCAGGGCTAGTGTGCCAGAGGTTGTAGAGTTGTTGGGCTCTGTTGAAGCGATTGTAGCGAGGTTGCTGGCGACGACCGAGTGGGCCCCACTGAGATGCTGAACGTGTGGGTAATTTCGAGATCAGGGGCGAGCGTGTGAGTGATGGTGGAGCAAGGCGGATATTGCGGACTGGTAAGGACTTTGGCAAAAGCCCAAAGGGCATGCTTGGAGGCATCTCAAAGTTCGTGTGAGGCAGTCGATGGCCAGGGAAGACTGCGTAATATTATCTTCACGCGCATCTTACCAACATGGTGCCCTCGTAGCTTAATGCGAGAGACCGTTTGAGGAGATGATATGGAGAATGCTCTAGACATGCGCTGCAGAAAGGCACCCTCCAATGTCAGCGGATCACGTAGATGTGCTGGATGGTATATCGCCCAGCCTACAGGATCCCCGGACGCAGTTGCTGTGGGGAGAACGAAAAGACTAGAGATGATGACGTTAACTGAGCTTAACATTCGTATCTACAGTACAGTACGGGTTACCGCCCCGCTAGTCACCATCACCAAAAGTCACCGCTCATGGAGCCACCCACCCGGAACGAGCCCAATAAGAGGTTGTCTAGGTGACAAACTTGGCGCCCAGAAACAAATAAACACCCTGAAGTGAGGGTGGCTCTAGGGGCCTCCGTGATCGGCTCTAAGGGCCCCTGCCGGGCGGGTGGCCCACTGAACGGTGAAGCCATCTGATAGCGATCTGCAGCCGGAAGTATCTACAACCCGACAGGGAAAATCGTCTTTAGATCAATCTCTATGAGTGAGGCAATGTTGAAGTCTTGAAGATCGTATAGTAGGCATTCACATCGATACATAGAGTGCTGTTAATTGGCGAGGTTTGACTTCAAATCGTTCGAGCTGAACAAAGTGTGAATGTCAATAGCATCTACTAAACGCCATACTTGGTAAGAACTTCGCACTTCTATTGGCCCTTGTGGTCCTTATGTCCCTCGAGAGCTGGACAATGTACAATAATTCCTGCTCAGGAGGATGGGAAAAGTCAACGACTGCCGCTTTACCTGGAAAAGGGCCCAAGAGGGTCTGGCTTCCATGTGATGATTATATATGAATCTGGTGGACGAGAAGAGAAGACACGAAAGGCAAATGCTATTCTGCTCCAGAGCCAGCTGCAGGGACATTGGTGTCAGCTTCGGGGCCTTGAGAATATCCAAGATTACAGCCTCGGTAGGACATTATTACACTGTGTGATTTTGGCTCCTCGTACTCCAAAGTACCAAGACTTCTGACTTGAGGACATACAAATGCTGCAAGGTAGAAGGCAGATATTATGACAAGGTCTACAACATGGGTGCGATGTGCTTTTGAGAAGAACGTTGTTTATAGGTCTATTAGCCCTGTCTTGTCTTTCGTCGCACATAGCATGGCAATCCGCCTTCCATAGGCAGCGTCAAGCTATTCTGGCTTCGCCTTTCCATCGGCTCATCTCCGGGCTTGACTTGCTTGTCAAACACTTCTTCGAAGTCGTACTTCCATGTCATGTTGGCAATGACGTAGACAGCTAACAGTTCCGCCATCTTCTTACCAAGGCACAATCTAGGGCCTCCATTGAAGACCGGGAACTCATAAGCGCTGACGCTTCTCATGGTCAAGAACTCCCCGTTTTCTCCTTTTATGAGCCATCGTTCAGGCCGGAAACCGTCAGCATCTTCGCCCCAGATGTTCTTCGAGCGACACATAGCCCACGTAGCCCAGATCACCACAGCGCCTTTGGGAAGCCAGGTTCCGTCTGGGAACGTGGTTGATGTGGTGCATTCTTTGAGCTCGATAGGGACGGGTGGATAAAGCCGTAAGACTTCATTGAAGGCGGCTGATATGTAAGGCAAAGCAGAAGGCTGTATAGCGTCGAAGGATAACGGAAGTTGATTACTAGCACCTGCAAAGGTTGTCTCTAACTCTTTAAGGATCTCTTCTCGAACTTTGGGGTGACGCATGAGTAAGTAGAAAGCCCAGGTAAGAGATTGAGCAGTCGTATCCCTACCTGCAGACAAGTAGTTCATGGCGGCATCAGCAACGACTGCATGATCTTCGATGTTATCTAGTAGAGCATTAATCAGATTGTTCTGAAGCGGATCGGCATTCTCGGCTTTTTTCTGCTTTTCTCTCTTCTGCACTGCGGCAGAAACAATCTGACTTCCAAATGTCTTGACCTCGAAGACCGCTCTACGTAGCGGAGCACCTAGCACGAACTCCTTGAATTTGTAGAACGGATTCTGAAATCGTTCTCCGATCGCTCCAGACGCGAAGTCAAACGACTTCGAGAACGGTAAAGACGCAGGCATATCCATCTACGTAGAGTCAGCCTCGGTCGACCTCGGCGAGCGGTAGCTATTCATCAACAGAGTCTAAGTCGGTAGACGTACATCGTAAGCCATGTTGCCCATTAAGCGTGTAGTGAGCTCTAATAGAACGCTTTGCAAATCTACAGACGTAGTAGCCTGAGCAGCATCGTCTAAAGTCTTCTCAGTATCTGCCAAAATAGGCGGTAGAACATCGTTTATCAACGTCCTTAGATTGGCGTTGTTGAAGAAGCGAAGTCCTGCTTTTCGCTGAATCTTCCAAAGTTCACCATCAGCATTAATTATGCCGTTACCTGTAAAGCCCGACGATTAGCATGAGCAATGTCTACGTAAATGTTGTATCCTACCTAGATACTGAACACGCTTGGTCACATACCGAACAGGTCCCACGATCTAACACGGAAGAAGTCGCCTTTGATGAAGACGTCATTGTTCTTCAAAACATGTTCTACATTCCGGGGGTCGTTTATCACGATCCCTGGTGGCAAAGATGGTACGGATATTTCGAATGTGCTAAATCCTACATCTCTTTCGCTTTGGACAAACCAGTTAAGGAGCCTGTGCCTGGGTTGTAGAAACCAAATACCATTGCCAGCCAGTGGAAGTGTGCCTGGAGGACGTCTATGCTGCAACGTCAGCCAGTGATTTCCTCGGGATGCGGAACGAGCTTTACGGTAGTCTTTCGCCATGACGCCGGATGGCAGACCGTTGGCCTTGCAGGAACCATAGAGCCACAAGAACCGCCACACCAACTATGATACCGTACATCCCGGGACCGCTGTAAACCGGCACCACTCAAATCACGCTCAGCATGCTGGTAGGAAGTAAAAGAGAATGTTTGTCTGGTGGATGCAAAAGCGAAGGGGTTATGTAAGTGATGAGGCAATCGTATTCGGGTCCGAATGCAGACCGCGATATACCCGTTCGGTGCCGACAGCAACACGCAGCTCCATCTCCTACTAAAAAATGTTAGATCCAGATTGCTGACGTTTGATCTCCCGCTATTCCTTCCAGCATCCAATCACTCTCGTTTCAGCCGTCGTACCTTGCGTATCTGACGTCATCTTCCGAAGGAGCTCGGTATCTGGAGACTGGCCATGAACCCTTGTTCCCTTCGTGGCATGATTTCTTGCCGCAACTTACGTTCGGGTTAGCTTCCCAACAGTCTTTACATATTGTTGAATCCTGATAAAGAAACGCGCATCGTTTCGTTCAATCGTTACTGGTCTTACTGTTATTGTTTCAGCCATGTCGCCATCTGCCATTAACGGTAGTACAGCACACGATCGTTTCGAAAGTAACCCGAATCTTTCCATACTCGGATTGGGGGCGGAGTATCCACCGTTTGAGCTAGGACCAGACGCACTTGAGACTTTGGCAAACCGGTTCTATCCACCGTCTATAGCGTGAGGCACTCCTGTGCGACCTCACTGTCCTTAACCGTCGCCGTCAATCACCCTCAATGGCAGTCTAAGCGCGTCGATTATGCTGACAGCAGCATAACCCAGGCTCTCAAAGGTCCTCTCCATCAATCGCTTTACCGGCATCGACTCCCGTTCTGCCATTGGTACTGTCGACCATCCTCTCGTTAACCAACCTGATGCTCCCAGCATCGCCGACCTGAATGCCTCCTTTCGCACAGAAGGCGTACGACTATCCGTCAATGCATGCAAAAAGGCCATAGCAGAGTGGGGAGGAACCGTGGATGAAATTACACATGTCGTTTCTACAACCTGTACTAATTCAGCCAATCCTGGCTTTGATCATTATGTTGCAACAGAGCTTGGGCTACACAATGGAGTTGAGAAAATATTGCTACACGGCATAGGGTGTTCAGGAGGATTAGCTGCGATAAGAGCGGCCTCGAACCTGGCACTCGGGTCATCGTTCCGGAAAAAGCCTGCAAGAATCCTCGTACTGGCGTGTGAGATCTCGAGTCTGCTTGTGCGATCAGAACTGGACTCGATCGATAGGGAGCAGAAAACGCGGATTGGCGTCTGCCTCTTCAGTGATTGCGCGTCAGCAGCTGTCCTCAGTAACGGAGTCGGAGAGGACGAATTTCGCTCTCCGCTATATGAAATACTGGGCTGGAAGCATGAAATACTAGAAGACACCGACAAAGATTTGGGTTTTGACGTTGACCCATTGGGTATGCATTCTGACTCAACAGCGATAAAAATTGGCAGAACTAATTCCTCACAGGCTGGAAGGTCGTCCTTACGCCTCGGGTCCCAGGCATAGCATCCGCCGCGGTCTCACCCGCTTTCCAAAGCATGATCAAATCACTCCCAGAACTCCGCAAAGACGGCAAGCTCCCAACTGCTGCAGACTTTGACTGGGCCCTACATCCCGGCGGCTCCACAATCATCACAGGTGTCGAGCAAGCGATGAACCTCACGCAGGACCATCTGAGAGCAAGCTACGAGATCTACGTCAACTACGGCAACAGCTCGAGTGCCACGATCATGGCTGTAATGGACAAGCTAAGGCACATGGGAGACGGAAGAGAGCATGTGGTGGCCTGCGCGTTTGGGCCCGGAATATCGCTAGAGATGATGGTGCTACGGAGACCAAAAAGTATAATAGATGGATTACACGCCGAGGACGTCGACTAATGATTGCTACGCACCATACATACATGCGGGGGCAGTTTCGCTATAGATGAGACGTGGTATATAGTCTCAGCATGGCGTTCCATACTTAGCATGGGAGTCAGCTTCGTATTATAGACTCAATAGACACTGAACATACGTTGCTCACTTCGCACCTTGCTAATATCACGATCGCCTCATCCATTGACGTCGAATCACTCTGTCAAGACCTCGCCCGACCATCCCTAACCATACCTTTGAAACTAAAACAAACCAAGCCAATCTACTGATACAATAGACGTAGCCAGTACCACAGTAAGCACAGCAAAATCCCCCCCTTACCCACACAAGGGGCCCCCCCGGCCCAAAGCAATCACACACCAAAACAGCCACTTAGTGTAGAACACATCAACCACGCAGCACAACCCAGCCGCAAACCCCGCGACTTCCGTCCCTCGTTCCGCGGCGTCTAGACTACCAGCTCCAGGGCTGGGCTTACTTGATACTGGGCATTCACAACACTTACCTAAGGCAAGGAAATGAACCATCCCAGGCCTGTGCTCAGTTCAGGCTCATAGGCCGTTGGGCAAGGAGACGTTTGGAAAGCGATCAGAAGCTGTTGTGGAGGTTGCTGGTTTTGATGTAGGGGTTTTCTTGCACCGTGCCTACTGTAGTAGGATCATGTGCAGAATACAGTAAGTGGCCGAAGGTCCTGAGTGGGCCGCTAGAATCTGCCCCGGAGTGCACCTAGGAGCTGGTCACGTAGGCGACGGGATTGATACCCAGGACTTACCAGCTCCACGATTAGGGGGGAACCTTTAGGCCGTTTCTGGGGGTGTGTAGGTTGCGGTGCTACGGGGCGCCAGCTAGGGGGCTTGGCCGGTTGGTTAGAGAACCTTTCTTCCAAATCCACGACATCGGCTGCCGCGACCTGCAGGCCTAAGAGACCGTGGGTGGCCCGATGACTTAGCCAGCTGGATTCGACGTATGGACAGAGATGAAGGTGCAGAATGAACGGGGGATCGACGAGCGGGGCGACGAATATTTGGATGAATGAACAGTGCGCAGGTCAAGCATTTAGAGTAGTAAGATGACTCCCTGCCACAAGACAGATATCTTCCGTTGAGAGTCTGAGAAGTCTCCGAGCGAAGGTTCTATCTCTGCGCTACTGCATGCATCTTCTCCTGCCGCCTCCGATTTCTCCTAAGCTACCTCTCCAGCGACCGCACGATGGAAGAGCCAGGGTTGGAGTAGGGGCAGAGGGAGGCGAAGGGTTTTTCCCGTTGGAGCTTGCCAATCGAGTGCGTCCATCTCCCATTCGAGAGCCCCGGGTTGTTATCCTACGGTTAATATAGTGATCGTTAGCCTCCAATATATTTCGTCCAGTGGTGTGCAAGTCAAGCTCATCGTTTGCAAGATACGCTTCACCTCATGTACATCTTCTAGCAAAGGCCTCCATCCTCGAAGACGGCAAGTCAGAGGCCGTGTCGTGGGTGCGTGGCCATGGCGGTATGGATCGAGATCATTCTTCCTCAATCTAGTAGCCATCTTCCATACGTATCACCTTGTCGGGATTGAGAATGTGCAGCGGGTCTAATGCGAGCTTTATCTGTCGAACAAAAATTAGTGATGTGGACCTAAATTGCGAAGCAATCGTTCACCCACTTTTCTCATCATATTGATAGCCTCATCTCCGACTTCGTGAGCCAAGCCGTCTCTAAGCTTGAAACCAATGCCGTGCTCCCCAGTTACCGTGCCTTCAAGTTGTACAGCCCTTCTCTGAACCCAGGTGAGGATTTTCTCACCCTTCTCCCTTTGGCTTTCAGGGCAAACTATGACAGTATGGTAATTACCTTCAGCGAAGTTAGCGGAATACGTTGGCTACCCTTATAGATGCCGAATCGAGATCAGAACAACAGCGGCATACTGACCATCACCCACATGGCCCAATGTTGAGCCCGCAAGCCCCGCATTAGAGATCACCTGATGTGTCTCCTCTATCATGTCTGCCAAACTCGATATAGGTACAGCAGCGTCGGCGTTCAAGAAGAGATCCGTCGGGTCATTTTTCATTGCCATTAGGGCTGGTCCCACATTCTTTCTGGCACCCCAGGAAACATCGATTTCGTCTTTATTGGCCGACACCTCGAAATCTTCACAGTGGTTCTTCTCTGCTGCATTTCTCGTTGCCTCCAATTGGGCCTGCACCGCCAATTGCAACCCTGAGATTTTCAAGAACAGCGTTGGGCTTTCTCTCCATTGCCTAACGGACAGACCAGACTGGTTGAGCGCCCACATGCTGTGCTTGTCGAGTAGCTCCAGGGCGTCTATGGGCAAGCCGGAGCCGATAAGGGTCACCGCAGTCTTCACCGCTAAATGAGTGTTTGGAAATGCCGCAATAACAACATGAAGGTTCTTTGGGATCGAGGTGACCTTGAGCACGGCTTCGGTGACGAGACCAAGGGTTCCCTCAGATCCAACGATGAGGTTAGTCAGGTCGTATCCAGCCGAGGACTTTCGTGGGCGACGTCGAGTTTTGACGATCGTACCATCTGCAAGGACCACCGTCATTGAGATGACCCATGTTCTCATAGTCCCATATCGATACGCGTTTGTACCAGAACAATTCATAGCAATCTGCCCTCGCCGTTAACATCTTTGCACACGGAGAGATAATCGGAAACTTACCATTCCGCCAATCTTTGCACCAGGAGCTGGATCCGGAGGAAAGAACAGACCGTGGCTTGCCAGGTGATTGTTCAGATCTTCCCACCCTACAGCAGGTTGGACGACCACATCCAGATCCTCTTGATGGAGTGCCAAGATCTTGCTCATTCGGGTGAAGTCAATGCAGATTCCTCCACGCGTAGCTGCAAGTGCTCCAGGCATGCTCGTCCCGCCAGAGTATGCTGTCACCGGTATTCGCCGTTGGGAACAACTCTTCATGATCGCACTGACCTCGGCGGTGCTTGTGGGAAAGACGATGAACGCTGGTATTTGAGATGGCGCAGCGGGAGACCATTTTGTTATCGAATGAGCACGGCGTTCGTCCAGGCTCGAGATAATCGCGTCTGAGCCCAAAAGTCCAGTGAATTTATCTTTCGCTTCCGAAATGTTTTCATCGGAGAGATCATGCTTGGATGGAATTGTGTCTGATAGTGGAGTGGTTGAGTGTGCGTTCATTGGCAAGGATAGGGGCATGGTAGCCTAATGCAACAGGAGATAATCCTGTATTCAGAGTCCTACTTACTCGCACGAGCTGTTCATGCTAGACTCATTTCGAAGTCAACAATGCCTGGCGTTGAACAGATTGCACATGGCTGATTGCTATCGACATTTCGGGAATAGGCTGCTATTGCCGTTGAGGGGCGTCCAGACGTTGTAGATTCAATTGAGATGTCTCTCCACGGCGCTTAGTGGGAATGTAACAGTGTAAAGTAAGCATATTTCGTCATGATGCATCTTACTGCAAAGGTGAATGCAGGTCCAGCGCCACTCAAACTGTTTATTGGCCAATCTACATGTATGTTCTGGAGAGGATGGTTACATCGCGGCGCCGGGGACAGAGATGCTTGTCGGCAATCAAAGCACAATGTTGTTGGCACTACCCGCATCCTTTTGATTACTTGTCGATCCTGTATTGATACCCGATCATTACCGGAACCGCCGACACGTACCGATAGGCTATAGCCGCAGTAAGGCTGCTCGACCGTGGAGGTGGCTCCCGTCTCATTATCTTTCCACACGTTAATCGGGAGGAAATCACCAATCGTATCTTAAAATGGGGATTGACGCGTTATTTACTGTATCAAGCACAGTCAATCTTGACATAATCTATAAGGGCGTAAAGCGATACCATCCAAGCTGAGTGATGCAATGAAGAGTCCCTGCATTGACCCTTTCTCTGCTTTCGCTCGAAGCTTTGTCACATTGGCATAGCTCTGGAAGACTCGTGCCAAGCATCCTATTCAGGCTCTCATTCTTTCTTGTATCAATCAAGATATGGACCGAAGTAAGATCTCGATGAACTGCTTGTGTGACTTAACGTCTTACGGAATTCACAGACAGTTCCGAGAGTATTGAATCAGGGCACCTTCGCCCTACCAGCAAAGCCGAGACTGCCACGTCTTTCGATGTAACAGTCGCTGGGGCCATCAATGAGCGGAAACTCCTAAGGAAGATTGATCTTCGGGTTTTACCAACTGTTACAGTCATCTATGTGCTAGCATTCTTAGACCGGTGAGCACATTGGCATGGAAATTCGAAGGCTAGCCGCTAGATATGGGTACTGATATCTCCAGGGTGAATATTGGGAATGCCTTGCTATACGGCCTCCCAAAGGACTTACACCTACGAGGAACGCAACTGAACACGGCCTTGAGTGTTTTCTTTGTCACTTATTGTGTCTTTGAGATTCCTGCAAATGTCCTGATGAAAAAGTTGAGTCCGCAAACCTTTCGTAAGTCTACAAACAGCATCCAGTCTTGCGAGGTGTGTTGTTGACGCAACTATTCCACTCTAGTATCAGTATCAATGTTCCTATGCGGCCTCTTAGCCATAGTCCAGGGGTTTGGTACGTAGTAACTGAGTCCGGTGCGTGATGGATATTTGCTGATTGCATAAGTCAATGATTTTGGTGGCTTGGTGACTGTCCGGATTCTTTTGGGCATCGCTGAAGCTGGCATTTTCCCGGGATGTAGGTTGTGCGATCTTCACTCTTGTCAGGATTTCGGCTGACATACATAGGCTTCTACCTGATTGGCATGTGGTACAAATCTTCGGAAGCTCAAAGGCGCTTCTCTTTCTTCTTCAACGCTGCTAGTTTCGCTGGCGCCTTCGGGGGCCTTCTAGCTAGTGCCATTGGCAAAATGGAGGGTGTTCGTGGCTACCACGCATGGCGCTGGGTCTTTATACTTGAGGGCCTCCTAACCTGTATTCTGTCCATAGCAGCCTTCTTTCTCGTTGCTAATTTCCCAGAGCACGCCAAGTGGCTAAATGAAGATGAGCGCGCTTTCGTGGTCGCGAGATTGGCCGCAGATGAAGGCAGCTCCGGAGTCGATGAAAGAATTACATGGCAGGGTATTCTTGAGACCTTTGAAGATTGGAAGATGATACCCGGTGCCTTAATGTACTTCGGGCCCACCGTGTCTGGTTATGGTCAGTTGCGGTAATTCTCACGTCTTCCCCATTTCGAGGACTGACATAGCCAGGACTTGCATACTTCATTCCCTCAATCGTCGCCACATACGGTTACAAGCCTATCGAAGCGCAGCTCCATTCGGTCATCCCTTGGGCTGCCGCCATGGTCTTCGGCATGTCAATGGCCTTTGCCTCCGACAGGCTCCAAAATCGCTCTGCATTCATCGTTTTCGGTCTCTGTATCGCCATTAGCGGCAATCTCGTCCTCTTCAAGGTTCACAAAAACCGCGAGGCTGAGTTTGCAGGCCTAGCTTTGTATACTATGGGTGTTATTGGCATCTTGCCTATCGTGGTATGCTGGTTCTCTATGAACTTGAAAGGCCACCGGCATAGGTTAGTCGGCACAGCCTGGCAAGTGGGTTTCGGCAATCTCGCGGGAATCGTCGCCCCGTTTGCTTTCCCAAGCAAAGATGCACCGCGATATCATCTCGGATACTCACTCGGACTAGGGTGTTTATGCTTGGCTGGGGCAGCATCGCTGACATACTTTGTGGGTTGTTTTACGCAAAACAAGCGGCGAACGCAGAGCCACAAACTCATCCTCTGAGTCTTCGGTTCGTTTATTACATGATCTAGGTACACTCGTCGTAACTAGCGAGATACTCGGGCAACAAAGATGACAGAAATAAGCATATCCTGCA
The DNA here is from genome assembly GCA_018257865.1 of Stereocaulon alpinum. Classification (NCBI taxonomy): domain Eukaryota; kingdom Fungi; phylum Ascomycota; class Lecanoromycetes; order Lecanorales; family Stereocaulaceae; genus Stereocaulon; species Stereocaulon alpinum. Next base: position 483,442 of record JAEUBA010000002.1, on the reverse strand, counting down.
GGTTGAATCGGGCTCAGGCATAGAAAGCACGTGAGAAGAACGTAAACATTATAGAATGAGTCATTCATCGTCTTGATCTTGTTCTACAAACAACTAGAACTTGCCATACCGCCTGCTTCCCACCAAGCCATCTCTCATATTATGATACGGTATTCAATCGCCATATGGGTTCTTATGGCCATGCTGCTCGAAGTATTTCTTAGCCACAGGATAATATTGCGAGTCTTTATCACAATAATCAAACTGCTCAAGTGTGTGAGGGACTTTACGATAGTCATCAAGCATGTGGTAGCAGGCATGGCGCTCTGGTTCCTGTGTCCAAGCCACCAGCTTATCCCAATTTCGGCATTGTCTTACCTGCCCATTCCCAATATGGTGTATAGCGTTCACAGTTGGCATAGGCGTATCGTCCGCTAGACAAATCATGTCTTGCCGAAGAGTGTCCAAGCAGTGATAAAAATGTTCCGTTGGCACTATTTGAGGATTCCCACGGTGCATATCGGTGTAGGCTTTACGCATGGATTTCTGTTCCGTGTGGCAAGTCAATAATAATCACCACCAAATGTCAGGTGGATAGACCTACGAGGCAGTGGAGGTGATGGAAGGCTTTGACGTGATATATGCCTTTCGAGTCATCCCATGGAAAACGGGCTGATAAATCCAAGTCGTGTGCGCTCGCATATTCGTCGGTCAGCGCGACAATGATGGGGCTGCTGTCGATGGCATCCCAAAGCTCGTCGGCGAGCGTATCGTTGCTTCCACTGTAGTCTGTATGTACTTTGTATTGCACAGGGTAGTCATATCCCAATCCGCCTACAATGATGCATCAGAATTATTGCATTGCGGCTGATGGAGGCGCTATAGTGCTTACTGAACCTTGACCGTCCAAGGTCAGGACCGTGTCTGATCTTGATGTACTCGTAGAAGAGAATTACGTTCCCCAGCAAGGAGAGAAGCACGATGCTCGTTATGACTCTTCTAACGCATCTGTTTTCAGGCTGGCTGCGCAAATTCGATATAGGCATGCCGTTGCCGACATGCGCATACGCAGGCTTTTCTGTGTTCTCATTGCAGCCAGTGTCGTCCTGGCAAGGTAACAAAGGCTCTTTACTCTCTTCGCAGTACATTATAGTGCGGGAAGCCGAATCCGTATATCTGTTTTTTTGTAAACCTCACCAAGCAGAGATCTCAGAATTGTAGGGAAATAATTGTGTTGATGTGTAGCCAACGAACACACAGAGCTCTGACGTTCGTTTGCAATGTCAGGCTAGAAGATCGTTGTGGGATCAACTCCGGGGATCGCACTATTGCAACTGCATGATGAAGTAATAGTAAGAGGGGAAATACAGGGGAGACCATTTCGCGTACCTATCATTACTTTTTGTAATGCTTAGTGACGTAGTTTCGAGAGCAGCTATAATGGTGTGTTGGATCAACCTATGTCAATCGTTGGTGGCGGTTATTATACGATTCGAAGAGAGCTAAGACCGCAGAGACTTCCCCATCAAGAAAAGGTCGCCGGATCGGCTAGAAGGACACTGGCTAGGGACAATAAGTTTGTGGGACGGCACGATCAATTGGCGAGCGCTGCAGAAGGAATGACAGTGAGTGACGCTTCGATCTTTAGGTATAAACATCGCGAAAGTGCCCCTCTCAAACGACCAGCACTATTGGTATCAACGTTCGCGGTCTTCTACCCACTTCCCACGCACCCCTTCTACGTCCTGACAAGGAAAAATTATCCATCAAAGGAACTCATTGCTGTTTCTGCATCTTCAATTTAACAAAGGTATTCCATCTACACGATTCCTCCAGAGGCACTACTAAGTGCACAGCAGACAGTCTCGCAGTCTGAACGCAACATGCGTTCGTCTACGATCATCGGCCTCACCACTGCTGCACTGGCAAGCCTTGCTTTCAGCAGCCCCATCGCCGCCCCTGCATCCAAGATAGCAAACACGCCGCTTCTCAATATACGCGAAGGAATCGCGGATCCACCTGTCCTGAATGCTCGCGACGGTAAAGCAGATCCTCCAGTCCTGAATGCACGCGAAGGAATAGCGGATCCGCCAGTTCTTAATGCCCGAGATGGTAAAGCGGATCCGCCAGTTCTCAATGCACGCGAAGGAATCGCAGATCCGCCAGTCCTGAATGCTCGCGACGGTAAAGCGGATCCGCCTGTTCTGAATGCTTGAGTGTCAATATTTGCGCCGATGTTGACCTTGACTCCAGAGTAGCGTGGCCTTTGAATGTATAGTAGCAAGAATAACGCACAATGAAACGGAGATATGAAGCTCTTGTATCGGAGTATAGATCTAGCCGTGAAATCATAGCACCCTTTTGGTCGCCTTAGCCGATCCTTAGATAGGCTGGATTATGTACCTCACGCAGTACATATCATCGTTCGGTCGTCCTATGTGCGCCACCCGCACGCTAAAATTGATATCCCGCTACTACGCCGCGTCAATACATCGTCTAAAGTTGTAGTTTCCAAATTGAGATGGCCCCATAGGTGCGATGATCTGGGTGTTTGACACGTCATGCAAGGCGAAGGATTCCATAACACTTGTGCTATCAATGAGGGTGCAGGTTGGCTGATTAGCTGCAGAATCCCATCACAAAGCGGATTTCTCCGGGACCACTCCATTTCTCGACACCCCGCCATATCTGAACGGCGGTGCGACCAACCCATCAGCGAGCAGATGAGCGGCTAGATCGACACGGCAGCTGAAGTGAAACAGCCACGACAGCGGAAGGTTACATCACCTCCTTCCTTCCCTTGTGCGGACCCCATGGTCCGGATCGCTAGCTTGTCATGGTGCAGCATCGAGTAACAAGGACCATGAGACGATCTCCAGGCGTGCAAGGTGGCGTGATAAACGGATGATCGATCACCGCGGCGCTTCCCACTCTGGCATAATCCCCGGACCTCAGACCAGACTCCGTCTTTACTTGACACTTGACTCCAGCCAATCATATTCGCGATAAGTATACACTCCCGTGATTTGTTAGAAACGCGGTAGCGTAACATTACAGGCATACACAACCTTCGAGCTGCACATCCCGCTCAATGGAGCGTCACCCAATGCAGCTGAGGTTACATTGCATGGTTTCGACGCGAGCTGCGTGTGTGACACTTGCAACTCAGGATCGTCCAGTGGCTTAACGGCGCTATGTTTAGGGTCTGAAGCCTCAGCACTTTACTACGACAGATGCGATATGGCTAAGTCCCTCCGTTCCACCGTTTTCCATTCCCGCTTGGCCTCCCTTTCTTCGTTCATGGTTTGTGTTTCAGCGTCATGTCCGCTTCAGAGCCATACATTCATAGCCTTGATATGTTCTCTCGCCTCATGTTCAGTGGCTGCTATTGACTCCTCTTTCATCCTTTCTCGGTGATCCTCCACCGCTATCAGAGCTTTCCTTTATTTCTTTCTACGGTTCTCAGGAGTCCTGTCTCCTCAATAACAGCCGATCAGTGGCTCGCAATGTCTAACGTCGATGCGCCGTCACCATCAAACGTGATTGCGGCAGGGGTAGTATGGCCGTTATTATGTGCCATAGTCGTGGCTTTGCGTTTCTACACAAGACGTGTTCAAGGCGCCAGACTATTACTAGACGACTGGATGACTATTCCCGCACTTGTGCGTATGACAAGACTCGAAGGCGCAGGGAGTCAACGCTTATGAAATGGTTGGCATTAGGTCTTGACATTTGGTTTGGGTGCGGCTCTGATTTATGGTAGAAGATTCACATTCCCAACTCCGCAATCGTGGATGAAGCTTACACAGCCGTCATAGGCGTACATAGTAAAGGGCTTGGATACCCAAATGCCCCACCAGCAAATCCGCAGGACGCACTTACGAACAACAGCCCCCAGGTTCGGATCAATCGCAAAGTATGATAGACACTTCAAGACTACAATTCCAGAACAGTAAGCTAAGGTGGTTTATTAGCTTGTGTGGTCATTCCAGCTAGTCCAGTTGCCAGCCCTCGCATGCGTAAAGCTTAGCTTTATTTTCTTTTACCGACGGGTCTTTTGTACAGGTGTTGGCAACATCTTTCGAACCATAACGACCGCCACAAACATATTGATCACAGTTTGGGCCATCGCCTTCGAATTCACATTCCTCTTCATTTGCAAAGGGCACTTTTCAGCTTGGTGGACATCCATTCAAAGCCTGGACGAACACTGTCACGCTGAGCTCAACCTGGAGCTCGCATTTTCTAGTACAGATTTCATTACCGATGTTATTGTCATTCTGTTGCCTTTGCCTCTTGTGAATATTTGCCCCCGCACAAGACTTGGTTGTTGTCTAATCGGAAATTCAGATATGGAGGCTCCAAATGTCCGTTAAACGTAGACTCGCTGTGATCGCGATATTCTGTCTTGGAGCACTGTGAGTGTAACTGGAGGAGTCGCGGGATACATTGACTGACTGAACAATAGGACCGTGGCAACATCGATCACCAGAATGGTGATATTCATCCGGGCTGTCCAAAGTCTTAAAAAAGCGTACGTGACGTCTGGAGCAAACGACCGTAAGTATTTCTGGAATGAAGGACTTATGCCGTGCTGATGTCCTACCGGTAGTCACCACGACTGCAGGGCTCTATTGGAGCATGAACGAATCCGGGCTTGGTCTCGCAGCAGCCTGCCTCCCCACGATCTATGGGCTTCTGAAACAAAAGTCGTCCCTCTACAAGACAGACGCTGATTATAGGCAGAGGGGCAATTCGATGTCATCAGATATACGCATGGTACCCGGGGTCAACGGAGCGGCTAGTATTGATACGCATGCGTTGAAGGAGCTTGACCCAGTCTTGCGTAACGGTGAACCGCAAAACGGGCAGATATTCGTTCAGAAGTCCATTCAGACAATCGTAAACGTAGCCTGAAAGCTGCGAAGTAGGTGGATTACTAGGATACGCCGCGAGACTTGGCGCGCCAGTGGTAATCTTGTCTGGCATGGGCTATAGAATACCATATACTTTGCCTTGGTCGAATGATATTCCGCCAAAATATACGCTGTATCCTGACCGTGACATGGCTGCCACGCGAGGTCAGTTCCGCATGTACAGCTTGTGCTAGAAGTTGCCTGCAGCGAAAGTTCAGGCCGATCTCCTAGTACCGGTGTTAAAATCGATAAGCTGACTGAACCTAATCTGTCGAGGTCTCCGATGATTATGTGAAACTTGTATGCAAGCTGTGCCTTCAGTCCCGCTGCGACCCCAACCCCCGAGGCATGTCAGATGCTCTAGGGAGCTATACGTTGTTAACAGCTGCCTAGAAATGTCATCACGGATAGTGGAGCAGATCCCACGCGGTAAATTTGATATTGGTTCTGCCGGCCCAATCAAATTGTTGAAGTAACCGACGTACCTCTTCGGGCAGATCTAAGACGGCATTGGTATGACGTACGTTCTATTCCTGCCGTCATTTGCCACGCAACTTTCTTGATTGATTGGCTGTTTGACTTGCAAGGCACAGGCAAACGATTTGGGACCACACCATCAATGAATATTTGAATTCATCATTGTCCGATCGTTACGCTTGTTCGAAGCTTCTTGAGGTCGAACGCTTATCATGGCATACGCACAGGTAGCCTCAGGATACTTCGCTGCTCTAGCCTTTCATGGAGGGAGAAACAGCGTCGGTCGAAACCCGGAGGAGCATTGTGTACATCCAATCCTTCTAACCATACAGCGCAGTCCCCCAGCCGCTGGATGAGCTGCGCAATAGAGGAGTGGTTCCTTCACTCAATCATTGGTTTGCACGGAGCAAACTATCTCTGGCAGCCAACGTCAAAATCTGAGGCAACTATCACTCACTTTCGAAAAAAAAAACCTAAATCAACACTAGGTTGCTTGACCAATAAGGCCAGAAGTTTCCCCTTCTTCCAAAAACCCATTGATTGTCCAAACAATGAATGCTACCGACACCATACCAGCTGAAATAGTATCTAATACTGTGGCAACTTGTAGAGATCAATCTCTTGACACTGTTGATGAGCATGTGATTGACTTTGACGGTCCCAAGGACCCGCACAATCCACTTAACTGGTCGGCCCTGTATAAATGGAGCATTGTCATACTAATATCTGTTATGAGCCTCGTGGTGTAGGTTTTCTGTTCAAATTTTGGAATAGAATTCTCTTTGCTGATTGTGCTGATACAGTAACCTGGCAATCCTTATGTGCGCTCCGGCGGCACCCAGTATACTGGTCGAATTCCACTCATCGAACCAACTGTATTCAACAATATTAGTCTCAATCTGGGAACTTGGCGAAGTCGTTGGCCCTCTCGTTATAGGCCCATTGTCCGAGATATATGGCCGGCTTCCTGTATACCATACGGCCAACATCCTTTTCATTACATTCGCTGCGATTGCCGCCCTCAGTCAAAGTATCAATATGCTTATAGCATTTCGCTTCCTCCTCGGACTATCAGTAGCATCTACGACCTTGAATGCGTGTATCGTGGGGGACTTGTTCGAGCAAGAACGTCGCGGACGTGCAATAGCCGTTATGGGAATGACGCCTTTCATAGCCCCAATATTAGGTCCGATTGTTGGTGGGGTTGTATCGCAAGCCAAGGGATGGCGCTGGACGTTCTGGCTCATAGTTATCATCACAGGGGCCTTTGAGGTAGGCTTCCTGATCCTATATCGCGAGACATATAAGATCGCCATTCTTTCCAAAAAAGCTCGGCGTCTTCGAAAGCAAACTGGAAACCACCAACTCCGAACACAGTACGATAGTGGCGTTTCTGCGGCTAGGCTGCTGGGACAGTCAGCCTTTCGGCCGATCAAGCTTCTATTCGTCTCCTCCACTATCTTCCTGGTATCTGTGTGCGGAGCTTTTGCGTCCAGCTATACATACATCGTCATTACCACAATCACCAGAGTATTTCAAGACAAATATGGCTTCTCGGAAAGTCTCGTAGGCCTCACGTACCTGGGATTAGGTATGATTCCCTGTCACGGAGCACCTCCTATATACATTAGCTGAAACAACCAGGCCTTGGCATGGTCTCAAGTGTCATTTCTTGCGGCGCTTTCCTCGACTCTCACCTCAAGAGAAAGGCTGCATCAGGATACTCGGAGGCCGAACATCGTCTTCCTCCCATGGCACTAGGAAACATCATCATCCCTCTCGGTCTCATCATCTTTGGCTGGACAGCCCAAGAGCGCATCCAATACGTCGTCCCTATACTAGCCACAAGCGTCGTCGGCTTCGGCTTCGTCGCCGTATTCCTGGCATCGTCAAGCTACCTTGTTGACGCCTTTGGAGTGTATGCGGCATCTGCTACGGCAGCCACCGTTTGTTTGCGAAATGCGGCATCGGCAGTGCTGCCCTTGGCTGGGCCTCCTCTCTTTGATAGGCTGGGGCTCGGTTTGGGTACAACGGTGCTGGGGTTGCTGGCGCTACTTTTTGCGCCGGTGCCGTTGCTGTTGATGAGGTATGGACACAGTATGAGGGCGAATAACAAGAGATTTCAGATACCTCTATGATGATTGAAGAGCTCTGAAGATCAGAATCCGAGGAGCTGGTCCATTGCCACTCCATTCCAGCAAATAAAGCATCTGTCTTTTCTTTCATTACTCCGTCATCAACATTAGATACGTTCTAGACTGTGGGAACTTAAGGGCATAGAAATTAACAAGCACATATATAATCCAGACCATCACTGCTGTCCCACTCTACTACTTCTCTGTAAGACCCGTGTCATTGCTCTGACTGTAGCGTTGCACTGTCCATAATGAAAACAGATTAACACCAGAAAGTGCCAGGAGACGCAATATCCTCGACCGGACAACACCCGATCCGCAGCTCGACGTTCACTACAACGTGCGCCTTGCTGATTTCACACGTTCTGAGGCTTGTTTATTAGCTGTGCGTAGACGCTTGGATATTGTTTGGTGTTGCTCTGTGTTTTGAAACATGGGCATAATTTGGTAGGTGAGCGAAGTAGTGACAGTCCGTGCAGCGTTGACAAATATATTGGTGGCGCTGATTGACGTTGTTTCTTTTTTTCTTCAAGAAAGTAGAAGTGGCTTGGGTTCCAGCCCGATGTTTTGTACTTATACCTCTGTATATACAGCTCGCAAGCAATTACTTACAACGCTCCTCCTCCACCACCCCCTCACCTCCCCTTCTTCCCCTCCCCCTCCCTAACCCCAACAAAATACTGCATCCGCCCCGTCGGCCACGTATGCATAGCCGTTCCCGTCTCAAACCTCCATCCATCAAGACCACACCCTCCACTCTTCACAGCCTCTCTTATCAAAGCCATGACCTCTCCGTCTCGTCGTGTCCGAAGACAGCTCACGGTGCCATCGAATACTACGACGAAGGGTACCACGGGAATGATGTATGTCCAGAACAACTGTCCCCATTGGCCCCAGAACCAGTACCAGCTTCCTAGCCAGAGTAGGGGACCGAGCATCAGGACCGTGAATATGTTGCCGACATCTCGACCTTGTAGCTCTAGTATCGCGAAACCGGAGGACGTAGTGAGGGTGTTTTGAAGAATTGCGACAGCAAGTGGATCAGGGAAGTGGTGGAACGCGAGACTGAAAAGGCGAAAGGTCTTCTTGTTTATTCCCTCTCTGGTACCGGCTAGAGAAAGGAGGTCTTGAGGCGCATTGGCTGCGTCAACGGAGGTAGGGACATAGTGCAGATTTCCGCTTTGTGCCGAAGCTGCGGACCAAGCTTGTAGATGGGGATGGATATCCGTCATGACGAAATCTACACCTCCTCTCCCACTTCCCCCGGCGTCTCCATTGATATGGCCATTGGATCCCAATTGTCCATTCCTTAGTCCCCTTTCCTTTTGCGCTTGCTTGTAGGATTTGTTTACTTCCTGCTCAATGAACGGCGTTGGGCCCCCGGCACCAGAGCAGAAATCCACAAACGTGTAGTCTTTCAGTCTTGGTCCTAGGAGGGTTTGGAGTGTTTTTGCGACTAGGGAGGCGGGGGAGGTGGCTTGGAGGAGGGGTGCTTTGAAGGTCCAGAAGTGGGTTAGGCATGCTTGGACTGAGGCGCGGAAGGGTGCTGGGAACCAGGATTGGTCGTCTATCTCGAAGAGGCGGAGAGGTGGGATGGGGAGCGGGAGTGCCATTTTAACAAGGAGTGGTAGGTGTAGGCGCCTCAAAATTCAATTGAAGAATTTCTGGGGAAGTCGAGTATGCATGCATGGATCATAGATGCGGTTCGGCTCACTTTCCCCGCAAAAATCTTGGCATGTCCTCAGAATCAAAAGAGTTCACACTGTCTTGAAGGGCCGGGCCCAGAGCGTGGGCCCCGGAGCGGCCCCGGACAGCCCCCAATTAGGTGCTACTCACCTACAGTACTGTAATAACGCTTTAGGGATGCTCGGATAATAGTAGCGCCGGCGTACCTTGGGTACTCTATCTTGGCAACGCACGAAATTTACTCCACCAATGACATCCTTGCCGGAACTTTCTGCCAATGATATAACGTCAATGTTTTCGAGACTTTTCCACAATACCCGGTCTATATTTTCCCTACCAAAACCTCCTGTAGACGCCCCCTTGACCGCGGACCCGGATCAGCAATTGCAGACTGAACTTGCAAAAGCCGTTGAGGAAGAGATGGTAGCCACGAGGAGTCAAGACCATACTCTTGATGATCTTGATGTGCAGGATGTGGTAGACCAGACGCCGCTGAGTCTGAGGTTGAAGAAAAGAAAAGTGGCTGGTGGTGAGGATGTGACGCCGGATCAGGGTGCAGCGGGGAAGAGGAGGCGGACGGAGGCGACCTCGGAGAACGGAGGAGCGGTTGCTACCGATGCTTCTTCACACACGGGTGAGACCTCAACGGGCCAAAGCGGTGAGAATGGGGATTTTGATGGGAACAATGAGCAATTGAGACAGGACAGTCCAGGGTCGAGGACCACTTCAAAACAGTTACACACGAGTCAGTGTAACAACGACGTTGACGAAGAGGCGAGAACCAGCGTCACGATAGGACTACAGGTTGAGGAGACGCCTCGATCATTAGCTCAAAAGGATGACAAGGACATTATCCCGAGTTCTACAAGCCCACAGACTACGAGGCGACGGAAGAAGCCATCAAAGCAGGACTCAACGGATGGGGTCTTGGAGCACGAGAGGACACCGAAAGATGAGCTTTTCAAGTCGACTGAAGGAAAATTATCACCGGCTGTGAAAGCTACAAAGAAGAGATTTGGCAGTGAGGATATTGAGATGCCTATCACAGTACCCAAAGGACCTGAGGTGGAGAATGTGGTAGACGAACCATCGGTAGACGCGAATAGTGGAAGTGAAGACGAAGCGCCAGAAACGGTTACGGCGTCAGCTGGACTAGAGAAAGCACGTGCGAAAGCGTTTGAAGCGGCCGAGACTATTGCACGGTATGCTTTTATGTTATGAACTATTTTTACCGAGTAGTGACTAAAGCTTGTATAGATTCGAAGCGGACCGAAAGATCAAGCGCAGAGAACATGACTCGCGGCTAAAATTACAAGCAAAGTCAGCCAAGAAGCATGCCAAAATCCAAAGACGATCGGATCCGGAATATACTTCCATAGGGGATCAGAAGACTGAAGGGAAGGCGAAAAGCTCGGCTAAAGCATCGCTACCGATTCTGCTTCCAGAAGAGATTCTAGCAGCAAAACCCGTCGTTCGTCCACCAACGCCACCATCGTCCACTGACAAAACCGCTATCAAAAAGAAGCAGAAGTTTCTCGACGTTGAATCCAGACCACCAAAAGACATCAAGCGCGGCAATGTGAGAATTCGCGTGCTGCAAGAAGTGCGAAGTATCTTGCCTCCGAAAGCATCTCAGACTAGCAAAGCCTTGAGAGAGTCCTGGCTTGCGGGTCGACAGGGACTCAAGGGGAACATTGTCGTTCCACGTAGGAAGCTTGGTGGAGGCTTTGTGAGAAAGTGAATAGATATATGTCATATAGATCATCCACTCTTTAGACCATATAACAGTAGCCTTGATCAAGGTTGCATGACTTGTAGGGTGGTAAGCATATCAACGCAGATTCTATCTGTAGATCTCTTACACGCTTTAACCATGGTCTAGCTGAATGGCACACATCCCATGTCAAACTACTTCCGTTCCAAGACTTGACAGCCGTAGCCTCGAAGCAATTGTTCGAAATAGGACTAGTGGAACACGTTTTCTGCAGGGGTTGGCCGGGCGTATCGGAGAATGGCAGACTTCTTGGCATTGTTCAACGCAAACTAAGGGTTATGACATTACTTCGTCACAATGCATGTGAATATGCAAAGACGCACATTTAATACTCGACATCTCCGATCAGTATCTTTCCCGCCTTGCCAACCTATATATATAGTAAATAACCCGCTATAATGGCCTTAGCATCCACCGAAACATCGCCGCTTCTGCCAACGCCAACATCCACCGTCAGAAACCCTACAAGACAGCAAAGAACGGTCACTTTCAACCCCCACACCACCGTCACCCATATAGATGGCCCAGCCAGCTCTACATCTCCTCTCCGACCCGCTCCCACATCCTCTCCGAACTTTCCAAGTCCCCAGCAAAATTTCCTTGGCCAACCGAAGCTATCTGCCCTCAATAGCAAGCTCCGGAGAAGAAACAGTCAGGGCTCTCCACTTTCACAGCCTCCAATGCTGCCTCCCGCGTCGAAGATTGGCCCTCAGAGAACGACGAAGAATACGCAGAAGCTAAAGCTGTTGCCCAATCCAGATCCTGGGGAGGATGGGCCGGATGAGGAGAGTGGAAGGGATGTGTACTCGCAATTCACCAGGATTAAAGACCCTACTGCACGAAGAGACGCCGCAAGGTTAGGGAAAGCAGACAGAGACAAGCTGCCTAGAGTCACAGCATACTGCACAGCAAGCTCGTATCGCTTACCGGGCCTAATGAAGTACTTGAAAAGTCGGTATAGAACAAGAGGTGCGATCCCGAAACAGTTTGACGAGTGCATATACTCTCCCTTCAGCTATACCTACGAACGCTCCAAAAGAACAAGCTACCAAGACCCCAGTGACCCTTCTGCGATTATAATCGAAGAGCCCGATATCCCTCCAGATCGGGAACGCCGCTACTCAGACTCAGCTCTCGAAGTTGAAGAGAGTAAGCGACATCACCGCGAAGATCTCATAGATCTTACTACGGCAGCAGGCGACACCACTCTCGACAACGGCGAGTCCTCTTTCCCTAACGACACCCTGATAGACACAGACGAACCCAGAAATGGCATAGCGCCAATAGACTTTGACACTGAAGTGCACACACCGGAGGTCTTTCTCTTCGAATACGGCACCGTAGTGATATGGGGTATGACGCTGCAACAAGAAGAGCGCTTCCTAAAAGAGATATCGAAGTTCGAGGCCGAGAAACTCGGTCCCGATGATGTGCAGACTGAGAACTTCAATTTCTACTACACGCAGGAGTACCAAGCGCGGATCTACAATGACTTCATCTCATTACGAGAAAAGAAGAATTACATGACGAAACTCGCAATCTCCCACGCCCTCGCCCAAAGCGTCAAGACCTCCCTCTTTGAAGACCTCCTCACAACAACCATCTCCCTAACCTCCCCTCTCCCCGCAGAAATCGCTGCAACCGGCTCCATCAGCCTCAACAGGAAAGAAATCCACCAGCAGATCGGACAGCTCTTCATATTACGAATAAACATACATCTCCAAGGCTCCGTGCTCGACTCCCCAGAACTGATGTGGGCGGAACCAAGTCTAGAGCCCGTCTACGCGGCCGTCAGAAGTTACCTCGAGATGGATCAGCGAGTCGGGTTATTAACAGAACGATTGTCTGTTATCGGTGATCTATTAGCTGTATTGAAAGATCAAGTGGGGACGAAGCACGGGGAGTATCTCGAATGGATCGGTAAGTCCACCCCCTTCCAACTCTTCCCAGATAAATGAACTAACAGATATCGCAGTCATCGTCCTCATCGCCGCCGAAATCCTAGTAGCAGCCATCAACATAGTCGTGGATTTATACGCTGGCGTCGATTGATACCCCTTTCCACCTTCGAAAAGCTCAGCATGGTGCACAGCACGACACGAAATACTTGGAAGTAACTGCATGAGTGAATTAGCAAGGCGTAACTCATGCGCTTGGTTTAATGCACATTGGCATATCCACGGCGTCTAGCGAGATAGCGTGCCGTCCAGTTACTGAATCATGAGGGTCTTGTGGTGGATGATGCATGGTGGATGGTGCAATTGCATGTAAAGTAGCTTTATCATGCTCACTACCTTGTGCTGTACATATGAACCACACATATATCTGGTAGATCCAAGAGCCAATCGTTCACTTACCGCAGAAATGTCGTTGATGGGAGGAATCATTGTATCTTGCGAAGAGCATGTGATGAATCATTTCACCTCTATTGCAATATGACGTGGTGTACACAGCAAGCTCCTAGAGCTTTAAATGGACTGTCCTCAAGGCTTCCATAACATGTAACACACCCTGTTCCGACTCGTCTGGGGGAGAAATAGATCTTCCTGCCGAGATCAGAGAGGAATAGTCACGATTCGATACCAATCTAAAGTACGCAAAACCTCACAAGGCACACGCCTAGAGCACGTAAACGCCACATATTGTCTCAGAAAGCGAAATCAACAAGGATGTCTATACTCATTCGAAGCCTATTAAAGGCTAAAACGATTAATTCATAAACCTTGCAGTTGCAAATAGTACTAGTAGCACTTCCGTCAGAATACCGTCTATAAGCCAAACGACACAAGTCTTGTTCCAGCGCTTTTCCCATCTAAAAGCAAAGCATGCATTTCCATTTCCGAAGTCCATCTCCCCCTATTTTCTCAACCATTGATGCTAGTAAATCCCCCACCGCTCGCAGGTGGAGCTTGAACTTGCTGCGGAGGCGGCGGCGGCAATTCCCTTTGTACCTCCACCTCCATCTGTCCATCCCTCCTCTCCCGCTCCCTTTCCCTCTCCCACTCACCGAGCTTCTGCTGATACTCACCGAAGCGTTTCTCATACTTTTCCTCATAGAAGTCCTTATACTCCTTGTGAAACGGGGTTTCCCAGGCAGCCCTCGCGACGTGAATTAATTCTTCATCATTACGACGTGGAAATTCCTCAGGTTTGGGCTTGATGTAATACTCTAAGAAGGCATCGAAAGCAGGCTGAGGCGGTTGAGGAGCGCTATATATGAATTGATGCTGGTCGTGTGGATGGGAGGAGTGGAGAGGAAAGGTATTGGGGCGAGGTTGATAGTGCATGCCCGTGTGGCCATTCGTGGTTGGGGTGCGTTGGAAGGTGGATTCGCGGAAAGGGTCACGGGGTGGCTCGAAGGCGGACGTTGGGTGGGCTTGAGATGGGGCGATGGGCCTGGGGTGTGGGTGGCCTAGCATCGGCGGAGGTGAGCTAATAGGGCGACGATGGCTGCGTTTAGAGCGTAAGGGTTTCTCGTGCGGCTACGATGGTTCACATTATCAGTAGGTTGAATTACGGGGCTGGATGTTGTGGATCGGAAGACTTACTGTTGGTGGACCCTCACTGCTACCTTCACTCTCTTCGTCATAAGCTTGTTGGAAACCGTCAATGCTACTACCATTCTTCTTCATACGCTTGCCGAGAATCTCGAGTAGATATGCACGCTCGAGACGCATCTTGCGAATGCCTCGGGTGAGACGAGCCTTGCGGAGACGGAAGGCATCGTTGCTTTCTTCGACCTCGGTCATGCGGCGTTTGAGCTCAATACATTTCTTACGATATGCCTCTTCTACCGACGGAGGAAGAGGAGGTGGGATGGAACCTGCTGCCACTGACGATGGCCAAGTCATGTTAGCAAACTGGTCTACAATTTCCTCTATACTTGTAGCATAAGTGACACCCGAAGATCCTGGTGGCGTCGTGGGAAAGCTAATATGTCCAAAGCCACCACGTATATTCATGCGAGGAGGCGCTGTACACGACTGGCCCGAGGAAGCTCTAGCTTCCACGCTCGGCATCATAGAATTATCCATTGCATAGTCCAAAGGAATGCGAAGATCACTAGAGTAATGGGGGTGAGTATTGAGTGGGCCAGGGCGGAAATAGAAAGTATTCGTGGGGTCGTTGAAAGTATTTGGGCGACTACCGAAAGAATGAGGGTGGTAGTTGGGAGGAATTTAATGGTATTCGGAAGTATCATAGCGATGGTAGGGAGAAGCATCCGAAAGATGGTTATTATAAGCCACGGATGTATCATTCGACCACTGGTTGAATTGTAGGCCGGCGTCTTGCATAGGAATGTCAGTAGGCGCTGCAAAGAATCCCCCTGGGACAGCGTCAACGGACCCCGCAAATGAGTCACGGTAAGCGGAGAACTCGTCGTCGTGGGGATATCGCCTTGCGAACTCTTTCAGCTTGTTTTGTAATTCCTCGACTTGCCCCTGAAGCGACTTTATGTACTTCACACTCTCCCTTAGGATAATCTTTCCGCATGACTTTCATCTTGAAGTACTGGCACCAGTTTTCCAAGAGCTTAAAGCTCGCTCTTCATTTTTTCTTCGAACCGGTTCTTGTATACTCGTTGCCTAGCTCGCCGTTCCTGTATTTCGGAGTGGTTGCTCCCTCCCCCTCCCCCTTCTTGTGTCCCCTCTTCATGGCGCTGGTTGGCTCCGCCACTACGATCATTTTCCTTCTTCATGCTTTCTATGTCTTGGTACTGCGACTCGGGACCTTCCATTTCTGAATGCTAATCCGCCGTGGCGGGCACGTCGTGCCCAGGGACTTTCATCTGCTGACGTTCGGCCGCAATGCCATTGTCAATGTCTAGAGGCATGGCTGTCGACACTGGATAGTCAAGGCCGGATTGAGGGCCGGGAACGTAGGGTGGCATGTTCATTGTTGACTGCTGAGTGGGAGGGATGCTGTAATTCCGGAGGCTGGCATAATTGGTGTCCACATGTGGCTGTCCAATGCCTTTAGGCATACCTCTTTTCAACCGGATTGGCTTTTTGTGGTTACACGATAGATATTGAGCTCTCGGCTTGAGTCCTTTTGGGCAATATACTCCTCGAGCTTGAGCTTAGAACCTGCTTGTCGCCCGTAGCCACTTTCGTCGGGTTGCGGAACTAGAGATTCTGCGAGCTAAGGTGGACATTGGTGTCTGGCCTCTGGCCTCGACGTTTGCTGCTGTGACAGATTGATAGTAGGTAATGATAGTCCTCAGTGTCCTGGGCGATAGCAACTGGTTGAAGATCTTTCGAGCTTTCTCTGGGCCATGGCTGGGTGATAATTGGGGGAAGAGAAATGAAAAGGACATACTTGCGAATGCTGCTGTTCACTTGGGACTGAGTGACAGCGCTCCTTCTATATACGACAAGCCGTAGTGATCTCGAAATGACAGGCACCTTCCACGCTGACTTTCAAACTCCTTGCAGATGGCTATATGGTGGCTGTAGTAAAAGACTTAGATATGAGATATAGAGGATCATAAGACAACGAGTCAGATACAATGTGTGGTGTTTGACAGAAACGCGCTCAGCAAGATGCTGGGATTCGTGAGGTCGAAGGACCTGCATATGATCGCCAGCTATTCAACGGCATCTACCGGCGCTAAGCCCAATCCCAGCGAGCCGACGCGAGCGTAGGTAAGCGTAGGAAAGAATTGTATTAACTTACCAACTTACCATTTCGAGCGTGCTTAGCTCTCAGCATTGCTCCACACCAGAGTCTCTAGATGGCTCCATGTAGAGGACTAACAGGACTCCCTATGCTGCTCAATGGTAGCCTACAGATACCAGCGAAAGACAATGGTGATATGACTCTAACCGTCCTAGGATGCGGTAAGTACGTATCCTTGACCCAGCGAAATGTCAACCGGCCGGTATACTCATAGATTGGACCAGGAACTTTGGGTATCGCGATACTCTCTGGCATTCTTTCGTCTGTCTCTTCCTTGAAGACGCCAGCTAGCTCCACCAGCGGAACCACAACTCCTTCTGAAGACCTTCCACCTCGTACCCCATCCCGCTTCCTTGCGTGTGTAACACGTCCCCAATCGGCCAAGCGAATCAAGGCGGAGCTGTCACATCTCACTGATTCATTAAGCGTATTACAAAATGAGAATGTTCGAGGCGTGCGTGAAGCAGATGTTGTTCTGCTGGCATGCAAACCATACAACCTGGCAGCGGTTCTGGAAGAGGAGGGTATGAGGGAAGCTCTACAGGGGAAGCTCTTAATAAGCATCTTAGCCGGTGTACCTGTTTCGCAAATCGAAGACACAATCTATGGCGCTGGTAGCAACCAATCACTTCCTCCTGATCCAGCCGTCGATGGCAGATGCAGGATTGTCAGAGTCATGCCAAACACAGCATCTCTCATATGCGAGTCCATGACCGTCATTGCAAACTCAAACCCTCCATTACCTCAACCGCTCAACGCCCTCGTGACCTGGATGTTCAGTCGTATAGGTCGTGTCGTCCATCTACCTCCAGCGCAAATGGACGCCAGTACGGCTCTATGTGGTTCCGGACCTGCCTTCTTCGCACTCGTATTAGAAGCAATGGCTGATGGAGCTGTCGCTATGGGATTACCACGGGCAGAGGCGCAACTCATGGCTGCGCAGACTATGAAGGGCACGGCGAGTCTAGTACTGAACGGGGAACATCCGGCTCTGGTGCGGGAGAAGGTCAGTACGCCGGGAGGGTGTACAATTGGAGGGTTGCTGGTATTGGAAGAGGGAAGAGTAAGAGGTACGGTGGCTAGGAGTGTCAGAGAGGCTACTGTTGTTGCTAGCCAGCTAGGCATGGGTGTGAAAGGTGTGAATGGCACGAGATTCTGAGTCTTACAATCACGGAGATTTTGTGTGTTGTGCTCAAAAAATTCTGGCTACGATCCAGCCATATCTCCATGCAACCATGTACATTATTCATCTAAAGCCTTAAGGCTTCTCGGCAGGCCTCAGTATCCGAAAAATAATCCCGATATCGATGCCAGCAATGATTCTCCAGAATTCTTCGCTGTTGGCTCCATCAATATTCGAACATTGCCGAGTTCATAGTTTTCGTAGCACCTTCAGACCTCCAATTAGTGTTCCTCGCCGCGCTCCAAATCTCCACTATTGTTACCCGGCGTTCGAACTTCCACCTCGTAGATCTCCAGCTTTCTTCGAACACTTGCTACATAACACCCTACATCGGCTCCGATCTCTACCTACTACATCCTCTACACAATGGCAGACCCCTTCGAAGTCCGCATGCGCTTCACTTCCCAACTCCAACACCTCAATGCCTCCATCAACTCCTCCCAAAAAGCAGCCCACTACGCCCTTAAATACAGAGATATGGACGAAGACCTGCATTCGTGCATTCTGGAGCAGTTAGAACGAGTACGTGAGTCGCCCACCTATATCCTCCACTCTCTGGCCCTCCCCTCTCGTCGGCAGATATAACATTTTCGCTATGCGAGCTTTGGTAGCATTACTGACCTCTTGCTCGCTCGCAGAATTCGATGAACAACCGCGCCAATATAATGTATTTCATTGAGCACCTCTGCGATATGGCGCAGCGGGAAAACCACATCGAGTTCGTGAGGATGATGCAGAGGGATATATTGAGAGTAGTGGATGCGGTGGCGCCTAGTGATGGCTCTGGCGCCGCCAACGTGAAAGTAGTAAGACGTGTAAGTGGTCTACGTCTTACTTTCGTCTCTTAAGAGGGTAATATGGCGCTGATGCGTGGGTTTTGGAGGATACAGGTCCTAGCAGGCCTCCAACAAAAATCCATCCTCCTCCCCGAAACCGTCCTCGAAATCGAAGCCGGCCTCGCAGAACGCGACACCGCTACAAACACACACTCCGCCCTCTCGCCCATCTCACCCAACCCCAAGACTACAATTCAAAACGCTGAAGCTACTGCGTCGTTGAAAGCAAACGGAGTAGGCTTCACGAGGCTGGATAAGAGACAGATTGAGCAGCGGATAGAGGAGGATAGGGAGAGGCATAAGCGGTTGAGAGAGAGTATTTGGGCTGTGGGTGTTGATGGGGAGGGGGAGTTTGAGAGGTTGTGGGAGGAGGCGGGCGAGTGTGGGGAGGATGAGAGGGTTTTGGGGGTTGAGGATGGGGAGGAGAGGGCTGTGGCGGGGGAGGTTTGATGATATCTCAAGGGATACGAAGGGGGGAAATCGATACCCAATGAGCAGTACAACGGAGTTCTGGGCGTGGGTGTCTGGCATCGTGCTGTGGTAATAGAAGGGAAGCTCGTTCATAACATGGTAGACGGCTCCCTTCACAATGTCTGGCTTTGGACTTTTGGGAGAAGTGAGTGGGAACACGAGTGGAACTAAGGTCATGTGCGCTTCAAGTGGAGTCGAGATTGAGCCTCTTGCTGCTCCATCCGGCCTGAACTGTGACTGGTAGTCGTCCAACAAGCGTCCGGTTTTCTTGCGATGCCCATCACTCATAGCTCGAAAACCCTAACCGCGTCATGCAGCACATATCCATAATCGCTGTCTAAGGAGCACGAAATATAACGCTTCATGAGCCTACTCTATCATACATAACGTACCCAAAGCTAGACAGCTCAACGCCTTCGACTGCCCCACATGATCCAGACAATCGCAAATCTGCAACTCCGAAGACCCAAACTCAGCTTCTACCCGCAAGCTGCTGATCATAAGGTTCCATTCCCCTCTGAATCTCCTCCACGATCTCCGCCGCATCACCTACACTCTGCGCTTCGAAATCATACCTTTTCGTATCTTCTTTGTCCCGGATAATGACGACCTGCAATACACGTTAGAAAGCCATCGTGCGTGGGCAAGTGGCGATTGATCGGTAAGGATCGGAGTAGTGACATACCCTGAAAGTCTTTGGATGCCTCCTACTAACCTTGCACCCAACGATCATACTAAAAGGGACTCGACTTGTCTTCCCACTCCCCTCACTGAACAGAGTCTTCCCTGTCTCACCGGGTAAGATATGCATGTAATCCTCATCCATCAACAGCACTCGCTGATGGCTCGGCGCAAAACTCATTGGTTGTTTCCGGATAACATTATACTTTTTGTACTTCGCTGTAGAACCAAGCAAGTCCTGTTTCTGGGCCAACGGATGGATTCCCATTCCCGCTGCTAGACCTGTCCGTCCTTTGCCGCCTTTGCGTGGAGTCTCTGCCCCAGCACCCGAAGGTAGCATGAGGGGTGCGTTTGGACTACTGCTACCCGGCGATCCAGCGATACCGAGAGCACCATCGTTGGCGAAACGTCTGCGGACAAGATCAAGGTCCGTGCGGGCGCCTAGGGCTTCAACGGTGCGGTCGACAGGGGCGATCGTGTTGGTGCCGGAGACTTTGAGGATGTGGTATGCTTTGTCGAGTTTCCAGCGCTTGCAGACGTTGTCGAGGACTTCGGCTAGGTAGGTATCCGTTGTCACTTCGATTGTGGTAACTTGGGTGGAGGCTTCTAGGGATGTGAAGTGGATGCGGAGTTGTTTCGCGGGGCCCATGCGGGGGGTTGAATGCGTGGTTGGCATGGCGGGTTTGTCTGCTAGGGTCGTGGCGGTGAGTTTGCGGGGGCCGATGGAGGGCGCGAAGGCTACTTCTTTCTTCTCGGTGGGCTGGGATTGGCGTTGAGTTGAGATAATGGTTGTGGAGGTGGAGCTTGTGGGTGCTTCAGGGGTGGATTCGTCAGAGGCGGAGGCGTATTGGTCGTATTTGGGGGTAAGATTTTGATTTTCTTTGAACTGGGCTTCCGTTGCTTCTACAAGGGCGAATTCATCATAGGGCTTCTCTCTCGATCGTCCTCGAACGCCCCGGCTATTGTTTGAGGCAAAGTCAGCGATAGGACGTGTTCGCACTAGGGCTGGGAAGTCGTATTCAACCTCGCCATCGTCGACCATTCGAAGCGTCCAACGGTTGACATTGAGCTTGGGCTCTTCGAGAGGTGGTTTCAGTCCTTCTTCTCGGTATCTCCACAAGGCTAGACCAATAGCTTCGGCGACAGTGACTTGAGGCTTTTCCCCAGAGTCGTTGTCTTGCACGTTTCTCAAAAGCGGCATATCGAAAGGTGAGTCGGCCTTCTCGGAGAAGGGTGCGTAGATTCTTATGTAGAGAGGATCAGGGACTCCTTTTCCAGAGAGACGCGCAAAGACTTCGACGGGGTTCTTCGGCTTTGACTGTCTAGCCTTGAGAGCCTGGCCTAGTAGACTTACGGGCTGAATGGTTGAGATAGGCCGCGCGGGCGGAAGTGCTTGTAGGAGATTTGGTTGTGCGCTCTTGGGCTTGCTTGGTGAATCTTTACTCAAATTTAGGGGCGCCGGCATGTCAGTCGGTGAAGAGGATACAATGTCATCCAAGAGAGACCCTGAGTCCATTGTTTCCCCAAACGTAGATGAGAGAGTTGACCCATCTGAGTCCTCTGCATCATTTTCGTTGATGATATCAGCCAAATTACGCAGTCGTTGCCGCTCGTCCTCCTCAGCCTTCGCAGTGAGAAAATTACTGGCTTTAGCTGCTTTGGTAGGATTAATCTGCCGGCGCCGGAAAACCGAGGGATCAAGCTCGTTTTCGGATGACAGCTCACTACTTGTAGTTGTGTCTCTCCTCGCACGCTGTTTCACTGCCTCTACACTGGTCAGAGACCCGCTCCGTAGTCTGCCCTGATTTGATCGTCTCGATGGCGATGTAACAATGACTTCAACTCCGTCTTTGACTGAACTACGGATAGGGGATGATCCCGAACGGTTTCGTATAGGCATCTTCGCAAACTTGATCTTTTGTGCATCACTTGAACGCTGGAATTAGATCACGACCGAATAGAAGATGTCTGTGTAGCTTACCGTCGTGCGCCTTCGACATCATCTTCGCTGTCATCACTTAAATCGCTACTATCATCTTCATCATGCTGCTCCCTTCGTCGTCTGCGCCTTACATTTGAGCCTGGACCCACGGTGTCAGTACTGTTTCGTCCAGTCACCATCCCTCCTTCGTCCTCGTCGTCATTGAACCCTGCTGGAGCTAGTCCAGCGGATCTTGGGGGAGCTGCAAAATAATCGGACGAGATGGTTGTAGGAATTGGTGGCGAATAAGTTCTCTTGATGTCCGCAATATTGGCAGACCATCCTGCAGCACGAAAACTAGGATCGTTGAGCACGCTGGAATCGACATTGATGAGACGCTCGCCGATGCCATCTTTAATATTGGTCAAGTAGGATGTCCGAAGCTGCCATATCAGGAAACTATGAGCTGTCAGGAACGATACTTTGCAGGAATTTTCTGGAAGAGATTGTGGCAGAAGTTACAGAAGTACAATGTTCGAACAATAGGACTTCCACTATAGGCATGCTACACACGTGGGGCTGGCTTACTCTTCATTTTGGAGTAAAGACATCGGCGATTTTTTGATAGCATGCAATTCTAGCTCTCAATCTATTATGTGTATGTTTCTACACCAATTTGCCGAATTGTGGCTCGTCACTGTATGGCTGGAAGTAACGATATTGTGATGGGTGTGGTACTAGTCTGCGGCCGCGGCAGTATTATAACATAATCTTACAGTAAAATTACATTACATACCACTTGTCTAAGCGCGGCATCACTAGCAAAGTTGCCAGCCACCTTGAAGCTTCTTCTGCGTCCGACATCTGCAACCTCTCGGGAAACATCTCTCAAGACGATATCAGAATAGATCCACACATACCAGCTTCCGGCGATTCTTGGGTTCAGGTGTGCCGCTTACGGCCCATCGCAAGCTTTTCAGCTCAGCAGCCAACAGGCTTCAACATTATTACGGAACCTTAGACGGTCATATATTTTGGTCAACACCCTTCAACTACGACGTTTGGCAACTCATTCAAGTGCCTTGATTAGACATAAGTCTCGGTCAAAATTCGCTCCAAGGGTGGCAAAATTCGTGTCACTCAATGGACGGCCTCAGCGCTGCTGCGAGTGTGATTTCTGTCGTGGACATCTCAGCCAAAGTATACTCGCTGTGTCAGAATTACATACTGGGTGTGAGGCATGCAAGACGAGACATACTGCGGCTGAGTACTGAGGTGTGGGCTTTGCGGGAGATCGTTGAGAGGGTCGAAGAACTCGTGCAAAGTCCCGTTAGTTTTTCCTTTTCTGATACAGAGCGTGATCTTAGTCCCGATTAGGAGCAGTGCTCGGACTTTAGCCCCCAGAATACATTTCTTAGTATCAATTGTATATATGTCTTACGTCCAGTAAGAGGAAAGCTGATCTCGAGATCTCCGTAGGGTGCGCTCAAACTGTCGACTTTGGCCCTGCTAGACGCGAATGGGCCCATGAAACAATGTGCTCAGCAGCTTTCAGATGTCCTAAAGAAGCTAGAGCCCAATGAGGACATGCAACGAACAGGCTGGCGAGCCTTAAAGTGGCCCCTGAAGAGCGAGAAGGTTGACCAGATTATACATGACCTTGAGAGATACAAATCGACCTTCAACCTTGCTTTGAGTACTGATCAAGCGGCTTTGACCATTGCTGTCGACGCAGGTGTCACACAATTAAGACAAGACTTTGCAATTGCTCGTATCGAAGATCGCCACCAAGCAGCCCTGACTGAGACTGTCAATGAGAGCGTTGGCCAGCTGGCAGAGGACTTTGCCTCCTCTCGTAGTGAAAAATGCCAGATGCAAATGGACCAACGCCGCAAAGAAATTATCGCATGGCTCTCAAAAACCGACCCTTCAATCAATCATGTCAACCAACGCAAAAGACACCAGGCCACAACGGGTAATTGGTTCCTTAACGACTCGGACTTCTTGACATGGTCTACGACGTCGAATTCTTTTCTTTGGTTGTATGGCACTGCCGGATGTGGCAAGACCGTGCTAAGTTCAACCATCATTGAGCACCTTAAAGAGAGTGTCCGATCGAAATATCGATCTGCCATAGGATACTTCTACTTCGATTTCAATGACCGCGAAAAGCAAAAAGCTTTCAACTTCTTAACATCGATCGCTGCTCAAATATGTTCCCAGGTGCCCGAGATTCCACAAGAAATGGACAAGCTATACGAAAGCTGCCACCGGGGTACGCACATGCCGGTCTTGAAGGACTTGCAGGTCGCTTTCAACTCGATCCTGAAGGATCTGGATGATGCGTATGTCATTGTTGACGCTGTGGATGAGTGTCCAAAGGAGGGCAATGAGCGGGAATGTCTACTTGCAATGATCAACCAGCTTTGCAAGTCGTCTCCAAAGAGTCTGCGCTTGGTTGCTACTAGTAGAAGAGAATATGATATTGAGACGACGTTTGGGTCCCTCTTGACAACCCCAGCTATATGTATCGAGAGCAGCAAATTGGACAGTGACATCAAATTGTACGTTCAGAGCGAGCTCGAAGTCGTCGGCGCAAGGAAGAATTGGTCTGATGACCTGAAGGCGGAAGTCGAGAGTACCCTTACTCAACAAGCCAATGGGATGTTTCGATGGGTCTTTTGCCAGTTGGATGCCCTGAAATCGTGCCTCAAGCCGAGCCTTGTACGCCAGAAACTGAAAATGCTGCCAAAGGATCTAGTAGGGACCTACAGTCGGATTTTGGAAAACGTCGACGAGGACTATCGTAACGACGCGTACAATGCTCTTCGATGGCTTGCCTTCGCCGGGAGACCTCTCAAGCTGAGCGAATTGATAGAGGCGCTTCTGGTTGACCCAGAAAGTGATTCATCGTTCAACTCGGAAAATCGGCTGTCGGACCCTCATGCTATCCTCGGGATATTACCCGGCTTGATCTCAATATCAAGTGGCGTTGAGGACAATGATTATCGAGATGAGGACAGTGATTATCGAGATGAGGACAATGAATACCGGGATGAGGATGGTGAATGGATTAGACTTGCTCATTTCTCTGTCAAGGAATTCATCACTAATGAGCGTATGCTAAGCGGCCCTATGGCAGACTTTGGAATGATGTTGGATGAATCACACCAGTTTATCACCAAAGCATGTCTGGCATACATCCTTTACTATGAGCATAGTGAAAACCGGCACGGTACCAAAGCCGATCTTGAACTATTTCCATTTCTACATTATGCATGCAAATACTGGTACCGTCATAAGACCATCTCCGACCACGAAGGAGTCTCATCTACTGATGGGTCTGTCAATGAAGCTCTCCTGGATGTTTTCGTCTCCAATTCCACAGACCACGCTTGGCTGCAAGTGTACAGGCCAGACAGAGAAGATAAGAAACCGTTCTACGGACACAGCACCTACCCACTGTATTTTGCAGCTTGGTGGGGCCTTGAAGATATCGTAGAAAGACTTCTAGACAACGGCGTGGATGTAAACAGTACGGATGACATATTCGGAAGCCCACTCAATGCAGCTGCTTACCAGGGCCATGAAAGGACATGTTTGCTTCTTCTTCGTAGTGGAGCAGACGTGAACTACAACCGAGATGCAGGAGGCAAAACAGCACTTCAATGGGCGACATGTGGAGGACACGAGTCCGTCGTAAAGCTATTGCTCGAAAACGGTGCAGATGTGGACAGCGGCGTAAACACCGGGTATCCAGCCCTGCATCAAGCATGTGCTACATCAATCATAGAACTACTGCTAGACCATGGCGCAGCTATAGACGCAGAAGATAAGAGTAGATCGACACCTCTACATCACGCAGCTAGTAAGGATAACGAGCCTGCTATACAATTGCTTCTAGATCGTGGTGCAGCTATAGACGCAGAAGATGAGGATGGAAAGACACCTCTACATCGCGCAGCTTTCTGGGGTTACGAGCCTGCTATACGACTGCTTCTAGATCGTAGTGCAGCTATAGAGGCAGAAGATAAGGATAGATAGACACCTCTACATCACGCAGCTTTGAGGGGTTACGAGCCTGCTATACGACTGCTTCTAGATCGTGGTGCAGCTATAGAGGCAAAGGCTTATGATGGCAAAACACCTTTACATCGCGCAGCCGCAGCTTTTATAGGTAACGAGCCTGCTATACGACTGCTTCTAGATCGCGGTGCAGTTATAAACGCAGAAGATAAGGATGGAGAGACACCTCTACATCGCGCAGCTTTCGGGGGTTACGAGCCTGCTATACGACTGCTTCTAGATCGTGGTGCAGCTATAGACGCAGAAGATGAGGATGGAAAGACACCTCTACATCGCGCAGCTTTCTGGGGTTACGAGCCTGCTATACGACTGCTTCTAGATCGTGGTGCAGCTATAGAGGCAAAAACTGAGCAGGGAGAGACACCTCTACATCGCGCAGCCGCAGTTTCATGGGGTAACGAGCATGTTATACGACTGCTTCTAGATCGTGGTGCAGCTATAGAGGCAAAGAGTCACAGTGGCAGAACACCTCTACATGCTGCAGCAGAAAGCTGTGCTGAAGCGGCTATCCGTACACTTCTTGAGAGAGGTGCGGATGCCACTGCTAGTGATGAAGAGGGACTCACGCCACTGGAGGTGTTTAAGGATTCGGGGCGGTCCAGGAGATTGATCTCAAGTGGGGAAATTTACGAGGCAATAACTACCGAGGTGCTGCTTACGCCGTCATGACGATAAGACATGGCCTGCATTAGATTGGCATCGGTGTTAGCTCTGGGCAGTCAATGGATGCAGATCCCTGTAGCAGTGTTCTCACCGCAAGCTCGACGGATCTTTGAAGAGGAGTTTCGAAGTCGCAAGAACATGCCTATCGTTTTTGGCTTTTGGTCCTTATTGTCGCCAGGCTTCGAAAATATCGAAGTCTGATTCTGTTCATACGGTCGTACTATCGCGGCGCTGAACATGACAATTGTTGCACCACGAGTGGCTAGATTAAGACGGTCAAAACATGGGTTTGGGAGACAGTATCATCTGTCATGGTAGGAAGGGCTGTCGGGCCTGCATGTTTGCTTCATGGTAATACAATCGGCGACGTTGTGATCAATCTTTCATGTACAAAGTGTAGTTGAGTGGCATGGGGCAGTCTCCTTCAAACCCCACACGCCAGGGGGAAAAGGATCAGAATTGTTTGTGGGATTGGGAAGTCTTGATTTGGCTGTGCCGTTTGTGGGAAATCATATCATTGTCTGTTGCGCTTTCGTGCTCAAGAGTTATTAATGAGATCATGAGTAGAAGAACCAAGTGCAACTTTGACACGATGTGGGCTCTATGCGAGATTCCTTCAATGTAATAGACTTAAAGCTAAAGCAGCAGTCGATATTATTCAGCGGAAAGTCTACCGAGAAATCAGGCCGCAATGCTGGGACAAAGAAAAGCTCACAGACCCCTTAACGAGTCACGGAACAGCCCTAGAACAGCCCTGTTTAAGTGCTAATGACGCTCCTAGGGTTCGCTTAGGGTAGCATTTTAGATGAGTCTCCCCAGCCCGGAAGAAGTAGACTTCTTCTTGTGGTTGACGTAGCAAAGACCTAGTATTTTGTCTCAACAGGATTGGGTTGCCCATACTCTGTGAAATTGAGATCTTTGCTGAGGTTGACAAGGGGAAGTCTTTGGAGCAGCCGTCCGAAAATTGACTTGTTACGAGGCGCACTCACTCTGACAGAATCATTTGAATTCAAGTTGCGCGATAATACGGAACGTAGTAATCCATGTAAACGTGGAGTGATCTAGTATTCGATAACCGTCACGCTAAAGTAGCGTTATTACATCAGTACATACACCGTACACCTCAGACGGCAGCTCCACTAAGGCACGAGCCTGCGAGGCTTCCACAAGTGATAACCTGCCGCTCGCAAGACCATACAAGGTCCTCCTTCACCTCTAGCTTGCAATGCCTCTAGTCGACTACTCCTCCGAGGACTCAGATTCCGTGGAAAAGCCAACACAAACAGAATCCACAAAAAGCAAGCCAAGCCCCACCAAGCCAGCCTTTCAGAAGGTAGTTGACCGCTCGAACCCACACAAAATCCGAGTCAACCTGCCAGACCCCTCCAAAGCCGAGGAACCTGATGAACCAGAGCGACCTTTGAAACGAGCCAAGGTTGGCTCTGGTGGACTTAATGGGTTCAATAGCCTCCTTCCTGCGCCAAAGCGAGCAGCAGCTACGAATGGCAGGTCTTTGGCAAATGGTGTAAAGAGGGCCGGGCTTGGGAGTGGTGTCAATCTCAAGACTGGGGCTGCGCCAGGTTTCAGTAGAGAACCTGTACCTAGCGCCGATACAGCTGGGGAGGATGACGAAGAGACTGCACAAGGTGGAGAGACGCAGGCAGCTGGGGCAGACCAGGATACGATCCAAAGGGTCCCTCCGAGCGAGGAGGTACTGTCTCTCCCAACGCCAGCAGAGAATCCCAAGCCGAAAGGGAAGACAACGATGTTCAAGCCCTTATCAGTAGCTCGGAAGCCTCAAAAGAAGAAAACCATACCCAAGGACAGCACCGGCGGCATAAAGACTCAAAGCAATGAACACGTCCAAGAGCCGAAGCCCACACCCAAAATCTCCCTATTCTCTACCGGAGAGACATACAACACATCAAACCCCGAATCAACACCCCCCAAAACATACCAGCCCATGTTCTACAGCACCAACAACCCAACCACCGCACCACCTCCCGAAGAAACCTCACACCCACAAGACAACTCCACCTCCACCAACAACCCCACCCCCCAATCCCTCACCACAATAGCCACAGACCTCCACCTCACCGCCTCCCAAAAGCGCCAACTCCTCGGCCGCCACCACCAAAACCCCCCAACCATCATAAACTTCAACACAGACGCCGAATACGCCGCCAACGAAATCCTCCGCCAAGCAGGCGAAACAATCCAACATAATCCCGTCCGAGCCATTGCGCCAGGCAAACATAGTCTGAAGCAATTGGTTAATGCGGCTAGTACCCAGAAGGATGCGCTGGAGGAGAGTTTTGCGAGTGGGAGGAGGAATAAGAAGGAGGCGGGGAGTAAGTATGGGTGGTGAGCTAAGCTGGTGTGGATGATGATACGGAATCCACAACGTCCATATGCATTTAGAGACGCTGTATGTTATAAGCATTCACTTGGCGGGCACTGTATATCAATATCAACACCAAAGCCGATTAACGATACCAAACCAATGAAGCCTGCCCATCTGTAAAATATCCACAAAAGTCAAAACCAGCACACTCATCATGAAAGAACAAAACTTTTATTAATACCCTATCTAAACACGTACGTACAATTTACCCAACGACCTCCCTTTCCGCTAATCACACACACGCACAAATCCCCCACTAAAAAAACTCCCCCACCTCCCATGCACCCCTCTCCCCGTCCCGTTTCTCCATCCCTCCCCCTCTCCCCGTCCCCCTCCTCCCTCCCTCCCTCAATCCCTCCACCACCCCTCCTCCTCAGGCACCATCTCCAACCCCTCATACCCACACCCCTGAATATACAGCTCCTGATACACATTCATCTCTCGCAGCGGCGTATCATCCGGTATGATCGGTTTCCAATCCGGGTTTATAGGGGAGAGGTCGTTTGCGAGGGGGAACGATATTGCGGGTTGGGGTTGGGGAAGAGGGCGTGAGGTGAAGTCGGTTAGTGTTAGTGGTGGGTTGTAGTTGTTGATTTGTTGTTCTTGTTGTTGGAAGTGGGCTTCGTTAATTGGAGAATTGGTGATGAGTGGGTTAGTTGCGGTTGGTTGTTGTTGTTGTTGGAAGTTGGCTTCGGTATTGGGTTGCTTGCGGGCGAGTGGGTGGTTTGTGTAGGTCAATAGTGGGAATTTGATACTGGGGTCGAGGAAGGTGAGAGGGACGGGGGGATATGTGTTGGCTTCTTGTGGTAGGT
The DNA here is from genome assembly GCA_018257865.1 of Stereocaulon alpinum. Taxonomy (NCBI): domain Eukaryota; kingdom Fungi; phylum Ascomycota; class Lecanoromycetes; order Lecanorales; family Stereocaulaceae; genus Stereocaulon; species Stereocaulon alpinum. Next base: position 453,739 of record JAEUBA010000002.1, on the reverse strand, counting down.
TGGTACCGGTAGTTGGGTCGTTGTCAGCGAGTGGCTGGTTTGTGAGGGCTCGTTGTGGTGAGTTGGTATTGGTAGTAGGGTAGTTGCTGGCGAGTAGGTGGTTTGTATCGGCTCGTGCTGGAACGTCAGCGTCTGCGGTGGGATAGTTACCAGCAAGTGCGTAGTTTGGGAACGCTTGTTGAGGTAAGTTTGTATCGGTAGTGGAAATGTTGCCAGCAAGCGAATGTTTTGTGTCGGCGGAATGAAGTAAGTTGGTATTGTTTGTAATTCGGTTACCAGGAAGTAGATAATCTGTGACGGGCTGTGATAGATAATCGATACCTGTAGTGGGATAATTACCAGCAAGTGGGTAGTTTCCGAACGCTTGTTGCGGTAAGTAGGTATCGGCAGTAGAGTGGTTGCCAGCGAATGGGTGATCTAGCACGGCGACTTGTAGTACGTTAGCTTGGGTAGCGGAATGGTTGTCAGCGAGTGGATAGATCGCGGAAGGAGGTGGGTGCGTATTGATAGTGTGGTTTGGGGGTCCCGTAGAGTCGATATCACTATAGGTGAGGTCTGATCCCCGGTCTTCGTGGGCAACAATCATCTCTGGAAATTTCGGTTTGTTTTTAGATCCGGGAGGCCTGCCTCTTAGCTTGGGCACTTTCGTGACTCGATCTTCTTTGGGCTTATTCTTGGAACCCTTGGGTCGTCCTCTTTTGGTCGGGCTGCCGCTTGAGGAGGAACAAGTGGTTAAGGGGCTGCTCGTGCGAGAGTAGCCTGTTGATGGGCTATCTGTGAGTGATAGACTGGTTGGGGTGGTGTTTCTGGTTGAGTAGGTGCTGTTCATAGGGGAGTTGCTAGATAACGTGCTATCTGAGCGGGTCAAGTCCCCTTGAGAAGGCACGTTCCGATGGAAGCCACTGCTGCCGGAGATATTTTCATAGGGCCGCCGTTGTGGCAGGGTTCCTCGCCAGGCATGAACTCGCTTCATGTTCATGTTGGTGCGGAAAGAGCCATCTTCCATTTCTTCGAAGGTGTGGACCGGGCCGTTTCCCATTGTCATGGTGCGAGAAGGAGCGTTGGATAACTGTAGCTCGTTTTGAGCGGTCTCGGATGGTAATGTTATGTTGATTTGGGATTTTTGAGCAGGCATCTTGATGGTCAAGCATGGAGAAATTGTGGAAGACAACGACAGAAGGCGAGGAAAGTGAAAGAACGAATGCAGTTTTGTGCGAGTAGTAAAAATCTCGGTTCCGATAGCTTAAATGAAACCTGCTCACTATAAACTCATCGCGCAGCCCAGAAGTCCCTGCTAATGGTGCAAACCCGGGTGATTCTCATCCTCCTCAGGTGGTCCTGGCTGCAGAATTCCTGTGTGCGACTTTGGGTTACTCCAGCGATTGGCAAGAGTATTCGGATGCGTCTGAGTAAAGTATTGCCAAGGTCGGCAGGCGCCATGACTCGCCACGTTCAACGAGGTCACAGTTCCCTTAAGTGTACTCGGAGTGCGACCAATGTCTCCTCAGTGGATCTCTTAGAGAAGTAAATTCAAGATCATCGGCGCTGCATCTAAACACTTTACCCGTGTGTCAATTCGCAGCAGGCCTCACCCACTATCAACGACCTCCGCAAACCATTGCCTCAGCGCCTGTGCCAAGACACCCGGTAATTCTCTCACATTCGCCACTACGAGATAGTAGGGGAATGGAAATTCATCCAGATACCGCTTCATCTTGAGCCTTGTCTCCCCAGTAGCATCTGGTTCATATACCGCTTCCCGCATATCTAGGATCGATTCTCCCTTGACTAGCGTATCTACGATGACGAACACTATCAAAATACGCTCTTCCTGTGCCTGGCGGACTAGGCGACGAATGGTCTCGTGGTCTTCGCAGACGCCGTCGCTGATAATGAGTTCGAGCTGCCAGAGGTCGATGCCTGCGTTAAAGGTTCTTCGGCGGGCTTCATGGAAGAGGGGAATAGATTCGGCGATTAATTTACGAACGTTAGTCTTCGTCTGCTGAAAGCTAAAATGCTGGAAGATCTGTACGCTAGCTTCAGGAGAAAAAGGTTTACCGAAGTCGTGAGCAACATGGACATCGTTCCCGAAGCCGACAACGCACATCTCGCCGACTTGAAGCATACTCAAGCTCTTCGAGACGAGTGTCAGTGTCTCCAAAGCTAGTTGACCGCTTCCGTTCTCACCCATAGATCTACTGTCGTCTACGGCGAGCATGATCTGATAATTGCGTTTTGATGGGATCGAGCGCCGCATCCAGATCTTGTCACGCTTGTATTGAGAGGCGATGTATGGTATAATGCGTTTGATGTTCAGACGTTTCCCAGTGCGGAAGTCGCCGCGCATTTTGGTGGCAAGAGTGGGGGCAAGGATCAAGCGTAGCTGCTCCGTCAAGGCAAAAGAAAGATCGCGCGTTAGACTATCGTAATGTGACCAAAGACGACGAGCTTCTTCTGCCGAGGGTGTCGAGACTTTATCACTCGATTCGAGGTGCGTGGATGAGAAGTCATTGTCCATTTCCTCAATGTCTTCTTCGTTCTGTGGTCTCGAGATCTGGGCTTGATCTTGCTTCCGAGTGCGATCGAGGTCGTTAGCGATGAAAGCACCAGGTCCAGATTGCTCCGGTTGAGTATCTGATTCACCGCCTTTGTCATCGGAGTGCTCCATGGTCTGCTCTTCATGGTCAGCGCCTTGCTCGCTTAACTCTTCCGGAAGGAAGTTGCGTGGCTGATCATGCAGCTCTGAATCCATAGCATTCTCGTCCAGAGCCCGTGCTTGTTCATCCGTAGCTGCGCCAAGAGCTTGGGCGTCAGATTCTTTGTTCTCATCTGGAAGGTGCTCAAAATCCTGATCGGCCATTTGTACATCCGCGTGTTGCGGCTGAGCTTCGTCCTGCTGTTCAGAAGCATTTTGAATCTGTCTTTGTCGCCTATGCCACCTCTCAAGAGCATCGCCGAGCTTCTTGAATGCTTGACTGCCGCTATTGTCAATCAAGGTCTCGTTCTCGGCCTGGCCTCGTTCTGGCCTATCCAAGCTTGAGCCTATTTCGCCATCTTCAGCTGCAGCTTCGGCATTCTCCTTACTTGAGGAGCTGCCTTTTAATCCCTTGCTAGCTTGAGCCTGACTGGTAGGTGCCTGTTCATCTTCGTTCTGCGGATTCGTATCATCGCCAAGACCCCTTACATCGCTGGGAGCAATATTGTCGTGGTCCACAGCGACATTGTCGGAAGAATCTGGTAACAGGCCTTGGTCGTCTTCTCCATGCTCATCCTCAGGCTCAGTATCAACAGGCGATCCGACTTCGTTAGCATCGTCAGCTTCTCCTTCATCATCTTCTACATCTCCTGGCTGGCTCTGCATAGAGTTCGCCATGTCCGATTCGTCCTCATGTCCGTCCTCAAACTCTTTACCTTCCATTTCTTCCGTACTTTGCTCTTGTTCAACGTCAGACATGCCATCCATGTCGCTGTCTTTCGAACCCAGTTCTGCATCTGTGCCGTCATTATTTTCCAGGTCCATCTCATCAGGCAGATCAAGATTTCGTCCATCCTGAGCATGTGGATCCATTCTCTCAGTTTCTTCTTTTGATACTTGTTCACCCTCCTCTGCGCTTTCTTGGCTGGTCTCATCGTCAACGTCTTCATCTTGGCTATTCTCTTGTCGAGCAGACGATTCCGCAGCAGCTCGCTCGTCCTTTTCAATCTGTCCTTTAGATTCGGATCCCTCCTTTTCCTTTTCCGTCTCATCTGCCCTTCCATCCCAAAGTTTCTCATCCACTGCTGTTGGGTCCAGATCATCTACCTCGCCTATTTCTTCATCAATATCATCCTCTTCATGATCACTAGCAGCTCCATCTTCCTCCCCCTTTTCAGAAATATCTCCCATTTCACCTTCAAGCTCGTCTTGGTCCATATTGATGGCATCTTCCTGATCTTCAATCTCTTCTCCGTGTCTCTCCTTCTTTCCCAGCTGAGCTAACTCAGACAAATCCTCATCATCTTCAACACCCTTGCTGATGTCCTCTGCGCCTTCCCCTTCACCAAGACCTGTCCCTTCTTCTAGCTTTTCTGATTTTCCCTCATCTGCAGCTGGTTTCTCGGGAGGACTGCAAAAGCCATCCGCAATTATCTGCGAAAACGAGCGAGCTAGAAGTGAGGAAAGCTTGCATAGAGACTGATGCAGCTTGACGTGCCGAGCTAGTATGATTTGTTGAATGTTGTGGTATTGCTGAACAATGGGCATCGCCATGGCGGACACCGCAGCTGCCACATGAAGTACTCCATCACTTGCAGAGAGATGCTGTAGCTTCGATAGCGTGTTGTCTAGCAGAATATTGACTTCTCTAGCACCCAGACCTTTTGAAATGTCAGCCAGATGTTCGTCCATCCGAACAAACCATGCTGCGTCCTCTTCAGTGGCGGGAATGGATGTGCAAGCCGCTGGCATGCGTTGTATGGCTACCAAAATTGAGTCCAATGTAATCAAGACGCTGTTGCTGAATCCTTCTAGGGGGCCTGGTTCCTCTTCATTTGCATGTACTGATTCCGTCTTCCTTCGTTTCGATGGCCGAGGCGCCTCCGCGTTCAAGTCATCGTGAGTTACCCTTCCGGGGCTAGCGGTTTCCACTCTAGTCCAATGGCCGATTTGCTTCAGTACAAAGGCCAATCCAGGATTCTGTTCGATCGTAACGTGCAAATGTACTTTCAAGTCACGCATTGCACATTCCGCCCTAACATATGCTTGCTCGTGTTGGGAGGAGGACAACCCTCTAGGCAGCTCTGGCAGCGCATGAGAAATCTTCACATGTGTCGTTATCTGGTCTTTCCAATGCATCAAGCCTTTAGTGACTGTCGACACATCTATACCACTAATTCTAGCGTGCTTCTCGATGATGATGCAACCGGCTTCAAGAACTCCAGGTAACCATCCTAGCACGTACCAGATATCCTGTGTGTCGTGGACAGCGTGATCTTGCTTCGTCAAAGTGTATAAGCTGGGAGCCCAAAGGCTCTGCATGTGCTTGATTGTCTTGTCGAGATGGTCAAGGTCGGTGCTTGCATTTGCAATTACCACCCTTTGTCTAAGTACGATTGATATCATACTCTCTAGATACCCGAGGCTCCTCCTTACTTCACCGTGGGTGAGGTCTTCCGAATGATTCCGTGATCGCTCTCTCACTAGAGGCATCATGTCTAGCAATTTGAAAAAGTGGTGTTCTGCGGCATACATATCACTCGAGCACAGTCTGGTAGGGAGCGTAGGACTACTTGTCAGTATGACCGAAGTTGATGCTTGCTTAGCTATGACAATATTGCTCATATTTGACCGAAAACCCAATTGGCGAAGCTCTTTGAGAGTTCCTGCGTAAAGCTTACGCTTCCGCGCTTTGAGGTGTTTAACAGTTTCGCTGTTATCCTTGGTAGCTTTAGTAGGGGTCGCTTGCTGCAACGTTTTCATGCTTTCCACCAGCTCAACGTAAAAAGAGTCAAGGTACGAAGATGCGTCGACTACCAAGGCGGGTAAGTGGCTCACTTGAAGCATATGTGTGGCAGTCGAGCTTGGATCTGAGAATCGCTCTGGCTTATTCTTCCAGCTGGGGATGTGTTGCTGGCAAAGTTGCAATGCACGCAAATCCATTATCGGTGACTGCACTGGTTGAGCAGTAATTGACGATACATTTGATACGATGGAATTTTCCGGATATCCCTGTGCAAGGATGTTCTCAGAAGGTTGTGCTAGCAAAGCTCGATACTTGCGGACCACCTTGAAGAGCTTGTGATGAGAGCGTTTCGCACTGTCTCTTAGTGCGTTGATGTTGGTATCTTTCCAGCTGGCAAGGAGCAAGATCTCTTTCAAGGCCTTCTCTAGGGTTTGTCGGCCTCTGCACAATGACTCCTGGACTGCACCTTTGAATCGAGTATAGTAGCTCAAGAAATTGACGAGAGTGTTGTGTATCACTGTCATCGCTGGCACTTCCTTAACTAGCATCTCAACATAACTCTCGAAGCAACCGATCATTTCAAGGCGATGAGAGTATTGTCCCATTGATGTGGTAGTAAGAAAATCTGCGAGGGTGCTGAACATACCTTCCGCATGCGAACGCAGATCATCTCGAGCGTCAACCATGGAGAGTGGCACTGCTATGATCACTTCGTACGCAATGAACCACCAAGAATCAGCATCCTTGTAGCACTTGCCGTCTTCCATGTCCAAGAGTCGCGCCCATGTGGAAAGTTCAAGACGGCGCCAACTGATGAGGAGATCTGTAAGACGATCGTACAGAGAGGCTGCGCTATACTCCTTGCTAGCCACAACTTGCCACTCATGTATGTAACCATGCAACTGCTCGGCTTTAGTCAAAAGCTTAGCGATGGGCTCTGTATGTCGTAATGCCACCATTTCCGAAGAAGTTCGCAAGACATCGACCAGTGTTGCATGTTCTGGCCAAGACTCTTGAAGGCCGATGAACCTTGTCTGGATCTTGCTGACGAGGTCAATGAGCTTCTGTACTTCTAGAAGATTCGCATCGGTATAGAAATTATAGAGCTTGCCTAGAGTGGCTTGACCATGCAGATGCTCAATGCTTTCCTCTAGGCTTATTATGACAGCCGAGAGCATATCCTCAGCCGATACTGGACACTTGGAGAGTGTGCTCTCATCTTGCCACATGCCTGCAATAGTGCGGGAAACATTCCGGAGCATGTTCAGAATATTCTGTGAAGCGCTTTCAGTGCAATGGAAAATCTGTCGTTGCAAGCTGGCCAGGCGTTGAGCTTGGACTCGTGCATCAAAAGTGGTCTTAACCGATTGGCTACGCTCTTCCTCACGACTATTGTAAGTTGGAAACAGTCGGACGAAGTCCTGATCATCGACTTCATTGCTATCTTTTTCCCCTCCACGATAACGATACCATGAGGACTTGGCGGCGTTCTCCTGCTGGTCATGATCTAGTTGCTCTTTCCACTCCTGGTACAAGCTGTGAAAAACTTGAAACATTGTTCGTGTGGATGAAGCCAATTGATCTTTTGTGACACTTCGCGCTACCGCGATGGTTTCCAGGTAGTGGAAACGCGGGTCAAAGCTAGCAGTGCGCTGGGATTCTAGCTCCGCATTGGTTCTCATGATATTGGAAGGTCTAGCACCCAGGAACGGCGTAGACTCGCAGAGACATCTGAGAATCCGGTCAGTTGCCGTTGGTGGCGTACCAGTCAGCAACGCAAGAGCCAATCCTAGGTCGAGGCCTTGCAATATGGCAATCAAAGGCCTGGTGACATCCTCGTAAGCATGAAAGCTGGTTGACAATCGATCAATAGCTTGAGCTACGTTCGACCTCAAAAGCTTGATATCTTGAATCGAGGAGGCTTGACCTTGGAAGGCTGATTTTAACGCTGATAGCGTAGGAAATCTTAAGGCAGTGGTGTTTAAAACATTGTTGAACTCTGCTTGCAGCTGATGAATCCTAGAGACACGGGGACGAGCAATCGAGGGTATTTGGGGTTCGCCTCCTAGAGCTTGGAGATTTTGCTCCGCTAGCTCAACACGAAAGCTTGTGGCCTGGCCCGTGAATACCAGCTCAAAATCTTGGAGTACTTTGGCCTTGATCTCGAGTTCCATCTTGCGTTTTCGATGTCGGTTTTGTTCCACCATTAGCCTAAGAGCTGGATCGAAGGGCTTATCAGGTACGTAGAGGAGCAGACAGCCTATGAAAAATTGAACGAAGACAGAAGAAAGTATCTCCTCGTCATCTTTAACTGTGGTAAGGCCCAGTTTGGGAAGTCGTGGCTCAATGGTGGTTTGAAGGCATACATACAAATGCTCGCGATCCTCGCCAAATATGCTATGATCATCAACTCGCCCATTGCGCTGATACGGCAATTTCTTGAGGAGGCCTTTCATGATCTTATATTCTGCAGAGGCGGGTTCAATGCTGAGCGTTTTCCTTACTTCTACGCTCAAGTCCTCGAAGACTTGATACAGAGTGGATAAATGATCTCCAACCAGTGAGTGTGTTGATTTTGCGACGGTCTGTGCCATCACGTCCATTTCAGTACGGAGTAAAGCTAGGGACCGAAGTGAAACCTCGCTAATGTTTCCGAGCTTGTGTAGCAACGAAACGGGTAAGATGTTCCGGATTGCGGCTAGTCCTGTAGAAGGTTGACCTGTAGCTGTCATTCGTTGCAACTGCGAAAGCGTGTTCCAGCCACGTGATGAAGGTCCAAATCCCATTAGGTCTGTTGTAGATCTTCCACCCAGCAAGGCTGCCACAGATGAGAGATCGGGTGAGCCAAAATCAGTAGCGTTGGCCTGGTATTGACACAGCATCTCAAATTGGGCCCTAAGGTAGGGAATGGTGTCGGCTTGCTGGGAACCTGAGTGACCTTCGAGCTCTTCGATGCTCTTGTGTACATCCTTGAAAATTGTCAGCAATTCTAGGTACCCTGGAAATGAAATCGAACACACCTCTAATGGGCCAAAGTCTTCATGGCAGATAGAAGTCACAGAGTCATGGATACGGGCAATTGAATTTTGTAAGGTGTGCAGCTCTTGTACTGAGGCACCTGAGGTCCATTTCAAAGCATCGAAACGGGCTGCTAGACCTCTGACTTCATAGCTGAAATCTAATTGCGACATGTCCTTTGCAGTAGCTGGCTTGAATGCCGTCCAAAGCTTTTCCATCGCGAGTCCTGAATGAAGTTGCCAAGAAGAATTGAAAGTGTCAAGCTTCGAGTTCAAAGCGGAGCCTAAATTTGCAATCAATCTTCCTGAAGCCTTCATCGCACTTGCACGAGCGCAAATAGATCTGCCAATGGCCTGATATGTCTGGAAAGCAGCATCATCAAAATCAGATGATTGTGCGAGGTCGAAGATGTCGCGAAGATAGGCTACAACTTCTGTGGCAAATGGCAAGAAATCCTACATATTTTGTAAATTGATTGGCTTAGCGATTTGGCGAGACTGACTGACCTGATTGACGCTTGCATTGCCAGAGTCCTCGCCATCAACAATATGTCGAAGAGATAGTATTACGTCTTGCATTAAGCCCGCTAGTGGCTGGGTCGAATCACTCTTGAAGCTCCTGACGTTCGCAGAAGCGATGGATCTTTCGAGGCGTGACATCTGGGCTGGCATTTTCGACTCAGCTTGCTCAGCCGCATGAGTGAGCGCCTGTCCAAAGCGATAGATCTCTATCAGTAACTCGAAGCAGTTGCCAAGCCAGCGTAGGTTACTTGAGGGTTGGTTCTCAGATGTCATGGAGAGCAAGATAGGATTATTCAATGGCTGTATCGTCTATTCCGAGGCACAATGTTATCAGTGCAAGTCATCTATCTCCTACAAACCCGAAGACTAACCTGCATCTTTCCCAAATCCTGTGGTAATCCCGAATCCCGACCAAGATTGTCATATATGGCTTTTATATTGCTAAGAGTCTTGCCTTCACAATCCACCATCTGCTGATACAATTTGGCTAAAGATGAGACATACGTTTGTTTCTTAGATGGAAAGTCTATCAGGCCTTTTGTAATCTGCATCTGCCATCGATGACATAACTTCATATCTTCGAAACTAAGATGGTCAAAGCAGAGAGCCAAGATATGATCGAACTGAGTGTCAGTCATATAGTTCCAGTCGAAAGCTTGGAATAGTTCAAAATGAAATACAGTAGATTCACTGTTCGACCCAAGCACGTCAAATCTAGGAGACAGAGCATGTACAGGCATAAACAACTCAATCGACCTATTCCGCATAGCTCGAGAAAGCTCTCCATGACGTGGATCCATCGTCATGAATAGCCTAAAATTTGGGTGAGGCTTAATAATTTGAGGGCTGCCATCTGCGTTGCGATGCTCGTTGACGCTCAAGAGCCCGTTGGGCTCCAGAAGCGAATTAAGCCTGTCGAGAACTGAGGGGTTACACATGTTAGCATTGTCAAGGACAAGCCATTTGCCCGCTTTCAAGGCTCTAACTAGAATGCCATCGACCCACTCAAAGAGGGTGCGATTCTCAGCAGAAGACTGCTTTGTCAGCTTTTCGAGATTACCCAACAGGTCTGAATATGCCGAAAAGGAGCGTTCTTCTGCAAGTCGCTTAATTAGCTGTGAAATTTCTGGTAAGTTGGTCTTAGAGGCCCGGAGCTTTGTCTCGAGGCTGACGAGATTTTCATCGAGCTCGATACCGGATCCGACTTGTTTAATCACAGCTATGCGGGTGTATTCGTGCAACCTTCTGATAAAATCTGTGCCCCGGCTCTGAAGGTCGAGCTGCTCGTACCCACCTACTAAATCCATCGTGTCCATCTCAGAGTTTAGAGATAGATCTACAATGTCGGCTCCGACTGAGCTTGCCAGCTTGTGGACTAGGTTGGTCTTCCCGGACCCAGATGCTCCAACGAGAAGGCATGGCCAATTGTTTTGTACACAGAGCATTACAGATTCCTCAATTGGAAGAGTGGTGCTCCTGTTGTTATAAGGTTCATGAGCGACTATGTTGAAGTATTTGTCTCTAGGTAAGAGGCCGAAACCGATCTCAATTAAGCCTGCGCTTTTGCTGGAAAAGTAGGTATGTGAGTGACTTCGAGGCAAATATTGTTGTAACACTTGTGAGGCAACCACGACGTCCTCAGGGGTTCTAAATCGTTGCAGGAATAACAGATCCAGGAAATCCTCAGATTTTGCACATGAAAGCAGTCCATCCTGCGAAGTCAGTAGACGGAGCCAACGAAGAACATCACGTAGGTTGATTTCCCATGGGCCGCCTTGTGCCCCAAAGGCACAAGGTTGCTGAAGTCGCTGACTGAGAGCAGTGACACACTGCAATACCGTCTCTATCATGTTATAAGGTAGCCCTGGATACAAATCGTTCGAGATGATCAGCAAATCCTCTGCCGTGAAGATGTCAGTATAAACTACAATGAAACGGTCGACAAAAGAGGCTGGTAAGCCTTTTCTCCCTCCGCCTTGATGATGAGGGTTCTGAGCAGCGAACACAACGAAGTCTTGATGCCGTTGGAAGGTTCGATCAAGCTCAGAAATGTAGACTTGACCTCGATGGTCAAGACAAGCATTAAGTCCTTCGAGAACACTTTGCGAAGCTAGATTCATCTCATCCAAAAGTACCCATTCGCCTTTCTGCATTGCTCTCAGGAAGGGTGCATCGCGCCAACCGAAATCTCCAGCCGTAGCTCCTTCGAGGGGGACGTCAGAACCAAAGAGATCCATCAAATCAGTTTGGTCCGAAAGATTGATCCTAGTCAGTGGCATACCAATTGCCTGAGCTAAGGCAGCGACAAGCGTCGTTTTGCCAACTCCAGGACTTCCTTCAAGAAGTATAGGTTTCTGAGTTTGTAGCGCACGAACTATCTTCAAAGCATTCGTGGCCGTTGTTGGAGCGTGCAAACTGTAAGCCATATTTGGCACCATATCTGATCTTTTCCGAAGGGTGAAAGGACCGATACTGAAGACTCCACCAACCAGAGAAAGCTTGTAGATCTCGTGGTACATGGAGGATAAATCTCGCTCGAAACATTCATCCAGTTTTCGAAGGCACACGCCACGCTCCCTTGCGATCCCCGTCTCTGCTACGGACATTCTAGAGGCCGGGTTAGCACCCAAGCCATCAATGTAAACCATTGCAGCTCCATGAAGCAACGCTAGATCTAGACTCGTTGCATGTAAAGTGTTGACAAAGTGGATCCAAGCAAGCAGATCTCGAATTGAGATGTGAGGCGCAGTAGGAGTATAAGTGGCAGCGAACCACGCTGCATAGTTGACCATAGGTTGGGCGAAACCTTCCCTCGACGGTACAAGCTTTGCTTGAGCGATTTCTAACATCTCGTCTTCGTCTGAAGCTTGAGGGACCCATATCTCTGTAAAACGATTCCGAAGGGCAGGAGAAAGTTCGCGCTTTCCATAATCACCTCCGGGATTCATAGTTGCGAGAAACTTGAATTTTGGCGATGCCTTGATAAGAGCATCGGTTGTCCCCTTTTCTGCTAGAAACAATGTACGACCAGATTCCAATACGCTGTTCAGGCGTTCAAGCACTGAGTCATCAGCGAGAGATATCTCGTCTAGCAGGAAGAGGTGGCCATCTTGCATGGCGTGGACAAGGCTACTGTCTGCCCATTCAAAAAGAGTCCTTACTCTGGCCTTACCTTGCTCAATGCGGCGCCGCACTTCATCCGGCACTTTTGTAGGAGATTGGCGCTGCAGCGCCTCGTAAACTTCCAGTAGCGTAGGTATATCACCATTAGAGTCGTCATTGTAAGCAGCACAGTCTTTCAAAACGGAAATCAGCTCTTGAGCTAGCTGTGACTCTGCGTGAGCTTTGTTTCGCACGGGGCGCTGGGAGCCAATCAAATCTCCTGTCTCCATGTTCTGGTGAGCGTTTACGATATGTAGCTCCGTATTCATGATGTCTGCAATGGCCTGACAAATGGTTGTCTTTCCCAACCCCGTTTCTCCAACAAGCAATACAGGCTCGTCCTTCTTCAGCGCTTCAATCACAAGAACAGCAAGGCGACGCATAGACTTCGTCCACACGATTCCCTTCGCTGTTGCGATTGATGATCCCAGGGACCTTGTCAATGTGTCCATGCTATACACTTTATCGACATCTATTTTGACCTTCATGACGTTTTCAATGATTTGCTTTACTGCTAAGCGTTCGTTTTGATTTCGCACCCGCTCTGCCAGCAGCAGAAAACCGTTCACAGCCAATTGCTCGATGAGGTCCACATCGCGCGAAGCCCAACGAAAGAGATCCCTCAGCGTTGCAAAGCTGTTTTTCTGTTCAAAGAGCCTCTCGCTTTGACGCAAGATCGAAAGTTGCTTATATACGGCAACGATTTTTCTGCAGAAGGACGGCGCTTTGTGACTTCGTTCCGTTAATATCGTTTCGAGCTCGTCCTCTGGAATATCATCGAAATGTAACTCTAGGAAGCGGTTTCTAAAAGCGCGGGACAAGGCTTTACGACCGCCATATATTCCTGGTGGGTTCTGCGTAGCGAAAAGCATGAAACTTGGGTGCGGTCGTACCACTTGTTGGGTCTCGGGTATAAAAAGCTCCCTGTTGTCATCTAGTAATCGATTAAGGGCTTCGAGTACGTCCGTTGGGGCCAAGTTCAACTCATCTAAGACGACCCAGTACCCCTCTCGAAGCGCATGAACGAGAACGCCATCTTGGTACACGAGTCGGCCGTCAGGAGCCGAGACATAACCACCCAGGTATTCTTGAAGATCAGTATGTTCGTGGTTGTTTATCCTGACAAACTTGTTGCCAGATATGTTTGCGAGGTATTCGATCATGCTGGTCTTGCCTGAAGATGTAGGACCTTGGAGCAGGACAGGGAATCTGCGGGTCGACGTAGCTCGCACCAAATTCGAGAGATTTTGTTCAACGGAACGAGTAAGGACATAATGAAGCTGTTCTTTGATAGTTCCAGCTCCTTGGGCAACCCAATAATGATTGAATCGTATATAACTTTTGCCATCTGTAGGCAGACGTGGGTTCTGGTGTAAGATGGCCTTCTCATTTTGAGAGCCCAGAATGTGTTTGTTTATTCTTGGCTGCACAAGCAATTCCGAATCTCGGCCGAGGACTGTGAGAAAACCCATCGAAAACCCCTCGAACAGGGCCCTGCGAAGGCCATAGACTGGACACATATCAAGACAATAGACTAGAGTTCTAGTCAACGTTCGAAGACTGAAGTGAGGTTTTTGGTTGGCGCCGTCGACCAATTGATTGCCGTCACTGAGGTGCCTGATCTCAAGATACAGATGTGCCACGTCAGTAGGTGCTCGTGGGTCCGTGTCAACAAGGCTACCCAGGTAGGTTTCGACGATTAATTTCAGGTCCTCAAGATCCCTGTCTGGAGCTTCAATGTAGAGCTCGGTAAACCTAGATCGAAGGCTAACAGGCAGGTCGTGTTTCCCAACGTCGGTGGCTGGATTCATGGCACCGAAGATTCGAAAGTTTTTATGAGCATAGATCCGTTCGGTATCTCCAGTCTCTGTCAATAAGATAGATGGCCCTCTACTGGTTAGATCAGAGAATAGATCTGCCAAACTTTCCAGAGTATCAGGCGCAGCGAGATTGATCTCATCTAGAAGCACCCATTCTCCCTTCCTTGCTGCTTTGATGATGTTACCCTCGACGAAAGAGAAAGCAAATCCTTTGGAGCCGCTAGCAAGGTGCATCTCAAATGTCTGCACTTGGGAGGCAAATTGGTCCCATCGATAACGCAAGTTCTGTAACTTGGGGGATTGGAACTTCCTCGTTTTTAGTTGGGATCTTAACATGGTGCTTTTAGAATCAGATGACCGTTTGAAATATGTCTCAACTGCGCGCAATACGTTCTGCCAAAGTCTTAGCGCGTACCGCCATTTCCTCTCGGCTATGAATTTTCCAAGTCCTTCGAGATAGGACTTGTTCCCCTTGAAAAAGGGGGTTAAATCCATCAAATCGTCGAACTCTTCCTTCATAGGTAGTGCAAGTGCCCGCATATCCACTGGTTTGTATCCACCAAGGAGATCTCCAGCTTCGCTTTGCTGTGACAGGTTAACGACGGTCAATTTTTTGTTCAATGCGTTCGCAAGGTGTTGCACAATTCTCGTCTTTCCAGTGCCAGTCTCACCAATCAAGAGACAAGGCTCAGCTTGCTTGACCGTAGCAGCGATAGACTCAAGTAGCCGAAGTACGTGACTTGTTTGAGCGAACGGACTAGCAGCCTGTGTAGACCTCGTATCTCGGGCTCGGGTGTTCATGGATAACGCGGCGCGTCCAATCTGAAGCGTTGAGGCAGTTGACTGAGACTTGGGCTTATAGATGGTTAGCCAATACTGAACGCGCTCAGCGGACATGTGTAGAGCTTGAGCAATACCATTCACGCCAGGCAGCCGAGGGGTACCGGGAGGGAGCGCTCCAAGAAAGCAATCAATTGCCTCTAGGAAAATATGCCCAGCTATAGCCTCGGAGATTGGTTCATCGCCGGAGTGGATTCCCACTGTCCGAAGGAGGTCTTGCACTCTGCTACACCACCTCAGAAGGTTCTGCGGCCCAAGTGGCCTTCCAACACTAGGGTTTAACGTCGAGCGAGATGTGGGTTGCTCAAGACCCCGGCAAGTTCGATACACTTCCAGGAATCTTGGAATGTAGGTGCCGAGGACAGGAAACCTACTAAGGACGATCTCGGCAAATTCATCGTCTGATGGTGTCTGGAAATGAATATGAAGCCAATGTCGAAGACCAATCATATTCGACAAAGGATTGAAAAACTCGCCTTGAGAGTTTATGGTCGAGCGCACGGTCGCTATGAGTTTGAAGCCAGGAGCAGCCCGAATTGTCTCTCCCCGATTTGGAATGAGAAGTTCACGCCGTTCAAGGAGTGGTAGCAGGGTGCTAAGGATCGCCGTAGGCGCCCGATCTAGATCTTCAATCATGACCCATCGACCTTCAGATACTGCTTTCGTTAGAACTCCTGCGCGCCAGGTGAAGGAGCCTGGTGTTTGGTCGCTCGTGTACATGCCAATAAGTAACTTGGCGTCCGTTTGTTCGTTGAGATGCAGTGTGACCATCGAAGACTGCTGTCCAAGTCCTCTTGCAATATCTCGGATTAGCGACGTCTTCCCAGAACCCGAAACACCTGTTATCAATAGGGCCATTGACCCCTTCACGCCCTCTGCCAGCGAGTGCATATTCTGGGTTGTCGTCTCGGTCATAACGAGAGAAGAGGTGCTTGAGTCCTCTTCGTTCAATCGAGGGAGCAATATTCCCCCAACGCATGCCGTTGTTTTCGATAAGTCATCCACCTTCAAGACTCTAGTTGTTGTGACACCATTGTAGCTCGCAGGATCTAGAGCAATCCGTGTCTCACGAAGTTTCCTGCTCAGGTTTTCTAATCTCTGATTTTCCCACAAGGTGAAGAATGTATAGTCAATGTTCTTCTCTTCCCATGGCCCAGCTATCTCTCCTACCCCAAGGTAGGTCTTGGTCATAGACGTGAATGCCACGTCTGAGACGTGAAGATACAAGCAAAGTGTTCGGATCGCCAGATATCGAATATGACGGTGGGTATTTGAGAGAAGAAGCTGAAGTTGTGCTGGCGAGACTAGAGAAGCAAAAGCAATGTTATCAAATGCTAAAAGGCGGTAGATGGCAAGTAGCAAAGAATGGAGCTCGACTAGGGGCAGATCTTGTAAAGAGGTTGCTCTTTGGGATGCCAAAGCCTGCAATGCCCCATGTCTTCTTCGAGCTAGCAGAGCTTCGGCATAAGGCGACAGGTAGGGAGCGTTGGGGAGGACCCTTGCCAGAGTCGCCAGCGCGAATAAGTCATTCGTATCCGAGGCTGCGAGCCATCTGCCGCATATCTCCACAAATACTGGCTCGTGGGTTGTAAAGATAGGAATGGTATACTCGGGATCAAGGGCCAGTTGTGACAGTGTATCGAGGTACTGTATGTTGCTGCTTCCGCCCAATACATGGTCGAGTTCTCCCGGGAGATCGCCGATTGCTTGCTTAAATGACAGCAGATGTGCTGAACATGCAGAGATGTCCATCGCTGCACCGCTCAATCTGATGTTCAGCGAGGTTAGAGTGCAGCTCAAAAAAGTTCGTGCATGGTGCATTGCAGCCGAAGATCCGCCGCCCGGAGAACGCGCCAAGCCCGCCCGCAGTCGGAAGTGCTCCCAATCTCGCTACCTAGTCACAATACAGATTTATATGGCACGTATACCATGTTACTGCCGTGAGTTATCAGTATGACCGGTCTAGCACCGGGACCCTACGGCGAACAGAGCTCCTCTTCGTCTCTACTTGCCCGATATGCGCATGCCACCGCAGAAGACTTTGATGGAGATGATCAGGCGGATTTGAGCCTCGATAATGCACTTCTCAACGATGATCCTTTGGATGAGGGCAATGGCAAAGCCCCGTACATCTTAAGTGACTGCCTAACATGATCTAGAGACTGACAGCCTACAGTACCACTTTCAAGCGGAAACCTAAGCTCTCATCCGGACTTGTCCTTCCCAAATTCCTTTCGCAGAACTCCAACTCGAATCAGTCATCGCGCAGTGCCAGTCCACGCGCATTGCCAAATTTGCCTCTACCAACGGCGCGAAGCCGCCGACTTCGTGATGTGAACTCGAACAATAACTCAGATATCTCCCTCACGAATGGAAATGGTCATGCCGGCGAAGCTCCCAATTACAATGACAGCAAAGATGGCTCGGCCTTGGACTGGTATACTGAAGGTCCAGGACGTCGAGTGGGCTACGATGATCTTACCGCAATTGATTGGATTTTCGAATACACAAAGGAGCGTCAACGCTTACGGTACCTCTATTCACACGCTACAGGCCTAGTCGGATACGCCTCACAGATTCTTGATGCGAGTCAGATATGGATTACATTGATCGCTACGGGTGTGTTCTCTGGGGTACTTGCTGCAGGAATTGACGTTGCTAGTGACTGGCTTGCCGATCTCAAGACAGGATTTTGTCGTCGTGGCGAGGGTGGGGGCCAATTCTACCTTAACAAGGGCTTTTGTTGTTGGGGACACGAAGAGTTAGCCCAATGCCAAGGGTGGACCTCTTGGAGCAGCGCAATGCATGTGCGATCGTCTGCGGGACGATTCATCGTTGGATATATCTTCTACATCCTATACTCGGTTTTTTTTGCGTTCTGCGCAAGCATACTGGTCAAGCGCTACGCTACGTACGCTAAGCACAGCGGTATCCCAGAAATCAAGACCGTCCTGGGCGGGTTCGTTATCCGCCGGTTTATGGGCTTCTGGACTCTAATCGTCAAGTCACTTGGACTGTGTCTGGCAGTGGCATCTGGTTTATGGCTTGGAAAAGAGGGCCCCCTCGTTCATGTGACTTGTTGTTGCGCAAATCTCTTGATGCATCTTTCTCCTAGTCTGAACGACAACGAAGCCCGGAAACGTGAAGTCTGGTCTGCTGCTGCCGCGGCTGGTATCTCTGTTGCTTTTGGCTCACCAATTGGAGGTGTGCTCTTCAGCCTGGAGCAGCTGTCATACTATTTCCCGGACAAGACGATGTGGCAAAGCTTTGTCTGTGCTATGGTCGCTGCTGTCACGTTGCAAGCGTTTAACCCATTTCGAACAGGGAAGCTGGTGCTGTATCAGGTCACGTACAGCAGTGGATGGCATGGCTTCGAAATCGTTCCCTTTGCAATTCTCGGCGTCATGGGGGGCTTATACGGCGGAGTTTTCATCAAGTTGAACATGAGAATCGCCAAATGGCGCAAGGCGTCGTCTTGGGTAAGCATGCCTGTGTATGAGGTCTTGGTCATTGCTGCCGTCACCGCGGTCGTGAACTTTCCTAATAAGTTTATGAGGGCTCAGTCGTCGGAGCTGGTGTATATGCTGTTCGCGGAATGCGCAAATGTCACGGATGATCAACTTGGTATATGCAAGACCGGAGCAGCATCTGCAGGTGTCATTATCCTTCTCCTCGAAGCAGCTATTGCTGGCTGCCTCCTTGCGTCAGTCACATTTGGATTGCAGATACCTGCGGGGATCATCCTCCCATCAATGGCTATAGGAGCATTGTGTGGTCGTGCAGTGGGTATCGTCGTCGAAGTCTGGCAAGGAAACCATCCCAATGCGCTCATATTCGCCACGTGCGAACCGGACATACCATGCATCACGCCAGGCACGTACGCTATTATAGGGGCTGCGGCAGCTCTTGCTGGAGTCACCAGAATGACCGTCTCGATTGTCGTCATCATGTTCGAGCTCACTGGTGCCTTGACCTACGTCCTCCCAATCATGATTGCTGTTATGATCAGTAAATGGGTAGGCGACGCCTTCGGTAAACGTGGAATCTACGAAACCTGGATTCACTTCAAGGAATATCCATTTTTGGACAATAGAGACGAGTCTCTAGTCCCTGATGTGCCTGTGTCACAGATCATGACCCAGATTGAGGATCTCTCTGTGCTCACCGCGACTGGCCACACCATTCAATCCATTCATGACATGCTCCTTACTCAGCCCTATCGAGGGTTCCCAGTGGTATCCGATTCTACCAGGAACATTCATCTAGGCTACATCTCGCGCACAGAGCTCATATATGCTCTTCAGCTAGCAGCAGCCCCACCGAGGAAACTACCTCCCTCAACAGAAGTATGCTTCTCCCACCAGCCTGACGCCGATCCCCACTCTACACTCGACCTCCGGCCATGGATGGACCAAACACCTATTACTCTCAACGCCAAAAGTAGTCTTCAACTAACACTCAGCATGTTCTCTAAACTCGGCCTACGATATGTCCTATTCTGCGACAGAGGATCCCTCCAAGGCCTCCTTACCAAGAAAGACATCTGGTACGTCCTAGACAGAGCCGAAGACGGTTCCGGCAAGATGGGCGGCGGTGTACTCAGAGAGGAGCAGGGGGGTGAATCTAGAGGCTTGCTGAATCGAGACGACAACGAGGCCGACGGCCTTTACAGTCCCACCAACGAACGGTGATACCAACGCGAAATTAAGTTAGTCCACAATGTCAACTGGCTTTGCAGTGGACCTCATACGTCGATTGGCTGCAGGTCACATGCAGAACAAATTTAACTCAAATGCAGTGCAGACTCCGAGTCAGACCTCGCTCCACTTGAGCTCCAAAGCCGCGGATCTCGGTCTGGACAACAACCAGCGACACTGCTATAGTCATGTTCCGCAGTACCAGACCCTGCACCATATTCGGGTCATGCGCGTGATTTCTGGCAATTGCGCAGCTCATCAACGCCATGAATCTGTCTCGAGCCGAGGGCAACAAGCCATGCATCTGGACAATGGCGGGGCTGAAAACCGCGGCGAGGATATGTATACCAGTGATGTATTGTGTATGAGGGACATGTGTTGAGAATGCTAGATATTATACCCTATAGAACCGGATACGCAGCGTTTCTACCTTGGAATCATAGGTATCGCTTTGAATGGATTATGATTCGCAGCATTGCTATTGATGGCTAATAATGCATACCAGTATGAGTTCTAGAAGTAGAAATAATGACCTCCGCTGCGGACAATTGAAGGCATAGCGGTGGGTCACAGACCGGAAAAGTGAATGCCTCAGCTTTTGGAATATGTTCCGGACTTCCCTGAAGTCTTAGGAAAGATCCTCAAGACACCCCAATATGTCCGCCCACGCTCCCTCAAGCACCGGCATCCTTCAGGTTATAATCCCGCTCCAAAGAATCTGCAGCTGTTGCCAACTTGTTACAAGTCCCATCAAATCCGTGACCCATCTTCACACATTGGTAGATCATCTGCAGTAAGCTCTGAGCGTGTGGCCTGTAAATGATCCGCTCTCGTACCTCAGCCTTCTCCACCAGCTCAGCCGCGAGTGTAGAGACCTTGGTGGCAAGCTGAAAATCCGGTTCCAGGGTAGCCTTAGTCAGAGCGTCGCGGGCCAGTTTCAATATGGACAACCAGTCGTCCTGAACGGCTCCCATGCGTAGTCCTTCAACGGCCTTTTGTAGCACCTCGATGATGGCTTCTCCGTGGCCATAATTCTCCCGGCCTTGTCCAGTCACAATCTTCTTGAGGTCCTCGTATAGCACCGGCCATCCTGGGTCGACAAAGGCTTGCACCCCGTCCATGGTGTCGAGGATACCTAGAACGGCGAAGCAGATAGGGCCGCGGAAGTCGTGTGTTTTACTCTCATAGAGCGCAATCAGAACTTCTATTATGCCAGCAGCTTTCGTCCGCAAAAGCTCGTCTGTGGATACTTTGAGCCATATTGCCAGCGCACGAACAAGGGAGAGCGTGAGTGGATCTTCGTATAGACTAGGAGTACCTAACCAGGCAGTCGAATGTGGTGTTGTTGGGCCTAGAAGAGAGTCTCCGCTACTAGAGCGAGAAAGATCAGGCACACTGACGTCGGAGGGAACGCCGATTGCTGTTCTGGAGACATGTCTCTCTCGCAGGTGCTTGACAGCCAATGCCATCGTCGCCGTTAGTTTGTCTTTGAGGTCTACTTCTTGTTCAGGCGGGAGTGGTTTCGACGGCAAACGAGGCGCTTCTGGCTCTGATTCATCGGTCTCTGGTGTCACAAAGCTAGGCATGAAGAAACGCAAGAACGCAGCAATAATGTCATAGCTTTTAGCCAGGCGCGCTGATATCATGGTGTATTCTGCCGCGTTGCGTAGAGATGGCATACTGTACCGAATGTCTGTTGTCAGCAATATGATGTACACGTGAGCCGTCGAATTCAGGTATTCTTCTCTCTCTAAGTCGGTGGCCTCAAAGCGAATAATGTCGTCGTCGGTAGCAAGGAGAGGGCTATTCCCCTCTGGAGTGGTGTCTTTTGAAGGATTGATATTGTCCTTGGTAGCACGACTAGGACTGTGCCCCTCATGAATGGCGGCCGCCAATGTACGGACGATGTTCATAATCTGAATCCCTGTTATTGGTGTGCTCGAGGAAGCAACAGCCATGGATTTTGGTAGTTGACCAAAGAACTTATCATCCTTGTTGATGGCTTCCAATAGCGCCACACATGCATGCATGACCCCGACCGAGAGTGCTACAATAGCCGGCTGTTCTGCCATTGTCCTCTTCTCGCTCCCACCTTGCCTTCAGTAGCACGCCGAAGGCCTTGGATAGTACCGCGTCCCAAAGTCCCTCTATAATAACACTCATGTAATCGATGTCTGTAGTGCTTTAATCATACAATTTGTGCTTGAGTATGAACTTGAGAAGTGCAAGTCCCACAAAGTGAGTGGTATCCACTCTTTTCCTGAGCATGGCCACAGCGACTTCCATTCCTTTCGTAGCACGCATGTTCATGCTTGCCTGGCTAGTGGCGGCAGGAAGCAGCGACTCGCAACGACACGGCTCTCATTCACTTGCATATTGCACTGCTTGATCGTCGTATTACGGATTTGCTACACCATCCCCGCCCGTCAGTCTTCGCCAGAGGCGGGCAGATAGGCGTCGTGTGGCCGGGTACTTCTCGTCAAGATTCACGAAGGTATCCCATATCTGATCTATACCATCTTGGAGTCAGCACATGCTCCTTCGATGGTTCTAGCACTTGAAAGGCGTGTCTCGAGAGCTAGAGATAACTTGCTCTTCAAATATGCTTAATGGCTCCAGTAGTATTATGAAGGGAAAACAATGGAAAATCGGAATGGTACATACAAGAGCTCCAGGTTATTGCCATCAATTGCAGGATAACGTACTCCTTCCTGGAAAGATAGAACTCCATCGTAGCTGCTGTGTGGGGAGAGTTAGCAGAGAATCGCAGTGTAGTAGGCATATGACGCGGAACGTTCCGCGTTGGACGATTTCGCGCTAATGAATTCTACGGATGTTTGAAGTGCAGCTTCAACATCCAAGCCTCACAGGGCAGTCAATTCGATCTCATCATGTCTCTCTCTTCTGTGTCCACTGCGCGATGCTGCGCTCGAACATTCTTCGCCTCCTCACGACCTAGTCAAAGAGCGTCATTAGCGATTACACAACACCAAAGCAGAGCGCTAGCACGGCGACGGGAATCTACAGCAGCAGCGTCAGCCTCTACGAACCCGAAAATATCTACTATCGTTGAGCAAATAAGTCAATTGACGCTGTTAGAGACCGCAGATCTGGTTTCAAATCTCAAGGTGAGTTCTCCTTAACCAAATTTGCATGAGATTCCATTAGGGCCTACTCCTCGCCAACAACAGCACACACCACTTCCCTGCTAACGATTATGCCTCAAGTCACGCCTCAACATCCCTGACATGCCTATGGGCGGCTTCTCTGCCGGTCCCGCCGCCCCGACAGCAGCAGCTCCAGTGGAAGAAGAAGCCGCTCCTGCAGCTCAAGAAAAGACGCTCTTCGCCCTCACGCTCAAGTCCTTCGACGCGGGATCGAAGCCTAAAGTCATTAAAGAAGTCAAAAGCATGTTAGGACTGAGTTTAGTGGACAGCAAGAAGTTTGTAGAGAGCGTGCCCAAGCTGATGAAAGACTCGGTAACCAAAGAGGAGTGCGAGAAGATCATTGAGACGATGAAGGGTTTGGGCGCTGTGGTTGAGATGTCCTGAGGAGTAGGACTGAATATAGGCATTAGTGGCAAACATTGCGAGGTGTTGGTTTATGTACAAATACTGTGGCTATCAGGCAAATGAGAAAGCCCTCCCCTTTTAGGGTATGTCCTAGACTGACATCCTGCGGTGTACTCCACATTTCGTTCCCTCTAAGCCTTCTTCTTGCGCAGCCAGCCAACAAGTGGCTGCTCAGAGCCTCTTCTACGCAACTTCATCTCTTAAGGCTGGAGTTGTTCTCGGCTCATCAACATGAGGTGCACTCTTCGAAGATGTTATATGTTTTACCCCGCAAATCGAAAGCATCGCTTGGCTTGCAGTATTGTGCTCAAATGTACTTCCGTTTGTGGATACCGTTTTCACATGCTTTGTTCAGCTCGGTCTCAACTACTCAATTTTTCTCTCATGTAGCGTAAATTCTCCTTATGGAGAATTAGAACGAGTATATCCTGTTCCTTCACCTTCCTCTTTCTTGGACTGCGTTGCTCTGGCCTTGTAGTTCTTCTCTCTAAATAACGTGCAAAAGTTTGCGCCTCAAGAGAAAGGCTTTCCTCTTGCCCTTTGATCAGCCATCAAGAGCTTCAAAGCAACACTCTACGGACAGAGTCCCAGACACTCTCAACGACTTAGAAAATGAGATTCCCGCTTTCTACCTGCTTCGGACTCCTCGTCGCCATCGCAACTTCTGTCTACGCTAGCCATGATGCGGAAACTCGAGACTCAGCATACAAAGTGCCTTCTCATGGGCGGTACACGATATCCTACCAGTCAGATCCTCGAGGAGAACAACGACGCAAGTCGTCAGCCCCCGTCGCCTCTGAACCCCTACCAACCACCTTCATCAAAGTCGAAGTTGGGCACAACGGTGACGAACAGAAGCAGAAGCTAAACACTAAGCCGCTTGCTGAAATGGACATGCTCGCATACCATACGCGTCACCGCCGTCTGAACGGTCCAGGGAATTGCACCAATGTTGCGATAGCCATTGCTGAAATCACCGCGTGGCTGCATGCTTGCTGCGTGCATGTGGCGAAGTCGAATGGTGATGACAGATGTGATGGATGTCCACATTTGGCTAACGAACTTGGCGATCTCAGTTCTAAGGTAGCGGAGTTGGGTTGTTTGGGCGGAGGACCGGTTGCTGAAAGTCCTACTGAGAGTTTGGAATCTCTTCCGGCCGAGACAAGCGAGGCCCTAACGATTACTTCCACAAGCTCGATTGCGTAGTCGTGGACGAGCTCGAGGAGCGCGATCTTCTTTTCGTGGTATGGGCGGATAATGATCTTGGTGATGTCGAGACGACATCCCTCAGCTACTTAAACAGATGGGACAAGTTTATCGACGAACCTGAACAAAATCTAGATTATTCCTTGCGAGATGTTCAACCCCGTCGTCATGCATAATAGCCGTGACTTGGCGAGAAGGACCTAGATCATAGTGCTGTCTGCATGTTCACTACTTCGCGTATTCTCTGATCTATCAGACTGAGACTGTCACTTGGTGCTTGAAGACAGAACACAAGCACCTCTGAAGACCATCTTTACAATTCTCTCCCCACTAAACTTGGTTTATCAATACACATTGCTGATCATCACAATCTTTAGCACCCTACAAACTACAGAACCACCGCAAGGACACACCCGCCGTACCCCATCCCCAACCCATCATCGCTGAGCCCCCACATCCCCACCTTTCGCCACCCCCATCCCAGGCGGAAAAGGCTGCCACACCCTCTTAACAGCCCCATACCCCAAACTCCTCGGCACACCACCAGCCGTCGCATCCTGATAATAAAAATACGTCGTAACCCTCCTCTCCACCCCCACCTCCTCAAACCACTCTCTCAACCCCTCAACAGTAGCGAGCACATCCCCCCACGTAAATCTCTGCTCATAAACAGGCTCAACTACAAAAACAGCTTCGTTGTATGGTTCAGCTGTTCTATCGGCGCCGATTTCGAAACGCTCGTGGGAAGCGAGGGGGTGCGTGCTGGGTTTTTTGCCGAGGGATTTTGAGGCGCGGAGGAGGACGCTGAGGGTTTCGTTTAGGGGAAGGTAGGAGGTTGTTGTGTCTAGGTGGAGGAGGTTGCCGTTGGAGAGGAAGTGGTAGTATGTTTGTGTTAGGTTTTGGGGGTGAGGGGGTGGGAGGGGATTAGGCGCTGCAGGGAGAATTGAGTTGAGGTTGTTGGTGGTTATGTATGCGTTTTGGACTGTGGCTGCGAATGAGGTTTTATAGGTATAGCAGAGTAAGAGCAGAAAGGGTGATGTGTTATGCCGCATTGCTGGCTATCAGATGTCTCAAGTAGGACATCGCAGTTTTGCCATGGTGTAGGACACGCCAGTCTTTATATGCAGCTGCAAGAGTCGCTTAGATCTGGTCTGGAATGTGTGTTCTTCCTAGATCCGAACACGCGCATCTGTAACTACAGAGGCGCATGACGTTGATTGATGTGGGCTCAAGCCACGCGGCAGAATCTGAACATTCAGCAGACTGGGCATCACGGCAGATTTTGCATGCCCATAGGATAGATAAGATGAATTGGGCTACAAAATTGACAAAAGATTTGATACTGGGCGCTCCTCTGAGATTGACTCCTCAAGATGTGTTGTTAAAAGAAACTTGGAAAGGATCTTTCAATTAGGTTTACCCTTTATTGTACATACTTTCGCAACATCACACCTTAAGGTGCTCAGTAATCCGTTCACCCATGGATATACATATCATCTTCTACCAGTAGCATGATTCTTCTGCTCGCTTAGCTTGGTCGGGAAAAAAGTCATCGCACGGCTTCTCAACGATTCCACAATTCTTCCATTCACAGTCACCCCTTCCGCAAACTCAACACCTGGCTCCTTCGCCCTCCGAATCGCTAGCGCCTGCCCCTGCGTGAGTGTCCAGCGGGAATAACCTAATGTCACGCTCTTCTCAATCGTCTTCTTCAAGAAATTACACAAGTTCTCCTTACTCGGCAAGTTCTCCAGCCCCATCGCCTTGAAGAAGCCGGGGAAGTTTTGTACAGTGCGTATCTGGCGGATACGTGTAGCCAGAAGCTCAGCGGTACCAGCGGGTGGCGCACCATGTTTGTCGAATAGGTCATCACGGAGAGTGGCCAGTGGAACACCAGATGGACGAGCCGTGCGGTAGAAGAGGGCGAGGAACATGAGGAGGCGGTAGGATGTTTTGGACGCCTCGAAGGTCTTCTGCAGTCGATAATCTGATATGGCGGATGGTTCCAAGTAGCTGAGCTCGGCCATGCCAGCACCTTGATAGTCAAGCATCCAGACAACGTTACGGAGAATAGCCTCTTTAATGATTGCCATCGCTAGTTCCTCGGTCAGGCCCTGTTCGCTGATTAGGACAGTGACCAGGAGGTGACCAAGGTTAGGAAATGCGTCTTTTGAAGTGGTTCCCCCTATAAAGCGCAACAAGTTCCGATTGGCGTCCCGAACGATCTGGTCGTTTTCGGTTGCTATACACAGAAGGAGGTGAAATAGACCAAAGTATGACTCTACGGCCTTTTCGGAAGCATGAGTGAGGGTACTTTTTAGTACGTCGCCCCATGTTGCGTTGGCTTCATTGCTGAGCTTGACGACGATGTCGCTCATGAAGCTGTAGAGTACCCGGACGTTGGCCTCGCTGGTAGTAACACTGGCGCCCTGAGCCAGCTTGGTAAGGGATGCATCGACATCTACTCGTACTGACCTCCAGTGCCGACGATTTATCGGAAGAGGGAGCCAGTGCTCGAAGGAAAGTCCTTGAATCGAGCGACGGACGCAAAATTCATCGAATGCTTGTTGAGAAAGAAGGTCGAATTCTGATTCAAGCATCCGCTGCCTACCATGACGTGAGATTCTGACTCCAACACCCAATTTGGCTTCCAGGAAACTTTCTTTCAGACAGAAGCACTGGAGCTCGCGTACTCGGATGAAGTCGTACGAGGTGACGACATCCCCAATCTTGCTGCACGCTTTAGCAGCTGAAAGTATATCCTTTGTGTTTAGCTTGGCAAATATGAGCAGTAATATCTCGTCCGGAAGGGCGAGGATCCGGTCAATCAGCCGTGGTTGTTGTATCTTGTTAACATTCGTCGTTGCTTGTGCGGGCACACAATCCGAAGTGCTGGGAGGATCCTCTAGATCAAGATTGGCTTGTTTTACCGAACTCTCTGCACACAGATCCTGCCCTGATGCTACCGATCCTTTACCTAGAGGCTGACTCCTACCAAAGCCGCATCTACCACAACAGTAGGAACTCACTTTCTCGCCATAAACTTCCCTCATTTTGTGGCCAAAATCGTCAACATTGACTTTAGTCAGGCCCCCTTCCTGTTCGATACGTTCACTGCTAAAGAAGCTAAGTAGCTGTATGGCGATACCCTTGAGTGTGTATGCGGGCGTGTACCCCTCCTCGGTGTTGAGGATCGAGGCGCATATGTAGGAACCGAAAACATTTGGATGGTAAATCTGAGACTCTATAGTGACCTTTGGAGCTTTCAAAGGGTAGTCCGGGCCAAAGGTCACAGTGAGGTGAAGCGGAATTTTCCCGGACGGAGTGAGCAAGAGACATGCTTGTTGCAGATCGTCCTGGACGCAGAGCTCAATGTTTGGATATGGGTTTGCCTGGAGCTCCGCGATGTCCTGGAGAAGGCGCTGGTGGAGAGCCATGTCGAATGTTCCTTGAGGCGAAGATGAGGTTTGATGTGTCTAGGCTTGCGTTGCTCCAGGCTGTGTTTAGAGACTAGGTGCTGCTCAAGTGTTTGTTGCTGGAGCTTTCACTTCAAGATGAAGTGAATGCGCAGGATAGACCGAGAAAGGCCCTTGGAATGTAAAGGTAGTGTTAGGAGTAATGTCATTATTTAATCGTTCCGGAAGGAGTGTTGTATTAAACTGGTTGCCTAAGACGTGCCGCGGCACCGTTTGCATTGATAAAGGCTTTTATCAGTGGAGACTAGCCATGGATTGGAGCTCAGATACCCATTGTCTGTAGGTGTTGAAGGTATTGCGAAGTCGAAGCATGAGATTCAGATGAGTCAAACAGTGCCAAGGACTGGTGACTGGCATCCCAAAGAAAAGTGACCAAGCATCAAGCTAGTCAAACACAATCCATCGTGGAAAGCTCTTACCTTAGTTGTTGCCTAAGGTACCGAAGCGGCTACCCTTTGATGAGTCATCCATTGCGGGATGCTTCCTCAATGCCTTGCCCAATCCTACGGCCAATCAGTAGGATGTACTAAGAACATGGCCGTTGGAACAGAATAAGAACTATGGGTCGTGAATTAGTACGTAGAGAAGGCAGAGTTATTGCTGGCGCCAAGCCATCTTGGCTTTGATGATTCGTGGTCTCTTCCCCACTTACAAATATTCAAGATGCACATGATAAAGAACTTAGAGATATCGTCAACAACATATAAATTTGCGCATACTGGCTCCAGATCGCAACCACTCGCTACGCCTTCTTATCCTCTTTCAGATCCCTTCAAGCCCAGATTGAGTATAACCGACGTAACGTGTTTTCGTGATACTGAGCATCATACCATATCATACGGAGCCATCGCCGAAGTCTTCTCACCCAGCGATTCTTGCAACTCAATGGCTCCACCTTTAGCTCGAGTCTCCTCACCAAAGTCCTTCCCCACATCAAAGACACGAAAGTCCCCACTCTGCAGTACATGTGATCTCTGCTGATTCATCGTTATCTGAGGCGCCAAATCTCCTTCCCTTTTAAGAAAAAATTCTTGGTCTTCCAGTAGTTCCCTCCCTTACTCTGTTCATCTTCTGATTGCGACTCCTGGTTCGGCACCAGAGTGCTAGCTCTAGATTGCGAGAACCTACTTCTTCGTCTCTTGTGTCCGGAATATGAAAGGCGAGATCTTATCGTCGAGACGACCTCGACCTTGCCCAAGATGAAGCGAGAGAGCGAGGCACAGGCGGGCATACAGGCGACCATTATGGTGATGTTGCGCTCGAGCAGACTGTGGAGTGATCAGCACTGCTCCTCAATCCACAAGAATTGGCGGATGGGGGAATTTACTTGAGGATCACTACTCTCTCTGCATTCCATAGTATATCGGTATCTTCGAATAACTTGACCTTGTAAACAAGGCCGAGTATACTCGCAAGACAAGCACTAGAGAGTTTCAGCATCATTGAAAACCGATGGCAATCCGGAAGAGCAAAAGGGAAGAAGCATACGTGAAACCTGTCATAAAGATTGCCATGACCCCAAGCTTCCTTTGAAATTCCATTTGGAGCTTCCATACTAGCGATATGGGCAGGTAGAGGATGTGGAAGTCCGAACATACATTGAGGATACCTTGGACTACCGCCTACGTCTTCGTCTGCGCGCATCTGTCAAGTAGCGAAAAGCTACCAAATGATTCGTGTTTCCGGGGTGTGCACAAAGCGCTGGCCACGATGATCGAAGTCAAAGGTATGACAGCCGTCCACATGATTCAAGGTAAACCATGTACCGAAACGTCTTAATTGGGGAACATAGACGGAGAAGTGGCAGGAGAATGGAGAGTTTAGCAAACAGATTTCCCAGAGCTAAGACAATTTGTTCGCAGAAGAAGATTTCAGCGAAGCGATCCGTGAGAGCAGAGAGTGGTAGGTCCCATGCGTGCCTTGCATCGTCTTTGATGCTGACAATCAAGCCAACATATGATGCAGCGAATATGAGAGCAACGACACAGGCACCGTCGTCGTATGAAGCTGAGCGAGTGATTCTTAGCGTCGAGTACAGTCGCAGCGATACAAGGATGATTGCCAAAACCAATGTAGTTGCGCTGACAGCCACAATTGCATCTGCTAATGTGACGGGACTGACAAAATTAGGCTTCACTCCCGGAGGCGGAGCCGCTGATGGGATCTAGGACAGAGGAACACCTGGTGGTGGTGTGGAACCCATGTTGTAGAGGAACAAAGTTTGGGGTGGTAACAGTGAGAAAGAGATGGCGATGCAGCAAAGGACATGTTCACGTCCTCTTGACCGCCGTGAGCGTATGCAAAATGGGTTTTCGAGTTCATTCTAGAGGAGCTAGACATTATGTTCGTGTACATCCGTCGCTCAGCTACTCACTGTGCCTCCAATGGGCCTAAACCGAACGATGGCGGGCGATGTTATGATATGTGGTAGCGGATTAAGAGCACATGTCATATTTCATCGAGAAATAGGCGCATGCCGAAATGGGCGAGAATCTCACCCAGACACCGTTTCCAAGTCAGTGATTGGGCCCTAAAGCTAGCATGCTTCCGTGCCGAAAGGAAGCTAAAGAATCATAGTATATGGCGTGTAAGTTCTATTCTTGAGCACTCAGACTTTTCATGTCTTTTATGATCTACATGCACGTAATGCTTCGAAGAGTGACTTTAAAATTCATGATGTCACACCCAGGCTTTCTGGCATTAGCCGAATGGAGCTTACCTTGTATGGTGTTTTGTTATGTAACGAGTACCACCGTTCGGCCGGCGTTAGAGCTGATTCCTCGCCAAACATGACGAGTCATGGCATGCGCCAGATAAGCGCTAAACTTCACGTCGGCTTGCCCTAGATGGATAGCCTTGATCCATTGCAACGCTGTCTGACCTGTGT
The DNA here is from genome assembly GCA_018257865.1 of Stereocaulon alpinum. Taxonomy (NCBI): domain Eukaryota; kingdom Fungi; phylum Ascomycota; class Lecanoromycetes; order Lecanorales; family Stereocaulaceae; genus Stereocaulon; species Stereocaulon alpinum. The sequence goes on along the minus strand of JAEUBA010000002.1, from coordinate 423,099 downwards.
CTCAATTAGAAAAAGGCACACCAGTATTAGCAAAGCACGAGAGGGACCGATTGAATCTGTTGGATGGTGATGATGACTATACCAAGAATGCCCCACCTCAAGTGGTTCGTAAACAATGACGAAAATCCTTGGCCATAAGAATGCCAAGGTCGCAAATTGCCCCATATTGAGAACTGCTTGGAGAGGAAGATGCCTATTTACCTCCTGAAATACTTGATGATCTCCAGGGAATTGAAGAAAGCATACAAGTAATAGTCATGACCTTCGCAACCTGCAGCCCGTGAATTTGAGCGTCCTTTACCTTGAGCGCGAGAGTCTATCCTAATCTTGTTGGGGGTTCAAGCTCAAAGCACTGAAAATGTGTTGCATGAATGACCTGACGAGGGTATATTCGGAAATCCTCGATAAATCTGTGGTGCCTGATACAGTCTGCCCATATCTCATAACGCCCAGATACTGAGCCCACCTTGCCAATTGGACACGTCACGCACGACAGGTAGACCTCCACAACGTGACAAAAGTATGCTGAGTATATAGGAAAATGGAGTTGGTAGGTTTAGATCCCTGCGCTGGCGCTTCAAATTGTAGAAGTGAGAAAGCAGTTGGCGAAAAATCGTCCCTAATAATATATGCGTTAGGGCTCAGCCCTATTTCATCAGCATACAGTCGAAGAAGTTCGATACACAATCGCCTTTAGCAGCAGTAGCTGCTACTCGATGATCATTCGGCCATTGATCATGCAATCCGATCGCAATCCGATCGCAATGCCTACCCCGATAATCCCATTTCCCTCTCCATTCGCGAAGGGGCGTCCCACCTCCTTCCAGCCAAGCCTCATTCTGCACAAGCGGTGCCCTCGCCGGAGCGTGCACAGTGCCAATCGAACGTCTCTGGCTACGCCTCGCATCTCCCAACGCTGAGCTCACCCTACCTGCTCTCGGAAGCACAGCGCGGCCCCTCATATACCGCGGCGCTGTTCGCCTCTGGGTATACGATATCGCAAGATACCGTGTCGAGCCCCTCCCAATACCAGTGGCTTTGACAGGCGAACTTTCGAGGGCTACAGGAGGGTTTGCAGAGATTTGCGCTCAATCGTTGTTTCGGCGAAGTGCTCCAAGTATTAGGGGTCTGGCAAATCAGTCGGCTAAGCTCTTCTTTTGCTTTGGGACATACACCTACCTCTTTACAACCCTGTCCCCAGATCAGCGACCACCGAAGCCGTTCTAGTACTATTAGCTCATGGGCGCAACGGCTAGTGGCTTCGGAAGTGGGGTTTTGGCCAGAGCGGAAGGCATCAAAGGGAATGCATTGTGGAGGGGCGCAGTCCCGATGGGAGCATTGACAGTTGGGACGGTGATTGCTGTGCACGTAACAGCCTGTGCCCAGATACTCCCGCCGAACCCTTTCATTCCTGGTGGGAGATATTGAGGCAGGTAAATTTTCTAGCAAAACATCAAACATCAGCTGGAGACAAGAACAAGGAGTCTGGCACGGAATTTATTTGTCTATATGAGGACTCGGACCTTGGTGTATTCTAACTTCTCGAGCTGACTCAAGGAAAATGGAAGCTAATCGAGGGAAACAGTGAATCTAAGGTATCTTAAAGGACAGGAAACAAGCCGCTTTCAGTCTGCCAATATGAGTACAACACTCTCGCATTATTATCAAGCATGAACACCGCGACATTTCACTCTTAGGTAGCCTTTGGCTCCAAGCCTTCCTGGGACAGCTGCTCTGGAGACGAAAAGTTCATTTTCTCGTTCTCAGGCTCCCCACTAAGGAACCTGGCGGGGAAGAAGATGTTGAAGACAGCGACTGCCAGGGTCATGAGGGCGCCATCCAGGACGGCGAAATAGACCTCATGGGTGATCAGATATCCCTTCCAACCCTGTGACAGCTCAATCGCACGATAGAAGTTACGAACGATGATGCAGAAAGCCGAGAAGGTCGTTGCGAGAACCAGGGTCCATGATAACCGCTCTGCGCGTGCTCGCCATAGGAAGATAAGCCAGAGAATGCCAAAGATGGACATCGAAACGAGCTGGATGATGATACCAGCCATCATAACATGGGTGCCTGGCTTGGTGTTCCCTGGCGGGCTCTTTCCACCAGCAGACGAGGCCATACCACCACCAACCGCTTGGATGATGATGGAGAGGACGTCGAAGCTGATGAAAGTGTACAGATATGTCGTTGGGGTGACTGGGCTGTATTTGCGGCCGTGTTGGTTGATCATCTGGCCAAGGATATAGTAGATGCCAGCGCTGAAGAAGCATGGAGCTGGTCTTATTAGCGCCGTGAAGCCTAAAGGGAGATCTGCTTGTGAGGAGCTTACAGATGATAAGGATGGATATTTGGAGAGAGAACAGAGTCTTGCTGTACGGGCAATGATGGGCACCAGCGCGTCCAGCCCAGCCAATGGCCTCACCTGCATCAATCGATTAATTACATCAGAGTCGAGGACGATGTGCCGCATACCTAAGGCGCCAAGTGCGAATGCAGAGTACCACCATTTTCGACTTCGGATTGTTTGGAACACATGTGCAGCCATGGACAGAAAGAAGGCCACTGTGAACACGATACCAGGAGCGAGAGAAGGATCATAGCCGTAGGTTGGTTCCAGTGCCAGAGGGTCGTACGCTATACATCCTTTGGCTCTTTGCGAATTGTTCAGTGTGGCAGCAAGGCTTGTGCTATTGCGTTTGAAGAGTTCCATGTTCATATTGGGCAAGGTATGTATGCCACAGAGGCACTGCAATGTTTGTGAGTTTAGAAGGTCAAGTGTTGTTGATTCTAGGAAGAGCAGAATAAAGAGAGGAGGGAAGATCTATATACATCTCAAACATCTGACGCCCGGTCATATGTTTGAAAGGATCCACACACCGCCGACTCAAGCACGATTACATTCCTTGCCCAGAAGGGTAGATTACCTGCGACAGCCAATGATATCATCCGAACCCGGAGGATAATTATAGAGGGCTGACCTATTCCTTCCACATCTTGTGTATGACAGCTGAACATCCTAGGTTTCAGGTCAAGAAAACCCTCCGAATCACGCCGGCTCCGACAAAGAGATGCCAAGCCTCGCTTATCTCGCAACTTGGCGGACAAAAAGGGTAAGGGTGTGGAAGATCCGCAGGCTGCAGCGCAAGCTTCGACGGTGAGCCAAACTTCTACCAATCACCAATGCCTTGTGCCTTGTAGCTTCCATCCTACGATCTAAATTGCTTTGTCACACGGGCCGACATAGTGGGTGAAGCATATATTCACAGCTTATTGCATTCAGCCGTTGTCTAGTCGGTGACTTCGGTAAGAATTACCGGCGGAGGGATTTTCCTCCGACTGAGTACACCTTCGCATTCGGTTCCATCAACGAACGTGGGAGGAACAATGTGCGCCATGTTCATTGAGCTCCTCCTGTCAAGTTCAAAAAAGGCGAAATAGATGAAGATGACCTACGTAGATCGCATCCTTTCTTGTGATTAAGGCTAGTTTTCCGTTTCCGAGTCCTGCAGGCAATAACGCAAACGCTTTTCATTCGATTTCTCGAGGGCCTATGATAGCAATACGAGTGGCAGGATTCAGGAAACATATGCCAATACCTCTGCATCCTTCGAATTGATTAGTACACCGGTCGTAGACGTCATTACCTATAGGCCCCGTTTTTCGGCGGAGCCTTGTTTGGGCCGAGGGTCTCGGAGATCGCTTAAAGCGCGGCTGTTTCGTGATGGTGGGCGTCCCTGGGTAGTCGAACGGCTGCGCGACCTACAGGAGGAGGAAAATTCGTGTGAGTGTGCCTACACTTCTTCGGTCATGACATCAATGATCTAATCGAACGGAATGTGACTTTAAGCAGCCATCCTGCAGAAAATGTAGCCATAGCGGACGTGTATGCGGAGGCTATGCACGTTATCCTGTCTTTCTCAATCGCGGTTTAGAAAGACTGGCGAGAGACATGGACGCGAGGAAGCCAAGGCTCCGATAATGATGGAGCCTTACCTTAGCTGCCTAAGCCGCGCATTATCCAATCAGAACTCGACCGTCGTAGAGAGATAGTCGACAGTGTCGAAGTCGCCGACGATCGACTGCTCATCCAACCTAGCCATGCAGGCGCATTTGAACAACAGATCACCTCGTCCTTTGGGGAGCAGAATATCCCCTTCAACACTAGTGCTCAAAGTGGCTCATCTTGCGCTTGGAAACAGCAGGTCATTGGTCTTTCCAATCCTGTGGGGGCGTTACTGCGCCCCTGAGGCATTAGCCATGACCAGGCTAGATTGGATACAGACTCACTTCTTTGACTTTTCAAGGGCACATATATTACTCTCGTGCTCTACAGATGCTCAAGAGAGCCTTATCACACGACCCTACGATTTATCAAGATGAAGTTCTCGCAGCGGGGTATATTCTATCCATCTATGAGGTGCTTTAGTTCACAATGCCAGATCCAGCCTGATACATCGTAGCTTTTTGAACCGACCACTCCATCTATAGCTGGCTGGAACAGTCAAATTTCCGGCTTGGGGAATCTAGTACTGCAGCGAGGCACTGCGAGACATCGGCCTACTTTGGGACAGGCTACCTTGGAAGAGTTTCGAACCTCATCAGTATATTTTCGGTGTTACACCCTGCTCTGACTGGTCTGATACATATGTCTAGATGATGAAAGGCATCCAATCCCGCAAGTCATCGTTCCTAGGGACCTTAGGATGGCTGACCAAACCTAGGGATGGAGCTAATAAGGATAAATACCAGAAGCTTTCTGATAAGGCTTTGCTTTAACAGTTCTACTTGAGGAAATGGACCCGAGTGACCCATATCACTTTGGTCACAAGTACCCAGAAACTCTACTATTGCCAACATCGCTGTTCAAAAAAGGGTGCCCTGCTGGAGGCTAAATGTGAAGAACTTCTTCTCGAGTCTTCATCACCTCTATATTGGAACATTGCCTCAGCCAACACAACCGCAAGCTCCAGCGGATGGAAACTCTTGGAGGCTTCGGAGCCACATAAAAGTCCCGCCATTTTCATTCCCCAATCGTCGTCTTGGATACATCTTAGCAAACTTTTGGATCTAAAGCTGACACTCAGTAACACGATCGCTCTGACGTGCAATGCCATACTCTCCAATGGTAATCACGCCGCCGACCATCCCTCCCACACACAACCTTTTCGACCTGGAACGTCCAACTCAACGACTGTTGGCACAGCACGGTACCCCCCACTGACTAGAGCTCGCTACCAACATCCTGCGCTCAATGCCATATTGTCTAAACGATAGCATGGGTCTACCGGGTGCACAAAAGAGCCTCTTTGCGCTGCGAGTGGCTTTGATTGCGTGAAGAAAGCATCCCAGGGAAGAATTGAAATGGTGCCAGGCTGTGTATCAGGAACTTGATATTAGGAAGAGGCAGAGATTTGCGAAGCGGGACGGGAGTATAGTGCTGATGGGAGGGACAGTTCACTCGTGGGTGATTCGCCTTGGCGTTGTATCGAAGCGCCGGTTGAAGGCCTCTGAAGCGGCAATGGGAGAAAAATCGTAGACTTTTGATGCTCAGATATCTATCGAATAAAGGAAGATCTGCTGTTCAGCATAACCAACCTGACAGGGAATATCCATTCCCACCTTCTGTAATTCAAAAAGCCTTCTGTGCCATGCCAAAAGCGTGCTCAAGATTTCTCTCCAGCTATTATAATACCTTATGCATGTGCGTAATTATGCAACATATAGGCATATAATCCCATGATAATACCCACGCCCACGCTATGCATGATAAACCTCTTTCAACGCGCATGCCACAACCCCAATCCCCCGACACCTCCACTTACGACGCCTCCGCCCCACCATCACCATCCCCATCCCCATCTCCATTCTCCGCAGCAGCAGCAGCAGCAGCAGCCTCTCTCTCCTCCTCCCTCCTCATCTCCTCCACCCTCTTCAACCACCTCTGATACGCCTCCTTAGGCACCCTCTCCCCATCAACCCTAATCATACTAAAAACATCATACCCACACTCCCGCCACACCTCCAACTGTTCCAAAAACCCCCGATTCGGAGAAACGACATAGCGTTTCCCACGCACGAACGTGAGGGCTTCGGAGGGGGAGATGCCCCAGCGTTGCATAACTATACAACCCCACAGTCTCAACATGCGCAGTTTTACAATTTCAGGGTAGTGGATTGGGTTTGGGGGAAAAGGGGAGAGGGAATTAAGGTTTGGGAGGACGTACCATAGGCAACAACCACACTCGCACTCCGACTAACCCCCATAGCACAATGAACCAACACCCCCCCACCCCCCGCCCTACTCTCCTCAATAACCCTACACGCCTCGGGTAAAATAGCCAATAAATCCTCCCTGCTCTCATCATGCTTTTTGATAAAAACATGGTGGATGCGGTTGTTCATATACGCTTCTCGGGTCGAGGGCGGGAGGTTCTTGCTCATTATGCTGAGGACGAAAGTGATGTTTGCTGTCGTTAGGGCGGGGATGGATTCGGCTGCGTAGGAACCTCCTAGGTAGATGTGGGGGAATATTTCGTCCATGGAGCGGCGGGTCAGCCAGCGTTGGAAATAGCGCTTTAGTTGGGATTGGCGGTGTTGGGTGCGTTCTTGGCGGGTGGGTTCGCGGTGGGGAGGCGATGGGTCGGCCATGGTGTCTAGAGTCTATCGCAAAACGTTGCGAACAGATGTCTCTCGAGATAAAAAGCTCGATGTTTTCTGGAAAGTAGTACGACAAGGTTTTACAAGGCGACAAGTATGCAACACTTGCAGATACTGGGAGTTTCTGGAGGTGTTGACCGCTCTTCTATAGTGGAGACTGGTTTGGGTGCGGAGGCCATGGTTGACTAATAGAGAATAGTCATGCCCATGTAGATATTGTTTCTGGTTATTTCATACGGTGGAGAGGGTGTGTTACTTGGGCACGAGATCGTTTGCGAAGATACAAGGCCAGATGATTACTGTACGACAGAGCCGCATGATAGATCGACAGGTGTGCTAAAGATAGATATTGGGGTAGATATAGCGACGCCTCGATACTCCGGTTTTCGCGTTGGTAACGTGATCAATGTCTTGTTACTTTCAGCCAATTAGGAATCGTCATCAAAATAAGCATGAGATCTCTTGGCGGAATTGGAAGCATTGTTTTGAAGAGTTGTTGTCTTGGAAAATTGCTATGTGCACAAGTGAAGGAGCGTTCCATAACAGGCAAGGAATCATAAGGCCATTGGAGACCTTATCAGGAAGACACTGGCTACCCTCGAACATTCTGATGATAACACTATCATCATAACCCTTTTAAAGCCTGACGAACATGCCCTTCTGCGAATGGCGGTTTGCTAGCTGGCTCCCTCTTGCCTCTGTGTGAATCCCTCTAGATTTGTAATTGAATCTGGCGGGCATGCCACGACTTGGCACGATGTACTTCCTCTAAGGTATCTCTGAGTGGTCAATGCCCCCACTGATTGCTTGTGATGTGATGACGTACGTACAACAATCAGCTGCATTCCTATCACGAGTCCGTAATGCAGCCATGGCTAGCATCGGTAACCAAGCTATGACTCAATTTAGCACTACGTTCACGGTTTTACACGCAGCAATAATCCATATGCAGAAAAGCATGACATACCTAGCATACTTCTTCAACGTCCCCTTCTGATACTTTAGCGCCGGCTGCTTCCACTCTGCCCTCCTTCTCTCAAGCTCCTTTTCGTCAATCATCATATTAAGTTCCTTGCTCTCAGCATCAATGACGATTTCATCCCCATCCCTCGCCAAACCAATGGGTCCTCCCTCTTGCGCCTCAGGCACAATGTGGCCAATTAGGAACCCATGACTTCCTCCGCTGAACCTGCCGTCAGTGATTAGTGCGACGTCATTACCTAGACCTGCGCCCATAATGGCTGAACTCGGCTTCAGCATCTCAGGCATGCCTGGGCCGCCCTTAGGACCCTCGTATCGGATTACCACGACTGTCTTCTCGCCCTTTTTGATGGAGCCCTGCTCAAGCGCAGTGACCATCTCATCTTCGCTGTCAAAGACTTTGGCTTTGCCGACGAACCGCGTGCCTTCTTTACCTGTAATCTTGCCCACACAACCACCTGGTGCAAGACTACCGCGGAGGATCTGAATATGTCCTGTCTTCTTTATAGGGTTGCTGAAAGGTCTGATGATCGTTTGATCTGACGGGAAGTCCGTAGCATTCTCGAGGTTCTTAGCAAGAGTTTTGCCTGTCACTGTCATGCCGTTACCTGTAATGACACCCTCCTTGAGTAGGAACTTGAGCAGAGCGGGGGTGCCACCGACATTGTGCAAATCAGCCATTACGTATTTACCTGAGGGTTTGAGATCTGCAAGGAAGGGTGTCCGGTCGCTGACTTTTTGGAAGTCATCGATCGTGAGCTCAATACCGACGGAGTGGGCAATAGCTATCAAGTGGAGCACAGCGTTTGTGGAGCCCCCGGTGATGTTGACCACAACCATCGCGTTTTCGAAAGCTTCTCGGGTTAGGATGTCAGAAGGTCGGATGTCCATTGTGAGTAACTTCTTAATGGCGCCTCCAGCGGCAAGACATTCCAGCTGTTTGGCCGTCGATTCAGCAGGATTGGACGACGATCCAGGTAGCGTCATCCCCATAACTTCAATAGCAGTAGCCATTGTATTAGCAGTGTACATTCCTCCGCAAGCACCTCCTCCCGGACAAGCATGTCTTATAATATCAAACCGCTGCTCTTCATTGATCTCCCCAGTAAGGAATTGCCCATACGCCTGAAAGGCAGAGACAATATCGATATCCGCATTGTTCTGAGTAGCCGCACACCCCGGCTTTATGGTCCCACCATACACCATCAACGACGGCCGATTGACTCTCCCCATAGCCATTATCACACCTGGCATATTCTTGTCGCAACCCGGTATCGAGATGTTCGCATCATACCATTGCCCGCCCATAACCGTCTCAATCGAGTCCGCGATGAGATCTCTCGACTGTAATGAATATCGCATGCCCTTCGTGCCCATCGAAATAGCATCACTGACTCCAATGGTATTGAATTGGTACCCTATGAGCCCCTGTCGCTCAACGCCTTCTTTCACTCTGTTATTGAGGTCCAAGAGGTGCATGTTGCATGGGTTGCCGGAGTACCAGACTGATGATATGCCGACCTGCGCTTTTGACATGTCTGAAGGCTCGAGACCGGTGGCATAGAGCATGGCTTGTGACGCGCCTTGCGATTTCGGTTGCGTGACATGTTGGCTGACTTTATTTAGCTGGGAAGTGGAGGCGTCAGCTTTTCGTCTAGCATTGGTCGAGAATCGCTGTCTTGGATCAAGATATCAGGTAAGCGCTTTGACACGTTTAGGGACTTTGTAATGCTTACGGCCTAGCTAAACATCTGAAAATAGTCGGACTTGCTTGAACCCCTCGGGCTCGGAGGGTGTGGAGAAGCATTGAAATTGCCACAAGGACTGGCTATCGTTCCATACTCGTTCAAACAGCAAATAGAGCAGCTGTAGTACCGCGTAGTTCTCTCAAGCGTAGATCCTGGCGATACTGACCTCCGCGAGTGTGTCTGGGTAAAACTCACCCACTGAAAACATAGGCGGAAAGGCTCCGCATTTAGCGTGGGTTTCAGATGGAGAGATGTCATTCGTTGAGATCAAACTCACTGCTACAGCCTTGATGTCTAGATGCATCGTTATTGGCTTGATCTTAGTTGAGACGTCATAATGTACAGCCCATTTCAACCAGCGTATCGCGAGCGCATGCATTTTGGCTTCAAATTGAGCAGTAAGCCCGAGCTCAACGAAAGAAGGGGTGGTGGAAATAGGTCTCAGCTTTTATTGCAAACGGTTCGGTCTTCTACATGTCTATCGAAAGGGCCGAAAGGAAGATCAGCAAGCATAGAAATACAGGAAATTCCTGGAGGATATCGATCGCATCATGCAATCATGCGAGTCTCTTCCTCCGTAATGTTTGCGCAGTCGTCCAGCGACGGACATAATTGCTGTACAGTCGTTTGAAACGTCGGAATTGGTATCAGTGAGTATCTTGTGTCGTTATTCTTGTCCTTCGTCATCATCTTCACGTTGTAAATCCCCCTCGATCATAATCCCTCGGACGACCCACTCGGTCTTTTGCGCCTTTTCCAAGCTCCATCTTGACCTAGTTCGTGCAAGCAATCCTTCCACAATCCCTCTGGCTCCTTCGAGCTTCTGTCCTTTGTTGGGATCCCACTCACCATCCTTATCAGCAAAGCGCACCCACTGCCATTCGCACCTGGCAATCCGATGACTTGTAGGGCTGTTTCTCCTTGCCCCTGGGACAGGATCGAACGGGAGTCTGCCCTCCATAAGAGCGTACAGCACCACACCAAGAGCCCACGCGTCGGTATTTCGACCATCATAATCTTGACCCATGAGGACTTCGGGGGCAGCGTAATCCTCGCTTCCACATCTCCGCTCGAGGAGTGGCGATTCAGGGGGTCGAGGTATGTAGCGTCCAAGGCCAAGGTCTGTAAGAGTAACAACTGGGTGTGGATACCTTTGCCAGTCGCCAATGGTGTGGAAGGCTGCGGTTGGGAGGTTGACAAGGATGTCTACACGATGATGTCAGCCATAAGAAACAAGGAAGAGGCAAATGATCCTTAACGCATACTCTCAAGCTTGATATCGCGGTGGACAATATACTGCGAATGCAAATATCGCACGGCCGCAACCAATTCAGTGAACATCCGGCGTATCAGACTAGGGGATAGAATGTCAAGATTTAGATTTGCTAGTTCGAAAAGATCTCCACCTGGGCAGTAATTGAGAACCAAGAAAGTCTGTCGTTCGCATATTTCGACAGCCTTTAGTTGTACCAAGGATGGATGATGTATGGATTTCATGATTTCCACTTCGCGTTTGATGGACGTGCCTATACTTTTCTCATCTGCCCCGCCAGCTGGTCCATGCTCACAGATCTTGACAGCCACCAGAGTCTTCTTGTTTACCTGTTCTTCGTCGCTGAGCTCGAGAAGCGACCTATTTGTATTGTCTGCGCCTTCGCTTGTAGCAAGCATCACAGTACTAAAGGTGCCTTTGCCAAGCTGTCGCAGTGCTCTCCATTTCTTAAGCTTGCCCCCTCGAACCGTATGAGCTTCATATATCCATGGTATGGGCCCTTTCAGAGCACTTCCGCTTGCTGGGGTGCTTTCCATCTCATCACTCTCTTTGCCTCTATTGCTGTCCGGTGGGGTTGGTGGTTTAGGTATAGATATGGCAAGACCTCGCTGGACCGCCAGATATTGCTCGCGATGCATGTGATCATCCGGCGGAGAGATTGATTGCTGTGGAGTTGACAGGGCGCCCGAAGTGGACACGACAATATTACGTGCCTGGGGTACTTGTATACCTTCTGGGACGTAGTCGCTGATGCTTCGATTCTTCGAAAAAGCTGCAGCATTTGTGTCATAGGTACGGGCCTGGTCGAGACCAGTCCGTGTCCCTAGCTTCTTTGGAGTGCTTCGACTATAGTTCATGGGGTCAGCCGCTATTGACTCCTCAATTGCTCCAACTATTGCTGCGTCAGGCACAATGCTGTCTACCTCGCTGTCAATTGATCTTCTCCCATATCCTGGCGTCCCCCAGCCCGAAATCGGGGATGGTAGTGGCGTCATGTCGACCAATGGTCCGACACCTGGTGAGGATATGGCCGAGGCTGGAGAATGGGAATCCGATCGATGAGCTCGTGCCAAAGCAGAGCGAATGCTTGACGTACGGACTGGTAATCCAGCGTTGAAAATTGTCTGCTGAGAGTACTCCGGTGAGATATCGTTCACTGTTGTTACCGTCTCCTCGCGCTTCTGCTCGTTCATGTGTTCGGTTTGGAGCCGTAGGCCTGCGCTCAATGGCGAAGTGGAACGCTGGGATACTATCGTGGAATGCGCTTGTGAAGGAGAGACATCGACGGGATGGAGTGATGCATGGTATTGGAACGGTGGTGGGACTTCAAGATTTGGAAATGGCTCATTTGTAGCGCTATTCTGCTCATTCTGAGCATGTTGACAGTTGGAAGGCTGACGTGACTTGCCGATTGCGGGTGGTTGATTGGAGGACGTGGAAGACATCTGCAAAAACGCCGACGAAGACAGATGCTCCTAGCGACGCCGGTGGCATGAGTCTTTCAAGGACAGACCATCCGAGCGAGGAATGGACGTTGTTTAGCGGGGGCTGGCGCGTAGGATTCGAGGTGATTGTATGTGTCCTGTCTTCAAGTGTCTTGGCCTTCTTCTGGACCGGACAAAAGGCTGAGACTGCGAAACCCTAGCCAAACCTTTAGGCGACTCTTAGGACATGTACAGACACTTTGACAGATAATAACCGAAACTTCATAGGGTAATTCGATATACCAATGCTGTAAGATGACAGACTCACTGCAAAAGCTCAGAACTTGAATGGCTGAACCGCTGATTCATCGTCTGGCAAATTTCGAATGTAATCCATGTTGCCTTATGAACACGCTCATGAATGCCGAAGGGACGCTAAACGCACAGGTGACTAGAATTACACTTCTGATTGACTGCATATAGCTCTCCTGCACGCTGTCTCGGATCGCCTCTCAAGGTGGTTGACCTCATCAAAATTGTCTCTGATCCGGTCATGATATCGTCTGCATCGACAATGCCTCCAATACTATTCTGAAGCCTCACCCTCAGGATATTCTGCAACGCAGCCGATGCAACCGCCAAGCCAATGGCAGAGCCTGTTGATCTAATTGCAACCCCAGCAGATGTAGCTACAGCTTGGTGGTCTTAATCGACAGCGCTCACCAAAGCCATCAGGTTTGTGACGAGCGTGCCTCCAAGTCCTAGTCCGAAGATCACAAGGTATAAAATGGCCTCGAAGGCGGTGTACCAAATCGGAGTGACACCATCAAGCTTGAGCCGAGCACTGACAACAAGTGATGAGCCTTGTTTAGATACCAGTAGTTGCCTGTGGCTCGCATGGCAACATCAGCTCCCAAAGCTCCAAAAGCAGTACCAGCACTTGAGGCCATGAAGTGCACACCTGCTTCAGTAGGTGAATTATCCAGCAGTTGCAGGTACACCGGCATATGAAACGTGATGCCATAAAATGACATGAAGGTGAACCAGTAGCTGAGGCATGGGGCTGCTACTGTGCGATTGAGTAGTAGTAGCACAGGTATGATAGGCTCACTGGCAAATTTTCCTTCCACGTATACGAATATGAGCAGGAAAAGCCCCGCCAGAGGGAAGGACGTCAACATCAAAGGATGTGACCATGGAAGGACGTTGCCTCCGGTATTGACACCGTGTAACAATAAAACCAACGCAATCGACAGAGTGAGCGAGCCGAAATACTCCATCCGTTGAAGTGCCGACTTTTTCGAATCCTTAACAGGGACTTTGACAGTGAGATGGACCACAACAGCACCAACCAGCAGGAACGGATATCTTAATGAGGAACGCCATTCGCTGGCCCCAGACGCTATTCACCCACCCTCCTAGGAGTCCGCCAAGGCCAGATCCAGCTCCTATAACAATGTTCGCAATTCCCTGGATGACTCCTCGTTTCTGCGACGGCACGAGATCGCCTGTGACGCACATGCTTATCGTCAGCATTGCACCGCCTCCTACCCCTGCTATCGCTCGTCCCATGGTCAATACCCATTCTTTGGTAGCTACTCCACAGAGAAGTGTGCCAATACCAAAGACTACGTTGCAGCATAAGAGTCCTTCTCGCCGTCCAAACATGTCCGTGAGTCTGCCACTGAGTGGTTGGCTTGTTGATTGGCCGATTAAGTAGGCTGAGCCGATCTATGAGAGGGTTTTGAGTGATGAGAATGATGATGAGATTGGGACGAGAAGTGTTGCTACTATCGTTGAGTCTGGTGAGGTGCGAAAGTTAATTGGTAAATCATGCAGTGGTTGCAGAGAATATACCTGCAGGAACGGAATAAGAATCCAAGGAATTCTTTTACCGATAGCCGTCAGACACACTCCGATCTGAGGATTATAAGCCTACATAACTCAAAACAGCCATCTGTTTCTTGTTTATCCATATCTTGCCCATGAATAATGCCATTCTTGCATTAGACGGCTCTCTAATCGAAGGGGCTTCAAGAACACCATTTTCATTATGAACAGCCGCATCAACCTGCACCGCGGCAGATGAGCCTACTGAATGGCCAAGAAATGGACTCCTCTCATCAGTTGTTGAGTTTGCCATGCTCCACGAACAAAGCCGTGGACTCGGAACCTTTATTCCCCACAATCATGGCGGAATCTTGATAACATTGAATCTCATAGGCTCGGTCAGGCTCGGGGAACTTTTCGCGGGAGAGCTAATTCAAATGTCATTGTGCGAAGTAAATATTGACGCCTTAGATTCGGCCCACCTCGGTCAAACGCGGTTAGTACGGAAATTCAATGACTTGAAGGATCATGGTAGATCACATTGGAATAACATGATATTGATTACAGTAAACCTTGCACCATGCAAAAGCGCGTCTCAAGCGGTATTCTCATACGACAATTCAGACCTCAAAGACAGCCGACTTACTTAGACTCCTCCCAGACCAACCCATCATTAACCATACAGCAAGCAGGGGACGCATAAGTCGATTTACATACGCACTTCCATGGTTCACCGTCACCGTTCAAATGAATCCCATGAGGCTTTAAGTTTCGTTTCCCCCAGTCTTCGACGTGTGAACCGAAAACGTAGCGATCGTCAAACGCAACGAAGGAGGGAAGATAGATTCAACGCCATACTCCTACGCCGTCTTCGAGTCCGGTATCATGCATTTACGGGTATCGTCGTCTGGACTGCAGCTGCTGGAAGTACAACATGTTTTTGAGACGCCGCAGTGGCCTACAACAACAGAATTGCTGGCGTTGTGTTGAAGAGTTGGGATTAGCGGAGGTTCGACGGGTGGGAGACCAGCGATATCAGACGGCCATGTTGCCTTGCAGAATTGCCGGCCGTCTGAACCGCAGGTTCCAGAAGGCGGGTTGGAGCTGGATTGATGGGGAAGAATCTGCCTGGATGAGGACTGGCCGCTTGATCCTGTTGCCTGCAATTGAACGGAGCAGTTGGATGTGCTGTAGATTCCTACGTGCCTGGCTGCTGTAATCAGGAGGTTCCAGAATTTGTAGGTGGAGTAGCGGCAGACATTTGTACCGTTCCTCAGAGTGCCATCCTGATAGTTGGAGCAGAGACAGTATTTTCAGCAATGATAGCGAATAGCTGCTGAATAGAGGAGGTTACCGCCCTAACTCCAGTCTGGGCGTGGCGTCATCTCATCGAAGAAGGCGACTTCGGTGCCGCGCGCTCCGTGACAGCAGTAGCTGCCGGCGTTGGTTGAGCTGCAAACACAAGTTTGACGGTAGGGATGAACTTTGGGAGCATTGATTATTGTATTTGGGGAGTTGGGAGAACTTGCCGATAACCACCAGACTGGTAAACAAAGTTGCTGGTTGATTTCCTTTTGGTCAAAGGCTACTTGCCCAGTGACATCTATCCACCTTTCAACAGGGGCCCTCGCGCAGAAGCCACCAATGTGCTGGCCAGCTGGACCACCCCCGTATGCCGTCTTCGTGCATAGGTGTTGTATGGTTTTGGTATTAGGGTCAAAGTCCGGCTGGACTGGCAGCTATTGGTTAGAGTTGCCAACGCAGCTGATCGCACCCCAATCGCTAGCGGCGTAAGCAGAAGTAAGAATGCTGGCAAGGATGACCACAGGCCCACATAATTCGACCGAGTTCGAAGCCATGGCTGGAGGCAGAGCTAAGGACTACGCAGCTTTAAATAAGAGTGTCTACGAAGAACGCGCTCTCCACGAAGCCCTTCAGTGAATCAGACTCAGTCACCAGAAAACATCTTGATACTTGTTATGCGGATAGAGTATGTTGATAGGCGCTAGTAACGTTTCAAACTCTTCAACTTAATGACTGTGGGTGTTACACCAGATCCCCGACCAGCATCTTGTCTTGAGTTATGACTAGGGAGAAGAAAACCCAGACGGACAAGCAAATTGTGTTGTTCAGAGATACGATGATGCGTGTACCTCGTAATCGCGATGTTGATTGAAGTTCGAAGGGAAGAAAGCGAGAGGATGAGGATAGGCCGAATTCATTTGATTCGAGTAAATACAGTCACTGAAAGGAAATCAACATCACAAGCCTGGGAAAACCTCTAGGGATGCTAACCCAAGGAGTTTCAGAAGTGAGAGCCAAGTCAGGGGACGGGCGGATGAAATTATGAGTTTGCATGCCAGCAAGATCTGATATTGCGGCTGTACACATTGTGTATGAAACACGTCAAAAGAAGACCGCTCATATCATTCTAGATGTGTTTAACCGACAGGTGCATAGCTTGCGCTATCCGGGGCGGCACTGCAACGACTTTTGCATGCGAATTAAAATCGCACCCGAATCCCCAAAGCCGGGTTCGCATTATGGGGTTGCATTATGGGGTTGCATTCCCGGCTTGATCCAGATCAGGCATTTTGGGCCTCACAGGTCGAACAGGCATAGCAAACAGAGCATCTACCTGCCCCACCATTCGCAGTGGTTGTAAACCAGACCAACCATTGAAGTAGGGGCGAGAAAGCCAAAAGTCATTATGTATCTCCAAAAGCTCCATTGTAAGCTTTGGACATTCCTCTGGCTGGGATCGATAGACCACGTACGGTTCAGCAACAGAATGAAGAGCCGAAGCCATAAGATATCGCCTAGTGACCGCCGCGGGATAAGAGGCCCGCTATTCTGGGACGGACTTGGGTATTTCTGCATTTTAGGCACGGACGATGAGTTATCCGCTGTCTTCACCAACGGATTGTCCAGTATGAGACGCTTTCTTCAATACGTAACTTTATAAGCTGGTCACCAAAACTGGTCCATCCAAACGAACAATTACTTCAGCTGGTGGGTAGGTAAGTGAAATGCACCCTTCTCGGGACTATTACCCTGAATATCCATCGAGCGAGTCCACAAGTCAGAGCCATTGACGGTCAGCGCCAGTACGTTCTGTTCCTTAAGCCAGATCAGCAGGTCAGTCAAGCACGATCAATTTGTAATGCAGTACATGTAGTCCCCAATCTAAATTTCCCTCTGCAATTTGCACTTGTTGCTCAGAGGGAACTGTGCAGCAGCCCTAGGACCCCAGCTCCGAGTCCGGGAGATATTTTGACTCCCGTCAATGAGATCATGATTCCTTACAGCGCTTGGGGTCTGGCAGACATTGTCCCAATTGAGCCTTTTTCGAAGATCCGACGACGTTCTCTAGCTGCAGCAGCATTTCATCATTGCCTCCAATTCGTCCTCCAATGACTGCTCTTATGCAGACGGTTATTTCGGAACATTTACGCCTCGTAGCGTCTGGAGAAGCCCGTGAGACATACGAGCTCGATGATTCCAGCCTCCATTTTGCTAGACGCTATTTGAAATCTACTAAGCGAATGATAGCCTACGACGTAGCAATGAAGAATGTCATCAATGCAACTTGTCGATGCAATCGCGATCAAAGCCGTGATTCATTCAGAATCAATTTACTCCAGTCTAGGATACCTAGGCTTCACATACATTTCATACCTTTGGGCATACCTCCGACGCTGCAAAAACACGATCTGGTCGGACAGCTGAGATTGCCAGAACATAAGTCCAGGAGAAATTAAGCGGCTACTCATCTTGGAATTGATAACACTATCAAATACCAGAACGCTCTTGAACGCTCCGGCTAATGACCTTTGCTCGCAGCTGCCAGATGTGTGGGCGAGGAATATGCAGATCAGATCGAAGCACTGTCATCAAAGATATTCGAGGAGGCCAGTGCTTACGCTTCAAAACGACTTGACGAATCAGTCACACTGGTTTTGATCGACGAGGTGCTCACGCCAGTCATACGATAAGCAGTACCTTCATAGTATGTTCGATCTCAGTTGAACAGGTAAACGGCTTTCGCGAATGGTGCAGATAGATTGGCTAGTGCGCAATGGACTGAAGGGGAACCAGGGGTAGGAATGCCTACGGATGTTGCGTATCATTGCTTCGTGGGAATGGTTTGGAACATGACTACATCAGAGGTCTGAAGGCATTGGCTAATCAGGAAGCCTCCCTTCCTACGCCACGAGCCACCAGATCACGCAGGTGAAAGGCGCTACGATCGTGGTCCTCAACTCTAACGCTTCTTTGTGATACCTCATTCTGTTGTTGGCACGCTGCTATCAGATCTGACAGCATCCCACGCATCGAGGCTCAACGATGTACTATTTTATATAAACAACCCCAAGACTGACCACATCTCCCGGCGTCATTGACCGTCTCAAGCATAGCAGCAGCAAGAAGCAGAACAGCGGGAGCAACTTCGCATTCTTGCATTTCGCAATTTGCATTTCGTATTCCCACAAAACACGCCAAGAAAGGCCCCCAAGCTTTGTCACTGTCCCATCGAGTCATTCGTCATCAATCACAACCTTACTTCATACTCTTCCCTCCTTGTTCCTCGATTGGTCAACAGTACCACGCCAAGCCTGCCCAATTAGTCGAAATCAGCTTTTATGCTCACTCAACTCAATTGAGACCTGCTCTCATACCACTTGAACCATCTCGGTATTTCATATAACACCCAACGGGCGCTACACACTTCCAACGAAGCACCTTGCTGCTACCAATCATGTGTCAGTTGGAAAACATCCACTACTCGTGCGGCCACCTCGAAGACACCAAGTTTACCACGTGCGACATAGCCACGATGGAGATGCATCACCCCACCAATACCACCCAGACCATGAAACTTTATCCCTGCGCTGAGTGCTTCGGTCGAGGAGTGGCTGAAAAGGCTAAAGCGGTTAGGGACGCGAAGGGCAAGAAATGATGTCTTCTTACAAGCGAAGTAAGCGCTTCGTGTAAAGGAGGAAACGGAGAACGCGGATGGAATGCATGTACTACTATACTGTTTTTGTTACTCCAAGCTTGACACTCATAGAGAAGGCTCCAAATCAATATGGGGAGCTTATATGCAATTCACTCTCAAGATGAAAGCCAAATTGACTTGGAGAATCACTGACACGCATGCTGATAGGCGTACCTTAGGCTGTACATGTGGTTCCAACGGGAAAAAGAAAAACCCGTCGATCACCCGCAACAGGTATCTCATCGATCTCAACCTGGTAGAATTCGACTCCATCCATTTTCAAGCCCTCGTAGCCGGGTTTTCCGTCTAGTTTCCGACCCTGCTCATCCCAAAACTAGGAAGCTGTGATCTAGCTATCAAGATAGTCGACCCTCGCTCATCTTGTTAGTCTGATGGGCGATCTTCCGCCAAAATATGTTATCCACAATGAAGTCAGAGTTCTAGGAGATCACTAGTCAAAGTATTTCAGACCAACCGCCAGTTTCCATGCCAAAGCTGGACAACTTCTTGGTGGCGGGTCAGGATGGTTTCCCAATCAGACCTTTCACCAAGCAATGTGACGGCTGGAATACCACACCTGATGCTCACGTTGTATCTGACATAGTGCTGCAAGGTGTACGAAGCACACGACCGTGTCGCTTGCTTTGGTGGTCGAAAGAGTGGGAACGATCCACTGCTGGAAACCAGGATCAGTGCCTACCTGCCCCTACGGAAACTTTATTGTCCGTGAACGTAAGGCTTCAGTGAACAAGAGACTTACATCCATGTGGAAGGCGACTCCCTAAAGTATACGAAATAATCACTATCGGAAGGATTCGGCATAATTCGAAGCGGTACCGTGGTATCAAGTACCCCCTGGGAACTGGCTTGCTCTGGGTGGAACTTTCTCTCAAGTCGAAGTACTTTACCTTAAAGAGCAACTCCTGAGGAAGTCCCAACCTACAAGATTTAATTCAAATATAAAGGGTCAATCTATCAGTTTTCCATCAAGGTGTTCTACAAGAAATCAAGCATAACTTACTTTAGATGCGAGATCGCTTCCCCACCTAAAGGCTAGCATCAAAGGTCGCTATCACTACAATCATTCCTCATATCCGAGTACCTCATCAGCAAAGTCCAGCTCAAGACAGCATTTGACATGACGGCGAACGACATAGACAAACTACAAGTCTATCCCAACCCGAACGATGTGAGGACAGTCTCAGAGTATCTTCACCGAACGGACGATAGCATGCTTGTACTATTTCCAGCACGTGAATAAATAAAAAGGTCCCTCGCACGTTACAAGAGATCCTCCAAAACCCTACAAGATGAGAGGAAGTCAAACAGAGATCTCGGTTTCAGGTTAGAGCGGTTGGAACCCATGCTTCTCGAAGCTAAGGAGGTACATCTTCTACTCGAAACAGCTTGTCTCCAAGTCTAACGCTCCAGCAGGAATCTTGTACTAGGCTTGATCGTTTAAAAAAGTGACTTCAGGTGGCGCATATCGAAAGATTGGCTGCCTATAAAGGGAATCTCATTATTGAGATGGTCAAGAGGCTATCGGATAATCATGATATTGAGACCGAGGTCAGAAGAAACCATCCTGAAGCCTCGAAGAAGAAGCTGGTAGGTGCAGCGGAAGCGCTTATCGACAGATTCGGAACCGCGAAGAAAGTAGATGGCCATGTTACAGAAAACGAGAGGGACGTCGAAAGGAAATGGGAAACAGCAACTGGCCTCCTACCCAAATAATTGACGGCAGTAAGAGCTTCCGAAAAGAGAGTTGAAGCCAGGAGTATTCTTGCTCATGAGACAGCTGGCTAGCTCGCTCAGCTACTGATGGCAGAGGAACACCTCAAAACTCACAGTTATCATTATCTTGGGGGTCTAATTATGTTTCTCCACGGAAGAACAGTCGAGGAAATGGCAAGGGAGGAAGACGCGAAAGATGCTCAGGAGGAGAAGGACAGGAAGGAGGCAGAATTGCAAGACAGTTCGCGCTTGACTTGTTCATTATTGATATAGAAGCTGAAGACAAGTCTCGATACTCGACTTGGTGGTAGTCACAAGAGTTCTGCATTTGACGCAATGTTTCAGGTAGAACACGCTGCCTAGATTGATGTCATGAAGAGGTGTCGCGACACGTCACGGACAAACAGGGGTTCATGAATGTCCAGGCTGGGAGCCCCCTAAGCGAGTTTCCATAGCGTGATTAGTACCTCCACTAGGGAAGTTTTCTGGGCGGATTCAGGGTCCACGGTGCGGGACTCTTCCGGGGTACCGTACATAAACCTGATTGAATGTTAACAACGACAAGTAGTGGGGTGGGGCATTCTTGGCGCTCACACCACCACCGAAAACCCAACATTTGCAAACATGACTGACACAATACATATTTGCACTACACAACATGAGATCTGGTAAGGAGATCAAGAAGAGGCTTTTTCAAGATTCGGAGAGTGTGTAGCAAGGTAATGATGTAAAGCCTGAGCATGATCGAACCACCCCTGGTGTTGGCTTGAATCATGGGAAACCATGATAATACAGATAGGTAATCATGTCGTACGCACAAAGGATCCGCTCTTCGGTGGCGCTTGGTAGATATATTGCATATATTGCATGTTTTAGCCCATTCCTCACACCCTCCTTGCATCGTCCCATTTCCATATACCCCTTGTCCAGTCCCTGCAGATTCCTTTAACAACGATGGCAAAGTCAATTGCTAGATTTTAAAGCTATCACCGTTTCATTGACGAGACTATAACGCCTACTCTCCAACAATGCCAACAACATTCTCCCCCACCAAAAACGTTGATTTCGAATCCCTAATCGCCCAACAACACTCTGGCCCCCTAGCTCCACATATCCCCAAAGTCGCCCACTATATACATAGCAAAGTGCAGAATTTGACTTGGATCGACTACGCGGTTGTTCGTTCTGCATTCGTCTACGTTGGCGTTGAGAAGGTTAAGATTTGGGTTCCGGAGGATGTAGAGTTGCCGGGTGAGATATGGGGACGGTTGCAGAAGATGGAGAACGTGGAGGTTGTGAGGATTGTGATGCCGGAGATTGTGTGGGGAAATAAGGTGAGGGCGGTGCAGCATTGGAGTGATTTGGCGCGGATTAGGATTCTGTGGGAGGAGGGAGGTGAGTTGTTATGTTTTATTCTCAAACCGTTCGATATGGCATGATTGTCCTGCGGGTAACCCTTGTCGTAGCAGCATGTAGACGCGAAAACTACACGGAACCTAAATGGGGCCAGGTACAGCATGATCTAACAATTGCCCAGGTATCTACTTTGACAACGACGTCCTGGCCCTCAAATCCTCAGACGACATAATCTACAGCAACAAAACCCGCTCCACAGTTATGCCACGCCAACACATCTCATCAAACACTGTTGCAAACAGCGTGATCATGTCGAAACCACACTCGCCCTTCCTCGGGCGCTGGATGGAGAAATATAAATACTTCAAGCCCACAGAATGGGACCACACGTCCTGCACCGTTCCCGTCGAAATGTGGGATGCCGGCGAGCCAGACTTGACGCTTCTGGAAGAACATGCATGGATGTATCCTATGGTGCGGCACCCGGGGGAGAGGGAGTCACTTACAGATCCTATGCTTGCGACTATGTGGGTTGGGAAGAGTTGGTGGGACATCGAACGGAGCTATGGTACGCATATGTGGAAATGGGGTTACTCGAAGTTACCGAGACAGATTGATATCACGGCTGAGCTGGTGAGGGACGTTGATACGCCGATTTTCTGTAAAATTAGAAGCATTTTCGATAATTTGGACGGGGACGGGTATCGTTCGGTACCGGCTATACAGAATCCTAACTGTACGGCAATATGGATGAGAGATATCCGTGCTAAAGAGCCTTTTTCGGACTATCAGATCGTGGAGGATACGACAGGTGTGAAGTGGGTTGATTCGTCTGGATACCGGCTTCATGGATACGCGCGCCAGGGTACGCAGATAGTGCGGAATAGCAGTACAAGAGCTATTGTACGTGAGTTCAGACAAGATTCTCATGCTTGGCTGCCAGTACCAGCGGACTGGGATGCTCGAGTCGGTACTGCTCGGATGATTTTCCAGCTCGATTCTAACATTTGGACGGGGAAGAAAGAAATTGGTCTGTTCAAGGTTCGACTGGACTATGCTGGCGAGCTTCTCATCAGCTTGAAAGCTGATAAACTTCTTTTTGCGCCCTCACTACGGTTTCAGTGGCTAAGTACATATTTGGTCGAAAGCCAATACTCCAAGATAGAGGATGCCGAATGGACGTCCGTCGTGGGGTGGGAATACTCCTTGGTTTAGCAAAGCCTTACTAGTTTTCTGACGCTTGTGATAGTCTTCCACTATCAGACGCTGGGCCCAGCGAGTTAGTGATTTCCTATGATCGAAGAACATCTGGCGAAGTGTCTGTCTTCGTCGACGGCCGAATAATCGCAAATGGCACCCTGCCATTAGTCCCTTCTGCAAGGACTGGCCAAGAAATATGGTTCAATGCACGGACGTGGAAAGAGAAGGATACAGGCTTCCGCGGGACCTTACATCGCTTTTCCATGTATGCTGAGGTGGTACCGCCAAACTATATGGCGCAAACTCGTAGGTGTACAATTCCACCTTTGAGTCCGATCTTTCGAGGACCTTAGCAACTTCTGACCTCGATGACATACTAGTCTCTTATACCTTAAGTCCGGGGCGCGGTACACTAGCTCTTACATTCCTTCCTCTCGTAACACTATCGGTAATGGTGCTCTTTGTCTGGCAGGCTTGGACACACAGACATTACAAGCCGGTACGGAAAGAAGGTGATTGTAGGAAGATATGCATGGCTGTGGCGCTTGGGGGCGCTTCATTGCTTTTGCTGCGTGCATCTTTAATATGGCAGACGCCAGAAGAAGTATCCAATTCCTGAAGGAAATGTTTGCAATCGATTGCCACTGTCGTAAATGATGGTGGGACAAACATGCTGGTGCAGGTCCCTGCGTCACGAACACGACGTGAATATGCAGTCAATTACCGGGTTACCCTTCGAGTATTGGCATACCTAGAGTCAGGGCCCACAATTGTCCTGTGTTCGGTCAACGATTTGCAATTGCTAGCTCCGATCAAGCTGCCAAGGTGAGATTTTCAACTCACGAATTCGAGAGTCCAAGTGGGACGCTGTTTCTGCAGCCTTGGCGCCTGGTCCTTGAAGTGCATCTACACCATAGAGACTCGGTTAATTTATACCTGGTGCTTTGATCTCGCGCCGATTGGTGTTTGAAGCCCCACGTCACCATTGATAATTCAGGGGTTTTTCACCTGCTCATCTTATAGAATTGCCTTTGTTGACGTTTCGACGAAAGAATAGCTTTCTCCAGAAGAGTGAGCATAAGGCAGCAACACATCATGGCATATTTGACAAGGCTTCTTCGGTTTCCCTCCGGTTTTAACGGCCTGGCAACAGCCTATATGGTCTGCGCCCTCCAATCCAGCATTCCAATCTTTGCTTTGCCTGTCTAGCTCTTACGTACATCCAGATGGTCTCCGGCGGCATTGTAGGTCTTGATGGGGGCCTCAGAAAAACAAATTCCGTCACGCAAGCTAGGTCTTGAGCGGTAGCATCATCTTGGTATTGCCGGCAGGTCTGGCCTTGACAAACAGTGGTTTGGGCTGAGAGAGGAAGAGTGGTGTGGAGCGTATGCGGAAACTACTGCAGAAACGCCTAAACATGCTATGATAGCGTAAGGAGGACTTAGGCAGATCTTGAGCGGTTGCAGATACATGAAGATGCTCGTTTGATTCTTTAGGTTGTATTCAAAATCGAGAGCACTAATCATTAGATGCTTTGGTGAGACTTGCTGATTGGTGGTCGCTGGCGGGAGGAGTGAGGATAATGGTCGCTCTGCAATTGTTTGAGCGACAGGCGCTCGTAGCCAGGAAGCAATCGAAGCTTCAGTGGAGGAACAAGGAGCAAGGACCTTGGTGTCTGCGCTCTTTGAAAGAGCCGGCGTTGCAAGTTGGTGAATCCAACAATTGCTCGCTTCGTGCGAACTCAAATGTGGTGAATAGAAGCTGAGGAAATACAGATGGCCACTCGTCGTCGCCATTAGCGTTTGTGTACGCCGCTATGTCAAAACAGGCGAGGGACCAATTGGAGACATGGCTTTCATCAAATCATAGGCATAAATCCACGCCGTGTACCTGCCTGAACTCGGCTGGCGACGAGCAGCTATGCGTCCAGGAAATGTCTGTAGAATAGGTGGACCCGAACTATTCTCCCTACCTCTCTATGGTCGCCTCACTCTCCGTACTATCGTAGTTGCCATGCCAGTCCTTCAATTGGCATAGCATCAACATCAGAATTTCTGAGCATATTCAATTCGTTGGAAGCTCCCCCAAGTGGTCCACCTGCATTGTCAGTATGTTTATGAGAGGTCATCATCAATGTGTTATACTCTATAACATCGGTTTCGAGCATCGGTCGATTTGGTTCATGCAAGCATGCCCGATCAGATACTGGAGAACCCCTGCAAGTTCTGCCGAAAGTACATCCCGTCAACCCCTGTAGCGCGGGATGGAAAGTTTTATCATGCACGCCTCGACTAAGACACTGGTACTCAGAAGTTCAGCCTATATGGCGGAAGACGCAGGTCCCCGTGCCGTTGTCAAAGCGCGGGGGTCGACATAGGCTTGAAATAGCGCAGCCAGCGAAGCACGTCTAAAATGCGAGACCCGTCGAATAGCGATCGCCAGACTATCCCAACATCTGCGGTATTCCTGGAGTAGATGTCGATTGTGTTGGGGAGACTCAGTCTTATAGGATGAGATGGACAATCGTCATGTAGGTGTTCGATAGTGTTTGACAATCTGAGCGGGATCCACTGTTAGCCTTGACGAATGGCGAGCGAGAAGTGGCATCCGTGAATAGCGTCCTGAAGGGGAGGCTGTGTTCGAGACTCTGCGCCATGCATACTTATTGCATTGCATTGCTTCGGTAAGCTCGCCCCGGTAGGGAGGGGGTCAAAAGGGTCCTGAACTCTGATGAAGCAGCCTTCCCCTGAATTCTTCTCTTCTCCGAGATTCTGAATCAATATCAAACCATAAGAGCATTAGGGAGTTTGCGCAATGTTCGGCGTACGGCGGCGCAAGGTTCGCGCCAAGCCCACCTCGACAGCGGCCCCACCATCTACGACATCATCAACGACAACATCTGATGTCTCTGCTGACTACATCTGCAACATATCGGCGGCGGCACAGTCAGAGACCAATCTGGCCCAACCGCCACCATACTCGCTCATATGTCCTCCTCAACACAGTAGCGTAGCGCATTCGAACCAGCAACAGCCCAGACCCCCCACAGCTACCTCTTCAACGACTAGAAATTCGCCCCCGTTGACTCCTGCAGTATGGACCCAACCGCATCACGCTCGGACAAGCCTAGACGTCTCAAGGGCATCTGCAGTTGCGCGTCAAGGTACCAAGAATTTCAACAAGCGATGGCAAGCACTCACTGTGCAGGACAATGCCCAAGAGACTCTTCAAGCACTTATCTCTACCAAACTCGACTCGGTCATCACCTCGATTGATGGAGAGGAATTCGGAGGAAGGGAGCAGGATCTATTGATAAAGGAAGACCCCCTGGTGGGGTTGCGTGGCGGAGGTGATTCTGAAGCGGTTTCTCGAGGTGCCAACAGAGCTGTCTCTACCGCCATCATCAGTACAAATTATTTTGCCAAAGTCCACCTATACGCGAACTCTAGGTTGCCGCCAAATCTCCCTGCTTTACAGCTGTAAGTCTCATGGCCTTCGGTTCCAACACACAACGCTGACCTTATATCAGCGTCCTTCCGAACTATCCACTACTATGTCTTGCCGCCAACTACTCTCAGCGAGCTTACGCAAAACCGACTGGCGACGAACGAGAAGCATTCGTGAATGCTGATTGGCGCATGGGCACGAAGGCTATGGTCATCAAGTCGGTCCCTATCGATGATATGAATTGCGTTGTTTTTGCCATACGAGGGAGTCAGACATTCATGGATTGGGCTGTGAATCTCAATTCTGCTCCAGTATCCCCAGTAGGCTTTTTGGTGCGTCTACGTCTGTCCTAATATCACGCAATGCTAATCTTGGTAGGACGACTCTGGTAATCTTTGCCATTCTGGCTTCTTATCAGTCGCTCGTAAGATGGTCAAGCCAGTAGCTGCGCGCCTTCGATCACTACTTGAGGAAAGCCCGTCACGCAGTACATGCTCTTTGCTTTTAACAGGGCACTCCGCAGGCGGAGCAGTCGCGAGCTTACTGTATGCGCACATGCTAGCCGAAGCAGCAAGATCCGAGCTTAGCGTCCTTACTGGCTGTAAGGCAATGTTCGGCCCAGAACCGAAGGCTCTCGCTAACGTTGCCGTAGGCTTCAAGCGCATCCACTGCATTACATTCGGTACCCCACCTATATCGCTACTCCCTCTTAACAAACCGGCAACCCATCGCTGCAAAAAATCACAGTTCATATCCTTCATCAACGAGGGCGATCCGGTTCCCCGTGCAGACAAAGCGTATGTCCGCTCTCTGCTCAGCCTCTATGCTTCTCCTGCGCCTGGAACCAAATGTATCACGTCGGTGCCCGTGTTAAAGCCTTGCAAGCGACCTAAAGCCAAGAGAGCAATGAGCGCGCCTGCCGCGCCTGCAAAAGCTGTTATGTGGAAAGTTCCGCCCGGTGAACTTTCTAATGCAGGACGTTTGGTTGTACTGAGGGAACCTCGAAATGCCAGCGCAGAGGCACAAGATGATGTGAGAGCAGAAATTACGACGGATCAGGAGTTGCGGACTGTGGTATTTGGTGACCCAGTCATGCATATGATGAGGGTATACGCAAGAAGAATCGAGGTTCTGGCAACCAAAGCGGTGACAGCAAGGGTATGGGCTTGAAAACATCGGCTATATCATAGGGCTTTAGGAACACCGAGATCCCGACAACAGGTGCAATGGGTTCATGATGAGACCCTCTGCAGCGGGTCTAACGAGTATACGAGCGTCAGCACGACGAGAGATCATACGGCCAAGGGTGGTATTTTGGTAAACGTTGCGTGGACGAAGGACTTTTAGCGCTTTTCATATCGTTGTCGTAGTACATGAGGCGAGGTCACGATCCTTGATATAGGGAGGTTACCTTCATTACAGACGTTGATACCGTATCAACTGCTAGGAAGATCAAATCGATTATTCAAAGCTATCCATCTGTGCTTAGTAGACGTTGAAGAGTCCAAAGTACCAACCCACTAGAAGCTTTAACCCTAACGCTAAGCGGCATCCATTGCTCTTCACCTCGCCGCAAACGCCAAGTCTGGCATAAAAGCTGCTTCACAGCTCTGAGGCACAGCACCCATCCTCACCGACATCATGGCGCGCATACAACACCCATGCATTAGTCCGTCCCCAACCATTGGTCCATTAAGCCACTCTATCACCCCCACTCCCCCCTCGTCACACTTTCAGAGACCTCCCAAGTGGCCTGCATGATGACCTTCACTATCGCCCCCGCACAACCAAATGACATTCCCTACATCTCAACAATACAATGGGCCGCCCTCCTCTCAAATCCTCTAATCCAAACACTTTACCCGCAAGGTCCAACACCTGCCCTTACAGCGTTTACATGCGAATCCTACAAGAAAGCCATTCAGTACCCCTCCGTGCGCCTCATCAAAGCCACAGACGTTGAGCGTGGGGAAATCATCGCTTTTGCCAAATGGATCGTTTATCCGGAAGAAAATATAGATGAGTGGGATGATACGGCTGCTGGGCAAAGGCAGCGGAGTGGCAGTTGGACTAATGTAGAAGAGTCGCAACGCCCACAGGAGGCTAACGAGAGGGCGTTGGGGGCGTGGAATGCTAGTATCGGTCGGACGAGGAGGAGGATCTTGGGGAATAGACGGCATGCTTGTCAGCAGGCTGGGAAGGAGTGTGGTTTGGAGTGCTACTTTGCGTGTTTTGCGCCGAGATTGTGGGGTAAGTCTCACCATCTCTAGAAATGCGGTACTGCACGTTGCTCATCAAGCCATTCCCAGTCCTCGATATAATCCACACGCACCCCTCCCACCAAGGCCGCGGCGCCGGCACCCAACTAGTCAGATGGGGCACCGACCTCGCCGACAAGCAGCGCCTACAATGCTACCTCGAAGCCTCGCCCTACGGCCTCCCTCTCTTCCGACACAGCGGTTTTGAAGCTGTTGCGGGGATGGAGATTGATTTGAATAGGTACCGAGAAGGGTTCAAGGGGAAATACCTATACAAGCATGTTGTTATGGTCAGGCCACCAGACGTGCCGCCGAAAGTGCCGCCGAAGGATGAGAGGAAGATTGCAAGGGTGGGTATGGTGGACAAGAGGTTGGCGGAGAGTGTGAGGACGCCGGATAGCGGGACTGTTGGGGGGTGGGATTTTGGGCTGTTGGATCAGCATCGTTTTGCTACAAAGGGGAATATGGAGGATGACGGGGAGCAGAGGGCGAGTTCGTCGATATAGGGTGTGGATTGAAACCCTGTCAAGAGTGACAAGATCGGTTACCGTGACGTTATCTGGAGCATTGTGGTTGTGAGTCCTTAGGTCATCTGATCGAGTGGTGGGCGTTGACCTTTTATGCCAGCTGGAAGGAGTGACTTTGCACAGCGTTGCTGGACTAAGCGCGGTCGGACATTGTCATGGTTGAACTGCATTTGCGAGTCTCCAGTCGCTGCTGGGCTTGGTAAAGATTGGCATCAGTCATGGTTGGAGAAAGCTAAGGCTCCTACAGACATTGTTCGGCTGAGTGTGCTTGGGCGATCTTGGGGTCTGTCTCCTCGGCCTCCATGGAACATATTTTTGCTTTGAATTGCATTGGTTTGAAAACCTTTGCCGTTCAGCCAGAAGTCAGTAAGGCTTTTATTTAATGTTTGAAAATAACTACTATGTATCATGGTGTGTTATTGCGATACTATGGACATACACCCTCATCCTTTTTTCCATTTTCACCATCATCCTCATCATTGCCTTCATCATCCCCCCTCTTCTCACAATCATCCTCATCACCAACAAGCGTCCAATCCGCATCACTGCTCATATCCCTCCCCATCCTCGCTACAAAATCAAGATCTATCTCATCGTCACTGCCTCGCTCCTCACCACCTTCCTGCTCACCAACTCGAATATCCACCACCGACCAATCCCCTATCCCTCTCAGAACCTCAACTATAGGGATACTAATACTCCCCATAACGTCTGCCGTGTGAGCTATCTGATTGTTATTGCAACTACTGTTGTGGGTTGCGCCTATAGAAGTTAAGTCAATACCCAAGGAGGTCAACATTGGAAGGCTACCTACGCCATTCACGGCAACTTGCTCGCTGCTCGCTTTTTCCCACGTCTATCATACGGTAACTCAGCCAGCGTCCAACTGATATCAAAGGGAGATTTACATACCCATTTCGCAGCAACTTGCTCCCTCCGCATCTTCCACATGTCAGCGACTTGTTTAGCAACGTGGTAGAAGAGTACCTACCATGTTTGCATTGTCTTGCTCGCTGTCTGCTTTGCAAAAGAGCTATGGTGGCCATGAAGAACATTATGATACCGAAGAAAATGGTACCGATGGAGTCTGGACCCCATTGGGTTTGGGCGCCGGATTGGAAGGGGGGCTGTTGCGTTATGGGAAGAGGTGTGTTTGGGAGTGAGGTGTTGTGGAGGGGAGGGGGGGAGGGGGGCATGATGCCTTGTACGGGTTATTTGAAGAGTTCGGAGGTGGATGTTGGATGCCTGGCCTCGAAGGCAAGATGGACAATTTTTGTAGACAGGTGTACAAGCGGAGAGAGGCCAATTTCGATGCAAAGACTGATTTCGAAGCGGGTCTCGCAACGTAGGGAGTAGGGAGTACTTACCGCTGTTGGTTTGTGTCCGCTAGGCTTATGTACTTCTACATGGGGTGGGTCTGGTGTACCTCCGTTCGCCGTTCGCTCGCTTCGCCCGCTTGTTGACATGGGGTTCTTCGCTACATCCGCGTATTTGAATTGCTTGCAGAAAATCGTCAAGCGTTGCATTATGTATGCAATAAACAAGCAAAGCGATTGCAACAGCGAGAAATGGAGTCACAAGTTTGCATCAACATTCCCTCGTGCCTAAGATGACGTAACAAAAGGACGAAGTGCTCCGTTAATGTCGTTAGAAAGAAACTCACTAATCTATCATATACAAGCTTCGAATTCAACCGTACTGATGAATTCGCTCTTAATTCCTGCGACCAGAAAACCCCAATCCATGTTCCAAAGACTCTACTTGCATTATTACCAGCTAACGTCAATGTTGCACTTTCTCAGAAAATCAGGAGTTGCGACTGCGTATTGACAGGCGTGTGGAAGTCCCTTTTCTTGTTTTCTCGCTTTGGTCGCGTCTTCTCCCTAGAACACTCTGAATCACATTTTCTTTTCCTTGGAACGGAAGGAGAAGCTGTGGCCATTGAGTTGGCGCGCTTGAGATTTCTTTCTGAAAAGTCTGCCATATGATGAGATTTGCAATTGGGTCATGCCCCTTTTCTGCCGCTTGTTCAAGAGCTGCGCCCCAACGATTCGCACCTAAATTGATTCGAACTCCTGCCATCACAAGTAATCTGACAATTGCCAAATGTCCGTTTTTCACAGCTAGTTGTAGCGCTGTGAAACCATAGTTATCTAGCGCTTCGTGCGAAGCTCCAACCTCAACCAGCAGCCGCGTCACGGCCTCGTGACCATTTTGAACAGCGTGATGGAGCGGCGTCCGGCCATGACAGTCCCGCGCGTTGATATCAGCATACTTTGATGACCATGCAAGCAGCCTTTCTATATCTTGCTCGGCGGAACATCTTGCATCGTACTCCCATACAAAGGGGCCATTCTTGCAACGATCACTGCAAACTTCGTCTGACCAGGTCTGATAGTATGACTGCCGCACAATGTAATCGTAAACGTCCACAGCCTTTGCCGCAATGTCCCACTCGTCCACAAGGTACTTGACTACATTGAAATGTCCACGGGCAGATGCCAAATGCAAAGGTGTTTCGTGGGTGGCGCTTAAAGTTGCATTGACATCTGCACCATAAGACACCAACAGCTTTGTGACTTCAAGATGTCCTGAGTGTGAGGCAACATGTATCGGCGTCATGCCCAAATTAGACCAGCATGCTCGAGATACGCTAGATAGAGCATCCTGCTGGAATTCTTCAATGTCGTCTACCAGTTTGAGTTTTGCAAGCGGTAAAGGTGGCGTTCGACGTTTGAGGTAATTGCGAGTATGCACATCAGCACCTTTCTGAAGTAGGAGCGCTACCGTTTCGTGATGGCCACCGGCTGCTGCCAAGTAGACAGGAGGCGCACAGAACGGGCAGGACTCGCAGTCTGGCGAGACACCCATTTCTAAATACATTTGCACCATAGCGCTAAAGCCATACATGGAGCAGATTCGGAGAATTGTCTGCATGATCTTGATGGACCGGCCGTGTGAGCTCAGGCAGAGCTTTTCGCAAGCAAGGTCGAGTGTAATACTCAAGGACCGTTGTAGGGTAGCGGGGAGTAGCCTGCTACAAGGCTCAGCGATTCCATAATGAAACGCCCAACTCCAGGCTGCGTAGTTGACGAGAGCTGATGCTGAGTCTCCAGGAGCTCTTTGCGAAAACGTACCGAGCAGGTTTTGGCGCTCAACGTAGCCGGAGTCCAACACTGTTAGACAAGTCTTGGCTAAAAGCTCGTGAGCGTTTAGCACGGAATTCCATGGCTGGGTTCGCGCACGAGTCGACGAGAAATATCCTCGTATACTTGGATGTGCAAACCTGACGACATTATCCTCGGTGATGGAGACAAGTGAATTGCAGAGGTCAGGGAGATCTCCATCGAGCTGCTGCATGCAGAGATCTCTTTCGGTCGGTTCATGGTTCGATTCACTTTGAATCCGGAGGGCTTCACCAAGCTCTGAGAGCTTAATCGGTCGATGACTCGCCAACAACCAAGAAAAGACCTTGATGGCAACATCGATGTGACGATGTGCAATGCCTTCCAGAGCCTTATGATAAAGGCCATTGATGCCCAATGGCAATGAATTAATGCTGGTGAAGATGTTAGGAATGAGTTGTGAACGACAAAGATCCTCGGTGGCTAGAGCGATCCATAAGAACACCCCCTCGGCACGCGAGCATAGCTGTTGAGCAGGTGCCAGAGACGAGACCTCCTTACACCCATTTCGGCGCAGTTTTGTAAGCCTGTGTCTAGCAAAGCTCATTAAGTCGCGTTCGATGCCAGCCTCCCTACCGAGGTTGATTTCTGCGACATGGTGGTGAATCAACGTTCCATTGTAAGGGGTCCGACTCGAAAAGCTACATCTGATGAATCCGCTCTTGCATCGCGCAGTGTTTGCCACCACAACCTGGCGTGCGATGAGATCTCCCATCTTTCCATCACTATCTACTCCGTCAAATACAAGCAAAATGTGACCATTTGTTCGAATATCTGCGAGGATGATGCGCAAATAATGCTGGAAGACCGTTGTGGGCATTGGAAGAGTTGATGTTTCGATATCATTCAGAATATAACGTACCCTTGGCGTCATAGTCTTGATCTGGTCGTGTGATTCAAGCTGAGAGATGAGGGTCTGGAGTATGGATCGCGTTGAGGTATTCCAAGTAAAGTTTTCGTCCAAGAAGCAGGAGACTGTTACGCTCATAGAGTGCTCTCGTCTCAATAGGTCGTCAACGATAGTGGAAGAAAGGATAGATTTGCCCGTGCCGGCTACACCATAGATCCATAAGCAAGCCGGACCGTTTGGATCGAGCCACCGTCTGTATTTTTCGTGCCTCAAAAGCCATGTGCAAGTATCTGGTAATCGTTCTTCAATATATCTGGCTCTGAGCGCTTTTTGGTATTTCAAAGAGGTATGACAGCTCTCATATCTCCTCATTGCAGCTGCGAACCATGAGAGACTGGTCCAAGTACAGAAAGGTTTGCTTACCCCCAATGACATAGCTCAGAAATGCTTTGACGGATGTTTGAAGTGCGACTTCGGATATGGAATCCGGGATCAGATAGTGTTGCGTGGTCGAGTCTATCATATGGGATTGAGGAATGTTTGCCCACAAGCACTCCCCATGAAGTAACTATTTGATCAGCCAATTCAAGCGCTCTGAAGTCGCGCGATCTACTTACACTCGCGTTGGAGCACTCCAACCACTTCTCTTCACAGAAATGCACATTCGTATAGAATGGGGAAATCTTGTCGAATGCAGAGGAAACGTCTGCGCATGCTTTGAGCATCGAAACCGGTTCTTTGTGGTCCCTGTCGGGACTACAGCCTTCTGGGAATTTATCTGCCCAACTTTCCACGTCGCCTGCGTGTGGGGTGCCGACAAAAACCTGGAAGCCAAATTTAGTACCTATATAGTCAAGCATATTTCCAGCTGTTATCAATGGATCCATACAATTCCGCACGTACGGCGAGCCGTCGAAGTCATGGGCTCCAAGGCCTCCGCCAAGATCAGAGCCTGATTGAGCCGCAAGACTAGTCAGTGTAGGCTTGAAAAAACGAAAAGTCATAGGATTTGCGTACCTTCTTCACGATCAACCCGCCGAGGCCTGAACACGCAAATACTAGCGAACGAGGCTCTCTACTACCGGTTAACGTCGGTACCTCGATTAAGATATGTAGATGACAAGACCTTCTATTTGTCTCAGTCCTTCGACACTCCGAGAGCAGAAGGACTGCTGCGTTGCTAATCATCTCGGAGTCGACCGTGCCTGCACTACAGCACTTCGTGATATCTGGCGAGTAGCCATAGACCAAGATTCGCGTGTCCGGAAAGGCTTCTATGAGCCGATCTTGGAAAGGTTTCGAATCCTCAGTTGCTTCATATTTGCTCTCTCGACAGGTGGTAAAGCCAGGGACATAGATGAGCCTATCTGATTAGTTAAAAATAAAAAACAGGCACGACCAGCAAGTCGTACTCAACAACGGCACCCTCATTATCTCGACATTTCATCGGATCATTGACGGCCTGCAATGCCATTGACACTCAGCGGTAGCAAAAAAAGGGCGAACGTTAAGCAAGATAATGACGAGGGGGTAATCGCGCATTTTATATTCTAAAAGAGGGCTCGAGACTGCCAATGGCACATGCCGCAACCCTGCACTCGGAACTAGAAGATGGATGGGGCGTAATCTTCATTTGTAAATCGATCGATGTACATGGTTCGGTGCATGACGATCATTGGCTCGTAGAACTATGTCTGAGTCGAGCGACGCTGTTTCGCAGAATCGGCACAGTCAACCTTCGGTGGGACGGATACCAATCTAATGGTCGACTCATGTTCGTACGTTGCGCCAATTTCGTATGAGGATGGGACTCGTACTTGACCATCCAAGGAAAAGGAAAGCGCTGGCGAAGCGAACAAGCGAACAAGCGAGCTTTTCTGCACTAGGTCCACTTCGATAAATAACACACGTAAAGTACGAGTTCTAGCATTGGATCCGTTCCAGCTCTAGGAAACAAAAGGCATACACCGCCTTCGTGGCCAGAAACCAATTAATCGACAATCATAGTGGACAATTACTCACTGAAATCAATTCTCGCATGTGTTAGCGTCATCTAGAACCAATTCGGCTTGTTGAACCGGTCTACACGAAGCAAACATTCCGAAGACTTCTCTTGTGAATGCTTCAGCTCGCGAAAGTAGGCAAGACTGAGCAGTTAGACGCTGGATACCTTCTCTGCGGTACTGAATGGGCTAAGAGTATAGTATGTGGCTGTGGGGCAGTGCGATGCGAAAGAGGTCAAGTCGCCACACCACACTGCCCATTAGGCGTTCTCGCATGTTTATTGCGAGAATACCGTAGCGTCGTGCAGTGAAAAACCACCCACCGCGAGGATGTTAAACCCATCAGGCTATCAGGCTCCATGTTTCTTCAACATCTCTTCAAAACGATCCTGCGATGCCTGAGTGGGGTAAGCCGGACAAGAAGACTCGCGTGTGGTCAAAATGTAGTAAATGCCGCGAGAAAAAACTTAAGGTAAGCGCCCGGCGTAAGGCTGAGCTACGTAATTGACTTTCATCTGACTGCTTTATCTTACACAGTGTGAAAGGGAGGCAGACAAGCAACAATGTGTCTACTGTACCGCTCACGATCTTCCTTGCGGTCCGAATTACACGAAGAGTGAGGATCCAGGCGCAGGCTCGTTAATAAAACGTGGAGGAGGCCAAGATGTCTTTTCTCCTGAAGTTGGCGAAAGCCAGCAGCTTTCACAGCGGTCGATTGCAGTGACCTCAATTCTACCTACAGTTCAAGACGCCTCTCCTTCCATCCTCAATGTCACAACAGGGCCCACCCAGCAAGCCAGCGACTTATCACCGGCCACTGGTGTCTCTCCAAGGGACCGACGAGCGCGCATCCTCGCCCTATCTGATAACGAGCTAAGGGCCAAAGCTCTGTCAAAGTAAGCGATGATTTGGACATCAAAGACTCAAGCTGACTACGTTTCGGAATATAGGTTAGAACGACTTAATGTCCTCGGAACCGCCCTGCTGTATGAGCTTGGTCTAGCTCCTGTCTCTTGCCCTGGATTCGGTGGTCACGAGGAATACAACAATATGGCAAAAACTATATCCACAATCATCCGAGAAGAGATACACTGCCTTTTCATATATATATACGACTTAGCATCCCAAGCCGATACCCGGATGCACGCCGGTCTAGCCCAGGAGATAATGCTGAAACTTCTTCTTGCGCTTGAGAGATACCCTGGGCTGTGCGATGGCCCAAAGCGGGGCGCGTTGCTCAAGATTGCCTTCTTTTTCCAGAAGAACAACGATCTATACGAGTTCGAACACATCCTGGGTAAGGTCGCCGATCTGCATGCAACCCCGATGGTACCTCTTCACCCAAATCCGTACCCTTTATTGGCCGAGTCATTCACGAAGACTTCAGAGAAAGCCCGCGAAGTCCTCGCAAGTCTCTGGAATGAGAAGTTTGGCGTCGACGCACCAATGAACCTAGCCATTCCACCTCTACAACGCGCCGCACAAAGACCTAATGTGGACGTGACACTTGCTGTATTACAACGCCCTGAAACCCACTATTCTGCACCAGCAATGCTCGACCAGCAAGCCTTGCATATTGCTGCAGCCTCCGGCTATTCCCAGATACTCCAACAGCTCATCAATACTGGGGCCAACCTCGATGCTCGAGACCTCCACAGTCGTACTCCATTATTCTTGGCAGCAGCGAACGGACATGATCCATGCTGTGAGATACTTTTGACACATGGGGCGGACCCTGATGCCCGCGATGCTCATGGCCATTCTATCATGGAGGTCGCAGCGCAAGGTGGCTTCCTAAGCGTCATACGACAGCTTGTCGCATGGGGCGGCAATGTTAACCCACTATTGGGAACCTGTTCATCAACCCCTCTACAAGCGGCCGTGGAGAGCAGTGACTTCACCTATGACCTTGTTCAGTATCTCGTTGACGCCAATGCCGACGTGAGTAGCCGCCGACTGGACGGCAAGAACGCGATAGAACTGGCTGAAGGGCGCGGTTTGACAGTGTTGGCGGATAGTCTGAGGCAGAAGATGGGTGTACATGAGACTCAGTTTCCTCAAAGTCATCTCTCCCCTCACGATCACCTATCTCCATATACCCATCTGTCTCCGTTCGGTCAGGACTATCCTGAGCCATTCGACATTGAAAGCCCCGCCCATGGTCAAACTTTCACCTAGGGTTGCATTCAGTGGTACCACAATGTGTTCATAATCAGCATGGACATATGGTCGGCATAGTGACGAAGCTTATGAGTAATAGTCTTGTTGATAATGATAGGAAGCACCCATCGGTATCACATGTAGAAACCCTCGATAGTGCATATGCCAACGGAAACTCATACGATAGTTTGAGATGATATACCAAAAGCTTTGCAACCTTATTCCTTTGTATTCAGTGATCATGATCTAATCGTACTCGCATATGAGTCCATCGTGATCTTTGCACCTTGTTGTTCTCCGAAGAGCCGCTTGACCCTTGTCGACAGGGCTCCGACTATCAGCGAATGCAAGAGGTCAGGCGCGCTGGGTGTGCGTAGCCATTCGGCTGACATCGAAGCAGAAGCAGAAGCAGAGTCCAAACCGATAATACTATATCACTGCTTCAAGGGGTTCACCACCCAGCCAGCCAACCTACCAAGCCGGCCACTGATGGAACTGAAGCCGGGAAATACCTGAAGGGCCCCTGGATGTGGTTGCTAAGGCGACGATAATTGTCCCCGTACCTAATCTGCCGTCCTTGCGCTTGAAAGGCGAGCTCTAGCACTCTCTAGGGATCCCCGGGCTTCAGTCCTATCAGTGGCTAGTTGGGCAGTTTGGCTCGATGGGCGGTGAACCTGTCCAGTCTTAGTTCGAAAAAACCAGATTACCTTGGTCTCGCAGCGCAAAGCGTCAGGCGGGGGTGTAAACATCGCTGGATGTAGATTTGGTCTTACACCCGCTTCAGGTCGCAACCCGGCCTCCTCAGACGTAATACCGTGTCCGACAACGAGCAATCCACAACATCAGTAACTCCGCACTTTGCAACTTCAACTCTTTCACAAAGGAAATCCTTCGCAATCATCTTTCCTCGCTGGCAAAATCAGATGAATATGGAAAAGCGCTTTCAGCATCTTGGGTACAGTGTCACAAAATGTCACTGTCGTATGTGCGAAAGCTGCGCGAACTTTTGCGTAGGCGCTCAAGATGTCGTCGATCTCAGGCAGAGCTCTATCATGAAAGTGCCTCACTCAAGACCGTTCGGGTGTCTTGAGACTCGTTGAATCTCAGTTCGCCATTCTGCAGATTTTGCCGCTTCAATCTTGTTGAACCCTAGAAGTGCGAGTGGCGAATTTGCTCAATGGGCCAGTCGGAGGGCTTATGCCCGGGGGCCCCCTAGGGAGCGCCTTGGAGCCGACCCTTGAAACAATCAGGTGACAAGTTCTGGGGACCAATCTCGTCGCCTAAGGGATCAGTCTTAGGGCAGTCTTTGGGGCTTCCGGGCTTTGGCCCTACGAGTGGCCGATCAAGCAGAATGGCCAACTGAGCAGTAGGCCCTTCTATCTGACCAGTGAATCCATGCTAGTACACAAGCATCAAGCGCGAAGGGCAAGAAGGTGAGCTAGATAGCTCGCAATCTTGCTCATGCCTGTATATATCCCCAAGATTCTCCTCATATTGAATCTTTCTGATCGAAAAGACTGTTGTTCGCATCACCATGGGAAGTGATTTCATTCTTATATAGACCAAGACTTATAGCGGTCATTACTGATATCTTGACCTTTACCTTGCGATGAATTACCGTATGCACAGTTACTGGTGAGCCGAGTGACCTAGATAACCCATAATCTCGCAACTTTCGGAACTTTGCATAGCGCCCCCACCAAATTTTGCTGCAAAACCTACGTAACCTTCTGTAACACCAACACGCCTAGAAAACCCCCAAACGGGCAGAATTAAGGCCAGAAACGCGTATAATTAGTTCTTCTTTAGTGTAGCTACTTTGCGACGATTGCGCTAACCTCTCCTGTCCTATAGTCCTCCGCCGCTATGTATCCACCTCTCTCCGCATGTAAAGACCGTATCCAGCACCACCTCTTCATTAGATTGAGTCTAATTATGATAGCTGATATCGAGGATTGCTCGCCCTAGACCGTGCGTAAATATTAACGTCTTATCAACACGTTTAGCACCTATACCCCTGAGCGCCATGCGAAATAGGGTCCGCCATATAAAATTCTTCCTACTCAGAGAGAGAGTCTTAGTATATTCCTAGCTGTAAAGCCGTAGGCTTATCTAGACGAAATGCAGCTATTTCTCTTTAACATATAGGGGGTTCTTATTACGATTCAGCTGGTCTGGCTTGGGACAGGGCGCTTGGCGGAGGTGGAGGCAGAGGCGGAGGTGCTGGCGGAGGTGCTGGGTTAAGGAGTCGCTAATAGAGACTCAGCGGTAGTGGACCTTTTCGATACAGACCTCCTCAAAGGCCTCTTCTACAGCGGCGGCGGTGCAGCTGGTTCTGCAGGTGGAGGTCTTCCTCTGGAAGAACACCCTAGCGGTCGCATAGCGGCGTTAATAATAGCTTCGGCGGCAGCGTCAGGGTTGTTTAGAATATAAGATCTTTTAGCAATACCACGGCGAGGCTTCATTGTTACTGTTTTTAGAAGCTTTCATAAAGAATTAGGCGTATCGGTGGTCATAGAAGGTTACGTAGGTTTTGCAGCAAAATTTGGTGGGGGGGCTACGCAAAGTTCCGAAAGTTGCGAGATTATTATAGTATGGGTAAGATAGAGCGTAATCAGAACATTGGTTGTCGACATCTCAAAGCATTCATCATTTGTCTATATATATTTTAAGACTGTATGATCAGAATTCAACCTCAGCCTTGACCATCGCATCTTCGTTTATGTCATCAGTCATGAGCGTCGATGCTGTGTCCGTCCCTAGCAGGTCGTACCCTGTGCTTGATATAGAGGAAAGGTCAATCTCATCCTCATTGTCTTTCGGCTCACTTCCATATCTCATGCCGACTTGGATAGGTACTGCCGACCAATCACCAATGCCTCGAAGGATTTCGGCCAAAGGGATGATGTCCATTTTATCCCCTGTCCGCGTTCCTTGATTGTTGCCGCTGCCATGCCCAGCGTCTATGGATGTTCAGCGAGAATTGATCCAAGCCTTAGAGGTGACTTGCCTTGCTCGGGACCAGCAACTAGTTGTCCGCCTTGCTCCGCGTCTAACGCCGTTTAGCCAATGCTTTAGCATCAGAAGGTCACAGAATCGACATACCGAGCACGCACTGTCTCACTCGTTTTTTGCCTTGCCAGATAGCTATAGAGGCCATGAAGAGGATTAGAATGCCGAACATGATGGTGTCGAAAGAATTTAGGGCCCATAGGGTCTGGTAGCCTAGGTGGAGAGGAATCTGCTGCGTTAGGGTAAGAGGTGTGTTTGGGAGTGAGGTGTTGTGGAGTGGAAGTGGGAAGGGTGCCATGATGCCTTGTGCTAGATGTCTGGCGTGTGGATTTTGTCAATAGCCCTATAGTTTTTGTTTATGGAGAAATTAATAAGAAAATGGAATCTCTTGGACATCAGGCTGCTTTTCATTAGTGAGGCTAGGGGTGGCGGAGAAGCCA
This sequence comes from Stereocaulon alpinum, assembly GCA_018257865.1. Taxonomy (NCBI): domain Eukaryota; kingdom Fungi; phylum Ascomycota; class Lecanoromycetes; order Lecanorales; family Stereocaulaceae; genus Stereocaulon; species Stereocaulon alpinum. The sequence goes on along the minus strand of JAEUBA010000002.1, from coordinate 382,009 downwards.
TTCTGTCGCATAGTCACTGTCATAGTAGCAAGTCTCGCAAGCACGGAGATCCTTAAGCAGAGATAGTTATGGTTTCGCTGTCCTGCCCGCTTGACTTGGCTTAGTATTCCTCGCTTCGCTTCGTCTCGCTTATTCCGAACAAGCGCTTAATAGTAACGATATCTTAACAAATTATGATATTGAAAGGTGCAGGAAACATTGCAATTTTTTCTTGTGAGTACAGAGTTTGAGTGTTTTATGATTTGGAGATCGTAGAATCATAAGTATTGACGACAGGTTGCCGTTATCGAATCGCTAACGTTTGTTCGTCTTAAGAGGAAGAAAAGTAGACTTGTACTCAGATCCGGACCGTAGTACCACTAAACATATAGATTGCCCATCAATAGAAGGTATTCGGCAAAAATGAAATTCTATATTCCATCCTGTAACCAGACCTAACGCCCGTTATTACAAGACTCTTGAAACAGACGCGGAACACTTTCGCAGACGTTGAATTCGCGAACGATGAGTTAGATCCGTTGTCCAGATGTCATGAAAGAAATGTAATAAGAAAGATAATGCAACAAGAGCTGGAAAGACCTAGCCAGTCAATACAACAATCCCGAAACCAGAACTCCTCCACAACGTACCATTCGAGGAGAATAAAATCATAGGAGATAAGCCAGCCCTGGAGACGAGATGGAGGTTATGTAGGGTGAGTTTCCGCAATTAGCGGCTGAGTAGTGTGGAAGAGAAGTACTGCTGTTGGTATGGACGGAAGAATCGATCGAAGTGAACTCTGTGGTCCAATCTGGGCGACTTTCACTGTGTCTTTAGGACTGGAGAATAGCCACGAAGTAGTAGACGTGTACAACGTCTAGGTTAGTCATATGGGCGTGAACTGGCGGGACCTATCGAAAGTCCTACCGACGCTGGTTTAACATATTTAATCTTGCGTGAACTGCGAATGGTTACTTCTAAGGGTCCTCGCTCTAGTTGTTTGTTTCTGGACCCGTCTCTTGGCCATAGCACGATGCTTCGTGACACATTTGCTCTTTATTGCAAGTGAGAGTAATGCCCAGTTTCGGGCACTACCGTGATTTTGGGAGATGAAGGCATGCCAAAGAAGGATTTCTACGATGATGTGGTGGCCATTTGCTCTTATGCGTCCGAGTATCGAACCGATCCTCTCCGATTCTCCGCTGAGACTCGCTCCAGCTGCTAGTAGGAGTTTGACAGTCGCCAAGTGACCGTATTCCGCCGCAATCTGTAGTGCAGTACAGGTAGTATCCCCTGTGACCTGGAGTGTTGCGCCTCTCTCTAGAAGGAGCCCAACTATGGCTTCGTGACCTTTAGACGCTGCCAAGTGAACAGACGTCCATCCTTCTCGTGTCGACATGTTAATATCCGTGTATCTTTGGGAGCATGAAAGGAGCTCTTTGACATACTCCTCCGCAATAGGTCTAGTTGTCTCACAGGAAAGCTTCCCAAAGTCACCATCAATCTCGAGCATGTTTTCTGTCCAAGCTCGAAAATGTGGCTGTTCTACGATTCGATCGTAGAGCTCGATGTCCTTACTCGAAGCCTCTTGACCATCAAGGAGGTATTTGACCACTGCGATGTGTCCGTAAAGCGCGGCCAAGTGCAAAGGCGCCTCTTGAGTATCTGGTATGACTGCGTTGACATCTGCACCATGGGCCATCAACAATTTGACTACACTGAGGTGTCCAGAAGCCGCAGCGTTGTGCAAAGGTCGCCTTCCAGTACAATGATCAATCGCATTCGCGTCTCCGCCCCGTGCGAGGAGTAGCTCGATTGTTTCCAAGGACCCATGGGCTGCGGCAAGTTGCAATATCCTCTCGCTTCCGTAGCGAATATCACCAGCGACGAGAGCTGTCTTTCGGAGGAGAAGGATCGCCACCGGTGCGTGGACACCCGCGGCTGCAATTGCGAGTGGGGTTTCACAATAGTGGCAAGCTCCCTCGTTGGGGTTAAAGCCCATCTCCAAGCAGATTTGTGTCAAAATGACAAAGCCATATTTTGCACAGATGCAAAGCGTTGTCGTGGCAATCTGTGTTAAACGGCTTGTGCGAGAAATCGAGAAAGTCTCGCAAGCATAGTCCAAAGTCATGGAAATGCAGCGCTGCAGTGTCCCTGCGAGAATCTTGCTACGGGTCTCGGCAAGACGGTAGTGGAAAGACCAATTGGCCGCTGCATAATCCTGCAAACATACGGACTGACGTTCGGTCTGCGTTCGTGCTTGTGAAGTATCAATACGGAACAGTGAGGGTCTGGTGTACTCTTTCGAGTTCAGAAGCATCAAACATGTACCTGCGACATGCTCGTGCGCTAGGAAGAGAGTATGCTCTGGATGATATTGCCGTGTTGAGTAAAGGAGATGTCGCCGTACACTTGGATGCCTGAAAGTGACACAGCCTTTCTCATTCACGACTACAAGTCCGCGGCAGATCTGAATGACTATTTGATTTGAACCTGATTCCAGGCCATTCGTAAGAGGCAATCCGGTGCAAACATGACCCTGACGCGTGTCAGCTGTGATAGCCAGGGCGTTGAGGAGCTCTGTGAAGTGTAGAGTGCGCGTTGCCACTGTCAACCAGGAGAATACGCTCTGGGCGATCCGTACATCCGAAGCCGGGATTCTTCCTAATTCCATCTGGTAGAATCCATCGATGGTAGACGGCAGAGACTCGATTTCTTTAGGTAGAAGCACTGGTGATTGTACTTGTTGAAGGCTGTCGGCTGCTAATGCTACCCATAAAAAGCTTCCATTAGCACGAGAACACAGCTGTCTGGCTAGGGACTCTGCAGAGAGATGTCTAGGGTAGAAATCAGCCGGAGAATAGCTGGTCAGCCGAGCGAGTGCGAAAGCCTTGAGATCGCACTGTGCTCCAGGCTCATTGCTTAAATTTATCTCGAAGCAGCTGCCCTTGCAGCATGCAACCTGAAACGGAGAGCGGGTCGAAATGGCGCATTTGAGACGCTTTGAGCTTTTCCGTGACGAATTAGCCCGAACGATCTCGTCCACAACAATGCTACTGGTCCCATCGGCGCTTTCAGTCCCGTCAATGACTAGGCTTATTCGAGCTTGACTATCAATAGCCCAAAAGAGATCTCTCAAACTCTGCTTGAAGACTTTCGAGGTTACTTCATCGGTCTCGGTCTCAATCTCAACAGTTTTGAGAATTGACCGCAGTAAATGATCCGGAGCCAAAGGGTAGTGGTTTGCTCGAAGTTGGTATGCGATGGTACGCAATATGTATTTCGCGGAGTTTGGGCGGCCTGGAGCGTCGTCAAGAAAGCAGTATATGACAAGATCTTTTTCCTCTCTGAAGCTTCGAAGATCGTCAATAACTGCGGAGCAAAGAGTTGATTTGCCTGAGCCTGGTAAACCATGCAACCATAACAGAGATGGCCCCTCAGTCCTGATCCAATTGCGATAAGACTTCAGCGCTAGTAGCCATTCGCCAGTGTTGCCCAGACGTTCCTTGGAGTATCTATCTTTGGCTGCTTGTGCGCTTGTTAGTAAAGAGCGACCGTTGTGAGACATCTGCGCTGCCACTGCGAGAATCGTCATCAAAAGGTCCGCAATCACTCCATCTAGCGATTGACGTACCTTCAATCATGTATTCAGTGCAAATTCCGATGTTCGAAGTGATGATATCTTCAGAACAATGCTCGGAGATGACCCAATGCTTCTCCTCGTGCTGCGAAATTTGAGATTGTGAGATCATCGACCATAGACAGTCAGGATGAAGTGCCTGTTGCATTGCTCAGCCGAAGCACCAGAGAGTGTGATCCACAAAGTGCTTTAAAAGAGGACGGGAAACCTACACGCGCGCCGGAACACGGAGATTGGCAAAAATTTACGCTCATGTACAGCCCGCCAATTCGAGGGAATGCATGAGAGATACTTAAAAGATACTCAGATCTCTCTCCATTTTCTTCCATACTTGAAAAGCAGGCATCAGATAGAAGTGAGGTTCTCCTCTGAAACTCAGCCGAATCCGGTGTCTCGCTTGCGTGAGGAGTCCCTACGAAGACCTTTGTCAGAGTTAGTTTATATAGGCAATTCCGAACTTTGGTTCAACGGATGACTGACTACTCCAAAGGTTCGCCGAAGCACAAGTGGTATTTTGCTCTGCGCTTCCGCCCAAAGTAAAGCCTTAGCAGGGTCAGTACTGTCTCGAAAAGAGCTATAACTGCGTTACCTTCTTGACCACAAGGCCACCAAGCCCATGGCATACAAAGATGACGGGACGAGAAAGCTGACTGCTAGTGAGCAGAGACTCAGTCATAAATCTCCTAGACTCGGTTTTCTCGAGTTTGTCCCATTCGGAAAGTAGTTGCGCAGCAGCATCGCTAACGGTATCAGCGAGACTTGTGTGAGTCCCGTGATATTGATAGAGGAATGTTTGTGCGTTTGGGAAATTCTTAGGTAGTCGCTTCTCGAACCAAGCTGTGTCGCCAGGAACCTCCAATGCTGTCCAAGCTTCGTTGTTCAGATTGCTCACAAAAATTAGACTGCGTAATTCGTAAGCAATGTCGTGGATCGATTGCAGTACAATAAATACTCAGCTATCGCAGTTTCATTGAAGTCCGTCTCCAAAAGCCAGGCGGACCGGTAAACAACCATGATAGGCGTTGAGAATATTGAAAAGGTCCCTAGATGTCCTATTTCGATAGCTGATTGGCTGCATCATTCGACACACAAATCATGAGCTTTGCAGTCCCCAAGTAGTATGCACAGGTGTGATCGCAAAAGAGCGAAGCGTTCGCTTGGAAGCACTGGCCGTGACCGGCAAAGACTGGCTACGTAGAGACCCCAGGAAGTCGCTGGTGAGAACTTTTCCCGGAGAACCTGTTGCAATTTGGGCACTTGTTGTGGTTGCACGCGCTACCGTAATTGCAATGATTGTAGTCGTAGTAATCACTGTAATCATGGAAGAAGCTGTAATGGGTAGTTATTGTAGACGACTGGAGAATTGATTGCTTTGGAAAAGAAGGTCAGGGTCAGGTATTCAAAGAAGAGGAAGAAACGAGAGTAAGAGGAGACAGCTTTGAATTAAATGATAGCCAGAAGAACAGGGGTCAGACTGATATCTCGGTAAAGTGGTCCAATTGTAGAGCACATTGTCATGTTGCACACTCCTGCTTGTGCTAAGACAGTTTCAGATACACTAAGAACGCTACCGGCGGAAGTGGATCGGTGAGGCAGTACGTTGACTCTGTAAGGATCACCAGACATGTACGGCTGGGATGAAATGACGCCGCGAGGCTGCTTTCCTTTCATGACAAGGCCATAGCCGAGAACAGACGAAAAGTCAACGTGACGGCCCGTAGCATCTAGTCAGTATGCAACGGAGAAGCGCCACCTCTCTGTACGGCACCCATTCTGTGCGGCCACTACGCGGAGAAGTGACGCGTACTGACTTCTGGAAATTGTCCGTCATGTGATCATCAGCAAAATCATGGTCGCAGACAAATGGTGGGCTAGCGTGAATACTGGCTAAGCGGCTAAGCGAGACAAACGCGATTGGTAGAATTCAAGCGAAAGATGCGAGAGGTCTTTCGCTATCGCTTCGCATATTGTTCTTACGTCGCCAGCTTCGCAAATATTGGCGTTGCCCATCTAGGTAACTTCATGGAACGTTCTTTGCAGGCTTCTAGGGTGATATGGACAACAGCTCTGTGCTGGTGACCGCGAACCACTTAGAGCAGATCTTCGAGGCCTGCTCGCCGACTTGCTTACGGCACCTAGACTGCGCAGAGCCTCGAGTTGCCCACAATGCTGAAAACCGGGCGCAATCTGCACATATTCTTTGCCTCAATCTTTACCTGTACCGCAATATACCACAGGACATGTCGCCATGAACACCATCCCGACTCACGTTGGAGCAAAGAAGAAACGTAACACAACGAGGTGCAGCGTTTGCAGGCACAAGAGAGTAAAGGTCAGCTATAACGGTGTAGTCTCATATCTCAGCCTGTAACTAACTGTCGAACATTGCAGTGTAAACCACAACCTCGCGACTGGGAAAACACACAACAAAAGTGCACGTACTGCGAGGATCACAATGAAGCTTGTGGGCCTAACTATAAGCACAAGGACGATCCGGAAGTAATCAAACGTGGCTCTCGGGATGCAACTATACAAGAGGAACTTGGCACTCAAGGAAGTGTTCAATACCCTGTCATCGAAGCCGCAGTCAACCCGCCAGTGGCCGATGCTTTCAGACCTGCAACGAGCATCGAGCATGAGCGGCCTCATGGACGTTCGTCCAATGCTATTCAGGGCAAGTTGCCCGCCTTCTCTGTCGACGAGCTCAAAGAGAAGGCACTCCGCAAGTAAGGCCCCATTTGGCACTCTGTAATCTCTCGAACTTATTCTTCCTCAGCCTAGACGAGTTGAATGCTCTGGGTACCACATTGAAGTCTATTCGATTGCGGACCGCTCCCATTCATCATAGATGCCGCAGCGATGCTGAGCCTTCGAATGTCATGTTCATCAAAGAAAAACTACATCGATCATTCATATCTACATATATATTAGGGGTCCAAGCGTATGAACAACAATCATGTGACCAGGCGCGGTGGATACTTCTTGCGTTGTTGTCTGCTCTCGAAAGATATCAATCGTTGTTTGATAGTCAGAAACGCGTGCCACTATTGAAGATAGCCAACATCTTTCAGGACCTCGGACATCCATGGGAATGTGAACATATATTAGAGAGGATGACACGGTTAGACACCCCATCGACCCCGGCTTTTAGCGAAGATCCCTGCCTACGGCTAGCCGAGTCTCTGTTCAAAACCTCAGAAACGGTTGGCAGTGTGTTAACAACGCTCTGGAAGGATACAGTGGGTGATGACGATCCGCCCAGGCACCTAGTGGTCCCACCTCTTCAGCGCGCTGCCGCAATATCGAATGCAGGAGTGACCTCAGCCCTTCTTGCCCATCGGAATGGAGTCGACCCTCGTCCAACAATGTTCGACGAGCACTATCTCCGTGTAGCCTCGTACTTGGGCACGCCACAAATCCAACCGCGACTTGGGATAGATGACCGGGATCTACATGGACGGACCGCCCTCTTCGTGGCCGCTTCCCATGGCTTCGACCAGTGTTGTCTTACCCTGCTATCAGGGCTTGCTGATCCAAATAGTCGGGACCACCGTGGACATACTGTTTTAGAGGTAGCAACCCGTGGGGGTCATCTGGAGGTCGTGAAGCTTCTTATTGGTGTCGGCGCCAGTGTCAATCCGCAGCTGTCATGTTGTTCGTCTTCGCCTCTTCAAGCAGTGCTCGAGGGGGACAATCCCAACAAAGAGCTCGTAGACCATCTTCTCGATCAGGGTGCTTCTGTCAGTACCCCAAGGCCATTAGATGACAGGACTGCGCTAGACATTGCCAATTGGAAAGGACATACTGACCTTGCAAACGCCATGCGCCGGCGTACCCCTGTTCAGTCACCGTACCCCTTCGGCTTCGGCATCCAGGATTTTCCTGGCCAGAACCTCGGTGTCCAACATCTCGGTAACCAGGAATCTCGATATGATTGGCCTTAGGAGTATACTATATGCTGGCCTTTCTGAAGCTCTATCTCTCCATCTATTATAAAGTCACGATCACATGTAGTTTAGTAGGATGTAGCAGCTGGTACGTTCAGGCTCCGCCTTTTACGGCTTCGAATCTGACAGGCTGACCTTTTGCAGGTTCTGCCATCCCTCATGGGTTTGTGATGAGGTCTGCTGTAGGGCGGAGGTGTTGGTAAATACTAGGTCTCGAGAGCGAGCTTCCATGGACACCTGCATCTAACGGGTTTGGTTAGATCGGTAACGGAAAGGAATGGATGCGATTCTACGTTTGCGTCGTGCGGTTGTGTAGCGTATTAGCAAGGCGTGGGATGACTCGACGACGGGACTGCTGTTATGAGTATCATTAATCAGCCTGAGTGGCTCGTGACCGCATCCACACTATTTGGTCTGCATTATGCCTAATCGTTGTCTCCCAGGTTAGAGCTGATGAAAAGGCCTGTGCGAAAGCCAAAGAAAGCGGACTCTAAAACATTGAAGAGGACAGAGAGCGTGTCTTAATGTAGCCATTGACGGATAGTCAGCTGATGCTAAGTAAGCATTCTGACCACACCTCGGGACCATCCGCGGACGTCTCCAGTGACTCACTCGCAAGATCGCCCTCTTTCTTCTCACTTGTGGGCTGACATGAACTCACTGAGACTTGGTTGCTCTAGATAGGTATTGGATTAGGCAACGAAGCGGAAGTATGCGTCTAGTCCAAGTCCACATCTTTCTCCCGCGGATCACGCGCCTTCAATGACTTGTACAAGCGACCATCGTACTGCGAGCCTTTGCAATAGATTCGAATTACTCACTCGACGGTCAGGTGTCTAGACTAAGTGGTAGCGGCTCTGGACCTCCACATGTGAGCTGTCGGAAGTTTCGAGGTGTTCGAGATGGCAGCCTGGACCCATCAGAATCCGTACGTGGAACATTTCGTGACGTGATAAGAAATGCCCAGCGAAGCTGACGAAGAACGAATGAGATGCCACGACGAAGTATGAAAGCCCCACCACAAGATCACGTCAGCGTAGAGCATCAAGATTTCGAAGAGTATCTTTCGATTGGCCGCCTTTGAAACCCAGCAATTTCCAGACTAACGGAAAAGAATTTGTATAACTTACTTGTCAACTTAGAGCCGCAGGAAGTAATTGAGACAATCAGTAGGGTGATAGCTAGTCACATTAAGGCTGTGAGGGCATCTCTTGATTATCCACCTCGGTTATGTTCTCCTTGTCTCGTTCGCTATAATTGCGCGTACGCGGCCACGAATAAGCCGGTCGGGCTACATGAGTGCCTTGGCAAGCTGAAGAAACCACGGCTTGTTTTCCAAGGCTCAGCGCCAGAAGATGGCAAACCTAGATTGCGTCAGGTGTTGCTATCTCAACAAATGCTCTGGATACTCTGAAAGCAGACACTTATGAACATCCTATGTTGTTCGCTCTAATCGGCTGTGCTTATTCATGGTGTGCTAGTGGACAACTGGGACGTCTACCACCCGTGCTTGACGTGTGGCCAACGCGCAGACGTGAGTTTGCTTGATTGTGAGGAACCCAGTCTCGACAACGAAGAAGGAGAAAGCTTCAGTCAGAGTTAATACACATCTTGTCTTAGCCAAGAATCATTACTATCTTGCCAGTCTAGAAGATATATCAAGCTGTGACGACGCTCTTCCTGTCCTAACTATTCGCCAAATCACAAGAAAAGCAAGCGGAGTAGCTGGAAGGAGTAACGCGATGAGCCATCCTTCCTTAAGAACATCGCCCAAAGACGTCAACGAATCAGGCACGAGACTATCGGAACAGATGTCCAATATTACATGCGGAATACGGCACACTATTGTCTACCATCGTGTCGACCAGAGAAAGATATGGCTCACCCAATCATGCATCTTGGTTCAATTGCCTCGTTAGAGCAAACCACGGGAATCTGAGGAACGTACTATGCCAAATGGCCGCCCATACTTTCGATCGCTCGGGATTGTGTAATGGGCAGCGCGGAAGAGAACTAAGAAGATTCAACAATTACGTTGTAGATTACCAATTCCTACCTGAAAGACTTTTGTCAACTCCTCCCACCTTCTCCTTGGATTTCCAACCAGTCAGAGTAGTTGCTAAGTGTTCTCTTCCGTGACCTCTAGGTACTCGCTACGTTCACTATGGAGCAAATCGTAGAGTCGTTGAGAGCCTCAGAAAAGGAGATCGATGGTCACAGGAACGCCTCCCCAGCTCTGAAACAAATGGCGTGCTTCGAAACGCATAAGAAGTCGCTCGATAATCCACGTCACGGTACAAACACGTATTTCAATTCAATACTTGCAGCGCTTCGTCACAACATCGGCCCCGAAATTTGGTGTCACTGTGATGTTGGGCATTGGGAAGCTCGATTCATCAAAAATTAAGGGTAGAACAAACATGGATCTGCTAAAGACCTGGTGGAAAGATGTAGAGCATAATGAGAGCTTGTAGCATTCAGTCGAGTCACTGAAGATACACGAAATCTTCGCGCTACATCAGCCTCCGCGTATCCTTAGTAACGGCTGGGTTTGGTATGGGGCGAGGAGCGCTCAAGAACGTCATGGCTTCAACAGCATACAAGGTACGATACCCTTCCATCCCCCATCGGGTGACACCGTTGACGATAATCAGAGCAAAGCGGTGTTCATCCCGTAGATGAGTCCGACAGACCCTCGAGTATGGACATGGATAAGTTTTTGCGACGCCTTGATCTCGAAGAGGTACGAATGAAAAGGAATAACGGGCTCTTGCTGACCAAAAAGGTGTATGTGGCGGCCCACAAAACTGTGGGTGCCGGCAATCACCAATACCAAAAAGGTTGAGCCCGCCTAGTCTTGACTGAGATCCTCTCCAAACTTAGTCCAGCGACCTGTATGCTTTGCGTGTTGGCCGTTCCTTACGCTCTGCTGTCGGATTTTGTCGTGCTTGACATTGACAAGATGAAAGACTGGTGGAGAGGAAGGGATGACAAAAGATTTTTACTTCGGCTGGTCGATGAGCATAGGGTTGGAGAAGTCATGGAGCGAATGAGGGCCCAGGAACCACTTGGTATCTCTAATCAGTCGCAAAATCCACATACTAAAGAGCCATCTGTCGCTATTGGTGTGAACCCGGCAGCCCGCCCGATCAGAGATACACGAGCCCACGTGGACACGTCTTTGGGGAAAACACATAACAAGCCTTTCGACAACTGTCTACATCGAAGGGGATTGAACATGTCAATAGAGATTCGAAGCCCAACCAGAGATGAGCCCAGCGCTGCTCCACGCATCTCTCATCTTCACAATGCATTTGGTAAGTCTACATCTACAGCTCATTTTGCGACGCCAATACCTGACAATTCAAAGAACGGGAATATTGGGATGGCGTTCACGAAGCGATCGTACCTCGCTCCACCAAACCTACTTCCTCCCCAATATTACGTAATATGTGTTGAGCGACTTGCTCACATTGCTTAGTGCCTATGAGGACCAGCCAACCTATATCTATCTCGAATGCCTTCCAGGCAGCAGTCTGGTGCCTTTCGTCTTCATGATGATCCCCAGTCACCTAGAGCTGGACAGACATATCTTTTTTGGGACCAGCTCCCAAAGATCCTATCCCAGGAACAGATTGACCAGATTGAGGCCTCGGGAACGGACTATGTCACCTTGAGCTATGCACAACTGATCAATTACATCGAGCGATCTATGTCACGTTCACAAACTTTCCAGCTACGATTTCCAAAAGACGCACAGCCGCCTTTCTCAGCCAGCCTTGACGGCCGAGACCTGAACATGAATGTCGCTTTCTGGCCCCATACAAGCGCACGGCTCCTTGAAGTGAAAAGAGCTCGAATCTCCGGGACTGAGCATGGGGAGAAGGGATGAGGCCAGGGACAGAACACCCCTTTCTATTGGCTATCAGATCTCATTTCCATGGGATGTGAGTCAATGACGGATTGGGACTGTAGTCATTGCGAATGATGCACTCGGTGTAGATGACACGAAAGTAGAGACCACCAGGGAGCGGGCAATCACCCCAAAGACATCCCATCAAGCAGAAGAAGTGGAACTAGAACAATATCAAACCCGCGTTTCCAAGGCCTCAACTCCTGCAACAGACCTTTCGAAAATGCTAACACAAACTACATATTGAAGATGCGCACTCAAAATACATGCTCCGCCTACACCACGCATGCACACTCAAGGTTTCCAAATATACATGTGAGCTAGCATTCGAAAACATGCACCCAACGTCAAGAAACGCGCACTTAACACAAGCTACCCTTTTGACAAATAAGCACCCAGCCAGACAAGCGCATTCAAATCGGCTACACATACTCACAATACGCACTCCCCAACAAACACACCGCGCTCTCTAAAACCATATTTGTCACAAATGCATTGCGCACTAAAAGAACACATACAGATATGGCTTTGGATATACGTACAACAGTACTTTTGAAAACCAGCTATATCGTGTAACGCCTGCTATACGTATGCCGCAAAGCACGCAGTCAGCGAATGTATCTTCAATGTGCGTATTCGGCACAGATTCACTGCGCAATTAAAGCGCACGTTGCGTATTTCGCTTAGAGTGCGACGGAGATACGCAGATCGTACAGGTATGGTGAGCAGAAGATGTTAGTACGTATATATCGAGGTTCTTGGGGTAATATGTGATGAAATTGGTATACATGTATTTTGGTACCCTGGAACATGTGTATTGAAACATGAGCGGAGTGCGCAATGTGTACGTAGGGAATGCGCGTAAGGTTGGTAGAGTACGCAAAGTATGAATGCGTGGTGCGTAAGATATATAGAGTACGTAAGATACATGAGTGCGCACTCGAGTCGTACTCTAGACTCTCTCTTACGTTGAATTTGATTCGAAAGGACCCTGCACATACATCTCGATCTCGACATACAGAGTAAGCTACCGTCACTGAGCGGGATTGTGTTAACAGGACTCATACGTGTCATGAGGAAGCTCTCAAGATCTTGGCGCCGAAGAATGAGGTGGGACTGAATTGTGGACTATGCTTATAGATCCTTTTGTTGGAAAGCTGATCACTTTCATCGGTAAGGTCATGAATTATTGCTCAGCAGTTTTTTATAGTGTTTGAAGATATCAAGATATGGTCTTGATTTGAACATTATACAAACTGGACTTCTCCAAACAAGCTCGCCCTAACTTCTACTATAGCCGCCAGTTCCAGGATGAATTCCTGTAACATGATAACGTTCGTCAAGAGATGATTCAGTGTGACCTCTTTCGTATAGTCGACATACTTCGCGTCGGGCGAGACGGACACACTCCGTATACTGGTCGTCTCGCTACCTCCAATGTCCGGCGTCTCAGACCCAACGTTGTCATGTCTCGCCTTGACCCTAATATTCCGACGGAGAGCATCTGCCGGCCCCATCGGTGTATGGGCACATTTCTGTGGCGTGGACGGGACGGAGTCCGACGGAACGGCGTCTTTGTGGAGTGGTGATGGCGAGAAAGTTCTAGACCCAGGTTTGGAAGGGCTGGGTGAGGGTGATATTCGCAAGTGATTGAGTCGTCCAACAAGTGTAGACGTGGAAGAGTCGTTCAGCTGTCTACCTCTTGGAGAGCTCGAACGAGAAACATTAGCTGAAGAAGCGTCGGATCTCAGCCGTTGCGAGATAGAGCCAATTTGCGGGACGCCTCGAACCTGGGAGTGAGAAGGCCTGGATGAGTCATGAGATCGTCGTGATGGAGGTATGTCGTTTGCTACTGCCTTATCTATATCCTCGCCAATCCTGAAGACGTGTCGGCGCTCAGCCAAGTATATGTCGAATTCCTGGATCTCGTGGCGGAACCTGTCGACTTGCCGCACAAGGCTATCGAGGGCGGTGAACACAGGGGAATTAGTATGCGTGGGTCCAATCAGGGCTTGGTCAGAGGCTGTGAAGTCACGGGGTCTCAGAGTGATCTCGGAAGCGCCCATCTTGCTTTCAATGTCCTTGTTGATCGTGATGGTGTCGTTATGGTCTGAGGCACCAGCATCATCGTCTGGGGCGGCATCATGATCGTGGGGATCCTCGCGCTGGACAGGATCCCCCAGAAGCCAGCAATCCAGACGTGTATTGCCACAAGATGCTAATGTTGAAAACGTCTCGGTAAGACTCAAATTGGTTCGAATATCGTTCACTAGGAAGTCTTCGAGTAGATGGACCAAAGACTTGATCAGTGGATCATCCAGACGGATCATGTGTGGTTGTACAATTCTAAAACTCCTCTTAATGCTCGATAGGTCTGCCCCAGTCGAGTCTGGCAGAGCCAGAAGTCGTGAAGAGCAGCAATGAGATTCGAGTAAGGTTTGTGCATCTTGCAGATGTGTCTGATATAGCTCTCCTAGATCATCATGCTCGAAGAGCTCTTCAGCGAAGGAGAAAAGCACGGTAGTGTCCCTAACATGGGCGTCGATCGTTCTAGCTGGGAGTGCATCGTAGCAAGGCTGGCTTTTGATGATGGAGGATACCGCATACTGATGCTGACTGCGGAGGAGCACAGAGACCAGCTGAAGCGTCACCGTCACCGTCTGTTGGTTCCGCGATCGTAAACTTGTAAGAACTAGGTCGACAAGCGTAAAGAGGTCAGGCATAGGCTTTTCTTGTCCTTGAGCTAGAGTTGAGATGAGTGTCTGTGACTTTCGACGTCTTGCCAGCGTTGTTGGTCGCGCTGATGCTGACTCCTCCTCAGCCTTGTCCGGAAGAGCTAGCAGGTACTGTAATGTGACGTGCAGGAGCTCGGCATGGTCAATTGATTCAATGATACATCTCAGGTAGGTCAGGACAGCTACAGAAGAGCCTCCATCAATGTCGGACGATTCAATTAGCGAAGGGTATCTATGCGCGTCCTTTAGCATGATTATTCCGTTCCAAGAGACATAGGTTCGCGTACAGTAGTTGCTGTAGGAATAAGAATTTGAAGTGATCGAGAAGAGAGTGTTTGACGTCCTTGGAACTGCAATGCTCCAAGATATCCTGCCAGAAAACAAGATAAGAGAGAAAGGTGGCTAGGTGTGCTTGAAAATCTGGCGAGGTTGTCTTCTCCGCATCTGGTGGAGTCCGTGGCCGAGCGGCTTCGGAGAAGGATAGAATTGCAGGCATCGATTCTCTGGTGAATGATAGGACGAGCTTCCTGGTTCAGTCAGCTGAGGTCGATCAACGAAGCTGAGCACGAGGAATGTGGAATACCTGCTAAGCTGACTGTATAACGCTCCTAGACCGCTTGCCATCAAGGTAGCTAGGTCGCTCTCGACAACCCATTTCTCCAGTGCTTCAGAGTGCGTGGCTGACTCAATGATATAAAGCAGTCCGGTTCGAGCAAAGTCTCCAACTCTACCATCATGGTGTACGTAGTCCAGAGTTAGGTAGAATAAGGGGAAACCCTCCTTATCCGCTTTACTATTCGTGCGAGGCGCGTCTTGGATCACAGGTCTGAACCAAGTCGGCAGCAGCTTGGGCTGAAGCCGTAACTTCGATGCAACCCCAAAAAGCACCTCCACAATCCTGCCTTCCGTGTCAACGCTAACCATAACTGGTCCTGTGGTCGAAATCTTGCTGATGAAGCCGATCAAAGCGTCCGCAAAGCCCTTCTCTTCCAAAAAGTCCACCTCTTCGCTTTCAATGAGTATCTTGAAGATGTCCAGTGTCTCATAAGTGATAGGTTCCTCACAATACTCAGAAGCTACCTGCGCTAGAGTGTTATATACCTTAAACGTAGAGATATGTCGAGCGCACAAGGGAGGCGCAGGTGTCTGTATTTCATCCTGGAGCATCCTCTTCATGCTCTCCAAGCAGATCAGGACAGTGTCCGCCGGGGCGTCTTGTTTGCTCGATTTGTTGCGGCGCCATATTTGCTACTATGCAGATTAGCAAGTATGATACTTAGTGTAGAATGATACTCGTACCTGCAGCTGTTCGTGCACCTTCTTGAAGCGGATTGAGCGTTGCTGAGGGGTATTGGCTTGCTTGGAGGGAGACGGACTGGGGCTTCCTACGAGCTTGGAGAGCTGCAGGATGGGTCAACATTGACGGTGAGATTAGGCGGAACCTAGAGGCATACTATATCCATGAGACTCAAAGCATCGTTCAATGGCGCACGAACCGTCCTATTGCAATATTTTTACTGGGGATGTTTCGCGTTCGCGTCCAACCTGGATATTGTCCCGAAGTTTGGCCGGGTTAGTCTTGGCATTCTAATGCGAATGCTGTCGCCTCGAAACATCCTTCACACTATTGGGCACTCAGATTAGTCGTGACATGCTGAATCTTGGAAGCGAGTCTAGACCTATAGAAGCAAACAACGATGATCGGACTGTCCGCCATAGCGGCTCCTGTCGTTAGCGGTTTAGATCATACTATAGCAACATTTTCGCTCATTGACGGAGCTACGCCATGCCGTAGGGCATGGTTTCCTCCAATATAACCTTTCCCGTCGTATCACACTCCTCTTCACATTTCAATTCAGATAATCGAATTCAATTCTCTCAGCAAAGAAGAGACAAGCATAAGATATTAATCGCTGCAAGCTGATGCATATTGTGTATCGCTGATGTAAACGCCGCCATGCAAGGAATCAAAAGCACAAGAGGCATATACAATACATCGTACCGCGCGTGGCACCAAGCCCACTTCTCAGGACTCCAATTCCGAGTCCCAAAACCCTCAAAACTCTTCGTCCTCCTTTCGCCTTCTCTTTGCCCCACCGCCCCCTGCTCCACCCACACTTTTCTTCTTTCTCCTCCCACTATCAACCCCCTCTTCGCTATCATCCTTCTCCTCCTTCTTACTAGCCGTAGGCGCATCAGGCACCTTAGCAATAATATCTGCCAAGAAATCAAGCTGTTCGTCTTTCTCAACCGCAGCTTTTAAATGCGCGGCTGTTACTCGTTTTGAGGATTTTATGCGCGCTTCTGCGGCGGCTTTCGTGACGACGGAGATCATGAAGAGTTCGAGTGCTTTTGCTGGAGTGGTATTAGCTGCTGTAATATCGTGGATTAAAGCGTCGTACTCACAGACTGCCGTAGGCGTAACCTGCGCAACTTTTCCCACGTCCTCATCGGCCTGCATGATCCGCTTTATTCTCGCAACAGGAAACTTTGTCTTGACCTCAATCCCCTCTGCTACACCAGGCGCCGGTTTTGCGCAATACTCCTCCTCCGTCTTCATCTTCTTTGACTTCCTCCCAACCCCACCACCACCACCCTTCCCCATCGTTGAAGCGTCAGGCATATACTCATCATCCGCATGCTGCGCCTTCATTTTGCCATTATGCGCAGGCATGCTCCCCGTATGTGGTATTTGCTGGTACGGATTCTGTGATGTCTGTTGCTGTTGGCCGAAGCCAAATGGATCGTGATTCGAGGGTTGTTGATGTAAGTATGAGGTGGCGGAGGTATTGTAAGTTGTTTGTTGGGGCTGAGGCGGGTAGTACGAGTTTTGGAAGGTCTCGGGTTCGTCGTATGATTGGAAACCCGAGAGGTCGGGCGATTGAGGCGCATAGGACCCTTCGAATTCATCCATCTTGGAGAACCACTCAGCAAGATCGAGCCAATAAGGCGACACTATTCTATCACTCCGCGGGCTTCTGCGGTCTGTGTTGCTCAACAACCTCTCGTCCCAAATCCTTGGCGTACGCAAAGCCCTAAAATGTAGCCCTAACGGTTTCCGCGTGGTCTGCAGTTGGCGTTACCTTTGATGAAAATTATGCAAGTATGCACAAAGCAAGGATAAATATGGTACCGAAAAAGACGCTCGAAAGCGGGGGATTTTGAACCCTTTATCATCGGCAGCGCAACCACAAATCATCGCGCTAGCTCAGCCCTGCAACGGCGCGCTAGCGGTACAACAACTGTCGATCCCTGTTCGCTCCTGCCGTTTGCAAATATCATACAATGTTGTATGATGACAGAGCAACGCTTGATGACTGCTATACCCATGATTGAGATGGGGCGCATCTTATGGAGTTGTTGATGTGTTCACCGTCTGAAGCCGACATTAGGTGACTGATGTATGGTTTCAGTGGGGATACTAGGCAGCGAAATTGGGTGCGTGCGTTGGGCGGTCGATGATGGCGAATTACTTGATCTAATCTGACAACATGCCTTAGAGAAAGATGATGCAAAGAGGTTGATGCTTGCTTGGACAGGCAAGCAGAATTGAGAGTCGCAGGAGACAAGCAGGCACACGTGGCTGACTTTATTCCATTTGTATGTCTCGAAGATTAAGCCTGAGAGCTATCCCTCCTAAACTGAACAAGGGTGATTTCTTGATACTTAGTACATTGACAAAGTCCGTTCTTAATTTAATGACCCTTGGCCTGTCTTCTGATGGCCCATATATGGAATACTGTTAGTGACCAACCCTTCGATGCTGGGTCTTCGCTTGGCTAGACAAAGTCAGCAGCAGACCAACGCTCTTAGATTGGTAGAACTCCTCATTACGTCGAACTGAGCCATAAATTTCACTTTCCACTATGTTTGAAGCCACAACACCTGCCCCTTGGGGTAGTATGGTGTCCATACTCGTCACCAATGTATGGACCGTTTCTGACCCATCCTCCTTAACCACTCGATCAGGTAGAGATCTTGCAGAAAAGAGGTGACTCTTTAGAGTCAATGGGCCGTTCGGGTCTCTAGCCTTCGCTTCGACCGAGCCCACTGAGTTTCCTAGGTCAACATATGGGAAGTACAGAGACCCGTCCATTGCGCTAGCCCAAGACCATGTTGGGAATTACTCTAATTTTGGCGTAGTCATTGGCCTCCCACATGCCCATAACAAATCAATGGGGAGGTTATACACCCACAAGCCCCAGTAGGACTTGCGTCCTGTGGACTCTTCAATGTCATTCATTATACCCGAGATCGCAACGAGACCATCGCTCGGATACGACAGCTTCGAAGACCAGTAAGTTCGGAGAATGTTCCTAAATTCTTGCGTGGACCTGCTTTCGAGGGGATTTGATTTGTTCTGGCGTGTGACTTTCATCAACTTCACCCGTTGCGATGGCTATGAGATCATTTTTGGTATGTTCTCTGTGCCATATCCATTACAACATTGCCAATACAAGTATTGAGGCCCGTAGAAGAGGATTCTTGGAGATAGAAACCGCTCTTGCATAACTCAACACCGGCTCAGAAGCGGTGCTTCGACAGCAATATCGTGGACCGTTCGCTCGATGCTGGGAAGTATGTCTTGACCGTGCCCTATTGGATCTAGTGTCCATGGCATTGACCAAACTGTATATCCGGACAACTCTCCAAGTCTGCAATGTTCCGTGAGAAGCGGATTCCGAGCAACAAAGCAGCCAGCATCGCTATGTTGACCCCACGTTACAGCAATGGTACTGCTGATTTACTGTACAAACTGCTCATTGTTGAAGCTTCTTTATTCCAGTCCTCGGGTGAGTCTTGGAAGATACAAAGAGAGTCAATCCAGATATATCCGTGATCCAGCCTTCTCGTTATGAAAATGGCGTCTCGATATGTCTGCGGCAAGTCGTTAATTTCAAGACCACTCCTCAGTCGTACGTAATTGATCTTGAGAAGTATGAGCGTGTCGGTATTATCCCAGCAGTAGCTCAGCGTTGTGTACTTCAGATCTGCTTCTTCAGGAGAGGTTATGTGGAGCCTAGGATTCCGAGACTCGGTGCTCGGGCTTACGTCGATAAATCGAGTGGGCTTATAAGACTGTGTTGACATGGTAGAATGATGGTTTGGGTGTTCGTTAAGGCGTTCATCAATCCACAATGATGCCTGGTGAAGTGCGTCATTGGACACGGTTGATATAGTAGCAAATTCGCAGTGTCGGAGTATGAGGTCGAAGTGGAACATATTACGGAGGTGACTTCTTCTGACTACGAAACGTAGACCGTACTTGGGATCTAAAGTGTTCACATCTGACGACTTCATTCTGCCTGTCAGATATAAGCGAGGTTAGGAGCCTAAGCCATTAAGATATTCGAGAGGATGGTGAGAAGTATAACCGCCTTGTGGATCACGATGGAGCGCGACATTCATTGAAATTTCTCCATGATCCCCTAGACTTGCCAACGCTATTATGAGCTCGTAGCTTCGCTTTAGCATCGACTGATTCGATGGGCCAAATACAGTCAGCTCGCTCTCCAGGTCTCGTAGAATTTTCCGGGAGGAGGGAGAAGGTTCGACGTATCATGAATATGTAGATTGGTGGTTTTGTGGAGAACAGGCATAGAAGCTTAGCATGTATTCTAGGTAGAAAAGTATGCAAGCTGGTAACTGCCTAAGGCTGTTACCCAAGCTGATCGATGACTAAGCTACAACATATGCCTCCTGTGTATGCTTACGCTTTCCCTGGTCTTACGACTGCTTCAGCCACTTACTCCTATGGTGAAAATAATCAGGAGGCCGTAGCCGATAGATACTCGGCACTGAAGATAATTCCCATCATCCTCTGCCATCAGAAATCCATCATGCCCTTGTGCTTCTCACTATACTGCTTGCAGACGCTATCCCAGTCCTCTTCACCGATAGGAGCGAAGTATGGGTTTCCATCTTCGTCGAGTGGTTCAGGATAGTCCCACTCCTTCGCATAGAACTCGTCTCTGCTCTCTTGGTCTTCTTTGCTCCCACCTGCCGCACCTGCTAGCTTCGCTTTGTCATCGTTCGTCTCCTCCACCGAGGTTTCCGTTGGAGTCTTGATGGGCGTTTCCTACACAAGGGTGAGCATAGGTGTATCAAAAAAGAGTCGGTTTGACCAGAAGACCGCAGAATTACCATCGTAAGAAAGGCAATGGGCGCCTCAGGTCCACCCTTGGTAACGAGCTTCACCATCATTACGTAGTCATCGTTAGTCTTGAGCAAAGTCGATTTTCTATTAACGACGCGCTTCAGATCGTGTCGCAAGAGCTGGTATTTCCATACTCTTCCCTTTTCATTGACCTCTCTCTTCGGTCCGAATGGATTCCTGAGGCGAGCTTCTGTCTCCATTACTCCTTCTAATAGATGGTAGACCTTGGCAACCGTTGTTTTGATTGGTAGATTAACCTGATGCAGAACTCAGCGAGTACTGACAGTCTGCAGCCTGAGGAAGCATACCTTCATAAGTGAAGTTCCCATATCCGGCGTTGGTCGGACCCAGACCTCAATGTAGTTTTTCGGTGGCGGGGGATTTTCGAGATTGTAAAGCTCCACCACCCTTGCTCGTAGGCGGCGATAGTCCTTCTCCCGTGCTTGCCCTCCAAGAGCGAGGATCTTGTCATCTACCCAGTCGTACGCATCTGCCACAATCTTTGGGTTGGACTTCATGATGGCTTTTCGTTCCTTCATCGTCGTGATCTCGTTACCAAGGGCTTGAGCGGCCTCGACAACCTGAAGATCATCGTCCGCAGGTATCAGTGGCGCATTGGTATCAATGTCACGGGATCTGAAGATATCCGCTGGATCAGAGAAGTTGGTGGTGAAACCAATCTCACCCTTATGCTCGGCTTCCTCGCGCGTCCAAGCTATGAAGGTGTGCTTGTCAACGACATCAACACCGTTCTTGTGATTCGTTGTTGGCAACAAGTCTAGATTCATCGTGTCTGATCCTGACATATGATCTTGATTGGGTCTGAAGCCGAAGAGGTGGTTGTTTGCGGTGTCGTTATGTGTTTACCTTGGTTGATGGCAAAGACGTGAAGGGTATCCTCACAAGGCGTCAAGCGGCGAGCCTCAACATTTGTATCACGTCCGAAGAGCTTGTCTGGCCTCAAGGGTTGATCGGATGTTGTAACCTTCGCTCTGGTTGTTGGGAAGGACTAACTCGAAACATGGGGTCGCAGCTTCCAATTCCATCTACCTGGGATTTTTCACCCATACGCAACTTTAATGGCTTTCAATCAAGAGGTATTTTCATTCTGTCTTGAGTCTCGGGCGATTTCTGAGTGTCTTTGGCTGTAAGGGTGTTTGGGCGTCTTGCATCATGTCGCCAAGTCATCTCAGAGGGCAACAGAACGTGCCCTTGTCGGCGAACTTGGAACTTGTCGTAAAGCACTAAAGGCTTGAGTACTTTCTTCAGTACTTTCTTCATGTTTCGGGTCTTATTATTGTTCAATGTATGGAGACACTTTCCCTAAATTGCAGAAAGCGCTCTTCCCCATGGGACATACTCTTTGACTGCTCACAATAGATGGCAATGCTGAAATATTCAAAAGGCATAGAATAATAAATGTCAATGCACTACGATTCATGCCCGAACCTTAACGCCGTCGCTGTTTTGACCATGCCTTCACAAAGTCCTCCTTGTCTCGGACCCCAAGACCAACTCTTTTCACTCTTCCCAGTCTTGCCAACGCCTCGGCCACTTTATCCAATACCCTTTTCTCAGTGGCGCTCATACCTTCGACATCCTCGGAGCCTAGCAACGTGTCGCTGCTGCTGGTCCTGTCATCGGACGCCAGCTGTCCTGGAGTGGCCACGCTTCTTGTCGCTGGTGATTGCGATGAATTGTAGACACTCTCGGCAATTCTCACGCGAATGCAATGCGTAGGCTTGCTGAGAAGGTTCCAGAGGAACGTGATGTAGGTTCCCGGAATAGGTGTGGTTATGTCTGCTGCAGTGTATCTGAGACTTATTGGAAATATTTTGGCCGTTGAAGGAGCTGTGAGGAGCGAGGAGCTAAAAGGAAGGATGCCTCGGCCGTTTGTTGTTGTACATTCTGGGAATACTACTATAGCTTGATGTGGATGTTGGCGGATGAGGGTAGCGAGGTCTGTGAGTTTGGCGGTCGGAGGAGGGTCATACTGAGGATATTGAAAAGCCCTCAGTATTGAGTGGAAGAGTGAGATACGTTGGACAAGACGCGTAGTGGGGTACGAGACCGTGAAGACCGGGTCGAAGATGGCGGCGAGGTATAGTGAATCGATGGGAGACGTGTGTGAGGATGCAATGATTGAACCTGGCTGCGGTAGTCGGGCTTTATGGTGTCTAGCAAGTGACCTGTGCGAGGATGAATCAGCATTGCCCATTGACCACGCGGGGTAATCACAGAGCCCATACCCCTTCTTGACTCCGTCGATCTGGAGATCAATCCACCAAATCCCTGGAACACCGAGCATAAGCCATAAGGAGGCCTTTTTGCCTAGAGATCCGATAGGTAGCCATTGTAGAACGAAGAAGTAGCTCAATGTTACAGTGAGCAAGATGGGCAGCCGGATGAGGAAGAGGAACAGATGGAAGGACCAATAAATTCCAGAAGGATCAGTTGGTATAGGGAAGAATGGGGCTATGCCCGAACCTGTCGAATATCAGTACCACGTTGATGTGATAGTAGTGAGAAATTATTGAGCTACCTCGGTCTCTGAATTGTGAGTATTTCTCCATTCTTTCGCCTCAAAAGCCTAGCAAAATTCTAGAGCAAGAAGGGTGTAAAACATCCGGAGTAGCACAGCCATGTGTTTCCTGACGGCTGATATGTCATAGCAAGCGGTACTCGGGCGTATTGGAAATATATCAAAAGCAACAAGTCGCCAGCAATGTGACTGGCAGATCACGTACCACGTAACTACCGAAACGTTGCCAAGAAAAACTTTGGTCATATACGGTAACGCGCAAACGGTTCGATTGTTTACTCTTGGCACTCTTAATCATCTACCCAAATCCGAGGTCAACTTTTAACGTCACCATCATGCTAGAGCGCGATTACTCTATTCCAATATACAGGTGATGAATCGACTAGTCGAATGATAATCGAGGCTTCACCGTCAACATGGACCGCAATAATGAGAATTCGGTATGTTTTTGAATGTCAACAACTGAAGGTAGAGAGCTGAGTGAGCAGTTTACTTCGGGCATCCGCCCACCTAGCCAAATACCTACGTCGAATCAACTCTTCGAGATGTCCGCTGCTGCTACCAATGCCCGTTCCAGCATGCCACCACCACAGGCGAGCGGTAACAAACGGAAGACACTAGCTGAGCGCGCTGGTGAGCCTGGAAGATCTGCTCCAGCACCTCCAAGTTCAAGGCCCGTCAACACCTATGTCAGGGCTACATCTATCGCCGGCGTACCTCGTGAAACGTTGTTCTCGTCTTCAATCTCGACCTCACGCCCCTCTGTCGCATCTACCCGAAACGTATCGAACAGTTCCTACTCGAGTAGTGTTGGCTCGGGCACTCGGCCACCTTCATCTCAATCATACAGACCCCAATCCGCTATGTCACGTTTACAAAAGCCGCACCCCTCATCCGGACGTCCAGCGGTATCACTGGAAGTGCATGAAGAGGAGCCTGGCACAACGCAGAACAAGGGACAACGAAAGGGTATGACCTCCTTTTCTTCAATTCCCAGGAATCTGCCCCAGAGTAAGAAAATACTCAAATACAGAGGAAGCTGTGATGCCCTAGTGAAAAGCTCTTCCCACTGGGTGAACAGACCTTTCAGTGCGTTCTCCATGCGAGAAGTTTCCCTAAACACTGCCTTCAATTCCCTTACACTAGACAGTGGACCTGCCCAATCTGTGCCCAACGCAGAAATGGAAGGATCTCCCTCTTTACCTCGTACCGATGCTGCTCCCAAAGCAGACGTACCTTCCACTCCTTCCTACATTCCCAAGCTTGCACCCCGCACTGCCTTATCTGCAGAGATCCCAAGTCCTAGCAGATCCCCCAAGAAGTCCCCCAAAAAGTTGCCGCTATACTTGAACAAGGCGTCTAATGATGTTGTAGCCTGGGATACTGATAGTCGTCTCGATGAGATGGAGACCATGTATTCGCATATGAAAGAGAACTGGCACGGAGCGACTAGCGAAAGCAACAGTCTCAGAGAAATGATGGCGGTCTACAAGATTAGAAGTGGGTCACTGGAGTAAGTGTACATCAAAAGCGTCGCTTACAGGTTGTAGTCACCGAGCTTGAAGCCATTAGGACCCAACTAACATCCAGCAATGCTGCACTCCAAATTGACCTTGACGCTACAAAGGCTCGGCTTACCACATCCTCGGAAGCGTTAGATGATGCAAAGAGGTACAGCTTCTACGTCGAGGTTCTAAGTCACTCCTGGCAAAGGAGAGGGCACTGACCGGACGTTAGGTACCAAAATATCCGCCTCGATGATATGCAGAGACAACACCGACGTGAAATCGATGATGTCCGACATGATGCCGAGACAGGTCAACGTCGTCTGGTCAGAGAACATACCGAGAAGCTGTCAGACCTCGAACGGACCCTGAACATTGCTTTGGAGGATGAGAAAACCCGCCACCAGAGGGAGGTCCAAGCCTTGACAAATGAGGGAGCTTCAACTCAGCAAGAAAAGGATAAAGAACTTGAGAAGCAGGCGAAAGCTTATCAAACCTTGGAGGACGACATTCGAATATGCAGATCGAACGCTTTGAAAGAGCAAGATCTAAATCACGAGCTGCGGACCAAAATCTCCCAATTAACCAGTAACATTGCCAATCTAGAGAATTCTGTACAAAGACTGGAAGGTCACATTCACTTTTTGGAATCGGACAACAAGAGTCAGTCGCAGGCTTTTGCCGATTTGGAAGCCCGGATGCAGAATGCGCTCAGAAGTGCTGCTGAAGCGAACGATAAACTAAGGACTGAGGAAACTCTTCGCCGAAAGCTCCACAATCAAGTCCAGGAGTTAAAGGGCAACATCCGCGTGTTCTGCCGTGTCAGACCCTCACTCGAAGGTGACGCAGCCGACACAGCACGTATCGCCTACCCGGACGATGATACAGACTCGAAAGAGGTGGAAGTCATGGGCCCAGAAGAAAAGAGCAGTCTCGGAAACATAACCACGAGGAAACATCCCTTTGCGTTTGATCGTGTCTTTGGTCCAAACTCGAAGAACCAGGATGTTTTCGGTGAGATTAGCCAACTTGTGCAAAGTGCTCTAGATGGATACAATGTTTGTATCTTCTGTTATGGCCAGACTGGATCTGGAAAGACATTTACAATGTCAGCAAGTGATGGTATGATTCCGCTAGCGGTCAACCAGATATACGACACAGCCAAATCATTGGAAGAGAAAGGCTGGAAGTATAAGATGGAAGGTTCCTTTATTGAAGTCTACAATGAAGTATTGAACGATCTTCTAGGCAAGGCAGACGAGTTTGACAAGAAGAAACATGAGATTAAGCATGATATGCAGAAAGGTAAGACAACGATAACTGATGTTACGACCGTGGATCTCGACAGCCCTGGAAAGGTTGACTCTATTTTACAAAGGGCAACTGCCAACCGATCTGTCGCTTCCACAAAGGCCAACGAGAGATCTTCGAGAAGTCATTCGGTCTTCATCCTGAAACTTATCGGTGAGAACAGTGTGACTGGTGAGAAGAGCGAAGGCACTCTGAACTTGGTCGATCTGGCCGGCAGCGAGCGCTTAGCACACAGCGGAGCGACTGGCGAACGGTTGAAAGAGACGCAGAGTATCAACAAGAGCTTGAGTTGCCTTGGAGATGTCATCGGAGCCCTGGGGCAAGGAAAGGAGGGTGGACACGTTCCGTACCGGAATAGCAAGGTATGTACCCACCACTTCGTTGCAGTTGACGGCGCTCATCGATTCGCTAGTTGACGTACTTGCTGCAAAATTCGCTCGGCGGAAATTCGAAGACACTCATGTTCGTCATGATCAGCCCACTACAAGCCCATCTTAGCGAGACATTGACGAGTCTCAAATTTGCAACAAAGGTAAGCACTAGATACTCTTCTGATGATCGGTCAATGCTAACGGTGCCTGCTAGGTACATAACACTCACATTGGAACGGCAAAGAAACAGACAAAGATCTGAATGTTTGACACCGTATCTGGCCAAGCATAACATGAATGACGAACCCTTTTTTCACGTCTTTATTTACCCACGGGCGTTTGGATCATACAATGGCGCATTGCCACGGCGCGTTACCGACGGCAGCATTCTGTACAGCGTCTTGCATAGTAGAGAAGTGGCTTTGTGTATATGGTCTAGATATTTCCAACCATTGGTCATCGCGCACTTGCCTACTTTATGCAATCAATGACATGGCATATTACTGTATGACTCCAGGGTCGCGAGTATCTAGACCGCTGCTGTTTCCGTGCTCGAAGGGGGTGTTGCCCTCTACATGCCATCCTACCCCTAAAAGCAGCAGGTCTCATCCACACCTTCTCGGCGGCTTTACAAGTGCTAAGATTCGAACTTCACAAACTCTCCACCAACTACGGCGTTCCCAGAATACTATATATTCCTACGCCATAGACTCCTCGAGATCAGCACGAAACATCACAGCCCCTTGACAGTTTCATGCTCGTCTGTACATTTTTTCTCTTGCTATGTATGTTAGTCTCTCCTTCTTCCCATGCTTGGGAGATCATGTCGATGTCGTTCGTTTCGTTGGGTCGAGATTCATTACCTTGTCTTGTCTGCAATATCCTATTCAGACTACCACGGTAGCCGGAACCGGAATCTATAGTATCGCGAGACGCAGCGTAGTCGCTGATATCTGGATGCATAACTGCGGGGTTGTCAATGTCATTATAGGGTTGGGCTGGATTGGGCTGGATATTTGATAGATGCGTACGGATAGGGAGAGCAGATGGTATGGTGAATTATTGGTCTAGGTTATGGGGATGGGAGGAGATGCGTGGGTGCGGTTTTGTAGCTAGTTGTGGGATCGGGATCGGGGTCAGGGTCAGGGTCAATGGAATGCGAGGCTCTGAGTTTGTGGAGAGCTTTGGGGATGCGAGGGCGCTGGGTGATGGGTGCGAATGGAAGGGGGGTTTTGTGTGGGGTTTGAGTAGGGGGGTAGGGTATGGATTGGATGATGGGGAGCGGAGAAGATATCGATTTCTGTATCCTCTTAGATCGTGGAAAAGAGTCGGCGAAGTTGGGTGGGAAGACGATGAATAGCAAATTGGCATAACAGGAGCAGAGGAGACATTCGCCATATCATCTCAACGTAAATGATGCTGCTACCAACTCCCTGACTCCACACTTCGCCTCCCTTCCCAAGTCAAGAATACTTTCCTATGAAGCAAGCCCTCTTGTAGCAAACCACCCCTCCCTTCCCCATCAACACCTCCAACAACCTATCCTCATACATACCCTCCCATCCCCCCCACCCAACTCCCCAAACCAACAACCAGAACCCACACATCAACCCAAGCCCATAACCCCCTTCACAACCCACCACTCACCGCAAATCCACCCACCCACAACCCCATACCCCCAACATCCAACAAAAGCCCTGCACCGCGTGAACGAATCAGCAGTGCGATACTTGAATGGTGGACACGAAAAAAATTCACATCTTTCCAGGGACCCCCCTACGCGAGTCCTTAAGCGTTATCAGCGCCCCCGCTACGAAGCAGCAGGCTCTGGCGTCCGTGGTCCGTCCAGGGTACTACGAATCCTTTTTTCTTTGTCCTACCACCTTGGAGAATCATTTGTTGATGTTTGCTTAAATAAGTTATATTATAATAAATTTACAATTTATTAATCAATGAAAGGTGTTGTGGTGTAATGGTAGCACGTAACGTTGTGGTTCAACGATTCCGTTCCGATCCCGGTTCGATTCCGGGCAACGCCAGTTTTTTTGTTCTTTTTTTGTTTTTTTTGGTTGGCGGGTTTGTTCTAGTATTTTGATGTGGAGTAGGAGTAGGAGTAGGTAGATTTTTGGTTTGGGTGGGTGGGAGTTGGGGAGTTCAGATGGTGGGAAGGGAGGGGAAGGGAGGGAGGGAAGGGAAGGGGAGGGAAGGGAAGGGGAGGGAAGGGAAGGGGAGGGAAGGGAGGTTTGGGAGGGGGGGAGGAGATGTTTGCTTTTCTTTGGTGGGTTGAACGAACGAACGGGATAGTATTATGTATGCTTGTTATATGTTATGTATGGTATATGAGGGAGGATGAGGGGGGATCTGATGTGGTTCGTAGTATAAGCCAGAATTGGGTAGGCTCTTTTTTTGCTCAGCATCTCTCTCTACAGCACTGCGCGCAGGGGGAACTGCCACTATAAGTAAGGCCTTCAACACATTAAGACATGTCGAATCTCTCTCTAGCAATGGCCATGAGTTACTTTTAGGGAGAGCTAGTTTCAACTTAATGGAGTTGACTTAGGTACTAAATCTACCTACAGCGAACGTATTTTGCCTGCATGAATTTTGTCGAATCCAGGGTATCACAGTAAATGACCGACGCCTTCCCAAGATCCTAATCCGAGTGCCACCGACCAGTCCAGCCCAAACGCGTTCGAGGTTATGCAAAAATTCATGATACTTTTACACGGTAGCCCTTACTTCCGGAACCCTTTCACCATATCGCTCCAGCCACCAAAGAGCCATTCGTCGCTGTGGCGGCCACATTGCATGGTCGTAGACGTCTTCCTCCTGTGCTTCTTTTCCTTGTCTTGCTTCGGTGACCGTGATAACTTGGGGGAGTTTGAGGAACAGAAGGAGTAGCGGGAGAGGGAGACGGACCAGGTCGAGTCGTCTGTTGATGATCGGCTTGAGGAGGGGGAGCTGAGGGCTGTTGGTGATGTAGTGGAACGGAGAGGTGGTCGTGATGGGGATGAGGTGGATGCTGATGTGGGCTCTGTTTGTGATCGAGTACGTTGTTGTTGCGGTGTCAATGGGGAGGTAGAAGTTGTCGAGACAGGCGTCGTCGTTGTTGAGGTAGAGGTGGGAGAGGATAAGTTGGTGGTTCTGAGGCGGGGGGAATTGAGTAGTCGAGAGGCGATGGAAGGCATTGTTCTTGTCCAAATGTTTTGTAGGATAGTGTGGTTGGTGGTCGAGGGAAGGTTGGGATGTAGGCTCTCTTTGGCCGGCGGTGCGTCCTGCGCTGTTTTCTGGGTGATGGAGGAAACGAAGGACTGGACGGCGATGATGATGAGAAGGATTCGTAAATGTGAGCGCAGTAATTGAGAGAGTAGAAGGTGTTCAGAGGAGAACACCCGCAAAGAAACATTGGATGCGGTAAGTGGTCAGCAGTAAGATAGGCAATTGATCGCGATGTGGCTGCAGGGCAAAGAAACGGTACTTGGTACTTGGGAGAGCGGTGAAGTAGCAGTACCTCCAGCTCTTCTTATCACCCAAAGCACAGACCATGAAACACACGAAGGCAGCCAACGCATACTATACCACAATAAACAAATCAAACAGGGTCCTGTTGTCAACATGCACGACGCTAGTCTTAATGATCCTTTCAGAGCTCTTACCACAGCAACTGACACTCTTTGCCGCACAAGTAGATCAGCAAAGATCCTTACCCCATCGGACCCAGAAAATAATCAATGTGTTGGGGGCTACCTTTCAGACCAATGCAAGTGCTGCAGAGAGACTTTGGAGCGAACAGCTCATGCATTGGAGCCTGAAGGTCTAGATTCAAGGACGATGAGTCGACCTTCCAAATAATGTCGTTGGCCGACAGCCAACTCGACTGCCAGTGGCCGCTTGATGGCTGTTGGGGCCAAATGGCAACTCGCCAACTTCTTGTACCCTTGTAGCTGCCTAGTAAGGCAACCATGAGCCATCTGACGGGAAGATGCGCCCTGCAAGGTGGCAGTCTCAGAGCCAATTGATTGCATCGCGCCATTTAGGGGCAGAGAGAGTTGTTTCTCCTGAGTGGATCTTACGTAGTTAAAGCAACCCATGTTTCGTGTAGCAGCCATTCTTGACCAGGGGACAACGCGCGAGTGGTATCTCGCTAACGGGCTAGCGCCACTAAATCTCCGGGGACGCTTACCCTCCCCCCCCCGCCGCCCTCTTGGGACCTTAATTATCGGCTCCTGAGGGCTCTTAGGGCTGTTCTTCGCCTTGGCTTGCTGTTTCAGGCTCAGCGCTGAACGGGGAAGCCACCGTGATATGTGTCAGTGTGCGACGTTTCAAGCCTCAGCTTCTTCGCTTCTTCCATGGCGCATCTATGAATAGGCGTCTTTCCATTGGGCAGGAACATTGTTGCAGGGGTGCGATAGATAGCAATCAAGACGCCTGCAACCACTACGAGCGTGGACAACATGTCCACGTGAGCATCGCATACAACAGTCATCCTCCTGATAAGGGGGCCTTGCACCAACAGTGAGTGAGCAACGTCTTTGGCCAGGATAACCATGCGTGCCCATTCGAAATCTGCCTATCTCGGTCGTCCTCGTTCCGCCATATGATGTCGGCAAAGGCGCATACTCAGTTACGAATAGTGTCTTTCCCTATGACAGCGGCAGGTCGTATCAGCCAGCTCAATCAAGCATTCGACCATATTCGTATTCTATTGGGGGGCCCAAACGAAGACGATGGTTGCGGAAGAGTAGAACTAGCGGACGGAGCCAACAATAGGGGCAGAACTTGCGTTGTCTTTTTTGGATCCACGACATGTGCGAAAGGCGACCAGCCACTTCGAAATCCTGTAGGGGAGAACATCGTCCCGAGAAAATCCCGAAGGGGACGATTAGACGTTAGCAGAAAATCTCGTGAACGGCGCCTTAGACCTTGAAACCAACATAACCTTATCTGACAATTTTGACGTGCTGCCTAGAACGCAATCTTTCCTGTTGAATACTGACACACGGAGAGAGACGAACTACAAGTCCTCATACGTAGATCGAGGTGAGAAACAGATCAAAGTTCGCACGCCTCGCTCCGTCCCTAACAATTCTACAACCAGCTACCCTTCCTCGACCATTTTGCCCAAAAAGCTGCCTCTACTAGCCATTCTTCCGCAATCACCATGTTAACACTAACCCCCACCCTACCCCCATCATGGTAAGAAGTCCAACAAGGCATATTGAAGCCGTCGGCTTCTCCCTCCGGTGATATAGCCTGATGCGCTTGCCGCTGCACAGAACGCCCACTTCATCGCGGCCTATATGCGTACGCGCATTTAGCGCAATATCGTAACAACTTCCATATTAGGCGGCAGGGAGCGGATGGCATAGGAAATCTCGGGAACTATCGAACATGCGACAGAGCTAGTTGATGTAATTTTCTGAAGGACAGTTGTGCGGTTAGTGCGCAGAAGGCTAGTGTTGAGGTAGACTGTATTGCCAAGAATGTGCGCGAAATCCAGAAGTCTTTAATTGTGTTGCATGACGCGGAAATGAAGTGTGTAAGTGATACAATCTAGTCGGTATGATCACTGAGTCTAAGATTTCATCAGTCCATAAATTTCCGTTACAAATCATAACGTAGCTTGGCCCCAACACCATAGAACCCATCAAGATCCCAACCCTCCCTAACCCGCCTCACTCCCCACCAGCCCCCCCGTCGCAATGAAACCCCCATTCACACAAATCGTCTCAGGATTCATATTACTACCCATATTCACCAACTCATCGTCTTCTGTACCTCCTCAGTCAGCATACCACTCAAAATCACCTCCACTTTCCCCCCAGGATCGTTCACATACCTTCCTCACACAAAAAGAAAGTACTGTAATCCCCCCCATCCCCCGGCTCATTCTCGCTACACATCAACTCCCCATCCGGCGTACAGCCCTCCCCATCCCACGTCAAAATCCCCTCATCAGTACAAGCATACCCATCCGCCACATCACCCATAAAGAAAAACCAGCCCGTATCAGCATCGACAGTACTGCCGATGCAGAGCGAGAAAGTCGTAGCGCTATTGCAGACTATTTGGCCTGGTGAGCATTGTTGTCCGAGAGATGGGCTGCGGGGAGGTGGGTTGGGTGCGCTAGGGATGGAAACGGAGATGGTTTGGGTTGTGAGGAGGGTTGTTTGGTAGTTTAGGGTTATGGAGAGGCCGGTGTAGTTTGCTGTTTGGGGGATGCCTGTTGCTGATGCTGTTCCTGTTCCTATTCCAGTTCCAGGTCCTGTGGCTGTTGGGTAGGTCCCTCCATATGCTGTGTTTGTTGGATAGATATGCGCGGTGGCCGTGGGATGGTCCGTGTACAGGCCAGTCGGGATGAAGGGGCGTGGTAGGCTACCTGGGTTAGGAGGGCTGTCTTCTATTTGCCTATGCCCAAACAAGGCCCAGAGTCCTGGGACTGCTGTGACCTGAAGTATGAGCAGCGCAAGGGGAAGGATTGGGAGTGTTTTCATGGTTTAGATTGGAGGTTGGGGGTGGCATCTTGCTCGCTATTTTATCAATGAAAGGATCAAGGTGCAAGGAGGCAGGAAGCAGGAGGCAGGACCAGGAAAGATGTGGTGGCTGTCTCGGTATGGAGGGTTTGAATGGAATGTGCCCCTTACGCGTCTCTGGAACGCGTACGCGTGAAGAGCTCCACAGTTTCCCCGAGCTTGTCGATGAGCGCCAGGAAGCTTTAACGGGAAGCCTTATCTGGCCTGACATCTAAGTAGTAGGATTGGCTGTCATTCTCGATCTGTCAAGCCTCACCCAAGTCATGGAAGCTTGAGGAGACTCAACTGTGCTCGTTGGGTATTGTTATTACCCTAGCCCCAAAACTTCAAATGGGGCTTGTCAGGGGAAGAAATAATCATGGTATCTGGTATCGAGTGAAACAAAATAGCCAAGCTCTTGAGTTAGTTCCAACCATCACAGACTATTCGACGTTTGAGCAGAACCTTAGTATTGCTCGTAGCAGACACTAAATCCCAAACACTCAGTTGGGACCTCCGGCCTTGCCCACCAAACCCGCCAATTTTCGATTAATCGTATTCCTTGGCCACTTCCTTTCGCTTTCATTACCTAAGCCCTTCTTATCCTTATTGCTCCCCGTCTCCTCAAATCACCTCGTCTACTCATCCTTCTCTTCTGCTCCAGAGTCGGCTTCTTCGCTCTATACGCTTCCTTCAATTCCTTCCAACCAGGCACGTACCGCAATCCTCCGCCACCCCATGCCCTCCTCCATTGGTACACGTGAAGTGATCCGGAGGATTGATGTTGCCAATAAGTGTGAATTCATGGTGCCATTTATCGCCGAAAGCGTCGTCCTAAAATTCAAAAGTCATGTCCTTGTAGGCAGGCTTGTCGAAAACCTCGAACAGCCCGATGTGCAAGCTGAACATGTGAGGTGTCTCGTGGTGCTCGAAAGCTTTGGCAAACAAAGAATCACCGACCATCGCAAGCTCTCACTGCTTTGCCCGCCATTATCAGACTGTATGAAGAGATGCTCGGTACACTGTTCTTGATCAAGGGTGCAACGGCTCCCAGGGGTGGGGCAGTGAAATAGTGAGGCAGGTGGTCGCGAGGTAGGAGCCAGCCCGCCGGGTCTATTGCCCATCGCCATCTTGAGGGAAGGTGCGAGGCTTTGCTACAATGTACGAACCCCGTCAACAAGCGAAGAGGGTGGTTGTCTATAGTGATCAGCATCGCTGACGTGCCCACAACCTAAATGGATGCCAGCCATTCCAATCACAGGAGCTGGAATTTAAGAGGACTCCGGCTTTTGGATGTAAGGTTGCGGTAGTGGATGCTGAAGATGCAAACATGCGCCGTAGATTAAAAGTGAGTGATATTAATTATTGATGAGTGTAATAGGAAACAGCGTTAGCCTACTGCTGATAGTTCTAAGTGCTGACTAAGCCGGCTGGTGGCACCTTCTATACTTGGGCAACGGTCGTCTACTACCTTTTGCCGTGATTTGTGATGAGCAAGTCTTTTTGTCTGCAAATCCACTCTCGATATACACCAGCTTCATACTAGAGGCCCATCGTCATGTTTCGTCGGGTTTGATCGATTGGAGTTCATTACTCCAACTACATTTCCTGCGAGCCTTACCATTACTTTGTTCAGATTCGTAGACCATTGACTTACTCTCAATATCGTTCCATTATCTATCGTATTGCCACGTACAGAGCTTTAGCCTTATATTGCCTCTACACAGCACAGTATACGTTATCTGCTGTATCTATCCTGCAATTTTGCCTTACCCTACTTTTAAGCATCTAAAACCAACCCACATCCACCGTTCATAGAAACGCTCCTCAAGAGTTCATGGCCTCCACATCTAGCGCCCGTGAAAGAGCTCTCGCAACCACTGCTCCACAGCCTCAGCTGCAATCATCACTACTCACCAATCTCCCATTCGAGCTCCGGCAACTCATCTACCAATCATGTCTTGGGGGGCATCAGATCTCTCTCTCCCTCAACCCAAAACGTCTCAATGGCACACGCGCCTCCTCGCCTCAGTCGAATCTCCTTGCACTTTTGCTCACCTGTAAACAGATGTACGTACCACACCACAGCTTAACCTCTATCTGCCCGCAACGGTCTAAATATAGATAAAAACTAACGCTATTAACAAACACACAGCTACACCGAAGCAAACCCCATCCTCTACACCCACAACATCTTCTCAACAAGCAGCCTCTACTGCATCCTCCATCTCAACGATCTGTTACTACCCCAACGCGTCAACACTATCCGTTCATTCACACTCTATTGGACGTCTGATACGTCCCTACACCAAACATCTCATGGCCATCGCTATCAACATGCTTCCATGTATACGTCATGGGTGAATGTGTGGGAGAACCTGGCTGCGATGCAGGGTCTCGACGATTTGCGAGTAGAGATAGGGACCCCATCATCCGCAATATATTGGCACCACGAGCGGAGAAGAGAAAACCAATCTGCGTTTTGGGCGCCAGTTAAGGCTGTTGTGAGACCGAGAAATTTCATCTTGAAGTTTCTACACCCAGTCGAAGTGGACGAGGATGTGCTAAGGGAACTGCCGTGTGTGGTTGAGAGTAGTCATGGGGATGGTGATAGGGCAGCGGAGCGGATAGCTGCCCTTACCGAGAGTATTCGTTGGAATGTAAGACAATTGTGTGGCTCACGAACACCTTCAGAGAGGACGCTTTTCGGATAGGATAGAGTCTAGTATGGCTGGTTAGTAGCGTAGCTTGCGCTGAACACCAAGGCTCTCAATGAATGAAACGAACTTTTTTCAGAGGCAAACTGGTCCATTTATGAGATTTTAGCAGTAGATGAGCTGGTACGAAAACCAGTTCATCTAGTAGACACTACTTTAATTATGTTACAAAGACCATGAATACCTCTAGAGATATACGTCTGAAGCTAGATCCCAACTCAGCTTTGAAATTCCAACCATGTCTTGCCAACTTAGCGTGAGTTGAGTTTTTCATATCACATCGTTGTATTAGCGGAAGCTGGTTATATGGGAAATAGATGGTAGGCGACTGTGCGTGCTCATATGGTTTGGACGGAAGGGGTGAGAAGGAGGGGAGTGTGGGTGTAGGATCTGGAGTTGAAGGATGGTAGGGGTGAAGGAGGTAGGTTGTGTAGTTTAGGGAGTAGGGTAGGGTATGATTTCTGTAATATACAGTATCATTCAGGGATTTCCAATGTAGTTGCATGGGAATTTCATCCCGCATGCTTAATTAGGATATCAACCCAACGGCCCTCGTATACCGTGGAATGCTATACCGAATTGCGATTTCGCATGCTTACGCACCGACCCCAACCCCCTTTTCTAATTCCTCGGGCCCCCAACCTCCAACCCTACAACCCAAAACCTTTTCCTACCCCCATTCTCATCACTTAAATCGCGATCAAAACACTCGCCCTCTCGCTCCATCACCTCCAAATCCCTCCGTAATTGCATTCCCATTTCGTCCTTTTGGACACTCTGTTCCGGTAGAGTACCCTTCGCATCGTCGAGCCATAGCTCCCCGGCACGTTTGTTGGCGAGGTTGAGGATCGTGTAGCAGCCGTAATCTGTTGTTTCGGCGGCGGCGGTGTCCCAGAAGAGGGTGCGGACTGCGTAGATACGGAGGGGGGCTGTGAATGAGTGGGAGGGGAGGGGGTGGAGGAGGGTGGGTGGGATGAGCTCTGTTTGTGCGTCAGTTTGCGATTCCGAGGGGGAACAAACCTGACATCTGGTGGGTTACCTCGGTAAACGACTGTCTCAATGTGCATGCCCATCACTTCTACTGTATAGGATCGCATTCCTACCTCATCCTGATCGCATGTGTGGCGCCAATTGCGTGGGTAGTTGCCCACTGGATCGCCATCGAGACGGTGGATCTCTCGTTCGGCGAGGGTGTTTGCTTCATTCATCGTATAGAACGGACCGAAAGAGTCGCCCATGTGTCGTTCGTCGAGTTGGTCAATCGCATATTCGTAGCGCTTGACGTAATATCTGTACGCAATGTCCGGAGTTTCGAGCTCGATGTCTGACATGCCGTCCTCCTCGTCGTCTGCATCTTCGACTTCTTCCGCTGCCCATTTTGCCAAAGTTGCTTCTGAGATGCTCTTTTTACCGGTAGTTGGATGCGCAGCTGGAGCGGGAATGGTTTGTTCTATACGGTCGAAGTCGAAATAGACCTCGGCATCTTCTTGTATTGTTGGCTGTGGAGCTACTACTGGCTGCTTTGTCGAGGTCTTCTTATCCGGTTTGGATGTAACTTCGCTTCCATGTATTGAAACTGCGCCACTTACCGACTTAGACAGCTCAGCGAAATCGGGCTCCTGATGCTCTGTCTTGATTCTCTTGGGCCAAGTGGTAACACGCTTGGCGTACCTTTTGACGCTTTGATGATCAAACCAGGAGTGCGACTCAGGATTGCCATTGATCTCAACGCACTTCGGGAAGTGGTCGCGCAGCGTTCGTTTGCAGTCGAACTTACCCTCACAAATGATACAGACAGTGTTGCACTTCTCGATTCTGTTGAGACAGAACCTGGGAACGAGCTGGGTGGGGTCTTGCCCTTGTGGGACTTTTGACGGAGTGAAAACACCACAAACGTGGGTAGGCTCGAGCTCCCTGGCTGCTTTGCTATACTCTTTCCTCTTGGCAATTTCGTTGCAACTACGCTTGCGAGAGCGTTCATTGGTGACTTGCGAGTCCAAATTCTTGGGAAGTGACCGAGTAGAGGGCGGACCTGAGTGGCTCACGCTTAGCTCACGTTTAGACCCTAAATCCCCAGTTTGAGCGTCCGGGTCGATAACGAACAATGTTTCGTTGACGCAGATATTATTCTCACCTTCACCGGCCAACGTGGCGCTCGTGAGATCAAGTTTGCCGGAAGGTTCCTGCTGCTTTGAACCTTGCACTAAAGTTGCATCCACATCACCTATTCTAGCCCATGCAGCATCAGTACCAGTCTGCACCACCGCATACTGCTTTGCATGCAGCGCCTCCTCCTCCTTCCCCTGTCGGCGCTGTCGTTTATGGTCATGATACCCTTGTTTAGACACGACCTGATCAGGGCGATAGAGCTCGCCCATTGGTATTTGAACTAAAGGCCGCTTCCGCTTCGGATTAAAGACTGGCAACGGAGGCGGCAGATCTCTGGTGGAAGGCTTTGTGCCGTTGAATTGCTTGGGCTTGATATGGGCTTTGGATGCTGGCAGAGCTGCAGAGCCTTGTTTTGGGTTCGCTGACCCTGCGGGGCATACGATTTGTTCATGTTGCAGAGCGCGCGGCTCTTTAGTAAAATTGCTTTGCCCTCCTGCAGAGGAAGCAGTGTTTAGATCGAACAAGTTTCTGACGCACTGTTCTTTGGCTGAAGACGGTCCCTTAGAAGACGCCGAGAGAGCTGCGAAGCCACATTTTGGCTCCACTGGTGTTACGGTTTGTGGGTTCAGTCCATCTTGTGGAGTGCATGTTACCCTAGTGGGTGTACTTAGTACCTTTGCGGTGGAAGCAGGCTCCAGGATCAACGTCCCAAAGGGCGCACTTGATAGTCTTCGGTCCTGTGTGCTCTTACTGGAAGATAATATATCAGAGAATGTTTGGAGAGCTGCGGAGCCGCATTTGGGCTCCGTTGGCGCTGTGACGTGTGGATTTGACTCATGTAGTGGAGTAGTGGGTGTTTTGGGAGGCGTGACAAGCGCTGGGGAGCCCAATTCTGGGACTTTTGCTGCAGGGGCTGCAGCTAAATCACATTGCGAAGCAATTGTTGATGCCTCTTTCTTGCGGCGGTGATCAAGTGTCGTAATCGATACTGTTGAGGTATGCTCCTCTGATGTTTCCTTGGGAGCTGATGCCTGGGGAGCTTTGTCCACACTCTGGCCATTCTTGTCTTCATTCCGGAAGCACTGAGCTGCTTGCTCAGCTAATTCCTTCTCTGCACGCTCTCGGGCTGAGTCAGAGTGGTTCCTTCTCGCACTGGCGGCAATTGCCTTGACCTTGGCCAGCGATTCGCTTTTGCTTTGTCCGGATCTTTGCTGTGGTCTGGCGAGGGAATTCGGGGCAGTTCCTGGGGAGAATGGTGATTTTGGAGGACGTGGCTGTTTATGGTTGCTAGCAGTCTTTGTATCTACTCCATTGGTCGTCTCATATGTCGGAGACGTATCTTTGCTGCGTGTACCCTGTTCGGGACTGCACATGTACGCCAATGGCGCCTTCTGGATTTGGCCCCCTGCATCTGATTGCTTCTCTGGATTGCATAAACCGTACCTGTTCCTAGAAGTTGATGATAGGCGAGACCGATGGTCCAGAGGCTCAAATAGTGACGCACGAACTCTGCGCTCGACATTTATCTCTCGGCCATAGTCCTCAAGGTTGACGTAGTCCTCCCAACAATCGAGAACTTCCAACTCTTCTGACTCGCCACTGTCTGTATCGCTATCATCATTGACCAAGATTGCATCCTCAACAATATAGCCCTTGTTCTGGTGGACTGGATTTTGGAATGAGGTAGACTTTGAGCCGAGTGTATTGCCTGAATACCGAGTGGATCTCTTTGGCTTGGAGAGATGTGCCAGGAGGGCGTCTGGTGTCATCTTGGGCCGGCTGATAGACTCTTCACCCTGAATTTAAAGTTATGATGAAGCTACAAGCCACTACAACAAATGGTTGTTTGGTCCTGCGGCCGAGTTAATCGTCGAATTCAAGGAGAGTGGAGTCGAGAAGAGTGAGGTGATCTAGGTATGGGGACCCTGACTCGGGGCGTTTACCAGGTTTGTGTCCGTAGACTTCGCGGAGCCCAAGCTCTACCGATGTATAAGATGTCAAGACAATCAAGACTATAGCCCTTTGCTAGTACTGGTCTGCTTTCTCAGCATATCTACAACCGACAGTTGTGAACGATGGAATCTTACCTTTTGTGCTGTTCCAGGGCAGATAGCAGGGAAATGCTTGACTGATAGAAGTAAATGACCTGGAAAATGCGTGGCACTAAGGGTCAGATCTGGAGAAAGTATGGCAAAGACCGGAGTAGCTAAGCTGTGGACTAGGTATTTCGGGGCAAACAGCCGTGTTCAACCGGCACGGTCTGGGGTCCGCAGAGTCTGCAAGTCAGCGAGATTGTGGAAGCGCGGCGAAGCAGACATGCCAACAAAATTGATAGATAAGCTGTAAAGTGTGTGTTGTAGAATGAAGGGTCTGACGCAATTGGCAAGCACTGGACCATACAGGAATTGGATTCAGCAAATGTCATGTAAGAAGGCGGAGAGAACATGCCAAAACCAGGAATCGGTGAGTTCTGAAATATGTTCTCTTGTGAGGAGTAGCCCAATCGACTGACATAAAGTGAATTTGGAAGAGCGGCAAGATGGGCAAAAACAGGGTGAATATGCCAGAACTTGGGGGCATTATAGGCTCGAATCCAAACAAAAGCGGCAAGTGGAAAGGTATTTTGACATACAAGTGTGTTGATGCATGAACTCACATCCAGAAATACCCACTATTCACCAGTACCGTTGCCTTCAGAAGCCACGTTACAAGTGCTCAGATAGTCGACAACGTGTGACGTTTATTCGGATATGCACCGCCCCAACTTTGTGCACATTTGAGGTGAGAAAAGTCTCTATGATTGAAATTGCATGTTGCATGATATCATTCAAGGCCTTGGACATCTGGTCCAATGCTGTCCAAATTTGACGGCAAGACGGACACTGCATGCGGAATACATAAATACTGCGGTTAGTAACCCGCTCGGCAACCTCACTTCACGGACTCCCTCCTCTAAAACTCCCGGTCCTCCCAGGCCACTTAATCTCAATGGGAAGACTCCCCGCGTGTGGCAAGCTCCCAATTAGCGTGTCCTGGCTCTCTGCCTCACTACCTTCACCTTCCCGATCAGAATCTACTCCATCCTTCTTCTCACCAGCCTGTGCTTTGTTCTTGACCTCCAATTCTTCATCAAAAGCAAACACATCATCATCTCTGTCAATGTGTTCAAAGTCATCTCCGCCCGTCACAAGTGGATTCTTGCTCTTATTCTCGGATTCATATGCCCACTGCAGAGGTGACATGTCAGATCTCCAGCCGTTTGCCGCCGTGCCTGTGAAAGAAGTGCTGAGTAGGCTAGGCGTTGCCAAGTCATTACTAGCGGGCGGTATTCCTGCTTGTTTGTTCTTGACAATTTGAAAGCTGTCGTTAATCCCCGAGCTGCTGGCCGGGTGCAATGACTGGTTGGGAGTTGTGGGTTGTGACCGCTGAGCAACAGGTGACGTGCTTGGCGATACAACAGTATCATCAATATTGAACAGTACGCGTTTTGGTGAACGAGGTTCCTTCTTGTTCCGCAGACTGCTCCGACGATTGGCCATATCAGGGCCAGAAGACGAAGATCTACGATGGCCAAGTGACTCTTCTTTAGGGACGCTCGCTGAAAGAGGACGAGCAGGCGGTGCCGGAGGTGAAGTCATAGGGGGGTGGTGGTATTCGGCTGACGACGAGAGTCCAGCGACACTTCCTCGATTCACATTCAGTGACTCTTTCGTGCCCAGTGTTGATGCTTCTAACAATTCGCTAGAGCTTCTTCTGTCTTTGCCGTTGGTCGTGCCGTCCAAGAGTGGGAGGTAGTTTGGCGTAAAGACTCCGCGAAGCTCTTTGTCATGCTCATGTGAGAGTCTTCCTCCAGTAGCGGATCGAGGCTTAGGTGGACCAGGCGAGCCTACTCTGTTGACCTTCGAACAGCTGTTCGAGTCTGTATCCTGAAGAGCCGAGACCGGTCGACTTGGCAGTCTGATTGGCCCAGGCTTTCCGGCCTGGATATCATTGATCTGCTCGTTCTGCGGTGGGCTAGACGGCGTGCTCAATGCCCTGGGAGCATCCTGCTGTTCGGTTCTTCCATACGCTTGTTCATATAATCTTCTTTCGTGCTCACTTTCTTCGGGAAGTTCGTGCGTACGCTCATAGTACTCCCTTAACATCTGCTCGTAATTCCGATATTCCTCGTGCTTCTGCACTTTAAAAGCTGCAATCTCTTTATCCAATTGTCTCCTCTTACTGTCCAGCCTGACCATCAGATCGAGCTGCGCTTGGCCATAGAAAGCGGTGTTGAAGGGATTGACTCTGGGAGGACTTTGAGTTCGGTCTTTAGAATGAGGTGGTTGATTCACTGGCATTGTGTGTGCAGGCACGGGGGAATGGGTAACCGGTCGCTGCGCGTCTTTTGAAGAGGATCCAAGCAACGACTTCTAACATTGGGTCAGTACAGTCATCTGGTCGTCAACGCATGTGCTCTTTATCATCTGGCTAGTGAGTCTGAAGT
This sequence comes from Stereocaulon alpinum, assembly GCA_018257865.1. Lineage (NCBI taxonomy): Eukaryota > Fungi > Ascomycota > Lecanoromycetes > Lecanorales > Stereocaulaceae > Stereocaulon > Stereocaulon alpinum. The sequence goes on along the minus strand of JAEUBA010000002.1, from coordinate 340,085 downwards.
CACAGGTTCCGGCGGGTGCAGGATCAACGTGGGGGTCACTCCCCGCATCGGAGTCATAGGGCGCCGACTTTCCGGTATCATTGGTAAATACAACCTAAGGCTACAGCTACGGACAACCCTTGCAGCTGCAGCCTTGGCGAGGCGGCATCTCTATACATATCCCAACAATATCTGGTCGGCTAAGTAAGGTATATTCAAGAAGTTATGCATTGACTGCCATCTAGCTTTTAGGGTGCTCGGTGCTCGGTTTTCTATCTACGTATGCACCATTAACAATGCAGAATGAGCGATGGACTGCAGACATGCACTCCAGTATCGCCAAGTGATGAGTATCTCAAAGAAGAACACTAACTACCCTCTCAATCCATCTTGGTACTGTAAGGCGACTCATTATCCTGTAAGAAAACTTCGGTCACCGACTCATCCTCTTCTTCTACCATGTGCTGAGGCGGCACGTCTAGCATGGGTGTACTGCCTCGAGGAGGTGTGCCAAAGACGTCAGCAGTGGTGCCCTCGTCATCCTGGAAATCAGCCATACGGTTGCGGTCATCATCATCGCTCATAGAGCTACCAACGGCCTTATTGCTGCTTTGTTCAAAAAGATCTTCGTCCTCTCCTTCGCTCGCTGGTGGTGCCTGGGTCTGGCCTATGGGACCAAAGCTCCAATTCGGCTCTTGTCTGTTGTAGTGATCGAGCTGGAAAGGCCCATTATAAGAATACGTTCCTCCCAGCGCTTCGTCTTCTTCCTCGTTCATCTCCATTCCGTCGAGAGTGTCTGCCTCCAGATCCTTGGGATCGATTGTCGTTGCCCTAGGGTCATTTTCCGAGTATGCCGGTAAATCATCATCAACCCCGGTCCTCATCGCCACTGTCCCGTCCGTTGACCCACCACCTCCCACTTGGTGAGCCGCTCCTACTCCGCGTAAAGCGCTCGACGACCCAGTGCGGGAGGAGTCGTCGAGACGCTTGCCTTCCCCCGCCGGTGATGGGCCACGAGAGTTGGTTTGAGAATCGGAGTCATCAGTGAACATCTTTTCGAAGAAAGGGCCACCTAAAGTAGGGGGAGAGCGACGTCGGTAGAAGAGTAAGTATGCAGCTGGTGTTATGACGACTTTTGGATCTGCTCGGCGCATGGCGGAGGAATCTGATTGGTCTTAGCAATCTCAAACTTCAGAGTGCATGGGACTAATTACCATTGTATTCGTACCAAGTCTTCTCAGTATCCAAGAAGTTCTGAGCATAGGCTGTGTAGTGACCACCTCCAAGACCTCCATAGTGATTATCCACAGCAATCAGGTCATAGATGGGGCTCTTCCCTCCAGGGTCTGGCACAGCCAGTCTGGTGCTAAGGTCTAGCCCTTCAATAGGGAAGTCAACAAGGACGTCCAACTTGTCTCTGAATCGTCCCTGAGCGCTGAAACGCTTGAGATGTATCACGAGAATATCTGGTGCTTTCCAGAGCTGGAATTGTTTGCTGGCTCGACGATGCTCTTTACATCTGGGGCAGTACCAAGCATCGTTCTCGGATAAGATCTCTGCTTTGCCAAATTCATCGAGGCAGTCGCCGAGGGTAACGCCATTCTTCTTCCGGCTGTTGCGAATTCTCCGTTTCTCTTGCAACTCCGGATCTGGAAGCGTCGGAGGGTCATCGAATGTTGGTGCACCTCGCATCCCGTCGTCAGGGTGTTTGGTCCCACCGAAGAGAGAATCGTATCCCTCGTTGGACCAGTCAAGTATGACTGATTCCCCGAGTCGTAACAAGGGGGCATTCTCGGCTGGGGGGCTAGCTTCCTCACGTCTGGCTCTGAAATTCGCTTGCTTGCCTTTCCGGGAGTATGTGATTAGCCCTTGACCATTTCGGTATCTGCTCTGAGTGGACATACCAAGCCCTTTTGTTTTGGGACGGAGTAATCGTGTGACGGGCGGGAGTCCGTCCGATTCGTCACCAGAATCTTGAGCTTGCGCTTGGATTTGAGTAGAAGGCAAAACGTCATCCGCGTCTTCGTCACTTGTTGCAGGACTGCCAGCCTCTTGACGGCGTCTAATCAATTCGTTGGTATCCATCTTCGCTTCCACAGGGGGCTGGGGCTGTCTAGACGCCAAAGTTGGATAGCTTTTGTTCTCATCAGTCAGCGGCGACAAACCAGTGGGTATCATTTCGGTGCCATTCGATAGAAGGATCTTCGGCTCGAAGAGCAGCTTGACGGCAGGACTGATGAAACTCCCAGGACGAAGCATAGAAGGAAGAAGCTTAGGATCCAGGTGTTTGGGTTGCAGGGCTGTTTCCTCGCCATCGTGCATGGATACATCGACCATGCCGTCTTCACTCTCCAAAGACTTGGCTTGCACCCTTGAATATGTGGACGAGTCTGCTTCATCCATATTCATGAGGACAGAGTCCGATTCTTCACTCTCCGAGGCATCGCCTTCCCGCAGGAAGTCCTTTGTGGTCAGCGTTGCAACACGACCTAGCAATTTGCGGAGAATGGCATCGTAGTCTCTGGCTTCTTCTCGATTGAGAACGATGAAGGAGGGAACGGCACAAAGCTCCTTTTGCTGATACCTTGAAGACCCTCCCTTGAATCGGCGATGATACACAGTTATCAACATCTTCTCATCTAATGGGGTATCGCCGTCAGGGATTTGATCTTCGTCAGAGCTGGTATGAAGGAAACTCTTGGCCTTAGTCACTTTCTTGACGAGGGGGAAATTTGTGGGCTTCTCCTCGAGCTCGAAGAGACAGATATCGTCACCCTCCGCGATATGCTCATCGCTGATGCAAGTTTTGTCGTCGAAGGTCTTGTAGAACTTGTGTTTGTAGACCTCGGCAAGCACAGTTCTCCTGGCGTCGGTACCGACCTTAGCGGCCATGTATTCTTTGAGGGCTGCGAACGATGCGTTCTTATCAATATCGACAGAGACGTTGATTGGCTTTCCATCAAGGGAGTAATAGCATATCTTCCTCGACCACAAGCTCTCAATTGGCAATTGAAGCGTGAGATTGTTGAAGGGATCAAAGATGATGCTAACCTTGTCGCATACAGGACATACGACGGTTGACTTGTACATACCAGCAAAGAGGTCTGTAATGACCGAGTCGTTCCGAGCCTTGTATATTTCCCAGCACTTATCGGCCATCGCCATCAGAGCCTTGGGGTCGTTGACCATTTCGTCTGTGGAATCAGGCTTCTCTATGTAGGGCTTCTTCTTAATTCGATTGAGATCTTCTTGTAAGCCATCGAGCAGGAACAGCAAAAATTCTTGGGAGTCCTGCTGTTGCCAGCCGGAGAAAGAAGGCCCGTACTTGCCAATGGTGTTCTTGAAGTTCCTAGGCGCGAACGAGTTGAGCGAGTTGGGACTGTACATGTCATGCAATAACAAAGCATACGAGGTTGCGACCTGTCCGTTGTGGGCGAGAGGGTTAGAACGGTTCAACTCCGCCTTGTACCTGTCACCTAGGAGGAATCAGCATTAGCGAAAAGGGATTGGCTAGCAATGTCACACACTCAAGAAGTACTGGGTCAACTCCGCAACACTTCGCACACATTGCAATGCAGAATTCATGTAGCACGTGTTGCCCAAATTATTCAGCCCGACCGTCCCTCTCATTCGTACGTTCTTTCCTTGACGACCACGTGTCATCATGCCAGCTGGGGCGGGACTCGTGCTCCGACTTGTGTTTGCGTTAGGCTTGAGGGCGGAGTTCTGGATGGTCGTAGCTCCGCTCTTTGTAACGCTGATGGGAACTCCAAGAGATTTGGCCTTTGAAATTGATACATCTGAGACCCACTCGCCACCGGCTGGACCCCCAATCTGCTCTTCAAGTACTATAACCTCGTCCTGGCCCAGTCCCACTATACCCAGTCGGGAGTGACCGTTGTACTTGTCATTGGCGGTCTCATCCTTAGCATCGATTAACTCACGCTGGGATCCCAGTTGTAGATGTGCAAACGTATTGGCGTCGAGGACAAGCTTGTCTCCAGGATCCACTGTCGCTATCGCACCCGGCGCTGGAGAGTTACTTCTCGATTGTGCTGGTGTCAGCATTCCAGCATGAGAGTCTCCTCCCAGACCGCCTAATATCCTCCATACACGCACTTTAGTCTTCAGTTCAATACCAGCATACTCCTTAGCCTTTCGCAAGAAAGTTTGGTATAGCTCGTGCCTACTCGCTAAGATTTTGACTGGGGCAGCGTCTCTCTCTTTTAAGGACTTCGGCGTTGTTCCCTCCGAGGGATCCGGAAGCTTCAAGATGGTGAAGACCGGGGGCGAAAGTTCATAGAGGAGATTATCCTGTGTCTCACTCGTGCTGGTGTTGTGGCAATACCTTCGTATGATGGGCGACCCTTTAGCTAGACCGTACCACCTGACTATGAGCTCCCACGCACTTTGTGGCAATATTTCATAGTCATCTTTTATATTGAGACCTGGCTTCAATGGAACAAACGGCTCGCCACCCTCATCTTTGAATCCACTGCTGGAAGGATCTGTAACCATGTTGATGCCCGTATTTTCGACCGGCCCGACCTCGCCCTCTCTTGCTTCCTTGCCAAATGTGTCCGACTTTCCGGCGCGCGATCCTCGTGCAATCACCCTGTCAAGCCACTTTTTGGCGACTAGGTAGCCCACTTGACCTTCACGCATGGGCTCTTCGGCCAGTGCCATAACTCGTTGAATTTGCTCATCGATGGGAGGTATCTCAGGAGTGCCTGCACTTGAGGCTGAGGATGCTCCGTTCGTCTCTCCGGATGTCGAGGTTGTAGATGATGTTCTACTCTGGGCGTCCATATCTTGGCCAAGCATGTCAACTGATGTCTCTCGTTTATGACGCGTTTCCAGGCTCTTTGACTTCCGCCCTGATGTAGCACCGGCTTCTCCAGGAACATTCGTAGATCCTGGCCTAGCTGCCACATTGCTATTCTGATCGTCGTCCATGGCCACATCCTCACCTGCCATAGCTGAAGCTCTTCTCTTTGCTGGCGATGACGACCGAACATGCAACGAAGCCCCTCCACGTAGGCCACTGCTGGCTATAGAACCCCTCCGTTTATTTGCTCCAGTGTCTGTCCCTGAGGTATATCCGTCGCTTTCAAGTGTCAGACAAGCATATGCCCCACTCGGGGAGCTTCCTGCCGTGTTAGACGGCTCTGGGGTGGGTGATCTCCCGTTCCTTGCACCTTCCACCACAAGATGAGGTGGGATGTACCTTGGAGGTGGTGAGAGAGATGCTAGCGTTGGACCGGTTTCGGTGGAGACGAGGGCAGGCGGGGAGGATGTCTCTGAGGTGTTCGACAGTGTTTCTGTTGATTCTGGAGGTGAAAGCTTGCGCTTCTTGTGGGGAGACGTGATGAAGGTGAAGAAGGCCCTATTCCCTTGCGGAAATAAGGCTCTTAAAATAGGCAGAAAAGTAGCTTGTGCGCCCGGAGAGTCCTAGGCGAGATTCTGTGCTAAGACACCATAAAACTAGAATCGAATAGATGTTGATGCTGCAGATGAATGTTGGACGGGAAGTTATCCGTCAATTCGAAGGTGTTATTAGCTGGTCGTCGCTGCATTTGGACTCGCTTGTGAAGCGCGTCGATCCGCCAAGGGGACAGAAATCTGCCCCGATACAGCAGCGCATGTTGACCATTCCATTAAAACTCCAAACACCAACACTTGACACCCCACCAAATTTCTGAAATTTCAACTTTACTGCTTATAGTGCTCAGTATATATATCCTATAGGCGTAATAATTAGTTAACTATAATTCTTACTATTCCTATCTATCTAGAAAGTCCTAGATAGTTATAGCATACTATAATATCGCTGCTATAGAGCTATTAATATACGTATATTTAATAATAAAGTTAGTAGTATCTAAGTATCTCTACTTAGATATATCATAGACTGCGCTAATTATATTTTATAATAAATCAGATATCTTATAAGTCTTTCGCCCCCCTTCTATATACTATTCTATATCTATAAGTAGGATATTATAATATAATTGTTAAGGAAACAAAGTCGAGGGATTCTGCGGTAACCAGGTGCCTAGAAATTGCGCTCTTTGGGAGATCGGTGTCCTGCGCTAAAGATTTGCCCTCCAACGCAAGAAATATCTGGTTTTATGAAAGCAAGCAAAACCATTGGCCTTGTGGCAGTTGGTTTCCCAAAGGCCGAAGATGGGCAAAGCTACGAGAGGGAGCGATTACGATACATACTCAATCATGCCTGCGTACGCTTTGTGTGCGCTTCAGAATTATCGGATCAAGCAACGGCTTGTCTCCTGATGATTCCGTGTGAGGTACCGATCCCAGCGCAGTATGTTGTATCCCGTCTACTACGAATTCTCCAAGACTATCTAGAGGAGGAAAGTATAGGAGTGCTTTGCAAGGTGCTAGGGTAGATTTCTGAAGGGTTTGTAGTATAAGAGCTCAATTCCTCCTACGATTCCTACAGCGCTGTTCTTTATGAACTCGCTATAGCGATACCTCTATATGTTATGGATTACAACCCGGGTCACCTGTCATCCTAGATGCGATACAGGAAATAGAAATATGGGCCTCCGATACTGTCTTAGGTTTTGCTACACTACCACAAACAAACGGTCTGTAGTCTTATAATTGATCAACGATAGGGAGTTACTAGCTATATTCGTGAATCGTATGCCAAAGTCGCCCATCAAGCACGCACTGTCCTTGAATTGGTCATGGTCTCGCTCTCCTTCAACATTTCGTCTGCTGGTAAACGTCCTGTACCTATTGTATGAGGGATTGGGACTGTGGGGTTGGTATCGGGCTGTTGATTTTTGACTAGGGGTTCTCGACGAATTTGTGTGTTACCCTCGATGCACTCGCTAGAGGAGTTCGTACTAGCTGGGGCCTCAGTGCTATGCTCGGGGTTTTCAGGCATTTGCGAAGGGACAAGCTGAGGGGATGCAGCATCTGGATCTGGTACGTGCAATATGTCTGGCAATGTTGGCGCTGCGGCTCTCCCGGGGTAGTGTTTCTGGGCATATTCTCTTCCGATCTCTTGTCCGACTTCCTTAATTCTGGCCTGTATTTCGGGCTTCTCGAGGTACTGCGAGGTCAACGTTTGAATGCGGTCAAGCTCTCTATACTTGTCCATCTTGATGTAGCAGACACCGTTGTCGGCACTAAAACGCTCGTAAGCAACATCAACACTCCCGCTACTCGAAGTCGAGACATAAGCTATCAATCTCATATGGTCTGCAATATTCTCTGAGTTGACTGCGAACTCTGTGAGAGTGCGCTTCAAGAACAGTGTCATCCGGATGAAGCCTGGCACAAGGAGCGCGAGACGATCTCGTTGACGAGATGCCAAAGCTTGCGACTTGGTGCCCGTGCCAAGGTTGACAAATCGCACCTTCGAGAAATCAAGGTCGCCATGGCGAGCAGCCGGCGACGCTACTCCAGGATCTCCGGGTATCCCCCTAGACCCAGCGACACGATTGTATTCGGTGTAGTGGCTATAAATGGCTTGTGATGGATTATTGTACTCCATGCCGCCATCCACAAAGTATCGTTTGCCAATCTTTTGCACTGGAAAAAACGTTGGCGCTGCAGACGTTGCCCGCGCGGCCTCGCTCACAAGACATGCGACTTGTTCATGGCACGGAAGGCTGCATATTGGGACGGCGCCTCGTTTGATGTCCGAATACTTCGACTGAGTAACATGCTCTCTGCAAACCACGGCACTAGACCGATCCATGAATCAGCGGTCCGCACGAGCAGAGGGCTAAGCGCTTCAACTCACCAAGCGATCTTGTCACTGTCGTCAACCGATGTCATAGGGATCTTCACCTCAAAATTCTTGCTTCGTATTAAATCTTGGGTGCGACGTTCCAGGCGACTTCCCGAGTATTTCGTAGGGGCGAGTCCGTGGGTTATTCTGCCTCTGACATGCTTTTTCCCAAATATATTTTTAGAGAGATCATGATAGGCGTGGATACACTCTTCGAGAGTCATCCCCAGCTTTCCGAGCATTATAGCGATCAAACCGCCGGTGCTTGTGCCGGCAACGAAGTCGAAGACATCGTGAGGTTCCACATCCTCATGCGCCCCATTGGCATGTTTCTCATTTCGAATTGTCACGTTGATATATTTCATGAGGTCTTGAAGGATCAGTAGTGAGGAAAGACCACGCACTCCTCCTCCATCTGGGATGACATTTGCGTCAGTTGGCTCATCAGTTGGAGGTTTAGGTATGACCTACCCAATGCCAGAACATTGCAACGAGGCGGAATTGGTGGATCGCGGTTCATCCTTGCTTCAAGTTCTCAATTGATAAGCTGTTTTGCGCCAACGAACTGACAGAAAGCAAGGCAAGATTCGATTTATTCTGCGAAGCATGGCCTCACAAGAGCTGCACCGTCTGCCGAGTAAATGGCAATGTTTCGTATTCTTAGCCTTATTGCTTTAATACTCTCTCCAGAAACGGAACCCAGCCGCCGCTAGGGGATCTAAGGTCTAGAGCTTGGACAATGATCGCAGCCAATGGCTTAGAATATGTACAATGTACATGCTGCTCCTTTGCGTGATCAATTGACATTGTTGTTAGCGCTGGGGAGTACTTCTGCGTATCATCCGTATGATAAGGAGCTTAGCCAATGCAGGTGCTAGCACCCATGCAAATGTAATCTTACTTTACAGAAATTATCTTCCGCCCGGGCGACATACTCGGCATCTAAGCCGGTAAATGCAATCTTCACGCGGCTTGGTCTCGAGTCTGTCTGCGTACAAGCCTTGTTCGCGTGAGGCTCCCACGTTCCTCTAGGGCGTGCACTCGCACTGTAACCTGACATGGGTGACAAGGGGGCGTACTGGCACATGGTAGCCTGGTTGCTGCGAGGAAAGGGGCGTTCGGCTTACCCGAAAGTGCCTGTTCCTGATGGCTTTGTGGTTGTGGTTCATTGGAGGATCGGCCTCGTGTCGAGACACGCCCATTTGGGGGCGCGTGTACGGTTGGTGGCGTGCATCCGAGCAATGTCACTGTCTGGGAAGGTGTGGCCCCTTAACGTGGGTCATGCAGACATGATCGGCGTGGAAGATGTCGCCTGAGGATGGGGGCGGCAATTTCCATCAACGCTGAAAAATCGGATCCTTTCAAACCTGACACAATAGGTATTGAATCTGTTCCTGTATCCCAGCGCCAACTCCAAGTCGATCTCCTCAAATCTTGGTAGCTGGATTTCTCGTGAAACTGTCAAACTTTTGGTGGTGGGCGCCAAACATTCACGATAACCTGGATGCGCCGGCCCCTCCTGAAGGGGCTTAGACGACGCCACCTGATTCTCAGTGTCAGCCCCACAGCCTCAAATGCCGGAGGGCAATTGCTTCAAAGAAGAATAAAGCAATAGCCAGCTTCCGTCTAACCTCTGAAGTTTTTACATGGCAAGCTGACGCTATTTGTGTTCATCCGAGGATCCTACGGCCATCTCAACTCCAATCCTTGTCACAATGGCCCCTGCATCCGAGCAAATCAAACCCTCCAAACCCCTCAAGATTCTGACTTTAGACGGAGGAGGACTGCAAGCCATATCAACTCTCCTAATCTTGAACCAACTCCTCGAGACTATTGGTAAGCAAAATGGGGTGCCATATAGAAAACCAAGGCCTTGCGATGTATTCGACACTATTGCAGGTATTGGCGCTGGCGGTTGGCTAGCCATCCTCCTTGGCCGCTTTCGAATGGACATTACCTCGTGCCTGTCCGAGTGGTACAAGATAACCCAATGCATCGCGCCAAGGTCAAAGTCGGAGGAGCTTCGCCTGCGGTTGCTTCAGCACTGTTACTTTGACACAGACCGTCTCGTAGACCAGGTGGATAATTTGACTCAAGTCTACAACACAGGCGACTGCCTTTTCGAGCATGATCCTGAAGGTGCACGTACTCGGCACGTTTTCGTTGCAGCCCTTAAATCTGATGCCAAAGGCTACAAGCTATTCAGGACTTATAAGATACCGAAATCAGCCAAGCTGCCAAAGAAGCTACTCGAGGGCCCGGAGAATCCTGATAGCTTCAAGATCTCTCGCGCTTTCGGAGTTACTGGCGCCGCGAAATACTTTACTCCTCCGTGGAAAGAGCAGATGGCGAGCAGCGGCAAGACAAGATTTAGTGATACCAAGTTCCCAAAGCCTCACAACATCACCGAACTAGCGTTAGATGAGATGTGGGGAATCTACGGTACCGACGTGCCACTGTCCGTAGTCGTCAATATTGGACCTGGCCTTCCCAACGATGTCGATGTTCAACAGATCGCACGAAGGTTCTCTTGGGGCTTGAAGACAAATTTAGGACCCACAGCGGTATCTGAGGCAAGAGTGAACTTGGCTGCGGTAGAAGAGAAGGATCAAAGCAAGAGAAAGTCACTCTTCATCCGCCAATCGAAAGATGTTGAGCCAGACGGCAAGGGGCCGTTGGTGCAATTCCACGAGGATACGATCAGAGGAGATTCGTTATCCGATGCGGTCGCAGATGGCGAACGGAGACGTTCGATGAGTCGAACGAATACCTTTGGATCCATCAAGGACAGAGGAATTGATAGCAAGCTCAGAAGGCTTGAAGATGATATTGAAAGCGACATCAAGAAGAAGTTGAAAAATATCTACCCTCGCGGTCCTCTACTCTATTATCGTCTTGCTCCCGCGAAAGCTCCTCAAGGCGCCCCCCAGAACGACTCATCTGCATCAGGCGTGGTTTTTGATGCTACTATAAGCTATCTAAAGAAGCCTCGTGTCGAAACAACAATCGATGAAGTAGCCAGACGAATGCCAGAGGTCGCCTCCATGGCTTAAATGGTGATGATAACTTTTGAAGTGAATTCGTTCTTTCCCACTTAGAAAACGAGCAAACGTACCAGCTCTACTGAGACGCCTCAATGACACATCCAGGATGCTTGAAATTCATGCGGTGCACAATATACAGGTTTTAATCGTGTGTTCTGGGTGCTTCATATCACCCAGCAGCTATGGAAATGTTTGGACTTTTGGAGGATGAGTCTCTCAATGATGACGATGTTACGAAACGCCCCGGCCTGGTTGATTTTTTGTGTGTCTTTCTTTTTTGTTTCCGTTTGACCAACGGCGTTCTGGATTATTGGTTACCTTCAGAAAGCAGAAGCTGGCACTTCGAATACTAAGCCGGGGAGATAGAAACTATTTGGGTTCCCAAAACATAACATGAATAGAATTGCATGTGTCTGGGTTGGGACGTTATAACCGCCCCATCAAGTGGAAGGAAATGATCGCATATCTTGCCAAGCTATCAACACCGTTACTTGAAGGTTGCATTATTCCACCTTCACGTTCTCGTTATCGTCCTCTCAGCTGGTCAAAAGTCAATACTGACCATACCGGGCCCAAAAATACTGTCTATGCCGGAATAATAATATTGTGGGAATATCCTCAGGCATCAAGAAATGGCGATAAGTAATTTTACTAGATAGAGACCTCCCATGCTATGGACATGCTATTCCAAAACCTGTGCACCCACTAGAAGTTACAATATATATACTATGCCCACCCAGAAAAGTCATCTCAATACAAGACCTGCTGGATTCCTTTTTCCAAAAGTTCATACAAATGAAATCCACCAAACACCCCCCACTAAACTCCCCAGTACTAATGCAGTCAGTATCCCAGCACCGGCTTTGTCACCTATAGTTATCCTCTTATTTGCACTCGGATCGTTGTATTTGACTGCGTTGTCTCCCCCACCGCCAGCTGCCGGATTGCCTTTCGACGTCCCACCATTGTTCGCTGAGACAGGCCCCGGGACTTTTGAGATCAAATTCGCCTGAATAACACTGAGCGCACTCATCTCCTCTCCCACACCCGTTTTACCATCCCAAGTATTCTTGTACCACATCCTTCCGCAGGTGTTTCCACTGGCACCACCGGAGCATTGTCCGGCAGCTCCTTGGGCAGAAGCGTGGAGTTTTGGCTGGATGAAGTTGACGGTGAAAGGAGCAATTTGTGTAGTAGCTGCCATCCAGCGAGAGAGATAGGCTTTAAATGAGGGCTGATCGTTGTTACATGTCAGCTGCGGCTCGCAAGCTATCTCCACCATGATGTTGCTGCCGTGTTCTGCGGGGAAGAAAACTTGAGAGCCGTTGAGAAGACCCTCGACGCGAGTACGCCAGGTCTCGTTACCATTGGTCTGTTTCGTGTCAGTCAGTTGGCCACTGAGATGGTAGAGGGAATAGCTGAAGTAGAATATTGAGGGTTACGAACATAGTTGTACATGTTTGCGGCACCCATCAAGAAGGTGCCAATATTATAGGTCCATTGCAGGGGATCTGCTGTTGTACAATTGTTCCCAACCCGTCCGCCATCGTATATAACGTATTTGTCTGTAAAGAGGGGCGTCGAAGTAATCCAGTCGTAAGACTTCTCGGCCCACTGCGCATATGTGTCGTTACCGGTGTACCTAGCCAAGCGAGCCGCAAGCTGGAAGAAGCCACCATTTGAAATACTGTTCTTATAATCGTAGCCATTGTTGAAAGTATAGATTTGCCATCGGAGTCCCCCTCCGCAATTCTGTGTATCCCATCGACTGACTTGGAGGTTGAAGACTGCTTGAGCAAGGCCAAGCCATGATGGCGACTTAGGGGGCGGATCAGGGAAGTTTAGTTCTGCTGCAGACATGGCTGCGAACGCCCAGAAGGCTTGGTCATCGTTTCCCTTTTCAATTGTCAGCCACTAGATCTCTCGATATCGATAACCTTTCTTTCTTTCTAGGGATGTTGTTTAGAACCGCGGGGGTGGGCGTAGGAAGCTGTACCTCTGTTTTGGTCTGATTTGGGGGCATGAAGTCGTTTTCGGGGCCGACCTGCGCCAGCAGAGCTTGTGTGGTTACATCGTTGTACGTAGTGTCTCCAGTGTAGAACCAGTAGTGTATCATCTGATCGAACATAGCACCAGCTTCCCACCAATAGTATGGATCTGGTAGCAGTCCGACGGGCATTCCTGTCAGGTTCCCTTTGTAGTAGGACATCATGCCCGCCGCTACTGTGCTAGCGGCTGATTTTATCGAGTCTGCATCGTAGGAGCATCAAGTCAGCAATTGAAAAGCTAGAGACCAGTGGGAAAGCTCTGCCAGATGCTGGTTGGCTCTTACTGGTATCTGTAAGGTCCATCTGAATCGCATGCCCCGTATGTACACCAAAAGTCAGAGCGCCCAACGCCCCCAGCAATTGGGGGTTTCGTCTCGAGAAAAGCATGATGGAAGAGGGTATCCGAAACAAGTATAGCAACAACTCGCGATAGATGTTGGAGAATATATACGTTGAAGCGCACCAAGTTGGGAAGGGTCTTTCAGGTCGAGATGGTTGGAGGGGCAGAGTACTGCGGAGACGCTGCCATCGGCGTCCTCACTGTCAACGAGAGTATGGTGAGGGTAAGAAAGTCCGGTTTCCAGTATCGATGATGATCGCGAAGGTCGTGAAGTGTTGCCCCTAGGAGGACTGAAGGAATCGCCAGGTCATGCGGTAACGGCTTCTCCCTTCTCTAGCGGCGCAGCCAAAGCTGACTGTAAACAACACCTTGCCGTTCTTCCTATCCAACCCAATATAGTAATTCCAGGTTTCCCAAATTAACACGCTTGGCCGTAACGCGCGTCCATAGGATGAGACGTCTTGGCTGCGACGACGAGTGTAGTTCGATATTTGACTCTGCTGACGCATGCTCTCGCGCGGGTGAAAGGGGTTCCTGTCGATGTGGGCCCAGCGGGCCGCCAAGCAGCCAAGCAGCCAAGAGGCTGAATGTGCCGATCATTGTAGATTGGTGAAACGGCACAAGGCTCTGTCCAAGGATGATGCCCCAGTATTAGGTAAGATATGATTTGGCACTCAAGCGCTCATTGAACATCTCGGTATGAGGGCAGCAGACGCAATGGTAGTTGCGACCACGGAAGATTATGCGTAATGTAGAGGGACTCGTGGGAGGTTTAGTAGGGGTTATGATAGGCGTCATGGGGTGCTACGCAATTCATGCAGGATCATTAGTCTCAATAACAGATGTCTGAACGAAGAGACAGGCACTCATTTATAGAATGATAGAAGGGCAAAAAGTTCACATGTAGTTATAGTGCGGTTATCTTTATTGCATGCGGGTACCTTATCTATGTACCGAAGCCTAGTTGATACGAAACGGAACGCCACGTTAGTGCTACCGCACCTCTATCTTATCTACTTCTTCCTTAGCTTCCCTCCACGTTTCAACGTTCTTCTTTGCCCAATCGATATGACACTTGGCGTAAGCGACCTTGAGACGAGCTTCAGTTGGAGCCAATGAAACAAAGAGCTGAGGGATCATACCATGTATCGTTTGAGATCATCCTCCTTCTCCAATTGGAAACGCTTAAGATCTTTCAGAACACCTGCACTGGCATCTTTGACATCTTGTTCCGATACCTCAAGGGCTTGTTGGAGCTACACAAGATCAGCGGTAAAAGTCAAGAAAGCGCATTGGTGAACTCACGTGCACCAAACTCTCCTTAGTCTTTCCAATTTGATCTCGCCTTGTCCGCTCAGGGTCAACATCAACGATACCCTGAAAGGTATGACTCAACCTCCCAAATATCTTATTAGCTACAAATCCACCGCTTTGACTTTTGCTGCGCGGTCTCTCTGCTTCTTGGGTGCCCTGAGATGCCGAAGGCGTTGAAGCGGATATATCATGCGTAGGCGGGAAGTCAGAATCTATGGATGCCGTGTCTTCACCTTCGTGCCTTGGGCTAATACCACTTTCGGATCTGATACCTCGCGTTGAAGCTGAGGATATTGATCGTTTCGGTGGCGGTCCGCCGGGCTGCCCTCCGCTAGCGAGGTATTGTTCTATACGTTTCGACTCTTGTTCGCTTCTCTCTAGAGTCTCGAGCAGCGCTCTCTTTGATGCAAGCTCGTCTTTTGTCATCTCTTCCTGTATTCTTTTCATGATTCTGAACCTAAGGACACCGCGGACGACGCCCGCAAACTGTGCGCTTTCACGCATAGGCTCTGCAAAATTAGCTCCTAACGTTGATGACAGCTCTTCAGTCGCGATGTACGAAGAGTCCACTGCTTGGCCTATCCGCTCAATTGCAGCAGCGACAGTCGGCGAGTGTTCCGAAAGTGAAAAGGCGTTATATCGTGCACCTAACTCAGCCATATCTGTTGCAAGAGCGGAGATATGAGTCAGGGTCCTCCTATTGACCTTCTCAATATTTCCTTGCAAGAGCAACTCCAATTCTCGTGTGGCCGACTCAAAGTTATTGAAGTATGGGTCAAGCTCCTGTTCAGAGAGATTTTGGGATGTGGGAGGGAAGCGGCCAAAGACCTGCGTTCCCGGAATGGTGTGGGCTGCAGAAGAGGCCATCATGGAATGTGTGGGAGGAGTTTGTGGTGTACCGGTTGCAGAAGTCTTGGACGAAGTCTTTAACTTAGCGGACGATGCGGGTACAGGAAGCCATTGATGTCCAGGTGAGGGGTTAGAGGGATTGAGCGGAGGTGCTTTCATAATACTCTTCGGTATCGATGCGACTGGATGAGAGTGTAATACTTCGCTCTATTGGATCAGTCAGCTTTGCAGTATGCCAGCAAACGGAATGTCTATACCCAGCTAGCATTCGGGTCTAAGAACCTCCACCACACACCGTCTTCTCGCACCTCCTGCATCTTCCGGCATCGATTCAAGAACACCGCAAGCATTCGCTTCCGAAGATCAATAATGCTTGTATCTTCCTTTGCTTTTGTGGGCTTAGCGGCGTAGTCTGCCATCGAGTGTTTCTCTGGGATTGGAGGTATGATCAATGTTGGGTGTAAATTGACAAGAGTGGCACGGAGGGATGCAAACTCAGAGTAACGTCTGCGAACTTCGAGATCCTGGGCAGTATTAGAAAACTGTCTTTATCTCCCAGGCAGTGACCTACTCCAGTCCGTATCGTATATGCAATATAACTTCCCCCACTCTCGTGGCTCTTGCCGGCGTCAGTGATTAATATCTGGAGGTCCTCATGCTCGTAGAGGATCTGCTCAATGCGACTGTCGTATCCGCCTTTCTTCCGTGGAGCCCTTTCCTGCGCATAATCCTCGTCATCGTCGCTCAGATCCCTCGGCCTCGAAACGAATTCTGGTGGGTCATTTGGCGGCAATTCGTCGTCAGAAGTGGGGGTAGGTGGGCGTTCGAATCCTGTACCATATAATCTGTCAGCTAGAAGACTCGGCCTTGAAGGTAGCCTCGTTTTCTGCGTTTCGCAGTCATTTACCATGGGATTGTGGTACTTGCTCGGAAGATTCCCGGCGGTCAAAGGAGCTGTAAGGGTTGTTGTCCTCGTCATTCCACATCTTGGCTTTCACTTAGTACCGGTCCCTCGAAACGAGTCAGAAAGCGTTATTGTGTAAGCTGCAAGGGTGCAGAGACAGACGCTCGATGATGCTCAGGGCTGTGCCTATTATTCTACGGTTAAAGCACGGCTAAGTTAGCTTAGCTCGCTTAGGTACCTTACGGCGTCCCGATCTGGTTGATCAAGTCTTGGCAGAATTGGCGCGGTCTAATGTCAACCCACCAACACACTGGGATTAAGCTAAACCCCGACCAGCATTGAAACTAACTTATTAGCAATTGCTGATGAAGAAACATGGCTTCCCTCAAATCGGTAACTACCTGGTGTCGATGTTGCGACATCTCCCTCCCGATTTTCTCTCCTGCCCGTAGATCCCATGTTGTGGAGCGCCTGTGTAATATTCAATGTACTTGTTTTCCCGTCCCTATCCAAATTCTTCTCATGTAAAACAGATACGCAAAAGTTACTTGGTACTTCTTTCCTGCTGCATCATCACGTCATATATAAGAGCTTTGAAATCCCTGATTTGAACCTCTCGCTGTACTTCGTCGCTTTCATACTCCTCAGCCCCCATCGCTGCCTTAACTATGTCTACAAATTCAACTATTCTTGTGACTGGAGGCACTTCCGGCCTAGCCTACTACGCTACCCTCCATCTTGCCAAGCAACACCCAGATTACCAGATCATAATTGTCTCTCGTACTGATAAAGATGGCGCTACTGATTCAATCAACAAAGCCACAGGCCATATGAACGTCAAGTTTCTCCCACTCGACCTCGCTAGCCTCAAGAACATCCGGGCCTTCGCCGCAGACTACGCTAGCAAGGGCTATCCACCCATCAAATGTCTTCTTCTCAATGCAGGATCGACTTTCCCAACTGGCGTCGGATACACTGAGGATAACATCGAAAGGACCTTCGCCATCAACCATGTCGGACATGCCTTGCTCTACTTCCTATTGCGTCCCCACCTTGCTAAAGATTGCCACGTCATCATCACAGCGAGCGGAACTCATGATCCTGCTCAGAAAACTGGAGTTCCAGACGCTAAGTTCAGTAGCGCGGAGGAGCTCGCTCATCCTACTGCTGAAAGTGCAAAGTATGACGGCAGACAGAGCTATTCAACCAGCAAGCTCTGCAATGTTCTGTGGGGGTATGCCCTGCATAGGAGGCTTACAAATCACAAGCCAGAGGGCTATGACTGGTCTGTTGCCTCTTTTGACCCAGGCTTCATGCCCGGCACCGCCTTGGCGAGAGACGCATCGTTTGTTGTCCGCTTCCTCTTCTCCAGTGTCCTTCCGAATTTGCTCCCACTGCTTCGATTGATTATGGGTCCGAATGTTCATCAGCCGACAGACTCGGGGGCTGCATTGGCGAAGTTGGCCGTGAGTACTGATGTGAACGGAAAGTACTACGAGGGAGCGAAAGCGATCAAGTCTAGCGACGCAAGCTATGACACAGAGAAGCAGGAGGACCTGTGGGACTGGACTCTCAAGGCTGTCGCAAAGGACGAGATCGAGAGGCGTGACTTTGAGAAAGTCTACCCCTCATCATAGGGAATGCTCTGGTGCGGGTCTTCCTGTCTGCGCATGAACATTTCACGCACGTTTCCCAACGTTTTCCATTTAATAATTTTGCAGAAACAAACAAGGTATACACCATCTTCATGTTATATAATGGGCTGTGGACCGTAACGATTAACGATTAGGGCAGTATTGAATACTCGCAATCTACATAAACATTCATGCCACTCATTGGAAGACCAGATCGCACTCAAGAGCCCAACGTACATCCTACCAGTCCCAAACGAAGATCCTCCCTCAACACTTCACAGCCATTCACATCCTGCGCCCATATCACCCAAACCCCACCCTGACCTCCTAACATCACCTGCCCCAAAACCCATCGTCCACAACACCATCCCCACCCCCTCAATCCATCTCAAACCTCCCCTCACTCCGCTTCTCCCGTCCCCCCACACCCTTATCCTCACCTCCCCGCAACCCGCCCCTCACCCCCTCCCCCTCCGCGGTATCCCCAATCCCATCCCCCGCCCCCCTCGCAGTCCCCAACCCACCACCACCACTTTCAAGCAAACTCCTCGCAGCCGCAGGCCCCAGCTCAATATCATCCAGTCCCTCTATACCCCTCAGCCGACCCTGACTCTGACTCCTCCCACTCCTCGCTCTCCCCTTGCCTTTACCTTTCCCATCACCCCCACCCCCACCCCCACCATCACTCTTCCCCTCCCCCCTCCACCAAACACCCATACCCCCCTTCCCCTCCCCCTCCTCAAATCCCGGCCCCCTTTCCAATTCCCGCACTCTCCTCTTCCGTTTTCGATGCATGATCACCACGTATACCAGCACGGCTATCAGTAGCACACCGAGGAGAACAGTGGAGGCTATGATGGCGTGGTGTTCAGTGGGGGTCCAGCAGGACCAGGCGGTGCAGGGGGGAAGGAGGAGGATGTAGGTTCCTGCGTTGGGGGAGGGGGAGGAGGGAAGGGGGGAGGAGATGAGTGTGGAGGTGATTGAGGAGATGGAGGTGGGACGGATTGGGGCGAGGGGTGCGAGGGTGGAGGATGCGGCTGCCATTTTGGGGCTTGGTGGAGGGTTGTGTGGTTAGTTTTGGGAAGGAAGTGCTGGTATGGGGGATGGGGATGGGGATGGTGTATATAAAGGGACTGCTGGTGTGGCGGTGAGAGATTGAGTATTTATGAAAGAGGAAGGTAGTTGTACAAGAGACGTGATACGTGCGTAAGGTAAAATATGAAGCTTACTTCACGGAATCGCTAATCACTGCCATAACCCCTGAATGGCAATACTGGTGTGCATGCTCTGAAGAAGATGATGACCTCTAATGAATCACCTATAACGTCTAGACGGGTTTTGAGATTGCTTTGTAGACGTAGTACACATGGATGTGATGCGTGCTGGATGACGACTTTGCCACATTGCGATTCATTTCAATAGTCTATGACACAACGTACGCGTTTAATCAACAACCTTGCTGTCCCGTCGAATTGATATAGCAGTCGTAGCTCACACGGGAGGTGCTGCTGGTGGAGGTGGTGGGTCAAGAACAACCCTTTCCGTAGTCAGCTCTCATTGCTCCGTCAGGAGGCAAGGAGCGACTCACGTGGACGGCGAAGAAGCTGAAGTACTTCGGCCCCTCATTCTGACAGCGGCTGCCCGAGCTGCGCCTCTGTTGTAAAGGTATTGCCAGACGTAAAAGGTGATCAAAGAGGCTACGGTCAAGATGATAAGGATGACCGCCTGTATCATGTCAAAGTCAGTGCTATTCCAAAGCTGAGTATATGCAGATTGGTTGAATCTTGAGTATGAAGAGTTCACTTACGATGACAATGTTCGACTTCATAGTGTTGTTCTTCAACTTGCTGATCCGGCTTTGGTAGCTGGGTTGCGGACTCGAAGCGTTGTGTGCGCCTTCATGTTGGTTAATGATCGTCGAACATAAGCCTGTGTTGGCTACTGACCTTCTGATATATCAGTGTGCTAGTTGCTGACCCAGTGATAGTCACTGTTCTGGGAGCATACTCGTTGATGATTCTGAGATCAACCGGCTTGAAGTTGAAAATATTGCTCAATCTCTATCCGGAAAGAGTCGCTAGAGTCTTCACGTGTTTGCGTGTTATTTACAATCGGGCTGCCAGATCTCCGAGGAGATGATCCCGAGATTATCGCTGCTTTGCCACCGTTGTGAATTATTGTGCAACCCCAGTACTATGCATCAGTTCATCCAAGATGAAGTGAATGCGTTCGAGCAACAAGTCATGCAATAGGTGTTGTTTCCCGAGGTTATAGAGCTTTTCCAGTAGGGGCTTGCAAGGATGCTCTTTTGGTTTGCCGTTAGAGGAGAATTGTGACGACTGCGTCATAAGCACCTTTGCTGCCAAGATAACGCGCATGTAGAGAGTGTAGACTTCTGGCTTAGAAGTCGGACTCAGAGCACCATTGTCATTGCTGTTCTCGGCCATCTGGAGTAAGTGTAGAAGGCCATCGATAGTCCATAACTCTAGAGCCGTTGTAAGATCCGGATCCCAGGCACCTGCATCAATTCTGACGAGCAGAAGGGCCCATGTTTCTGCCTCAGTTACGGTATCGAGATAGAGATTCTGCTTTTCCTCGACGAAGACTGCGAGCTGCGTCATCCGAGCTTCAAGAGACAGCTCGGCAACAGGACGTAGCTGCGAGGCAACTCCATTGGCATCGTCCTTGATAAGCCCATCTAGCGTATATGACGTTGTGTGGTAGGTCGGTTTCAATCCTACTAACCTCCGAGCTGCCTCGACAAACATCGCTCTGGACTTCTGGTATCCTTCTTGGAGGAAACTCTGCAGTGTACGCTCGGCAGCAGGAGGGGACAGCGAAAGACCAGGTGAACTCCCAGTGGCAGGATCCTTAACAATGGCGGAGAGCAACGATGACACCGTTTTCGCTCCATAGTCACGCACATCTTCATCGTCGTCCACTAGTGTGTCGTAGAGGGCTAGGTAGACTCCCAGAAGGTGAGGAGCTGGTCCTGGCTGCACATTGGTATCACGCATCCCATCAAAGAATCCCCTCAGCGAGTGAGCTGCCGCTGCCCTTGTACGAAGCTCCTAGGAACGAAGTTTAGATGTCAACACCTCAAGCGACTCATTGGAACTCACGGAATTCTCAAACCCAGCCATGGCAAGCATGCGAACCCATGCAGAAAGCTGTTTCTGCGATGCCGCATCCTCGATCTCCGCACATGATACTCCTAGATCATATCCACGTGTGGCAAGCGCGAGATCAGCCCCATGTGCATTGTGAGGAGATTGCGCCAAGGACGCATCCGCATACTGAGTTATGCCCAACTCATGACGGAGATCGTGTGGAGGAACAAGTTGAAGAACAGCTAGACAACTTTCATCTGACATGTTCTGCCTAGCATTGTCTAAGACTATGATAGCATTCACGTCGTATTGCGAAAGCTTATCCAGGGGAGTCTGTAGGCACTCTATGCATGCTTTTAGCGACATACAGCGCTTTAGAGCGCAGATTTGGAGAGACCAAGCTGGATTTCTGCTCAAATCATTGACTTGCATCAAATGCATTTGGTTTGAAAGCTGGCTCTGGTCGAAGACGGACTGTGCCTCAAGTGCTAATTGAATGGTCAACAGTAGGCAGATATTAGAGTGAAGGGCCTATGGCTTACATCTATGTCGCAGCAGAAGAATGCACAGGTCAGCCAAAATATTAAAATACGTTGCAGCTGTGATTGGACAAAGATGTTTGACGATGATTTTCTCCCAACGAGCATGGATCCACGGGACCAATGCTTCGTATGCGAGCATTTGGACGTCTGACCGAGCAAGCAGGAATTGTAGACATAGAAGTCTCCCATGCAGTGCATTCTGCGACGGCGAATCTGTTGGAAGTACTCTTTCTGCTTCATTGATGAGATCTTTAGCATCAAGAACGTAGCTCAGCGCTTTAGCGGCTTTTTCACGAATCAGCCAGTCTGGAGACTCGATGTGATGCCAAACAGCTGCTGAAAACTCATTGCGGTATTGATGTGGCAGACCAGACCTTTCGACAATTTCTAATGCAGGAAAAACTACATGGGCGTATGTTGCTGGTTGGACTTCGTAACCATCGAGGTCGGCTAACTCAATGGCTAGTGACCGCCCGTTGCAAAGCAATGTCAAGACTAAGCCTGGTAGGTTGGGATACCTCTCGTAGATCAAGTTTGAAGAACGCCGATAAGAACTTGGAACTTTGGTAGAGGCCGTGTCGGTACCACCATTCAGCCGCCGTAAGAGAGCCTTGAAAAGCATCAGGCCACAATTACGTATTGACCATCTGGTGAAGTATCAGCAAGTACTGGAATACCTCTATGCGAGAGACGATATCGTACATGTGATTTTTCAGACACGAGGCAGCTATCTCTAGAGTGTCAGCAATGTGGGCTTCAGTACTGGGCCCAAAGCGTGCGTCTGTAAAAATGTCCTTGAGACAATTCAAGGCGTGGACCTGAGGCAGTGGAGCATCTTCGGTCCCGAGGTCGACAATCGGTGTGTCAGCAATGGCCTGCAAGTCGAGCAAGCTATCATGGAAGAATTTCGAATCAAGGTACGCAGCAAGGATACCTGTAAGCATTGCTGGCATACCCGCCGATCTTCGCGTCAGCGCCGACGCATTTCGCTGCATGCAAGCTAGAGCGTCCTGGAAGTGTAAGCCACAAGTCCAAGGCTGAGTTGCAGGGAGACATACATAGTAGTATGCTTTGACGAGGCTCACAACTCGCGGATCGCTAGAGCCAGCACAAGCGATGCAGCAGGCAGCAAAAGTATGCGAGACTGTGGAGAATGCTCCTCTGTGCCGGAGCTCCGCCAATTGTGTGAAGCTTAGACCACCGATCTTGTGATAGTCATCGTATGTGAGTCCTTCGCTACTCGAACTTACGGGGCCGTAGCCATCATTCGTGACGATGGTATGCAAGAGCGAGCTAGTCATCGAGTTCAGCACGATACAGAGTTCTAGAGCATAGATGTACAGGACAAACCTAGACTCTTTGAGGGCGCGCCAACAGAATGACAACACATCTTTGGCCCCAAGATCGTTACAATCCGCCCCCTCCTCGTCCAGCTCATGGCCTTCAGGAGCGTCGAAGCAGAGAGTATCCCGCACAGCATCCCATACTCCAGAACAGATCAAGTGGATGCGATCGGTGAGCTCCCTCCACATCTCCAAACCTGTTTTCGTAGAAGGATTGAGTGTAACAAAGTAGTCAGGACGGCTTGTAATATGTCTGGTATACGAAGTCAGGTCGGTCTTCGAAAGGAGGACGATGGGTAACAATACCTCAAGGCAATGAGATGCCCATGGAGAGATGCGTTACTGACGGCCTGCGACAGGTCGCCTCTGCTTATTTTCACTTCTTCTTCTAGCTGAGAGATGAGATGGTCGACTAGCAGCAAGTTACTATGGTGCCCCGAAATTGTTTCTCCGAGCACCCGATTAGATGCATAAAAAAGATAATAAAGCCTGCCGACACCATCGGCATGATCTGCTCTGCCTGTGATCTTTGCTTTTGACTCTGCCCTGAGCAAGGCTGTGTGTATCATACTGTTAGCTGCATAACATTGCTGATCTTTTCGGACGCATTGAGCGTCGTCCTCGAGTTTACATTTCGTTGACGGGAAGGTCTGGACAAGGTTGAGTTGGAAGTGTGCTTCGCAGACCAAGGTTGCCCAATGACGAACATCATCGAAAGTGTCTAGCAACAAATCCAGAATGGGCCGAATGACTGAATCACGAGGCACATCCTCGTCCAAAGCCTCAAAGTATTCGATATCGATCTTTGACATTGCCGCCCGTCCAGCTACTTCTCCGTTAATTAAAGCATGCAGAATTCTCAGCGCAGTGATATGGCTTTGGTATGATGCTGTTGGCCGCAACTGGTGAGTCAAAAACAACAAGTACCATCGTCTGAGGGCAAAATGCCCTCTCAAGTTGTCGCCGATATTACTTGGGTGTTTTCGGCTATCCCTTCTTGATTCGGCGGATGCATCTGAGATGTTGTCTACACCTGCAGTTTCTGGCGTTTGACCGGCTCTTAAGAGCGAAATTGTGGATGCTCTCAGCCTCATGCATAGCTTCTTCATCAAGGCGATGAACTCGTTCCTCGGTTTCGCATTGGCTTCAACATGAAAATGAGGTAAGCATCTTCGTAAATTATAAATGACTTGCCGAGATGGTGGCTTGAATAATGCTGGTGAAGATATCAAGAGAGACAGAGCAGCCATTCTCACACTCGGGCTGGCGTTTTCAAGGAGCTGGATCCCAAGATCAACCGGATTGACCAGGACGCCGTCCTTTCCCGGAACGACGTGTGGATTGTCGCCTTTACTGGTGATTCCAAGAGGAAACTCTGCCCTTACGTCTTTACTGGTGTCCAAAGAGCCATTGGCACTATCGGCACCATTATTGGGTTTGGAGTCTATGGCGACTTTTGCCACCAGGATACAAAGGTGAAGATCTGCAATCGTACTTGATCCCACGTCTCCCCGAGCAACTTCGTCCAGGCGCAGTGTACTCAGGAAAGCGCTGGTATCATTAGGACTTAGATGAAGCAGATCAGGAAGTATGTGATATTCGAAAGCCTCAAGAAGCTCCGGATGTCGCTCCAACGCTTCTTTGACAGGAGATATCCATAACGGCAATTCCTGCTCCGTAAATATAAGTTTAGCGGTGTCATCTTTGTCTGCGTTCAAGGATGTGAAGAAAGTGGCAAGGAAGCGACCAGCTGCTGGTGCACAGTCCGGGTACTGTACCCATCCAAGAACACTCAAAGTAAAGTTTTCTACTAATTTTATCCATTGAGCGTTAGAATTTGTGAGGGTTCTAGCCTCTCTATCTGCTAAAGAGGTCGAACTAGAGTCTTCGATTGCTCGGGTTTTTTCAGATCGCGGAGTCACAAAACCGACAATTTCAACAGCCGTTACAACTCCTTTGTGGGTCAAATGCTCCAATCCTTGGATTGCGGATTTGATGTTCGCAATGCCTTGCTGCTTACAGATAGCCACTACTGCATGAGAAACAGCATGCCTTGTCAACAATTTCCTTGTAGTTTCCTGCGGCTGCTTCAACAGTGAATCAGTCAGCGCCAGCAATAGCCTTCGCACAGGTTTGGACTTATGCCGCTCTGATCTTGTAAGAAAAATATCAAAGGCTTTGGTCCAAGGCGTTGGGGTGAACGCAATATCACGGAGCTCCGGAAGAGAAGAAGAGCTGCATTGTTCAATGAAGCCACAGAGAGCGTTTAAAGACGCAGAGCCGTGAGCAGGCGAAAGCGTCGTAGAATCGGCAGTCCGTAAAAGGTCCTCATACAGAATCTGCAGATGCCTGCCAAGCCATGAGTGAGTTCTATGGTCAGATGGAGTACTAAAGTCCTACCGTAGGTCAAGCTCATGATCCTTTATCTCGTTCTTCGGGACAAGTCTTGTCAATGACTTGCTCAACAGCCGCAGTGCGTTCTCAGAAAGGGTTTCATTCGGTCTGCAGTCTATCGTGAGGGCTCGAGACTCGCGTTCGTTGTTGAGCTGCTCCATTTTGTATACGCGTAAAGGCCATTAAAAATGTACCAATTTCGCCCAGGTAGAGTTGGCCAGGCTGTTACTTAGTATTGAGGGTATCTGCGCCGAAAAAGATGTTTCAAGGAAAAGACCTTTAGCCGGCCAACCTGACAGAAAGTCTCTTAGTTCTAATTCTACCCAGAAAGGCAACTCTGCCGATATAGCGGCTATTACTGACCAGAACAAATTTTGGCATCATCATACATCTGCAGAACGCAACGGCATTCTAATACTATTCTTCCCACGGATTATACCCCCTCTAAAGACGATACCATGTCCATCTGGGGGACGCTCACAGGACAAAAGTCATCGCCTTCCTCTTCCACCACCTCGCCGCCCCCATCATCCTCCTCATACGGTTCCTCATCGCAACCCACGTTCCAACCTACTGCCTTCGACCCTTCGTCAGCTCAGGATGTTTCCTCCTTTCTGGGTGATGCTGCCCTACCAGACCCATCGCACCTTCATCCTCTAGCCGGCCTCAATCAGCAAACACTCGACTACTTATCTCTTGAAGATTCCGCCCTTTCCGACCTCCCTGGCGCGCGGTCTGCGCTTCCCTCTCGAGGCTGGTCAGATGATCTCTGTTATGGCACCGGTGTTACATACTTGTCTGCGCTCACCATTGGGGGAACATGGGGTATGATCGAAGGTCTCCGGCGATCGCCCGCGTCTGCGCCACCAAAATTACGGCTGAACTCTGTGCTGAATAGCATGACGAGAAGAGGGCCTTTCTTGGGGAATAGTGCAGGAGTCATTGCCATGGTGTACAATGGGATCAACTCGACCATTGGATATTACAGGGGGAGGCACGACAGTGCAAACAGTATTGCTGCGGGGGCGCTGAGCGGAATGCTGTTTAAGAGTACGAAAGGATTAAGGCCGATGCTGATAAGTGGGAGCCTAGTCGCAGGGGTAGCTGGGGCATGGGCTGTATGTTATTCCTTGAATTCAACGAGATTGGACGTGAAAGAAAGCATAACTGACTTGCGTGGTTTCAAGGTTACAAGGAAAACATTATTCTAAGATATCGAGACCAGATCCTCCGCCCACCACGAGGACCTGACTAGTCCTTAAATCCTTCCCGCGACCCTAACAGGGACCTGTTTCCCCTTGAATCATTGTCTATTAGCGCTTCCTGCATGGCGATTTAGACGTTCGACGTCTGGCACAGGCGTTCTTCTGACACCATACTCTTCCCTCTCAAGATCTGTGCTCTAGGAAAGCTGTGTACATATAGGACTGCAGAAGCATGGCACTATGTGCATATGAAACTTGTATAATTTATCGATGACTATCAGACGGCAGTCTAAAAATTCTCTCTTTGAGGCCTCTTTGTCTTACCAAGTGGTGTCAAGCTTAAGGAGCAGGATGACGTTCGAGAAGTCCAAGTGTAACATCTGCGTCATAGGTCCGCATTCAGATAGAGTAACTCAATGTAAAGCAGAGTGGCGCTGTAGCCAACAAAGAATCCAGCATGCTTCGCTCGACCACTTTAAGCTTAGCGTCGGCCTTGTCAGATAGAGACCTTGAAATGTACAACTCAGGCCAACTACATGCCTAGCCTTGGAACGAAGCACAAAACTGCCTGCAGCTCTCAAATTTTTGGTACTGGCTAGACTACATCAAATAACCTTTGCTAGACCGCTGTTGCATGCGCGCAAATGTCAGGCCGCTTTG
The DNA here is from genome assembly GCA_018257865.1 of Stereocaulon alpinum. NCBI lineage: Eukaryota > Fungi > Ascomycota > Lecanoromycetes > Lecanorales > Stereocaulaceae > Stereocaulon > Stereocaulon alpinum. The sequence goes on along the minus strand of JAEUBA010000002.1, from coordinate 312,951 downwards.
TTCGCTCGTCCAAGTACCGTGAGCAACCCCCACTGAGCGCCTTACTTTTGCAAGCTAAAGCGCAACACAGGGCATGTTTTTGGCCGGCCAACCAGAAAGGTACAACTCACTCGCCTCAAAGAACAATTTTTATGGCCTGACATTGCCCACAGGAGCAATGCTACGATAATATAAGAATCTCGAGGAATGCTTGGGACACGAACCTAGTAAAGGTAGGTTGATGGCCTGTGGACAGTTTGAGAACGTCTCTAACGGAACGATAGGCCAACCCCAAGTACATCTCGGTCAATTGGGAAGCCAGCGGAGGAGGGGCATTTGCGGTCATACCAATTAACGAGAAGGGGCGGTTACCAGAACAATTACCACTTTTCAGGGGACATACTGCTGTTGTCTTGGATACAGATTGGTTCGGGCAGCTTCGTGTATGAGATGGTGTCTATGCTGATTAGGTTTACAGGAGTCCTTTTAATGACTCGTTGATAGCATCAGCGTCGGACGATGGCAAGGTATGCAGAAAACATGGTTTTGGGAGTTGTACAATGCTTAGCAGCACAGGCGTTCATATACAAGGTACCTGAAGGATTTACGTTGAGAACGGAGGAGGGCGAACCGGTCAAGGACGTTGCGCCAGTTCAGAAGCTCACTGGGCACTCAAGGTACTTCTCCTCCAGCTATAGAGACGGGCCAGTCGCTTACGGCCAAACAGGAAAGTTGGCCACGTTTTCTTCAATCCAGCCGCTGAGAATGTCCTCGCGACCTCATCTGGGGACTACACAGTCAAAATCTGGGACGTGGAAGCAGGATCTTCACGTCTCACACTCAAACACACGGACATTGTTCAGTCGCTCTCATGGAGTGCAAACGGTTCTCTCCTGGTCACTACATCTCGCGATAAAAAGCTACGAATATGGGATGTCCGGCAAGAGCAGCCCGCACAGGTTGTGCCTGGTCATGGAGGGGCGAAGGCCAGTCGTGTGACATGGATGGGTGAGCATGATAGGGTAGCTACCACAGGATTTTCGAAGATGAGTGACCGGCAGTTGGGGCTTTGGGATATCAGAGAGCCTAAGGAGCCGTTAGAGGGATTTCAGATGCTGGATGCCATATCTGGGGTGTGCATGCCCTTCTGGGATGATGGCACGCAGTGTCTCTACCTAGCCGGGAAGGGGTGAGGAAAGGAGCCGCCCCAAGCATCACTCTTTTACTGACACAGTATAGCGACGGCAACATCCGATACTTCGAGTATGCTAACGACAAATTCGAGTTCCTCTCCGAATACAAGTCTGGCGATCCTCAACGAGGCATTGCCTTCCTACCCAAACGTGGCGTCAATGTCCACGAGAACGAAGTCATGCGCGCTTTCAAGACAGTAAACGACTCCTATATCGAACCAATATCTTTTCTAGTTCCTCGACGGGCGGAAGTGTTCCAAGACGATATCTTCCCGCCCACTGTAGGCATTAAGCCTGCAATGTCCGCGGCCGAGTGGTTCGATGGCAAGCAAGGTCTACCACCGAAGATCGATCTAGCTGGTGTCTACGCAGGCGAGGAACCAGCAGAAGTAGCTACAGACTATAAACCTACTGCCCGTGCACCGTCGCCCAAACTCCCTTCACCAACAAAGAAAGCACCCGAACCTGAGCCAGAACCTACGCCATCGGCTTCCGCTCTCCGTGGCCCACCACCATCGATGAAAGAGCAGACCTCCTCCATCAAAGATCTCGCATCGAAGTTCAACGACGACAAAGAAGATGACGAGCTAGACGACGACAGCTCCGACTTCGAGGAGATCGCCAAGCCTGTCGATCGTTCTGAGAAGCACGCAGCTGCAGCCGCACCGCAAGAGAAGTCCGGACCAACACCCACCTCAAGAGCGCTTGGTGATGGCCTTTCGTCAGTCAAAGACAAGCCCGACGACTTCGACAGGGCAAGTCAATTAGCCGCCAGCCAGGACACAAGAACACAGATTGAGTCCCAAGAGGTTGCCTCGTCCAAATCAACACTCGAGCATCTCTCCAGTCCCGCACCCTCCTCCAAGTCCACTATCGAAGCTCTCACTAACCCAGGAACCGCCTCAAAGAATACCATCGACTCTCTTTCTAGCCCCGTTCCTGCCCCGAAATCTACAGTCGGCTCTCTGTCCAGCCCCAAGTCATCATCGGCACCCCTCTCTGATCAGCCGATACAGAACTCGTTAGCTGAGATTAAGAGCCTGTTGGAGGTACAGACTAAGACTATGTCCGCGCAGAGCCAGGAGATCAGTAAGTTGACAGCGGAGGTGGATCGATTAAGGACAAAGCTAGGAGAGTGATGTTTGGGATAGTAGTTCATGCGTGGAGGATAGACTTTCTAAAGAGCAGGGTTCATGATTTAACATGGGCTTATCTTATGCCCTACGGATATCCGTGGTTGTTGGTCATGTGTTACGAAAAGTTGTAACGGTCTGGCTACAACGAATTGTCATCAAGTTTCTCTTCTTTGCTAGTCCTGTCCTCTTCTGCTGAATGCTCGCGAATCCTATCTATGCTTGCCACTGACTGCCTAATCGCTTATCACTTACCACCCCTATCTATGCAGCCGCCACCCAAGCTGATGTCGGGTTCATGTCATAGATCTCATGTCCTCCTTTCCTCTGCGTGAGCGTCTCACTCTTTCCTATCCATCCTTCAAGACGCAGGCTTCGATTTCATCTTCGGCATCACATGAGCCGTACCGTTGAGCTGACGATCACAGCGCTGGTACGGAGACAGTTTAGTCGGTGCAGTAGCCGTTGGTGCCTCGCCTCCAGAAGCTAAAACTTTCTTCACTCTACTGGCAGCAGGGGCTATTGGTGCTCCATCGGACTTGGTAGATGTGAGTGGGGCTTGGGCTTTGTTGGCCGGGGTGAGGGCGGAGCGTGCGAGGATGGCTGATTCATTGGTTTTGGGTACTTGGGTAGAGCTTCTGCTGGCGTCGGATTTGGTGGGGGTTAAGGGTAAGGGGATGGGGATGTTTGGGGGGGATTTAAGGCTGGTGGGGTTCGTTTTTGTCTGGGGTGCTTTGGGTGAGGTTTTAGTGCCTGCGGGTTTGGGGATTGGGGTGGGGATTATGGTGGTCGCCCTGTTGGCTGGGGTGGGAAGTTGGTCGTTTGTGTTACTGCTTGAGGTTTCTCCGCCGAAAAGTGGGCCAAGCATAGTGCGTGCTTGGCTTTGCCATTTTGCTAGTTGTGTGTTCAGATCCTTGATTGTCCTCTCTTTTTCCTCGAGGAGTGTCTGTGTCTGCTCCTGCATCTGGAGCTTCTTGTCTTGGGCAGATACTGTGATTTTGCTTGCCTTTAGCAGGCCATCGGATACAGCTAGGTCTACCTTGAGCTTCTCGACTTCTTCGCTCTCCTTAGCCAAACGAATCTGCCATTTCGTATGAAGCTTGACGTCGTAGTCATTCCATTGCCTCTGATTTCCTTTCAGCTCTGCTTCCAGGTCCGTAATTCTCTGCTGAGACTGATGGGCATTCTCGACGAGACATTCGTAGAAGGATAAGGCTTCTTTGATGGAAACGTTTTCGACGAACAGACGAGGTTTGCTTTCGAAGACTGGGACATCTTTCAGGGTAGCTTCGCTTTTGATAACTGCCACACTGCCTACACCGAGACACAGCTTCTTAGAAGCACCACCGATCTTCTGGTCTTCCTCAACAGAGACCTCTCGCCTCTTCGGCAACACTTGCTCGACTCTTACGTTCGTGGCCTCGGGTCTCTTGGGAGCGCTCCCTTTCAGCCCGCTTGTACCCTGGGGCATGATCCGATCACAAGAAGTGTAAGTGAGAGGTAGGCAGGGGTCAACGAACTCGGGGAGTGGCGGACCGCCTTTCAATATTCGGTCTTTGGTGTTAATTGTTGGCCCAGTGTACGCCGCCCCCCAATTCTCTCTCTGCAGCGAGATGTGTCCGGTTTGGCTAAAGTCCCAAGGCCACCATAGTCCCAGCTTGGATACATGAACAGTCTTCCTACTTGAGCGAGCATAGTGCGAAAGATGGCCCACTTGGTCGTCGCAAAGACGGACATAGAAAGGCGGCAGATTGTCGCTCGACAGTTTGTCGAAGGTAATCACGTTGTTCCACGGACGGACGTACTTGATTGGCTGAGTGAGTAGAACGCTGCGCCCATCCATCCACTCTTCACCAACTCGGGTTGATAAGACGCCGGAGCTCGTAAATAGGAAGTCATTGTCTGTTATTTGTCCTGCCATTGCTGTCGACTGCTTTATGATATTGACTAATGGTGCCCGTAGGCACACGGTTTATGGGTTTGGCTGAGTCTGACAAGGTCAACAAGCAATTTGTGTTTCGTGTGGGCTTGATTCATACCGGAGTCATATCGGACGGAAATCGATGTGAAATGAAAGTGAGGTTTGCCGAGCTCTTGACCGACGAGAAGCCTGAACAAATGCCCCTCGCAGAACTCACACGGCAGGTTTAAAGGATACCTCTGGGGTAGAGTCGCTTCGTAGCCAAACACTGGCCGTGTTTGATGATGTTGTGAGAAGAAGTAATGCGGAAATTGAGATCAAATATGAAATGAAAGCATGAGAGACAGTGTGCAAACTCAATTGGGTAAGCAAGCCCGTACTTTCCAAGACTTACCGAATCTATCAAGGGGGTGGTGCGACCCCAATTTGTGTGCTTGAGAATTAGCAGTCGGTAGAACAGATGTACTGTGTGAGGTCTAAAGATCGAAAAGGATCACAGCAAAGATCGATTAATGAGGCACCAATCGATTGATGGGAACAAAGGTAATAGAGAAAACCGTTCAGTTAAGACTTAGCTCTCACTTCACTCTCCCCATGACACCGTAATACTGCTCTATCGTGAAATGCTGACGTAGGTTCATCGGCCAGATCTTCAGGAGCAGCCTAGATAGACGAAACTTGTTGGGAGCATGAGTGTAAATGACTGTAGACTTAAGCTTGGCTGTATAGAAGGACCAGAGGTAGGGTCCAAGGACGCAGTGAGGGGATTGCAGTAACAAGCGAATAGGTAGCTTGTCGTATGTACTTATGGATCGTAGTGGGCAGTTGAGTAAAAGAGCAGTATTTTTGAAATGCTAACCGCATAATGTTCTTGTCCGGTAGCCTCTCCATGTCGGATATCTATCGCTGTATCTTCGTAGGTCTCCTCTCTTCGTTATCTGGTGAAGAGTAGGAAGTCAAGGTAAGAACGGGTATTGAGATAGGGCAGATACCAAAAATGTTATTGACATTATATTTTATAATAAGGTTGAGGACGTTGAAAGTTTTCATTCCAAGTCGCATGGTCTAATGGTTATGATTTCTCGTTCACATCGCTGTGAATCCATGCTCCATGCACCGAGAAGGTTCTGAGTTCGATCCTCAGTGCGACTATAAAACTTTTGCAATTTGCAGCCCAAGCCCCTATGTACACTATCTTTTTGCACATAAGTGTTGTGCAATTGCAGATTTGAGCGATGACGTGGGTTGTCGAGGAGTCTGGTTTTTGAGTCAGCCGCGCTAGATAGCGCTTGGCCTTCGAAGTCTTCCCACGTTTACTTTGTCTCTCAGCTCGAATCTATGCTCAGTTTGGGATGAATACTGTTGAATTGTGAATGAATTGTAGAATGCATGGTGCTTGTGGATAGGCTCCTCCGGAGCTATAAGTCAGAATGTTGCCGACTACACCTTTCTGCGCAAGGTTATTCCATTCTGAGATTTCTTACTGCCAACTACGCCACTGCATTCCGAGAAGTTTTGAATGGCCTGAGTCGAGAAAGCAGTAGAGGTGTACAGTTTTCACCAATGTGATCATCTACAGTGGTCTACCTCCAAGATAATGATGTTGGGTATACCACCTTCTCGGAGCAACACTGCCAGAGTCAGATTCATCATCCTCAATGGGTGATGATCCCTTGACATAGTCCGGATGATCACACTGAGCTATGCGTTCGCTCCGACGTCTGGGCTCCGAGGAGTCAAGAGAAGCTATATCTGAGTGTTTTGACGGTCTGCCACGGAAATCGGGGTCTGCATCCTCCTCTGACTTATCTGCTTTCCGTAATCTTGTTGTCCGGGGCCCAGCATTACCTTTGGATCTATCCGTACTAACTCTTTCCTTAGCCGTACTCAACCCTTCTCTTTAGCAACAGGGTATAAGCTTGCGTCACCTGCTAGCCAATGCCGACGTACCTTTCAATGATCTCTTTGAACTCGTCCAGATTCTCACGCCACGCAATATCTGACTCTGTTTCTAGCCACACGTTTTGTACCTCGAGCGAAAAGATGTTCTCCAAGACGTAAGACACCGGGATTTTACCCACTCTCAAAAATTTGAAGATCTTTCCAACCAGGAAGTTCAGATATTCCTCTCCTTGGTGCTGCGGTAGTACAGAGTCCACGTCGGCGTTCAAAATTTCGGCCACAGGTTCCATCTCTTCAGCTATGCGTGCCACGATCATGCAAAATTCCTCCCGTGAGTATGGGGCGTACAGGTGACGTCCTCCGTCTGCAGGATCTATGATGATGTGGTAACAGTGTGGTGTGGCAATGACACTCCTAATGTAGCCGCGTTCGATGTTCGTTATTCGAGGAGCACCCGGGGTTCTCAGGGAAACCTTTGGAATCTCACTGAACATAGTACCGGGGGTTGGCCAAGGTGACAAGGTGACGGTAGCTGATGAGCCTCTACGTGGACGACTCTGAGTTTTCCAGCTGTCATCAATATCGTCCGAGACTCTGGTAGTGCTGGAAGATGCATACTCCCACAGGGGGGAAAGTTGCTCGTCCCCAGACATAGCATGTATTCAAAGGAGCAGAGGTTGTGTTGGAAGTGAGTTGTTCTCGAGTCAATTGAAGCGCCACTTGGTTGTATTCAGGGCCTGAAAGCATCCTTATATAATAGCACCAGGTCTTATGTAGTTGGGATGTTTGCTGGCAAGGCTCGCAAGCTGGGACATTGTTCCAAATGGCTTTAGTTTACTGCCCAGTGAGAATCAAATCGACGAGTCTCTGAGTCAGTCATGTATTAAATCTCTAGAATGGGTTTCCCACACTTGCAAGAGCAAACCTCGAATAGATCTATGACAGAAAGAGCGACCCGTGGGACCGAAAGCAAACAGATCAACAATTGGATCAATGTATGAGATTGTCTAGTGAAGACTCTTCGCTGGCGACGTATTTTCGCATCTACGCAGATGGCTTCATGGGAAACGGGCAGGTCAACTTTAGATCCGAGCCGACTGTTCTCGATGTTGAGGTGGCTCTGATGAGAAAACATCATATTGGCTTCCTATGATTGACTGGTCCTCTAATGTAGTCATTCCGATTGCAAGCCCACAGCGCACTGCCTTGCCATCTCGAACTATGATTCAATTAGTCGTAAGCGAAACTTATCTCCTAGGCTTGTTGCTTACCTGCTCGTTCGTTTGGCAAATGAGCGTTCGATGTCTTGCACCGTCCTGCCCGATATCTCTAACGACATCCTCAATCATATTGTTGTTAGTTTGCTGGTCAAGTTCAAACCCCAAACATCTGCATTTCTCAACGATCTCTGTCCTTAGCAATGCTCCTTTCTCCCCGATGCCTCCTGCGAAGACCAAAGCATCTACTTGCCCTTGTAGTTTCACATAATAGCTGCCTATGAACCCGGTGATGCGGTCAACGAGGATGTCAAAGGCGAGCTTGCATGCGGGGTCTTGCGAGGAAGAGATCTTGCCGAAGTCGGTGGTGCCGGTCAAGGCTTTCCATCCTGATTTCTTGTTCAGGATTTCTTCTGCCTGCATTATGTGTCAGATCTACTGTGGCCCTCAACATGTCCTTATCTTCGTAACTTACCGTGCTGATGTGTAAGTCCTTGGTACTACTCCTACTTGGCTTCCCAGCATCGTGTGTGAAATGGAATATCAAACTTGCCAAAGATCAACCATTATTGCGAGGGGCTCCTTGCGCAGACATCTTACCTTGGATCCACATCTCCACTTCTCGTCGCTCCCGGCAAACCCGCTAATGGTGTCAAGCCCATGCTGTTGTCCAATGACTTCCCATTTTTGATTGCACAAGCTGATGCTCCGCTGCCTAAATGTAACGCAATAATGCTCGTCTTGCTTTCAGGCTTCTTCAAATACTCAGCTACTGATTTGATAATGAATGCATAGCTGATTCCGTGAAATCCATACTTCCGTAATTTGTTCTTTTTCGCTGTCTTGGGATCAATTGGATAGGTGCGGATAGCTTCTGGAATTGTTGCATGGAATGATGTGTCGAAGTACGCAATATTCTTGGCTTTAGGGAGAGCTTTCATGCACGCTTTGACGATAGCTAAAGCACTGCTATTGTGTAAAGGTGCCAGATCTGTTAGATCTTCGAGGTGATGGTACGTTTCTTGATCAATGACATGAGCATCAGGATAGTCTCCTCCATGGACAACGCGGTGACAGGCATGTGTGACATCATCTCTGCTAGAGATCTCAGACAAACCCTTGTCTTTGACGAGATGATCGAGTATGTATTCGCAAGCGTCTTCGTTAGAATTAATGTCCTTGACTTCTTGGTTCTTTACTCTCTCCAATCCGCGTTCATAAGTCAATTTGGCCGGAGGAGCAGTGAGTCCATTAATTTGAGCATCAGCGAGTTGTTTTGGAGGCTGACCTTGGGTTGATGATTGGTAGATAGAGACTTTAACGGAAGAGGAGCCGGAGTTGATGGAGAGAATGATGGCCATTTGGCGTATGAAGGCACCAAAAACGAGCAATACTGGCTCTGATTCGACGTTGCTAAATCAACGCATAAGCCCCGAGGGCTAGCGGAGCACTACAAGTGCACGTTTCCCTCGTGTATGCTGAAAGTCCTTCGAGCTGTAGTCTGTTAGGGTAAGAACCTTATCGATAACGGGTTCAAGCTAAACTTCAAGCAGGCCTCGACGGTCTTCTCATCCAGCAGATATATTCTATCAATTTCATCAATATCTTCAATTGGCCGTCGACGTTGGAGATGCTTCTTTTACAAGTGAATAGGCTCTTATTGAAAGTCCAGGATTACCGAACGGGCCGAATCACAACGAACTCGCTACATGATGTCACTTATAGCGGCTGTGGCGGATGTTTGCCGGCACGAGGGCCATTTACTGGAGGTGATAGAGCTTCTTCGAAGTTGGTTAGGGTTCCATGGTGCCTGCCCTGGCTTGCAGCGGATTCACTACTTTTCAACGGTTTCCTAGAGAACCGGTCGATGCCGATAGCCGTCGTGATAGCTCCTTCTTGCTAACAGTATATTCTGTGACAAAGCCAGCTCGAGACCCGATCTGCTATTCAAATTACCATTCAACTCACCTCGACGAGACTGTCATATACCGCCATCATGCCAGGAGAAGTGATAGATCGTCCAAATCCTCAGCCTCTACCGTCGAATATCGACGACCATGTCTTGTCGTTGGCGGTCAAGCTGGACAAGACGAAGCTCGAAGAGTCCACATATACCGGATTGCAGGAGTTTAGGCGCGCTGCGAATTACATTGCTGCTGGCAAGTATCACCTAATGTTCAGGTATGTCAATTGGCTGACATTTCTGGCTTCTAGCTATGATCTTCCTGCGCGACAATGTCTTCCTTGAGCGAGATCTTAACTTCGATGATATCAAACCTCGACTCCTTGGTCACTGGGGTACATGCCCAGGTTTGACTATCGTATACTCGCATCTCAATTTGTTGGCTACACAGAGGAAGCAGGATATCATATTCGTCGTTGGCCCAGGGCACGGAGCTCCAGCGATCCTCTCATGTTTGTGGCTGGAAGGCTCCCTGGAAAAGTTCTATCCCGAATACAGCAGGAATAGAACAGGGTTGGCAAGACTCATCACCACTTTCAGTACGCCTCGTGGTTTCCCAAGCCACATCAACGCAGAGACTCCAGGCTCAATCCATGAGGGTGGAGAGCTGGGTTACGCACTTTCAGTGGCTTTCGGTGCCGTCATGGACAAACCTGATCTTGTTGTAGCTTGTGTGGTTGGCGATGGCGAATCAGAGAGTGGTCCAACGGCAACAGCTTGGCACGCTGCAAAATACATCGACCCTGCAGAGTCTGGAGCCGTTCTTCCAATTGTCCATGTCAACGGGTTTAAGATTAGCGAACGTACCATCTACGGATGCATGGACGACAAGGAAATGGTTTCTCTATTCACTGGCTACGGCTACCAATGCCGCTTTGTCGAGGACCTAGAAGACATTGATATAGATGTGTGTCGTTCAATGGAATGGGCCTTGGACGAGATTCATAGGATTCAAAAAGCAGCTCGCTCGGGAAAGCCCATCATGAAGCCCCGGTGGCCAGTCTTAATAATGAAAACTCCGAAGGGCTGGGGTGGACCCAAGAAGGTCCATGGAGAAATCGTCGAGGGATCATTCCGCGCCCATCAAGTCCCTCTTATGGCAGCTAAATCAGATCCAACCGAATTGAAACAGCTCCAAGAATGGCTAGGCAGCTATAAGCCGCATGAGCTCTTTACTAAAGACGGTGGTGTCGTAAAAGAAATCTTAGACATCATACCCAAAGATGATAGGAAGAAGTTAGGCCAGCAAATAGATACGTACGGCTCGCATGAAGTGCTCAACCTTCCAGATTGGAAGAAGTACGCAGTCAAGAAGGGAAGCCAAGCCAGCTGCATGCAGACCATTGGCGAGCTTTTGGACCAGACCATGGTCAATAATCCCAAGAGCTTTAGGATGTTCTCGCCAGACGAGCTGGTGAGCAACAAGCTGGATGCGGTGTTCCGTCATACTGGAAGAAATTTCCAATGGGATGAATTCTCCAATGCTCGTGGTGGCAGAGTCATTGAAATCCTCTCAGAACATACTTGCCAAGGATTTATGCAAGGATACACACTTACAGGCCGGACTGCCCTCTTTCCCTCCTACGAGAGCTTCCTAGGCATCGTTCACACTATGATGGTGCAGTATAGCAAATTCAATAAGGTGGTAAGTTTAAGCTTACCTTTTCGTATGATCGAGGCTGACCCAGTCGCATCGTAGGCCCGTGAAACCACCTGGAGAAAGGATATCAGCAGCATCAACTACCTGGAAACCAGCACCTGGACCAGACAAGAACACAATGGGTTCTCGCATCAAAATCCATCCTTTATTGGTGCGGTCCTAAACCTGAAGCCAAGTGCCGCACGTGTCTACCTTCCGCCGGACGCCAACACTTTTCTCTCTACCGTGCACCATTGCCTTCGCTCAAAGAATTACGTCAACCTCATGGTCGGTTCTAAACAGCCCCAACCAGTTTTCCTTTCCGCAGAAGAAGCCGAGAGGCATTGTCGAGCTGGCGCCTCAGTCTGGAAGTTTGCTAGCACAGATAATGGTCTTGATCCAGACGTCGTTCTCGTAGGCATTGGCGCTGAAATAACCTTTGAGGTCATTGAAGCAGCAGCGATGCTTCGAAGGATCGCACCCAATCTCCGCGTCCGTGTCGTCAATGTCACTGATCTCCTGATCTTCAAGCACGAAGGTGGCCATCCCCACGCTCTCTCACACGAGGACTTTGACGCGCTGTTCACTGCTGACCGTCCGATCCACATCAACTACCACGGCTACCCAGACGAGGTCAAGGGACTCCTTTTTGGTAGGCCGAACCTGCACCGAGTGAGTATTGAGGCCTACAGCGAGGAGGGCAGTACGACGACGCCGCTAGACATGATGCTGCGAAATCGGGTCAGCAGATATCATGTCGCAGAGGCCGCGATCAAGGGTGCGGCGATAAGGAACGAGAATATCAGGTTAGACATGCATGAGATGCTCAGTAATCTTCGACACGCCCTTGTCAAATTGCAAGAGCACATCATGGCGAATGGAAAGGATCCAGAAAATGCTTACGACACGCCTTCCTTTGATGGAAAAGGTTCAGTGCATAGGGATGTTGGTTACGCGGATTGAGTCAATCATCGATCAAGGGAGACTAAAACGCAGTGATGACAATGTAGTAATAGCACAAATAGAACAATAATGGAAACGCATAGAATAACAGGACATCTTAGTGAGCGCGCGACACTTATGGACTAGCCCCGTAAGAAAGATGATCAGCCTAATGCAAGGTATTTGCGACATTGCCTTTCGACTTCGACACTGACACGGCCGCGCAAGATAGCTATCCGGCCGATGTTGAGAACATCTTGTGCAATTTGACATGTAGTCTGGCGATGTACTCTGACGTAGGAGAGTGACTATGGCCGAAAGCGCAAAGACCGGTCTGCTCGACCTCGAGAAAGAACTCTCATGCTCTGTAAGTCTTCTGGACATGTGCACTGACCTTGTTCCATACCAATTTTGCAATGCCGAAAGTAGAATTATGGAACGACATCTAACCTCAGTCTAATGCCAGATCTGTACCGAAGTCCTCTACCAACCACTCACCCTCCTCGACTGCTTACACACTTTTTGCGGGTCTTGCCTCAAGGAGTGGTTCTCATGGCAAGCCTCACAGGCAACGCCTTCAAAGCCGAACCCATTCACCTGCCCATCATGTCGCGCCTCGGTGAGAGAGACGAGGCCCAACGCCACGGTCACGACATTGCTGGAGATGTACCTACAAGCGAATCCAAGCAGAGCGCGGACAGAGCAGGAGAAGAAGGACACCAAGAAAAAGTATACTCCAGGAGAGAACGTTATGCCCAAAGTCAGGCGCAAGGAGGAGGGTGAAGATGAAGAGGAGGATAGAAGGTTGGTGGAGGAGGTGAGAGAGCTGAGTTTGCGAGAGGTGGGTATTAGGAGCGCCGAATCTCAGGTTGAAAGACGCACAAGGCGTAGACTCAGGGACTCAATGACAGCCGCCTGGATTGAAGATGTCACCCAGCAAAGAAGGCGAGAGAGGGACCACAGTACTGGGGCTGAGGTAGCTGGACCATCAGCGTCTACAGATCCAGTCGTGCAAGCTAGGCAGATTGAGCATCAGTCAAGTCTACGGTCACTACTGAGCACAACAGACGTAGACTCAGCGGAGATGGAAGAGGAGATACTGAGGCAGATCATGGATGAGGGGATATTGGATGGCATTGATCTCAACAACATTGATGTTTCCCAGGAGGATGAGCTCAGCGAGAAGATCGCTGAGGCATATCGACGGCGGCATCGTCAAAGAGCCACACCGCCAGACAATCAGTCAGACCGACCTCGGGCCTCTAATACTCGTGAGCGGAGATCAGATGCGCAAGAGCAAAGGCAAAATCGTCGACAAGAAAGGTCACCAAATCCAACCGCTACAGACCCAAATACGCATTCGTCCCATCCCCCTGTCTCACGACCGCACCTACTCGAAGCATACCCAACGGGTCAAGGCCACCGGCGGAGGACGGCTAGCGAGACTCGGCGGCAGACCTCACCGAACCCTGCCTCGTCCAGCTCAAGAGCTCCCTCAGACACGCAAAGACAGGCAGCCCGCTCAGCTACAGACCTAACACATCGACCACAGAGCTCTTCGAGTCAGCAGTCTCGTCCAACAGACTTTTCGAGCCAAGGCAGAAGGACGACAGATCCAAACCATCTACGGCTGGGTGAGGGTTCTAGCGATCCTGCGTCTCGGAGTACGCAAGCCGCGAGAGGTCCAAGAACGCGACCTCGCGATATCTCATCATCACGCGCAAACGCTGCTACCGTTGCTCCACCACAAGCATCGCCTAATGCAGCATCAAGGCCAGCTGCGCCAGTGGCTCCGGAGTCCCCGCGTCACAATGACAGTCCAAGAACCTCTTCTCGAGCCTTGTCTCAGCCCTCGACGCCTGCTGTAGCGCAACAACTACCATCGTTCCCTGAACCTTCCATCTCATGTAATAGGTGCGGTAAAGCCGGTCTGGAATACGAATTACATAAGAACTGTTCTAAATGCAACAAGGGCAAATACAACCTGTGTTTGCGCTGCTATCGTCTCGGCTGTGGTTGCCTCCACTGGTTCGGCTTTGGCCACGCAGCCGTGCAACGATATCGGCAACAAGAACCAACAGCCGGCTATCCCGCCCAGCATCCCCTTCCACATCGCCTCACTGGTCATCGATATCTTGCCCCACCGCCAGAAACTCGCCATGTGTCTATTTCAGGCTCTTCAGTGAGCACGTCATCAGATCCAAGCAGTCGTCTTCAATCTGGCCCTTTCTGCTCAAACTGTTCAGGTTTCACGCCCGACTGCTACTGGAAGTGCGATGTCTGTAACGAAGCCGAATGGGGCTTTTGTAATCCTTGCGTCAACCAAGGCAAATGCTGCACGCATGCTCTCCTGCCCGTGCGTTATCCGGACTCTCCAAATGCTCCCATAGCTATGCCGTCGACCCGAGATCAGCACTCCTCGATAACGCCACTCATTCAATCTCCAAGTTCTGCAGCAGAAGGCTATCCCATAGATCAGTTCATCAGAGAACGAAACATCCCTCTAACCTTCAGCACCAAATGTGACATCTGCACCTACCCTATCCCACCATCGAACAGCCGCTTTCACTGCCCCCAGTGCAACGCGGGCGACTACGACATTTGCTCACCCTGCTACCACAAGCTTGTCAACGCTGGAAAGCTTAGCTTTGAAAATGGCCCCAAAGGCTGGCGACGGTGCCCGAACGGCCACAGAATGATTATCGTAGGCTTTCAAGATTCAAACCTAGGCCAAGGACGCATAGTCGTCGAAGATCTAGTAGGCGGCAACGCACTCAAAGACGATGCCTCCAGCAACGACAGCCACGAATGGAGCTGGCCCGAAGACGGTCGTCGACAAGTTAAAAGTGTCACGAAAGCCGTCAACAACAGAGCGAATGATGTGAGAGACTCTCCTCTAGCAGATGGTGCAGTAACTCCACCCCTACTAAGAACGTATCCTCCCAATGGCGGCGAAGGCATGCATGTACAGGCGCTGTGGTCATGGTGGCCGGCTGAGGGGGCGGATGACGAGCTGGCGTTTCCAAAGGGAGCAGAGATTAGAGAGTGTGAGGATATCAATGGGGATTGGTTTTGGGGGGTTTATTGTGGGCGCGGGGGCGTTTTTCCGAGTGCGTACGGGAGGGTTGTTGAGGTTGTTAGGGTGCGAGCTACATAGTTGAGATAGGGGAGGACTGATATGTGTGTTCACGAATGGTACGGAAAATAAATGACTTTGAATGAGGTATGAGGATATTATGAGGTATGATCAATGTTCGGCGTCCATCTATAAGGGAATATGTCTTTGATATAAAAGCATCATCGGACAACACCGTACTCATGCGCGCCGCCAAATTGGATGTTTTCCCAGAGCAGGTTCTCGTTTCAACAGGGTGCCAACCACAAACGCACAATCTCAAACAGCCAAGCCTTGACATCTTCTATCGCCTGCTCTACACCACTATATCTATCCTCTCCACGCATTTCAATTCATATATGTTGACTCCTTCAAGGGATTGATCATTAATCGAATTTTTCTTTATCTAGACTTGGACTCCTCCCCACTCCGGTTTTAGATGGGTGTGCTTGCTCCCAAGACATTGTGACTTGTTGAGGCTGTACTGCCCATGCCTCGTATCTCCTCGCATTGTTGCGGAGAACTCCTGTTTAGTTCGACACCAAAAATTACTTTGTTAAGCCTTCGATGTTCGACATTGTGACCTGTTCAAAAAGACCCTAGTTACTATGCAGTCATCTACGGCTACAAAGATTTACAAGGATTACGGCCACTGTCAATTGAATGAGAATTTCTCCGAATTGGTTTTGAATGATGCGTTTGGGTCAACTCTAAGTATTGCCCTACATAAAACCCACTCAAGACACAAAGCGCGCATCGCCACCCATCTCCGGCGCCGAATTCTTCTCATCCAAAGAATCATCCAGCCCGCCTTTGCCAGGCATCTCACCCAACCTCGCTTCCAAAACAGCTACCTCCCCCGCAATCTGTGGCCCAGTGAAATTCTTCCTACCAGTAGTAAACCATGTGACAATGCTGATCAAACCAATGATGCCAATAGCTGCGCTGGTATAATTCATATCTCCAGGAGTAACAGGAGCGAGGGTTGGGAAGTTAAATGTAATGGATGTGAAGACGAGGAAAACGAGACCAGTGATGTTCATCCAGATACCCCAGCGCCCAAGGCTGTAGGGTCCAGGGAGGGTTCTGGCATCGCCGTAGAACCAGGCTATTACGCGAGCGAGGAGTGGCATGGCGTAAGAGAGGTAGAAGCCTTCTGTGGCGATGGAGATGACTGTGTTGAAACCGGTTAATGTGCCGAAGTAGATCGAATTCAGAGCTACTTGGACCGCGCAGGCGAGTAAGATCGCGTAGACTGGGACTTGGCGTTTAGATTCAACTGTTGCGAAGAGTTTGGAGAAGGGTAGGCCGTGGTCGCGGGCGAAGGCGAAGAGACTTCGGGAGCCTTCGGCTAGGAGGAAGTTGGCGCAGACGAGAACGATGACGACGATGAGGGATGACAAGAAGCATGCCCCGACTACTGAGCCGGTTGAGTCGTAGAAGATCTGGATGAGTGGGACGCCGGTTGTTGATGTAGCTGTTGTGGTGATGTCGCCGATACAGAAGCAGACTGAGATTAGGAAGATGAAACCTGTGATGGCGCCGATGTAGACGGACATGATGATGGCTTTGGGCGCCTCCCGCGAAGCATTTTTCATTTCCTCAGCTGTATGTTTGTCAGTCGATGGTACAATCTTGACTACAGTTAGCGACTCGTAAGCTTACTCATGTGAGCAGGAGCATCGTAGCAGCACATGCCAAATGAGCTCTGTAATAGGCCTAGAATAGCGGCGAATCCAGTACTGAAGCCCGTGAAGTTCTGGAAGTCGGAGAATACGAAGTGGGCGGGTTGTTTGTGGTCATTCGTGGCTAGGATGGTAACGACAACGATGACGAACGAGAGGATATTCCAAAGGAGAATGAAGCGGGAGATCCGATCGAGCAGATGAGGACCGTAAACATTGAGGGCTGTGCTGATGAACGCGATTAGGTAGGCTAGAAGGACAGTATGCCAGCGCTCGATTGTGTAGCCAGGGAAAGACAGATTCGCTTGTCCCAAGATGAAGTTTGCGCCAATGAAGTTGTTCGTTGCACCCATGGCAAGTATCCCAACAATCATGAACCAACCAGTCACCCACGACATCCCTCTGGCGATCTTTGGTGGGGCGATCACAGCAACCCACGAATACTGTCCACCAGCAATGGGATAAGCTGAGCACATCTCTGCCAGCGAGTATGCGACCGCCAGACCGAAAATGCTAACGGCGATCCATGAGTATATCATAACAGGTGGACCCCCAGATTCGACACCAACGATGAGGACACCACCCAGGGCGGTCCAGCTTGTGACAATGCTGAAAGAGAAGCCAATCATGCCCAAAAGGCCAAATGAACGCTTGAGTTCTTGCTGATAGCCCAAGTCTTCGAGGACCTTTTCCTCTTGGACATCCTCATGAAAGACCTTCTTCTCATTGAGCGACATCTTGGCTCCCGTTCTTCCGCAAATCCTAGAAAGATAGCACGATCGTAATCGTAGATACAAGAACGCTGCTACGTCAGAGCTTCACAGATTCAAAGACTGCAAGACTTCGAAACTCGACCACGGTATTTCGAAAACGACTGAGATATACTCAATTACTTAAGCTTTTCAATTGCAATCAAAGCGGTCCTCCTGCCATTGTTGACCACCTTCCTTTTTACATCAAAAGCAATTCGATACATGACAGATGAATATGCAGCTTATCGCAGACTAAGGTAGCCTATCGTTAACGTGGGATTGGTGGTTGGCAGTAGTTCCCCTCGCGGGTCCAGATATGCCGACCAGCGCCGACGCCCCATCACGCCCTAACACCCAACTGGTATAGGAGCGCCAGGTGAAGCGTGCAGGGGACGACCAATCCCTGGTCTAGAACATCCAAGATTCATAGGTAAACAAGCCATCTGGTGAATGGCTAGGCGCGATGCAAATTCGAGAAAGGAACAGATGCGATCTTGAATCAGTCACGGCATATGAGTAGGCCATTAGTGCCATGGTGGGGGTAGATCTCCAGGGTGCTTCTTTTCTCGATCCGCATAGCGTTCAGATAGAGGAGTGCGTGCAACTTAGCTTGTGTCCCTATCTATGCATAGGGCGAGATCGCAAACATCGTTGACTCCGATCTTGACGTTCCTGCATATAAACGGAAGGGCCAGGGAATCAGGCACTCCAATGCCAAAACTCCAGACGGGAGCCTCTCTAAGCGGCCTCCTGCCTGTAGAACGATCAGTACCCCACAACCACCAACTTTGTGGCATTTAACACCTGCTAGTTGCTCCAAGAGTATACAGTAAGGTAGGCTCGCACGTGGTGTAGATAATAGCATGTCGGGCGCAACAGCGCCTGGTTGACAGGATTCCTCTGGGCGGCTCCACGGTCCGCGTTGGGAACCCTTCAGGGGAAGTATATGATACTCGGAGGAGAGCGCCGCGAAGGCTCGAAACGCTACTGTAATTGCACTAGCGACTTAGCGTATCTGGGCAACGGGTGGCTTGTTGACCAAGCAGTGACCAAGCAGTGAGCAATAAAAGCTCATACTTGGACCAACAGTTCTCCTTTGGATTGTTGATGCCACATGAACAACCATACTGCCACTCGTAATATTGATCCTTCAGTCATCTGTCAACTTGTTCTTGGGGAGGTCATGGAAAGAGAATTGATGATCTTATTGAAAGAGACAAATGCCAAAATGTGAGCTGTGCGAAGCTGAAAATGAATGTTGTTATATCGTGACCGAGTATTCGGAAACCGAAAACGTATTCTTGATGTCCAGGACTTTGTCATTGCTGGAGGTTGAAGGTATCTGCGAATGTCGAGCTTCTGAGAGTTTCTGTTCGCAAGTCTCTTTGAGCGCATCTTCCGTTGTATTGGAGTCAAGGCATCGAGCTAACATGGCAACTCAAAGACCTGCCCTGGCAATATCGAGTCAAGTGACGTTGGAATGCTGTCGAACAACACTGATGCATGATGGCTTTCAGATGATTTTCTCTATGCTGATTCAACCTTTTTCGCGCTATTTCATTGAAAGTTCAGGTTTTAAGATTGCAGAATGTTCTTGATTACAACAGTATTGGGGAAAAAATAAGCTTAGCCAAGGCACGAGCAATCACTACCATTACACACCTTCCCTTCGAAAGCATACCTCACCCCCCCACTCTCCGTTCAGCCTCCCAAAGCCTTCCTGACCCACCCCACCGCCCTCCGAACCTTCAACCCCCCCTCCCCACCCCCACTCCCAAACTGCGGATTCGCCCAAACACTAGCCATCATATCCAACCACCCCTGCCCCGTAGCATCATGCCACCCATCGGTAACATTTCCCGGCTGTGCGTCGCCGTTCGTACTGCCGGGTCCAGAACTGCCGCTTTCGGATCCACTAGTTTCGCCGAGGTTGGGGTTGTAATCTCCTGCGTTGCCGGGTTGGTTGCCCATGGGGGCGGGGACGGGACCATAGTTGCCTGTTGAGTCTCTAAGTGTGAGTGTGGAGGGGGGGTTGGAGATGGGGAGGCTGGTTGCGAGGAGGGGGGTGAGGAGTAGGAGGCTTGGAATGGTGAGGGGTGGGAACTTCATGATTGTGGGGATTGTTCGGAAAGGGAAGTATGAATGAGCGTTGTGTGGTCAAGTTGGGATGCTGGTGATTCCCTTCAGTCACAGCTGGGTAGCACTTGATTGAGTAACCCCTTGGCTTCTTATTTCCAACGAACCTGTGCTCATGGTTCTCGCAATGGCCTACTTATAAGTTCATGACTCCTTTGTCCAGTACCGTGGTTGTAACATCCGTATAGGCGACGAGTATGAGGTCTACCTCAAACTACCCCTGCAGACCTCGATCCCGTCTGCGCTGAGGACGGCTTGCGTTCTTGGTCTAGGTCAGGTACTTGAAGCATCTCGGAACGGGAAGGGAGAGCGGTACGATCTCATGATTCACATACGACACGAGCTTGGGGTTGGAAGACTGTATGTTTGCCGTGTTTGGGGGCCATCTGCATTAGAAAGGTGAAAGGGAGTTGGCCCCCATTCTAGCGGATCATGTGCCCCCCCTTCTCGCCCCCAATTTTTCCCAATAGAGACAGCATCTTGATACTCATTGTGTGATGTTAGTGTCCGAATCAACAAGAAATATGCCCCAAGCGATCGTACTCGGAAACGTTGTACCTTGCAACTTCTTTAATGTTGTGGATGTGTAGGTTGCCATGTATTCCAACGAATTGCACGAATCTCCGCCCAACAGGCATGGTTTTGTCATTGTCAAGGTTGTAAGATCATCAATGAAGGGACTGAAACGTTAGATGGGAATGTCAATGCGTAAAGGTAATGGAATGCTGGGTGATTCTTGCTTCAAAATGGGGCCGATTCATAACATGGAACAACATGCACGGCTGAGAGAAAACGAGAGGTTAGTGGTGAGATTCTGCTCGGCTCAAGGTTTTTACACTCCTGCTTTCCGAATGCTCTTTGGTCTATGGGGCGGTCGTTAGCTGCAGCAGAAGATGTCTCGCCAGCTTGAATCTTGTCCCTAAAGAACGTCTTGCAAACCATCAAGCAACCCCTAGTCCCAGCGGGCTTCTATGATCCATAGATTAGACCCTTCAGGCTGTTTACCGCCACAGAAAGTAAACCTTTCATCAGCTTTCTCGAATAGCGCTGCCCACTCGTCCAGGTCACGCTCGCAGGAGTTCTGGATTTCGAGCATTGTCAAATCCATTGAGCTAGAGGAAATATCAGCGAGTGCAATAAAGGTATGGTAGATACAAGGAGAAGCGGCGATGGTATGAATGACAGTAATCTTACCGGAGTTTCTCCTCCTGCCAGAGGCCCAATACTCCAGGCTCTGGTAGACAATTATCATTAATGACCACTCTTGCACCCTTCTTCAATGCAGGGATCAGATTTTGCAGAATCTTTATGCAGTATTTATCTGACCAATTGTGAAAGATCCAGCGGAAGAAATAGACATCTGCATTCTTTACAGGCTGCTCGGTCAGAAAGTCGTGTGCCATGAAGGTCACACGCTCGGAAAGTTCGGAAGGCAATTTTGACTTCCCGTCTCTGACAACCTCCGGAAGATCTTGCACGATACAGCGTATCTGAGGGAAGTCGGAAGCGATACGGGCGCTGATGAAACCATGAGAACCGCCGACCTGTGGGGAGTTTTAGATACAAATCTGGACGCCCGTAGACCCACTTCCAGGAATATGGCAGAACTCACATCTACAACAGTCCCGCCACCCAACGATTCCCAGGGGTAATTACCCATCAAGTGCTGGAGATCGTACCCAATGCCTGCCGTGTAAGCACTCATCGCACTCCCAAATCGTTTGGCACGTTCCGGGTGCTGGGAAAACACCTCATAGATAGATTTATCCGTATTGTTCGCAAGTGCAAAACCCTACGAGCATTAGCCCAAGAAGCCAACAACAAATGACCGTGCCGCAGTTCTCACAGTCTCATTCGGCTCTTGTGACCCAGGAAATTTCACTAAAGCATTGACAGTCTGCGAGGCAGCTTGCCATAGCTCATCAGTACTAGCACCAACCCAATCACGAAGCTGCAAGTCCTCCGCTAGAAGCCTCGAAGCAGCAGTATGAACGACATAGCCTTTACGCGGCTCTCTGAAAATATGTTTGGTCATGGCATGACGCATGATTCGGCGTAGAACCGGCTCAGCTAGGCCGCATACGTTCGATATGCTTGCGAATGAGGCTTCCTCGTGGACGGAAAAACTGGTTGCGATGTTGAAGCGGACAATGGCTTGCATACTGAGAAGCTCATCGTGCTGACCAAGCTTACGTTAGCTTTGGACGCTGTGTGTACTCGACGAAGGGGGTTTCTAAGTCTAGCTTGTCTTACTGTGAAGCTCTGTAGGTAGTCTCGGGGGCCAAGCATAAGGTTGTGTAACTTTAGGGTCGCGTCGATGATCTCGTGGCGTGCATCCTCTATGTCTCGGAGATTTTGAGGAACCAAGGACATGTTTGGACCGTCCACATCAAAGGATGGGAATGGGAGATGCTCACTACGGAGGTAGTCGGTAACCTTGGCAGTGTTCGCCGCTATAGTAGAGGCCAAGCGTTCAATTTCTTCATTTTTGGTGTCCGCCATTGCTGGGAGATTGGTTCTGCTCCAGATAATTCGATGCGGGAAGATTGGGGTGCGGAGGTGGTGGAATTTTATAGCCTTGATGACAGGCCGACTTAGTAAGCGGCGCATCGAGACCGCATGATATGGTCTCAATTCAATCCGTCGAATCTACCGATTTTACGACTGTTGAATGTACCACAACGCGACTTAGACACGCATGATTTATGCCATGTGTAGTCTATTGCTTTCCATGGCTACATCGCCTCCATTGAAAAGACTCTGTTACTCAGCATCTGCGTCCTGAAACTAAGGCGTGGTATTCGAGTTTCTCGCTCAAATTTAACTTTATTTGGAACTCACTTCAACGGCGAACTTTTCCGCAATTCTAGCTGACTTTGCTGACTGAGCGGGTCTCACATTGATCGATCCTTTGTCCGTCCTTGAGACAGCTACCAAGCTTTCGATCCATTCTGTCTAGACTCTAATCACGCTGCTACCGCCGTCTCCGACGTTGTGACCAAGGAATGATATCTCTAACATAAAGACCCACTAGCGACTCTCGGTGTGATAGAAGATGTCATTTTGGACCTTGATCCCCGGCTGAGTATCATTCGGCCGCGCTTCTAGATCATCTAGACGAGTACCCTCAGCCCGACTCTCCACCACGGCATTATTGGGGTTCTTTGTAAAACCGGTTAGGGGCACGTCATAGCCGCTTTCACGGGAATGCTGGTGACGTATAGAGCGCTTATTGGTTGAGGCGTTGTCCGTAGAACGATCGCTGAGTTTTATATGTGGGGTGAATCTGGTGCGGAAGCTGCCAAGTATACTCTCAGGGGAGAAGCCTTGGAAGAGGGGACGCAGTGTAGGTAGACAAGCGCTGACAACTGCCAATGCGCCTTCGAGCTGCGTCCAGTAGAGGGTGGGAGCAAGGTTATCTATGGACTACTTTTAGCAAGAGCTCAACAGCTAAGTGTCTTGACTTACAAGTCACATCGTACGCGTGATCGAACCCTTTACTAGCCTGTACGAAGAAGACTAATCGTGCGATACTGATACCACATACTCTGTATAATCTTAGCATCATCAAGACGTGCCATTCCCCGACACTTACAATGCACCAAGTGTAAAAATTCCACCAACAGCGACTTTCTGGCGTACAGGCATTTTCAGTTGCCAAATCAAGGGCCATGGCATTGTGATAAGCATAAGGTCAATGAGCATGTTGCTGACAGCGGTACCATAGAACATGGGCAGGTATTGGTAACAACTTCTGGGTTGCCCGTACAATGTTGTCCAGACCTGAGATACCGGGAAGCATTCAAACAGCGACGCGAAGAAGAATGAGACACCCCATGCTACAACGATTGCTGCGAGAGTCCATACAAGTATTTGGAATAGTCGTCCGCGAAAGATGCGATGATAGAAGAGTAGAATGGAAATCTTGGTGAATGTTAACGCGCCAATGGACTCTAGCTGAACGGCCCATTCGCACTGGTTGATGCTTTAGTTTAATGTACTTCTAGGCCAAAGTTTCTGGGTCACTGGGAGCATACCTGAAGGAAGACTGTAATGGTATGATCGAAGACCGGCAGACCCCGTTGGTCCAATGCTATGTGGCCCCCAAGGTTTCCATGCACAGCGCCTGAAATCGCAACAATGAGTCCGATGGTCATGATAGAGCTCACAGTGACTTACTGATGATATCAGTGATACCCATGGCAACGGCGAAAAGCTAACTCTCATTATTCGTGTCCCAGACTTGGATGCTGCGACGTACCACTGCCGGCAGGATGGCATAGTCATCTGCTCCAAAAGGTACATGTTTGATGTGTCTAGCATAGAACCGTGAGATTACAGCAACAATAGCTAGCAGAGAAAAAATAGCAGAGATGATAATGATGTTGTTGTTGCCTGATAGAGCCATGTTGAAGGTTCAACTATTGCATCAGATGGATTGTAGAGTATTCTACAGTGGCACAGCTTGGTGCTCACAGGCATCGCATAATTGCATAGAAAGGGAGCTCACGTAAGACGACCCTTATCTGAAGCAAAGCGCATGCTGGTAGATCCCTGTGGGATCTACCGGCATGGATCACATCAATACATTCGAATGAATATAATGGCGGTGAGTGTAAAGCGGCAGGGAGTATTAGATACATTGATTATCAACCAATGCTAAGCCAGGGTGGGAAGTGTAGAGAAGCCGTGGCTCAGGCTGAGCGTCCCATTGGGAGTGGAAATGACCTGTATGGAGGTGCAATGACGTAAGTGGTATCTTTTGGGGGTCTTCCTGTAGCACGCAGGGGTGGGCGTCAGTAGGACATCCTTTGACAGAAGAGGCAAGATCATCTATGGTCGAAGCTCAGATGTGCATTCGTAAGATTCGGATTGATAGATTTATAATCATGTGCCGCTACTACTCGTACTTCCAAAAAGTGCGATCTAGCTACTCTAGCGTGCCGAGAGGCTTCGGTTCATCTTGCCAACTACTACATATTGGCAAATCAGATATACCACGAATGGTCGATAGCAGAGCTAAGGAATCCTGAGAAGCTCCTTGGCATGATCTGTCAACCACAACCTGCGCAGGCAATCAGCTAACTAATAATTCATCCTCTTCATCTATTTAGCTTTTTCCCACTACCGCCTGGAATCATCGTTGGTGTAACTCATTCCCAGTACGTAGCGCTAAGGTCAGGATCAGGGTCATGTTCGGGAAGTCCCGAATGGAATGGGTCGTTGAATGCGTGCTTTAGGGCGCCTCGGGGCTTCGCGCCCGGAGGGGCCACGCAGCTGCTGTGGGGTGGGTTGACTCGGCCCAGTAAATAAAGCGGACCGCGCTGACTGGAGACGGAAAGTAAGCAGATCTGCGGAAATGACATGCAGGGTCAATCCTTCTCAGTCAGCCAAGCCATCACCGACCAACAGCGCTGAGTGCTGATCCGCATGCTCAAACGGGAACCATGTGACAGCCTAGGCGTTGACCCACACCCTCCCTAGTCGAGAACGTAGAATACTCGATGACATCGATGCGGTGACTATGGCAGTTGTGCCACATCAGAAGCCTGTGCCGTGTAGACCGTCACGCTTCGTATTCGGCTTATGTCTCAATGCTCGCTAGGAATGGCAGCCAACTTCCACCCTGTATCCTCACAAGACCTGGATCCTCACAAGGCCTGGATTATCTTCTGTAGCGGCCTCTTGTTTTGACTATCTCCTGCAATCCATCGACTGCCCATTACCGCCATATCCTTAGTATGACTCTCTCAATAGAGAAAGACCCTAGTCTTCAGCCTTTTCTATCTGATCAGCACCAAGTCTGGGACGATGAAGCGCCACTCAAAGCTCTCGTCGAAACAAGACATCTGCCAGAGCAGAAAGACAATTGTTATCCCAACCCGATCCTTCGGTCACCATTGCTCTTCCATACTGTGATATTTCTGCTCTATACTTGCGTCTTCTTAGTCCTCCCATATAGCTCTTTGAATGTTGAGAACAATCCTGCCGACTTTGTCTACTGTACGCGAGCATTCCCATTCCTGTGATATCTTTTTTCTATGGATACTAAAATCATGAAGCACCAGCAAGCAGTGCAATCAGCTACCAAAGAAAGGCTGTGGACGGGCTCGCTACCGACAGCATTTTTGCGGGCGATCCAAGTCCTCAACTCGATGCAGCATGGCATGACTTGCTGGCTAGTATGGAAGCAACGATCACACCATCACTCCCTTTCTAACCCCATGCCCAGATATCAATCTCCGAATTACCGCCGAAGAGATGAAGAGGCTCAATCAGACATCACTCGAGCTCGCAGATGGATCTGGACATCTTGGTACCTTGGGGGTGTATCACGAGCTACACTGCCTGGTAAGCACATCATGACCGTTATAAGAACATGCCACTTACAAAGCGATAGAAAAGAACCCGCAAATGGATCTACCGGGACTACTACTACCCTAACATTACAGATTTAGACAGATTGGAACATGAGAAACACGTTGGTAAGATGCCACATATTTTCTGTCCAGCCTTGAGTGAGAATCAAGGTTGACGATCTACACAGAACACTGCATTGAGCTACTTCGGCAAGCTGCGATATGTAAGGGCGATATATCCATTACTGGGTTCAAATGGTTAGGTAATACACAGGAGCCTACGACTAAAGATGGAGTTTTACATCGGTGTGTTGACTGGGACCGTTTGTCGTCATGGGCGCGGGAACGAGTCGTCGATCTCTTTGACCCTGAGCTGCTAGTGAGACCCAGCCATTGATAGGCGAGCACAATCATAGTTCGAGAGTACAAAGAACTGAGATGCCCCGGATATCTGGACAATAGAAGCCCTTTATAGAGCGAAGAAAATTGCATCCTTGATATATACTTGATGAGAAGATGAAATCAGGTACTGTTGTGCCTTACAATCACGAGACATTCGTTTCATTATGGATACCCCATTGTTCAGCCCAATTCTTAATCCTTACAATATCACGGCACATTCTTGGGCCCCAGCCCGTGACTCCGCCCAATGCGAAGTCAACCGGCTCCATGTTGGTGTCCGCGGCGCACAGGAGCGACTGCCTCAGATAATCGATGCAGTGCCGTACATGAGCGGGGTCCACGTGTGCCTGATCATTCGATTCATTAAGAGCAGCATAATAACCACGCCGCAGAGAATCCTAGATGTATTAGTGCGTGACCATGGCCGAATATACAACACATGAGCGGGCTACTCACTAAACAATGAAGCTGGTGAAAAACCGAAACGCCTACCATGTCAGGAGACACAGCTGGATTGCGAACGAAACCCCGTCCAGCTAGGATTGAATCAGCTCTCGATGGTAGACAAGGGATTATAGATGCATACGTGGGAACATAATACTCCAGGTTTTGTCCGTTTCGTTTGTTGGTGCCTGTGCAAATATCTTTCTATACACAAATGTATGATTGATTGATCCTGAGGGAGCTGAGAGATTGTTATCAATAGAGCTTTTGAGAAAAGAGGAAGTGGTGTATTAGACGGCCGGAACATGGGTTACCTAGCCAGTCCATCTCAGTCCGTGCTGGGGTAGAGAAATGCTTCATCAGTATGATCCCCACAGACGCCCCTATGACCGTCGCCAAGGTCACCATTGCGAGAACTTGGAAAGTACTCCATGGAGTCTGAATGTAAACTTTTTCGTCTCGAGATGCATTTTCGCTATCCCCGGCAATGGGCATATATCGGGTGGTCCTCGCCATCGGAAAGATTGAGAGTTTCATAATCCAGGCGACCTTCAGTGATGGCCTTAGATAGCGTACTGCAAGATGTCTGGTAGGTAGAAATTGAAAGGAATGATCAGAGACTTAAGAAGATTCAAGCCTCACGAGTTCACTCTAAACATTTCTCATGGCAGGGAGCTTGTCCCGGCAACGAAACGAGGCACACCCGGGGTCTAATTCGATATGGGTATACGACGTCACGTTGTCTTTCTGTCACCAAGGATTACTCCGAAGTGGAGAAGAGAGGGTGTCCATATGTCATGCAGGTGGTGTGCACAGGTAATTGATTGGCGCCCTGAGCCGTGGCGTACCGAGTAACACTCTTCGAGATCGAGAGCCATCCGATGGGAGCGTAATAATGCGGGCAATTTTGTTTGTGGTTCCTTACTTGCCATGGCCGTAAGCCTAAGGGGTCATGAGCCCTTACATAAAGACGGCATTCGGCCTTGCCCAGCAAATTATCTTTTCATTCCACTTGCTAATTCAACGAAGAGGCAGCACATCAGCATTCCACGTTCTTCAGCTCAACTTCAACCAACACTCAACGTACTCCACCATCAAAGCGGTCTCTCAGCTCGACACAAAATGCGTTCTGTGGATATTTTTCTTCTATCAATCTACCTCCTGAGCGTTGGAATCTATGGAATGCCGGTCCAGAAAGCAGAGACCAGTATGTTCTCGAACCTGTAGCATATTATTGTGTCAATCTGCTAAAGCTGAAAAGATGCTCTCGATCGTGCCAGCCAGCCCTTGCTCAAGCGAGCCATCGATGTAACGGTGAAACGCGAGGCCGTAAGCGAGCAGGACGCCGACGAGGCTATTGCCTATGCATGGTTCAACGAGCAAGCCAAGTAACAGAGCGGAAAGGGCGGTCTGCAAGACGAAGCACACCATGTACTGCGAAAATAAATTAACTACCTTGTGGCGGTCAGAGCTAGTAGAGTATCTAGACAAATGATTTACATTAGACCCAAGTACTTCAATCAAGGTTGTCCAATTGGCTCTTAGCACGTTGTTGGAAGGATCGATGACTAAGCGATTGTCCGAGCGCCATGTGTAAACATAGCGAAGCTAAACCTTTGTTAGTGGTTCTGTTGAGCAGATGATCAGGAGCTCGGGATGTTCATCGGTCTGAGCGAGTCATGATTGTCGAGATATCCCAGCATACGCACAAGCAGTCTTCTGTCCCAACTATGATTTGGTTCACATCAATTGTTGAAGGTGCTGGGCTTAGTGCCATCCACTACTTACCGCTGCACGGCGGCAGATGGACAGGGATGTGTGCCGTAAGACTACATTCGATTGAACCTACTTCTGATGTTGGTGAACCTAGCATTAGTCACCCACACCCGAAACATATGCATATGGTCCCTAGCCCAGGTTGTCACTACCGTCAAGCCCTTCCGCTAGTGCGCCTTGATATGCATGCGGTCATGCTCCTGATTCATGAATGCACACTGTTCCGTACTTCATGTCAATCCCTCCATATTCCGTCCGGCTGGGATCATGATCCCGCGGACGGACGGTCATAGGCACCCTATTACAAATTGCGATTACCTAGGTACATTGCTGATATTGGCGTGTTTGCTATGTTGCATTGCCAGACCCCCAGATGGGGATGGGAAGTCTACAACATCCCATGTGTCATGCTCGCATTTCATGTAGTCATGCTCCCATTTCATGTAGTCATGCTCCCATTTCATGCCGTGATGCTCCCGTTTCATGCTAGGGCGTCCATGGCATTGGCGAAACACGCCGGAGCTGCCCGTTTTACAAAGCTGAGTCTTGGATCTACGAGGGTCAAATGTTTGCCAGGCTCAGTGTTTTGGGAATTTTGATTGCAGGATCTACAATTTGTCCGCAAGAGCATACCAAAGCTAATATTCCATCTTCAAATACATAGATATATTACTGGATTGATATACTGTCCCGTGGCATAAGCGAACTGTTGATTGCTCTAATCCCACGGCCAATATCCGTGCGAAGACATGTACAGCTCTGGTGAACCAGAGGCTTCTACCCAATACAGGTCATCGTTCTCTCTCGTGAGGGTGTGTAGCAATACAACAAATCAATTCCCCAGCGACTTAGAAGTATCGGAGAAACCTTCAAGATCTCAAGGTCTGAGCCTCGAGACTTCAAAGGCAACACGCAACGTCACAGGCGTATTATGGTGGCTAGTCGTACTGTCTATATTGTCCTCGACATTCCTATTTTCCCTGGACAACACAATTGTTGCTGTTGTACAACCCGCCATTGTCCGGCAATTCGATTCCACAGGGGAATTGACATGGCTCTCGGTGGCCTTCCTGCTTGGTGCCACAGGGACAACCTTGTTTTGGTATGCGAACGCTCCATATACTTATGATGCACGCCTGTGTTAACCCTGGTCAATTGCAGGGGACAGTGTTACGCACTTTTTGACGCTAAAAGCATCTACATGCTCTGTGTTACTCTCTTCGAGATCGGCTCTGCGATCTGTGGCGGAGCTCCTAACATGAGTGCACTAATCGTCGGCCGCGCCGTTTGCGGGGTTGGAGGTGCCGGAATGTACACTGGCGTCATGACTCTACTGTCTGCGACTACTACAGAACAGGAGCGGCCGATCTATTTTGGTCTTTGCGGTTTGACCTGGGGAACAGGAACGATTCTTGGCCCAATTGTAGGAGGTGCCTTCACCGACAGCCAGGCGACTTGGCGATGGGCCTTCTATATCAATCTCTGTGTCGGAGGACTCTGCGCGCCAGTCTACATCTTGTTGCTTCCGCGCACGGATCCTTTGCCTACAGCCTCAATCAAGGATCGGCTGCAAAAGATTGATAGTCTCGGCACCGTCCTGATTTGCGGTATCTTCGCTGCTGGTATCATGGCTATATCCTTCGGGGGAACACTATTCTCGTGGAGCAGTGGTCGAATCATTGGACTTTTCCTCACGTGTGCCGCATTGTTCTTAGTGTTCTGTGCGCAGCAAACGTGGCAAATTGGGACTACAGCGTCGCAGCAACTGTTCCCACTCCAATTCCTCCAGTCGCCTATAATGATCATGATGTTCCTCGCGACGGCCAGCGCTTCAACAGTGATCTTTATCCCGGTCTACTTCATTCCGTTATACTTCCAATTCCTTCGAGGAGATGCCGCCTTACGATCTGGAGTGCGCCTCCTCCCTTATGTCGTCTTTAACGTCACCACGGCTATGGTCAATGGAGTCGTAATGAGCAAAATGCCTTACTATATGCCTTGGTACTTCTTGAGTGGAGCTCTATCGCTAGTGGGTAGCGCCTTGCTCTATACCGTCAGCGTAGCCACGAGCAGCGCCAACGTATATGGCTATAGCATTATCCTCGGAGTTGGCGCTGGTGGCTTCGTGCAGCTGTCGTTTGTCGTAGCCCAAGCTAAAGTCGATAAACAGATGATGCCCATCGCTACGGGTTTCTGCACCCTTGCTCAATTAGCGGGCCCGGCAATGGCATTGAGTATTGCCAACGCTATATTCCTGAATGAAGCTACCGATGGAATAACGAAATTGGCGCCGCAATTGCCCAGGGCCGAGATCCTGGCTACAATCTCGAACACAGGCTCTCATCAATTTCAGAATCTGAGTGGGGACACGCAAGAGCTGATCTTGCTAACCATTGTCAAAGCGATGAGTAAGGTGTATATAATAGCGATGACTGCGGGCGCACTTACGCTCATAATGTCACTCTTCATGAAGAGGGAAAGGTTGTTCGTGAAGAACGCCGTCAATACCTAGAGGGGCGGGCTGAGAAGGCAAAGTGTACCCGGAAGGAAGCGACTCAGAGGGACAAGTATACATAGTTACTGAGGGAATAAGTGCTCTCCGGGTCCGTCCAGTTTGAACACAAACGCACAATGTTATGAGAGCTGATGTTGAGTGAGAGCGTGGTATTGCAGTCCCCCGATTCATCTCGGCGGAAGCTCAGTACACGCGTAGTTGAAAAATTCTATGCTGCGAAAATGTCACATTCTACAAGGTAATTTGAAGAAGTAGATGGAAGATACAGAAATTAATAGGCGAATAACTGTTAAACAACAGGTGGTAGTAACTTGGTAGATTCTAGATAGGGGGGTGCAGGCTATTTATGTACACTAAGGAAATTGGCTTGGCAACAGGCCTCAGGGGTGAAATTCTAACAATAACCAGATGCGCTATCGCGGTGGTGGGCGCTTGGATAGAGCCAAAATCATTGCAATTGTATATCAACCTGCGATTTTGAGTATCTTCATAATGGGTTGCCGCAGATCTTCGTGCGAGTCCTCCACCGAAAAACCAATCGTTGTGGTGTTATCGCTTGGTATAAATGCCGCTGGCACCCCTTAACCGTCGAAACCGCCTAAACATCCAATCCTAAGTCTGAGGCCCGTGAACCCCCTAGAGAGTGCCCCAAAACTTGCCCTCCAAGCGCTGAACCGGTACGCTCCGGAGGCCAAGTCAGCTCTTGGGCTCTCTCTAAGGGCTCCGCGGGTTGCAGCCCTATCAGTGGACCATTAGGCGGATAGAGCGTGGAATCATCTGTGTCTTCTTTAGGCGGGCTAGCACCAACAATCTGGCTGGCGATCCCAAGTTGTTCTTATCACCACAAAGCACCACTTCTTTGTGGAGTATCGTTGGTATATGGCAGAATAGCAGATTTGCATATATGTAGAAGCAACTATCGGAGAATTCTCTTAGTTTCGGAGGCGCAACGCGTCCCAGAGATCGAAGGGTTCATGCTGCTAGTGAAAACGACGCTAGGGAGATAGTGCGGCTTGGCAACTATTGACTTGTTGATAGTGACAACCTGACAACTTCGGCGCGACAACGACGACCACGACAACTGACTATAGGACCCACCGCGCCCTTGGATAGGGTTGCGCTATTACGAAGAGGAGGAACGGATACAATCTCACACGAGGTGAAACCCTGCAGTCCATAGGACCAGGACGGAGACGCTCCCAACAAATAACGACACCCAGATCTACCCACCTGACTCTGGACCGGCGGTCCTTTTGCGACGGCTTTCGCTTCATCCAGTCCAGAGCGTCGGAGGCTGCTTGAACAGCAAAAGCAGCAGTCTTCGACGCCCTCTCCGATACGGCCTTTGAGTCATATCGCCGCTTTTGGCAGGCTGCCTACCGCCATGGCATCTCTTGAAGAACCTGCTTCATCGCCCGTTGGGACACCGAACGCAGAAAGCTCACTAGCATACTACAAATCACAATATGAGCAGCTTGAGGCCGAGCTTGCAGATTTCCAGGCCTCCAGTAAGGAGCTTGAGGCTGAGCTCGAAAAGGATGTAGAGGCTGCGGAACAAAGAGAGAGACAGCTGAAAGAGAAGGTCGAGACGTTGGGCTATGAGGTAGAAGAGTGGAAGGTCAGTGCGTTCCTAAGAGAAGCGTCCTGGATATATGCGAACTGGGACTCTGACGGAGGGCTTTTCACTGACGTGAACATTGATTAGACAAAATACAAGCAATCGAAAGCCGAAGCGAATAATGCACAGAACATGCTGCAAAAAGAGATCACTACCCTGCGCGACACCAACAGAACCTTGCAGCTACGACTTCGCGACATCGAGGTATCAAACGACGATTTCGAACGGCAGGCGAGGAACACAACCTCGTCACTGGAAGACCTAGAGTCAAAATATAACGTATCCATCGAGCGCGGTGTTATGGCAGAGGAGGAGATTAAAAACGGCGAGCAGGAAAGAGAAGCGCTCAGAATCGAGGTCCAGCGACTGAGAGATGAGCTCAGCGATCTTAAGATTGAAGCAGAGATCCGGCAAGATAAGCTTCGCCATGCAGAGGAGGTCGCAGACAGGCAGCGACGAAGGAAACCACCACCGCTCATGGCCGATGTTGGTCGGCCGCAATCAGCACTATCCGAGCTCTCCCCGACTACCTCCAATTCTTCACCTACTATAGCCACGCCTCCCACCAAATCTGCATCATCTGAAGTATCAGAGGCGCTGACACCTCCTTCTCCGCCAACATCTGAACGATCTGTACCTGCTATTCCTAAAACACCTGGCTTGCCGATAGCCAAGTCCAGGCTCTCGATATCTGACCAGAATGCGACCCCCCGTCCAGCCCATCAGATCAGCTCTTCACGACCACCCAGACACACTCGAGGCATTTCTATAGCCATGAACGACGACCGTACTCCAACCGTTCCACGCAGAACAACGCTCAGCCGACCAGAGCAGCCGCAACAAGGAGCAGGTCTGCCTCACTCCGGCTCTCTTTACCAAATCCGTGGTCTTCGCACTAAGATGACGAACCTCGAACAACGCCTAAAATCGGCGCGTTCGAAGTTGCCTGCACCTACTTCCACCCCACCTCACTCTTCGCCCCGGAGTGGTTCGGCTCTAAGCCAGTCGTATATTCCTGCCACAGTCACTATGCGCAGCAACAAGAAAAGGACCGGCGGCAGCAATGCCTCCTCGGTACAGCAATCCACCACAGAGCGCCCATCCAGCCGACTTTCATCCGCTTTCACCCCAGGTCAAGAGCGACCGTCAAGTCGACTATCGTTTGGCATACCACAGCCAAGTCCTAGCCGCGAATCACAGAACAGCCGGCCTCCAAGTCGTGATCCTCACAATAGCAGACCCAGCTCTCGCGCTAGTCTCTCCTCTCGTCAGTCTATCAGTCACCTACCCAGTGCTGCCTCGTCGAGCACCACGCGCCCAGATAGCCGCCAGTCCGTCTCTGGTGCACGGACTCCACTTGGCCATTACTCAAGCAGTTCTGTGTCCGAATCTCGCAGACCTCGTTCCTCGATCGGAGGCTCGTATGCCAGCACTCACGGACATTCAGCAAGCGTAAGCCGATTGAGCAACTATGGGTCCCAATCCGAGCAAAAAGAAGAAGACGAAAGCAACGAAGTCTTGACCCCCACACCCTCACGACGGACTACACTCGGGAAGGCCGATAGTGGCTCCGCTATACCCAGCCTGACCAGTGCAACGAAAAGAACCAGTGGTTTCGCAGCTGGCAGGCGCATAAGCTCAGGGCAAGGCGCAGGAGGTGGCGATATGGGACCACCGCAAAGGGTGGGGACAAGGAAGTTGAGCGGTGTGGGGGAGACTTACTGATTCAGGGATGGCCGTTTTGCAGGAATGGTATACCGGATGAGGGGCATGGCATTGTATCTATGGGGCTCATGATTTACGCGCTTATGTATCCATGGCTGTCATGAAGGGGTTTGGGTGGGGGATTGGGGTTGCTATGCTTCCGTAGCCTAGGAGTGGTATTGGAGAATACCTTGAAATACTGATCAGGGACTGGATCTCATGAGATATGGTACGTGATTGATGAATGATTCGAGATACCTTAACCTTCGCTTTACTGTACACCGCCGAGACGCGCCACCCCACACTAAATGCTTGTCTACCTAGGCATTATTCCAAGCCATTCTAGAGTAGAGCCAGTAAGGAGGTCTTTTACATTACTACGTCTTTCACATCTCTACAGTCCATCTTCCACGGATGTACAAAAGAGCTCAGTCTATAACTCGATTCATTGACACTATCTACAGAAACGCATCGTTGATGCTTTAGAGGCAAATAACGCTGTCGCTGCTGCCAAGATTTACGTACGTATGGTATCCAACATGCCCAGCACGCCCAGAGCCTCTAATATGATCGGAATCGGCCCGCGTGCTTGATTTGTCGTCTTTGCGTCTTTGCAGTTTGAGATAAGGCTGGTGTATTTAGGCATCATATTTTTCTAGTTGTAGGCTGCTGATGTTGAGATTCCGGTGGAAGAGCCTATGGTATGCCCAACGCCGACAATAGAGTCTATCCAATGTATATTCGCTTCTGGTGTATCCTGTGTCAGATGATGACATCTCAAAGAGAAAAAAAGGATCGCCACACATCGAATCCCTTAGACAAAGCCGCGGCCACCTGCAGGCGGCTGTTCCCCGTAGCCACGGGTGTCATAGCCTCGGTTATAGCTCAATTCGCCACGCGAAGGGGGTCCCTCTCCATACCCTCCTCTAGGATTGTGGTCGTCGCCTCTTGGCGTGTTGTACCCACTCAAAGCAATACTCGACGGCTCCGAAGAACCTAATGGCGCACCCGAGTCTTTACCTCTCTTGCCTCCGAACCAGACGAGCACCATTGTGATAGCTGCTACCACGACGGCGATGATGGCAATGCCGATTGTTTCGGGCGTTAGTCCTGCTAGAGAGAATCCGCTGTTGATGGGTCAGCTTTGGTAAGTTTCATGGAAGAATGTTGGGATGGCTTACAGTACGGCATTTAGCATGCCTAGCAGAATCACTAGTCTTCCCATCCAGAGATGAGTATGCGAGATCCATGTTCTCCGTCCAATCTTCTTGTAATTCTGATGGTGTAAATGCCCAAGCACTGTCTGAGCAAGCAAGTATACGACGACAACGATGCCAATGATCTGATGTCCCTCTCCGAAAGTGTTGAATTCCGGATCCATCGCGCTGAAGGCGATGGCGATGACAAGCCCGAGGAGACTGATTAGGGTGGCTACGGCCTGGAGCATCCAGTGGACTCTGACCCATTTGAACCAACGCAACGCGACTACTCCGAGGGGAAAGAGGAGCAGGAATGCGCCGGTCAGGCAGATGGCGTGGATAATGATGAGTGTGGGAACCGAACTTGGGAGGGGCTTTACACTGATGTCAGAGTTGCCGGAGATTGTGGCTAAGGCGCTTGAGTTGGAGTGAGTAGCTGTCATATCTACGAAGAAGACGCCTGGGTGATAATGTTAGTCACGATGCTCATCCAAGTTGTCAGGGGTACGGACCGTAGTTGTTATGCTGGTTCAGGTCCACATCTTTAGCATCAGTGTGGATAGCATTGTCCCCGGTATCGCCTGGCCCGGTAGCCCAGATCCAGGGCTGTATCGAATCCGCTACGTCCGCGGACTGGTGGCTTTGATCTCCAGTGCAATTTCGACATACGATGTTGGCGATCATTATCGAGTCTTTGATGCTTGTAGATTGCACCGTGAGATCGATTTTGTCTAATGGCGTTGGCGTATCGTGGCCACTAGAGGAGTCTTAGGCTTTGGTAAAATGATTATAGATCACGAATTCAACTTACGAAGAAGTTCTTGCGCTGACAGTGACACCTTGAATGACGGTCAATGCGACCCAAAGAGCTATCAGGAAAGCGAACAACCTACTGTTTTGATCGGCTGAGGGATATATGATGAACATCAAGGCTCCATTCATCGCGTCTCCGATGCCAACTGCACCCCATCCAGCGCTCTTGGGCGCCTTGATTTGCATCTGAAGATCTGTTGAAGATGCATTTTGAGTGGTAAATAAAGCAAAGCCGAGGTTTGAGCCACCGTCGTAGAATTGCGCACCGATAGCAGATGCAGAGGGTAGGAAAGCTAAGATACAGGTCAATTAGGTTGCTCCTTGCCTATGTCTGAATTAAGCACTCGAATGTTGCGAAGGTGAGACCCACATAGGAAATGCAGAACCAGAACCACCAGCGCCTTGCTAATACAAGAATACATGTCGTCTAAGGTGGTATAGAAAAATGCAACGATCGTCTATTGTAGCATGTCGTGGAAAGCCCAGGATGGGATCAACTTTGGGATATAGGAGAGTAGGATTTTCTCAGTTCTTTTAGGACAACCTTTTCAAACGCAATGCGAATGGCGCAGCTAGAATACACCGGCGGTGAACGAAGAGTATTGACCAATCAGAAGACGTGAATTGAAAAGCAGATCCTTAGGCAAGTGATTCGTCACACGCGTTCCTGCATCTCCGTTTCATAGTATTTCTCCTGCTGCTTACGACGCTCTCCTAAAAATAGAAAACGTGGAACACGCCAACGTGTTAGGGGCCGGCTTCGGGGTAACTTCAAAGTTAGTTCGGCCGAATTGATTCGGCGTAAGCGAGAAGGCGCCGCAAATGAAAGGAGATTACATGGAGCTTAGAATTGATTAAACGCCTTATGAAGCACCGATCTTCTAACTAGTAAAACACATGTGCATGTATCGAAAACACGGCATGATTAAATTTCCACACCCACCATCATGCCTGAGCTCCTGACAGCCAGCAAAATTCATAGACAGACCATCAGGAAATGGAAGGTCAACTCCAACGCTAAGGTCGAGTAAGGAAGGAACGTTACCATCAGTAGGAGAAATCCTTCGTTCAGATCCACCTGAATACTCAACGTCATATCGAATCCTGCTGCACTCAACCAGATAGTGAATTGTAACGCGACCGCGAGGCGTTGACACCCTACTTTCAGCCAATACTCTGGGTGCCGCCTTGCTTCATCATCATAATCTACTAAGCTTCAACATGGCGAAAGGCTGATCCAGTCGATCCAACAAGATCGAGCAATCTCCATGACGTAGGTCGGTGACTTTAAGAAGGAGCCTTATCAATCATACCATGCGATCGCCATGACTGCAGCACTCAGGACTTGGAGTCGGAGGAACTAAAGCCGTGCCGTTGATTAGGTTGTTGTGGAGAATGCCATTCTAACGGTTTACTGCAATATTGGCTACGATTGGAGAAGGTCGATGACGTCCGCCGGGGATACAAGCGACAAAAGCCGCTGTCGTAGGAGCGCGGCAAGTTTTCTGTGGTCCACGACCACGCCATTTTTGAAGATAAGCTGTTTATCTGGTCTAAATTTCCCAGTTGCAGTTCTAGTGGCTGTCGCAACCTCTTAACAGTCTACCTGCGCCAGGGGTTCAGGAGAGTCGCTACAGTTCGCCTAAGCTCCAGGCGAAGAGTAAAACCCCTGGATTAGGTTGGCCAGCATCATCGATTTCCTGGATGATTGATACCGAGCTAGATTAACACGGGAGACGGGAATAAGTAGCAATTGCCTGTGTATCGATGTCAACATATGGGTTCGGAGTCCACACAAGGCACATTGCATGCAAGCGGTGACATGCAAATGCTTACAATTATAGGTACATTGCCTGACTCAGAAAAAGCAAGGTGCTAATGCGGCTTGTAGCTGGGAGTACTACCTGGCATTATCTGTTGAAAAAGGACTGAATGAAACAACGATACTGCGGGATTCCCGTATTACAGCACTGGTTTTGTATGGCTTCTACTACGTCCGCAAACATGTGTTCGCTGCGGTATAGCTATGCCTAAACAGTACATCGCCTCCCGACTATGTTCGATGTACCCCCATTGAACCTGTCCATTGCCAGTATTGCGGAGATTACCGGGCGCATCGCCTCGGTGATCATCTCCAGGGAAGAAGTAATGCTGCTTGAATCATTCCCAGCTATCAAAGGCAGAGACCCCCAGCAGTCGCTCAGCACGTTGATCCACAATACAGATGGCAATATGAAAATTGCTCACCATGTCCAGTTCATTACCCTGGGCCCAAATCGATACCGGAGCTTGTCGCGTGCATTCTCCATGTTCAGTGGTAAGTAACGCTGCAAGCAATGCTATCATTCAGTATATCTTAGAATCCGTGGCTGAGCGCAGTCTTGAATTCAATTAAATGCTCTCGACTGATGATCAATCACCTACCAATCACATTTCTCCCTCTTCCTTTAGCGAAATGATCCCCCCATTCATGTCTCTCCAGATGAACGAATGATCTCTCCCGCGTTTTCCTCAATGCTGGCTTGACTGTGGTGCTTTAGGAGTCTTTACTGCGTATGCTACAGCGTACAGCCGAACAGGGACAAGTGTTACTTGAGTAGATAGAACGCGAGCTAGATGTACTGAAATCACTCAAGGTTTTCCACTTTGGAGAAGGATCTAGCGTCTATCAATAAGTATCTGTTGATCATATTGAGACGGAAAATTGCTGAATGTTGTTGGCGGCTATCTGAAATAAGGCTTTCGACATCGGCCGACATGTTTCCGACACCCATGTGTAACAGGGCGCTTAGATCACTCTTTGTGGGGGCAGAATTTTTAACTTTCGCTCTCTACCTACCGATGCTGTGCTAGACTGTTGCAGACGCTGTATGAGATATGTAAATAGTAAGCCTTGCATATGCCGTGGATCCATATATGTGATATTGCCATCTTGCTTGACGAAACTCTGATGAGTCAAAATGGCCCAGTTCCCACGCTCAGATCGGTGCACGCTGTCCCTTGCATATACTAGTATATATAATAAAAGGAAAATAATCCACTTTAATGGACGGTAATGGCACAGCTACTGCTGAGTTCGCGAATGGGTGGGTTGGGGGACCATCCGGACGAGGCACCCTTAATATCCTCTGGACCTGCTTCTTTACCATTTTCGTCGCATGCTGGACAGTCCTCAATCTTAACCTTCCTTCCCCAGAGGACAAGCCATGGCAAAACAAAGTGCGCAAGGCGAAATGGATGACCGCTGCTGTGATTGTTCCTGAAGTCGTCACGGCCTCTGCATTCGCCCAACGAGTCGCCGCTAGGGAATCTGTGAAGGCTATGACGGCAATGGGCTACAATTGGACGATGCAACACGCTTTCTTCCTCAACATGGGAGGAGTCTGGCTGAAGCCCAAGCATAGCAAGCCTTTTCCAATCAATGCGGCGCAACTCAGCTACTTGGTGGCCGATGGATACATGCAGCTTCCCCCAATTACTAAGGAGGAAATCTGGGACAAGAGCAAAGCCGATAAATTTGCAAAGATTTTCGCGTGTGGACAGATATTCTGGCTGGTCTTGCAATGCATCGGAAGAGCCTTCCAGCATTTGCCCATCACGACCCTAGAGATTGCGACAGTAGGCTTCGCGATACCTTCTGTCGCCACAGTCGCTTTATGGTTCTGCAAGCCGGCAGACATCGAGGTGCCAACCTATATCGCAGTCTCTGAGAGCACTGTCGAGCTCCTTGAGCGCATCAGCCCCCTCAAATATGCCTGGCGCCAGACGCCCTTGGACTTCATTGATACTGTCAACAGCCCCAGCTTCACCTCAGAGATCATTCTCAAAGCACCACACTGGCCACGGCGAAAGTCATTCGTGGGCCCTTCAACCCGAATTCGAAACGATGTTTTCGCGCTCAAGTATTCGAAGCTTGACCAGCTCTTTGTGTTCGCCGTCTGGGCTGGATATGCAGGTGTTCATCTGTCGGCGTGGAACTTTGCTTTCCCCAGCCACACAGAGCTGGTACTTTGGCGAGTGGCTTCACTCACCATGACGGGGTCGATGTTCGTCTTTTGGATCACAAGTAACCGGAAATCGTATCTGCTAGTATCCTATCTTTGGCCTAAAAGGAGAGAGGATATGGAGAAGGTCAGCGCCGAGAGAGCGAAGGTGTCAACAATCCAGATCCTGCTCGGTGCTGTTACGGTCTTCGCCTATGTCGCATCGCGTTTGTGTCTTATCGTTCAAGTCTTCTTGTGTCTTCGTAGAATGCCTATGGGTACTTTCGAGACTGTGGATTGGACAAACTTCTTGCCGCATGTTTAGAATAGCATAACATGTCTCATCTTTAGTCGCTGTGAGACATAACAGCTCATTTGATATCAAAGCTCTTCAAAGCAGCAAGTGCTACTGGCGCCCATTTCATGATCCCATTGTGTCCTGAGTTCATGTCAGTCAAGCTTGATAACAAGGTTAGCGTTCGAACTCACCGCCATGCTTGACAATGACTTCTTGAACGAGCTTTTGATCATCCCCCCAAGAGTGAGTCCAGCCTCCTTCGCCCAGATCTATAGTTCGCTTTCTCTCGGCGATCACTTGCGTACTGAGGATCTCATCCTCCAAGGCATTTACTGCAAGATGAAAAAGTCGATCTGCCTGTGACCACGGAACAACGGAGTCACTGGTAGCGTGGACGAACGTTAGACGGAGTCTGCTACTCTTACGGACAATATTGACAATTCGGTCTGCCGACTTCCAGGTGTCCGTCATTCGTCGCGCGAACCAGGTGCTAAATGTTTTAGACACACGTAGAGGTGCAAGTATAGGCACATAGCCACCAATAGAGTAATTCAGGAAGACGGTGGCAGCGTCAGTGAAAGTAGCGCAAAGTACGATGCCAGCAAGCTCCACTTTTGGCTCCTTGTCGACGAAATGGCTTGCTGCTGCACAAGCCAGTGCTGTGCCAAGACTTTGAGCAACAAGAACAATGCGACTAGCTGGGACATTGGCTACCTCAATCGCCCATTGGATGACTTCGATGGTATCCTTAATTAGTGCTTCTTCCGTAGGACTTCCTGTTGAATTTCCGAAGCCACGATAATCGAACGCCAGCACGTATATCGAATCCGAAGCACCAGATGAAATCATACGGTAAGCATCCGTACGGCGTGTCTGACCCACAGTCCCTGCATTACCATGGAAGTAGATGATCAGCCGGCTGCTTGGATCGCCTGACAGCAAATTGAATGCCGCTCTTTCTCTGATGTCTCCAAACAGCCGTGTAGAGTCCTTTAGTAAGGTCGACTCGTGCTTTGCGTATACTTTCAGGGGCGTAACAAGCCACGAGTACAGACGATGCCCGTCCTTAGTCGGGATATAGAAGGGTGTGATCTGATTTTTCAAGAAGCCAAAGCTCTCCGGCTTGTCAAGCTGTTGACCCCACCAGATCGGTACCTTATAGGCGTAGAATACTTGCCTCTGAACCCAGGTTCTGGTGCAAAGAAGGACGCATCCAACCCATACTCCGCCAGTAACGATTAGCCCCCAGAAAACCTTCTTGGCAATTGACGCTGCGTACATCACGAGGACAGGAGCTAGAGCCCGCGGCTTGATGGGAATTAACCTGACAGTGACTCCTTCCGTCGGATTCCCGCAATATCATACTCACCTCACCTCATTTCCCGCGCCTGATTTTCCGGCGGTGGAATTTCGCATTTCGGGCAACGAGATCATCCGTTAGCGCTTGGATCACAGCCCTGTAGGGCAGAACTTGTATTGTGTTAAGGTGTAATCTTTTG
The DNA here is from genome assembly GCA_018257865.1 of Stereocaulon alpinum. NCBI lineage: Eukaryota > Fungi > Ascomycota > Lecanoromycetes > Lecanorales > Stereocaulaceae > Stereocaulon > Stereocaulon alpinum. The sequence goes on along the minus strand of JAEUBA010000002.1, from coordinate 270,764 downwards.
CCGGTGAACTACCTAGTGCAGTGGTATCTGACACTACCCTTGTTCCAGGCCAACAGCCCAGAAACACAGATTTATGAATTGTGCTTTCACCTATAGGATAGCGTAAACATTACGATCAAGTTAATCCGCAATAGAAGAAAGATAATGGACGCCCAATCTAAGCCAATCATCTTAGTCTCCATCTCTATTTCCCCAGCGACGCATTCATATGCCAATCCGCAAGCACCGAACTTAAATCTGATCATAACATCACAACATTCGGACCCTATCACCATATATGCGGATGACCTCTCCCCCTCGCTGATGCTGGTCTGCGGTGCATTCACAATAACGTCCTTGACCAGTGGCTGCGAGATCAGACAAAGGGCCAGAACGCACTGCCGCATACCACCGCCCTCGAAAGTCACTGTGCCTCTCAACGAACAACTCTTCCATACTCTCCTCCCCAACACTCCCCTCACTCTCTCAGCGCCATTTAGTCGAAGTCGTACGGAGACTGGTGGTAGACCTCTAGCCAACTGTGACCCAGACTATGCCAGTGGTCCCACAGCCGAGTTCGATGCATGTGGTGTCGACGGCCTCTGGCCAGGAGACGACTTCGTATTGCGTCTGGCCAGTAAGCCACGAATTCATTGGGACGTTATTCGATGGTGGGAGTATGGAACAAAGGATCAGGTTTTGCACCCGGAGGGTAGCGAGAGCGCATTAGATGGAAGGAAGGTCAGATTTGGCTGTGCCCCACATGAGGCGATCAGAATTGATAAAACAAGCATTGGGCCCCTCATATTTCAGTGTCGAGAGTAATGAGAGAAACGAAAAGTGAAATAAGATGATCAAGGGTTGACGAAGTGATAGAAGGCAGTTTCAGTCTTTGTCATTTACCTTGCCATTCAATTACATATGTATCGCGCGCTCCGAAAAATGCAATGAACAGGTGACCATGCTCTCATTGGCCAGAGTGGACTGATGATGACTGGAATGCAAGGCCAAACGATACGGGCCCTGGCTTACCAGAGGCTAGCGGCTCAGTGCAGACACTCGCCAATATGCGTGCACACGAAACACCAAAGGATAACCTCAGCTACGATCCGTCCTATTCTCCTGTCGCACTCAAGGGATATTGTAGCGGGCCCTATGGAGTGGTGCCGAAGATTTGTTGCTCGATATAGCATGAAGTTGGCGTTTCCGAAATGCACCACTGTTAGACCAACACACTTGGCATCGAGAACTCCAGGCGTTTGAGGGTTGAAGGCAGCAGCCGCAGCACCAGTAGTATTCCCGATTCTTCAGTCCCAGCTCTGCCTCCCCCGTTGACAAAATTCCGACCTGCTCACGGAGGAATATCAGCATTTCCCAAGGTTTTTGTTGGCGTTTCAGTTTAAGGTGGGCGAAGTCTTGACGTCGAAGGCACGGCACGACGGAATACAATGAGATACGAGGCGCGTGGACACACGTGATTGGCAGAAGGATGGAGCCCTTTGGGTCTTCTGGGTATACAAGAAAGCTTCTTATCCCATAATGGTACTTATCGAACCACTTAGCTCCCCAATCTTGATAGTCCTTCTTCAATATTTTCCTCATCAAGAAACCAATCATTTTCAATATCTGTCTTGTCCTTGGTACATCAGTGGAGCATCCAGCACTATACATCTATATACATACATACCACTCATTTCGTCAAGACGGCAGCTCTTCTTAGTATCCTCTCAGTCAGTACTCTGTAGGTGGAGACGATGGATGGGAGGGAAGCTACTTGATTATTAGCCGATGATGACAATTGCCTGTTGTGTGTCAGCACGCTATGCAATTCGTGTGATCGGGTCAATGAATTCGAAGCTGAGATAGATTCTTCAGCGTATTGGAGGTAAGTTGTAGATTCTCTAAAGGGGGTGCCGGCTACTTATGTGCTCTAGGTGGTGGCGCGCTAGAGGTTGACAAAGCAACAGGCCTGAAAGCTAATATATTAACGAGATTGGAATAGAAGGAGAATTGATATAAGAAATGCGGACGAATCCTCCAGTCCCAATGGTAATGACACCCAAAAACCACCATGAAAGTCCCCAAGATCATGATCATCATTGAAAGATCCACGCGCATATGGTGGTCACTGAAGGTGCGTAGCTTACTCAGCAACATTTGGTGGGGCTTCGCGCGGAATGCCGTTCGAAACAGGGCCTAGTTTCGGGGCACTTTCGGGGCCACTAGCCCGCGACCGAAGGCAAACATCAATTTACTTCTCGGTCGACGTCTCCACCAATCTTGGTGTATATCTGAGAGCGGCGGAGGAAGACACACAACACTTGTTCACGACCTTGCATCCTATGGAGCTTCCTATTGCCACCATAGCTATTGGCTATTTCACGTTTTCTCCAAGCAGCGGACTTCATTTCCTACCTTGTCATGTTGGCGTCTCGGCTACCGTAGGAGAAATGTCTGCTGTAAAAGCTTTCCCGCGTGTGCACAGCAGTCTGCTGTTGGAAGTACAATCCTGAACATGATGTTGTTGTCAGGCTCTGCATCCTGCTCCGATGCCTGCGGCCATCAGGGAGATGGCAATGAAAGCGAAGAAGATTCAATTCTTTGTTTCGCTAATTATACTAGGGTAAGAGAACTGAAATTTGTAGCTCCGGCTCAGGGAGACCATTGCCTGATGCAAGGCCCCACCATCCGTTTAATTCGCTTCAGGACTCGGACCCCACTTCCGTCAGTAGCGGTCGGTAGCTGCTACCACGTCGGACTCGATGGACGATACCTACGCTTCTCTGCTGACTAAGGAATCCACGACATGCTTGACCGCCAAGATAGCAGCACCACATGGCATTGCGGGCTACGGAAGATTAGCGATGAGTGGAGTACAAAAAGGGTTGGAGCACTTGCCTATCTGACCTTACGCCATCGCACATGTTTATAGCACAATATGACAGGCATTGTGTCCAGGACTGGTCTTAGTTTCACCTTGCAAGCAAAGCTACTTATCCTCAGCACCACGTAAAGGTGCCAGTCCATTGCTGAGGGGGCGCTACCCTGTTCAGCGCCTCCCACCAGAGCCCTTGGTCTTAACGCTCGGGATGAGTGGGATACTTTTATTCTTTGTTGTGAAGGACTGTGAGAAACGGCAGTCAATCGGGTCCCTCCCGACGTTGGCTCAGGTTCTTTGACGCTAGAGATCGCCTGGATTTGAGACAGAAGTGGTGGTGTTGCGGAAGTGGTCGAGGCTGAGAAGCCGATGTGGTACTGATGTTTGGTAAAAGACTGTGAGGAAACGGCAGTCAATCGGGTCCCTCCCGACGTTGGCTCAGGTTCTATGACGCTAGAGATCGCCTGGATTTTAGAAAGAGTAGTTGATATGGTAGATGCGTGGCGATGTGGTGATGTGGTGATGTAGTGATCTGGCGATGTGGCGATGTGGCGATGTGGCGATGTGGCGATGTGGTGATATGGTGGTAGTGGTAGAAGCTGAGAAGCCGCGGCGGTTGTGGTTTGATGCTCAGAGGGCTGGGTTGACTCCCGATATACTCCGCCATCCGTGCTGTGCGTGGCTTGCGTTTGGCTAGCTGCTCGGGTTGGCAGCCCCTTGCAGCCTGCAGATGCCATTCGTGTGAACCGCAGGTTTAGCTTAGTGGGTGCTTGCAAGACCAGTGCGTTGCGCGGATGCTGTTGGAGTTTGTTTGGTATGTGGTCTGGCGGATGTCTGAGACCAGTGCATGCCGCGGATGCTGTGGGAGTTTGTTTGGTATATGGTCTGGTGGATGTTCGAGACCAGTGCATGCCGCGGATGCTGTGGGAGTTTGTTTGGTATGTGGTCTAGTGGATGTCTGAGACCAGTGCATGCCGCGGATGCTGTGGGAGTTTGTTTGGTATGTGGTCTAGTGGATGTCTGAGACCAGTGCATGCCGCGGATGCTGTGGGAGTTTGTTTGGTATGTGGTCTGGTGGATGTTCGAGACCAGTGCATGCCGCGGATGCTGTGGGAGTTTGTTTGGTATATGGTCTGGTGGATGTTCGAGACCAGTGCATGCCGCGGATGCTGTGGGAGTTTGTTTGGTATGTGGTCTGGTGGATGTTCGAGACCAGTGCATGCTGTGGATGCTGTGGGAGGCTGTTTGGTATGTGGTCTGGTGGATGTTTGAGACTAGTGCACCCCACGGATATTGTGGTAGTGTGAGCATATGTTGTATGTTCTCTGGGGATGTCCTCATTGTGGTGGTCTGGGTAGCTGGACCGGCATGGAGGCGGTAGAACCGGCAGGTGGGTGAGTCCCCAGTTGTTCGATCTTCGGAGTTATTCGGCCACTGGTCGCTGTGGTACCGAGTGCAGTCCGTCAGAAGGAGGTAACTTGTCGAGGCTTTGGAACGGTCGGACCTCGAAGCTCAGATGGAAATCGGATTTCTCGTCTGTACTTGCGATACTCATTTCTCTGATAGAGCTTTTGTGGTCTCGTCACGGATGGAATTCGTGGTAGGTATATGGTTTTGTTGCCTGTCGGATTGGTGGGATTGTAGCACGCTTCGTGCCGGGTGTCTTTGAGTTTCCATTCCCGCTGCATATGTTCTGGTCTGTCTTTGGTAGCTGGGTAAAGGACCAATTGGTGCTTGTTGGAAACATCCCACCTTCTTGCTTTACCTGTCACATATTCCCATACAACTTGGAAAATCCTTTCTTCCTTTGCGAAGCGTGGTCTCGTCATCCATGTCTCGTCTAGTTCGTCTAGGTAATCAGGTCTGGCTTTGACTAGCTCCCACTCTAGCCCGTCTAACCTAGTCGCCAATTGGAGTGCCGCATCCTCTGCCCTCGTGGGCCAGGTGCCGGTAAGGATGAACTCGTGTCTCGCTTTGGCCACAAATTCCTGCATTAGCAAGCTCAGGTTTCCCTCGTACCTTTCGACTTGCTGGGTTGCCGATCCGCCTTGGACGTCACAGTGCTGCGCCACCGTGGTTTGCGTCCTTCTAACGGGCGGTGGCTCCGGTATCCTCGGGATGTCATGCTGCCACATGGTTAGCATCCTTGGGAGTGTCCACCGTTCAGTACCAGCTAATCTGCTCGAGATGTGACCATGCCCACCCATGGTGTTTTGCATCTTTGTGAGTGATTGCTTAGTACTGTCGAAGTTCCTATCCTCATCTATAGTACACTTCGCAAAAAGATCTGACAACGCATCCACTGGGTCATTCATTCTCGCCACCTCTCTCCTCGTTCCGAAACCCCTCCTTGCCTGATCCCTCCTCGCCTCTTCCATCAACGCCCTGCCTCTCGCCATTGCCGCCTGCTGCCCACATGCCAGCACCCCTACCCCGTACCCTTGGTACAGTGGGTTCATCACCTGCGACTGTGCCATCCCATGACCCGCCCAGGCCAACTGCCTCCCTCCAAAAGCCCCGATCCCGTTCATGATGACTGCTGGTGAATTGATTTTGCCAAACTGTTCTCTCGGTCTAGGAATTCCCAAGACTTCGATCCGAGTCCGCGTAGATAACCAGTGCTTGTGTTATGTTCGTGTTGGTGATGGTGTACAGTGAAAGTATAACAACTTGCTGAAGTCAGAGAATGAACTTGTGGGATGAAGAAAAAAAAAAAAGAAAGGAAGAAAGTCAGGACTGTGGGCGGGGTTTATATATTAGTCTGTGGATAATTCTCTCGAAGTGAATTTTTTTCCGCAGCGAATTTTTCTCGGAAAATTTCGGTTTGAGTGCTGCCGAGCTGAATTTTCGCAGCCTTCACGGCTCGCTACCAAACAATCCTATTGTTCTCAGCTTGGCACACCAGTCAAGCGACCAACAAAGTACTCTTACTACCTCGCTAGACGAGAAATCGCCGGGTCCTAATTTTCCAAACGAGCGGCGTTGAGGATAGAAATTCGAACATCAGAGATACATCGGAGATTCATCAGAGAGTCATTAGAGATTCCATAAGACGAGGTGGCTTCCAATACTCACGATTACTGGGCTACGGCTCTTTCAGTGAGTATAGGACTATGTTCCATGTCTTTCACATAGCCGTGAATGAAAGTCGCAAAGTTGTTATCGGTTCCCAGAACTACAATCTGTAAAAGCTAGTGTACATAAATTCACGGTTCTAGCCTTTCGTCAACAATCAGTACTGACCGTTAGACTGAGCTGGCTTCTGTTTTCAAGTTCCATGCTGTTCCTGGAGTGCAGTATTGCAATGTTTCGAATGCGTTCCATCGCCAGCATGCCGCAACGCCTTCGGATTGTAATTCAGAATTTCCAAATTTTCACATTCCAATTTTGCCCGTGGATTGTGAGTCACGAAAACTCTGAATCGAGTTTTTCATGTATGAGTCACCGTTGGCTCAGATGTTACTGTAATAGAAAATAATCGAATATATCAGAGTTTTGGGAACCTTGGCATTGAGCACAATTGCGCTCTTTCAAAGCTCCCACAAGCCGAGAACCCTACCCAGTAGACGTGGATATCAAAGATTTCGGTTTCTTTTTTGGTAGCATAGCCAAGTTCTTTCTGTGGTTTCGAATGAATAATGTCCTGGGTCATTTACATGCGACTTAGCAGGCCATACTGACTTTGCTATTTCCAGAGGCATCACGACCATGTGCTGGCTCTATTGAGCCAAAGAGTCCCACCTAATGCCTTCTTATGAATTGTGACTGAAAAAAAGCGATCAATCCCTCGATATGTCGCTAGCAATAGACACAGCGAATTGAAGATGTTTGCCATCGATATTCTCTCGACAGAAGCACTCGCCAGCCTAACAAGATATCTCACACATCACGAATGAATACGCCCACACATCGCCAGCAAACCTCTCCAGCAGCTCCTCGGTTCCCCTAACAGCGAAATTTCACGCTTAAAAGCTCTCCTCAATCCAGTGTCTGCCGCCGATTCTCGCACCACCTATCCAATCCCGGCTTCACCAGCGGCATGGAATTTAGGTACCCATCAATGGTCTAAATACTACAAGACCCCCAAACAACGACATACTAATACCCTTTCTATACGAATGCACATTCCCAGAAATCGAAATCCAGTAGAGGTCTAGCGCGGAACATGCCATTTCAAGCAAGCATGAATCATAGCTTTAGCCGCAAGTCCGCCTTCGTACATGATATGGATCATCGGCTGCTACGCTAAATGCTGTGCCTGCCGAGCTTGGCTTACAATGATGCACGTCGACTCCTACCATCCTAATACGGTCGCAGATCCTGGCACAGCAACGCACTCGCTGATCGCCGGTCGTTTCGAATTTCTTGGCATCACACCGTACTGCAATCCTTCTGCCTTCGGCCGCGTTGATCTTCCTTGGCTCTCCTCCTAGTTAATTAGGGTTCGGATTTTGATTGTATCTTTCATCCATCAATACCTCTATATATCACATTCATACACTTCTTGTCGATATCCTCCACCTTCGCAGATATATTGTTCCAGTAACCAATAGATATATATACATATAGTGGAGAACTGATAGGCTCGATAGTCTGACATGGCTCCGACGATTGTCTTCGTTCCTGGCTTCTGGGAAGGAACTGAACCCTTTGCCCGTGTGATCTCCCTTCTGCAGTCCCAAGGCTATCCTACACACATCATCGGATTGCCTAGTACAGGTACTGTATCGCCCGGCAACCCTGGTATGCATGACGATATCGCAGCGATTCGCTCTACCGTGACCAAGCTTGTTGAAATGGGAGAAACAGTCGTGCTCGTTCCACACTCCGCGGGAGGATTCCTGGCTTCAAACGCGATCGAGGGGTTAGGTATCCAAGCTCGCAGAGAGAAAAACCTAAAGGGTGGAGTGAGCAAGATTGTCTTTCTGGCAGGCGCTGTATTCCCCGAGGGATTCAAGCACGGTCCTCTGCCATTTTTCGCTTATGACGTATGTCTCCTTCTTTGCTTTGTCTGATAATTTTCTGACCTACAATCTCAACGGCAACTTCGATAAGGTAGCTATAGCGTACATCTGGGGCTCACACTCATGACAGGGCGGTGCGATGCATTGCGTAACGCCAGAAAGACTTCTATTCAACGACCTGGACGAAGAAGTGGTGCAGACGTGGGTAAAGAAGTTACAATCGCAGCCAGCAGCTGATTGGGACGACACGGTCACTTATGGTGGTTGGAAGGATGTACCGAGTGTGTACCTAGTATGCGAAGGCGATGCTTGCATCCCGCCTGCAATGCAGTTGCAACTAGCAGAGACCGCTGGTAGTGAGATTGAGAAATGTACTGCTGGGCATATGGTCATGTTGAGCATGCCAGAAAAGGTAGTTGAGGTGGTCAAAAACGCGGCGGTCGATGCTTGAGCGGGTTCGCTTTGCGGGCCGAACGAGCAAGAAGTCGCCACTGCTCAAGGTGCTACAAGGTATATTTACTAAAGAGGGTACTTATAGTTAATAATTTTGCTCTATATATTGGACTACTGTATGTCGCAAGGGATTCTATCTTGTCTGGACCTTGTTCCAGGGAATTTGCATTACATTGCAATCAATCCTCCCGGACAATCAATAGATATGAGGTGGGTACACATAATCGTTCCGCTAGAAAGTCTACACAATACCCTTTCTGATTACCATGCAAACGTATGGTGTTTGCGACTCTGTGTTCATCTTTGACCAGTGATAGGCTTTTTACGCCTGTTTTCAGAGCCTAACCCTCCGATTTTCCCATGAAGTGTTGACCTCGATAGCATTCAAAGGAATACCTTTTGTACCTAGCTGTTCCGGATTTTCCCCCGTCGCTGCGGCAGAAGCACTATAGGTATAGTTCGATAGACCGTCTCTTGATTTGCCCAAAGGTTTGAAGGGACGTTTGTCACCCGCACGCAAATTCAGGAGATTGCCGGATCTTCCAGGGGCATATTTGCTGCCTCCACTCGCTGGCGTGCTCGTTGGCGGCGGGCGAAAGCGGCTGAAGAGAGGGCGGAGGGTCGGTAGACAGGCGGCGACAACCCCTAGGCAAACTTCGGCCGTGGACCATATGGCTACCCAACTAGTGTCCCCTAAGGCGTAGTACTCACTCATTAGCTATTACTTGACCAGCAGGGATTTGGAAGACCAGAAAAGAGGGGACGAACAGGTCACGTCTTGAAGATTGTTGCTTGTGATGAGGGTTGCAAGCCGCACGACGCTGATGATACAGGTGCTTTGCAAAGTCAGACACTAGACTTCAGCCAAAAATTCCACCGCCAGATACTCACAGAGAACCGAGCAAGAGGATACCAATAACGGAAATCTTCTGGGCCGTACTCATATGCAGGGCCCATACTGCCGGCATGGGGAGTATGAGGATGGCGAAATCGGTGGCCACATTGGGTGCGGAACCGAGTACAAAGTAAAGCCACTGGTTGATGCAGGTGCCATGGATGCTTGGGTCTTTGTTCCAGACATATTTGACCGGGTGACACTGGAAGGCCAGAACAAGGACGATCGTGATCGTCCAGCACGACACGAAAATGCCAATTCCGTATGCAAGTCGGCGCAGGTAGAGCAAGCGGCCAAAGAGTCGGACGTAAAGCGATAGAATGGACAGTTTTATTAACATAATCGCACAGGCCCAGATGATCTCGGAGGCATAGAAGGCCTATTTTGTTAGATGGTAGCTCCTTTTCCATGAAGGAGAGGTTTACCTGGCCTTCCTTCGCAAAGTTCTGTAGCGATACTATAGTGTTGATGTGCCTTCCCAAGCCGTAATGAACGCCTAGCGAAGACAGCTGATTAGGCACCCGTTGACCAAGGCTTCAATCGGACGACCCTCATATATATTAAGGTAATAGTGCACATTCCCCATGCGAGCGGCTTGCAACACCCAGTATCAGTCACTGAATCCTCCACAAAACATGAGGGGAGCATTACCAGCGCCAGAAGTATGAGAATGTCATCTGCCTTGTAGCCCGTCTTCTGGACATATCGCGCCAACAACCGCAGTGCAACTGCGATAGTTCCGAGGATGGCGACAACCAAATTTGCAGCGACAATGCCAGGCCCGCGATTATCAGCCATTTTTGCTGGCGTTGGTGGATGCAGTGCCGCCATTTCAGTCGTGTATCGAGGTTTTGCAGGGATTGCCTAATAATTGCTAGGATGGGATGGCAAGAACTGCTATATAGTCACTCAGTAATGATCGGAACGGCATCATAGGCCAATGAAATTATGAGTGATGAGGCGCAACAAATCGCGTGATATCCCTGAACGGAACTGTGCCTCACTTGAGTAGCGGAGGATCGCAAACATAGAGGCGGAATATGTCGATCAGTGTAGTAGACGCGGGATAGGACAACGCTCAACAACTCTGCATAATGCTGTAGGTAGAAGAGTACGGCTCCTCTATCCGACTTGGAAACAGTCAGCTCTACATGAGCTCAAACTTAAAGCTGTATGAATTGGATCAGTCCAGTACACAGATTCAGCTTCTTATCTTGACGTCACGGCGTTGGAAAAGATAAGGCGTACTTCGGGCTGGCAGATGGTCAGCTCAGGACCCACTTTTCATGTGGCATGGATCGAAGAAGCTCCTGCAGTTCTCATAGTTGCACCTACCTTAGACATTGGGGCACAGCCTGCAGTAATCAGCCCCCACGGTCACGCAATCTGTTACCGGGACTAATTATGAGTTGCATTAGCCAAAGGAACGCCAAGAACTGGGGCCACTGATCCGAATGCGTTAGCAGTCTGAATGCTGACCGTTTGACAACTTACTAACCACACATGTGGGTTGATATATAACCACTTAATTAATGTCCGCTATCTCAGGACGCCCAGCTCTTGCATGTGTGGATAAGTGTGGGTTCTATACGCAGCTAGTACATCAAAGAGAACATTACATATCTTAAGCGTTCAGAAATGGTAATGAAAATTTGACCTACCTTAGCGACCGGTTATAGTTACTAGTAATGAAGGATCGGTCCGCGGTGCCGTGCCAGCGGGTGAGATAGAAATCCAATGGGTCCGACGTTCTGTTGTTTTCACACAACCGGGCAACATTCAACAAGACTGAAACACCGTAGCACAACTCACAGAACTACAGCGAGCTTACCACGATCTCTCACACACTGTTGTCAATTTCAAGCTCTTGTTTACGATTGATGGGTGGTCGATGATCCACAAAGGGCCTATAGAGTTAACAATAGGTAACACCTAAGATTTACTGTTTTCAATGTAGTTAGACATTCCTTCAACGTATCTTCGCCAGTTTGAGCTTTTCTTGTCAAGAGGCTGTATTGAGAGTGGCTTTTAACAACAAGCTCAGTCTCAATACCCATTAGATTGCAAGAAGCTGTTCATCTGTGCAAATTCTTGCGGTGCGGCATAATGAGCATTTGTATAATGCCCACTGCTTGGCACAACATAGCTTTGCGATCCAGCTCCAGCAGATGGGAACAGTGCAGTGATGGTTGCTCTAGACTGGTCTGGGAGCTCGTCGCATGCTCCTAGGCAAAAAGGTAAATCATACTAACCAATGATAATGTCAACATATCCAGCGAAATTCGGGGTTGGCGAGTAGATTCCCGGAAGCATAAATTGTTGGCCGAAAGATTATGTCTGTTTTGCAGCGTACTGATTTTCGAAGACTGGTTATGCCTATTAACGGTTATTAACAAGGCTGGTAGTAAAAGAACTTACTAGCATTGTCGAAGAAAGGAAAGCGAAAAAATGCTAGCTGGACGGATATGGGGTATCGTGCACGGTATAGCCGTTTGGGAGACCGCCGAATTTGTGCGGGTTGTTCAGGTGAGCGATAGCCGGGTTGTTGGCGATGACCGTTACAGGCAGGTCCACAAGGTTGTTAATGAAACCTATTAACACTATTGCATCGACGTCCTCCAGGTATTTTGCCGTTTGCGCAATCTCAACAATTGATCCATAGGAATGACCGACTCCGATCACATGCTTGAACATTCCATAGCCGACTTTGCCTGTCCTCAAAGGTACCACAATCTCATGCAAGATCTCTACATCAGTGTAAGACTGGACGACCTGAATCGGATCCGGATGGTCCGAGTTCGCCACACCTAGCCGATTGTAAGCAAGAGTGGCATGCCCTGCAGAGGCTGCAGCGTCCACGTAGCTATACCCAGGGGCAATGTCCTAGTACGATTTTTCGAGCCCGATCCCATGGGCCAGAACTTGGATTGTATCTACTCCTCGTCCTTGAGTGAAACTACTGGGGTAACAAAGCGTTGCTTCGATATTGTAGGTCCCCTGGGATGTTGAACGTCCTCCAATGCTTCGTGCTGCAAGAGTCGAGTTGGCTAGCTATAGTTCCTGCATCAACTCAGTGGCCACTGCCTGGTACGCAGGTTCGGGGAATAGAAGCCTTGTGGCTACCACTGAGATGGCGACAAGGATTTTGCCACTAACGCACGTAGCTCCGTTCCTTTTCCAGTAGCTTGTATTGACATGCGAAAGCCGGCAATCAGGTTCGGAGATCGAAACGGCAGACGCTGCCTGAAGACCGACCAAGGCTAGGAGGAGCTACGTGAGAAGCATGTTCAATCCTTGACTAGTCGTCTCCTGCATGTGTGAATCTGCAGCTGCGAGCTTTCTACGTAAAGATAGGGATTCAAATCTCGTTGATGTTCTTGCAGCGCGGACGACAATAAGGTTGAAGTGGATTGGCCAAAGACCAGGTTAGACCGGGAGGCCTGCAGGAGGTCCAAACGCATGTAAAGTACTCTATGGCCAAGACGCATAGGCAACGCAGTAATGTATACTAGGAAGTTACGTACCCCCATTTTTGCCACTCTAGTCGGTTTAAACGTCGGCTCGCAGGAACAGGATGAGCCATGAGACCTCGACAGGGTCAATGGTTGTGTGAAAGCGTTGTTGAAAGGATTCAACATCCTAGACATGCAAAAGCCACAGATCTCTTGGTTCTCGTATCACCCGCTAGTTGTCTCTAAGAGAATAACTTGATCGATCAACAAAACCACGTGGTAAATGTGGGCATGAGAAGGATTCACCCATGTGACGACTAAGGGAGTTTGACATATCAGAAATTGAATCCTTCTGTCTCTTGCTAAATGGTATGAAGTGTAGCCCAATTCCGAAGGAAAAAGTTCAGTAAAAGGCAAATTGGAAAGCGAGAATCTTCAATAGTCCGGTCAAGCTGGAAATACAACAAACCCTTCTGCAGCACCTGCAACATGCAAAGAGCTCTGAAGGCCGCTTAATGTTGGATAGCCTACTTTGGCCTGGTCGTGCCTCGCGGCTAGAATCCTGCGGCGCTTTCCTTGAATGACTAGCGCTTACGAGATTGCATCAGGAAGCCTATTGATCCTGACCGGAGACGCTTCGCCCTCATTCGCGCTCACTGCATGCCGAAGCAATCGATATTGCGCAGCTGTGTTGGCTGAATCATCCATGACGTGCTACCAATAGCTCAACAAACTCAATCCTACAGGTGGAGGCTAATTGCGTGCAGTGAAACGTGCAGGGAGAATAAATCTAGAGTCAAAATTTCCATACTTAAGCTCTTACGAGAAGCACTCCTCACCTTGTTCGCTGCAGCACTATTCTCAGGTCGTCGTTCTTTGCCTAAGTTTTACAATTAGCAGTTAAAGAATCTCTGTCTCTAGTGATCATGTCTGCACCTCCAATACCCATTGCTTTTCTTGGTGTCAGTTGCCGTTTCCTCGGTGGTGCACATGATCTTGTAGGATCTCGAGAAAGGAGACAATGCTTGGTCTGACGTCCCTCAAGATCGACACAATTCGAAATCCTTTCATCATCCTAGTCGCGACGCGAATGTAGCGCATAGCCACCGAGGTAGTCATTCTTAGCTTAAGACCTCGCCGCTTTGAAGGCAATTTTCTTTGGGATTACGCCTGCTAAGGCTGAGGCTATGAACTCTCAGCAGCGGCTCCAATGGGAAATAGCGTATGGGACGAAGTGACGAAGGATGCTGATTGCAAAATAGTGTTTCATTCTCCTTATTCGGTAATGGCGTAGACGCAAATCGCTTCCGGGAGCTTCTCAAGACAGCTGCCGAGGAGTGTCGTATGATATTGGACGAGAGCACAGATCAGTCTTAGTGCAGCATGGCAATTGACACAGCACTCTCCTGGATGGATAGTGGGGGATGGTGGAAGGGGTGGGATAAGATGAGGCTCTCGAAACAGACGGAAAGGAGAAAACGGGCAGGGTCGTAGCTCGTCATGAGAATTGTAACAAGCCCGATGCTTTAGAATGCAGGGATCTCATTGGACGAACAATGAGTCTTATTAGTGGTGAAGAATAGCAGTTGCATCATTTGTTCTCCTAGCTACCGTAGAATTGTATGCAGAGAATTTCTAGTACGCATGCAGGACCCTGACGACCCTACCTAACCCTAATGTCTAGGGTTGCAGGCCTCATCCACCAATATGCTACAGGGTATTCTGATTTGATGACAAAGGGTTGTGGAAGGATTAGGAGTGGTAGAGTAGGACGTGATAGGTTGCTGATACCGCAAGCGAATATGAGAAATGAAGGAAGCCGATGTACACTCTAATTTGCATGAGGAAGCTTTTGATTAAAGGCCTACTCAAGCCATACTAGTATTGTTACCAGTACACAGATGTCCCAGATCAATTTCGCTATCTCAAGACACGCTTAGACTCGCTAACACATGAGTACGCCAGGGGTATCTCGCAAAATCGCTAGCACATAATCACGCATGTACCCCTCTCAGAAACTATACATCCTAACCTCACAATCCTCCCCACCGCTCACCATCCGCCCATCACTCAATCCAATACAACTGACCGGACCCGCATGGCCCCCAAACGTCCGCTCGCACTTCCCAGTCCTTGGATCCCACACCTTGACCATTCGATCTTCAGCTCCACTGACGACCCTCAGAGTATCAGCAGCTAGTGCCCATACACCCTCGACATGCCCAAAGAAAGTACGCAAGCAGACGTTGCGGTAGGTATCCCAGAGGCGGATTGTAGAGTCGAGTGCACCAGTGAGCATATAGCGGGGTGGCATAGGTCGATCACAGGTTGTGAAGCCGGGTCCATAGGGTTCTTTGATGGGATTTTCCGTAGCTTGGGGCTGGGGAAGGTGATCTGTACTGGTTGCTGAGGAGGCACCGTCGTGGTCATCTACGATGGTGTCTTCGAAGTCGAAGTCGTGGGGAAGAGGAATCACTTGCTGAACTTGCCCAACGTGGCCTTCAAATGTCTTTATACACAGTTTGGTGTCTAGGTCCCAGAGTTTGGCAGTGCAGTCATCTGAGGAGGAGAGCACAGTGCGGGAGGCGGAGTCAACGCGGACGCAGTTGACCCAGTCTGTGTGGCCACGAAGGGTAAAGCGGGACTGGTCTTCAAAGTTCCAAATTTTAACGGTGTGGTCCATCGAGCCTGTCGCCATGATAGATCCTATGTTTATGTCAGTCAACTGCACGAAAGGGCGTGTGACTCAAACTCACCATTAAAGTGTAGACCGACAATGCCACTCCTATGACCAGTGAGGGTCGAGAGGAGCTCGCCGGTCCTCCAATTCCATATCTTGACGGTCCCGTCAAGGCTGCCACTAATGAGTTTTGTAGAATCGAATTGCAGACATCTGATTCCACTCGTGTGCCCTCTCATCGTACGTATTTCTTCACCAGAATCAATGTTCCATACCTTGATCGTATTGTCGTACGATCCAGTCGCAAGTAATCGTTCAGTCTCGCACATCTGCAAGCATGTAATACCATTTGTGTGTCCCTTGAGAATCCTGGTAGAGCAACGCCCATGTTTCCAGTTGGTGCCGACCCTGAATCTATCCTTGTAGACATCCTTCCAGGGTCGAGTACGAGGTCGAAAGTATGAATCATCAACATCGCCAATGGATGGTGTAGGCAGCTGGATTTGATTGGTAGACACTGTTACACTCATCGCCGTATGTCCGCTCTCGTCGCTGGAAGACGCTGCCGCACTGTACGAATTGGCTGCATCAGCGTGGACAGTAGATGCAGCCTCGGGATATGGCGTGATGTTTGGTGACCATTCGTTGAGTCCTCTGCCTGTGGCTCGTAACTGAATCTGCCGCTTCGATGCTCTTAAGCTTTTTCTCTCCATCAATGGCAAACCCCAGCCGCACTTCGTACACTTCCGGTCGATGTGTTGCTCGCACATACTATGCCACACGACATCATCGTCCGCAAGCGATCTCCACCTCTGGCTGACCTGCGCCGCTTTACATAGTGAGATAGTGTCCAGAAAGCATAGTACCTTGAAAGAGATCTCGGGTGGTAGGGCCGTCAAGAAGTCGATGCGAATAAGTTCTCGGACATTGGTAGACAGGTAGGACAGCTGCGGGAAGCAACACTGCGAGAGTATACCCTGCAGCATGAGGTTACGTTGTTTGGCGGGTGCAGCTGAGAAGAGCGACCACACATGGGCTATGGCCTGCTGATCGCCTTGTGAGAGGTCTTCAAGTTCATGCTGTAGCTGGTCCATTGAAGGCTCATTGGGCTGCCTTCGGCACTTTAAGTCAGGCCGGTGCCTATAGCAGTACTTGGTGTTCGGATCCTTCTGTTTCGCATTGCCTAATGCATCCATTCCTCCTCCAGGCGCATATTGATCCGGTATGTGTCTCGCAAGGAATGGTGCTACTGTCTGACCAGCATGCTTGGAAGAGGCGGAGAGCGTGATGTTATCGTGATCATCCTGGCAGACATGTTCACTGACAGTCACAGTTTCGGGAGAATTCTGGTGGTCTGAGTAGGCGTCGGCGAAGGAAGTTGTGACGGTGTCTGGAAAGATAGATTGGGGTGGCGCGATTCTTCTTCTCTTTGATGAACCTGTCAGGTGATCATCCCGTCTCAGGGGGCTCATAGTTGCATCAGCGTAATCAGTGGAGGTACAGGATGCTTCAAGGTCAAGGTCGTGAGTTTTAGAGACAGTGCTGCTACTCTGTTGATGTAGCTCGGAGATATTCGCTCACTTCGCAATCGATGGCGTGCGAAGTCGAATTTGCTTTCGGGAAGCTGCGTTGCGAGATGTCGGATTGGATAACATCCTCCGCATGTGAGGATAGTGCGCTCGTATGAATGCACTCCATCGAAGGTGCAATCTGACGTGATAAAAACTTCTGTGCTACGTACCAAATTTCACTATCAATGGCATAAGTTAGGGTCCATGGGAGCGAATGCCTCCACCTTGGCGTCTAGGTGCCCGCATTTAGCGCTTCCCGAACGATGGTCGTGTGCTTGCCAAGCTTTTGCCCAGCTGCAGATCTTCGTCATTGTTGATTCGAGTGGTTCGCTCCCTCAAGATCAGGCTGATATTCAGCCAATATCATCGATAGCTACCTCTAACACGGCTGACGCGCGCTAGTCCCGTAGACCAGAAGCTCTAACAGTTTTGGCCTGAAGAGCAATCCAGCCTTATAATGAAAGCGCCCTCATCTCTGCTTTAGATACAACAGCAGCAACGCCTTCGACGCCTCAGGTGGTTTCAGATGGCATCACCAAGTTCCTCGCTCTCTCATTCCTCGCCTCAGCAACAGCCCGTAACTCTGTCTACTATCTCGCCTCTTGATAAGCTAGTAACCCACCTACTCGCCTCAAAGAAGTCACTATCCACTATCCAGGACGTCCAACGCGCTAACTACCTATGCACTTCCACGCGCTCTGCCCTCGAGCAGACCGCTGTTACAACAGCTCGCACTTCTTTCCTCCGCTCCGGTATAATATCACAGCTTGGTGTCCTACGAAAAGTACATCAGAACACATCTACGACCGCCAAGCAGATAAAGAGCGAATTTGTGAGCGTGGTCAGGGATTTAGACGAGGCCGACGCGCGGCTCAGAGCTACATTGGATGCGTTGAGGAGCACATTTGTTGAAGCAAAGCTTAGGCCGGAAGGAGAGGAAAGGAGGAGTTTACTAGACTTCGTGGATGAGGGTGGTGTGGACGGCGTCTTTGGGGCAGTCAGTGGGGTTCTCGATGGAGCAGGGGAGGCAATGAATGAGTTTGCAGACAGTAACAAAGGTTTCGAAGAGGAATTAAAAAAGGTGAGGACTTTGATGAGTGGTGGGAGGCATTCGATGGGACACGAAGACGACGGGAAGGGTATGGAGGTAGGACGTGGGAAGCATCTATCGGAGATACTCCACGAAATGGAAGATCATGCAAGGAACATGGCGGCCAATTTAGAGAGCTTGGTCAGCCACTTTGACCTTTGTGCTAAGGCTATTAGGCATACAGAAGGAGGTGGAGATGCTGCATCAAGGATTGCGAGTGAACTGCCTGAAGGGGTGGATATTGGGCAGGATGCTGATAATGTACCCGAGCCTATGAGCGACGAGCAATGGACGGACATGATGAGGGTATTGGAAGACGATGCTGGACAAGTCGATGATGTCGTCACGGATATCAGAGAGCACGTTGGAGAGATGGAGGCTTTATATGAGCATGTCGAGATGCATACCGATCGATTGGCCAAAGACCACGCATCCACAACTGCAGCATTTAGACTGTTGGAAGACATTGGTAACAAGTTGCCAGGCTATATTACACATAGCCAAGTATTCTTGATCCGCTGGGACGAAGACAAAGAGAAGATAGAAGAACGCCTGGAAGAGCTTGACGGCATTCGAGAGTTTTATGACGACTTTCTGAGAGCATACGATAATCTTCTTATTGAAATTGGCCGAAGGAAGGCATTGGAGATGAAGATGGAGAAAGTGGTGCAGGAAGCGAGGTCTCAACTCGCAAAGCTTTACGATGATGATGTCGAGGAGAGAGAAGCATTCCGGAAGGAAGAGGGTCATTTTCTGCCTCAAGACATATGGCCCGGGTTAGCGTCGCTACCACTGAAATTCCAAATTCTGCCAGTCGATGAGTCTGCAGTAAGAGTTCCGGACATATCGAACTCGGTAATCCACGGAGCCATACGACGGAAAAACGGAGAACGGTAGATGCTCGATAAGCGTACCTCGTTAGGCATCCATGATGTTTGAAGTTTCTTCCCCACTTGCCTAAACAGCACAAAATTAGCGTTGTCTTTGTGTAGACCTGCGGCATAGTGAACGGAAACAAGATCGACTCTCAGTGCTCTCTTTTTTCTGCAGTGAGATATGCGAACAGGTCTCGTTTCCCTTGGTAAACCAAACAGATGATGCTCCTGTGCAAATCAAGAACTCTCATCTGTGGAGAAGAAAGGTAAGTTCAAGTGTTTGGATTCGTCATTGGAGTACAAAAATTCCCGTTGAGGATCTCAAATAGCTCCTACGTACCTGGTGCTCGTTTTGTAGCTCCCGAACCGCTATCATGTTCGTGTCTGCAAATGATCTCTCTCAAGATCAGTGCTTGCGTTTTCCAGACGTGGCTATCATCTTCTTCTTGACATGCTTCGGTAGCTTGTTCTCCCTCTGCACTTTCTTCTCCTCTTTCACTTGCTTTTTGTGCTCTTTCTTAGCATTCTTGTCCTCGAAGCGTTTGCCTCGGGGCGTCTTTTCAGCGAACGGGTCTGCTTCGTCACCACTGTCAGCTTCACCTTTTGAAGATCCACGGCCTCCAACTTCTGAAGCTTGGTCAGATTCGTGAGCCTCATCTTGATCTGCTGCTGGAGCCTCTGGCGCTAGCTTTCCTGCAAGGAGGTCACGATATACCAGATTGTCCTGGCCACCTTTTGCAACTTCGATAACATCCCTTTCAACGTCGTACACCTGCTCGAGCGTCTGGGGGATGTACTGATTGCGAAAGACTTCATTGTCGATCTCGGCGTTTGCATCGTACTCGATGTCCTCCGCCGGTCTTGTTTCATACAATGTTCGTAAGTCACTGGCCATATCTGACGCATTGGTACTGCCTTTAGCAGCGGTGACAAAACCAAAGGTAGTCTTCTCTGACAGGACGTCCACACCTTTTCGTCGGAAAAAACCATTGACGTTCTTGACATCCATCCGTAGGAACTCCAGGCTTCGTGGGTGATCATGGTCGACGCTCTGGCTGACATCGATAAGCCACAGCTTATCTTCATGGTATAGCACGTTGTATTCGCTGAGATCTGCGTGGACCAAACGGCACTTCTGATACAGTATGCGCATGTATCCTACAAGCTGAAGGTACAGTAGCTTCCACCTAGTATCAAAATCGCTTCCTACAAGCTCAACGTCTTTCAGTCTTGGCGCTGGGACCCCTTTCTTATCGCCCAGAAACTCCATCACAAGCACATGAAGGCGTAGCTGCACTGGTTCCGGACAAGGTATACCGGAGGTATGGATCCTCTTCAGGTTTCGCATCTCCTTCTCAGCCCAGACCTTGACCATTGCTCTGTTGTTGCTCTTGCTGTAACCTTGCCTAAACCTATATTCACCAGTGACGTATTTGTCCCTGTCCTTGAACACTAATATGCTGGTCTTATATACCTTGATGGCTCGATGCAGCGGAGCCACAGCGGCTTCTAAGTCATCTTCTTGGGGTATGGAGACAGCATGGTAGACGTTTGCCTCTTTTCCGGTGGACAAACAACCGTTCACCTCCGACACTATGTTCCGGTTGATCATCTGCAACAAGATCATGCGTGTGCGTGGGTCCATAACCTGTTCACTTGTGGCGCGATCACTCTTGTCTGCTACTCTATCATGTTTGCCTTCGAGCCCAGACTGTCGATCGTCTAGCCTGAGCTTCCCTGCATGGCGAGACAGTGAGGAAACCTGATCGTCAATGGAAGCTAGAGTGTTGGCTGTTGGCTTTTGTGGATTTGCCTTAGGAAAATTTGATCTCGGTACATTTGGGTCGGCAGAGATCTCCTGGAGGCGACGTTGCCTATTGTAGGTCTTTGTGTAGTCCGACGGGTTGTAAGATGCGTAGTCTTCATCGTCAAGATCTTCGCCCGCGAATATATCATCGTAGTCTTCCTCCGGGTTGTCATCAATATTGTCCTGTTCTACAACTGCAGGTCTCTCGTTGGCGTAGCCTTGGCCGGGTATGAAGTTATGGGTAGGTTGCTGCCCTGCAGCAGGATCCAGAGGGTCCGACATGAGGTCAAGGATTCTTCTTCGTCGAGATCAATCCGAAGGTGTTTTCATCAACGTCGCCCTCGTCGCCCTACTCGCCAGAGAAATTTCATAGTGCTTCGGCAAAAGTTCGGCACGCCAAGCACTAGATTGGAGCGCGTCCAGTCGCGTTTGTGCTACAAGAACATCTCCCCACCTTAGGAGCTCACAATACCACGCAGCATGACACTACGATAGCCGGGCGCTGTTAGACCGCCTGACTGAACAAGTAATACTCTCAAGCTAGCGGGCTCTAGTCTTCCTGAAGACTGGCAAAATGTATATCAAACAGATCATCATTCAAGGCTTCAAAAGGTATGCCCACCATTGCGCCGCGCTCTATATCGTCCCTCAACTTACATCAGCCTAGCTATAAGGAGCAGACTGTCATAGAGCCTTTCTCCCCGAAGCACAATGTCATCGTTGGACGCAATGGTTCGGGGAAGAGCAACTTCTTTGCAGCGATTCGATTCGTCCTTAGTGATGCGTACACACAAATGGGTCGGGAAGAACGCAATGCTCTACTTCATGTATGTGGCCATGAAATGTATGAAATTATGCGCGACTGATGGCAATACCAGGAAGGTACCGGCGCTGCGGTCATGTCTGCCTTCGTGGAAATCATCTTTGACAACAGTGATGATCGTTTCCCTACAGGTAAGCCCGAACTCGTCCTACGGCGAACGATAGGGATGAAGAAGGACGAGTATTCTCTCGATCGAAAGAATGCTACGAAATCGGATGTCATGAATCTACTGGAATCTGCTGGCTTCTCTCGCTCCAATCCTTACTACATTGTTCCCCAGGGACGTGTCACTGCACTTACGAATATGAAAGACGCCGAGCGATTGAACTTGCTCAAAGAAGTGGCTGGTACACAGGTATATGAAGCGAGGAGAACAGAGTCTTTGAAGATCATGAATGAGACAAATAACAAAAGGGAAAAGATCGACGAGCTTCTGGAATATATCAAGGAGCGACTGGCAGAGCTGGAAGAGGAGAAAGAAGAACTCAGGGACTATCAGGAAAAAGATAAGGAACGTCGATGTTTGCAATACACCATTGATCATCGGGAACAGGTGGCGATTGCGAATGAGCTGGACAATCTCGACGAACAGCGGCAGGATGGCGCGACTGACACAGATGACAGCTCGCAGCGCTTCATTCAAGGCGAAAAAGATCTTGCAGAGATCGACGCACAAATAAACGAATTGAAGCAGCAAGTCGAATTCCTCAAGGTCGACAAGAGACAGCTGGAAGATGAGCGAAAAGAGAAGGCAAAGGCGAAGGCGAAAATTGAGCTAGAGGTCAAAAGCCTTAGTGATGGCCAGTCGTCCGCTCAGCAAGCCAAATCGCATTACGAGTCTGAGATGAACAGGGTTCAGACGTCGATTCAGGAACACGAGGAGGAGTTAGCAAAGCTCACCCCTGAATATGAAAACAAAGTACAGCAAGAAGCTACTTTAAAGTCAGAGCTTGAAAGCGCAGAAGCCACTCGGCAGCGTCTATACGCTAAACAAGGACGAAATGCTCGGTTTCGAAACAAGAAAGAGCGGGACGACTGGTTGAGGGAAGCGATCAATAGCAGTTATCCGGACCTGGCAAAGGTTAAGGCTGTTCGCATACAGACCGCCGAGGACATCGCAGAGCTGGAGCAAGACATTGCTAACACAGAGGCTGAAATTACGGCGCTGCGAGAACACTTAGATGGTCGCGGTAACAACAACGAAGCAATGCAGAACCAAATTCAAGAGGCCAAGGCGCTGCGAGATCGGCTGACGGACGAGCGAAAGTGGGTATTCATATAATTAGATTAGTCACTTTTCGTGCTGATATAAGATCTAGGGAGCTGTGGAGAGAAGATGCAAAGCTTGATTCCGTGATGCACAACGCACAGGGCGAACTTCGTCACGCCGAACAGGAGCTTTCTCATACCATGGACCAGAACACCAGCCGTGGTCTGGCAGCGGTACGAGATATAAAACGTCAGCATAAGCTGGATGGTTGCTTCGGTACGTTGGCTGAGCTGATGGAAGTCAACGAACGTTACCGGAGAGCGGTGGAAGTTACAGCCGGCAACAGCCTCTTTCACTACGTCGTGGACAATGACGAGACAGCCACTAAAGTCATTGAAATATTACAGTCGAGAAGACTAGGCCGACTAACCTTCATTCCACTCAACCGAGTGAGACCAAAGACGAACAATGTTCCAAAAGCGGACGATGCTATTCCGATGCTGGAGAAGATCCAATTTGATCCGATGTATGAGAAGGCCTTCCTACAAGTATTTGGTCAAACTGTCATTTGCCCCAATCTTGCTGTTGCCGGCCAATATGCAAGAAGTCATGGCGTTAACGGTGTCACAATGGACGGCGATCGATCAGACAAAAAAGGGGCTTTTACTGGTGGTTCTCTTGATACTCGAAGTTCTCGTCTTCAAGCTGTCCGCAATGTCGCCAAATGGCGAGATGAATATGACGCGCTCAAAGCTAGGTCTGTCGAGATCAGGCGCATTCTAGAGCGCAAGGATCAAGAAATCACTCAAGCCGTTGGTAGTCTCCAGAAGATCGAGCAGAAACGATTGCAGCAAGAAAGTAGCTACGGTCCAATGAGACAAGAGCTGAGAAGCAAAGAGGCCAGCCTTGACAATAAGAAAGATACACTCGACAAGAAGCGCCGAGCAATGACCAACATCGAGGCAAATCTCAAGGCTCTCACCGACCAACAGAACGCTCACGAAGCTGAAATAGCGTCAGAATTCAAGAAGGCCTTGACGAGAGATGAAGAAACACAGTTGGAAAATCTAAACTCAACTGCGCAAGATCTTCGGCGACAGCTTTCAGAAGCTTCAACAAGCCGTAGTGAGCTCGAGTCTCGAAAGAACATCCTCGAAATCGAGCTGCGCGAGAACCTCCGTCCACGCCTTGACCAGCTAAAGTCCCAAGAGTTCGATAACCAAGAGAGCGGCTCCAGGGGCAATCTCAAACAAAGCCAACAAGATCTCAAACGCATCAATAAAGCCGTCGAAGAGGTGTCGAGAAAGCTCCAAGAGACGGACGCCTCCATTGAATCTGCCACATCCAACATCTCAGACCTCAACCAACGCCATACCGAAATCCTTGCTTCTCAGTCCGAAATTGCCAAATCAATTGAAAAGGCACAAAAACGGATGGAAAAGTCCATCCAAAAGAGACGGATACTAACGAAACAAGCTGCAGAAGTAGTCATCAAGATCCGAGACCTAGGAATCCTACCGCACGGCGCGCTCGAAAAATACGAAAAGACAAAAAGTGACGCCATCGTCAAGCGCCTGCACAAAGTCAACGAAGCACTGAAGAAATACGGCCACGTGAATAAGAAAGCTTTCGAACAATACAACAACTTCACCAACCAACGCGACACGCTCGAAAAGCGAAGAGCAGAACTAACCGAAGGCCAAGCCAGCATCGAGGAACTCATCACAGTGCTCGACCAGCGCAAAGACGAAGCCATCGAGCGGACCTTCAAGCAAGTCTCTCGCGAATTCGCAAACGTGTTTGAGAAGCTCGTCCCAGCTGGTCGTGGACGGCTGGTCATTCAACGCAAAGCAGACAAGCAGGCACCAGAAGAGGAAGAATCAGACGAGGAGCGGCGAGAGAGCGTAGAAAACTACACAGGCGTAGGCATAAGCGTCAGCTTCAACAGCAAGCACGACGACCAGCAGCGGATTCAGCAATTAAGTGGTGGGCAGAAAAGTAAGTCTATTCTCTCTCTCTCTCTCTCTCCCACACCTATCTACCTACCCACCCCCCAAAAACCCCCACTAACAACCTCCCCCCCCCCCACCCAGGCCTCTGCGCCCTGGCCCTCGTATTCGCAATCCAACAATGCGACCCAGCCCCCTTCTACCTCTTCGACGAAATCGACGCAAACCTAGACGCGCAATACCGCACCGCAGTCGCCAACATGCTGAAATCGATTTCCGAGCGAGGATCAGATAGCGATAATCCGCTTGGGGGAGGGCAATTCATATGTACTACTTTCAGACCGGAGATGTTGCTGGTGGCGGAAAAGTGTTATGGGGTTAGGTATTTGGGGAATAAGAGCTCTAGTGTTGTTGTTGTGGGGAGGGATGAGGCGTTGAAGTTTGTGGAGGGGGAGAAGCAGTAGGTTTTAGGTGGTTGGTTACCTTAGGGGGGAAGGGGGATCGTTCTCGTGTTGGCTACTGTGTTGTTGTGGGTGTGGGGGGCGTGGAGGCGTGTTTTTCTCATTTCCTGTGCTGCGTGCTTGGTTTGTTGCTGAGGGTTCTGCGGACGGTTGTCCGCTATGGCTGGATACGGTAGGGAAAGGAAAGGAGGCGTTCTCAGCAAAGGGTGAGGGTGCGCATCGATTACAGACAGATAGGATCATCTCTATCCATCTCTGTCCTTTGTTGTTGGGGAGTGGGAATTTCCTGTTCATTCACTCTTTCTCTCATCTACATCCATACCCAAGATACTTAGCTCAAAGTTACACATGGACAGGGTCCCTCAGTGACTTTAGTGAATGCAGGGACTACTCATAGCACCTTTACCGCCGGTTACATATCTCCATATCGTGCTAGCTGTCGTGATGGAAGGTTGGCGTGTGCAATAGCCGGAACAGATGGCCAGATGCAGCGGTGAGGAAACAAAATGATATTTGACAGCGGCAGAAGAGAGAGGGCTAGAGAGGTTAACATTGTAAGTTGGTTTCAGAACGAATCATCCGAGAGCACGATTCTGTTAGGAACGTCAAAATCAAACTATACATAGCCCGTTCAATGCAGGGAAACAGTTCATAGCATGTGCGGGATGTAAAATCCTGGTATTGCGGAGATAGCGTGTGCTTGTGGCGGTTCGTTAGGAGCGGAAGGTTCCTGGGATCATAAGCAGTAGAGAAATCTGGGATGGTCGGCCCAGATTCGGGCCCGAGTGCGTGAAGAAGAGTCGATGCGGGGCCGTTGAATGTGAACGTCGACGGGTAGTTTCCCTGCGTTTGCCCTGCATTTGCCCTGCGTTTACCCTGCAGGACTGGAGAAGGGTCCGCTGATAACGAAGGTAAGGTAGATTAGGCGGAAAGCTGGTTTTGATATGCTTTGAGGTCGGGTGTGAAATGCAGGCTGCTGAGTGTTCATCTTGCAGTGTAGGAACATGATCGGCTGTCGCAGGTTACAGACGCATGCACGACGCAGGTGATATTCGGATGTGGGAGCTATTAGAATTCAATCGGAGGTACATCCACGAACGATGATTGGTTGTCTCAAATCTCAGGGACTGCCCTGCGTTTGCCCTGCATGAACGGAGGGCCTATCGAAACGGCTGTTGCGGGTGTTCGGTGTCAGCACGAGACAAAGTGTATTCAACTCGTCTGGCCGAAGTGTGGGGGAGCGGATGGTGGAGCCCAAGTGGAGATCTCAGTGGTGCTCTGCTGACAGATTACCTTCAAATTGCCCTGCGTGGGCCCTGCATGGTGGATATTATAGGAGTCGAGGCGACGCCGACCATCATGGCGCGACGAGATCTGCATTGCGTACATCCACGTTGCATGAGGTCTCGGATGTGGGGAGCAGCTGGGAAGAACCACCGGGAGCCGCCTCCACCAGGCTTGATCTCTTCCAAGCTGTAGCCTGCATATACTCTGCATTCCCTGCGCAAGAGCAACGGGCATAGTTCCGATGAATCACGTCGACCTATAAGAGTCAAGACGGCTACCCGAGGTCGCCAATTGCAAGGCGTGCGGCGCAAAGCTTCCGTAGTAATGCTGCATTAAGCCACTTGGTGCCGCATGGCGCTTGTTTTGTAGATTGTGGGTGATCCGAGAGTGAGAGCGTGGGGCTAATTGAAGCATAAATGGAGACATCTCCGAGATGGCTACGGTAGACCAGATCCCCCAAGGGTCATGCCCTGCATATCGATTCGCTTCAGATATTCGCTAGTAGATTGTGGGTTGCCAAGGTCAGGATAGCCTGCGGGAGTTGGGGCGTTTGACCCAGATTGGCAACTGTGACAAGGCGTGATCACGCTTCTGGAGTATTCATCATTACCTTGCATAGATCTGGCGGTCTCAAAACCGGAAACATAGGATATCGAAGCATCCGAGAGGGTTCTATGGAAGTCTCGCTGACAGTCATACGTAGAAATGTCTCTCAAATGACTGATGCGAGGTAAGCACAATCCGCGCCGAGCCGTAATTGCAAGATAAGCAGGCTTCGAATGGGATTCAGGGTCTTAAGTATGGGCACAGAGATTGTGACGATTACGATTGCAAGTGAAGTCTCACGTATTATACAACAAAAATGAGATACATCGTTCTTCCGACAGAGTAAAGCATCCAATTCCATGAACAGCTATCGTTAGTCTTGTCAGCCGCATTATTAGGAATGACAATGAAACGGACAGGCAGTGACATTCTTGGTCTTAGCGCGATGCATGCCAACGCAGGGTGAGTAGTAGTGGCAGATTGAAACCTCGCTACGTATTTGGTCAAGGCAGATTCAAAGGAAATCTTAGCCAAGATCAAGCAGCAAGGAGAAAGTGGTGCCACTGTGGTGTTGGTGGAAGAGATAAGAAGATAAAGGGGCGGCAAGAGGCGAAACTCGGCGTAAGCGCCAAAGCGAATGAGCGAACATAAGCAAACCAATCGAAGCACGTGCAATCCTCGAAATGTAGGTGATGCCGAAAAGCGCCTTCGAATGGAGGAATACACCGATAGATCTAAGATGACAAGTTGAGATTGTTTGTTTTCTTTGGCATAAGTACCTACCTTACTGTAGGTGAGAGCGACGTCGGAAGTCTTGATGCAGCACACCAGATTATGCCAACTTTTAGGGCTTCCGTAAGCTCCGACCTAACGGATTTAAAGCAGGAATGGCGTGCATAGCGTGTCTTAAGCCCTGAAGGTGCCTTAGGCTTCCCGCTCCACTCTAACCAGGTATCGTCTAGTCGTAGAAGGGTGGGGGGCAAAGGTCGAGACCGGTTAGTCGTGTCAAAGTTCATGGTGGGGCTGTTTAAAATCTGTTGAGGAGGCGGCGTCTCGGAGAATTCATCTCGATACGCTATACCTAAGAGTCTATTTAACGATCGAGGAGCTTACTCTTTTAGAAGAGCAGTCAAAGTAATTTCATAAGGTATACTGAGAGCTTCAATTCAAACTGAAAGAGTAAATGCTAATCGAGTGCCGATACCATTGCGCTGAAGCACTAAGACCACATGTTTTACATATGGAAAGGTTCGAAGCGCAACCGCTAAATGTTCGCTGTGCATGGTCACATTAATGATTTAATTGATAATACAAATCTGGATTCGAAGTCAATCGATCATCGTACTTGAGTCTGCAGAGCTTCGCCAGACAGCGACTGTTGGCGACCCTGGCGAATGTCAGCTACAAGTGCGAAACAATGATAGTAACCTCCCGTTCCCCCTGTCAACTCAATGGCTCCCGTACCGAGACCCTGTGGCAAAGGTGTTCGAAAAGGCCCCAGAATTCTCCATGATGGTCTTAGGTGGGCGCTTTGTCCGCCACCGTGGCATGAGCTCGAGACGATACTATACTGTCTAATATATCCCTACATCTCAAAACATGGGGAAATCCACAAGTTTGAGCTTGCACCTTAGAAAGACGCTAGAGCCAGAGACTAAGTGGATCATGTGGAGACAAATCCAGAAGCTCTCCCCACAAATTAAATTAGTGGCACTGAGTATGTGGGTCATCGAGATGTCTCGTTAACCAACAGCTCTATCAATCGGAATTTCATGCCGTCCAACGCCTTCCCATGTTGAACTGAATTGGGAGTAACGTTGAATCGCGAGTACAATAGCGTGCCTAGCAGCGTCCCAAGGAGGTATCTGCAACGTTGTAAATGGAGTTCAAGGATAATCAGTGTATACGCGTGCATACGCAGATGATCAGTAATGTTTACCCTGATCAATAATGTGTACCCTCGTTAGCGGGCGCTAAGCCACAGGAAGGAGATAGTTTCTGGCATTGCAAGAACAAGACACTGTTGATTTGTTGTTTGAGAAGTAAGCTTAAGTTTGAAGGTACGTAGACGACTGGCGACAAACCAATTGATCTGAGTTTTCATATCCCGAAGCCAGCGTTTGTAGGCATGCAGTCGTTTTGCGCTATCAGTAAAAACTCGGAGGATGGCGGGGCGCTGAATGGTGATTGGCGCAACAACAAGAAAATAGCCGTTGATCAGCAACACGCTTGCATTGACGAGCATTTAAGCGTAATTCGTTGCATTGATAGCGAACCCCGCGGGCACCAAAATAACTCACAACGACAAAAAAGGGATCATGTACGAGTAGACCCTTCTTTGATCAACGCGTCCGCCATCCCTGGTGTGGATGCGATGAACCCTGAGTGACAGCTTTTTTATGCAGAGGCAGGCTAAGATGATATGCAGACCGAAATGCTGTTGAGGGGTGGAAAGCTTAATGGCCTGCCCTAAGAGCGCCAAAACGTCAAGTTCATGCGAACTACCTTCAATGGCGTAGAGGGGTACATTGCATGTGTCAGACCACCCAAGACCACCCAGACCACCCTAGACCTTGGCTTTTCACAAATTGACACTTGGTTATCAATGACCGCAAGCAGACAGAGCCGCTCATTGGCTTTGTAATATTACTGTATCTTGATCCGAGCTTTCCACAACCTTAGTTCTAGCGGCCACATCCCGCTAGTCGAACCCTCCGCATTCGCTCACCAATTTCCATCCCCGCTAGCCATATCTATTACTATTCTTTCTTTCATGAAAGCTCAATAATGCTTTCTTCTCCTCCACGTCTACGACGTATCTTCGCCCTCCTACACTCCCCCACCATCATTGACCACAGACCATCTTGCATTGCGAGTCCTTGAAGGCACTTTGCCTCTTGTGTCTTCCTCGCGGGCCCAGCCGGACTTCGCCCCCCCCCCAGGAAACCGGAGGATCAAGGATCGGGTTCCTGTTTAGCTCCTACTTCCTTGTCCTGTCTGGCACAGTCCCGCGGTTACAGTTGGACATCATTTGCATCCTATAATCCCTCGAGTCTCAGAAATAACTCGAGTACAAGCACTGCGTCTTATGCCCAGCGCTGACTCCGCAATTTCTACCTACTAAATTCTTGTTTGGACACATTCGATGTGAGTTGTTTGCCTTACCAACGGTTATAGTCATCTTATATACACCAAACATTTAGCGTTGTGTTGTGAGGAATTATCACTGTTCTGATTGCTGATTCACTCGCTGTAGCCGCCCCTCCTCCCCCTCGCCTCGAAACGCCCTGTGAAACCACACTTGAAGGCCCCTACGAAGTCACGACATCTTGCTCACGATTCATCCTATGTACATAACAACTTCTTCGGTTTCATCCCATACATACTGCAGACGTTGTTGTCGAACGAATGCCGTACACACCACCATCCGTGCGATCACCGGTTGCATCATGTCCTGAAAGTCCAGTCCTCAGCCGCTCGCAGTCCTACACCAAAAGCCAGCAACATGACCAAACCACTGCCACGCATAGCTCGCGGACTGAGTTGCCCCACTCGTCATCTTCAAGAGCATATCTAAACAAGCACCGTCGAAGTCCATCCGTCTCCGAGTCGCCCATTGTCAGTACAGGGCTATCCACACCCGATACAACACCTCAAGAGGGAAGGAGCTCGGATAGTGAAGATGAAACGACGAAGTCGTATTCATCAGGACTTTCACACCAGATCCCGGCCAACAACCACGTCGGCTCTACCGAAATATCCCCTCCAGCATCGCCTCAGACATCTAGCGATGAGGAAGCTGGTACAAGACGTGGCAGGGTCAGAGACGTTGCAAAACTAGCCGAACTACAAGCGGCTATCAGGATAATCGAGCAACATCGAGCGGGTTCCCCAGATAGGCACGCAAGCGAAGAGACAAAGCAAGCAAGGATGACCCTCGGTCTACCAGTACCTCGAATAGGGACTTCGAGCAAGCCCGATGGAACGCATCCTCAGCTTTCTCCAGGTCTGCCGTTATCAGCTGGGGCTCGTAAAATCTCCCATTCTAGATCGAGTACTGATACTCGCGCTTTCTTCGACTTTCCGCGCAACAAGCATGACTCACCTGCACGAAGTGCATCCGATAGTGAATTAGAGGACGACGACTTACCAACGAAGCCTTCTTTGATTCGGAAGAAGTCTGGTGAGCTTGTGAGGCCAGCCCTCAGGGCATCATCCATGAAGAGGAGACCTTCAAGCATGCCTGGCACTCCGACATACTCCAAAGCCGTCCATTTCCAAGATAATAGCCTCGAACACGTCCGCCATTTCTTGCAAGTCGATCGACCGATTGCTGTCAGCGCTGGGTCCTCGCCTGTCGAATCACTATTCGAAGATGATTCGGAATTCCCCTTCGGTAATGATGATTCGCCTCCAAGATCGCCTCCGTTTGACTGGGGAATGACGTTAGCCAATCTCCCACGCGACTCACCGCAACGGAGAGTATTGCCTGTCCGCACGGAGAAAGTGTACTTGTCGTCTGACGCAAAGTTCCTTATTGGATCTGTCATAGTCCGCAACCTTTCATTTCATAAGCTGGTCGTGGCTCGATTCACTCTTGACTACTGGAAGACAACGTCCGAAGTAGTAGCAGAGTATAGTAGCGACGTACGTCAGTTGCAGACCGACGAGGGCTGTGATCGGTTCACCTTCAGCATCAAGCTCGCAGATCAAGCCAATCTAGAAAACAAGACCATGTTCTTCTGTGTCCGCTACACCGTTAACGGGCAGGAATACTGGGATAACAACAACTCGGTCAACTACCAGGTCGGATTCTCCAAGAACTTCAAGCCTCAAAACGGCAAGCAAGGCAACCAATCGAAGAGTTCTCGCCCTAATAACGCTCTACCTCGAAGCAAACCCTCACAAAGACCTCGCAGTATGCCATCTTTTGACGACTTTGGTGGTTTGGTAAATCCTTATGAGTTTTCCTCATTCCCTCAGTCATCTGCCATGGTTGGTGAGTCTCCAATACGTCTCAAGAATAAACCATCAGCCAAGGACCTTGTTCCAGATGCTCCCGGACGCCCGAAAAGTTCCTCGAACCAGCAAGCCTTTGGCAATCGCTACGACTTCGGTGCTTCAATTCATGCGGCTAGGCAGGCAGCAAACATAACGCCTAGCGATCGAAGTGGGCTTCCGCTGAAAGGCAGTAACCAGACTACATCTGCAGCACAATCTAAGTCGAGACAGTGTGATACTGAAAACCCGTCGAAGATCCACATCCAGCCATCTCCTGGCGCGGGGAGCACAGTTCAGTCGGATCTTCCTAAGCCTTCGGCATTAAGCACGGAGAAGCCTTCGCTGCAGTCGGTCTCATATAACGAGCTGATCGACAAATACTGCTTTGTACGTTCAGGACCGAGGAAGAATACCCAGACAAGCATTCGCTAACGTCAACTCCAGTTTGGATCTGGGAAGTCTTCATCTCAGCCCACAAAGACTACGCTAGCTCAGCTGGATGGTGCCTCTGATGGCATACCGAGAGCTGGGGTCGTTTCCAATAAGGATTCAAGCTCGACCAGCCCCTCTCCTTCTCAGAGCAACTCGCCAGCTGTCGAGGAAAGGAAGCCGTCATCAAAAATTACGAGCCCGCGTGCATCAAGATCTGCGTCTCCCGCAACTGGACCTGCTATAGGGTCGAGGACCGATTCGCCTGTCTCGTTTGGGTACCCATATCAGATGCAGAACGGACTCTTTGACACTCATACACCCACTGCCATCCGCGGCTGAGTGGGGAAACCTAGGACGGCCTCGAATCACCATAGGAGAGGAGCGAAAAGGGCTTAGTGAGCTGCTCCTTTGAGGATGAATACACGATGGATCCAAACGATACGAATTGGCCTTTGCTCCCGGATTGGAGTTGGGGCACACTCGTGAAGTCGCGTCATTGTCTGCAATGATTGGCCGCACAAGAGGACCATTACTAAGCTATGGGCATGCGTACACGAATATTTCACGTGCATGGAAACGGACATCAATGCTGCACTTGAGCGTTATTTTACTATTCATACTGCACGGCGTTCATGATGTTGGGAGCGCACACTACTCATTAGACTACTAACTTTTGGCGGGCTGTGTTTTTAATTGGGAGGAAGAAAAGTTGTCTAATTCAAGGCTAGCGATGGCGTTGGGATTATTGTCATTTGGGGGTTCCGTCGTGACTCAATTACTTTGGGTGCTCTGCTGTACAAATTTTGTACAGAGGTTGCGTCTGGCTACATATGGTCCGGTCCGTACATGCTCATGGATAGAGTTGTTATCATACCTAACCTTGAATACATAAGACCGAAGAACACATTCATCTCGCACACTCACCCCTCTATGATGACTTTTCTACTCCATGCAACGCTTGCGATGCTGACGTTGCGAAGTCGTCTCAGCCATGACTTTCATATCTCCGTAGCCTCTCTCTGATTCTATAACACAGTACCTAGTCTGTTGGAACGTTCCGCGTACACTGTGAAAGGTTTCTTACAACTGTATGATCTGCCTACCGGAATCTCTATCAAGACATGTGTGGTTGGTAAACCGTAGAGTAATATCAATTTTCGCACTTCGCGCCCCTAAGAGGTCCCTGGAGCTCTGCCCCAGCGGAAAGATTTAGTGTTCCGGGCGATACCGTGGCCCTACAAGGGTTGCCGATGTAGGGATAGCTACCATTGGAGAGAGCCAAGTCTTCTACTGTCACCAGCTTGTACCGCTCTACCACTTTCCTCCTTCCTACATCACCCAGTCACCCAAACCTCCACTCCTCCTCTCATCCTCGCCATCCGCACGTCATCACTCCCTCTCCATCCACATCTGCAATGTTCTCCCGCCTCCGCACCCCTATCCTCAAAAATACCGGCTCCGTAGCCCGCGACCACCTAGCCTCCGAACGAACCTTCCTCGCCTGGCTCCGAACAGGACTCGGCTTCGTAGCCCTGGGCATCGCAGTCGAAAGATTCAGTCAACTCGACATCACAGCCCTGCAACCACAAGCCTCCAAAGCATCCCTTGAGCGCCGCCAGCGCGCTTATGAGCTGCAGAAAGAGAGGGCGCAGGTGCTTGTGGTTGGGCTCATGGCTACGGGGAGTGGGAGTATTGCGTATGGGGCTACGAGATACTTGAGCAATATGAGGATGTTGGAGAAGGGGTTGTTCAAGCCTAGTTTCTGGGGGGCGGGGGGGTTGACCGTTGCTGTGGTGGGGATTGTGGGGGCGGCGACGTGGGGGGCTCTGAGGGATGAGGAGGATGAGAAGTGATGAGGAACAGATCGTTTTGTGGAAAGTGCGGCTATATTGTGAACGTGGTGGGAATGGAGAGCTTCCTTGTATCTTCAGGGAAGTGGGCCTACAAAACGTTGATGGGATCATTGATTGAGCCTTGAGGGTTCGTTCGTCTATGGACACGTGCCTCCTGCAGCACTGGGATACAATATTCCGGCACGCATGATATGCGTCGAACGGATGAGGGATGTCTTAACTAGTCACGACGTCCATCGATAACAGCCTGTTTGCAACGGGATCTCCTTCGGGTAAAAGACACCTTGCATAGCAAAACCTTGAAGAGAAAAATGTTGGGCGAATTGTTTACACATGCTAATACGATTCAAATTGGTGATTGCTAGGGAGCATGTCTTATGGATCGAGGCTGATACTTTAGGCGAAAGCTTTCCATGGTAACCCTGTCCAATGAAGGTCTTACCTGAGGCAGTAAGGTAAGGAGGTGGAACGTAAGTGTCACTGATGTCATCATGTAAGACATTGAGAATTTGCATGCCGTGACAGAAAACGGCATTTGAGTGCACTCGAGAGACATGGTAAGACATACCCCAGCGGAAGTCTGACCTCGCGCTTCATCGGCAATCATCAAGCCCCGCCAAGAACAGCGAGGCTATTCTCTCATATAGGCGAAAAGCATTGAACCGCAAGCTCTAGTGATGCGCCGCCCATGTGCGTTCATATAAGTGGCGGATGCGAATCACGTCCTGCTCGGTATAACATTGAACTATGGTAATCCTGATATACTGTTTGATCTTATTAGCCGCCGCAGCTATACCAGCTACACCAACCATATCAATCAGCCCTTCAATACCAAGTCCCCTCTTGAATGAATCGACACTCTCTACTTTGTATGGAAAACCTACCGTTGTCACTGCATATGGATGGCCATCGGCGCCCTACTGGTTCATCGTCGTACCAGGACTGACAGGGGACATACTCGAATATTCTGATGTCAAGGTTGTGGCTTGGCAAGACCGTGTCCTCAACGCTCTTGCGGAGATTGAAACAAAGATTCAATCCGATGGTGGAGATAGCGACCCCTTCCAACCTCAAACTGTCACCTGGGGTGTTGTTACGACCAAATTTGATCATCCTGATTCACCGTACCCAGTTCCACCCTTGAAGCCATTCAATAGGCAGATGGCAAGATTGTGGATTCATCGATTACGGACGTTAACGTGGAGCTATGGACCGAAAGCTATTTCCTCGGCAGATATACTAATAGATAACCTCCCGGCAATTAGATTTTCTTTGGTAATTGCCAGAAGTATTGGAGTAGAGACTTCAAAAAGGGAGATCCAGTCAAATGCATCAGCATTGGCTATCCCGTACACCAACGCAACCTCTGACGGTGATGCTCCATGGCCACCAGTTCCCTTCTATTCGGAATTTAGCGGACATCCACCAATCAGTTTGACTATACTCGGATATGGCCAATTTATCCGTATAATTGACAAATCAGACATCTTAGACGCTCTCGCCAGTATGGAAGAAGGTATACGCGCTGAGGGCAAAGGAAGCGAGCCTTTTACGCGACGAACTGTTGCCATAGGCATACTCGCAGCTTTTTTTGATGCACCTAATCCACCGGCCATGAGGCGCTTTAGTAGAACACAAGCAGCATTGGTGATTGCGCACGTGAGAGCGCTTTTCTATACATTCGGGCCGAAAGAGATTGAGATGGCGGAAATTAGGTTTGACGGGTCTCTGCGGGCTATGTTTTCTTTCAAAGTAGGTATTGAATTGCAGGATGGGCAGACTATGAAAAGAAGTTTGCCCTCGAAAGTCTCAATGGCCATCCCTCACAGCAATATGACGACCTTCACCGGAAAGGAATGGCCACCAGTGCCGTTTCATGTCGACATCGAAAGCCGCCTCTCAATGACTTTCATTGAATACGACAATACGGCTATCGCCAATCAACCGCTGGCACTAACAAGTATCTTTGAAATAGGGACAATCGTCAGACGCTCGGGGTTCAATCCGTCAGACCCTATTCACACTCAAGAATTCACCGCAGGGAATGTTGTGATTTCCTTTATTGATATTGGGTTCGCTTCACCACAAAAGTGCACCCGACGGCAGGCAGTTATAGTGGTGGCAGCTGTATATGCACTTTCATGTGATCATGGACCGGAAAGGATTGCGTCGGCCTATATTATGATCGAGGGAATGACCGTCTTGGAGTTTCGATTGGAGGTAAAGGATGGAATAAGGGGAATAGAAAGTTCTTAATCGGCGTCACTCTTCGAGGCTCTGGATCGCCATGTTTGTAAAGTGTCAACAACTTCGCAGGTAAATCATCAGGAAATCAATGGCTAAGCTCGTCAAGATCTATATTTCGCATCAGTTATTCTTCGTCTATAATCATCGCCGACAACAACTATATCTCGTCTAACTCGTCTCTCCAACCTCACCACCCACCTTGAGCTCTCTCACCCTCTCTTCTCACTCCCCTTTCATCCGTTGCGCCCCTTTAGCACCCTCTACCCTTGACGTCTCATCCTCCTTCCCCCTCTCCGCCCCTCTCGCCAGCCCCACCTCCACATTCCCCCAACCTATCTATATATCAAATATCAACTACCTATCTCACCTCCTTATTACCATTCCCCTCCCTCTCGCCTCGACGCCCTTAAAAATCTATACCCCCTATATCCTATACTACCTAACCCGTAATCCTCACCTCTATGTTAAGCTACCCTACCCTACCTACTATACCCTACACTATCCATCTCACGCGCGTTCCTAACATCACATATCCCACCTCCCCACCACACTACCACATAACTTAGAATAAAACATAGGGACCCCCGCCCCCTCTTCTTCCTTCCGTAATGGCATCTGTATCTGTATCTAATGAGATGGAATAGCTACGACGGTTTACGGTGGGAGGGCACGCTTCTAAATCCGGAATTGGAAATTGGAAGCGGGTTTTGAGGTGAGGTGAGGTGAGGGTTCTTATATATAGGGCGGGAAAGGGGCTGGTGGGGCGGGGATGGTAGAGTAGGGAAGTTGGAAAGGTTAGGGATGGTAGGGAGGGGAGAGGTCTATAGGTTGGGGGCAGGGTCTGTAGGTTAGCTTGGAGAGGTAGGAAGGAATAGGGTTTCACTGGTGGAAAAGGTAAGGTCTAGTGCTATTGACGGTAGTCGCGCAGGCTTCAAAGATTGTGAATTGCGATTTGTACTCAATGAGTTAAGACAATCGTCAAAGTGAATAATATCATCGGAGCCGTCTTTATGTCTATCGAGTCTTGCATTACGACGATAGTGGTAGGATGATGTTAATGCGTGGTTGGGTAGGAAAGTAACCCGCGTTATAAATACAGCCCCCACAGCGCCTTCCCCTTTCTGTTTAGTCAAGGGTCTTTTGAGGCAGCCATCTTCTGACAGATTCAGCTGGATTCTTCCATCGTCGAGGCATCATTCACAACAAGGTGCAGTCAATGCAGTCGTCGATTTTGCACTTGATGTAGCCTACCAGAGCTATCTAAGACAATGGGTTTCAAGGAGCGCATGTTATCGCTAGTCCCTGGGCACAAGGCCGCGGAGACGGACAGTGATGCAGCAGAGCCTCAGGACGCTTTTGGTTTGCACTTACTCTATGATGGTACAAAGAATGAAGCAGAGTCATCGTTGGCGCGGGATGGAGAGGAAAATGCCGTTTGCTTAGAGCCTGTTGAGTATGCCAGAACTTATGCATGCAAAACATCCCGTCACAGGGTTACTCATCCTCTCCACACAGTATCATTGCCGTCCATGGCTTGGGAGGTGGTGCTTTCTCCACGTGGCGACATCCAGAATCGGGCATCATGTGGCTTC
The DNA here is from genome assembly GCA_018257865.1 of Stereocaulon alpinum. Taxonomy (NCBI): domain Eukaryota; kingdom Fungi; phylum Ascomycota; class Lecanoromycetes; order Lecanorales; family Stereocaulaceae; genus Stereocaulon; species Stereocaulon alpinum. The sequence continues at coordinate 232,719 of JAEUBA010000002.1, read as the reverse complement.
AAGATTTACTTCCTTCCACAATGCATATAAGTCGTATAATGTCGTACGGATATGATGCCAAAATATATAAAAATAGGAGTACTTTACACATGATGGACAACGCAGAGAATCTCTTGTTCGAAATTCAGGCAGTAAGAAACTCTAAGACGGTACTCCCCCTGGCTCGGTGTGTGAGATCATCACCGCTGACGTTGCCATAGCTTCAGGCTCGCCGTATCATCTTCATAGGCCACAGCTTCGGCGGCCTAGTCATTAAGAAGGTATGTGACTAGGCTGGATGCATTGATTGCAGGATTGAAAGCATTGCACTAGGCTTTAATTATGGCTCGCGAAGAAGAAAAGTACCAGAGCCTTCTGCGTTCAACAAATGGCATCATGTTCATGGGCACACCTCATGATGGAGCTGATGCCGCAAAACTTGCTTCCACCATTGCAAATATTGCAAATTCGATAACGACGCTGAACACCAATAACTTGAAGACACTTGAGCGTGATTCGGTGACTCTACAAGAGATCTCTAGATCCTTTGGTTTCCTTACGCATTTCAAGATTGTGACAGTCATTGAATCCGACAAGACTCGCATTCCATATACTAACGCATACACCTTGGTAGGCCAAAGCTCAACCTCATTTCCTTTTACACGATAATAACGAGTAAAGATTGTACCTCGGCCTTCTGCCCGCCTCAACCTTGGGGACCGCGAAACAGTTCTCAGCATACTTGGTGCTGATTATCACATGGTTTGCAAGTTTCATGGTGAGGACGATCAACAGTACTGTAACATTAAGTCTGCTCTAGTGACCTTAGCTTCAACCCCTAGTGGTATGTAAGAGGGTTCAATCAATGGAAGCGCATGCTCTTCTAACTACCTGCCATGGTATACAGCAAGCATATCAACTCTCCAGCACATACCCTATTCCCCAGATCCGGGATTTGCTGGCCGCACGGCAATTCTCGAAGACCCTCACAGCGCGTTTTTGATGCGCGATGGACATACTCGGGTCGCCTTACTCGGGTCGCCTTGTACGGCCTCGGTGGTATTGGGTACGCGAAGATGGCTTCCATAGGCAATAACTTGCTAATGTATCTTTTCAGAAAATCAAGCATTGCAATCGAATTTGCCTACGAATACCTAAGGCTACGGCCACATTTGAATGTGTTTTGGGTCCGAGGAGCCAGTGCTCGACGCTTCGAGCAGTCATATCGGTTGATCGCAAAAGGACTGAAGACTGAAGGACATGATGATCCACAAGTTGACATCCTGACCCTGGTGAAGGAGTGGATGATCGAAAGCGTGGTTCCTTGGTTGATGATAGTGGATAGTGCCGATGATAAGGGTCAATATTTCTATGACATGGGGACCGATTTGAGTGGCCCTGATCCTTCGGAACCACGAGCAGTGCGCCCGCTTTCTGAACACATACCTCAGACTCCCAACGGCTATGTCTTAATTACTTCAAGGGACAAGAAAATAGCGCTCCAGCTAGTGGGGAATCAACCTGGGAACATCATCAAGGTTGAAGAACTAAAGCCCAAAAATTCGCTGGTTCTTGTTCGCACTAAACTATCTCAAGAGAAATATGATGACGCTGAGCTAAATTCATTCGCTGCTACGCTAGAACACATACCACTAGCACTCACGCAAGCATGCGCTTATATCGAAGCCAACGAACTCATGACTGTCTCCAGGTATTGTAATATGTTCCATGAAAGTGAAGACCTACAGCAACGTCTTCTTGGCAAGGCGAGCTATGACTCACGAAGGGATTCTGACATTCCCAACGGGGTCATCACAACCCGGTAGATATCGTTTGAACATCTCAAGTCCCGCAACACGTTTACGACTGGGGTTCTTTCTTTCCTGGGTGTTCTCGACCGCCAACGCATTCCTAGATCCTTGGTATGTGTACTAGATGAAGATGAGCTAAAGGTGGATGAAGCACTCAATCAGCTCTTAGCGTTCTGTTCAGTCAGTTTGGAAGCCGACAATGAGTACCTAGAAATACACCACCTTGTTGACACCGCCTTACAGGCCTGGATGAAGCAGCATGACGAGCTGACACATTGGCTCCGCGTCGCTATAATTGTATTCGAACATGTGTTCCCCGAAGACCTATGGGATAATGTTGAGCAGTGGCCGCTGGGCAATCTGTTGCTTCCACATGCGCAAAGAGTGATTGACACATCGAGGCCTATATCGGAACTGGGAGTCACTGCACTTGTGGTGATACTTACACGTGTGGCTAGCTGTCTAGATATACAATTTCGCCTGGAAGAGGCCGCAGCGCTCCATAGCGAAGCTATCGATTTTGCTATTGCTGGGTGGGGACCAAATGATCCTAAGACGCTCTTGTACCAATGCAATCTCTTGCAGAGCCTCCTAAAGCAGAAGAAATTGAACGAAGCTGAGGCTAGATGTCGACGCATCTGGCAATATCTCGAATCTTCTGCACCTCATACAACGGAGTGGGAGGATTTACGAATTAACGTTCCGAATTGGTTGGCTCGCATTCTGACATGTAAGGGTAGAGAGGAAGAAGCAGAAGAAATGCAGGAGATCGCATACAACGCAGTAATCTCCAGTCGTGGCGAAGGTCACAAAGACACGTTACCGATCATGAACAACCGTGCACTGGCACTAAGTAGAAGTGGGAACTACGAGGAGGCGGAGTTGATGGGCCGTACGGTAGTAGAGCGGCTACTGGAAATCGTAGGTCCTGCTAATCAAATGACCTTGTACAGCATGAAAAACCTCGCCTCTTACTTGGGGGAACAGGGCAAATTCTCCGAGGCAAGAGGGTTGATCGATCGCGTAGACGAGGTCGAGAAAAGGCTCTTTCCCGTCGGCCATCCAGACCGTTTAGCGACTGCGAAGTTATCAGCAAGGCAGTTCTACCTGCAGAAAGACTATGCCTTAGCGGAAAGGGAGCTCCGCCAGGCACAAATCGATGGCGAAGCATTTCCGCAAACATCCTACATGCTATTGAATCTGCAAGCTGAACTAGCAATAGTCCTTGATGTGCAAGGCAAACACCACGAAGCAGAGGCAATTGCACAGAAATCCCTGGCTTCAAAGCAGACATTGTCCTCGGCCCTGGACGAGAACACATGTAGATCTATGCAGCACCTCGCTACCATACTCTGTCACCTCCACAGAGAGAAAGAGGTAGAGGACTTACAGTGGAAAATTCTGCAGCATTATGGCGATGATGGAAGGCCAAACAACAAAGGTCTTTCCAGATATGAACGAATGGCTCTAAGTGCAATCATGAGCATACATGGCATAAACCATGAACTTGAGCCAGTCGAGTGGGTCGAGAACATACTGCATCGTCAAGACGAACAGCGCATTGGCGGCTCCAAAGCTTTCCAAACTCGCGTACAGCTTCTCAGTATCGTTATGTCCAAGCTAGGATGCCGCACGCAAGGTATGGAGCTCGGAGCGAGATGGCGCGACAAAAACGATAGCAGCAGCCTATGGTTAGTGAACAACCTTGCCGAGGAGTATCTCCACCAGAAGAGAAACACGGAAGCCAGGGACATACTTAGACCGCTTGTTGCGGACGCGCAGAAGCTACTTGGACCGAAAGACGAATTGACGCTCTCTAGCATGGGCCTCCTAGCCGTTGCCACTGGAAGCAGCACCGCCGAAGGAATCAGCCTTTTACGCAGCGTCATTGAGAACGCCGAGCCTGACAGTAAGATGGCGCTAGTGGCCTGGAATAATCTCGGCATTGGCTATGAGAGGCGGAACATGTGTTTGGAGGCCCTCGAGGCTTTCCAGGCTGCTTCTAATCTGGCGAGGGAACATTTCGACGAGACGGATTCGCTTGTGGTACAAGTTCGGACCAACTATCAGCATTTTCTGAATGAACATGTCTCGGAGGGTCCGGAGCCTGGTATGCTTATTCTACGCTACCGACGTCCGGTTGATTCTGCGCGGGTGGAGGATGCTGAAGATGGGGTCGGAGGTGATGAGCATGGTCATGATGTTGAAGTGGTGTTTCGGTATAATGATGATGGTCGGAATCCTAAAGGGGATGATGGAAACAATGAGGAAGATCAAGACACTGCAGACGAGGTCGGAAATGGTAATGATGGTCAGAATCCTGAAGGGGATGTCGGGGATGATGAGTGTAATCAAGATGCTGCAGACAAGGTCGGAAATGGTAATGATGGTCAGGATGCTAAAGCAGGGGTTGAAAATGATACTGATGGTCAGAATCCTGAAGGGGATGTCGGAAATGGTAATCACGGTCAGAAGGCTGAAGAGGGTATTGAGAATGATAACGATGGTCAAGGAGCTTTGCAGGAGCAATAGACTTCGTCTTCTTGAGACGACTTAACATGGTGGGAAAACCGGATCTGGAAGAACAACTGGCTTCTCCAATTAAAGAATATGTAGTCCTGTTCGGGAAGTGGACATTGGAGTTGCCTAAGAAGAAAAGCCTTACATACATACATACTCCGCGAAACTCACATCGCAGTACATCTACAATGCACCGTCTCCATCCCAACAACTAACATTTCACACCCCAAGTGCGGTACCAATCAAACCCCTACCCTGCAGAACGGAACGCATCATATACTACCTACCCACCCAAGTCATATAATCTCAAAACCCACCTACCCCGTCACCATCAGAAAAAATTTCCACACAACCCCTGAAACGCCCGCCCCGGAAATACCCCCACACTCAGATACAGTACCTCCCAGGCCTACAATCCTGTTTCCCGGTAGATGGTAGCCTAGGAAGACACCAGTACAGTAGCTGTGGGGCTCGCTCATGGGGCACCCTTACCCGGAAATATATGAACTTTTTCCGATGTTGACGAGCCGCTTTACAGTAGGCGTGCGTTCCGGGCCGTACATAGCGCTCGGGAGAGGGTGCGAAATTGCTCTGAGTAGAGGGGTCGATTTTGCTTGCGGTAGGTAAGGTGAGGTAGATACGTGAGTTTGATTTGCTGGTACTGTATATATGTAGAGTGTGAGGTAGCGAAACGAGACTACTCTCACGTCCAGTCATGACCAGGCGCCGTTATCCCATCATTGCATTGCAGATCGTATACGCATCCCCCCTATCATGCAAGCTAAGCTAAGCTATGAACGAAAAAAAGGAACGCCTACACGCCATCCACCCACTCATCCATCTACGGCGGACTCCCACCCGCCTTACTAAGATCGAACCCCACAGCCTTAAGCGCCGCGCCCGCGTTCAGCGTGATATGCTGCGTAACGCTCGCGAGCGCTTTTTCAAAGTAGAGTAGATGTTGGCCGTTATAGATGCTGCTATTTCCTACAATGTCGATGGGGAGCATGCCGTCTTTGAAGGTTTGGAGGAGTTGGGTGATTACGAGGGACTGATCGATTTGGGAGCGCATGGGGAGGGTGTTGTTGCCTGGGTGGAGGGTGAGGTTTGTGAGGGTTGTGGTGCCGATGAAGGTGGGCGTGTTGGCTATGTAGTTGTTGAATGTTACGTTGCCCTGGGGGAATGGTTGTTAGTGGTGGGCAGAGGGGATGGATGCGGATGAGGGGGAGTTACCATTGAGATGGTCATGACGGTGGGGTTGGGGATGTAGACTGTTCCGATCATGTTGGTGCCGTCTGCTTCGGGGGTGAGCTCGATGCTGAAGTTGGTGACGTTGAAGCCTGTGAGCTTATTGAGGCCTTGTTATTGGATGTTAGTGGATATGTGATTGTAGGGAGTTCGAAGATACCAACCCTTCATTGTCACAGACTTATCATAGTTGACCGTTGTAGTAGGAAACCTCATCTCATGCAAAGCAGTCTTCCCTTTAACTTTGAGCTTTACATTCTCACTCTGCAATACGGCAACGTTGTAAGCATTGAAAGCATCAAGGTCAGTAATCTTAACATCCTGATCGACAACAGTAGTAGCTTGTGCGGTGGCATGAATTTGTGGAATTTCGACATAAGCATACGGGGCCGCGCCGTCCAGCGAAAGAGAAGCATTGAAGGCGTCGAGGTTGGGATGGTAGGGACTGCCATTGCCAACAACGGAAGTTTGGACTAAGTGGAATGACTCGGGAGTGGGGTTCGAGAGCACGAGTGATTGAATGGTAAGCGTTGAGTCGTTGATGCTGTGTTGTGATATGTGTGGGAAGGCGACATAAAGTCTGGAATGGGGTTAGTGTTTACGCCACCAATTGCGAGTGCGATCTGGGGCCAGTGATGGGTTTGCAAGAGATAGGAGGTAGGACTGACAAACACAAAACCAGGATAAGTGTACAAGCGACGAATAGTATCAAGTGCAACCACCAAAATCTCCTGAGGTGTGCTTTGAGCTTTGGGCCAAGACCATGTTTTCCTGATGGCCCAATCTCTTCCACGTGACCCATATCCTCTGCTTTGCCGCGCCACGACATGTTTGGATGCGCGCCTGTTACGCGTTTGTGGATGTTCTGGATCCTGGCGCAGTGCTTTCGTGGCTATGTAGGAGCCTTGAAGATGGACGTTGATGCTGCACAACGAGGACGGTATCCTTCTCTATGAACCAGGTTTGAATAGTTCCCCTCGTATTCTGCGCCAAAGCGAACAATTGACTCAAATCGACCGCCGCTTCCTCAAGGACTGAACGCGATTGGCAACATCGTAACAAAGTGGCAGGAACGACTATGAAAGATATGCTCTTCTCGGACAACAACAGCCTCGGATAGAATACAAAAGATTCTCTTCTGTAGATGCAGGTCGCACATGTTGTCGGATCTTCAAACCCAAACAAGGATACCGAGGCAAATTTCCTTTGCTATCCTCTGAAAGTATGTAGAACTGAACAATCGGAGAACCTAGCCAGGAGGTGTTGCTGTATGCGGTAGACGCTCCGCACCTCCCCTCATTGGGCGGGATGGGAGCCAATCAAATGTCTAGCCATGGAAGCCTAGCTACGGAAACGATACATAACGAAAGTGAGGATCAGTACCTTATATTGAGTCTGTGATGATGAAACGGGGTAGGGAGGCTACAGCAGTAACTGAGGCAGAGTTGTGCCTGAACTTTAACTGCCTACCAGGTTTGCTCCCACACCAGCTGAAGTCATGAGAGTGCATACTCGATGTATTGGATCAGGGCCTAGACAAACTGCCCCTCTCATTTAGATCGCCACAGACGGAGAAATCCCTCTCGAAAGCATGGGGCAAGGTACACAGATGCCTTGGCACGGCGTGGCGCGTTCATCTGATGTCCTAACCTGCCGGTCTTGAAGTTTGGCTCTTGGGCTTTTTGTTTCTTCGTGTCACGGGCTGGAGAGCCTGGAAGCGGGTTAAGCTTTACACTTGACAAGAGTTGAAGAGTTCCCTTTGATGAGATACATTTCATGATCTTCGACATAGCAGGTGCTATTGAGACCCCTCGACGCCGGCGATGATTGGAGGAAACAGCCAAGCCTGTACAGCAAGCCAGCAAAGTAGTGATTCCGAGTTGTCTGGCTAACAATCCAATGGCCTGTAGTGGTCGAGGCAGAAAAACATGCAATTAGGGCTTCTTCGTAGTCTCGCCAATAGCGTCGGAGGATCGTTTAGCGTCATGATGGCCGATTAAACATTGGTAGTCAAACGGCCGAAATCTCTGAATTTAGCGAGCTCCGGGACGGGCTGTCAAATAGGCTCGCTCAGCCGCCCCCAAGGGTTTCCCCCGGATCTGCGCCCAGCGAGAGAACTAACCCTAACAGCATTAAAGCCAGGCGGGTTCACTGCAATTTGCCCACCAGACGTGATGCCCAAGTCCCCGAGGTTCCTGCGCAAGGGGGCAGGATCTCGGTTCGCATACTACCCCACCAATCATGAACGAGCTGCTCGAAATAACTTGCCCATCCCGGACGAGAGCTTGGACCCGTGTGAAGAGGAGAAACTCGTACCGCGGCATCACGATGTGTTGCCAGGACCAGGAGGCTGATCTCACGGAGCTCTTTACGCTTGAAGTTCATTTGCTTTCACCCTTTCACCTTGTGCCGCAAACAATCCTCCTCGACTTACTTATATATCCACGGTCATTTCCTCAACTGCGCGTTTAACTCCGTCTCTTCCAACAAGTCAACATCTTTTGTGCACCAAGTGACCTTCATTCGCCACTCATTCGTTCAAAGGCAACCAAAACACTTACCTCAGACCAATCATGAAGACTTTCGCCGTTGTAATGGCCGCTGGCCTTATTGCTGTCGCCCAGGCTCAGGAGCAATGTGCCGCTGTTGCTGCCAATATTCCAACTTGCGCCGTATGTAGTCCGATCATCACTTACTTCTATCAACCTGAGGCTGATTATGAGATAGTTATCCTGTATCGCTCCCGCCGCGGTCAAGGCCGGATGTGGGCAGACCGACTTCGCCTGTCAATGCAAGCCCGCAAACATGGCAGCCATCAATAGCGCAGCCTTTCAATGTGTGCTTTCAGGTTGTGGACCAGTAACGTAAGTACCCTTTTCAAGTCATCGCACCCCACTCCACAATCGAGTATGAGTCGCGAGTCAGTCTCATTATGCTGACTCCGATGTTGTCTAGTGGTCTTGCGGTTCAGGCCTCAGCGTCAGCAGTCTGTGCCTGTGCAGCTTCCGCAGGCCCTGTTGCCGCAGCTTCGACTGCTGCCGCCGCTCCAGCATCCACACCAGCTGTAGCGACTTCCGCAGCTCCAGTAGCGACCTCAAGCAAAGCTGCTGTCGCCAGCTCGCCGCCTGCCACCTCATCAGCTCCTTTCCCAATCACAACTTCAGCCGCTTCTTCGGGAGTTGCTCCTGCACCTTCCGTCGCGTCTACCGGCGGCGTTGCCTCAAGCAGCGTGGCCCCATTCCTCGGTGCCGGTGTCAGGGCGATGGCATCCATTAGTGGAGTCTTCGGCGCTTTCATTGCCATCATGGCAGTTCTATAGGCAAGGAGATATACGGTGATAAAGTGCGGGCATATGGTCTCACATCATAATAGCAGGACATGACTTCTTTGAAAGGCATTTTTTCTAAGAGAAGCGCGGGTATAGATTCGACTCACATACTGGCTGTGCATACCGAGGGGAGCTCGATAATGGTTTGTACGAGCTCTGCCTTGGGGGGACGCTGTGTAACAGCATCCATTGTGTACATATTTGAATCGTTCCCCATGTATGTCAAATAATTGCAACTTGATTACATGGTGGAAAGGACAATTGAGCCGTAACAAAGCGGTGTAACACGTTGTAGCAGCGCTCGAATCTTCCTTGACTCACAATAAAGGGGGTGGAAATGGGTCAACGGCGATCCTTGCTGTTCCCCTTGCGGTACAACATCGGTAAAACGCTCCGCTGGACAGCGGACAGGATCTGCAAAACCGCAAGATCGTACGCCGCCCCCTGGCATGAATTGAAACATGAGATCCTGTGCTGATTTCTGAAACACGAACAGCACAGAAGATCCCTAGGGCTCGTGATGGAGTGAGTGGCGGAGCTAGTCGGCAGCATTGGTGGAACGGAGAGAAAAGAGGAAAGGAAGAAAGGATATTTGCGCCCGCACTTTCGTTACATCGCTCAGGGTATGTCTCACGGACTTTGAGCGGCCATTTTTGGAAGATCTGACTTGGTCCAAGAGAGCACGATGACATGCATGCCACTTCGGTGAAGCTTCGTTGAAGAAGAGAGGACTCAGTGGAATGATGATTCTTATCAATAGTGCGGTGTTTGGTAAGGTAATGTTGATGGCACACCTCGGATAGCAGAGGCGAAGAATTGAATTCGGCAGGCGAGCGCTAGAACTAGTCGCCCAACGAGAGAGATTTTTGTGAGGCTGATCTACGTCAGACTTTGGGTGCCGGACCGGCGTCTTTTCACTCCGCAAACTATCGGAGCTCCGGTGGGGGCCCAACAACTGCAAATTTTCGACTATTGCAATAATGAGAGAATGCGGTATTTAGATAACTTACGATGAGTTTAGAACATAACGGAGGCCTCATGGCTTCAGAGATGGTGTGGTAGACATCCCGTAGATGACCGAAGTGTGCAGATCGAATTGTTCAAAAACAGAAGAAGCCTCCCAATCAAAGCCGCCGAGAGAAACGCCAAAAGGTGGATTCGGCTACCTTAGTCAGATACATACTTATCTCCATCCCAATAATACGTAAGGTAGCTGCCAATGTCTTAGCTTCAGCTTACGCTTTTACCTTCTGACATACATACTCACCGATTTTCCTGCTCGTGTGAATCACATTGGAAGTGGCGATCCCTTCCCCTCTTCCTACATATCTGTCTTCACCTCTTTCCTCATCTCACTTCTTCACATTACCCCGGACTTCGCTGCAGCTCAGCCAATCGAGCTCGGACCGAAAAGCCCCGACGGCGATGACCTTCTGAGCTCTGTGATACTTGTTATTCATTATTCATTTCCACACCCCTCCCTCTCCTCACTCCTGGTCTCTACACAGCGCCGGCAACATGGCGTCTACTGCCGTCAACGGCACTGGTAAAACAAATGGTGTCCTAACGAATGGCGATGCCCACCCCGCCAAATCCGCTCGTTCAAGGACCCAGAGCTCTTATGCAGCGAAATTTAACGTTCATCCCCATTTCATCGGCGGCAATCACCTGGCAGCAGCCCCTGCAGGGGCTGTGAAGGACTTTGTGGCTAACAACGATGGGCACACTGTTATCAGCAATGTAAAACCCCCATCTGAAGCTCGAGCGGACCTCAAGAGAACGATTGTGGCTTACAAATCGACATAGGTACTCATCGCCAACAACGGCATTGCTGCGGTCAAAGAGATCAGATCTGTCCGAAAATGGGCCTACGAAACATTTGGGGACGAGCGTGCTATACAATTCACGGTGATGGCAACACCAGAAGATTTGACAGCGAACGCAGATTACATACGGATGGCAGATCAATATGTTGAGGTGAGTGGCATCACTTCGGCTAGAAGATGGCGATCCTACCACACCCGGTTATAGGGCGGTTGGAAGACTTAAAGCTAATGCCACTGTAAATAGGTACCCGGAGGTACGAACAACAATAATTACGCCAATGTTGAGTTGATCGTGGATATTGCGGAGCGAATGAACGTACATGCAGTCTGGGCAGGCTGGTAGGTCTGATTGAGTGAGGCTCGAAGACAATTGACTGACAATGACTAGGGGACACGCCTCCGAAAACCCCAAATTGCCCGAATCCCTCGCAGCTTCATCTAAGAAGATCATATTTATCGGGCCCCCGGGCTCGGCAATGCGATCGCTAGGCGATAAGATCTCTTCCACAATCGTTGCACAACATGCTAAAGTTCCCTGTATACCATGGTCTGGTGAGGGAGTCGATCAGGTCATGTTGGATGACGAAGGCATCGTTACGGTTGCCGACGACGTCTACGACAAAGGATGCACACACAATCCCAAAGAGGGTCTAGAGAAGGCCCGTAAGATTGGCTTCCCAGTAATGGTGAAAGCCTCAGAAGGAGGCGGAGGCAAAGGTATTCGCAAGGTGGATAACGAAGAGAACTTCATATCACTCTACAACGCTGCTGCAAGCGAAGTACCGGGATCGCCCATCTTCATAATGAAGCTCGCTGGAAATGCCAGGCATTTAGAAGTGCAGCTTCTGGCTGATGAATATGGAAACAATATCTCGCTCTTCGGAAGAGATTGTTCGGTGCAGAGAAGACACCAAAAGATCATTGAAGAGGCACCCGTCACCATCGCGAAACCAGAAACCTTCCGAGCCATGGAGAAGGCGGCCGTTCGTCTTGGGAAACTCGTCGGCTACGTCTCAGCTGGTACTGTAGAGTATCTCTACTCGCATGCCGACGACAAATTCTACTTTCTGGAACTGAATCCTAGATTGCAGGTCGAGCATCCCACCACGGAAATGGTCAGCGGCGTTAACCTACCAGCCGCTCAGCTCCAGATCGCCATGGGACTTCCATTACACAGAATAAAAGACATACGGTTGTTGTACGGTGCAGATCCGTATTCTTCATCAGAAATCGATTTCGACTTCTCAAGCGAGGACAGCGTTCGGTCCCAGCGACGCCCTACCCCCAAAGGGCACACCACAGCATGCCGTATCACCTCAGAAGATCCCGGCGAGGGCTTTAAGCCTTCGAGCGGTATGATGCACGAGCTCAATTTCAGGAGTAGCTCGAACGTCTGGGGCTACTTCTCTGTGGGTCAAGCTGGAGGCATTCACAACTTTTCTGATAGCCAATTTGGGCATATCTTCGCGTATGGAGAGAACCGCTCTGCTTCCCGAAAGCATATGGTTGTCGCTTTGAAAGAATTGAGTATCCGTGGCGATTTCAGAACCACTGTTGAATACCTCATCAAACTTCTTGAGACACCCGCCTTTGAGGACAACACAATCACGACCGGCTGGCTTGATGAGCTGATCACCAACAAGTTGACAGCCGAGAGGCCGGATCCTATCTTGGCTGTTGTGTGCGGAGCCGTTACGAAGGCTCACGTTGCAAGCGAAGGCTGCATCAATGAATACAAGAAAGGCCTCGAAAAAGGCCAAGTCCCTGCCAAGGACGTGCTCAAGACGGTGTTCCCAGTCGACTTCATCTATGAAGGAACTCGATACAAGTTCACCGCCACCCGTTCAAGCATTGATAGCTATCATTTATTCATCAACGGTTCGAAATGCGCTGTTGGAGTACGGCAACTGGCTGATGGGGGACTGCTCGTTTTGCTGAGTGGACGAAGTCATAACGTCTACTGGAAGGAAGAAGTTGGTGCCACCCGCATCAGCGTTGATAGCAAGACATGCCTCCTAGAGCAAGAGAACGACCCTACCCAACTCAAGACACCAAGTCCTGGCAAGCTTGTCAAGTTTACTGTAGAGAACGGCGAGCACGTCAAAGCTGGTCAAACTTATGCCGAGGTCGAAGTCATGAAGATGTACATGCCTTTGATCACACAGGAAGACGGCACAGTCAATTTGATCAAGCAACCAGGAGCAGTTCTCGAAGCAGGAGATATTCTGGGTATACTCGCTCTGGACGACCCATCTCGAGTCAAGCATGCACAACCCTTCTCAGCACAGTTGCCAGCACTCGGCCCACCACAAGTTGTCGGAAATAAACCTCCGCAAAGATTTGCTCTTTTGCACAGTGTTCTCCTAAACATCCTGCAGGGTTTCGACAACCAGGTGATCATGGCTTCAACACTGAACGAGATGGTGGAAGTCCTCCGTGATCCTGAATTGCCTTACGGGGAATGGAATGCCCAGTTCTCTGCTCTGCACGCCAGAATGCCCAGCAAGCTAGATTCACAATTTACTCAGATCGTTGAGAGGGCAAGAGCTCGAAAGGCTGAATTCCCTGCTAAACAGCTATCGAAAGCAATGCAGCGCTTCCTAGATGAGAACGTCAGCCCAGGGGACGTCGAGGTCCTCAAGTCCTCGCTCACGCCTTTGGTTGAGGTGATGACCCGCTACACCGAAGGCCTGAAAGTGCATGAATTTGAGGTCTTCTGTAACCTTCTTGACCTGTACTATGAGGTCGAAAAGCTGTGGTCGACACGCAACTCCCGTGATGAGGATGTGGTGTTGAAGCTCAGAGAACAGAACAAGGATGATATACTGAAGGTCGTGCACACCGTGCTCTCACACAGTAGGATCGGTGCTAAGAATAACCTTGTCCTTGCTATACTGGACATGTACAGGCCGAATAAGCCAAATGTTGGCAATGTCGGAAAGTACTTCCGACCCCATTTGCGCAAACTAACCGAGTTGGAGTCGAGGGCTACTGCCAAGGTCACTCTCAAGGCTCGCGAGGTACTGATTCAATGCGCTTTACCGTCTCTTGAAGAGCGCGAGGCGCAGATGGAGCACATTCTTCGATCCTCCGTGGTCGAGTCGAAGTATGGTGAGACCGGCTGGGACCACAGAGAACCAAATCTTGAGGTGCTCAGAGAAGTGATTGACTCCAAATACACCGTCTTCGACGTCCTCCCAAAATTCTTCGCCTACCATGACCCATGGGTCGCGTTGGCAGCACTGGAAGTCTACACTCGTCGTGCATATCGAGCCTATACAATGAAGGCAATCGATTACCACACTGCGAACGAACCACCATACCTCATCTCTTGGGACTTTCTACTCCGCAAAGTTGGTCATTCCGAGTTCGGTATGCCAATCACCTCCTCAATGTCATCCACGCCCGCTACACCTACATCAGACCGGTCAAATCCATTCCGGCGTGTCAGTTCCATCAGCGACATGTCCTACCTTGCCAACAGGACTGACGACGAGCCGGCTCGCAAAGGTGTCATTGTGCCTGTGCAGTATCTGGACGAAGCCGAAGAGTATCTTATGCGAGCATTGGAGACTTTCCCTGTCGTGCCAAAGAAGAAGACCGGAACTGGTCTACTGCCCGATCTCAACTCGAAGAGGAAACCATCATCTCCTAAACGTGAAGCGGAGCCCGATCTAACCTCCGTCTGCAATGTCGCAATTCGGGATGTGGAGTCTTATGACGATAACGAAATGCTGAGCCGGATCACCGATCTTGTCAATGACTACAAATCAGAACTGCTTGCCCGGAGGGTACGCCGAATCAGTTTCATTTGTGGCCACAAGGATGGAGCATATCCCGCCTATTTCACATTCCGTGGGCCGACTTACGAGGAGGACGATAGTATCCGACACATTGAGCCAGCTCTCGCTTTCCAATTGGAGCTTGGAAGGCTATCCAAGTTCCGCATCAAGCCAGTCTTCACTGAAAACAGGAACATACACGTCTATGAAGCCATTGGCAAGGGAGCAGAGAGCGATAAAGCCGTCGACAAGAGATACTTTACGCGCGCCGTAGTCCGACCAGGGCGACTGCGAGATGAAATTCCAACCGCAGAGTACCTCATCTCAGAAGCGGATAGACTCATGACTGACATCCTTGATGCTTTGGAGATCATTGGCAACAACAACTCCGATCTCAATCATATCTTTATCAACTTCTCCGCTGTCTTCCCTCTTCGCCCCCAAGAAGTCGAAGAAGCCCTTGTAGGTTTCCTCGAGCGCTTCGGTCGACGAGCTTGGCGCCTACGTGTCACTGGTGCAGAGATCCGCATCATCTGCACAGATCCTGATACTGGAATGCCCTATCCTCTGCGCTGTGTCATTACTAACACTTCCGGTTATGTTATTCAAGTGGAGATGTATGCCGAGAAGAAATCCGACAAAGGGAACGAATGGCTTTTCCACAGTATTGGTGGTACTACACGAATTGGCGCAATGCACTTGAGACCTGTTTCCACACCATATCCGACCAAAGAGTGGCTGCAACCGAAGAGATACAAGGCTCATTTGATGGGTACTCAGTACGTGTACGACTTTCCAGAACTGTTCCGCCAAGCATTCCAAAACAGCTGGACGAAAGCCATTGCCAAGCACTCTTCACTCGCTGGTAAGCAACCCGAAATGGGCGAGTGTATGGAGTACAGCGAATTGGTGCTTGACGAGAATGACGAACTTGCGGAAGTCTCTCGTGAAGCTGGGACTAACACCCACGGTATGGTTGGATGGCTTATCACAGCCAAGACACCCGAATACCCCAAGGGTCGGCGATTCATAATCATTGCAAACGACATCACCTTTAAAATTGGCTCTTTCGGACCTGTAGAAGATAATTTCTTCTACAAGTGCACAGAGCTTGCACGTAAACTAGGCATACCACGAATTTACCTATCAGCGAACTCAGGCGCTCGCATTGGCATGGCCGAAGAGTTGATTCCTCATCTCTCCGCAGCATGGAATGATCCTGCCAAACCGGAGTCAGGTTTCAAATACCTATATCTGACCCCAGAGCTCAAGGCCCGATTCGAGGATGGCAAGACAAGAGGTGTGATCACCGAGAAAGTTACTGAAGACGGCGAGGACAGATACAAAATAACCACCGTCATCGGCCAAGAGGATGGTCTAGGTGTGGAGTGTCTGAAAGGCTCTGGTCTGATCGCTGGTGCCACGTCGAAAGCATACGAAGATATTTTCACGATCACATTGGTTACATGTCGATCTGTTGGTAAGTAGATTCCACCGCCAGATCCCCGCGATTTACTAATCAATCCACAGGTATTGGCGCCTATCTTGTCCGTCTAGGCCAGAGAGCTATCCAGATCGAGGGCCAACCGATCATTCTGACTGGTGCCGCTGCCATCAACAAGCTCCTGGGTCGTGAGGTCTACACCTCGAATCTCCAACTTGGAGGTACTCAGATCATGTACAAGAATGGTGTCTCGCACATGACAGCGAATGATGATTTCGAGGGTGTATCACAAATTGTAGACTGGATGTCGTTTGTACCTGACAAGAAGAATAACCCCATTCCGGTAGGATTGCACTCCGATCCCTGGGATCGCAGCATCCAATACTACCCACCTGCGAAACAGTCATACGATGTTCGATGGCTCATTGGCGGTAAAGAAGACGGAGAGGGCTTCCTCTCTGGACTCTTTGACAAAGACTCATTTGTTGAGACTCTTGGCGGATGGGCTCGCACGGTCGTTGTGGGCCGTGCCCGACTTGGAGGCATCCCTATGGGTGTTATCGCTGTTGAGACTCGCTCTGTCGAGAACGTGACTCCTGCAGATCCGGCGAACCCAGATTCAATGGAACAAATCACCCAAGAAGCCGGAGGAGTGTGGTACCCCAACTCGGCTTTCAAGACCGCTCAAGCTATCCGTGACTTCAACAACGGAGAGCAGCTGCCACTGATGATCCTCGCTAACTGGCGAGGCTTCTCTGGAGGTCAACGAGACATGTACATGGAGGTCCTTAAGTATGGGTCTTACATCGTTGATGCCTTGGTCAAGTATGAACAGCCTATCTTTGTCTACATTCCACCGTTCGGTGAGCTACGTGGAGGATCATGGGTAAGCTATATCATCCTATTGTTCAGGATGTCGGGCTAACAATGTCATCAGGTCGTGGTCGACCCCACCATCAACCCAGAAGCTATGGAGATGTACGCCGATGAAGATGCTCGTGGAGGTGTGCTGGAGCCCGAAGGCATTGTTAACATTAAGTTCCGCCGCGATAAACAACTTGAGACCATGGCTCGCCTTGACGCTCCGTACGCGGAGCTAAAGGCACAATTAGCAGACAAATCTCTCACGCACGAGAAACAGTCTGACATCAAGGTCAAGATGACAGAACGGGAGAACTTGCTCATGCCCGTTTACACTCAGATCTCGCTTCAATTCGCCGATCTTCACGACCGTGCCGGCAGAATGAAAGCTAAGAACACCATCCGTCATCCTCTCTTGTGGAAGAATGCCCGTCGATTCTTCTACTGGCGGGTACGTCGCCGCCTCAACGAGGAGTCACTGATCAAAAAGATGGCAAACACCTCGACCAAGGATCCCAAGTCCCGTGCCAACAGCCTGCGCAGCCTTCGCGCTTGGACAGGCATTGACGATTTCGAGCGCGATGATCGAGCGGTGGCTACGTGGTATGAGGAGAACAGGAAGAACGTGCATGCTAAGTTGGAGGCATTGAAGTCAGAAGGCGTGGCTTTTGACGTTGCAGCGCTACTCTCTGCCAACAAAGAGGGAGGCATGAAAGGGCTAAAGCAGTACTTGTCGACCATGCCTGTTCAGGAGCGAGAGGAGGCCTTCAAATTTTTGAAGGGTTGAGCAAGTGGGAAGAAAAGTGGATTGTTCATTCTTGTACACCCGGCTGTTATCATTGTTTGTTATAGACACAGGAGTTTCTCATGTTTTTGAGCAGGAGTTTGCGTGTTTGTTAGAGGGGTAGAATTGTTTTGGTATATACTGTATTAGCGATGCGCACGAATAAACGGTAGCTCTTCAATTCAACATACCTCAGTAACTGCTCCTGCTAGTAAAACAAAGATGTCGATGTTGGCGCAACTTTGATTGAATTGGTCAGTCTCGTGGGCCATTTCCCAGTCGGCTTGCCAAGACCTGCAGGCCCACTTGGACATCACATTCTGCTTTTTTCGGTCACACTACTAAATCACCATACCTTCCTTACCGGCCAAGTCTCTCCACCAATCCAATGCCTGCTGGTCTTTTCCAATCATGATCCTACGTTCCTAACACATCCATATAACAATACAAGAGGCTCTTCCTCTCCCAAAGTCCTCCACTTCCAAGTCTTTCGCGAAACCTCGGTACTTTGACACCGGAGATATCTCCTCTCGAATTCTTTAACCTCCGACCTTCCAATACTCCCCTCAAGCTCTCGAGCCCACATCCTCACCCAACAATGCTCTCCGTCCTCACAGCCCTCTGGCGCATGCTAACAGTCTACCTCGGCGCAACCCTAGCCTTCTTCCTCCTCTCAGCCCTCAACATCTCCCCCCGCGCCTCCTTCTACGCCCGCATCCTCGCCTCCTACGGCACCCTCATCTTCTGCGCCTCCTACGGCGTCATCGCCTCCATAGTCCTCCGCCTCTTCGGCAAGCAAAACATCGCACAATGGGCCACCGCTCGTTCATTCCACTATACAATGGCTCTCACAACCGGCGTCCATTTCGAAATCGTAGAGGGGAAACAATATCTAGATACAAGACCCTGCGTCCTGATCGGTAACCACCAATCCGAACTCGACGTCCTACTCCTCGGCACCATCTTCCCAAAATACTGCTCCGTAACCGCAAAGTCCTCTCTCGCGCGCGTGCCCTTCCTAGGCTGGTTCATGGCGCTTTCCGGCACCGTATTCATCGACCGCGCGAACCGAGACTCCGCAGTAGCTGCATTCGAAAAAGCCGCCCAGCGCATGAAAAGGGAACGACAGAGCGTGTTCATCTTTCCAGAAGGCACGAGGAGTTATGCGAACGGGCCGGAACTGGGGGCGTTCAAGAAGGGGGCATTTCATTTGGCAGTGCAGGCGGGGATGCCGGTTGTGCCTGTTGTGGCGGGGAATTATTGGGGGGTGCTGAGTGTGAGGGAGCAGAGGTTTAGGGGGGGACGGATACCCGTAAAAGGTACGTCTTTCCACTCTACAATTACCACGTACTCTAGGTCGTGCTAACTTGTGCGTGGCAGTCCTCCCACCAATCCCCACAGCCCACCTCACAGCCGCAGACGTAGACGAACTCACACACTCGACGCGGGAACTCATGCTAAAAGAGCTGATCGCACTCACGGAAAGCCCAATGGGACAAAAGGCTACGAAGGCAGAAATTACGGCTGGAGAAGAAGATCTGGCTCGGCTCGCTACACAGCATTTACATCAGCAGTAACGGACATAGACCGTGGAGTGGAGAGGAGGTGGCAGTGATTTCAAGACGCCGAGTAGAGAGAAGGGGAGGGTAGACCAGAGCACGAGTTCGCCGAAGAGATAAATACCGCTTTCAATGGGTATGCGAGCAGGAAAATGACCTCTGGGACGCTCGAGAGAGTATCAGAGCGGTAAGAAGCCAGCTCAATCTCATACTCTCCCTCACTTCGAAGAAGCTAAAGGGAGCCACATCACGGCTTTTTGAGCACGGGCAGGAGTCAGGAAAGGAAAAGTCGAGCCCTGTCACATTGTATATACCGAGGGAAAGATACCCTCACGCATTAAAGCCGAGCGGTCAATAGAATTATAAACCCCCTCCTGGACCAGTACATAACAGCAAGGCAGACCGGTAACTGCTCCATTCTATGTCCAGGCCGTACCAACCAGGCCATTAACCTCATTTACTACAAAAGGCAAAACGCTCAATACCCAACGCCATGCGCTGAATGCACACTAGCTCGCTCGTGGATGCAACGCCCTTTTATGCATTTTGATGCCGTGTTCCAAAATATGCCCTTGCTGTTCATGATTGCTAAATTCGCAGAGTGGAATGCCGTGAGACTTCCAGTGCCATTCCAATCACATTTCAGCGTCCTCGTCATCATCTTCGTCTTCCATCTGCTCCATTGCTTCTTTGATATAATGTGAGGCCTAGATCCAGATTTAGCGACCGTATCATTGATTGATAGGATATCCAGACTCACCTTCGGATCCAAATTCAACGCCATAGTGAAATGCCGGATCGCGCTCCCCTTTTGCCTCAAGACCTTGTAAACCTTCCCCAGCAAGAAATGTACATTAGCCTCATCGGGCGCGATATCTTTCAGCACCCGCAACTCTACGAGCGCCTTCTGATACTCATGCAGTGTCATAAGCACCCTGGCTTTCTTGAACCTGCACAAAGGACTCTTTGCATCCAGCTCGCATGCTTTGCTGTACTGTACAAGAGCTGCTTTAGGGTTCTTCATCTTTTCAAGCACATTGCCTATGCAGGTGATGAGGACCGGATTAGTAGGGTTGATGGCAGCGGCAGAAAGGTAGTGCTGTTCTGCGTAGGCGTATTTGCCCTGTTTCTCATAGACTTTTCCAAGGCCGTACCAGGCGTTGTAATGGCGACTTTCGGCACTGATGGCAGCTCGATAGGCAGACAGGGCCTTGTCGTATTCTTCATTGGACACATGCTCGTGGCCTTGAAGTGTGAAAGCGTAGGCGAATTTGGGATCGAGTTGGGTGGCGCGCTTGAAACATTTGAGGGCTTGGTCATGATCACGTTGAAGTGAGAAGGAGTTGCCGACCGCGCACCAGGCTTGTGGAGACTCGCGGTCTATTTCTACTATTTCGTGGGCAAGGAAGGCAAGGTCGATGTCGTGTTTGAGGTGCCAGAGAATTGTTGAGTAGATTTCCATGTCTTCAAGACGTGATGGGGCTATCGTTTTTATACGGGTAAAGGTCTTCTCGGCTTCCAGATATGATGTTTGTTCGTAGTACGCCCTCCCCATCTGGGCAAGCACCCAAGGAGTCTCTCTTTGACTGGGTGTGATGGAGTTGAACATTCGTAGCGCATCTTGGCATTGATAATGGCTGAGTGCGAAGTAGCCGCTCCCGAGCTTCAAAAACAGGTCCAAAAGCCACTGTACGCTTTCGTATTCTTTCACCTTCTCGTTGACCACCGGCTTG
Source organism: Stereocaulon alpinum (assembly GCA_018257865.1). Lineage (NCBI taxonomy): Eukaryota > Fungi > Ascomycota > Lecanoromycetes > Lecanorales > Stereocaulaceae > Stereocaulon > Stereocaulon alpinum. Next base: position 211,844 of record JAEUBA010000002.1, on the reverse strand, counting down.
GGGTTGACGATATTGGCCACTGAATTCGAAAGTGGTCGTTGCTCTTTGCCATCAATATCCATTCGATCGTCATTCTTCCGATTGCCACTGACCACACGTCCAACATAGCTATTAGTAGTACGGCCTTTTGTGCCTGTTGCTTTCGCCTTCTTGAGCTCCCTGCCTTCTCTTGCACCGATACTGCCTGTGGACGCAGCGAATTTGGTAGTCTGTGTTTTCATCGAATTGTATAGCCGCACGCTTCTCCTTTGCGGCGCCCCAGGATCAGTCGTAGCTTCAGCAACTTCGGTTCTTGAATTTCCTGAAGTTGTCTGTGGGACTTTTCCAGACACCGTCCTCTTCAACTCATGACCACCAGTACTTATCGTGGACGACCTGCTTACAGTGATACTATCTTGCTCTCCAGATTCATCCCTACTCCTGGACTTCGATCTTGCTATTGGATTTGAAGCCATCTTTGGTGGTGCATCGACGTTAAAATCCATCCCCAGACCTGGCAGAGCTCGAATTTTCCTCATTGGAGCTTTTGGTGGTTCGGTGGGACCACATTCCCCAGCGTCTTTGTCGGTAAAAATCGGGTCTTCTGCATCTCCTGGAGGACCTGTTGGAGTATCAAGTATATGAACGTCGGGGCGAACAATCTCGTCTTTGGACACCACGGCAGTCCTCTTGCTGTTGAACCTGTCGAACAGTGCTAAGCTGCCAGCACCACGGACGTCTCCGTTAATTCGATTTTTAGATATGCTGAAGGGGTCGTTGTTTGAAGGTAATTGGGCATTAACGTTGACCTGAGACTGAGCCAAGGCGTTGGTCGGAGGAGATTCATCCAGTATTCCCAATGGTGTCTCTTCATTGGACGAGGTCGATAGCAGAGTCATCATCTCTGGAGTCATCTTGAAGACATTTGCCATGCGGACGTTGACACCTGAAATGTATTAGCTCAAGCCAATATATTCTCCCTATGCCCTACATACCCAGATCGCAAAGACCAAGAAACGCATCCCACATGAAAGGATTGAGCTTCAGTGCCTCAGCGAAGCATTCTATGGCTTTGTTTGTGTCGCCATGAGCCTGCCATAACTTGCCCTGCAAGCATAGAACTGCCGATGCATCTGGTAGGTGTTGTCTTCGGGTATCTGTATGCTTGCCTGTGGGGTGCATTTGTCAGCATCTCTCTGGTACATTTCATCCAGTCTCAAATCTAGAAGGTCTGCTAACCCCAGCTGTTTCTTGATGACCACAACCCTCGACTCCGATCTATAGCAGTCACACCTTCCACATATCTTTCCAGGCCCAGGCATGCCTGTCCAAAGACGTATGAGCAACCCAAGTGCGTCCCTCTCGATCCCGAATTCCTGCTGCTATCGTAGGCTGCCTTCAGCTGTCCTAATCTTAGGTGACATAGTGCTAGCAGGTATGCAGCTTCCGATGATCTTGGCTCGTACGCATGTAGTCGACCTGCAAGGAAAAGGGCGTTCCGTAGGAGGTTGCAGTCTAAGTGATAGTAGATAAGTTGTCGTAGTTGGCTGATGATATGAGGGTTGGCTGGAGCCATCTTTGGGATGACCATGGAGAGGCGAGGTGGACAGTCGAGAGCAGCGGATGGTTGATGGAATTAAAGTGAAGGGTGATGTGAAACGTGAGGTGGACGGCAGATTTCCGATGTAGGCGCTCATTTGCGGGTTTGCTAGGAATATTGAAGGATGTTCATAGACCGCCTAAGATATCATGATGGTAACTACCATTCTTGAGAAGTCCGAAGTGGGTTGCGCTTTCTCGTCGAGAGAAGCTGTGCGCAACAATCGTCCTTGTGGAGAAGCTTTGTTGTTGATGATTAGCGCCGTCGTTCCCAGAGTCCACGGCACTGTGCCAGTAATACTGACGGCTCGTGTTATTGATGCTATATGAGGTGAGAAATTGCGAACATAGCTGTGTATGTTGGAGGCGTGGTGTAGCTTCCGCCTTTACTGGAGTACGTACCAAAGAGCGTGATGTTTTGGTGGCTAGGCTGTGACCCTGGTTGGCTGGCGGAAGGGCGCCAAGACCCCATATCGATAAAGTCGCTGCATGGCAACCTCGAGCCACGCTCTTCAATTCAACATTCCTCTCTTATTATATCTCCAACACAATGGCGCAGGTACATAACAGTTGATGTAGTCTGTTCATAGTATTGGTGATGCTGATCAACATGCCAGAAAGCAGCAAAGCAGCTCGCTGCGCGCAATACCACTGTCCTCAATCGCGCACATCTGATTTCCCTCGGCAACAATGTGTTCTTCCTGCTGTTACGGCTCATCGTTCATCGCGCAAAGTACACACGTAACACACTCATTCTCTACGTCCTCCTATCAGCACCGGCGTTAGCAATCGAACTTTGGCTTGAGAAGATCGGACGTCCTACTTATGCAGAGAATGGCGAGCTCAAGCGATCCGGCGAGGACCTCGAAGCCAAAGGACTGACAGAATTTATGTGGGATGTGCTCTACTGGACATGGGCATGTATTGCAGCTGCTGCTTTGATGGGCAACAAGGCGTGGTGGATGTATGCTGTGGTGCCGCTTTATTCGATGTGGATGGCTTCGACTGTGCTGTTGAATATGAGAAAGGGTATGGCGGGAATGGCGGGTGGTAATGGCGAAGGAGAAGGGGCAGACGGTGCGGGAGACAGCAAGAGGCAGAAGAAGTTGGAGAAGAGGGGCGCACAAAAGGTGCAATATCGGTGAAGTGGGAAAACTAATGTGGGTTGAGGCACATGTCGACCTCGGAAGAGACCAAATTAGCACGCAGGATGCTGCCGCTGTTGGAGCGACGTCTATTCCTTCTATCTACCTCTCCAGCTTCTTTCCCTGCCGCTTTCCATTGGGTGTTGCCTAGCTTAGGCAAGCCATAAAGAGCTGGAACGCGCAATCCCAGGTCTACCCAACGCCTGAGCTGTAAGCTAACAAGGTAACAGTCCAAGTCCTTCGTGTCTGTAGCACCTTCCAGACGAGGTCATTGGTGTTGAATGCAACATCATTACGAGAAGTGAAGAGATCAGAAGCAGAAGACCTGATCGACCAACTTGCTGACAGGCCTGGCCTTCTCGTAGCCTAAGGACTCAGCAGCCTTCTTCATCGCACTAATCATAGGAGGAGGCCCACACATGAGGAGTTTCATGTCTGGGGCAGGGGCTGGCAGACGAGCCTGCATTGTGTCAGCATACAATAGATAAAGAGATGCCTTCTTGGTTCCTTGTCGCACCTTCATGATTTCAGGCGTGCAAAATCCAACACCACCATCCCACTGCTCTGGAGGATTGTTAAGGACGTAATACACCCTGAACCCAGGGTCCTCCTTAGCCAAATTATCCAGATCCTCCTTCAACAGGATATCCTCGAAGTTAACATTCGCGAATATCAGATCCACCTCCGTAGTGTCCTGACCCCCATTCCTTGGTCGTCCCCTTACAATCGCCCTGATGATCTGCAGCATCGGCGTAATACCTGTCCCACCAGCAATCATGCCGAAGCGCTTGACCAGACCTGGAGAGTAGACCATAGCACCTTTGGGCCCTCGTACTTTCATTGTATCACCGAGCTTGAGAGTCCCCATGTGCTTAGAAATGTTCCCTTGCGGGTAGGACTTGATGAGGAGGTCGAAGTAGCCGGGGTTCTCGTCCGAGGAAATTGGGGTGTAGGAGCGAACGACTTCTTTGGGCGCACCCTCAACTTGGAGAGTGGCTGCTACCGACATATGTTGGCCGATGGGAAGACCGAGGATTTGGGTGGGCGATTGGAGGCCGAAGCGGTAGCTGCTCGAGGTTAGTAGAGGACCCTGGAGGAGGCTCTAAGGGTGGTTGAATTACATTGCAACATTGTGTGAGATGACAGTCTTCTCTTTCAGGGTGAAGTCTTGAAATTGGTCTGGGATGAGTGCTTTCTCGGGTATCACGCTTTTGGGCGTTACTTTTGCTACCTCTGGAGGATCTTAATAGAAGCGAATGTCAGCACATCTTTCTCGCATTTGTGACGTCGGCCAGCACGAGTTTGCTTACTCGCAGCGTATATTTTCCATGCTCCCAACCCCAACACCAATGATATGGCGAACGGCAGCAGGTCTATATTGACAATGACACACCCCGCTAGCAGTAGCGCAGAGGGAATATAGACTCCAGTGATGAATTGCGGTGAGAGAAGAGAAACAGGGCGGACTTGGTGGGGAGTAGACATCTCCTCAAGGAGGACTTTGACAGAGAGATTGAGAGAACTGCTAGGGTTGGTCTCCGTCAATTGCTCGTCAACATTTAGAATTGACGATCAGCTGTCTTAAGCTAGCATATTTGATGTCGCCAAAATGAACGGGCAGTAGCCTTTTCGGGACAGCTCGGGTCAACATTTCCTCTTATCGATAAGGGCTCCCCAACCTTAGCCTCCTTGGAATGCTCGGAGTGCTACTTCACGATTGGGGGCACTTTTGGCGGGCTTACACACTTCCATGGCTTCCAAGATGTGGTGTACTGGTCAACTTTGTTCTTTTGTCTATCCAAGAAGTTTCGCCATACAATGATCCTTCCTATGCAATAGCCTCTTTGGATGCCTCTACGCAACCTTCTATGCCAATTCTATCATTTATACCCAACCATATGCCTCCTATCATTCTCTAGGTCAATTTAGCCGAGCTAGGAGGACACCATGCCAATACTTCTTACGAATTCTTGGAGCTTCATGGCCGTGACTCCTTCCTTCCAACCCATTCACCCAGCACTGCTTCAGGGGCATCCCTGACAAGAACATGCACATGCTCCAAGCCTCTTACACTCTGCAGCCCAGTCCAATTCCTGAACCAAAGAACCCTTTCTCGTGCATGAGAATCTCCATAGGCAGCAAGCCTCTCAGTGAATGTCTTCTCAACAAAAGCCTTGACCAATGCTGTAGATCCAGCCGTAAGATATCCCTCCGGTTTCTGATCCGGTAAACGCACCTTCGACCAGACTATGATGTGTGTAACGTCCACAGTCAGTCCATACGGCCAGTCATTCAATAGAATCTTATAATCATCGGGATCCGAGAAGGGCACCGAGCTCTTGCACTCAAATAGCGGCCCAGACTCAGAGGATGATATAGGTAATGGCTTCCAGTGAAGTCGTTGACTGCAGACAAAGTCGGTAATAGAGGGGAATGTTGCCTTCGTCTGGTTTGTCCAAGCGATGTAGCGGCGTAGATCAGATGGTTTCCGTTTCAAGATAGAGAGATTCTTTTCAGCTGTTAGGCAGAGAATTGTAAGGAACCAAATACACAAAAGAGACCAGATGTATACTACCTATGATTTGCTTGAGGTCTTCCCAGTCATGTGGCCGGAATTTTTCATCTCCACCAGCAAGGTTCTCGAGATCAGTTTCCGTGAGCTGGAAAGGAACTCTCTCAGGCTCTTTGACTTCTGCCATGACTATGATATACCAAACGGTCTACCAGCAGCCAACCTCCAAGGCACTATATGTAATGATCCTGAAAGTTGGAGGGTCTCCTTTTGTTATTCTAGAGCTGACCAGTAAGCTTCCAAGACCCTACAGCAAGGCTAAGTCGTGGTTGCTGTAAGGAAATCCGCATCGCAGAAGAGTCCCAAACGCGGCCTCCAGAGCGACCCTAGAACGCGCTCTAGGGGCTTGCCCAGGGAGCTCGCTTAAGAGACATTCTCTCCCCAGAATGAACACGGACCCCTGTTTCACGCGCCAACGCTAGTCATTAGTGGCCGATGACATGCCGAGGAGTCCAGAATATGGGGCTGTTGGGGTAATTGATAATTTGATATGACGCTGCTCATTCCCCGCATCAATGGGAAAATTTGTCTCTTCTCTTGACAGATGATGTTTGCCTGGGACCGCAGCCAAGTGTAGGAAAGAGATCATGGCGGAGATGTACAACAGCGAGCTTGTAGGTTACTTCACAATTTAATGCTCCATCACTGACACAGCATTCAGGACGCCTTCGAGCTCTACCACAAGATCCAAGAGTCTCAAGAAAAGTCGACCTCAATTCTTGGTGGACCAGCTCTACCTGCCCTAGGTCACGCAATTGCAGGCTCTACAGGTGCTGCTATATCCAATGTCTGCACCTATCCGCTTTCTCTCATTATCACTCGGTTGCAGATACAACGTCAACTCCGCAAGCATGCAAGCTCCCCTCACTCGGAGGAGTACGAGTCCATACGAGATGCTGCTAGGAAGATATACACAAGGGAAGGCGGCCTGAGTGGTCTCTACGTTGGCGTTTTGTCAGCCACATCTAAAACGATAGCGGACTCGTTCCTCTTCTTCCTTGCCTACAACTTTCTTCGCCAGTCGCGGATACGTTCTTCAAATGCTTCCAGCAAGCATCTTCCAGCCATCGATGAGCTAGGTGTGGGATTTCTGGCTGGAGCATTCTCGAAGTTCCTCACCACGCCAATTGCCAATATTGTCACGCGAAAGCAAACGGCTTCAATGTTGGCGGGCCGAGATGCGAAAACAATCACGGATCAAGGCTCAGTACGGTCTATTGCTCTTGAAATTCGAGCGGAGAAAGGCTTGCAAGGTTTCTGGTCCGGCTATTCCGCCTCTCTCATCCTGACATTAAATCCTTCCCTCACTTTCTTCTTCTTCGAGGCACTGAAACGCAGCTTACTTCCCCGGAGTAAGCGATCTGATCCACCACCGCAAGCGACATTTCTTTTAGCCGCAATAAGCAAAGCAATGGCCTCTACAATTACATATCCTTTCTCCTTGGCCAAGTCTCGATTACAAGCGTCTACAAGCAAAGATCAAGAGGCAGATTCAACGAGCGTCAAACTAGAACCGCAACCACAGAGACCGATACCTCGCAATGTCTTCACCACCATTATGCAGATAGCCCAGACAGAAGGTTTGGGCGCTCTTTACGAAGGCCTTGGCGGAGAAGTAATAAAAGGGTTTTTCAGTCACGGCATCACTATGATCGTCAAAGACGCAGCGCACAAACTAGTCATACACTTATACTACGCTATACTCAAGCTCCTACGGAAATATCCGAGTCCACAGGAGATGGCAGATGCAGCGAAGGACCGGGCAGAAGAGATGGCAGGGCAAGCCGTGGAAAAAACACAGGAGGTAGCGGCCACGGCTAAGTCACAAGCTAAGACAGTGGCCGGGAACATGAGCGAGCTAGCGCAGAATGTGGCTTCGTCGGCGCAGGAGGAGGTGCACACCATTTTCGAGGAGGCGGTGGGGCTAGTCGTTGTTGTCAAGGAGAAAGTGAATGGCGATGATACGTGAAAAGCACGTTTGGTGTACGAGCCAGAGAATGTCCATAGGAAAACCGCAAGGTGATGATATCCATGGGTGCAAAGGAGCTTGCAGGCCGCATTGAGAGGTTGCGAATGCCACACTACCACGCCTCGACGAGTTGCCACTGAATGAGTCACTTCGGACAAAGCTGCTTGAGAAAATAGCTCTCAGGATTCGACCTCTCTGGCCACGGGTGAGACAAGTACATGAGATATGTACAAACAGCAGAGATGGGCGGAGCAAAGCAAAGATTGATCACCACTGTAAGATAATTGTATCGTTCAAACGATAGGCGGACAGATTGGATAGCATTGGAGGCATACAGTCATGCAAAGACTTTATCAAATGTTTCATTCAGCATTGACTGCAAGCTAAAAGACGCAACCAGCATTTCAAACCACAGCCATAATCCCAACGCCAGCATACGCTTCGTAAAGCTTCCCTTCCTTCCTTCCCATCCACAGTACCTCCGCATGCGTCAAACACAACCACAACAACAGCCCCAACAGTCCATCTATCCACCAAACCCATAAAGCGTACGACCCTGCCTCTTCAGCGCATACACAACATCCAAACTCGTAACAGTCTTTCGCTTCGCATGCTCAGTATACGTGACAGCATCGCGGATGACGCCTTCGAGGAAGGTCTTGAGGACGCCGCGGGTTTCTTCGTAGATCACTGCGTGAGTGCATTAATATCGCGTCCAAACATGGCAACAGACAGTGATGGAGGCCGGGGGAGACTCACTGGCAGAGATACGCTTGACACCGCCACGACGCGCGAGACGACGGATGGCGGGCTTGGTTATGCCTTGGATGTTGTCACGGAGAATCTTGCGGTGACGCTTTGCGCCGCCTTTGCCGAGGCCTTTGCCACCTTTTCCGCCTGGGTGGGAATGTTAGTACATGTTCGTTGTCTTGAATGTAACACGGGTAATGAGGTAGGGTGTAGAGATGCAAGGGAGTAGGCTTGGATTGAAGGGAAGTAATAGTAGAAGCTAGTGGGAAGGAATAGTGATGGTAGAGTGTTGTGACGACGAAGTGTAGTAGCAGTGACTAGTGGTGATAGTACTTTGTGACGAGGTGACGATGTGGTGGTAGTAGTGTGCATTCAGGCTAGCGGTGGTGGAGAAGACGCGTTGAAGAAATAGAAACATCAAAAGCGGTGATGAATTTTGGTGGCGGCGAGGCAGACCGTTATGAGCGCGAAAACAAAGCGACGATGAGGTAACGCGTATAGAGGAAGATCACTTACGTCCAGTCATGATGATGAGCTACTTGGGTTAATGTTGGATGAGAGGAGGTTGTATTGATGATAACCGTTGATGAATGATTTGGTGGACGGAATTGGGCAGGCAAGAAAACGAAAGGAAAGAAAGGGGGGGAAGGGCGGATTAAGTACGCGGGCGCAGGCAGGTGTGATGCGAGACGGCGCTAAAAGTACAGTGTAAATCACTGTAATTCTGCCTAGCGAAATCCCTCCTTAACGAGTGCTCAAAAGCTGACGGCCAAAATGCGGTCTTGGCGTGCTGAATTTTTGGTGAGGGCAAAGCTGGTTGTTATTTTAGCCCAACCGAAGTTCTACCGATAATCGTAGATCCGCACCACTATTCTCTACAATTGACATAACGCTAAGTTTGAATCTTCACAATGTCAAGTCCAAAGATTCGCATTACTGTGATGATCTCCGGGAGCGGAACTAACCTACAAGCCCTGATCGACGCTGTGAAGGATAACGCTCTTCCCAATGCTAGCATTATCAGAGTGATTTCAAACCGTAAAGCTGCTTGTAAGATACTGGCCTTTCGGACTTCGCTACATATCAGTCACTAAGAAGTGATAGATGGTCTTGTACGTGCCCAGAACGAAGGCATTCCCCACGAATACCGTGAGCTATGCCTTTTCATCACCACAAATACTCGTTAACAAGTGTCGTAGACAATCTTGTCAGATTCAAAAAACTTTACGTGGACGAGCAGAAAGCCCGTTATGAATACGATCGTGCCCTCGCCGATCTGGTAATGGAAGACTCCCCTGATCTTGTCGTTTGCGCCGGCTGGATGCACAGTAAGCGAGGTCCACCGTCAACTATTAGTCTTCTACCTACTAAGTAAATCACAGTACTCGCCCCAAGCTTTTTGAATCCTCTTGCTGAAGCCGGTGTCGAGATCATCAATCTGCACCCAGCTCTTCCTGGGGTGAGTTCTCATATTCGTGTAATCTCAGAGGATGACTACTGAGAAGCCGCTGTAGCAATTCAATGGTGCTGGTGCCATTGCTCGAGCACAAAAGGCTTGGTTAGACGGTGAAATCGACAAGACAGGTGTCATGATCCACAAAGTCATTGCGGAAGTAGACGAAGGTAGTCCTCTACTTGTAGTCGAGATACCGTTTATCAAGGGCATAGACGAAAACATGGAAGCGTTGGAACAGAGGATTCACGAGATTGAGTGGGTCGTCCCCTTGAATTACCACTATCTCTACTCTGACTCCTTCTTAGACACAAGGCTATCGTGGAGGGTACCTTGATGGCCTGCAATGGCGTTTTGGAAATTGAAAGAACCAGTGATGGCCATCAGAACCACCAGGAGCCAAAACGTTGATCGAAGTGCATAAAAGCATCGCTTTCTCATCAGAGGGTATGCCACGTCCACTACCTTCTCGTATCAACAGCCACCAACTGCCCACCAACAATCTCATTACCATTAACAGGAGCAGCCAACCCACCTGCCGTCGTCACATACAAAATAAAACTATCCACCGCCGTCCTCCCAAACTGCGCACTCGTCGGCTCCGCAATCTCCGTCGAATTCACATTACCAGCAAAAATCGCCGAAGGCATCCCACCTTTTGCAACCTCATAAATCGAATTTCCCGGTCCAGTAGCAAGAAAAGCATACTTATGCCGGTATAGCGCGAAGTCATCGAAGGTGGCCCCTTTCGGAGATCTCGCTATCACGACTGCTTTGCCAGCTGCTGTACCATCGGTGTTGATCTTTATCTTCGCAAAAAGCGCTTTTGCTGTATTTGTGAAGTACAGCGTGCTCCCATCAACTTTGAGACCATTAATGCCTGTACTGGGGAGTGGAGGGGTGGGGGCCATGAGAGTGTCATTGAGTACGATACGAGAATCGCCGGTGACTACATTGATGGCCCAAACGACCCCCTTTTGCGAGTCCGCAGCTAGGATTGTGGTTGGATTGAGTGTGGTAAGGCCGTTCAGGAGTAGGGCTTCCGGAAGTGTCGCTGCGAGACTTATACGTGGTGTATCGCTGCCATTATTAAAGGCGACAGTGAAGATGCGGTTGGACCCAGGAGTGACTGTTGGGGAGCTTCCATTAACGGCGACGAGATGGAATGTATCGGGAGTTGTCTCAGTGATGCCAAGAAGCCCGTTAGCGGAGTCGAAATGGTGGAGGAGGACGGGCTCAGGGGAAGGCGAAAGGGGATCGATCAGGTACAAATCCGGAGCTGTAACTATCGTAAGGAGGATAGAGCCACAGGGACGGACGGCAAGGTTCTCGACCCATGTGCCATTGGGAAACTCATAGACGAGATGGGTTGGGGCGAGAGCCTGGGTGATTGGTAGGAGCAGTGGAAGAAGCCCGAAGATCGAGATATAAGAGAAGCGCATGATGAGGTTCAGAAACGAGTAGACAAGTAAGCGCTGAACGAGACCATATAGAGCAAAAGAATGGCTTAAATAAACCCTCTATGGACGCTTCACTTTATATACCACTCCCTCCTCCACCTTCGGCACACCTGCAGAAAATATTCAATTGAGTCACATCCAACAAGCGGAATCACCAGCTAGTACGGCACAGTCAGAACCCTCCTCATCATGATCCTGATCTTGATCTTTATAATCCAAAAAGTACCCTCCCACCACAAAACCCCATTGCTACCTTACCGCACACCCAGCACGCACCCAGTCTGCACCTCCATAACTCCCACGTCCTCAACGCGCTCTCCGCAAAGATCGGCTCTAAGAACCTCACGAGCGCCAGAGCACTTCACCCCCACGCGCGCCAATCGGCAATATTCCCCAAACAGGCAAGCCGTGCGACAAATGCCAATTTATACGGTATGGGAAAGTGTGGTATACAGTAGACCTAACAGCTACAGATTTATTTGTGTGATTGCAGATGTTATAAGTGAATGTACCTCATCACACGCTGTCTCTGTATATCGTAGGCGAGAGGTGCCAGTTGCTGGTCCCTGTAATCGTGGCCTGAAGTCTTCTACAGTATACCCCATTGATTGAGTGCGGGTAGCCTCACTTTCAATCCGGGGCGAAGGCTTGGCGCGTTGCACGGTGGTGATGAGTAGGGTGGCTGTGGAAGACGCTGCTATGTGAGTCGTAGTACATGTTACGAGTTTTTCTCAGATTTCAGTTCTGGGGGTTTTTGGGTCTTGATGTATGGTTGTAGCTGTTTGATTTGGATTGGATTTCGTTGGGTAGGACGGAGAGAGGTGGATTAAAGTCGATTTGGTTAGCTCTTGAATTTCGATTTGTTACTATTCACGATATGTTGACGGGTCCGGAATCTATAGGGGTAGGAGGTAGTTATATGGGAGTGCGATAGATCATCAGGTCAGGTTAGGGATGTGGGTTGAGGATGCCTAGAGTCTGGGGTATCCCCAACCAATCATCCACACCCATTCGAACATGTCCGCTGCCAGACGAAGGTGTCAGACTGCCAGACAAAGGTACTATATAGGGACGTTCCACCTGCTCTCCAGTTGCGCTACCGCGATATGCGGTCGTGGTAATAGTCTGTACGGTATCAGGCCCGCTGGGATCATTGACTCCTCGATCGCCCACATGATAAGAATGAAATACTCGCGGATACACCTGTCTCAGCCTGCGGAATATGTACACAATGGACGGTAGGCAACAGCATATTATGCTTAAGAGACATCCCAACACTGAGAGGAGACCCAGATAGCCTTTGGAGAAGGTGAAATCCGTTGATGTCGTCATACGAAGCGCTTGTACTCGTAGTCCCGTAATGATAAATACACTATTGGTGATGTTAGTCACGATCTCTCTTGTAAGTGACATGAGACTTGGTAGGGGACTTACACAGATCCGCTAGAGAATATAAAAGCGAACTTGGCTTTGGTTTTTGTAGGTAATTGTAAATCTGCAAGCGACCAGACTGGCAAGACGAGTATCACTAAGTCGATAAGGAGGCCGAGTATCTCGAGTACAACGTACGACACGATCTGATCACCACAAGTACCGGCAAGATTGTTGTCCCAGGCAGCGGCTATGGGCCGGCAGATCAGAAAAACTTCGAGCACAACCGCTGTGCCATGAAGTGCAGTGACAATGATCAAGCCGTTTGCCATACGTTCTCTCCCAACCTTTCCGCGACAGAAAATTGCTTTAAATGACAGCAATGCAGAGACTCGCACCAGGCTGTTGGCCAGGCCCCACAGCGTCTCGTTCGCAAGGAGGGACTGATGTTGTGAGCAAATATCATCTTAACATCCAGGGTAGATTGATAAATACCCTTCCAATTAAAGCGAGATGGGATCTCGGAAGCTGACCCACATGCTTACCCTGACCTTCATCTTGTATAGCCCATGTAATCTGTATAACCAGTAGAAGCGCTACTACGAAGGCCACTAACGTAAAAAAGCCGTCAAGTCGGCGAGTGTTCCTGACCAGTATCCATTGAGACACAAGCAAACCAATTGCCAGCATCGCTACCGCTGTAAATACCCAGCTGCAAATAATGGTGATAAGAGGAATGTTCGGGCCATCTTGAGAGTTCGTGATGAACATGACACCACAAGGCAAAAAGTTCGTTTATGAGACTTGTATGTTGCAACCGCTAGAAGAGAATGGAATTGATATGTAAACAGAGGGATCTTAGAGAGTCGCATACGCAATGCACTATATGCATTCACGCCGTATATGGGTGGCGTAAGTGGCCGAGCCACCATGATTGACTGTAGCGATGCAAGGTTTAGCATGGCTGAGTTTCTGGTTGCCTTTTCGTGCACCAGTGACTACCAATCAAATCACTGGAATACTGGATCACGGGGCTGAGTAGCTTTGCGCCTTGCAGATATGCATGACCTCACATAGCGATGGCTACGGATACAAAGTTCTCCACAGGATTCACATACTTGTCGCCCTACGTCGGTGAAAGTCGGAAGGGCTACGTTGCGCCTCACTGCTGGGAAGAATGGCTTACGGAAGACCCTTCTATCACCCACTCGAAACACAGACTCCTTGATTTGCGCTCCGCGCCTTCAATGGACGACTGCACACAAAACAGAACAGCAACTCCTTTAACCTGGAGCGACAAATGTACCAGAGCAGCGAACCCCCGCATAGCAAGGCTGGAATGGCTAGTGGTTCACGGGGAAGGCCGTCTTGTATTTGGATGTCTTGCTGTTTGTGCTACCAGGAAGTGTTGTAGCTGCAATACATGAAAGTGGCTCCACAAGCTCATTGATTTATGATACAGTTGAAAAGCTCAAGCGTTCAAGCCGAGCTTGTGCTGCTTCGACGAGGGCAGATCTAGCAGAGTCGTTAGTAGGCTACCCTATTGACTGATTTGCAAAGGGCTTGGACGTCGACGTACTCTCGTTCCAATAGATTCATCACCTGCGTAACTTTGGCTTTGCGTAAATCAAGGGGTATCATATGCGTATTGTCGTCATCATTCGTTGCATTATCGTCTTGAGCAGTCTCTTTCGCACGAGCGATAAGTTCGTCTGCCAGGTCTCTCGCCTGTGCTCGCATCAGCCTTTGCTATGCAACATAACAGTGTTCAGAAAGGTAACCTACCTCGTGGCATCTCTGCCACAGCTCGCAGGCCGTCTCGTCCTCTTCATGCTCTTGATCAGGTGCTGCAATAGATTCCCGAGTCTGCTCGACTTCAGATATCCAGAGCTTTTCTTTCTCGCTTAGTTCATTGCCACCATGCTTGCTGAACCTCCGCCTTAGAGCCTCATGACGGGCTGCCAACTCTTCGTGTTTGCTTCGAACTTTTTGAAGTCGTTCATCAAGACGAGGGTGGTCCTTGCCTTTGCTACTTTTCAAGTAGGCATTTGTGTCGTCATTCGCAATATTATCCGCACGTTGCGCGACTTCGTTTGCTCTGCTGATCTGATCACGAAGCTCATCTCGCAATCTGTCGCAGCGGCGGAAAAGGTCCGCTGCTGCTAGCCCTAGCTTGTGGGTTTCCTGACTGATCACGCGATGTGCTTGCGTCATGAGGTCAAGGGTGGTGGTAGATAGTCTTATTTCCTCTTTCATCACTCGCCGAGGACGCGTCAAGACATGACTCTTCAGAAAACTTGGTAGAGATAAATCTGCACGAAACGCGTCCGGTACCTGGTAAATCTGTCTTGCAGGGCCCGGAGTAAAGAAATTCATGTCTGGAATGTAGGCTTCCTCTCCGTCATCATCGTATTCCGCAACTGGTTCAGGGCGTGGCCTGTCCAGGGTTGCAGCATAGGGCTTGCCATTGACACTCGTCAGTAGGAGGTAGCCTAGATCAGTGTCTTGGAATACCAAGCATGCAGGGACTGATTGCTGGGTCACGGACTCGTGATCCTGTTTGAAGGATAGCATTGTCTCTCTAAGTGTTCCCGGCCCATTTTTGATGATGTCCATACGGAAGGGGGCGCCTAGGTGATCATTGCTTTGTAGCTCCTTTTCGAGGCTTTGTACCCATGGGTCGAGCGAGAAAAAGAACACGCCCTTACTGTGGGTAACAAAGAACGAATAACGCGAGTCCACGTCCTGGCTGAACATAGGCCACTCCAAGTCGAGCAGTTCAGCAGATTGCAGAGTATCCAGCCCTTCAAGAACGACCAAAAAGGGGTCTTTTGGGGGTGCTCGAAGTCGACTGGGCTGCAAAAGCATACTGAATTAGCCAATTGAGCCAAGACCTCTAAGGTAGAAAATGGACCTACTTTCTTACGCGGCAGCCATTGACCCTCCACCCCTTCCAAATCTAGACACACGTAGACCCTACCACTTCGCGTCAGGAGGCACACTACAGACCCAGAAATACCGTACTCTTCTAGCCAATCTACTTCTGAACCTGACTCGTCACCGCTCATATATTCCTCAGGATTTAACTTGCCGGCAATGACGTGAATGTCAGACAGCTCCAGATCATCATCCACCTCTTCCGAAAACATTTGGAAAGGGCCCTGCAACCTGGGGATTGGACCAGGACGAGAAGGGCGGCTGTAGATTTCGAGTTCAGGAGATGATACATCATGTGCTTTCGTTGGAACTGGTTCTTGATTGTCTAGATCCTGAATCCATTCATATTGGTCCCGGTGTTGCCGCGATTCCAATTCGTCACCATCCTCGTGCAATGGGGCCTTCTCTACAACGGTGCTTGACAGGGAAGGTAACAACGTCGACGAAGGTTGCCATTTGGAAGGTAGCAGGGGACATAAAGCGTAGATGTCACCCCCTTTCATGCCAAGCCATAGAGTCATTGCCGACCAGGCCGATTCATCGCTTAGTCCTCTGCCTCCAAAACAGGCAGCGGCGACTTCCAACCCCAACGCGTCTGACGAGAAGCTTCTATTCTTTCCGAATTTGTCCGGAGTGAAGTTGTCCTCCTCTGATGTACCTGTCACTAACTTCTTGAGGTCGATAGCGAGTGAAGGGCTGTCAGACGACCAGCGATTATCTTGATTGAATTCCCAGAGGCGTACTACGGCGTCAGCGGTAATTGTGACGAGACAATTGCCTGCCACTCCGTATGGGTGCCACAGGATGTTCGTTACCTGTGATTGACAGAGAACGTGTGTGGTGGGACCCACGGTGTAGGTCTTGAGTTTGATCGCTTTATTTGGTATTTGACCGAAAAGAGAAGAATCTGGCAGCAAAGCAAGATGGACGGTATGAGACGTCGCTATAGCGAGCAAGCTTCCATTTGGGGATACCGATAGTTGACGGATTGGTTCGCCAATAGGTACCTTGAGGACCTAGATGATTCACTAATCAGCTAATGTTCCACTTTTTCCTGCAATCACCATACCCTATAACTGCCATCTTCAGGACCGTCCTCATCGATTCGTTTCTTTTCTCCGTCGGCAACAGGCTTAGGCTTCTTCGACGGTGTTGCCTGCAACTCCTCGTACTCGGTCTTGAGGAGCGACAGATCTGACCACCGAATGTTTTTGCCTGCAACTAAAAAAACCTCCGTGCCCCTGTGTGCAATTGTCTTGAGTGGCCCCTCATAGTTGTTGCTGTTTTCTCGTTGTAGGGAGCCTCTACGTGTCGGTTGCACTGATGGTGAAGCGGCATTGGAGGTGTTGAAGAGTTGGGAACCAGGCGAAGACGCGGAGAGCCAAGGTGGGTTGTAGTCGATTATTTTGGGCATGATGACAAATAGAGGTAATCAGGTGTGCACAGGAGTTCCAGAGAGGTCAGGAAAGCTGTTTTCTTTCCAGACATGTCATAATGAACTTCTATAGTCAATGAAGACCGGAAAGTCGCGTAGGCGCGCTTTGCCTTAGCGCCGAAGCTTTAGCTCCGTTAAGTGGTGCAAGCTGCACTCTCCGTCCACCTTTCAAATGAACGAGGCCAGCAGGTCAAGATGCCGGCAGCCATTCAAACGACTGTGGACAGGCTTGACAAGCCTAGTGCATATTATTTAGGAAGGGTAAGCAATCGTTGACTTTTGTTCCTCAGCCTTCTACGATTTTCTGACAAGAGCTAACCACAACCTTGCTTGCTAGAACAAGAAGCGTAAGTATGGGCGTGACCGAGATGATGACGACGTGGGCCGTGAAAGAACGCCCGAAGAGCCAGAAGATCCATTGAAGGATGCTGCAACCCTCTATGTTGGCAACCTGTACGTTAAAGGAGCTTTGTCCTTGTGCATTAGAGGATGGACTACATTACCTAACACCTTACAGATCTTTCTACACCACAGAGGAGCAAATACATGAGCTCTTTGCCAAGTACAGTATCTCATCTTCATTGACGAGCAATACTGACATGCTCCAAGATGTGGGGAGATCAAACGACTTGTCATGGGGCTGGATCGATTTCACAAGACACCGTGTGGGTTTTGTTTCGTCGAGTACTACAATCATCAAGATGCATTAGACTGTATGAAATACATTGGAGGTACTAAATTGGATGAGCGGATAATACGTACAGATTTGGACCCTGGGTTTCAAGAGGGTAGACAATATGGGTATGTCAGAGTGCTGGACTACAAGAGATACTGGGCTTTCACTGACAATCCTTGCAGACGAGGGAAATCTGGGGGTCAAGTTCGAGATGAATACCGTGATGAATACGACCCTGGGCGTGGAGGCTATGGGCGTGCGATTGCAGAGGAGCGTCAAAAGGAGGAAGAAGAATACGGCAAGGGGAGGTGATAGCATACATCAATGGCTAGCGGGTGTCCGGCGTGCATGGAAATATTCGCGGTCAATGATCCGATATGTATGAAAATCAGCAGCATGCGAACACATCCATTGCGCCTAAACCGAGCGTTGAGGCTCGTCAAGACGAATTATCGATCTTGATCTTGGTCCTCCAACGTGTCTCTAACCTGTTCCAGCCACCATATATGGATCCTTGCATCTTCGGTCAACTCAGGATGGAAGCTCGTCCCGAAGACATTGCCTTGCTTGACAGCAACAATATCTCCAACCTCATCGGCCATCCCCAACGCCACGATCTTTTCTTTCAGTGTGCGACTTCGACCTGGCAAGGTAGCCATCACTTCGACTGGGCAGAGAACTTGTTTCTTGGCCTTCTCTCCTTCGGCTGCTTTGGCAGGTGCAATGACGGTTTCATCGAGAGCTTCTTCGCCCGTCTGCTCGCCTTGTATCACCGGCAGGAGCTTCTCCACCACTGGCGCTCTAATGAATATCCCATTGAACCTATCGCTTCCATCTTCGCTAACTCTTGATCTAAGGAACGGTAGAGCTAGCGGCGCTTCGAAGCTTTCCGTCTGTCTTCCGAAATAGTTTCGGTTCACTCTTACGTCCAAGCCACCTATAAGATCTTGTCCTCCCTTCTTCGTCCGATTGGCAGATTCGGCAAGCAAGATAAGTCCAGCGCAGGTCCCCCAAGTTGGTTTCCTTCGCACTCTGTGAAGACGCGATCAGCGTCCATAAATTAAGAAGGACTTGGGTCGTGTAGAGGCGTACTTGACAAAGTCTCGCAAAGGTTCCAGCACGTTTGATCGAGCAGCAACCAAGGAGACAGTGGTACTCTCTCCACCAGGAATTATAAGGGCCTCACATCTTTCCAGCTCTTCAACTGTTCGAACCTCCACAAATTCCCATCTTTGGCCATCCTTAAGGGCTACCTCTGTGGCAGCCTGTTGCAGAAGCTTGATGTGCTCGTAGAAAGCACCTTGCAAGGCTAGAACGCCGACAATGATTTCTCTTGTCATTTGAAATATGTGTGAACTGCGATATTCGAGTCACGACTCTACGCCCTTAGAACGTCATCCCGCGCCGGACTTTGTGGACGGCCCGGCCAAGCGTGTATCCCGGGGCCAAATCCCGAGCAACAGGAGCTTTGATTCCTCCGTCTCTGCGCCATAGCTTACCTTACCGTCGCTTTCCAGCGATGATGAATGCCTTCATGGGATTCTTATTGCCCCTCATTGTTCATCATTTACCACCTTGATGGCTCAATTACAACAGGGATTGAAAAACATCCTTCACAAGCACCCAAATGACGTGGTTTTCCTCTCCGCCCTCCGCACCCCAACAACCCGCTCCTACAAAGGCGGCCTCCGCAATGCCTACCCAGAGCAGATGCTCGCTGCTGTAAGTCTCTAACACTCACAAAGCCCCGTCTGTGTGCTCACCTGCCCTCAGGTCCTCCGCGCCACCCTAATCCAGAACCCCAATGTCCCTCGCTCCGCAGTCCAAGATGTCTCAGTCGGCACAGTACTCTCCGAGCTCGGCGGCAGCAAAGCAGCCCGCATGGCTCTCAACCACGCCGGCTACCCCTCTAGCACGTCCCTCTACACTGTCAATCGCGCCTGCGCTTCCAGTCTTCAAGCAATAACCACAATCGCGGATTCCATATCCGTAGGTCGCATAGACATGGGCATTGGAGCAGGCATGGAAAGCATGACAAAGAACTACGGGTCGAAAGCCGTGCCCACACAGCTCTGGCCAGAGTTAAAGGAGAGTCCGGTAAAAGATGCAAGAGATTGTATAATGCCAATGGGAATCACAAGTGAGAACGTCGCAGAGCGGTATGATATAAGTCGCGCAGACCAAGACGCGTTCGGCGCCGCATCCCACAACCGAGCTTCAAAAGCCCAGCAAGAAGGCCTCTTCGACAAAGAAATCGTCCCAGTAACAGTAACCAACCCCCCAGGCGAAAACGACGGCAGCCCCACCCCGCAACCCGCAGAAACACTCACCATTAGCAAAGACGACGGCATAAGACACAACGCCTCCGCAGAATCAATGGTGAAACTAAAACCCGTCTTCAAAGAAACAGGCACCACGACCGCAGGCAACTCCTCCCAAATCTCAGACGGCGCAGCAGCTGCACTGCTATGTCGCCGCTCAACCGCCGTTTCCCTCGGTCTCACCTCCTCTATAATCGGTAAATTCGCCGGCTCAGCTATCGTGGGTGTACCGCCTGATGAGATGGGTATTGGGCCCGCGTACGCTATACCCGCTTTACTGGACGCGATGGGGATTAAGAAGGAGGATGTGGGTGTTTGGGAGATTAATGAGGCGTTTGCTAGTCAGGCGCTGTATTGCGTAAGGCAATTAGTGTTGGAGAGGGAGTTAGAGAGGGGGAGGGTAAATCCTAGGGGTGGGGCTATTGCGTTGGGACATCCGTTGGGGGCGACGGGTGGGAGGATGGTTAGTACGATCTTGAGTGAGATGGGGGGAGGGGGGTTTGGGGAGCTGGGTGTTGTGAGTATGTGTGTTGGGACGGGGATGGGGATGGCGGGGTTGATTGTTAGGGAATGAAGCTATACCTGGAAAGAGCAAAGTACATGATATCCGCTGATTCGAAAAGCTTTTCGTACATAGTAATGTGAGTTCAATTTGGGGTATCTTCATCGAAACACTTTGCGTTAATGACATCGTTGATATGACATGGGGTATCTAATGCTAAGCACCCGCTTGTATGCACCAATCTTTTCGAAAATGCCCGTCAAGCCTCCCAATGCTAAAGTCGGCCAGTCAACACTTTGCCTTCAATCCCTCCTGCGGTTGGACACCCGTCCCCAGCGCCTTATCATCCCCACTCCTACGCTTACCAGCTTGGGCCTGGGTCCACTTTTCCGCCACATTGTTGAGGCTGAGAGCCGAGATATGTGACGAAGGAGCGGGCGATGTAGCAAGTGCTGGGCTCATTGGCGGGGTTGTATCCTCCGAATAAGCCTTCTCCTCTGTTTCAGTGCCAGTTGTATGGTGCGAATCGATGGATTCTTCCCGGCGCAGATTGCTCGAAAATTCAAAGTCGGCCTCTTCATCTCGCATGCAACATGACATCGCCCTCGCCTTTCCAGTCGATTCCCTGGTTGTAGCCCGTGCTTCTGGTCGACTTGATGCTCTATCCACAAATTGATGCTGAAATGATTGGGCCGTAGCCCCTTGGTTGGTATCAGGTAAGGCGACAGTGGCCCCTAGTATCTCCTCCATGTCATGAAGCATCACCTCCATGGGTGCGATTGTTGCGTATTCCCAGAACTGTGAATAGGCCGTGACGTGGCCGCATACCCCTCCAGTTGCGTTATCAATCACCCAAGCCCCCGAGTCACCGCCCACTCCGAAATCGCCTTTGACTCGCCAAACCGGCGAAGGGTAGAGTCTTCCCGGCATTTTGGTCATTTGCATATCAGGCAAGATCGTTCCTGTTGCCAATCTTAGGAGTTGGACCGTTAGAAACCATCCATATATATATAGGGGGGTGGTGCCCGAAGAGAAAGTCGGCTTACCCGCTTGTAGAGCCAAATGCATGCACTTGTAGGGCTCCGAGCTCCTCCGTCTTGACGATCTGACATGGGTAAGAAGCCGTATCACCGGCGGTTTGGCAGTGCTTTGCCCCACCATTCACCATATTAATGGCAGGTTTCCGATCCTCATGCAATTTGAAGAGGGCCCAATCCACCTCATGTGCCACTTCACCGTATGTAAACCGCCGCAGTCCGGACGATGCGTGTATACTGCCCAGACCGTGGATCACTAAGTGGTCGTCACTCATCTCATCCTCATCTGGGAAAAACTCTGGTTCGACGTCATCTAGAGCTGGCTGCGTGACAATGATGTGTGAACCGGTTCCGGGCTTAGTCCCTGGGACATCGCCCGCATTGAGATCTTCTTCTACGTTGAAATCTTCTTGTGTGGAGGTCTGTAGCCCATCAAATTCGTCGTCGGAGATGTCCAGCAAGTCGAAGCTGCCAGGTATATCGTCTTCTAAGTCCGGAAGGTTCGTAATGTTTGGCGGCCAGGAACCCTTACTGTCGTCATTACTCGCTCCTGCGTCAGGATCCTCCAGCATATGGTGAACGCTCATCCCATGTGCTTCGCCATTTACAAGGACTACACCACCAAAAGTGACAGACTCTGAGTGCTGCTCGTCAACGAAACATCCAATTGACGCCCCGCATGCCGGCTTTTGCTGGTATCGTGGCGGATGTTCCCCGCTCTTCTGGCCCAATTCGGGGATAGGCTTCTTGGTCCGCTTCTTCTTGCTACGCTTCGAGCGTGCTAGTTGGCCAGATGCAACTTGAATTTCGAAGAGCCCCTGGTCTTCGTTCACATGATGAAGAATCTTCCAAGCTCGTAGTATACTACGGCAGACCATTAAGATAGTCGGTTTCGCTGTTTCTGGAGTCTCGCCCGCCATACATACATGTATTTCGTAAGACTCCCACCGATTGATAGCCTTTGCAAACATGCGGCTTAACTTAGGCATCATGACTGTGTCGAAATACGAGCGGGTGGCGGCCGGAACCGTGTGAGACCAAATGCAGACATCTTTCTTGACTCCTGGTTCCGAGGGAGAATCAACCTTCAGAGCATCCCAAAGTGATGAGTCGATAGTGGCTTCAGGCGGGTCTTCACATGGTATATTATCAGTCTCAGCTGCAGAATCAAGGATTGGTTCCCGTGGTGGCGAATCGCGAGGTGGGCTGATAGCGGAGGATGTCGAAGATATCCTTGGCTCATCTGAAGTATCGAGCAAGGAGCATCGGTCTAATGGTTTTAGTACATTCCAGTAGAAGTTAGAGTGTACCGTAGGTTGTTGGCCATGCTGTGAAGAAGAAAGGCGTGCCGATGCTCGTGCAGATTGGCCATCCTCCACCGCTCGCAAACAGTGCTCTACTACCGCCATATAGCTCTTTCCGCATTTCCCAGCCAGTCTTTTCACATAGGTGGTTTGAAGCCTTACTTTGAAGTCTAAACGGGTGTATTTCGTTTTCCAAAGCTTGTTCAATGGTACCCACAGGCCAACCTCGAGGAGGACGAGTCCGAGGCTGTAAACGTCATGCACTGCCCTGTATGCGGACCTTTGCCCACGTGAAATGCTTGGATGTCGGTAAATGCTCGAGATCAATGTTTCCGGTTCTGCGGTGGAGGTGTCTTCGGCACACTGATCCCATGAAACTAAGAAAGGTTTTCGGATACTTCCTTCAGTCCAGGGCTTGCTGTCAGTATTCTGAGGTGCAGCGTCACTTAGAAAAACGACATTGTTGCTGTTGATGTTTCTGTGCGTCAAGCCTTTCGCATGGATGTGGAGTAGGTTAGTCACAAGGTTGAGTGCTAGTCTGAAGCGATCTTCTAAGCATGGCATATTGCTGCTATCAGTGTCGGCGCTGTGTTGGAGATAGGACAAAAGACTCTGAGGTGGAAGGAACGGCCGCATCATATGAGGCACAGCTAGCTGCGGAGGTCGGGGTATCTCATAGACGAAAGCGTATCGAGAATTCTTGGGATCAGTGAACCAACCACGAATTCTCAAAGATCCTGTGTACGCATGTTCAGGTTGATGACCAATTCCCTGCAATGCTAGGACGAGGTTCTCATAGCGCTGTAAGGATGGTAGCGGGCCATGTCTTGGCGTTACGCCATCCTCCGAGTAGTAATCGACCAACACTGGGATATCATGAGGTCGACCAAACCCTCCAGACGTTCGTGGGGATCCGCGTGAAGTTTTCAGAAATGCAAAGCTTCTGTTACCTGGATCTGTTGCAGATAGATCATACGAAGGCGGTAACGGGCCTAACGATTGGGGGTTGGTGGGATATATGAGGTTGTTTGGATCGATGCGGGTCGAAGCGATGACGCTTGACTGACCTTGCACCGCAGGAGCGTCTTTGCTAGTGTTCAACACTGGCTCTGATGCGGAACGGCTTTGAGAAGCTTTTTCAGACTTGGTGCCAGTAGTTGGAGGTACAGATTCCTTTCGGTCCGATGGCTTGCCTTGCTGCCGTAACATTTGCTGCGATTTTGATAAGTCGCACAGGGTGTCGATTGAAGTAGTAATATCTTTGAGGATATCTGCTAGGCGAGTCAAGTTTTCTGGTGTCCATGGAGTACTTGTGCTGGCTGAGAGTCCTGCTTTCTCGAGGGGAAAGGCTCCTGGTGGCTGTGACCGAGACTCCTGTGGTTGGATCCGTTCGGCCTCCTCGAGTAGTTCTTTGATGGACGACATGATGCTAGCAACTAGATCACTGATTCCTGCACGATCGAGTGATCCGTCAATGTCATCGTTCTGACCAGCATTCGAGTCGGCCCATTCTAAACCCCAGGCAACAAGACGGTCTTTTTGGATCCTTAATTTCAGATGCAGCGATGATATTTGAGGATTGATGATGTTGTTCTGAACGATTTGCTCATACGTCCTTTTGGTGTCTGCATACATTTCGGTCAACCTGCGTGGAAGCAGGGCATTTCTGAGATACTCCATCTTGCGGACGAGATCGACGCAGTCTTCCCGAAAAGAAAAATCAAAATAATAACAGCAAAACTGGAACGATCTTTCTGTAGTATCTCATCGCGTAGAGATTAGCTGGTGTTGGTCTTGGGGATCCTGGATGCTTTTCACTGTACGAAAGCTGGTGCCTGATTTTCGCTACCACGAATTCCTGCGACCAGGGAAAAGGCAGCAGCAAACTGTACCCAGTGGCAAATGATTACTCGCAGTATTGCGCAAACTCGCAGGGTAACCCACTTCCACCCACAAACTAATTGGACTCTTACCAGTTGTACGTTGTACGTTGTACGATTTACTGTCTGAATCGACAGTTGATCGATGATGAGTAACCTCAGGCAGAACTCAAGTTCAAGCCTCATGCCAAGCCGGCCTACCTACCTAGAGTACGAACCTTTCATGTTGTTGCACTGGGGCGCTCTTTACTCTTACTCTACGCCATACTCTTGAGAGGCGTGGCAGGAATCTGCTACTCTGGGTCATGGGTTACTTAGCATCTTAGCCGTCTCCTTTTGGGCGTACCTTCTTCGGCGCAAGCGTCAAAGGCAGTGCAAATCATCGCTATGGCTCGGCCATTCCCTTGAACAATCATCGCGCCTCAAAGCACTTCATGTAATTCAACTTTCAGGATATTAGCGCCAATTCCTCGACATGCCAGTCACAGGGTAGGTAAAATCGTCCCTGCCCATCCACATAGCCTCTGCTGAATCTACCCTACAGCCTCTTCTTCCTCCCCAACCAAGGCGCCGACTCCTCACCCACGCAAGACATCCTCAACCGTCTCACAGCCCACTACAACCCAACCCCAATAGGCCCCTGGATACTCTCCCACCGCCTCTTCAAAGGCACGCCCTCAAATGCTCCACCTCCCACCAAAGGCCCCGACAAAAGCAAACCATCAGGCCCGCGCTACCTCCAGATCCTGACCCTCTCCCACCATGCGCCCAAGACTTACGTCGCTATAACGGCTACGCATGCACCTTCGCAGACACGCGCTGGGACCCCTGCTTCGAGTAATATGAGTGCTGAGGCTATGGGAGGGGAGCCAGCTACTATAATATCTATACCGCAAGGCGCCTCAAGCGAGGAATTCATCCAGCTCATACTATCGAAATTCGGCCCGCTATGGCAAGCACGACAGATGCTCAATGTGAAAGAAGGACAAGCATTCGAGATCGGCGATTTTAGAGTCCGACTTGGAGAGGTCAAGCAAGGGGTTGGAGGGGGTGCGCAGACGGGTAGAGGTGCGCTTTGCGAGGTGGAGTGGATTGGTGGTGAAGGGGTGGAGGAGGACTGGGAGGGCGGTGGAGCTGTGATCGCTGGGTTTTGGGAGGGGTTGGGGATTAGGGGGGCGAGGAAGGTGTTTGATGTGCCCGGGTTGGTGGAGGGGGAGGGGAGCGTGAGGCAGTGGTGTGAGATATTGAGGGTTAGGGGATGAAGAATCACGATATGTGTGCTTTCATGTACGAAGAGTGTGTTCGACTTGCTGGTGAACAGCCGTAGCGAGATCGAAGCATGCAATATGTATCGGGTTCTGGGACAGCCGAATGGATGAGGATCTTCGCTAGTCTATGATACACAGCCCGAGAGCCAGTCCAAGATGACGAGTCACCCAAGGGCTAGGAAGAACCACCATATGGTACTGCTGATTGGTATTCAACATAACCAAACCCCCACGTGTGCATACAAGGACAGCAACGGCATCGTCAGCGCTCTAAAGGCTCGTAGATTCGCGTCTCTCAAGCTTTCTATTACGACAGCATAGCGATCAAACACCTTTCGTAATCGCCGCTGCTAGCAGTATTGGGTTAGCTTTGTTTTTTGAGGCAACGGTGGCTCTGAGTGCAACGTACCTCGTCTCTCCCTTAATCCTCGACAACAAATCCTTTCCATAACGCTGTCTATACGCAGCCTTCACCTGCTGTACACGCGACGGATTCCAATGTACTTTGACAACGCGGGCGACTAGTAGATCGTCTTTCGTGCCCATACCGGCCATAGCATCTTCCAAAGCCATCGCATCTCTCATAATTGGGTCAGCGCCAGTTCTCACCATCTGTACCAACGCATCTTCCATGTGGCCGGCGAACTCGCTGATAATGACCTTTTCTAAAGGTCGGCGATACTTGTGTTCGTAGGCTTGGGCGATTGCGCGAATCTGGCCGTCGGAGCGATTGGTGAGGATGGAGCAGACGGTAAGTTGTTCTGTGCCTACTTTTGCTTCAGTGGCGCGGTGGAGCTCTGTCACGTCGGCATCGACACTCTGGGGAAGTACAGGGGCCGATTCCTCTTGCCGACTGGCGGCTAGGATCATAGAAAACATGCGCTCCGTCTTTGCGGATGTATCATCGCGGACGTCATGCTCAAGAGTGCGATGATAAGTACTGTGGTATACTTGTTTAATGGCTTTCATGTCGGCGTTAGACCGGCCGATTAGGACTTCATTAAGAAGATCCTCGTTTGTTCCGGCACCCTTCAATGCCTTGTTGAGGAGCCAGACATCGTTCTGTAGGGGTCCGCGCAAAATGGAGAGCAGGCACATTCTGAAATGGCCGCTGACTTCCTTCTCAACATCTTGTTCGAGAGAACGACGATGGCGTTGCGAGAAGGCTTGCTTGAGTGTGGGGACCTCTAGTGGTGGCATACGGGCCAGAACGCGAATCAAGGCCGCTTCATCTGTGCCTAGACCCTTCATAGCTTTACGGCACGCGTCGGCTTGAGCAGACATATCGACTTGAGCTGCCTGCCCCACAATGTATCCCGGTGAAGGCGGGGTTGGCACAACTTGAGGAGCACCATACTGTTGAGGCGCGGTACCGTATGGTGCTTGGGGAGGTGCACCATACTGTTGAGGAGGGGGCTGGCCATATGGTTGCTGGCCGTAAGGTTGCTGTGGTGGTGGAGCTCCATATTGCTGGGGTGGGTATTGGCCTGGTGGGGGTGCACCGTATCCTTGCTGTTGAGGTGGAGGATATCCTTGTTGCTGTGGGTATGGACTATGGGAAGGCTGTCCGTACGGTGGCTGCTGTTGGGGTGGTGGATAGCCCTGATTGTACTGGCCCTGCGGTGGGTATCCTCCTTGTTGCCCGTATCCTTGCTGAGGAGGAGCGGGGGAACCGCCGTAGCCTTGTTGGGGTGGGTAACCTTGGGGTGGGTAACCCTGAGGAGGATACTGCCCGGGTGGAGGTTGCTGATATCCTTCTGTTCGTCGTCAGTGTTATGAGTTCGAGTGGAGTGTAACTAAGCTCACGAGGTGGAGGGTATCCGCCTTGCGGAGGATGATATGACATGTCCGTTCAAGGGTAGACCGTCTGCTGTGATTGTCGAATACCTAGATAGGCCTTGGAAGATTTATAGATACAATTCAGGCATGTGCGCAGAGGGTAGTAGGATTCTAATAAAGTCTCAATGTGTTCTATTTCTTCCACTCAAAAAGGTGGGGCCGTTGAGGCTGTGCAGTCCTTGGCGCTTCCTCCCGCAAGGAGCCGCCTCCGTAGGCTTTGGCTTTGGGGCTGGGTCTCGTCCTTTGACCGTTGTTGGCAGCGCCGCAAGGTATCCGCCAGCGACGAATTTGCCTCTCATCGCGTTCGAGTTGACGAGGACCCTGTGGCTGAGCTGTGGCGGTTGTAGATATCTTGCATTAGCGTCGATCCGTGATATTAGATTAGCGACGTCTGTGACGCGTGACAAACAACCCCCCTTAATTGCTACGGCGAGGAGCGGCTGGACTTGGTATCATTGTTGAACATGCTGCCGGTATGATCAACACTGAAACGCCACGTCTTTCCTCTGTACCATATTGTTTCCGCCCCCAGCAAAGCCAGTTCCCTCACTTCTGAGCTCCACCAACCCTGGCTTGGGCCCTTTCTCGATCTGGGGATTGACTTTGTCAGCTTTGTCCCTGTGTTTATATCCTGATAGATCAGTCTCGCACACATAGCACCCAACCCTGCTCTTGTCTGCTTGCTTCTTGGGCGAGGCGTGCGGATCCGGCGGCCCTTTATCAGGCGACATGAACTTGCCAGTGCATGGCTTGCAGAGAACATGGCCACAAGGAACAGTCATAATAGCTTTGATGGTGTTGGTGAGGATTTTATCACAAGCCGGGCATATCAGATTTGGCGACTCCGTTGATGATTTGGAACTTTGGAGGGTTTTGAAGTTGATGGTGATTAGGAATTTGAGAGATAGCGAGTGCTTATTTTCTGGAGATGAGGCAGGACATAACGGGAAGACTTTTGGTGGTTTGGCGTCTGCTGAGTTACTTGTCGATGGTGTGAGAGAGGGCACCCAGAATGAGGGCAAGGTCGGCTTAGCAGCCTTCTCATCATCCAATGCCTTCCTCGCCTTGAGCCGCTCCTCTTTCGCATTCCTCAGCATTTCATCCTCATCCAGCTCAAACTTCCGCTTGACGCCTTTGCCTTCAGTCCGTTCCAACTCTGCACCATTGCCAATACCGATCCCCTTGTCTTCACCATTCTTCTTCGCTCCGCCCTCTAGACCCATCATAGTCTTCTCGAAATCTTCAATAGCCCTCTGCTTCTCCTCTGCCGCCCTGTCCATCTCATCCTCCTGCGCCTCTTTCAGTCTCCGCTCATCTTCCTTCTTTAACCTTTTGATCTCCTTCCCTTGCGCAAGGAGATTGCTAACAGCGCATTCGCGGCAGAAAATATCACCGTGGGAGGCACACGCTACTGGATCCCTCGCAATTTGGAGGCAGAGCTGGCACGACGCGAATGGTAAGAAGGAGTCGCGGGAAAGTCGAGTAGCTTGGGATCCCCATGATGACTTTAGGAGGGACCGCTCATGTGCTGTGAAGAATGCTAAGGATGTGTTGCGTTTGCCTGGCGCTCCCGTTAGCGACTACATCTGGGTAGAGCGTTCATGACACTTACTATGAGCCATAATGTTGACGTTACAGGGAATATGTTGGAGCTCTCGGAGCTATCAAGATGTTCTTGAAATGCCAAGGCTGAGCGGAGCAAATCCCGGTTTAAGACCGTCAAATTTGTTTGCCATGCATGGTGAAGGGACATCTTTACGCCCTTTCCACGCTCGTTTCACGCCATCAAGCGCGTTTCTTCTCATTGAAACATGGAGCCTGAACCACGTCCACCCAGCATGCCATGGCGATTTGGCTCAGCTGCCGTTATGGGCGTCATAGGGACCTTGTCGCGAGCTTTCATTTACGGCGCGAACAGTCAAGAGACGCATGGCCTTGATGGCTTTCTCGAGTTGATAGACAAGAGAGCGGATATAGACAATAGAAGTAGAGGTCTTATAACAGGTGAGCGGGGTCTGCGACTGCTGTGGGTCGGCGCTGACGATTCTTGCGCGTCATAGTATCAAATCATATTTCCGTGTACGTACGTATCACGGTTTGAACACGCCGTGGAATGTTCTCAGCGGCTGATTTGGGTTTTCCCTAGTCTTGATGACCCATTGATATGGAGCATACTACCATTCAAATATCATTTCAACCCAAGTAACCACAGGTGGTCACTGGGAAGTTACGACATAGTCTTCAAAAACAAGTCAGACGCTCTTCAAGCACCTCTTCTAGCCACCACTTCTGACAGACCACCAGAGCCTTCTCCTCGTTCTTCGTCCTCGGCCAAGTCCTCCCCACCCACCGCCTCCACCAAGATCCCTACGGCGGTCCCTTCCAACCTACCATCCGAGAAGCCGTCCGTCTCCTTTCCCGCCCTCCGTTCCGTTTAGCAGACATACCTTCGCCTGCCGACCCCTCCATATCATCTCCCGACGTCTTAGATCCTTTCTCCTCCCCATGCGACATCTATACCTACACTACCAATGGCACAGACACATTCCCCGCACCCTCGGCTTTTGCCACACGCCAAAACTCCTGGATACATATATTTCCTGAAGGTCGCGTACATCAACATCCACGAAAAAAGATGCGGTACTTTCACTGGGGCGTGGCGAGACTGATCTTAGAGCCAGAAGTATGCCCAGATATAGTGCCGATGTGGACTGAAGGATATAATGAGATTATGCATGAAGATAGAGTGGCGCCGAGATGGATCCCCAGAATTGGAAAGAAGTGTGCGGTATGGATAGGAGACAATGTGGGCGGGGACCGCGAAGGTGTATTCCACGAGCTGAGGAGAAAGTGGCGGAAGTTGGTCGAAGACAACAAACGGAAAGGGGCCGGTTCTTTGGAGATAGGGGTGCTGAATGACGAACTGAAGTATGGGGAGGAGGCGGTAGCACTGAGGAAGGAGTGTACACTGCAAGTCAGACGGGAGGTTCTGGCCGTCAGAAGACTGCGTGGCCTGCCTGATGAGGATCCAAAAGAGAGCCTTGTAAAGACATATCGGGAGGAAGGCGGCAAGTGTGAAGGGAAGCTGGCAGATGGAAGCTTGGTCAAGGATACGTGAACGCTTTGTTCCAGGTCTGTAGCTTATCATTTCTCATCCTTCAGCAAAGAGCTAAAAAATGCTTGATACCTATACTCGAGCTCTTATGTCGTGATGTCTGCTGGTTCTGAGGGTATTCAGTTGTTCGAGCTGATGACTTTCCATGTGAACGTGACTCAAAAGGTCGGTTCAGGCTAAGCTGTATCAGGTATTGTGCTCCTCTGATTATCCTCTTCTTGCTGTCCTAGTCATACTAAATATTACAATAGTGTAATCAATATTTGTCACGGCCCGGTCGCGTCTTCCCAAGGATCAACCTTGACAGTATGCCCCCTGTTCCATCTCGATGACCGCAAATTCTTCATTCGCTCCTCGCCCACGGCAAGCTCTTCTAATGACATACTCGTGCCACTGGCGTCTCGAGAATCAGGGACCGCCAGCTGCGTTATCAAAGCACCAACTAGCATAAGGGCTCCAAAGCTATAATCACGCGTAAGCAATGAGGTTTGCAGAAAGCGACGTGACTTACGCAATTATCAGGTAGCCCAGATAAGTCTTGGAAGGATCGGTTGCACCGGAAAGTCCCACAATCAGCTGTCCAATGACTGAGCCGAGCTTTCCAGCAGCAGCAGAGAGTCCGTTGGCTGTGCAACGGTACTGCGTCTTAAATTGTTCGGCAGGAATCTATCATTATGAGTCTAGTTCATAAACGCGATCTGGAGGTGCAAATGGGACTTGGGTGCGGATTGAACTTACGATGAAGGTTGTGGCATTGGGCCCCAAATTAAAGAAGAATTGACAGAACATATAGAGCGCCACGAGGCCCCAATGTCCCTGATTGATGTCAAGCAATTTTTGAAAGAGACTACCCACGATGAAGAAGAACACTGCTAAGACAATGAAGAACAGGCGTTGGACTTTTACGGGCCGCGAGTGTTGTATGACATAGATCATGGCAAGACCTCCTAACAGGGCTGGAAGAGAGACCACTATAAGCGGATGCCAAGCATTTCCCATCAATATGGAATAGACGGTACTGGTAGTCTCGGCAGGCGATGTCAACGTTTTCTGGTCGTTGAAGATCTTCTGGATAGTTACAGACGATGACATACCCAGACCATAGAAGGAAATGTCTAGCAGGCCCCACGTCGTCATGGTTCCAGCGAGGTGAACAACATTACCCTCCTTGATGAAGTATTCCTTGAAACCCGACCACCACTCCTGGAACGTAAGTGGCGATCTTCGATCTCGATTGTCACCATTCGATGTTGATCTAGGTCGTGAAGTACTAGCATGGAAGGGAATCGAAACGGGTGGCTCATGCTGGCGGTGGTTTTCGGCTGTCGGGCTCTTTTGCTGCTCAACTGCTTGCCCGTTCATGGACAAACTTGCCGTCCGATACTGTTCTATTGTATGATTCGTAGTTTGTGCTCCAGATGAGAAAGCATTTGGTGTGACCTCACTGGATGGCAAAAGATTACCGTTCAGTGAACCATTGCCATCCTGGAAGGGTATTGCGTCGTCTGCAACTATGAAATATTCTTTGGTATCTTTCAGAGCCTTTTTGCCATCCATGAGGACATCCATTGTATATCGAGGGCTTTCTGGAATCTGCAAGCGAATGACCCAGGCCAGTAAAGCAGGCAATCCACCGATGCCAACGATCCAACGCCAGGCTCTATCGACTGCTCGAAAGCATTTTGGGCTTTGGCAACTCCCTGGATCCTGCATCCCGGAGTGAAACGAAGCAGTTACCGCAGCGGCGACCAACGTGGCTATGAATTGCCCGAGGGGTTGCATGAAGAACAGCCATGCTAGCATACGCGAGCGGTGCTGTTTGGGGGCGAATTCGCAAACGATAGTTGAACTAAGTGGGTAATCTGCGCCGACGCCTGCTAGCTTATTAGCCACCATCGCTCGTTGATACAGGGGAAAATGTCTAGCAAAACGAACCAATACCCATGACGAACCGCCAGAAGAAAAGCAATCCTGTGATACTCATGCTCCCGTGGGAACCATCTGCAGCGAGAGCGAGGCCCAGTGTAGCCAAAAGAATAATTAAGAGCAGCCAACCGTACATCTTTTTGCGGCCAAACAAATCACCCAGGACACCGAAGCCGACTTGACCGATCACGGATCCAGCCAAAGTGGCGCAGAGCAATGCCGTTGATATGTTGGCAGGTATCTCAGCACCATTCTCATCCCAGCCGCCCCAGTAAACAAAAGCTATCATAGGGAGGACGGTATTGACAGCGAACAGGCCATATGCGTCGGTGAGAAAGCCTGCACCAGCGACGAAGACGACCCATCGTTGGACAGGGGCTTCGTCTATAATGTTATAAATCTGGCGACGACGTACATCGATGTCCTAGTAGCGAAGACACCTCAAACATCAGTCAAGAGGGCTTTCAGAAGAGCGAATCTGCTACCGAGGTCTTATGCTAAAGTGCTTTGCAGAGTGTTAAGGCTGTTGACTCACGTGCTCATGTTCAAAGACTCTAGTCGGATCTGTAATACCTCCGAACCTAAATCGATGAAATCTTCGACCGTGAATCGAAGGCATTGCTATGCGTAGATAGCTAGCACGCTTCACAGAGCTATAGCTGGAATTGGGGAGTGCATTCATGAATGGAAGAAGTAAGCCATTGCATCCATGGAGAGGTCAAGTTAGGTACCCCAATATATTTGTCAGCAACGGGACGATGCAACGAGATGCGGCATCCGTATCGTCGCAGGCAGCCATTCCGTTCTGTCAACTGCTGCGGCAAGGCTTCTCCGACGGAGTTGATGAACAAGAACTCAAGCCGCGAAGATGACTGTAGATGCCAAGCAATTGGCGTTGACAAATGACCTCAAGTTTGCACAAGAGCGGAACGAGCTTCGGTTGATTGGTGAACTGCAAGCCCATGTGCGCCCCAGCAGCACTGCCAGCGCTTGGAAGTGCGGGTTGATTTGCTGTTTTGGGAGTCCAGCGTGGCGGAGTATAGGGCTGCAGAGTTCTGCCAGCTGAACATTCGTAACGTCCCGGTATTATTTCAATACAGCCAGCCGCATTCAGGACAACGCCAACGGCACAAGCACATTCTACCGCCTGCATTTGTTCACCACACGCCCGACACCTCTGATGTTGGTGCAGTATCTTCTGACAGCTCCGACATTGAGCCACGAGAATTTTGATGCACCTGATTAAACAGGTCTGTCGGCCGCATTCCTCTGATTGGAGCATCTCCCGGCCAATGTTCAAGGAATTGTCTCTTATCAGCACTGTTCAGGAATTGGATATCGAGGTATTCTACGGCGTCTTCCCGGTGTGAAGACATCCTCAGCCTGCGTGTTATGGTAGAGAAGGAGCCTCTCCGGCTCCCTGAAGTGCCGATTACAGTCTCGGTCGCGTACTCTAGTCTGATGGTCGACGTATCGGAACGTCTCGACTGAGTACTTAATGGTTTGAAAGAAGCTGCTGTGGGGTTCAATAAGCGTTTATGCCCAGTGATCATCGAATTCTACTAAAGGACAGAGAGTGTCTGCGAGAGGTACTTACAGTTGGCACGAAAGTACTCCTTCGTATTACGAGTGCGAGAATTGGTGAAGAATATCAATGTTACATGGTCGCGCTGACCCTCGACTGACCAAAGCCGGATGTCTTGTTTGCAACTCTCGTCCTCGCGGTTCGAAGTAATGGTTGGTATTTGGAGAAGTAGTAAAAGGCGTGATCCAAATATGAGACTCTGGATCGCAAAGAAGTCTACGATAACAGTTATGTTAGCTAGAACTTTCGGGACTCAAGAACCTTCGCTACTATGTTGAGAAGAGAGAGTCCCCGTGTGCAAGCGAGGATGTGAACCTACCGTTGATATCTCGACATCGATATACTGGGTGTTCTTCCATTATTGGCCGAGTCTGCGAGGAATCCGAGAGCGTCATTTCTTGCTTATCTAAGAATGAAATGGCGTATCTTCGATCTGCACCAGCGCTGGTCTCAGTATGCGGAATAGTAGGAGCTAATTCTCGAGGGACTACGGACATGATCTGGTGAGTGATGCACGACACGGAGCACAGGCCAACGACTCACGTTTGTGAAGTATGCGACTCTTTCCATCGATTCGCTTGGAGTCGATGACCAGAGACGCTGACGAGGGATCGCCATTGATCTCTATCGTACAAACCCAGTGTCCTTGAATATGGTCACAAGAGCTAACCCAACGCAATTAGCTCTTCAGTGGGAATTGAAGGTAACAGAGACATGAAAAAGACTTTGGGCTGACTGGTATCTGATAGAGAGAGGAGCAACAAGTATGATGGGGTATGCTTGATGTTGCACCTAGGGATCAAAAATTGTCTGAAGAGTGGTGTACTTACACATACACTGGTTTGCTAATCACCAAGGGGATTTCAGGGGGAGGCAGCATGTCGAGTTCAGATGGTGGTGTCGTGGTTATCGAGCTGGTCGGTTGCGTCGGCCCAGAGTCCCAAGATTGGGGACTGGTTCTGCGACCAACAGAATCTGGGGTCCTCGGATCGCTTTGTTCCACGTTTGAGCGTCGTTCTGAGTTTGCGTTTGCAAGGTCGATGCTTCGAGATTTCTGAATGCGTGATCCAAGGTCTGATTCTATTCGGCTGATAATCACCCATTTTATACGACATTGGGTATGCGTTATCTTGCTTAAGAATGTGGCGAAAGCATGTAGTATGCTTGAGCCACAGTCTTCAGGGCGATACAGGACGAAATACGCAACAGCTACATCCGCCTCCGCAAGTGTACTCTGCAAAACCTTTTAAATGTCAGTCTTTTGCCCAACATAGTATTTCCTGTCAGCAAGACATTGGGAAAATGTGCCTTGTTATGAGCATAAGACGCATTTGCGCCAATGTTTCCAGCTCACAGATGGGTATATTACCTTCCATAGATTCTCTGAGCAATTGGGGTGACCGAAAATTGAATCCCCGTGCTCCTGGTATTCTCGCAACCATGGTTTAAGCGCATCTCGTTGTTGGCAGAGTAGTTGATATAGAAGCACTCGAATCATAGCTGTGACACAGTTTCGTTGACGGTCTTGAATTGCGCAGAAAAAGTAGGCCAACGCCCTGTGTTGGGACGATCTTTCGACCTTGTCGGTCAAGGCATTGATCAGACAAATTGTAAGCGGTGTCTTGCCCTGCCCGTCTTCCCCGTGGATCCAAAGAATGGGATCATCGTCGTTGTTGAGCCATTCGGTGTATGCCTTATCGACAGACACCCATTCGTAATTCTGATGGATGTCCTCTCCAATCTGCTGTTGAAATCTTTGCTTGTCCTGTAACGGGTCTTCCCTACACAATGCGCGCAAACTGTTCACTTCGGATTCAGAAGCAACGTCTATCGATTTGATGATGATCAGTGAGTACATTCAATAAGAGGGATGAGCTTCTCACCAGGATTCGTCTTGCGTATATGTCGTGCTGCACAGTTCTGGTTAGCAAAGATTGGATGCAACGGCTTGCTCATAAGACTCACGGTGTAGGCGGGCTCTGATTCTGTTGGGAGCTTCCGCAATCATAGTCATAAGCTGAGACAGAATCCGTTCGTAATTTGGGTCATCGGGAGAAGAGTATTTGTTCAAGCGAAAGTGATCTGTAGCCAGACCAAAGCTCTCGAAACCATCGATAGTACCTTGGTCCTGGTCTACCACAACGTGCTAAGATAAACCTTCAGCTGTCGTATAACACCCGGAGGTAAGATGTTTAGATCCTTCAGAATGGTGTGATGGTACTCGTATATGGGCAAAGTGTATGTACAACAGTACCTCAGCATGTGTGTGGTTCTGTGAAAGCGGGGGAAGGTGGATGATTGAGCGGTATCTTATTCCGGCAAGGGATTGTGCAGGCTGAACGAGATGGTGCTACACTCACAGGGAGTTTGATTGGGGATCTCAGCACACGCCCAATGTCTGATTTATGTTGCTCGTAAAAGCAGCACAACGGAATATGTTGACGATTGACTATACGGACGAAGTCTCTCCGCTGCTCCCTTAAGGCCTGGGGCGTTGTCTCGTAGATGGCCGAGCTGCCCCTTCCAGCAAGAGACAGAATATTCCCTATCGTCCTCGCGTAAGATTGGGATTCTGAGGCTCTGAATGGAGTCCCCAGAAATATAATTCCTGCGATACAGTCGACGATGTCTTTCCCTTGATCCTGCGTTGCTTGGGTGGCAACGATCCAGTCTTCTCTGTGTGTTCTGGCTGTGATAATAGCTTTCTCGAGTACAATGCCTAGGTGCTTGTCAACGCTACCTGATACTCTAGTCTTGACAGGTGATAGTGAGGAGACATGGCTGACCACCAAAACAATGACATATAAACACTATTGGTCGTTCCGGCGCTTCCTGTAGAGTAAAATCAACCAATGGCTGACGGTGAAAAGAAGAAGATATCCAGTACCATTCGTACGGTACGCAAGGAATCTAGAAGTTGGTCTGCCACTGCTGAGCAGCGCTGATCGATACTGTCCTTTCCCATCCATTTAGACTCCCAGGCAAACCGCATTATTCGCACTGTTGGTGCTGCTTTGGGAAGCATTTTCTCATGCTTCAGCCAGTTTACACCGCCGGTCTCCCAGGTGAGATCGGCATCAGCGCCAATGCCATGAATGGCGATGATACTAGTATACAGAAGTCAGATATATAAGGCCCAGATTTTAGGCATCGCGCAGATTCTGTTGTTGACTTACTCCACTGTAGGCACCAAGCGTCCAGGCTTAGACAAAACGACTATGCCTGCCTTCGGAAGCGGGAAAGAGTTCTTGCGAGAGCTAGTTGGGCTCGCCATATTCTTTTTGCTGCTACGGATAGCAGTTAGATAGGCGAAGTCGATGCCAAAGCGTACTCTGATCCAAATTCCATGGTCGTAGAGTAAACAAGGTCACCGACCATGAGTCAAACATAATCATGATGCCAGCCAAGAACACAGCCTTGGAAGTGCAGCGATAAGGATGGTGACAAATCGTGCGAATTGCTGAGACATCCTAAGAAAGTTTACATAAAAAATACACTAGCTCCATATTTGATGACAAGTCTTCTCTTGGCCGTTCTCGAGCTCGAGGATGCCTCTCAGCTAGCTACAAAACCATTACAATCATTGACCCCACGTAGCGTCCTTTCAAGCCGCTCTTTCAAAGCAGCCACAGAATAATGAAGGCTACCCTGATCTGTTTAACGTCCATTTGCTGAACATTGCCCAATACTCGAGGGGGCCAAAGATGACTGGTGATTGACCAAAACTGGTTGCACAAGGCACAGACACAGGGAGCGAGAAAATTCTCCTGGGTCCGC
Source organism: Stereocaulon alpinum (assembly GCA_018257865.1). Taxonomy (NCBI): domain Eukaryota; kingdom Fungi; phylum Ascomycota; class Lecanoromycetes; order Lecanorales; family Stereocaulaceae; genus Stereocaulon; species Stereocaulon alpinum. Next base: position 173,944 of record JAEUBA010000002.1, on the reverse strand, counting down.
TTCGAAGTCCCATATATGCGAATACGAATCATGCATGAACCATTTGACCAAAAGCATCAGCTTGAACATGCAAGATTTGACCCACCCGGTTCCAAAGGTGACAGTCGACTGCCTGGGCAACCTCTAATCGCCACTGCATCGGACGAAGAGGCATTGCTGAACTTTCTTAATGAAGACCTTCGAAGTACAGATCTGGACGAGATGGCACCACATCTCTGGTTGATGGCTACTCGGTCTGGTTCCAACATCTCGCCCTTACATCATCAGAGAATTAAGGGCCGACGTATACTAATCACAGAAGATCCAAGGTTGCACCTCGTCTGGATCGATGATCGTAAGTCTATACTCAAACTCCGTTGGGAAACACTAATCGGCTTCTAGGAATATTCATCAAACCGTTACCGAAGTACCTGCTCTCGTATGATTTTTGGACCAAATTCCTGCTTTTGCCAGCAGCAATTCCGACGAATCCGAACACAATGTTTATTCCCCCAGCATCAGATTTCCGAAAAGAAGCATTTGTCAAAGCTGCGCTTGGGCTACTGCGCTCGTACTCATTCCTCATCAGGCACGAGTCCGACCTAGATGTCGCACTCGAATTTCGCCTTCTGCCGAGGAACACAACTTTCGAATCATTCTGTCACCTCTCATCCCGCTTTGCTGGCATAACAGACTCCGAGGTATCTCCGCGCTACTGCTATGGTGAGCTGCGCCTTACACGTCTTAATTTCTGGTCTAAGGTTTTTCTTGGTCGTTGGAACTACGAAACAGTTCATCGTCAATATTGGGAGTACTTCCAGCAATTCTATGCGCCGCTGCTGTTCGTTTTTGGTATCTTTTCGGTCATTCTCAGTGCTCTGCAGGTGGAGATGGCAGTTGAGAGCCTGAAGAGCAACCCACCAATCAGGGATCAGTGGCCAAGCTTCTGGGACTTCGCGAGGGGCTTCAGTCTTTTCAGTGTTGCTTTCATCATAGTTGCCGCTCTAGGATTACTAGCACTGTTGATGAGAAAGGTGGTCGTGGAGTTGCTGTATGCGCTGACGCATCGGAGAGAAAAGCACCTATAGTGTCTCCTCAAAGTGGGCCCCTGGAGACTATGCGAGCCAGTGATGATGAATTTCTATAGAGTGTCAAGAAAAGACACATGATAACGATCATAATGATGGGACGTGCCGGAATATGCGCCAATCTGAGGCTCAACGATTACATGAGACTTACCATAGATGGATTTCCAAGCGCATAATGGACTATAATCTGTTTTCTTAGATACCCAAACCTAGCATATTATTCTCTCGAAGAGCTTCAAGAGTCATGATGACGGCATTCGTTCCGATCTATCTTAAACAAAGCAACCTACGAGATCTGATCTTAAAGGGACTGCTCAGGTGTTGCGCCTCGTTACTTCGCACTTTAGCTACTGGTGGAATATTGGTTGTCATATTCAGCGCTTCTTTTGGATATCGAATGGCTAAAACAATGCTTCCGCGCCTTCGAAGAACCATGATTTTGGAGAACGAGAACCTAGAATGGGAATGAATGTTTAGCTCAATGATCCTCGAAGTCGGCCAAGTACACAGTGCTCGATCCTGCATGTAGGTTGCCCCGATTTGGCTCGACATGAGGCTATATGCAACACTGACTACCACTGACGAGACTTACCGGAGTAATCGATAAGGAAGCGACGCTCTTCGACGCCGTAATGGAGTCTAGGCGTGGGTTTTTGCGTGACTACAACTCTGTCTTAGATCAAATGTGGGCCTTTTCTCATCATGTCAAGTCAGCTTCGACGTCAGGATTGCAACGTCGTAAAGTCTGAAGAGTCTCAGTCGATCAGCTATTGATTAAAGCCCGAGGTTTACTTAGACAGTAAGCCAAAGGCTCTCATAGGTGATAATTTCACAGCAAGAAGCAGAGTGGGTATCTGAACGTAACACCGACGCTAAACCCTCCAAAAAGCCACCCCTATCGCAATCCACCATCAAAACATTGTATCACGCGCCATAAGCTGGCGGCGGTGTTTCCTCTCTCGCACTACTATCCCAAAACCCACCGTCTGCCGCTTTCTGCTCTTGCACTTTGCGAGCGATTTCGCTTGCCATCTTGGTCATCCAAGCCTGTCCCAACATTCCATCTGATGGCCTTTCGATGTAAGGAGATGGAGAAAGCTGCCTGAGCGGAGGTTGGGAAGATGAAGCGTTTGTTTGCTCTGGTCTCTTCTCCGCAGGAAATTGAAGGGATTGCGAGGGTCTGAGAGATGGCCGCTTCGCTTTTTGTGTTTCAGGCCTCTGCTGAACGGTCTCGTTGAATTGGCCGTACATAGATGCTCTTGGGGTATTGTCGACAGAATCATCTTGCGGAGGTGGGCGAGGGGTAAGATTCCGCAATCGCATGGGAGTGCCGTCTCCTGGTTCCTTCTGCTTTTGAGAATTTTCTGGGGTACTCGGTGGTGTGGCAAGTTCACCTTCACGACGCTCAGGCGTTCGGGGTCTGCCGCCAAACTCCGAAGTTGCAGAGGACATTGTCCCAGACGCTGTGGTGCTTTCGCCACTAACACTTTCAAGATCATCGCCATCTGTTGCTTTCTTCCTTAGATTGACTACCCGGTTCTTGCGCTTCCGTCCTCCATGATTCTTTCCTTGTCTAGACGATCCAAGTCCCAATCCTGAAGCAGAAGATCCTATGCGAGAGAGCGAAGGCCTGGTGAAATGAGGACCGTTGTCCACAGCGTCCGAATACACATATGTGGTACTGAGATTGCCGGCATAAGAATGGGAACGTGTGATGGCAGGTGTCGAAGGGGTCGCCTTTCCACTGCTTCCAAGCAATTCCCCACGCTCCGTTGGGCCAGCCCAAGCCCGAAACACGACGTCACGGATCCCAGGTGTAAAAAGCGATAGGGTCCTATGAGAGTCATTCAAAACTCCCAGACGGAGCAAGTTCTTCTGCGAGAACAGCGCGTGCATTTCCAAGCCCGAGTCGAGCGTCAAAGCCGCGATTTGGGAGGCATCTAGTCTATTTCCGGCCACATCAACTGGATCTTGTGGTGGGCTGGCTAACGGATCCACTGGCTTTTCCTCCACATTAGCATCCGTCAGGTTGCGTGCAATCTCCTCGTCTTCTCTTTCTCGGTACTCTGGAACCCACAAACGCTGAGATAAGCGGTGAATGATGACAGGAACCTCGTCCATAAGAAGTGTCCGTAGTTGTCCTTCGATCTCCTTCTGCAAATAGTCCCGTACGAAAGGGATTGCGTCGAATGTAGATGACACTTTGAGAGATTCGAGAGGGTCGTTTCGAAACACCAGAGTCAGACCCTTTTGCTTCGAGAAAACGAGTATTATGAAGGCGGACAGTTTGATTTCGGAGAGAGTAATTTGAATTGGTATTGTTAGACCAGAAGATGCGGCGAGGGGTTGTGGGGAAGTAAACGAAGGCCTCGTTGATAGATATGTATTAAGCGGGTTTGCCTACCACTCCTGTCAGCCACAAGTTCAAGATCCGTTCATTCAGCGTATCACATACTTGAACCCTAGTCTTGAGTGTAAGAAAGGCATCCCCAGTGTAGCACATCTTGAAGATTCCCCGGAACCGATCTTCAGCTAAATCTCCGATTTCAAGTATTTCCAGATCTGGGGGCACTGAGCCCAGATTGAGCTCGTTGACTAAGATGTCATCGACAATGATAGGAGGTTTGGGAGATTTGTTGAGGGCGGTCGTTAGGAGCTCCTGCGCTCGAGTGTAGAATGAGGCATCAGCGGTCAAAGGCGACCAGTTGAAGTTGAACGCCATGACGGATGTATGTCGAAGCTAGACCGTATGATCAAGGAGCGACAGTCATGGCTGTGTCGGGAATCTGGATTTGGGTGCGTCTCGTGCACAGTGTATGGCGCGTGATGAAATGGAGAATGGTTATAATTCTTTTCTGGCGCCGTTTCTATACTTCAAACGAGTTAAGAAGGGCACCGTCCGTTGGACTTGAGCCTTCAGACGGGTCAAATTGACTGGAGACTTCTTTGTTCTTAGGGTGGTCACATTTCGAGCTTCCCATACAATGAGATATCAGAGTGACTGCTATAATTGCAAATGAGTATGGGTGGTCTGGACGATGTATGTCAAGGTCGATCGCGAGTCAAACATTTGGCTCAATCCTTGGCGTCCGGAGCTCCGTTGCCAAGGCGATCCAGGGCCCTCGGAACATTCTCTTCTCGACAGGACTTTTTCACTCTACTGCGTATCCAAAAAGCTGGATGATCTTCGAGAACCTGTATAGCTGCAAGAATCATTGGCCTCGACCCCACAATTGAGTATTGTTCCATTTCCACACTTCACACCATGCCAGCACCAATGCCGCTCCCACAATACGTATACAAGATCCTCCCAGAGGCATCCCCAGATCCACTCCCTTCGACATTGCCCTTGTCAGCCTTGGACGCCAAAGATGGGTTCATTCATCTCTCCACAGCTGACCAAACACCGGCTACTGCGGGTCGTTTCTTCTCGCAAATTAATTCGCTTTCGCTGCTGAAGATTCCTCTAGCTCGCATCGAGAAGCAAGTGAAATGGGAAGAGGCTAGTAGCGGCTGCTTTGCGCATCTGTACGGGGCAGATATTGGTCGGAAGGAAGTTGTTGAGGCAAAAGGTTTCAAGAAAGAGGATACCGAGGAATGGACCAATGTTCTGGAGAAGGATGCCTGGCTCCATTGAAATGATCTCTGTTGGTTGAATGGTACGACGGGAGTGAAACAACAAACTACCCTCCAATGATCTGCAGTCAGAGTCCCACACCCTACGGGAGATGAGAAACTTGTCCACACAAAAGGCATCGATCCGTGGGGGTGGGCTAATGCCGCTTACTCCAAGGGTGCATTCACGATCTAGGTTTTTGAAAGGTCTTGAATGACGCACACGCGACTGCCAGTCATGCTCCCACAAGAATTGCTCGCGTACGGCGCGCAATCAACAATGTTGTTCATTTGCGGATCGTAGCTATAGACAAGGCGTCGGTCCAAATTCTAAGCCCGTTGATTAGAAGAGCATTCCATCTCACTTTCTTGTCGGAAGATCTACGAACGACGCCTCTATATGGATGGAAATATCCACACAAGTATTGAGCACCTATTGGATAACGTATGGAGAACCCGGACAAATACCCGGAAACCAAAATTACTACTATTGGAACGGGCAGCCTTTATGGGCAGTCTCACGTGGCGACAAGGTTGAGAGGCCTTGAAACATGCATGAAACTTCAGATCAATCGTGAGCCGTCTCTCCTCCGCACTGTCAAGTCCTTATGGGTGGATCCCTCTTTGTCGTCCATCCATACAATGTATCGCAATGGTTTGGGCGCAGTACGGCGTCTCGGATTGTTCTACTCTGGTACTGCTTTACACCTATGAAACGTGATGCATTGAAGGTTTAACTGATGGAACGGGCTAGCGGTGCAATGATCAACATGGCGGGAACTTGGGGGCTCATTCTGCTGACCATCATGGGTTTCTACCTATATGCGCAACCAAGCTTTCACATTTTCCCGGATCGCGCAGCACGGCAATATTATGGCAAACCGATCAGGAGCGAAGACCATTGCACATTTCTGATGGCTGGTAACGGATTCTGATTGTTTGGATCATATTGCTGGACCGTCTCACGTTTGAAGGCTAGCGGCTTCATCTTACTATTCCTGTCTGGTTATATACTTGCCAGTATGGCTTCTTGTATTTCCATTGTTGCGTCGTCAGCTGGTTTAAGTCATTGAATTTGATATGCATAATCGAACTCGGTACATTTTTGGTCTCCCATATCAAAACCTGCCCAGCTCAATCTAAACCAGCGAATTGAATGATGCATTACAATTTAGCTTTATGTCAAGTCCTGATAGCTTTAGCTCTGATGCGATCCTCAAGTGCTGCGTTAGTGAATCACAGCCTTGATAGTCATGTTGGGACAATTGTTCAATGGCAAGCAGGCGTCAAACCCGGTCCTACCCAAACTCAGAACATCTCTGCGCCAGGTCCATCTTTGAGCGATTCCGACAGGTCTATGTTGGGAATCGGGCCTGGTGCCAATCTTCATGCGACGAGCATGCCGGGATTCATGAATCAGCCTGGCGGAGTTGACGGCGATCCGATTGTGTGCACTAACATAAGTACCGGGCGAGCGAACAGATGCTGGAGTGAGCTCAACCTTACTCAATGGGTCACAGATTGGACTCTAACCCACGCCTGTTACCAGGATGAAGGGTTTTCGACATGTTTCCTGAGGCAAAATGGCTTTCCTGGCCTGGATTGCTCCCAGATCGCGCCTGCCGCTTGCACTGCTCCTCAGTACTCATATACTGTGAATCTGGTCGAAAATCGTAAGATCTTCTATGTTGCCTACAACATCTACGGTACGGGCTGTGGTACTTGGTTAGGAGCTTAGGCTAATTACTCTTGCTACTAGCGATCAACCAGTTCTTCTATTCTTGGTGGACTGCTGTTGGCAACTCTGGAGGAATCGCTTCTCAAAATATCGGCACGATTGTATCGATAGTTGACATCCCGAACACCCAACCAGTAATTCTTCAGGACGTTTTAATAGCACTCCAGTGTGTGTTCGCGCTGGTACCTGGTCCACTGGGCATTTACGCTGGGCATAGTGATTTCAGTTACACATGGCAGCAAGTGGCTCAACTCGTATCTAATGCAATGACAACCCTGCCCAATATTGGAAGATACCTTTTTCCGACCGGCACTGCGGCCGCGGACCTTATTCAGATTGCTGAATTGAGCTCCAACTTTGCACAGCATGTTTTCATACCGGTACAGGGCAATCTCAATAGGACTCTGGCGTCTGTCATGGCCAATGAGACAGAGTTCCTGGCTTTCGCGTCACAAGGCAACTTCTCAGAAAAGCCACTTGCGTTGCCAGATCAAGCTCACTATCTCTACTACGCTTTCAATACATATCTCATCTCCTCTGCACTCACTGGCAACAACATCTACGGTGTACTAGGGCGGGGAACCGATCCGCAGCAGTTGGCTACAAATGGGACCAAGTTGAACCATAAGATCGATTGTCAAAGTTATGACGAGGAGGGCGTTTGCGATGCTTGGTGGCACAGCAAGACCTATGGAGCATTCTCTTTGGACAACTTTGGCCACATGAACAAGAATTACGGCAAGCAACTCAGCAAACTTCTATCAAACCTCACCACAGGCGAATTACTCTTTGAAGGAGCGTTGGCATGCAACGCCGAAGGCAACTTCGGTCAGGCGGTCAATATTACGGTCAATGCGGGTGGCGTTAACACTGCTTGCATATCGCAACTACGGATACTCACCTGGCAGATGAGTTGTACGGAGCCGAAGACTACAAGTGGCTGCGAGTTCGTCGAAGTGCCGCCGCAGCCGGACTTTTGGTTTCAGAATGCGCACAGCATCACTGCACAAAGTGTCCGGAGCGTACCAGCCGGCTATCTGGGACCATGGATTACGCAGACAAAGAACAAGCTGCAGCGCAGCTGAGGTGTTGCCCGACGGGGTCAGAGGGATGATGCCAGCAGGGCTGTTGAGGCTAGGAATACTTACGGTAATTGGCTCGGCGCTGGTATCTAGGAAAGCTTTGAGCTCTGAGCGTTGAGCGTTGAGACAATTGTACAGCCCTGTTTAGCATAGAAGTAGATGACCGTTGCGGCAGATAGCACAACGAGACAAAATCATTATAAACGGTGCCGTAGTGGCCTAGCTTAGAAGACTGAGCCTATCAATTGCTTGCATACCTAAAATGGTACGCTTACCTTGGGTGCTTTTAGCATCCGTGCCATTGGTGCATTTCTCTTCGGGCGGCTGCTCTTAGCATGCGGGGCGATCCTTCCCTTTATACTTATAGACTCGGTCTCGCTTCGGCGACCTCAAGGGGGACTTAGGGGCTCAGGAGGGTCAAAGGAACCTCTTGAAACATCAATCTTTTCAATTCACATGTACCGTGGCTTTACCACGGACAGCCTCCATGTTTTCCCCAACGATGGCGTATCGTCTTCTAATGATAAGACACTGTTGACAGTCTTTCCTTCACCAGGCTGCACTGCTTCATAGTGTCCGCTCCAACATGTTGCTACCACGCCGCATTTCGTCACTTTCTCTGGTCGTGATAGTCATTCTCACACTCTGGTATCTCGACTTTCTGCCAGAGTACTCCTCATCAGTCCGGAAGCCAACCTCCAAGTCGGGCGTAAAGACAAAGCCTGCCACGCCGGCATTGACACCTCCCACCAATGCGTCCCCAGATCCTGTAAGCGATACACCGCCGAGTTCCAGCTCCAAGCCGGAATCAGACAAGCCAACTAAGTCGCGATTCACAAACGGACAGCAGGTCTTTGGCTCGCGCAAATTCATACCGAAGCATCCAGTCACAGACTTCGCCAAATTCAATCACGGGCTGCCGTTGCAGCTACCAAAGGTCCAACATGACTTCGAACAAGAAAGTCAAGAGGACAAAGTCAGGAGGTTGGACAGACTTGAAGCCGTCAGGGCAAGCTTCGAACACGCATGGCAGGGCTACAAGAAGAATGCGTGGATGAAAGATGAGCTGTCACCCCTTGACGGCCAGTCGGTGCAGAGCTTTGGAGGATGGGCAGCGACGTTAGTGGATACACTTGATACTCTTTGGATTATGGGAATGAAAGACGAGTTTGAAGAGGCTGTCAATGCCGCCGCAGAGATAGACTTCAACACTACGAATGAGGAAACGATCAACGTTTTCGAGACAACCATCAGATACCTAGGAGGCTTTCTTGGGGCTTATGATCTGACCGATGGAATGTATCCCGTCCTTCTACGGAAAGCGGTGGAGGTGGGAGAACTGCTGTATTGTGCATTCGACACACCTAACCGAATGCCAGCTACCCGGTTCAGGTGGAAAGAGGTCCTCGAGGGCGGAGATCAAACTGCTAGTGAAGGTACGCTCGTTGCTGAAATTGGGTCTCTCAGTCTGGAGTTCACTCGACTTTCGCAATTGACAGGCGACATGAAATTCTTTGATGCTATTCAACGGATTATGGATATGTTCGATGAAAGCCAGAGCAAAACCAAGCTACCAGGCTTATGGCCTATCACCATGAACGCAAGACACATGACGTTTGTGGACACCAGCTTTTCACTAGGTGCTATGGCCGATTCACTATTCGAGTATCTACCGAAGCAACATATGCTACTAGGAGGAAGAAGCGATCAGATTCAGCGGATGTACGAGTACGCAATTACAGCGGCAATGAACCACGTTTTCTTTCAGCCCATGGTTCCTGATGGGAAAGACATTCTCGTCTCAGGCGGAGCTACGGTTGACGATTCTACCGGAGCCATCACAACAATAGCCAATGGACAGCACCTGGGCTGCTATACTGGTGGCATGGTCGGGTTAGGAGCGAAGCTGTTCGAACACGATGAGCATATGAATATGGCGCGCAAGCTGGTGGACGGTTGTATTTGGGCATACGAAGCAATGCCATCTGGAATCATGCCTGAGGTCTTTCATATGCTAGCTTGCGACATGAATTCTGATTGCAATTGGGATGAGAAGGCGTGGAAGAAGGCTGTCCTGGATCATGCTAAAAGCTCCAGAAAAGAGGACGTTGAACCCAAGTTCACAAGCGATGAAGCGCTGCTCAACTATACCATTGCCGAAAAACATCTCAAGCCTGGCTTTGTCGACATCTGGGACCCACGATACCTTCTCAGGCCCGAGGCCATCGAGTCTGTCTTCATCCACTACCGCCTATCGGGTGAGAAGGATCTCATGGACTCTGCTTGGAAAATGTTCGAGAGCATCGAGAAGCATACACGCACAGATTTTGGGCATACTATGATCGATGATGTGACTGTTGCCACGCCGAAGAAGCAGAACAAGATGGAGAGCTTCTGGCTTGCGGAGACGCTGAAGTATTTCTACCTGATCTTCAGTGAGCCCGATGTTGTTAGCTTGGACAAATATGTGCTGTAAGTGATGTCCTAAACGCCCGCTACCGGTAGCAAGATGACGTGACTAACTCTTAACGATCAGCAATACCGAAGCCCATCCTCTTAAACGGCCTACCCCTGGTAGTGATGAAATCCCTCGCTACTACAGCTGAGCGTCAGACGTCCGGTATATATCGCACAATAGAAAAGTCTACTACCCCAGCCGTGGAACGACATAGCGCCATCGCGGAGCCCTTCGGGACCAAAAGTAGCACCCAATGTCATACTCAACGCCGCATCATTACGGGTTCATCACATGTCTAGAGGGCTAGCGTGGCATAGCACACCTTGAGCCCTCCCATCAGGATAAGCTCGCCTGCGATGACCGAAGACAGTCTTGAGAGAAGACGACGGATCTTCAGAAACAGCTTAAGAGGGAGCAGTGGCACTCTACTCGAGTCAAGGTCTGACCAATCTACGAGGGCGAGCAGAGAATGTGATGCTCCTACACCAGTGTGGATGATTGTTTTGTGTCCTTGGCTGGTGTTTTGGTTTGAAGTTATAGCGCAGATACCCATTGTATTGTACTTTTAGAAGATTGAGAATATGGTGTGGCATCACAGGGTTTTTTTCGACAGGCATTTATTGCAGAATTATTCTATCCAATGCTCGCTTTTTTGCGAGCATTGCATTCTGTTTTATTCGTGCGATTGTGATTTAATTTCATGTATTCTTCATTTGGATTATCTACGTACAGTCATGTCTCAAGCAATCAAACACCCCTTCCCTGCCTTTCGCTTGCAATGCAATTCGCCAATCCATGCTCCACATCATTCTTTCGTCAATAACACATCCCATCACCATCCCAACCCCTTCCACTCCATTGTCCATCTCTCAACTAACATTCGTCTCCCCCTCACTATCGCTCAAACTATCTCTCCTCCCCCTCCCCCTCCTAAACCCTCCACCAGCCGCACCTCTCGGCTCCGTCCCCAACCCCGGAATAGGATGGAAATACGCCTTCGTCCCTCTGCTATCCTCTGTTATCCCGGTATCGCTATTCGTCGCGCTATATCTCGATTCGAAATCCAGGGGCTCAGTGTAGAAACTGCCTGGTACGCTGTTCCTTGTCTGTCCATAGCTTTTTGTGGGCGAGTGTTGCCGAGAGCGTGAAGGCGTGCTGGTACCGGCAGGTGATTGTGCATTAGGTCGTAGCGGGCGATGGGAGGAAGTCGAGTCGTTGGATTGAGGCGTCTGATTGTAGAAATTGTGTTTCTTTTTCGGCGACGGCGTAGTCGGCTCCGCTTTCTTCCCTGCTTGCTTCTTCGCTCTCGGCGTGTTGATCGGTATGTGTGCTCCTTGCTGAGATATGCTGTCTGAGAAGGTATCCGAGTATGCATTGTCCGAGTACGCAAAATCTTGACCGAAGATGCCGTCGGACTCGCGGTTGAGTCCTCCCACTTTCGCAGGCTTCTCGTGCCGATACGCCCTCATGTCCTGATCATCATTATTTCTATTCCCTCTCGGCACCTTCTTCATCCCCCGTCCCCCACCACCACCAACCTGCTGCTGTTCCCCCCTCTTCCACCCCTTCTCCTCATCCTCCCCAGCAACCACACTCCCACCCCCCAACCTCGTCGTCTTCGTCGCTCCAGAAAGCGTAGTCCCATTGGGCCCCTTTCGCCTTAGCACGGTCGATTTATAATCCTCCCAGTCTCGACGGCCGCGCCATTTGAAGCCGCCGTTGCGGGCCCAGAAGAAAAACCAGATGGAGCCGAGGACTATGGCTACGCCGAGCAGGGCGAAGAGCGCGAAGAAGGCGTGGTTGTTTACGTTGTTGGGGTCGATGGCGCCGGAGCCCGGGGTCCAGTTTGAGGAGGGGGGTGGAGGTTTGGCGACTTCGCGGGTTGAGAGGTATGTGCCTGCTTCGAGCGGGGAGAGGGTGTCGGTGCGGGCGGTGAGGGGATGGGATTCTTGGGGTGGGGAGCGAGAGAGGAGGGAGGAGAAGTAGGTTGTTAGGGGCGCCATTCTGTGGAGGAGACGAAGGAGTTTTTGTTGGGGGAGAAGCTCAGAGGTGGGGATGCTTCAAGCTTTCCGAGCAGCTATATGTTTGGTTTTCCGAGTGTGGTCGACATTGGTGCTAGAGTAGTTGTGAGAGCGTTAATTGCTATGGAAAGGTATCTTGGATGCTCTTTACAAGTTCGACAGGTGTCAGAAACGTGCTGGTTTTCAAGTCTCGGCTCTGGTGGTTGGTGGTTTTCGGAGTGGCTGGGGTTGGGTGACGATCTTTGTTTACTGGCTGGTCGGCCCCGCGACAACCCTAATCCCCAATGTGTCGACCAAACAACTCTCTTAATAGATCTGCAAATTCCAGTGACATACATACTCTAATAATTGGACTCCTTGTCATGAGCGAGCTTCGTCAAACAGAATTCCGTCAGAGTCACTAGAGCAGCAGCAAGTGGGAAGTTCTCTAATTATGAGTAGATTTACTATTTCCATTTACAGTCTTTTCGCAAAAAGCATAATCATTAGTAAATCTTCGCCGTAACCAACACCAGTCGCTCATGATCGCTCAAAATGTCTTAGGCCGTACAGAACGTAATCTCGTAAATCGTCGTCCCCAGTCGTCAAGTCGTTGAAGAATCAGACACCATCAAAACCGCTGACAAAGGTGCTTTTTGGCTCCTCCATTGTCGTCATAAAACCATTCTGAGTTGAACATTAGGAGCCGAAATCATGTCGAGAAGCCGAATGCAAACATGCAAAAACGTATCGCGACACAGCCGTTGGGTTCATGGTATGAAATGCATGCCACCTCCCAACATGCCTCTTTCTATTCGGCCTGTCCGCGTCCACTATATCCACTTCTGCTACTTTGACGGCTTCGACTTGTGGTAGTGATTCGTTCTCGGATAATCCTGGGCTCATCTACCTCCGCAATCTCACCTCGGACGCGGCTCGTCGTCCTGGAACGCTCCAGCGCCGTCACGGTTTCACCATCGATATATGAGTGTCTTCTCCGACTCTTTTCCTCCGCCGCGGGTCGAGCAGGCCGACCCCCAACCATCCTGCCTTTTGAGCCAATATTAAGCTCCATCTCACCCTCATCTTTGCTCTGCTTCAAACTAATGGTGCGTCCTTCGTAACCGCCTTTTAAGTCAAGATTGATGCCTTGCGAAGCGTTGAAGCGCATTGCCAGTCCATCGTTATCGTGTCGGCTCTTAATGTCAGTGCTCGGTCGCCGTGATTTTATGTCGCTTCCTTCCCTGCTGGCCTTTCCACTTTTTCCACTTTTTCCACTCTTGCCGCTCTTGCCGCTCTTTCCACTATGCCGACTGCTGGTACTACTACTGCTAGTAGTCGCCTTCTTCCTGCGCATGATCGCGTCGTGCGGGATGGTATTGTTCAATGATTTAGTGCCTTTGGAAGCTTGGTAATTCTCTATTGAGCTTTCGAGATCATCCAGAGACTCATGGCCGTAGACCGAAGCTCGCCTCTTCTGTTTCCGGTTGTTATCAATGGTCATACGAGCCATACTCTGCTCAAGTGCCTGAGCACTCGGAATCCTTTCATCGCTTGTCTTGGTGGGCCTAGCCAGTGATGGTCGCCCTGAGCGTTCTTGCTCAGAAGAGCGCCGTTTGACGGGACTTCGCTGAACTACCGGAGCCGCACCAGCTTCCACGCGTGTTGCGCGGCGGCCGTGCGGCGCTTGGTATGCATCTGATATAGTGTTGGCCTTTCTTATTGTCGGTCTGACATCTTGACGAGATGCAGTATGAATTCTGGGTGGCGGTGGGGGCATTTTATAGAAATCCTCATCACATGTCGAGTACTCTTCGGGCGATACGATTGGTCGCTCGCGGTGTGATGGCTGACGAGAAGGCGGGCGGGAGGAAGAGGCGATGACAGGGTGGATCGGTGGTGCGTATTCGATAACGGGTGACGGGGTGTAGAACATCGATTGAGGACGAGCAGGAGCAGGGTGCTCGGATGTCCATCGCTGAGGGCGCGGACGAGGTTGGGTCTCGTATGGCGAGATCGGTTGGGGAAAGTATTCTTGCGGTTGAGGTTGAGGTGTGGGTTGCTGTGGTGGAAAGTAGGAGGCCTGGGGTGGTGGATATGAAGTCCCTGAGAATGGCGATGCAGCAGGGTATCTTGGTGACGGTCGCTCAACGTACAATGGCTGTTGCATGTACATGAGTTCGGGGACTGCACCGCCATGAAAACTCATTGGCCGCGCTCGATGATATGCTTGCGACGCTGAGGATCGAGGCCGTGGCTGAGGAAGTATTGGCACATCTTGCATCACCTGGCCCGGCGGAGGCCTTGTCGACTGTGGGCGGACAGGTGGCGGTGGAGGTTTGAATGGTGCTTTCGCGTGACCGGCATAGTGATCTGAGCTCTGCCCAGTTTTTGCCGACCTTTGTCGCGCTTTTGCGATGCACTCTGAGCAGTTGCAGTCTTTTGGTTGCGCAACCTCCTCTTTCCGACTTATGGACTGAATTCTTTGTAGAGGCGGCTTTTCTGGACTTGTCCGTCTGCTTTGAGATTTTCTCCTCTCGATTGTTGGCCTCCTCTTGCTTGCGACTGCACCTGTGCCGACTTTCAGCGAATTGGAGCCCGACTTTGATTCAAGTGACGAGTTCGTACTCCCCAATGTAGCAGCCGTATGGCTTGAATATCCTGAGTCGCTGAGTTCGTCTCGAAGGTGCTTTGTAAGTGTGCAATCCGGCTTGGATCGTTTGGCTGCAACGTTTGCTGTTTGTCGAGTGTCTGGAAGAGTTGTTTGGGCTTCTTCGCTGTAATCCTCAAAGTAAGCTGCCTCTGCCGCTCGAGGCCGTAGAGGGCTAGCGGTCATGGTATGTGAGCCAGCCAGGGCTACAATGGCCAGCACAGCTGTACCGATTGTGCGAGGCAAGGCTGGCTTGCCAGTGTGGGAGGCCTGGTGAGCAGCAGTAAACGGGGCGTGGGCGTGGGCGTGACCGTGACCGTGACCTAGTTCTAGGGCTTCGGCCACAAAAAAACGGGCAACGGAGGCAATCGATAATCCCCCTCGATCTGGTAAGGCTGATCTTTTGTTGCCCCACCACTGACGCTCGTCTATGACGAACCTCGAAAAAGGATTCGCAGGGAATGAAGAGTAAGTGGTAGTATTACAGTAAGCAGAATTGTTATTGTATTACAAAAAGTTTAAGAAGGAGAAGAATTAAGATTTTCCAAGACTGTTGTTCTGCTGCGTGGGGGATTGCGAATTGAGTCCATGGTCAGTGAGCTTACCTTGACTGGCATGGACCAGGTTGAGCGCGTCAGGAAAGCTCAGCGCACAGCGTGTCCTTGGGCCTTGACTCACCAACTCCTGAAATCTTATTTTCTGTGGCGAACAAAACCCGTGTGGAGGGGCTTGCATGGGTGGATACGGATGATTGCGTTGGCTCGCTCGAGGCAGCATGTTTTCTAAGCAGCCTGGACGCCGGCAGCCTGCAGTGGCCGCCTACGACCTGCTCAAACACCGCAACACCATGCTCTCAATTGCAGCAACCTGATAAGATAGACATTGTTGGTCCGGCCAGCAGATTGTATCGTAACACCTCATTGTAGAGTAAGCAATGTTCGATAATTCATCGATGATCCGAATAAATCAAGAGGTTTTTAGATCGGGCACCATTCATTATTGGCTGCCCTGCCTAAGCCTAAGCTGCCGTAGCTGCCCAAGCCAACAGGAATTCGTCATAGGTAATCACTCCCTTCTTTCCAACCAATTCCAGTCGATTGCATCGTGCATCCTCCGCTCTCCACCCTACGCTGCATGCGGAGAAGGTTCGTTGTCAAATCACTCGCCTAAGTCACGGCTCAAGAGGTAGCATCCGAGGCATGCATTGGTGTTTGCTTCATACAGGCTAGGTAAGAAGAAAGTGAGACATCTCAGCGACATTGACGAATTGGAGTTACACTTGTCCGCCCTATCATGCATGGCTGAGGATCATGGGGTCTCTAGCATGGCTTCCTCGAAGAAGCGAGCCATTATGAATTTGCCAACACAACAGAATGCAGATCGGATCATCCCAGTCGTAGATTGGCAGTGCAGCCTGAGGTATTGTACAAAAGACTTGCTTTGCACCGTTGCGATATGGGTATTTTGCAATGTAACGTAAGCCGTTATTTGAACAGAACCGCCGGGCGGTGTCCTTCCTTTGCTATGGTCCACATGCCATGATAGGAAGGGTTTTTTCCATCCATCAAGATCGCCTCTTCACCGACTTTTGTTAAGTCAGCAAACATGTCGGAGCAGCCAGACGAACCCCGGCCACATAGCCATACCTGAACCATTAATCGACCTTCATATGAAATGTTCATCCGATCGGGTCGGTCAAGGCGGATATAAAGGCTGCTGCAGGAGCGAGGACCTCGGAGAAGTGCTGCAACGCATGCTAGACCCTTGCCCCCGGCGTGGGGGCGAAAGCAATACGCACATCACATCCTGGATCTTATCAGCATGCCGGTGCGCAGTCTGCCACGGAAGGTTGTCAAGATCAGAACTCACCTCTCTACAGGATTCAACCCGAGCAGCTTCATTCCATTATTCAGTACCTGCCTCGCTGCTTCGTACAACGCCATCCGCGCTTTCTTGACCTCTAGCTCACTGCCAACTACTTGCAACACGTCATAGCTCGAGCTCAGCATATGTGTCATCTTGAAGAGATATGTCAATACAGTTGTCGGCTCTAAGGTTTTCAGTGTGTTCTGGACAACATCCGGCCAGGAAGCAAGAGCTCGGACAAGATTAATGGCGTGTGGTTCTGTCAGTAAAGAAAGATCCGCTGATCCAAGGTCTTGGGGTGTGAGGTTGGCTTTCCGGGTGATTGAACAGAGTCGAGCATGAGCATACTGCAGATATGGCCCAGTATCTCCCTCGAATGAGGTCATACGTTCCAGAGAGAATTCATAGTCGTTGATGCTGTAGGACATGTATCAGCATTACAATTTTGATGTGAAGGGGCTATCGAGGAAGTACATACCGCTTGCCTTTCATGTCTTGGACCATGATAGCACTGATACCAAGCGTATCGGCCGTCTGCTCGGGATCATCGACTTGCTGATACTTCTTTTCGTTCTTCTTCATGACCTCGTGCATGTGATCCCCTACGTCGCGAAGAATGTCATCCAAGAATTTGACAGTACCCCGACGGGTACTCATACCCAGGACCATACCAAAGTTGACATGCTGACATCTCTCTGACACTTCATTATTTCCCATCAGCTCTAAAATCTTGAATAGTTGGGCTAGATGCATATCTTGCTGAGATGATACTACGTAAAGCATCTTGTCGAAGTGGTACTGTTCATAACGTTTCACAGCTTCTCCAATGTCCCGTGTCAGGTAAAGGGATGAGCCATCAGTCTTCTTGACAAGAGCCTTGCCAAGTTTCTTAGTGTTCTTGTCTTTGGACTTGGTCAAATCAACGATGACAGCTCCTTTGGAGTCTTCCGATAGACCGCTGGTCCTCAATTGTTCAACAGCACGCTCCATCCTGGACATTTCAACTTGCGACTCGCCAGAGTACACATCAAAATGGATATTCAAGCGGGCGTAGGTCTTTTCGTACCGCTCAATGCTAAGATTTCGGAAGCGAGTCCAGATTGCTAAGGCCCCCTTATCACCAGTTTCCAGCTTTCTAAAGTATTGTCGGGCCTTTTCGTTAACACTATTGGCCTCCATAGCCGCTATCTCTTTTTCGAGCTTTGCAGTATCCTGTTTCCTTTCCTCTGCCTGTTTCAGCTCTTCCTTCTTTTCTTTGATCGCGTCTTCTTCTGGCTTTGAGACTCGGTTGATCTCCACATAGATATCGAACAGATGACCTATAGGGTCCCTCTCAAGCTTCTCTTCGCTACCGTACATCTCGAAAGCGTTTGCTAGAAGTCCAAACTGACGTCCCCAATCACCAAGATAATTTATGCGAGTCACCTCCCATCCTGCAGCATCGTAGAGATTTGCGAGGAATCCTCCAATGATTGTGCTTCTTAGATGTCCAGCGTGGAACGGCTTTGCTATGTTGGGAGACGAGAATTCGACTATGATCTTTTTTTTGCTGGACGGCTCCGACGCGTCCTTCAAGCCCAGCTTGTCATTTGTACCATACTTGGCTTTCTTTTCGAGAATCGAGGGAATGATCAGTTTCGAGAGTGGTTCGGGCTTGAAGTAGAATTGGAGGAAGGTCCCATTCACGACTGGTTTGCCGACTAGGTCTGATTCTGGGTATTTGTCCGCAAAGTCCACAGCCAGCTCGCCAGGCTTCTTGCCTTGTATTCGCAACGCGGGCACTGGTAGCCCAAGATCACCTTTGTCAAAAGTCTGAGTCCATGCTAACCGCTCGTAGATTTCGCTGGACGGCTTTCCTGTAATTGGGGCGAGTGTTTCCGAAATGTGGTACCGATAGATGTCAATCGGATTGCTTTGAGCAAGGGCAGCTTTGGCGTCTGTGGAGATATGTAAATTCGCCATAGGCTGGGCTGTTGATTCCATGTTCCTCAAAGTAATCTTATGTCTCAGAACGCATCCCAGACGAAAGCGGAGCATCTAAATGTCAACTTCTCAGTGAGTCAGAGACCATGTTGAGAAGTAAAACATCAAGGTCTACCGAGAATAGCCGAAGTGTTGCCGGCCCCTGGGCAACTCGGGTAAGCGCCGGATCAGCCAAGGCTTCATCCACCTTCCTTACCCCTTTTTGGACGACTTCAGCCCTCCTTAGATGCCTTGCACTTGGCGGCATCATAGCATAGGCACCTTCAAGTGGTACGGGATGAGACGGGAAGTTCCTCATCAGGCTACTGTCTAGTGGACCATGCTATTGCGATGGGGTTGTGTCAGTGTCTTGTGCTGTCAGCCTCGCGCGCCTCGTTAATAGATTAACAATCTCTTCCATTCCAAGATCGATGCACCCGGCCTATTTCTACTCTTAGTATAAGTCATTGGAGAAGCTCTTCATTGGGACGTCTCTGAAAGCCTGAAAACGCGTTGAAGGTCTCGCAAAGCTGCGCCAGCAACCATCAACACCAGTAAGCGTCTGCTGCTGCCTTACAGGCTAGGTAGATTACTCCTCTTAGACTATGAAACACATATCGACCGTGTCTTTCCGATGTAATGCCCCAAGTTTTGGTCTACTTGTTTATTCACTCACTGCGCACACTTCGTCTGGGGTTTCTGATGGAAGGCTTGGCAGGACAAATGTTCTCCAAACAGAGCTAGCTTGACCTATCGATGCTTGACTCACAAGCGATCCTCCCGCTTCATTCCAGTTTTGAACTCCAGATGCCCGTACATTCCTTCCTTTCCCCGCTTTCCTGTTTCCTTATCAACTCTTAGGCAACAGCCATCAGAATAATTAAAAGGGGGGCCGTCCCACTACTACTTCTTCTTCTCTCACGCGTCTTGTGTATGGACTCTCTCGTTTTCTGTTACTTCACACATTAGAATATAGAACAACGAATACTATGCGAACCAATCTGCCTCCCCGTGGCACGATGTCTCCCCACTGTGGTTGTTATTATATGGTATACCCCTCGTCAGACCAAACCGCCAACATTCACCCTGTCAAGAGCTACCTGCCTCAAGTCGATTTAGTCGCCCATACTACCATCGTATCAACTGCTTCGAAGACTGCGCTGACCCAGACATTTGTTAACCCGTCGTCAACAGAAGAGATCAAAGAATGCAGATATGTGTTTCCGCTCTACGAGGGTGTCAGTGTAGTCGGCTTCAGCTGTGAGATTGGATCTCGAGTCATTAGTGGTATTGTGAAAGAGAAGATCAAGGCCAAGGAAGTGTACGATGAAGCTGTGGCTCGTGGTGAGACGGCCGGGCTGCTGGAGCAAGGTGCTACCTCTGATGTGTTCATAACTAGCCTTGGCAACATCCCTGCCGGCGAGAAGCTATTGGTCAGGATCACTTATAGCGGAGAACTCAAGCACGATGTCGGTGCCGATGGAATTCGTTTCACTCTGCCCACGAAGATTAGCCCTCGGTATGGACATAGTGAGAGCAGCCTTGATTCGTCTACCTCGTTAGGAGGTATTGCTATCACTGTTGACATCAGCATGCCGGAAGAGTCCCATGTCCGAGAAGTGAGATCGCCAAGCCACCCAATTGCAGTGACTCTAGGAAGAACTTCGAAGAAATCATCCGAATTACCTCACCTGTCTCGTGCATCTGCTACTTTGTCCCTGGGGACTTCGGCCTTGGACAAAGATTTTGTCCTCGAAATCATGTACCATGATAGCGGTAAGCCAACGGCACTATTGGAAGCTCACCCTATTATTCCCTGGCAACGGGCTTTGATGGTAACCCTCGTTCCGCAGCTTCCAACCCAGCTTTCAAAGCCAGAAGTCATATTTGTTGCCGATCAAAGTGGCAGTATGCAAGGTAACCGAACTCAAACCCTGGTCGCTGCACTCAAAGTATTCCTGAAGTCTCTTCCTGTTGGTATAAAATTCAATATTTGCCTTTTCGGTAACGGCTACACATTCCTCTTTCCAAAAAGCCAAGAGTATGGAAAGGAGTCTCTTGACAAAGCGCTCAACCTCCTCAAGGGTCTCAATGGTAATTACGGAGGGACTGAGACACTAAGTGCTATTAGAGCGTCCATTGACTCACGCGATCCAAATGAGAACCTCTCAGTCATTCTTGCAACGGACGGGGACATTTGGCAGCAAGAAGACCTCTTCGAATATCTGAACAGCTCAGTTGCGAAAAGCAAGAAGTCTTTGCGGGTCTTTGCTCTTGGGGTTGGCAATTCGGTGTCAAGTGCGTTGATTGAGGGTGTGGCTAGAGCCGGTAACGGCTTTGCGCAAGCTGTTGGTGAAGGAGAAAAATTCGACGGAAAAATCGTTCGCATGTTGAAAGGTGCACTCACCCCAGACAATGGTGCCTACACGGTCGAGCTTCAATATCGAACAGAAGATGATGATGACTATGTCTTGGTCGAGAAAGTCACTGACAGCCTTCGAATCATTGCAGTTGATGGGAGTGAATCATACGACTCGCAAGTGGAGCGAGATGTCGCAACTTCTGCTCGTGTCAGTACCGAAGGTGAAGAAGAGGCGGATACTCAGATGTTGGACGCTGATGGCCAAGCTCGTTACACACATCTACCTAATGTCCCGGTACCAAAGCTTTTACAGACGCCGCATGACATACCACCTCTCTACCCGTTCAGTCGGACTACTGTTTATATCATGATGTCTCCAGATGCTGCTCACGGTACTCCCAAGTCGGTCATTGTGAAAGGACATTCTGCAGATTATCCTTTCCAAATGGAAATTCCAATTGAAGTTCTTGAGCAGCCCGGCGAGACTGTCCACCAGCTCGCTGCCAAGAAAGCAATAGTAGAGCTGCAAGAAGGCCGTGGCTGGCTCGTTCATGCCAGCGATAACACAGGTACTCCGGTCAAAGCAAAGTATGCGGAGAAATTCGAGTCAATGGTTGAACGCGAAGCCGTTCGACTCGGCGTTGAATATCAGATCGCTGGCAAATACACTTCATTTGTCGCTGTCGAATCAGATATTAAAATACCGGAGCGTACCAAAATTGTCGATGCTGATATTGGCCAGCCACGCAACACCGGTCAGCTGGCTGATGCTCCTGACTATAGCTCACACGCCAATTCTTACGCTGCTCCTCATATTTCGGGGTCTGCTTCGAGCGGCAGCCTTTTCCGTTCCACAAACTCCAACACATTTGGCCATCCCAATAATACGCGCCATGCATACAAGTCGGCGTCAGCCACACTCTCAATGGCCGCCCCAACTGGTGCTGTCAGTTGGTGGGGTTCATTTTCGCGCGTCCCGAAAGCCCGCCAATCATTCGGCGGCAACGCACCTCGCCGACAGCTTGCTTCCAGAGCAGCAAGCAAGCCCGCTCCGTCCACGCTACTACCATCTGTGCCCTATGAAGCGGTCAGTGAGAGAGGACAGTGTCTCATGCCAGTAGAGGTAGAGCGTTGCGCCGAGGAGTTTGAGCAGGATGCTGAGGAAACGGCTCCTGAGGAGAAGGATCCACTGCAGAGGTTGATTTCCTTGCAGAGTTTTGAAGGATTCTGGGATTTCGATGCTCCACTCCTAAACATTGTAGCAGTGTCAGAACAGCATAAAGTACCCGAAGGGTTGGACTTGCGGTCGTGGGCGACCATTCTTGCCATAAATTACTTGGAGAAGAAAATGGGAGCCGAGAAGGAGGCGTGGGAAATGTGTGTTGATAAGGCTAGAGATTGGTTGGCTGGCGTGGGGGTTGTAGATGGCAAAGCTGCGGAAGAGTGGTGGGCTTGGGCTGAGGAGTTGATCACTGGGTCAAAGTAGGCAACGGGACACAGAGCACGATGCGAGGGGGTAGCGGGTGCTTGGAGTAGTGACAGCGTGATTGTTCAGGAATCGATATCTACTAATTGCCCTTGTTAGATAAGCATGCAATATAATTCGTCTTGGAGGCCAACTCCAGATACTCAGCTTGTAACATCTGCCTGGAGGAGGAATGGCATACTCGAAAGGAAGCCTTCACGCCGAGATATATTCCCCAAATTGCGCATACTTACTCCACGTCCAACGCACGCGTTCCCATAGCACGCATCTAACCGACAGTGTAATACTTCAAATCCTCCTCTTGTCCAACTCTCTTGCTGATTCATACTTCTACAAGTCACTTTCACGACTCAGGATTCGCTGACGTTTGCACAGTGCCACAGCTTCGGAAATACTCGGTCAGGACTCGTAACAACATGGCACAGTACGCAACAGACGCTGTCAGAGCTGTCCGCACGTGGTAATCACAAGGTCACGATCGCCAGTTTTGCGTGGTGATTGGCTCTAAATGATCAAAGAGGGGGGTTATAAACCCGGCATTGAAGTTGTCCGAGCTCGGATCTCATCTCAAGAAAGCACTAGCTCCCTCGCGAGAACATCAACACACACTTCTCGAAAATGGAGCGCAAGTCATAATCCTGGATCATATCAGTGGAGATTCTCAGAACGAAAACGGGGGAGCAGGCCCGACTTTCAAAGGCCAATCTTTTCAACCTATGGGATTAGCGCGCATATCGTTCAGCTTCGGGCGAAACTTGCTGTCACATGATTATATCTTTTATAATGGAGATGGCTGATCCCTTCGCTTGACGTCCGTTTCCTCTCACTTCGATCACTCTGGGAAGACCTACCATGCCTGGTACCAACGAACACATTGACGAGCGAAGACCACTACTTGCCTCCGAAAATGGAGTGGTCCCAAGTTCTGATCAAGGAATGAGCAAAGTCACCTCCACAAAGATCTTAACCCTCGCCGTAGCTCTCTTCGGCAAGTCTCACATAGTCGCTTCCAATCATCCCACAAGTCTGACTGCCTGGTACTTTTAGGGGTATTTCTTGCTAGCGCAGACGAGCTCTTTGTCACTGGATCTTATAGCTTGATCGCATCCGAATTCCACAAACATTCTCAAGGACCATGGTTGTTGATGGCGTACAATCTGGGATACTGTTATGCAATGCCCGTCGTTAGTCCTCCTATCTGAGCTGTTTGATAGTCTTGAGAATTTTTCGATTCCGAACATAGAGTTCTTTTACCTTGTAGAAGTTGTTCCCTGGTGTTGATACCGCATAGTATGGAAGCATCAGTGACATCTATGGCCGGAAAAGGCCTCTTTTGGCTGCTTATTGCTTGTTTACGGTTAGATGTGTCATATCGTAAGTTGCCTGCAGTCCTAGCAGTCCCTGTTCCAAAATCTGTGATAATTATCCCTGACTCAATCTATCATCAACTCAGCGGGACAGCAACATCCCTCGAGCAAACCATAGCTGGAAGGGTGTTCGCAGGCATTGGGGGCGGTGGCATGGTCACCATGATCTCCATTATCATCAAAGGTGAGCATCATGTACAATTCGGTAAAAATCAGCAGCTAAAGCGAATGATTTGCAAATAGACATATCAACTTACGGGCAGACTGCCGTCTTAAGAAGTTATGTGAATGTAGCTGCCATCAGCGGAAGAAGTTGTGGGGCGCCATTGGGGGGCCTGCTGGCTGATGCTGTGGGGTGGAGATGGTATGTATCGTCGCTATTTAATACGACAGCAGCAATCCAAGCTGCCAAAGCTTGTAGCCCCTTCGAGCTTGTGGGAAACTCTCGTTTCCTGAGTTTGATTGACGTTTTGGTAGGTCATTCCTTGGTCAAGTCCCGCTGGCCCTCGTCTCTAGTCTTCTCGTGGCTTGGAAATTTGAGCCTGAGTCAAACCGAAAAGGGAATGAAGGTAGTGGTGTGTCTCGCGCCAGCAGTGCCTCGTTGCGTGACATTGATTGGCTTGGGGCTGTCTTCTTCGGTACAAGTATCACTACTGCCCTTGCTGTAACAAATCTTGGAGGAAAGACGCTCGCTTGGTCTGATCCCATCATAGTTACCGTGGCCGTTGGATGCATGCTGTTAGTGGCAGCTCTCGTCTTCGTTGAAATAGACTGGGCCAAGAGACCGTTGATACCCCCAAGGCTTCTTCAAACCAACGGTATTGGTGCGATGTGTCTCGTTCAGGTCCTTCTTTGCGGTGCTCGCGTCGGCGTTAGTCTGATGATCCATGCTTGTCATGTCAGCTCTGATCGCCACTGTAGGTATTGGCGCAAATTTCGCCTTAATTTATCCGCACCCAAGACGTAAGCGACGCCGCTGCCGGAGCTTACCTTGTACCATCCACGGTAGGGAATGCAGTAGGTGCATTGATTGCAGGTGTTGTTGTAAGCAGGTAAGAAAAAGGTCCCCACTAGAGTCCGTTACTTGCACATGGTTGAAAAGGGGCTGACAATGTTAAATTTACCAAATAGAACGTTGCAGTACAAAACATTGACGATGGTCTCCTCGGTATTCTCATTAATAGCTTATCTGCTCATGGCTCTGGAATGGCGGCACAAAATAAATATGTGGGAATCCATGTACTCTATCGGAGCGGGCTTCGGCTTCGGAATGGGCCTCAACGCTCAATTCGTCGGCTTGACAGCCTGTGCACCCGCAGAGCAACACGGCACCGCCGTCGGTGTGTATTATCTGAGCCAGCAGATTGGCGTAATATTGAGTGTTGGAACTTATGCCACGGTATATGAGACGTTGTTTGAGAATATTTTGCGACGAGGGATCTCAGATGTGCCGTCAAAAGAAGAGGTAAAGTATAGTCTTTGCTATAGTTCATGTGAGAAATGTCGTTCCAACTTTACTGCTATCGTACTAACTTACAGAACGAATGCTAATTGGTGACCGAATTAGGTCATTAGGGGCGTTCTGGAAGACTCTAGGTTTGCCTTTTCCTTGCCGACTAAGCTCCTAGGTTTCGTAGTGTCAAGCTATCTTCGCAGCTTCCCAGTTGTTCCTGGTGAGCATCCTATGCCGTTTTAGGGTCGTGAAGAAGCCGGCTGATCCTTGACCGGTGATCAGCTATGGGTTAGTAGCATTACATCGTGAGCAACCGTTAGACAGAGACTGACGAGCACGCCGGGCTACTCCATCTCCTGTGTTAGTAAATGGAAGTCTGAGAAAATGAAGCCGTTAAGCCACCTGCGTTGGCTTCGTGGAATTTAAGCTTCATAGCCCTGTGATCTCCAGCCCATCTCCACCGTCATCACAATGTCCAGAATATTCTATCAATGGCAACCCAACATCGCTATCTCTCACGCAAGCTGTGTTTCCCGAAGCCCATTCTTTTAGCACATTCCAGTCCCTACATTGCCTTGGCTGCCCATCTGCCGTTACATTACCAAAGAAGTACAATGGCGTGTCGCTCGCAGTACACACAACGTATTGCCTCAAAATTTCAAAGCAATGATCAGCGTGGTGATGTCCTCCAGGATCCATAATTGTCTCGCCTCTCGCCAGCTGGAAGTATACTTTGCGTATGCGTATCTTTGATTCAGCTAGTGAGAAACGCAGCTGTTGGCAATTGCATGATAGAACGTACCAGGCAATGGAATTGATGATAAGCTTCGATAACATAGATGCCCTTTGTGGGGTCACTTGGATATTCCAGTGTCTCGGGTAACTTCTTTTTCGCCGCGTATCCGTGGTCGAGAGCAATGAACCCGTGAGCGGGATGGATTACGTTCCAAGCGTCGTCTACGGTCTGGTTGTCACTTCTGTTCGGAGAGCCATAGGTGCTCCACCATTCGTATTTGATCAACGCTCCAGGCTTGGTGTGAATCCCCCCTTATCACTCACATCAGTGCTTGAAGTCTTCCATTAGCAAGCAATGGTCTTATAGAAGTCTGGAAAGGATGTCTTCGTTCGTTGAAGGTCATCTCTGAAAACGAGCAATATGAAAATGGTGTTCGTGATAGCTAGCAATATCAGAGCGCCATCTTTCCAAGAGACCTTACGACCTGGGGTAGGCTGGAGGTTATGTGAATCCTGTTCATCGTCGGACGAAGACGGCTGTAGAGGGATATAGGTAGCATTCGGCGCCATTATACACTCGAACAGATGCGCAGAACCAATTCGAGACTTGCAAAACCTGCCTCGATCCCGGAGCGAGACTTGAGACGGGAGTGCAAGAAACCAGATGATTGAGACGCATTGAAGCATTGACACGCTCAGAAGCTCAGAGGAAAGTCTGAAGGCCGAGTCGATGTGCTCCGCACACACGTGAGATGACCGAAGGCTAAAGTAGCTTATCTTGAGGTCATGCAAGTCGTTCGAGGACCGTGCCGTAAGAATGCATTAGCGGCGAAGTCCAAAGCGATCAAACTTCTTTAGTACTCCGTGCTTCTCGGTCTCGCAGCAGGCTTTTTGGACTTTTTGGATAGTGCGTAGGAGGGTCCCCATTCGAGGATCCATCCAGCCATAATAGGCCAATTGAAGATCCAAGGGCAAGTCCCAAGACTAGTAGCGAAAGGTGAAGGTGACGAGAGGATCGACGGCAGGGACCGTGCGCCATGAAACCCCGGGCTCTGGTTGTTGTCACTGGGAGCGGGCTGTCAACGGCTACCTATGACAGTCCTCCAGACTTTCCCACTACCTAATCGCAAGAGTCTGTCTTTACTGACTTCGCCATCTCGCCAGATCTTTCCGTAACCAAGACTGGGGCCTCTCAAAGTCTCGTGATAATGTTGTTGTT
This sequence comes from Stereocaulon alpinum, assembly GCA_018257865.1. Classification (NCBI taxonomy): domain Eukaryota; kingdom Fungi; phylum Ascomycota; class Lecanoromycetes; order Lecanorales; family Stereocaulaceae; genus Stereocaulon; species Stereocaulon alpinum. The sequence continues at coordinate 146,884 of JAEUBA010000002.1, read as the reverse complement.
CTATCCCATTCTTTAACGGCTTCTGAACGCTTAACCGGCCGTTACCTTGATCCAAGTATTCGAGTGATAACGCAGGGTAGGCGTACGCAGCAATTCCATCGCTGGCGCTAAGACAATTGGGAATTCAACAATTTTAGCCGTGCATAACTGCAACTAGCAAATCTATGCTCAGCGCTGCTATGATTGAGGTACTTTAGAGCTTGGTAGAGATTCGACTCAATGCTGCTTCCCAGATAGAGCGTTGATGCTGCTGCCGCACAGAAGAAGATGTCAGGGGTCTAGCGTTCGATGTCCATCTTTCAGATAGTGAGGACATCAGCTGTGATCGTAGCTATGTATGATCGAAAGTGGTATTCTTGGGCAATGAGGTTGGCGACGAAGTAGGTCTAGAGGATCATGATCGCTATTATTGTCAGTGTCTCCAGGAGCTCAGGGTTCGCTTCGCGCTACAGTAGTTTGCCGTAGGTCAACCTTTTCAGAGTATGCGCCAAGAACATACATTCTTACACAATCTCGTCTTTCATACGCCCTGGTGATAACGATGCACTACGTGTCGTTCCTGTGACCCCCCTGTCCTTCCCCGACCCTTCATGGCCGACTATCTGAAAAGCCTCCTCGGAGGTCAGAAGGCGCCTTCGAATCCGGCAACTGAAGACGGTTCGAGCAATCCCCACCTATCCCTCGAGTCCATTGACGACCGTCTAACCGTTCCTAGACTTCCCCGACTTCGCAGAAGCTCCACCTCCATCGCCTGCCTCCATAAAACCCGTGGCGCCTCAAGCAGCGACCGCTCTGGGAGCTGAACCCACATCCAGAACAGACGTTGTCTACACAAAATGGTACCGGGTCTGGGAACGAACAAGTCCATCGGACTTTTACGCCGAGGGAGTCATTCTACCATTCGTCATTGTCATCATCGGTCTGCATATATGGGGACGTGGTACAAATAAGCGCAAGGCAAAGCGGTGGATCGAAGCACACGCCCCTTCTCTAGAGAAAGAGTATGCTCTAGTTGGCTTTGGTGGGAAGAAAGAGCCCACAGCAGATGATGCCCAGTCGAACGGTCTGCTTAAATCAACAACATCGGAAGACTCGGTAATTCCTGAAGAGCTACTCAAGGAGAAGACCGCACAGGAATATGTCACATACGCAACGGGCCGACAGAATGTTGCTTTCACGGATTTGAAACTTACACTCTACAAGAGATACAACCCTGCAACTCTCCTGGTCGAGTTCCTACTTAGCTTCATCTTTGACAGTATGAGGGCTCCTGCTGAGAAGATGGACGCAACATCCTATGTGTTCGATGGACGAGAAAGGGATACTGTTCCCGCAAAGAGCCAAAAGCAATTAGACGCCATCGAAGCACAAGCGAAGAGCAAGAGCTCCATCTATGATCAATTTGTGTTTGCGGTGGTGCACAAGGACCTAATGCGTGCTATTCGAGAAGACCGCTATGACATTTCCCTCACTACCACCAGGGACCACGAGCGCCTTCCGGTGTGGGCAACTACTATGAGTGAAAGCGCAGCCATTACAGATGCACTTCTGACACCTGAGCTTGCCAAAGCTGTTGAGAGCGCAGGCGATGCTTTCGAATGGCTTGTCGTTACCGACCAACCGCTTGACAAGCCATCAAAGTAAGCCGCACTTTATCTACTCACACTGTGTATTCTAGCTGACATAATCCAGGCTTAATGAGACCAATCCTAAGAAACGCGTTTCAATCTCTCTCAAAGTTCCGTCATCTACCAAAGCAGACGCCTACGAGCCAACTCTGCCCATCTTCAATTACTTCCTGCGCCTCCCGGACATGCTCGCACAGCATGCACATTTTCGCCCCGAAGTGCGTCGTAAGATTCAAACAGTAAGAGAAGAGGAACAGAAGAAGCTGAGGAAGGCGAGCGACGATGAAAAGGCGGAAGACAGGCGATTTGAGGCCGAGAAGAAGAAGAAGGAGATGCGGGATAACAAGCTGAAAGGAATGAGCGCGGAGGAGCAGAGGAAGTTCCTGGAGAAAGAGAGGGAGAAAAGTGGAAAGAAGCAAGAAAAGAAGATGAGCAGGAAGGCTTGAGAGACGCCAGGGTAGAAAGAGTAGGGAAAGATCCCGTTCTCCTTGTGACTACCGGAACGTTCTTCGTGGATAGAATTCCACCCAATCGGATAGTGTATATGTAATATGTGGAGGAGATGGTAGCTGTGTCAATAGCTGAGAGCGTACTTTTTTTGTATCATATCATTGATACGAAGATATGACAAGCTTTCCTCAGGCAAAGAACAAAGGCTCCGACATGGGGATTGAGATGGCACGAAGTATGGACCGTCAATTTCTCCACCCTTTAATGTCGATCTCCCACTCCGAGCAAACCTTGCAAGACTATCCTTCGATGCAACTCATAGTTCGAAGATGGATTGATTTGGTTGTTCTATTTCTAAAATCATATGTACCGAGCCACCAGCTCCATGACAACCCACTCGCTGCCCTCAAAGTCTCTTAGTCCTTGCCAAACCATGTCTTGTGCCCCTGCGATTATTCGTTAGTACTAATGTATAATCAAGAATAGAAGCAAATCGCCGGTGTTGCGAGTGGGCAAGAATCGTACCAAGACAAGCCGGCACATCATGTACATTGATCCTGTAGTCGAAAGTCAGCACAACCCTCAGACTTCTGAAGAGGTTGGGTTCGCAACTTACCACCTAAGCCGACCGACATAGCGGCGTAATATGGGTAGAGCATGAACTTGCTTCTAGGCGTCTAGGAGAGGCATTGGATCAGCAATTGATCAAAAACAATACAAGTCTCCTCAAGCTTGCATCTTGTCCAAGTTCTCCGTATTGTAGAGTTGCAATGCAGCTGGTGTCCCAGCAATTGCTCATGCCTATTCCCGGGTTCTCAGCACTAACCTTGTTCCAATGCCTCACACCATCGTGCTTCTGAAAGAGTCTTTGGTAGTGGGGGACACGATTCTCCCGGAGGGTGAATCTCGATTCGATGGGCCTAGGTAGGGGCAAGCATGGTCAGTGACAATTGATCAGGAATGCAGTGGATGAATGGGCATAGAGTTCGCGGACGGCGGAGGGTATCACCCGCTGCAAGCAGTGTTGCGAAGGGGGACAGTGATTTACATACCCAGCCATTTCCGCAATGTGGTCCGCAAAATACCGTGGAAGAAGAAACGTCGCGCTCTGGAGGTTGTGGAAGCTGTAGATGCGAATTGGCTCACTAGCGCAAGTGATTGGAGCTCGCCCATGTACTAGGGCTATCGGAAGGCTTGGCATTGGTTGCTCTTTCTCCACCCATCGAGCAGAGATTACTGCTAATCATGTACATATCAGCAATGCCGCCGTAGCTTTATGCGATCGGCACTGCAGAGGCTTCTGAGAAGTCCGTCTGCGCTCTCCCTGCTGCGCAATGCCCTGAATTCGAACAGCTTCGGCGTCTGCCAGCACCATCACTCTAAGGGTTGTTTTGGACATGATTGGGGGAAAATTGAAGACGCGGAGCCCCATGGGCAGAAGCGTTCTGTGACGCGGAGACAGGCAGTCAACGGCTCAGTGGATTTCAGAAGTCGGCATGGGCTTCAAACGTTGGAGCTCAATACTTCAGCACGGGTCCAGAACGGTGAAGAGGACGGCCCAGTAACATCCCACGGGCACGCCACTGAGCATTGGGGCGGAAAACCATCGAGGACGCCCGATGCTCCGAGAGAAACCCAGACGGATAAGGATGAAGGTCTAATCGCAAGAAAAGCATGGCGAAGCGGTCTCTCTACGTTCCAACAATATCTCGACGAGTCAAACTTGAAGGCGCGTGTTCCTGATAGACCTCTTCTCATTGACAATGATCTCTACGCTACAGACTGGTTGTTATGGCTGGAACTCATCCGCTTTCGAAGACGGCATATTGGCATCCAGGGCACACAGAATGTCTTCAAGGAAATCTTTCGACGAGACAAGCATGTTCCAACTAGGGGAAGCGTAGGAAAAGAGCTTTGGGATCTCATCTTCCAGGCTGGCCATCAGGATCAAGATTTCATGGAAGCAGTTATTACTTACGCTGTTGGGCTGAAGAAAGCGACTGGAAATGCGTCTCCCAGGATGTATGGGAGTGTTGTTGGACATGCCTTGAAAACAGACCCTAAGTCAGCACTAAGATGGCACACTCTGCTGAAGGAGAATTTTGCACCCACGATCGAGGACTACAAGAAGCTTTTCAGACTGTGTGTCTCTTGGGGCAGTGTCGCTGTTGCTAGTCTTCGAAACTTGTACGATGATCTTCCACTACTTGGCATGTACACTACGACCATATCAGAACTTTGTCGATTGCAGATGTATGACGAAGCCATAAAATGGCACCATGTTCTTTGTGAGCTCCAAGATCTCCCGTTGGCATTTGATGATCTGAAGCCACTGCTTGCCTATGTTGCACAGACTGGCGACAGTCGCCAAATGGAACAAGTGATCAGTGGCTTGGATGAGGCCCAACCCACAATTATTGACGCGGCTGCAAAGTACGTCAGGAAAAATGAAGTCATCAGTCGCGAAATCATGAATCGGCAACTCGGTGAGGTCCATGGTGTGGCTTCAAAGCAGCTGAGTGACAGCTTCTGTGCTCGGCTCTTTGCAACGAGAACTTTCGCCGTTAAAACGATAATCACTGGTCTTCAGATGATGGCCGTCGAGAGCATCGGACCGATGTCATTGAGAGAAATTGCATTGAGAGATGATTGCTTCCCTGAGGCCATTCTCCGCCATCTTAGTCATCTAAAGGACGCAGAAATCTCACTCGACAACTCTATTTTCTCGGTCTTGCTGCAAGATTTAGCTCGCACGAGTAACCAGAGGCTGATCCGCGCACTTATTGAATGCGATGGTCACCCAGACACTTTCGAGGACTTGAATCTCCAGGAAAAGCTACTCGCTCAATACTACGAAGCGGACGACCAACTGCAGGTAGAACGAACCCTGGCTATACTCACCACTCGTGCCCCCTCGCAAAAAGACCGAGCTAGATGGTGGTGGAACCTTGTTCTCCGTAGCCACGTCACACTCAAACGACCGGATGCCGTAAAATCAATTATGGATACGATGCAAAAAGCGAACATACCTGTTTCGGTGAGGTCAAGCAGACATTTACGTGTCATCTGGCTGTCCAAGAGGCAAGTAGCAAAGAGAGCTGCACGGACGGACGAACTGTCTATCATCATCCGCGCAACACAAAGCACCATGAGGTCTGGCGGATTTGTACCAATCATTTCATGGAGAGAGATTATGCGCCGATTGGGCATGGCTGGACGTCTAGTGGAATTCGAGAATTTGGCACTTTGGCTGGTAGACTATTACTCTGGTCCCATCGGCCAACAGAGCCTGCCACCTCGAACGCTGTTGCAAAGCAGTGGAGACCGCCGGCTATTCGAGAGTGAATACAGGCAACCAGGATCGGAAGTCAATAGTTTAGCAAGGAACCACAATCCACGGAAATCCCTGAATATCCTCTTCACATCTGACGCTCAGCAAGCTATTGTGGCTTGGGGATTTCAGCAAGAAGTGAAAGTACCTCTCAGATCGAACCATGCGATCAAACGACTCCAACTGGGTTCTACGGAATCCTATCCCCACGTTCGACCCTTATGGACATGGGGCTTGGTCTTGCTACGCAGGCTGCAGGAACGCGGTGTTCCCATTCAGCAGGCGACCGTCTCCCGAATCTGCAAGCACCGTCTGAACGCACTGTTTGGACATGGGCTGTCGAATCGTCCCATGAATAGACAGGCCAAATGGATCAATGACTTGCGCGTAAGCGCTACTGGTCAATCTACAGTGGAGTCCTACGTACGAGAGATGGAAGACATCTGGGGCCAGGACTTATTCCGGCATCAGATCCAATGGGATAGAGGATTTGAGCATAGGAGAAAAGTGCGCTCCAGGTATTGGTTGGAGAGGGCCAAGCATGGCCGCTGACATCCTGTAGATACTGAATGATACCCCAATGGAGCATATGGTACGAGATCCCCGTCCAAAGTGAGGGTAATGGCAGAGCCTTGTGAGCATGGCCGCTGACATCCTGTAGATACTGAATGATACCCCGATGGAGCGTATTGTACGAGATCCCCATCCAAAGTGAGGGTAACGGCAGAGCCTTGTGAGCATACATATATATAGAACTATATCAGATTTGGGCTCAATTCGAACTCAGTTCAATTGCATCGATCTGACTGAGTCACAACCCAACACGTGACGTTGTCGAAAGATGTGAAGCGCCGAGACATTTTTCACCGCTTAGTAAGCGGCCCGTTGAACTTACACTCAGAACCTTACTCAAGCTCACAACAACAACGACAAAACAGGCAACTCAGCCGGGCGCCCCAAGCAACACGCGAGTAAACAGTCAGCCTTACCAGCCATGGCTGGCTCAGCCAGTCAGTAATCTTTCATGCTTTTCTGCCTTCATGGAGATTAACTCAGTCTCTAGATCTTTGGGGGAGCACCAAAAAGATGGTGAAGAAGGCAAAAGTTTATGGGAAGCAGAAGATCAACAACCTCACTGCAGACTTGCAGAAGTTTAGCATTGCCTCGCCTGCCAAAGGTATGGTTTGTATACTATGTTTTATATTCAACTGCTTACGTCTCTGAAGGAAAATCTGGCGGAAGCCATGCTCTCGTTGAGTTGTCACCCAATTCAAGCCGCCCACGTCAACATGCAGAGGAAGATGAGTCAGGCAAGGTTGCTTCTGACAAGGAGAATGTCAAATCCGTGAAGCACAGTACGTAATCTCTTGGCAGCACTCAGAGAAACCTAATAGCTCACAATTTACCAGACCTAACGGGTCGTGTCCTCGACGTCAAAGAGGATGGAAAGCCTCGGAGCGGCAAGCAGCAACTCGTCCACGAAGTTACCAAAACCCACGATGCCGTCAAACCGCTTACATCTCTCGATTCGGTACTCAGTGAAGTCGAAGACACGAGAGCTTGTTTCTCAACCAAGGCCGAAGTCTTTCACATCGAGAAGATTGCGGAAGGCAGCTACGCGTCAATATTGAGGATAACATTGAAGGTCGATCCAAGTCAGTTCTCGATATGTAAGCTGATACCGATCAAGCCCAATGACGCGAAGGGACCCAAGTACGACCTTCGAACCTACATGGATGACGCCATTGCAGAAGTAAAGATCTTGTCCTTGATGAGGGACGTTCCTGGTTTCGTAAACCTGCGCGAGGATGGTGCAAGGGTCCTTCAAGGTATAATCCCGCCAGTGCTCCAGCGAGCTTTCAACGCTTGGGAGGAAGCAAATCCCCACGAGACGCCGATCAGCTGTGAGTACTCGGAAGAGCAATACTGGGTCTTACTTGAGATGGTCGACGCCGGTACTGATCTTGGGGAATTGTTGGAGAATGGCTTTCCGGATGGAACCCGCTTGCATGAGGAGACACCCGGAGCACGATTGACACCTTATCAGACTTGGGATATCTTTTGGGGCGTAGCAGAGGCACTTGCGGCTGGCGAGGATCTCGCAAAGTTCGAACACCGCGATCTCCATCTGAGCAACATCTGCATCAAGCGAAAGGGTAGCGGCTGTGCTGACGACACGGATGAGACGCAGATGCTGTCTAAAACTACCCGGTATACGGACCTTGAAGTCACACTGATCGATTACACGCTATCGCGAGCAACGGCCGGGGAGCATGAGGTTCTTGCAAATCAGATGCTGGATAAAACGCTTTTCTTTCAAGAGAGCGAAGCCGCAAACGAACGTGTCAGAGAGAACGACCAGCACCAATACGATACATACGATCGCATGCGTAAACTTGTATTGGGAGATGCTCAACTTTATGCAGATAAAAAGGGCCGTGCTAAGGTCTGGAAGAAATACGTTCCCGAGACAAATTTGCTATGGTTGCACCATCTCCTATTTGTTCTTCTCAGAGATACCCAGAAACAACGGACGGCTCGCTTGGATTACACTCAAGATAAACTGGTCAGATTCTTGGTCAAGATACGTAATGAGTTGGATCCTGAGAATATTGATGAGTGGGTATACAGGTCGGCTAAAAATGTGGTGAACGAGGAACGTGCTGCGGAAGTGGAGAGAGGCGAGCGTTCTCTAGACAAGGAGTTCGAAGGTATCAGGACACGATCCTCTGGATTCAGCGATGGCGGTCAGGGAAGCGGTAAGGCATACTCTGGCATTGACGATGGCGGCCAAGGAAGCAGTAAGGCACCTTGAAGTGATACGGTCGGGGGATGGACCAATGTACCAGCCATTGAATGAGGAATGAGCAAAGACTTGTAGCTAAATGCCGATACCATCCTAAGAAAGCGCAACGTGAGACGTCATACAGAATAAAGATCGAATCATAGAGGCCATGCACTGAACAGGAATCACTTGCATGTGCGATTGTAGATGATTGAGTTACTTTGGCCAAGTGGCGAGGCATCTGGCACTAGCGGATCCTGCATCTTGCGACATTCCGCACTGAGCGTCACGATACCGGCTACATCTGCACCACATGGTATCATCAGACATCTTTAAACTCCTCTCACCATGAGAAAACCTTTCTTTACAGAACCGCCTTGACATCTGGCCAACGCAGCAGCTCCTACAGCAATAGAAAACAACATGGACCGCCTCCGCAAAGCGCTGAACCAGCAGCCCTCGCCTGCCTACGAACCTTTAGACGATGATCCGGATGGCGATTCGACGCACAGAAAGGCGACCAGGCACCAGTTCTCATGGCTCGAGTACTCCATCTTCCTACTCCTTGGTATCTCTATGCTATGGGCATGGTAAGCTTCGTTAACTCCACCTTTCAAGCTTCTCGAAGCACATTCTCACCGCCATGACAGGAACATGTTCCTCGCCGCCTCTCCCTACTTCCAGCACCGCTTCCGCACCTCGCCCTCCCTCCTGACCTCCTTCCCATCCGCGCTTATATCCGTCTCCTGCGTTACAAACCTCCTCTCTATGCTCCTACTCACGCATCTCCAATCGCGCGCCAATTACCCAAATCGCATCATCCTCTCTCTCGTCCTCAACATCGTCGCGTTCATCCTCTTAGCCCTCTCAACGGTCACGTTCAGGAATGTCTCGCCCGGCGTTTACTTCGGCTTCCTCATGGCCATTGTCTTTACAGCTAGCTTAGCAACAGGGTTTTGTCAAAATGGTGTCTTCGCATACGTTTCTGGGTTCGGAGTCGGGGAGTATACACAGGCTATCATGACAGGGCAAGGTGTAGCGGGCGTCCTACCATGCATAGCGCAAATCGTCTCCGTGCTCTCCGTCAAGGATCCAGATACTGAGGCAAGGAAAGATGGCAGCCCGGTCCCACAAGAGAGTGGAAAGTCTGCCTTCGCATACTTCCTCACAGCCACAGCCGTCTCAGTAGCTACACTACTCGCTTTCTTTCTTCTCCTACGACGACACCCAGAAGCAAGCACAGAAGCCAAATCCCCTCTCCTAGAATCAGAAGACTCGGAACCTGCACCTCCACGGAAAGTAGTAGGCATGTGGACTCTCTTCAAGAAACTCCGTTACCTCGCAAGCGCCGTCTTCCTCACCTTCGCCATCACAATGTTCTTCCCAGTCTTCACGCAACAAATCACCAGCGTCCGCCCCGCAGACACCGCATCCCGAATACTCCAGCCAGCATGCTTCATCCCCCTAGCCTTCCTCCTCTGGAACGCAGGCGACTTGGTAGGCCGACTCGTCACGCTCAACCCCAGATTAACCCTCATCCACTGGCCACGCACAGTCTTCCTTGCGAGCATAGCACGAGGCATCTTCATACCCCTCTATCTCCTCTGCAACATCCACGGCCGCGGCGCAGCCATCTCAAGCGACATCTTCTACCTCGTCATCGTGCAATTTCTTTTCGGATTGAGTAATGGGTATCTGGGATCTACATGCATGATGGGCGCTGCGGGATGGGTTGATGTTGAGGAGAGGGAAGCTGCTGGTGGGTTCATGGGACTTATGCTTGTGTTTGGACTTACGGCTGGGAGTTTGTTGAGTTTTGCTGTTGCGTGAGCGGGAGATACCAAAGATTTAGATGGGATGAATGGATTGGGTTGGGTATATGCATTGGAAGGAGTTGGTAAATTGCATCGCATATGAAGCATCGCATATGAAGCATCACATATGAAGCATCGCATGGATTGGAATCATATAGGGACTTGTTTGCTACATGTTGAAAGTGAAGAGTAACGCATTTCCACCTCAGACTACCGTCCGCTTTTGATCCATCAACGCCGCGAGTAGGGGTAATATGTCTATGACTAAGTGATGCCGAGCCTCCTCGTCCCATGCCAGGGATCGATGGACGCCATGTAGAATGCTTCCGCTTGAAAATGCTATGATACACCCCGATAGGAATATGCCTTCCTAGAGCTCACTTTTGTTGCTTCTCCGCCTTCTGTACAACCGTCTCGGGCACCGCCTCGTCATTCGCTTTCATAGCGTCCTCATCCGCCGCCTCCTCGCTCTGCCCCTCTTCCGACATTCCCTCCACTATATCATCATATTCAGCCAATTCGCCCTCAGGTGGGTGCTCGACATGGTCCCCTTCTTTCTCCTTCGTCTCACCACCGCTCATTTGCCATTCCATGAGCTTAGCGAATGCCCCATTAAGGTCTTGACTCAATACACTGTATGGACCTTGCTGGGCGACTCTGCCATCGGGCGAAAGCACGACGACGCTGTCGGAGCGTTTGATGGTAGAGAGGCGATGAGCGATGGAGATGGTGGTGTTGTTGCCTTTGAGAAGGGCGGCGAGGGCTGCGTTGACGAGGGTTTCGGACTCGGCGTCTAGGGCTGATGTTGCTTCGTCGAGGATGAGAATGTCTGGGTTCTTGACTAAGGCTCTGGCGATTGCTATACGCTGTTTCTGGCCACCGGATAGCATGGCACCTCTGGGACCAACGGAGGTGTCGAGGCCGTCGGGGAAGTCTTCGATGAAGCGGCAATTGGCCTTTCTGGCAGCTTCTATGATTTCTTTGCGGCTGGCGCTCGGTTTAGCGTACGCGATGTTTTCGGCGATGGTGCCAGAAAACAAGACAGGCTCTTGAGAGACAATACCGATTTTGCGCCGAAGCTGCTTGACATTCATGGTGGATATGTCGACTCCATCAATTTTAATAGTGCCTTGATTAGGTGAGTAGAAGCGTAGAAGGAGGGAGGCTATGGTGGATTTGCCGCCCCCGGATGGGCCAACGACTGCGATGTTCGAGCCTTGAGGAATTTCGAAGTCCAAGTCCTTGAAGATGTTGACTGCCGGCCTAGTAGGATAGCTGAAAGATACATTCTCGAATCGAATAGGTCCTCGAGCAGATTTAACTGGAAGACCTACGGTCGGTGAGATTGTAGGCTTTCTGTCTTGGAGTTCGAACAATCTAGTAGCTGCACCGACACCCTTCATCAATTCAGACCAAAAGCCAGATAGACCGAAGAGACTGGATCCAGCGTAAGCAGTATACATGAGGAATGACGTTAATTCGCCAATACTGATGGCGCCAGATTGAACCATTCCTCCACCGACGTAGAGCAGAGCGAGTATTGTCATGTTACCCATCATGCCAGTCTGGGTAAAGTTAGAATATTATAGAGTAAGACGCGAAAGATTCTTACCGAGCTGAAGTACGTAGCTGAAATGAATGCCTCCCGCTTCCCAAGAGCGAAGATCTTCTTGACTTGTTTGTTGTATCTTGCTACTTCCAATATCTCGCCTGCGAATGCTTGACTCGTCCTTACATTGCCCAATCGCTCCTCCGCAATCTTGGTGAGAGTTCCAAGATTCTTCTGTATCTTGCGGCTGAGGTCCCTCATGGCTCTACCAAAGAGCACAGTACCGATTGCAACAGGTGGGAAGCAAAAGAAGAGAACACTTGTGAGTTTCAAGCTGACGTAGGCCATGAGCGTGAGTCCAGCGGCCCCACTGACCAAGGATCGTAGCCCATCCGACAGATTCTGCGTGATACTCTTGCCAACAATGACCGTGTCCGAGCTGAGACGTGATATCAGATCTCCTACCCTATTGGCATCGAAAAACTCCGCATTCTGTGTAAAGGTCCTTCGAAAAAGCTGAGACCGCAACCGTGCCACAATTCGCTCGCCCACGATTCGGAGTATTAGGATGCGGCCGTAATTTGCTGAAGCCCCAACAATAAGAATTCCGCCCAAGGCCAAGTAGAGAGTCGAAAGATCGAACCCGTAGAGCTGGCTTCCCATTTCTGGCTTTGTAGCGACATCCAAGAACTTCCCAATGGAGAAAGGTATCGACATTGAGATCGAAGATGATACAAGTAGGAAGAGAAACGCCCAGCCTAGCACTCCTGCTTCCGGACGTGCGATCTTTACTAGTCGCCATGTCTCCTTCAATCCACCAGCTCCCTGGTCCTTGGGGTCCCTCGCGAGACGTGCACTGAGATTGACTTGAGAGGCTTGATTCGCTTTCTCAGACCGCGAAAAGCCACGCTCTTCTTGTTCATGGTTGAGCTCATCCTCTTCTATCTCTATGGCTGTTTCTGTGTTGTCCTTTGCTGGGTCACTTTTCTCCTCCGCAATCACATTGCTGGTTTCTGTTGAAGGCTTCAGTTCCCTAGACTGCGCTGATGTGGTTGTAAAGGGTCTTAGATATTGTGTGATTGTAGGAGGAGTGTAACTGAGTCTGAGACGAGAGCCGTCCGTGGGGCTGGAATGGGCACACCGCACATAGCTGCTGAGATAGGCTTTGGATTCTGGGAGATGGGCCGAAGCTCTCGATTGTAACGAACTTGACAGTGCATTGCAATATGTTGGAGGCGGACGATGGGCGATGCTCAGCGCTGGGGCTTTGCTCAGTCGCTGAAGAAGCAGCTTAGAGCTGCGCATATTATGGAGGGTTGGCTTCCATCTGTTAAAACGAATGATATTGGCCCGGACCTTAGAGGTTTTGTTGGATGCCGAATTGGGGGTTAAAAGTGCATAGTATTGGACTAAATGTAAATAATTCAATATGAGCTACGGGCATGACGTGCACTTAATGGATTTGACTTTCCAGAAATTGTGTGTAGGACGATTTAGATCTCGCAGATAGTTCATGCAGGTGACTACAATTCTTAAAATCTAACAAAGAATTGTCGCTCATTCTTACTGCTTCAATCAAGAGGCTTACGGGTCAGCCTGGTCTCAATTCGTGGCATGAGTCTCTCTACAATTCATTTTGATGCTGGAAAGGTCTCAAAACAGGCACCAACGGTGGGGAAAGTACCCTAGCCAATGAAAATTAGGCGAAAGTCGACATGACAAAGGGGGCAGCCTTGAAATCGTCCAAAAGGGTCAGAGTATTCATATTCCTTGCCTGAAAGCTAGATGCAAGTCCCGTAGGGATCGCGTACGAAACGTAAGAAGAGGTTGTCGCAAAGAACATGCAGATCGCAGTGCCCAGCACGTTGTAGGTACAGCATGGCTTCATGCCCAACCCCTAGCAATTTTTCCATACATTTTTGTGCCGTGTGCAAGGATCCTTCGTTGAGGCGAAGAACTGCCAAAGTAGTCATGACCTTCCAGCTTGTCCCTATTTCTGCATCATAAGCTGCACAAACTCGTTGTCTACTTGCTATCAGTATCCAAATCTTTCAAGGGAGCCTATGGTTGCCATACAATCAATTCTCCCATCTCCGTCTTGGTCAGCCTCCCGGATCATCTCATCAACCTCATCATCCGTCAATTTCTCGCCGATGGAGGTCATAACATGGCGCAGCTCAGCGGCAGAGATGAATCCATTGTTGTCACGATCAAAGACTTTGAAAGCTTCCCGGATCTCTTCCTCCGAGTCGGTATCCTTCATCTTGCGTGCCATCATTGTCAGAAATTCTGTATCGGAGAAGCCATTAGTACGACAACACGACCCGTTCTCATTCTATAGCATTGCATACCTGGGAAGTCGATCGTTCCGTTATTGTCTGAGTCCACCTCGTTGATCATATCTTGCAGCTCGGACTCGCTAGGATTTTGACCCAGAGATCGCATGACAGTGCCCAATTCCTTTGTAGTGATTTCACCTGTGTAAGACACGCTGTCAGTCTCTCATATGCCCGAAAGATTGCGACTGAGGGCAACAATTGGATAGCTAGGCGGAGCGCGTCTGTCGGAGGCAGGAGCGTACGGCTTACCATCGCCATCTTTGTCCTAAGATAGCCAAGAAGATTAGCCTGATGTAATAGGATAGAAAACGTAGTACTCACGAATAGAGAGAACGCCTCTTTGAACTCGGACACCTGCTCCTCGGTGAGTGAATCTGCCTATGTACCCATAGAAGTCAGCGATGTGCTTATCTCGTGCGCTGGACCATGTTTGGGAGAACGCGGGGTTTAAATCCAACGAGCAGAGGGGAGGTACCATGTTGACTGCAGTGATTGTGCTAAACTAGGGAATTGGAATCTCCAGCTTGGACTTTTAGCAAAGGTTGTAGAGCGTAGTTGTGAGACTGTAGGTAGAGTTGTAGGTAGTCGTGGGGTTTATTATGGTTTGTGCTGAAGTCGTGCTCCACAAGGCTAATTGACAGGGATAACGCAGCCAAGCCTCACAGGGCGTGCTCGGATTGTTCCGTTGTCTTTGAATAGCTCGGGATTTCTGACATTATCCTTTGCAATGGAGGCAGAAATACGAAGCTCGGTGCTAACGCCTCGCATTTGAGTGCTAATCGTTGTCAGGACCGTCCCCGAAAGGTCCCACTTGCAATTATGTGGCGGGACCGCACTAATCTGTAAGTCGCGTCATTGTTGCTTCGTGTCCATCATGTGCTCGTGATTGACCTGGGACTCTTCAGGTATCTTTCCTACAGGCAATCATACGCACATCACCCATCTAAGAAACGGAAACTGGTGGGCCCCTCCAGTCATGGCTTTTCTACGTCCGGCTATGAGTCCGAAGAACGCCGCGGTCTTATGTCCGCAGGAGCCTTTGAAGATGATGGAGACGCAGTCATCGAGATGGACCTATTACCACCGAGATGGGTTGACATCCAAGACGAGGTCACAGAGCTTCTTGGGACAATAGCGAAGAAGTCAGCAGAGTTGGAGAAGCTGCATGCAAAGCACGTCTTGCCCGGATTCGACGATGAGGATGTAAAGAGGCAGGAAGAGGTCGCAATAGAGCGCATGACTCAGGAGATCACTCGGGGCTTTCATGATTGCCAAAAGGCTATACAAAGAATAGAGATGATGGTCAGGGATGCTAGACATCAGGGGCGCGTCAGCAAAGCGGACGAGACTATGGCACGGAATATACAGATATCCTTGGCCAGTAGGGTGCAAGAGGTCAGCGCTGGCTTCAGGAAGAAACAGAGCAACTACCTGAAAAGTAAGAGTCCAGGGGAGAATAGTGATGACGGGCTACCTACCACGTTGCTAATCTTATTGAAGAGCTGCGAACACTCGGCGGCCTTGCCATCCCCTTCGAGCGCTCGTCTACCCCTTCTCAAAACCCATACACAGACCCCTCCATGATGGAATCCGAAGTCGACAAGTCGTTCGGCCAATCAATGCTTCAGCAGACCTCACTGAAACGTCTGAACACGAACGATGTAGCTATTGTCCAACGGGAACGGGAGATCAATGACATTGCTCAAGGCATCATTGAGCTGGCCGATATCTTCAAAGAACTACAGGGAATGGTCATTGACCAGGGCACTATGCTCGATCGAATAGACTACAATGTGGAAAATATGGCCATCAATGTCAAGGCCGCAGACAAGGAGCTCAATGTGGTAAGCACATCCGAACCAATACAGAATATCTAGGGTGGCATTGACAAAATCACCGTAGGCTACGGGCTATCAACGTAAATATACCAAGCGGAAGATCCTGTTCCTGCTCTTTCTCCTTGTCATCGGCATGTTCATCCTTCTGCTGGTCAAACCGAAGCGTTCAAGCGCTCCAGCAGCACCTCCGTCTCCGGACAGCGGCAACCCTATTGGCGGCCTGGGTGTTGCAACTCCCGGACCAGATATTGCAGCGCCTAGGCCAGACGTTGTACGGCCTAACGGTGGCAATGGAGGTAATCCAATCAGAGATCTGCCTCCTTGAATAGGGGAACCATCTTCTTTCATCGTTTCTAGCCATGTTAAAGATACCCATTTGCAGCAACGTGCACATTCGCTCGTTCGTGATTACAATATTCCATTCTCTTCACATACGTTGCGTCGCTGCACAAAAGTGGCGTCCATGAAGGCCATTTCAACGTATGGTTACCCCCCATAATTCGCTTCTTAGCACTATGGCCAATTCCTTGACTACCTCAATACCTTGCTCTTCACTTCTGCGACCAGTCCATAAGCTAAGTGCTGCTCCAAACTCTTTAGCGTGTGCACGATTTTCTGGACTTCTTGGCATTCCAGTTCAACGCAACCTCCGCTGATCTAAGATTGCTATTAGGGAATCAAGATTCCAACATGTCCTCCGTAAGTTTTTGCTATCGGGCACTAGCCGGCTTTGACGGAGTTTGAACCTTGGGGTAACTGCAGAAAATCGTCTCCACGTCTTCTGATGGATACTGTACCAGGTTTCTCAGCTTTGCGGTGTCACAATTGCAGTAGCAAGGTCTTTAACATCCTTACGTAACAACTGGGAAGTATATGAAAGGTCTGAATGGCGTGAATGGGGAGCGCGAATGATTTGGAAAGCCAAGAAGTCCAGAAGATGATGCCCAGTATAAACCACTTACAGAGCGGATAGCGGAAGATCTGCAGGAACTACTGGACGATCTGCAAAACGATACGATTGAGGAGCAACGACGTAGCCCTTTTCGATAGCGGTTACAGAGATGGACAGTGACCATGGAGAAGGTCATGGCAAATGTGTAGGTCTTCTTGGTAGAGACCAGGGCGGACGATGGCCGTCACTGCAAAAACTTTCAAAGATCCAAGAGCTACAACATATCTATGCCTATGAAGATCGCTGGAGCTGACAAGGTACGGCTAATGCATTGAGAATGTGTTCCCAAGGTCTCACCGTCCGGAGTGAGACAGCCTCAGTTAGCATGCAAATATTGTAATGCTGTTGAACGCAGAGCAGGCTTAACCACAGCGCTCAATCGGCTAGCCGGCTCAGTACTTCGCAGCCACTGTATGATCCCAGACTTGACGGAAATGACGAGGCAACGTTTGGTCGTCATCTTTGTGAGCGATTCGTGCGTTGCTCCTTGGCGCACGTAACTATCAATATTATATCTTATATCAACAGCGAAAGCTATAGGAAAGCTTTTACGTCTAGATCACCCTTTGAGTTTGCACTTTCATATTTCTTACCGTCAAGTCCAGATTTGTATTCCCATGTTTTGATCAAGATGCGAGGCGTATCATCACTACCCATCGTGGCAGCTTTTGCGACATTGAACTAGCTTTCGGTACCTGTCTTGGCAGCACATGTGGCAAACAGCAGTACTACTCGGACCTACTATGTTGCAGCGGTGGAAGAGGATTGGGACCATATGCCAACGTGAGATACTCTTACGCGTTTAGCCTGCAGCCTGACTTACTCATTGACTGTTGATTGCAGTGGTATGGACAATCACCAATGGCTACCCAATAGCCCAATCCCCCCAAGCTGCAGCAGTTGCAGCACCGAACGGTCAGCGCATCGGACATGTCTATACCAAGGTGATGTTTAGAGGATACACGGACGGTTCTTTCACTACCCAATGAGGCCGGCCACTAGTCAGTAGGAGCCCAGATGTTAACTAAGACCTTCTCTGATCTTGTTGCATTGGCTGGGTTTGCTTGGACCAGTCCTCAGGGCCGAAGTTGGCGACACAATGATGGTGAACTTCAAGAACATGGCCTCGCACAACCATTCCATGCATCCCCACGGTGTCCATTATTCGAAAGCCAACGAGGGAGCAGCCAGACCCGATCAGGATTTCGGTGGAAATAATGTACCACCAGGTGGTACTTGGACGTATACTTGGGAAGTTCCAGGTATGGCACATCTTACTCAGTATTAGTATTGCAACAACAGCTGAATCGTGTGCAGCACGCGCCGGGCCAGGACCCCTAGATCCACCATCATTGGCTTGGACATATCACTCCGACGTCAGTGGAGCGCAAGACTTCTACAGCGGTTTAGTCGGAGCTTTGATAGTCTATAGATCTGGCGAGCTCGCAAAGCAAACGCTCTTTGTCCCCGCTCCGAAAGGATCGAACCTCACAGAAGAGGCATTGACTTAACTCTTGATCGTGGACGAGAATCTATCCTTCTGTATTGATGAGAATACTCTCAACAGAACCAATATCCCCGTGGGAGAGCTGCAAGTGAATCGACTCGATCCAGGCTTTATAGAGAATAACATAAAACGCGGCATCAACGGGCGGCTTTTTGGTAACTTGCAAGGCTTGAATCTGACCGTCGGTCGTGATGCGCGCTGGCATGTCGTAAGTCTCCAATGCACCCGTCATATAAACAAAGACTAACAACTCCAAGCAATCGCTCGGCAACGTCCTGAACGCCCATACACCCCGTTGGCACGGAAATACTCTAATGTGGGCTGACCAAAGAATCGACGTTGTAAGACCTTCCACAACTCCCGTACCCTCCATAACATATTTAACTGACTTTATCTTCCTAGATGAACGTCTTGCCAGCACAAAAAAGATCGCTAACGATGACGGTCGACAATCCGGGAATGTAGATTCATCACTGCCAGGTTGTTAATCATCGCGCCATGGGTATGATTACGCAGTATACGGCCCAATGAGGTCGCTGGAATCGAGAAATCTGTCTACCTTTGAATTCGGGATGGACATTCTTTTGCGGAATCGTGACAAGAATAAAACTTCAATCGTTTGGAAAAGGGGATAATGATAACGATGTAATGTATAACACATCGGCGACGGGAAAAGCCATTCTTTGAAAATGGGTAGATAGTGGGGATAATAGAATGTATGATATGTTTTGGTCGTCAAAGTTTCAATTCGTGCCATGTCGTGTATTTTGCTCAATTATCCATGAGACATCTGGCCGGCACGCAATATTACGTTTCGAATGGAGCACTACTCCTAGCTCTTTGATAGCTCTCGTGCGATCTGCAGGCGGACTTTACAGAGGAAGAGGATGGACTGAGAGCTGAAGTCCGACCTTGACAAGCTGCATTCGTTGTCGATTTGGTGGATGGTATGGGGTCAAATTCATAGAGGAGAATCAATTCTCAAGGAAAAGTCAACAACGAAAGAACAATTCTGGGTAGCAATGCATGTTTTTCTAACCATCACGCTTCAACAGCACTAATCTACGTCAGCGACCTCCACATCCTCCCCACCACCCTTCCCCTTCACCTTCCCCTCAAACCCCAATTCCCTCAACCTCCCCTCCATCCCCTCCTCATCCCCAACCTCCTCCACCTCATCCCCCCCCTCCTCAACCACCCTAGCCTCCCTCCCCTCCTTCTCCAACTCCTCTAACTTCTTCTTCCCCTCCACCGTGTTCGGATCAATAACCCCCTCCTCAATACTCAACATCCCCCCCTCACTCAACTGCTCCACAACCTCCTCCGCCTCCTCAACGCTCATCTTCCCCAGCACCTCATTAACTTTGTCCAACTTGCCGCTTTCCAGAGCTCGCTGCAAGCCGGGAGGGAAGCGTTCGAATATGATGCGTGCTTGTTGCTCTACGTCTTCTGTGCTGTCGGGTTGAGGGACGTTGATGTGGATTTCTGTGCCGGGTTCTACGGCGTGCAGTTGGATTTGCTCTACTTGGTCGGAGTCTTTGTTGGCGGCGCGCTCTTTGGCTAGTTCGGCTGTTCGGGTGCGGATGCGGTCGTAGGTTGAGTTTACGTCGTCGAGGAAGACTTTTTGGGCGTTGTGATTTGGTGTTGTGATGCTGAATCAACGTCAGTACGAATTTCACGAAATATGAATTCTCCGGGACTCACCGCTTGAAGAAGAGGCCTACGCCATCTCTGCCCAGCGAGCGGCAGTATTGGAGTAGAAGAGCTTGGTGCACGCACTGTTTAGCATAGGTGCTCTTGCCCTCCTGTTGGGCCGTGAAGGCTTCCAGCAGCAGCCCGTCCGTCTCTCGCTCGGCAACCACTTCATGATGTTCCGATATGAACCTCAGGCATTCTCTGTAGTCTCCGATCTTGATCTTAGCAAACTGCTTTCCAAGCTCAGAAGGTTCGATGTTGGCCTCATCGTCATCTTCAGCATCTTCAACGTCTTCACTATTCGCTATAGGCTCATCAATATCCGCATCTGCGCCTGATGTCTGTCCACCACTATCCAGACGCCGTAAAGGGTCCTTCTTTGCCGAGCCAGGGTTGAGCACCTCGACGGTCTCCTTCGGCTTAGACTTTGCCTTCTCTTTCTCTTTCGGCTTAGGCTTCTCCTTCTCTTTCGACACCGACGACATGCTGAAACCCTCATGTATGCTCTCACTCGTAATCTTCTTGCTTTCCTCTTTCTCCAGCCTCTCTAGCTCAGCCAGCAGATCCTTCTGTAGGTTCTGCACTTTAGTCTTATGCCCCTCCACGCCCTTGACATAGGCCGTATACCAATCCTTAGGCTCTGAGCCCACTTCTTTCTTCACCTGATCCACTAGCCCAGCTATCATCTGCGAGTACAGCGGCTGCTCTTCCTTGAAATGAACATCTGGCGGAGGATCAGGTGCCTTATCCTTGGCTGCGTCTCCAGCACACTCTACCAATGCCTGCATCATGAATTCATCTGGATTCGACCCGGCGACTTGATCCGCGTGCTTGCGTAGCGATGCCAGGAGTGTGTCGATTCGTTCGAGCATGCCATCGTTGACTATACGCTCGTACTTGAGGGTTGAAATTCTATGCTTCCTCTCGTACCGTTGCTGGTGGATCTGATTCTGCTTCGCTCGTATGAAGGAACGCTTGTCGACGTTTGGGTGGACTTCTATGTCTGAGTCGTCTGAAAGCTCGAGAGCATCCCATTTGCTGTAATTCACGACCATTGTGAGTACTAACTTGTCTATCTGCAAGTATCCACAATATTGGAGGGTGGTGTAAATATGTAGTAGCACGAGGCTCGAGCTCTACGTCAGAATGTTCGAGAACGCCCAATTCTTTACCATGGTCATATTTCACTAGTAGAAACGGTTTTAGTAATAGATTCCTACTATTTCAGACGCATGATTAAGCTGGCTCTGCAGCCCAAGATCAAGCCCCACAGATGCTCATGTATATACAGGTCCCGAACGCCTCTGCTAGTCGATCGACATGCAGTATGCTCGGACGTCGACTTCGAGACCACCAATTTCAAAAACAATTTTTTAATACCCAGTAGCTCCAGGCGCCTTCTCATCCTTCCTTAGATCAAGCAGCATCTCCCGGAACTTCTCCTTGCCAGTTCCGCTCGCTCCACCTTTTGCTCCCTTTCCGCTAAGATCGACCAATTTTGCTATCCGCTCCCAGCTCGTCCCTCCAGCTGAAGTATCCTCTCGGTTCGCTAAGAACTCCTCAGCTTCCTTGCGAGTCTTAGCCACCTGCTTCTCCGTCTTCTGGCTGTAGTTCTCGTAGAAGTCGTCCAGATTTTGTCGGGCGGCCTTGATAGTCTCTTCCTTTTTCGAGGCTGAGACTTTCTCCCGTTCTGCAAGCTGAAGATCTCGACGCTCCCGCCATTGACTGCAAAAATTTAGTCAGGCTAATCCACCTCATACGAAGTTTGAAAAAGGACTTACCGGACTGGCTCTGATTCCTCTTCTGGTGCTGCGTAACTACTGTAGGACGGCTGGAATGGAGTACCTGCTCCTGTGATAGTACCGCCAGGTCCTACTTGCTATGATGGCTGTGAGCAATGACGTCTGATGAAGGTTTCATTGCGGCGTGACTCGAAGCTTACCTGATTCTGGGTATCAACTGCAGGATACGAGCTCTCAAATTCTGTGATCTCTTCACCTCCAGCTTGCCCTCCACCGTAGCTGCCACCACCGCCTAGTAGGTCGTCTCCATCTTCAACAGTTGCTGTATTGTCGCCAGCCGAGGCAAATTGAGCGGCATCGTCTCCCAGTAACGCTCGTTCACGTGACAAGAAGTCGTCAGCTCCTCCATCGGCTTGTCCGGGTGCTGGTTCGGTTTGTCCTAGGCCACTCCGTTAACAAATGCCCATCTGAGAGACGGGTACTAAGCATCAGCTTGCCTTCATTGAAGTCTTCTAATGACGGAAAACGGTCTGCCATGGTGTGAACAAGTTTGTATGAAGGTGGGATTGAGTAAGTAGCGGGATTTGATCCAGATTTGATCGCTATGAAGGTGTTATTAGTGGAAGAAGTGAACAGCTTCGCGGCATTCAATAATCCCTAAAGCTAAGGTGCTACCCGTATCAATTGATATATTTAGAGGACCCGCTTAGCGCGCCTGCCATTTCCGCCAGCGACTTCCGCATCAAGCTTTGACACCACAACAAACACTCAAAGATTACCTAGCTGCAGAGGGCTCGTAGAGCAGTAGACATGGCGTATACAGACGATGCAGTCAAGGCGAAGCTGTCAGCTTTGAATGAGACGCAAGAGAGCATTGTAACAGTAGCGCAATGGGTTATGTTCCATAGGTACGGCTACACCTCCGTTTGTGCTCTTTGTACATCATCGTCTGGTGTCGTCACTTCACCATCTGCTGACGCTTGACAATCAGGAGGCATGCAGACCGCACGGGCACGCTCTGGCTACAGCGCCTCAAAGACTCTGGCTCAAACAAACGTCTCAACCTGATCTACCTTGCCAACGAAGTCGCCCAGCAATCCAAGGCTCGCAAGAAAGATGAATTCCTCCTCGCCTTCTCTCCCATCATCACTGAAGCCACCGCCATTGCATACAAAGGGGCTACGGATGAAGTGAAGAATAAGCTCCGCCGTGTCGTCGAAGTATGGAGACAGCGGCAGATCTTCGAGCCCACCATCCAAGAAGCCATAGAAGCACGCATAGATGGTATGTGAAACCTTCTCTAATTCAAATCGGCACTAACGCGTTTCTCAGAGCTCGACAAATCGCGTTCCTCGAACAAGAAGCCACTCCTTGGTGGCTCTTTATTCGGAGGCTCTTCCGGCCCATCAGCACCACCAGAGATTCAGCCTCTCGTACCTCTCCAGATTGCTGTCTCCAAGGCAGTAGCAACCACCACCAGCGCGGTGCCAACAGCTGAAAGCGAATATGACAAACTCAACGATCCAAGCAAACCCACCCCAACACCACCAGTCCACGCAGCCCGCCTCAGCGCCCTCGTTAAGAATCTCGCCAGTGCTGAGAGTGCCGTCTCAGATAGTATCAAAGCTCGCCGTGGCTTGATAGAAGGACTCGAAAAGATCATTGAAACAAATCGATTGGCACTCACCAAAGAGGAATTTCAAAAAGAGACCCTCACAAGCCGCAAAAATGCAATGGAATCAAGAAAACGTGACGTAGAAGACGGCATCATGCGGGGCCTATCCGCGGAATCCACACCCGTAACAGCACACAGCCCAACCTTCGGCTCAAAGACCAATGGCGCTGCATCGCCTGGCGAGAACACATCTGTTGAACCAGAACGTCCCGACATTGAAGAACTCACTCCACCGCCTGAGTCGCGCCCAGAAAGGAAGTCTCCTGCTCCAGCACAAATACTCGAGCAGCGTCCTGCTTCTGCTGATCCTCGCCGACCGATTCAAGCTCCTGCTGCCCCTCTGCAGGCAGGGGCCGATCTTCTGTCTAGTCTTTCCATGCCTCAAACGCGACCGTACGCCGGACACACTGGTGGCAATACGCCAAAGAAACGTAAATTGGACGATGATATCCCCGACTTTGGCGTGGGGGAGGACGCAATGGCTGATTTGGATGAAGACGTTGCCGAGTTGCTGAGGGCTGAGAGCGGTGGTGCACGCTGAGAAGAGACGATCTACATCGGGCGTTATGGTGGTCAATGAGGGTATTCTCGCTTAAAACCACTTGTCACAGGGGAGGTTTCGTATATCTTGCAAATCTTGCTTCCGGACTGGGTCCAATTTCATGGCATGGTTTCGCAAAATCTCGGTATGGTTACCAAGTGGCATTGCAAAAATAGCTGGTGGTACGTCTATGTATAGCAAGATCATCGAGTCATGTC
The DNA here is from genome assembly GCA_018257865.1 of Stereocaulon alpinum. Taxonomy (NCBI): domain Eukaryota; kingdom Fungi; phylum Ascomycota; class Lecanoromycetes; order Lecanorales; family Stereocaulaceae; genus Stereocaulon; species Stereocaulon alpinum. The sequence continues at coordinate 122,820 of JAEUBA010000002.1, read as the reverse complement.
ATACGCCAAAACGCTCTATTAAATGCAATAATATTCAGGACTGGCTTCACATTAAATCCGATCTCATAACTTCCCCTACCAGTAGATTCTCGCCACATTGTCTACCCCTGCACCTCCTTCCCCACAGGCCCCACACCACTCTCCTTATGCGCCTCCGGCAACGGCGACTCCGGACTCGGTCGAAAAACCCTCCCCCACCGCCCATGCACAAGATCACTACAATTCTCCACCACGCCCCTCAAATTCTGCCGCACAAGCTCCCCCGTCGGCTGCGAAAACAGAATATCGATTTCCTCGAGCGTTTTATTCTTCGTCTCCGGCATGAACAGCAGCTGATAGAACCAGCCCAGGACAGCGATGCCGCCGTAGAAGCCTAGCGTCAGGCCGATGCGGGACATGGCGCGCTGCATGTCGGCGAAGAAGTAGGTTACGAGCCAGGAGCAGAAGAAGAGGGTTACGTCTGAGGTTTCCATGCCGTAGGAGCGGAGGTAGGTGGGGTAGACTTCGGCGGGGATGACCCAGGTTAGGCAGGCGTAGGAGCCGAAGAAGCCTTCGTAGAGGATGAGGCCTGTTGGGGGGTTTTTAATGTTAGTATACTGTAGTACGGGATATATGACGATGTTTGTGGGATTAGGAATAGGGGTTTCTGAGGATTATTAACCGGTGATGTAAACCCCTTCTGCAGCGCCGGTATGCGTCTTGTTATCGATCAGGTAGCTGCAACCGATGATGACTAGGCCGATGAAGAAGCCGGGAAGCATAGCACAAGCCCAGAATCGACGACCGAATCGCTCCATGTAGAAAATTGCGGGGATGGTGCCTGAGTAAAACCTCTGATTAGCGCCCTACTTTGTGAATAGAAAAACGGGTTAGGCCATAAGTTTGAGGAGCATGGCTCCATTCATGGGTCCCAGAACCGCTCCTGAGACCCAAATAGTGGTCTAGACAAAGAGGAAACACCCGGAGAGTACGTACCGAGAAGGAGGGAGCCGCCACCCACAAGGGACATGAAGACAGCTTGTTTGGAATCGAACCCAACTTGATTCAGAAGTGTTGTCATGTAATACATAATTGCATTGATACCGGTAAATTGACCAAGGAAGATCATGATGTTTGCATAAACAATCGAACGACGGGCTCGAGGCACAGTGAAGAAGTCCAGCCAGGCAAAGGAACCTGAGCGACTCTTCTTATTTTCGAATTCCGCAGTGACGGCGTGTCTCATGACGAAGAACTCTTCCCTATTTTCTTGCAGTTCGGTGCCACGGATACGCTTCCAGACGTTGAATGCCTCGAGGGTTCGGCCTTTATGCATGAGAAAGCGAGGTGATTCTGGCATGAAAAGTATGCCAACGAGCATTATGGTGGAGAAGACCAAGGAGGAGCCCAACATGTAGCGCCAGCTGCCGCTCTAGAAGGCAACATGAGTGGTCAGTAGCCGCTCGCGTATAACAAGGTTGGGGTTTCTTACCTTGACATTGACGAAGATGGCAGCTACGACGTAACCAAACACCTCGCCCAAGGCGATGTTGAACTGGTAGAGTGACACCAAGTTTCCACGGTACTTTCTGGCCACAGATTCAGCGACATAGATTGGGACAGTCCCACCCTCCAGGCCGACGCCCAAGCCCAGAATCACACGGCCAGCGACCATCATGCCGAAGCTGATGGCACCAGCCTCCAATGCCGCGCCAATGGTATACAAGATGAGAGAGATAATGATCGCCATTCTTCGACCTACGGCCTCGTTAATAGGTCCTAGAAGGAGAGCACCTCCTATAGCACCAAGAGGGACGCCAGATGCCACTAGAGAGACCTGTGAAGTGTCAAGGTGTAAGCTTTGTGGCATGAATAGATTGGCACCGCTGATCAAGGACTGGTCGATTCCGGAAAGCAGGCCTCCCATAGATGCGAAGGCGACCAGTAGCCAGGTGAAATGGGCAGGGTTCTGGAACTTGATGACTGGGCTGAAGAAGCCGTGCTTGACAGGGTTCTCTCGCAATTCGATCTCAAGCAGCTCGATTTCCTCATCAATCTCTACTCCACCTTCCTTGGCAATTCTCATTGCATCCCATTCGCTCATCCTGCGGGCTCCACCAGTAGAGTATTGGCGGCCTCCATCCGTGGCGACGGACATGTTGCGATGGGTGGTGGGCTCAACATGCTCAAGCTTCAATTTACCATCGACGTAGTGTCCCATTGTGTTCTTCTCACCCGTAGGCGATTCGCTGTTGTTAGACATCAAGGTGGCAGCTGTGAAGTCAAGCTCGGTCAAGCTTCTTGTGGTGAATAGCAGAGCCAATTCCCAATGTTTGTTTTGAAGGGAATGGACTCAAATATATAGAGGATAAGAGATAAGATTAAAAGTCATGCGCGTGATCAGTGCACTGCATGACGACCAAGCTATTGGACGAATGATGCCTAAGGTAGGTAAGGTATGACATCGAGATGCAGAAGCTCCTGCATACCTCAAGGTGTTCGGCCAGAAACTCGGTCTTTTTGTGAACCCTTTCTCAACAAAAACCGCCGTCATAGCCCAAACTGCGGGGTAGCACGGGTACCTCTGGATGAACCTAATACATTGGACGAATCAACCGACAATTGATCTATCCTCACTTCCCTGTGAGCACCATAGAGGATTGAGGAAGGCTCTGAGCTAATGTAATGACAGACGTTGACTATGCATATAATCAACGGAAATTAAGCCGGGCGTGGCGCACTAATGATAAAAAGGTTCTGAAGCTTCTGAAGCTTCTGAAGCTTAACCGTCGGCAGTGATAACCTATTCTGTACCCAGAGCACGCTCCGATCGGCCTTGATCCCTAAAGAACGTATCGAAAGTATGCGTTCTCCTTATCCGTCAGGTCTTGAAACGCAAGCCGATCCCGACCCGCCTCATCCAATCGGAGAGACTCTCGGCGTTTATTCTCCCCACGAAGCACTAGGTAAAGCACTATGGCTAAAGCAATGACAATGCAATAGCTAGACTGGTGTTTAGCTTGACTGGACCTTCTCAATGGAGAAAGTAACGAGGCAATACATACCAGATAATAAGACCGAGCCAAAGCTCAGGATAGTGCTTCTTGAGTGTCGGCGTTTTTATCAGCTGCGGTCCGATTATCTGTGACTTGTTGAGTAAATGCCTCAGTACCTTAGGTGGCAAGGTTTAGACGATGCGTACATTGCCGACACAATATGCCACGAATATTGCGGCTGCTGTGCAGCTCTTCTTCGTTGCGCCTGCAACATTAGCCATGCCGATACTAATGATTAAGCTGACTACTGGGCCGAAGAACCCAATAATAGTGTAGCCGGCAACAGGCGCGGCAGCTCGACGAGTCCAGCTGCTACGCCAAATCATGGCACAGCCAGCTATCACTGGCAAGCAACAAAGGATCAAGAGGATTAGGCGAATGTTCGGTATCCGACTCGAAAGCCAACCAGTCAGAAGGATGAAGATGAAAACAACACCGCCAAGCGGGAATTGAAGAAGTATGGAATCGAGAGTCGACCAGCTGAAAGGAACCTTGTCAGATGAAGGCTCTCGAAGCTCATCTTGCATGTACGACTCTTACCCAAATGTAGAGACAATCAGAGGTCCAAAGCCAGAGACAGCACCGTTTACAGTGTATCTGCATTGATCAGTGCATATCTTCGGGAGGCAACGGTCTGACTTACGCGCCAGCCATCATGAATGCCACAAGCCAGATCTTGATGTCCAATGCTGCCTCTCGAATCTGATACCACTTGATGGTCTGGCATCTTACACCAGTCTGGCCTTTCCTCAGCCTTTCCACTGCGACTACACGTTCTTCTGGGGACAAGAACCAAGCAGTCACTGCTGAGTTGGGCACCATGAAGCACACTGCCCCAAAGATAATCGTTAGCGAGCCCGCGAGTAGGTAAATGTACTGCCAACGTGCAAGGGATCCTCCAGTGATCTGGGCAAACCCATAATTCAAAGCTCCTCCAATGATAGTCCAGCCTCCGGTGGAAGAGAACCACCAGCTCTGCCGAAGTGCTTGCTCTTGTTGTGTGTAATAGCCGCTAACGATACACATGAATGCAGTGGGCATGACGCTCTCTATGAAGCCGAGGAAGAAGCGCTGAGCGTATAGACCACGCCAGGAAGTGACAGCGGCCGTGAGCATGGCAACCATTCCCCAGAGAATTACCAGTATCCCAAGGACTCTCCCAATTCGAAAGCGCTGCAGTATGAAGGTCATTGGGTAGAGACCAGCGAGCATCCCAAAATAGAAGATCGATGTCGCCCAGCTTAAACGGGTTGTAACCATGGTAGGGGGATTGGTTGAATGGTTCAGTACGCTGAGGGAAAGATCCTTTGTCATGCCGAACAGAACGGCGCTGCCCAGGATTGCCTTTTCATGTCAACTTCAGAGCCGAGGAAGTTCTACGGACAGAAAGGGTCACTATATACCTTGTCGTAGTACACGAATCCATACCCAATCCACATCCAAGGTATCAGGAAAAGGTCAATCTTGCGAAGAACCCGACGTTCGATGATGTCGTCAAAGTCTTGCGCACGTTCCGGTGCAATCGCTGCTGCGAGATCTTTATCAAACGTCTCTGTACTTGAGAACTCATCAGGGCTAGGGTTTGAACCTGGGGGCCAAACCGTCTTCTCTGGTTCAATGCCCATTCTTGTAAGATCTAGACAGCAGCGAAAGAACCAGGCGTCCCAGTCCGTGGCTCAAGACAGTCTGTTGTTGTTGCTGCTTCAACGACCTGCAGTGATGTCAGAGATAGACATTGACGCGATTGCGGTTCCTTGGCCCGGGAGGCAATAGCTTGTAGTTTGTAAGTCGAAGTATATCAGTGTTGTTCCTCTCTCGCGGGGTCCGCCTATCCGTTGTGCGAAGCACCCTGAATGACGTAAAGCGTATTCTGCTAGACAAGATATCAGACAGAACAGAATCTATCGCATCCCTGGTGATCTAAGACAAAAGTCCTGTTAGGCAAATATTGACTGAGGCACAACGAAAAAGATATGGCGACAACCATCGAGGAAAGACACTAGAATCGTTCGATTGGCACATCTCCTGATGCTTAACAATGTCTAGTGATAGGCCGTAAAAGAAATCGATAAAGGGCGAGTCGGAAGGCTAGGGGCATGGTCACACACTACACCGAAAACCGCTGTTGGAAGGAGGGTTTCGTAAACAATCAGAATTTTCATCTGTTTTTCTTCCGAGACCTGGTTTTCGCAGTATAGCATGACTCTTGCAGGACTCAGTTACTATTGAGGACTTTGCTGGCATGAAAAACATGATACTGGGGTGTGCTCTGTTATAGCTTCCCAATCGAAGATATGATGCCGCACGTCATCCCATGGCTAGGCTGTGACATGATCCACTGCTGACAGTGAATGATACCCAGAGATGCGCAGAGTGGCATCATATATCTTGTGGTCGTGATTGACTTGCTACCGACTTTGCATGATATCCGTAGTGGTCACTGACGTGATGTTCAGGAGCGGCAAGGGCTTGTCTACGAGGTACCCAGTACAGTAACAGGAGGTCGCAAAGGAGCTAGCGTTGCTAGCGCGACTTCCCTATTGGGGGCGAAATTTCAATTGTACCCAGGGCACTTTGTCGGATCGAGGCCATGATACATGTCATCTTCCTAGAACAATTCACGAAGCTTTCCTTGCTGTGCTTTACTTGCTATTAACGCTGTCTCCCGCAACATCCAATGGGGTAGACCATTCCTTTCTCACAGTACGTAATTCCGTTATCAGCTCTATGACGTTTGGACGTCGTCAAGTGACGTTAGCTCTACTACATTAGGACTCCCAGAAATGCTCCCATTGGCAAAAGTTCCAGGAAAATGTTCGTCCCAAACGTCGTCCGACGTGTACTGTGGCCCCAACAATGCCGCCACATTTCCCTTGGCTCCAATGCGCTCAATACCATATTTGCCCTTTTTCAGACACTGGAAGTAAATTCTGTTCAAGTCGATCTGCTCATCTGCAAGCGAAAACCTTTCCAACGCTGTAATGGGTACACTGGGTGTTTGGAAGAGGTTGAACGTCAGATAGCAGGCTTGCGATTTCAAGCTGTCCCTTTGTACGAAGACGGCGGGAAGTCGAGACTCGCCGGTCACAAATTTGGACCATATTTCTTCTTTAGTGTAAGTTGGAAGGTTCTTGAGATTCGTGAGGAGGCGGGCACAGAGAAGGAGCGTAAAGCCTCCGGATGAGCGATAGCAGACAGGTTCGTGAACTGGTGTCTCAGCACTGGGGACAGTGGTGTTGGGTTCTGAGCGAGCATTGATGGGAGGGAGGCTAAGGCTGAGACATGGAGAGGCCAGGAAACATAGAACAGCTCCAACAAGGAGGGATGCCTGGGGGAAATGCATGAAGCTCGTTCTCTGAAAAGGTAAATGCTGAAGAGGACGAACGTGGTTCGAACGTGGTTCACAAAGTGGGGGGAAGTAGATGGACGATAAGCCCATCGAATATCTGAAGCTGACACTCTTCAACGCGCCTGAATGCGCAATGGCGACATGCGCTTTCCGAAAGGTCGCTTTCTGGCAAGACATTGCCGTGTTTCGTTTCAAGACATGTTGTATAGCCGATGAGTGTGTGGGAAACGCCGAGGTAAATTAAAAAGGCTACAGTCAGTTGGCTAACCATCGTAGGCGGAGTCTGTATGAGCCTTGCGGCCATGCCATCAGCAGCGTTCGGGCTCACGAGACCAGAAAGTTCAGCAACAAAATTCACTAAGCATCCGACAGCATTGTGCTCCATACCATGTAAAAGCCATCAAGAGCGATGGTGACTCGTTATAAGACGGAATCGACGGGATTGGAACAAACACTTAGTACTCTCGCTAAATGTTTTATTCCTAACCTACCACCGTGCAGCCCGCAGTGGCTTTGAATCTCCTTGAGATGCGTACAAGTACCAAGTAACTCTTGCACCTCGTATTCCGATCGACACGCCGTTGACACTGTCGTAACGATGGGTGGCTTTCTGATCCGAGCCTCTACTGCACAGAATTTGGACAGCGAGAGATGCCCAGCTCCAGTAATTGCAACACAAATATGGGCGTATTGTTGAGACACAAGCAGCATAAGGAAGATTTGCTACCTAGGAGCAGGGTATATAGCAATTTGCATCCATGTTCTCCCTCTTAATGACACTACCCGGTCTTTGATACGTGTGTGGCAGAAGGGATCGAAGTGTGGAGTCACAGCGAACAGATCCGGTCGTTTTGAAGTGTTGGGAAAGCTGGTGTTAACGGCAGATCGAGTTGAGGGTATTCCACGCATTGAGGGAGATAGATGGATTGGTAGCATGGTAGCTAGGTAGGTGAGAGCTCTTGAAGGGGTGTGGAGACATGTCATGATCATTGCTATATAGCATCAGGTCAAAAAGATCTAGGACTGCATGTGAGCTATCGTTAACATTCAATTGCATTCAATAGGCTTTTCTCTCCATACACGTATTCATATCCAGACGAATGACCCATGTCCGCGTTTCTATATCAATGACATTCTGCCTGAGACTTCGACATCTTTTCAATGCATTGGCAAGACTTCACAGCCTCACTTACGACCCTCAAAGAAAGCTTCCAGCGTCTTATTCACCTCATCCGCCTTCTCCGAAAGCACAAAGTGCCCCGAAGCAATCTCCTTCACAGTCAAATCCCTCACCAACGGCTCCATAGCCCCCACCTGCATCTTCGGTACAGCAATATAGTCATGAGTACAAGTAATCAGCAATGTCGGCGGCTCGATCTCAAGGGCCTCCTCAGACAGCGCAAATTCATCCTGCGAGTTTAGGTTCGCAATCTGTGCTTTGTACCAGTTCGTTGGGGGGCCGCAACCGCCTTTGCTGGGGTCGATGATCTTGTGCCAGGTCTTGAGCTCTTCGGGTGTGACCCACGATGCGAGGGGGCCTGTTTTGCCTTGTTCGAAGAAGTTGCGCATGGCGCCGATGGGACACATGTTGTCGCTCAGGAATTTGGGGTCTGTGGCGAAGAGTAGGGAGTCTAGGCTGTCGGGCTGTGTGGCGTGATTAGCTGGGTATAGTACACATTGCATGGGGAGGGTAGGTACCTTTGCATCCATCATTTCGCCTGCCTTGGGGTCATTCAAAAAGTGCCAATATCCGAAGATGGGATAGCCGACCATTTTCTGAGAGAATTCGTTTACTGCGTCGACTGAGAAGGGGACTCGGGGCGCGGCGTAAGAAACGTCCACGAATGCATATTTGATAAAGCGTTCAGGGTGGTAGTAATGTAGACGGGCGAGGAACGAGGATCCCCTAGAGATTGTTCTATCAGCTTTTGGGAGCTCTCAAATCCAATGGTGAAGTACAGGGTAATTACCAGTCATGTCCGACACCAATGACTTGCTTGATACCCAAGGCATCGAGGACATGGCAGAGTTCCCCGGCCATCTTTTTCATGATATACGCCTTCAGATTGGCGGGCTTGCTCGTTCCACCATAGCCAAGGAGGTCCGGTGCGATGATGCCGTATCCTAGCTTTGAAAAGTATGGGATCTGATGCCTCCAGCCGAAAGAAGCTTCGGGGAAGCCATGTAGAAAGAGAATGTAGGGTTTGTTGTCATGTGGCTGAACGTGAACGTAGCTGTAGGTTGTGCCATCATTTAATGTGGTGCTTGAAGCGATGGAGGGGAAGGCGATTGCTGCCATTGTTGGGTGATTTTGGGCTAAAGCTGACAGTCTTTGGTTGCGAATTGATATAGAGATCTGTCAAGATGCGAGGCGGGGTGCTTTTGAATCCATTTGGCTGATGGTGGGGCAGAGACTGCCTGTGCCTTGATGTGCAGTCGCAGCTGGAAATCCTAGCGTCAATAGCAGCTGTAGCATCTCGTTTCAGTCATGGCTACCTGTTTGACGTGCCGGAAGCTCGGTGATCAGACGAATGGGAAGAGCCCTCAACATGTCAGGCTGGTCCAATGAATGCAATTGTCCGAAGGTTCCGGCTGATAATTTATCCTCGACGTGCATGCTCACGCCGCTGTGCCGTGTTGCCTGCATAATGCTGCGAACACGACGGGGGATTTCAACGGCAGGCTGGTCTACTTTGCACGTAAAAGTAGAGTTGGTGTTATGTGATTGGTGAATAGGTGGTGCTTGTGTCAGAATTGTTGGAGATCAGGATCGATGAGGGGTCAGAGATCTGCAGTCGTGTATCAGATCCGTGAGCGAAGGAAGAGTCGAATCCATCGAGTCTGTCAAGAGAACGGAATGATATCGGCAGAAATGATCCGTAGTACCAGTTGTCTTTACAACCCAAGTATTACTGCAATGGTTCGATGTTGAAACCCGAAGTCTGCGGTCCTCGAAGCATGTCAGGTATCTGAACTAGTCTCCCGCTTAGCGCATGGCACCTAGATGTGCGTTTGTTCAGAGATGCAAGGCTACTGCAAGTCAAGTTCTGCCTTACGGAGGGGATTCTGGGCATAGTAACAAGACGTTATTGCCGGAATATAGGCGCGGGCCTTGGGTCGTCGAGTTTGACGATGCTCGCAGTCAAGTCTACCAGTTCAGTTGGAATCCCCTTGCTACGAGTGACCTGACAAGTGATGTTTGACTGGCAACAGAAGAACGATACCATCTATACACTGCTGTCTTTCGGCTTGGTGTTGTTGACATTCATATCCATGTTGTGGATAAGTTAAGATGTCATAGAGACTGAGCGGGCTGAACTGCTTCAGGGCCACCCGCCCGGAAGGCAGCCTAGAACAGGTCATTGAGCCCTAAGAGTAGCCCCGTCGAAGGGTAGACTTGCAATTCTCCGGGCGCCCAGTCTGAGGTCCTGAAAGACCACTTCCGGGGCCCATTCTGGGCGAGTTGCATACTCAATAGCTCGGCCCACGAAGGGGGAAATTCCCCAGCCAAGATGCTCCAAATCTGGGAACTTGCTCTGCTATTACCATCCAATTCAGACGGATGCTACATACTTCACAGTGGATCTGAAACCAACAGAGTGGTTTCAAAAGATCAACATAATGTGATTCAAATAATACAACCACTCCTGAACAAGCATACTTGTGGACGAGAGACTCGAAGAATCCCAGACACCAACTATTGGATGTGTTGATTCATCTTTAAGTGTTCAGTTCTGGGCCCTAGGGGGCCATCGTCGCCTCAGGGAGCAATGCGGCAGCTTTCAAACATTGGCAGTGCAGAGCCGCAATGCTTAGGTAGTCATGAAGGCATGCTCTGAGAGGAGGCCTTTGTGAAACATTGACAAGCTAGACTTGAATGTAACACAGGTTCTGACATTCCCTCTGAAAATTGTAGTGTTTTGGGGGGCTTGACGCATGCCTGACTCTTTCGGCATTGTGGTGCTTGAGGTGCACGGCGGCGTACCCGTACCAAGAGCGAGCACAACAGCTCGAGCCTCCATGGTCGAGACCAAAAGCATCCATGCCACCATCTTCGAGAGCCTCAGCTTTATCTCAGATGTGCGGTCCTGTATCACGGTCTAGGAAGCGGTCCGACGGCCATTCGCCACATCACCCGCTCCCACCTCGACAGATCTGGATAGATGTCGATGGATCTCGATGACTCAAGCCCAGGCAAGCGGGTATGCCGGATCTTGGTTGAGAAGCGCGGTCCATTCACCACTCTTCATAGCGCTCGCTAGGTGTGAGGAGATGTCTGTGAGTGATATGCGTCGTAAACTAGATTGCACGCCTATGACCCTCATGAATTTGTAATCATCTCGCGCGCTCCACGTGTATTAGACTTCGAACCCTGAGGCATGGCATGAGAGCGGTAGGTGAAGTTGAAGAGAAATATGCACTTACTATACTTTCACTGGTGTAGGCATGAATCTGGATAGGCCCTAATAGAGGCACACGATCGGTCGATGGTGTTTCTGTAGAGATTAGGGTATAGAATTAGGACTATGAACTAGACCAGGATCTTAGACTCTTTTTGACGGGAAATTCCGATCGTTCAAGAGATGAAGCCTATCGTACGGCTATGTATTTGTCATTCCAAGTCTCTATCCAAGAGCTGAAAGCCTGCGCAAAGCTCCGAATAATAGATGGGTTTGACGTGATGAAGAGATGAGGCGTGGAATGATGAGCTTCCGAAAGGCACGAGGAGAGATGCTCGCCACATTCCATCTGCACCGTGACACTTTCCCCCCAATACTTGCACCAAAGAGAGGATGACTAGCAAAGTCAGGAAAGCCAAGAACCTAGCCGGGTCTCCCTACTGTATATGCCAGCCAATTAGGGGAGACAATACGTGAGAGATAAAAAATCGTGAATGAATCCCCCAACTCATGCCTTTTCATATCACCTGCCCTGAAAACCTGAATTATTCCAAGTTCAGGTTTCCAAACATTCGACGTTGAATGTCGTGGACAGGGGGTTCCTACACTAGAGTTTGGACTTCTACCCAGACAAGGAGGACGTGACACCCTACGCTAATGACATGAGCTATTTTAGAGCTGCCAGAAGAATAGACAGGGCGGAAGACCCTGGCACCGATTGAGACGTTCGAGTCTTGGACGGATGGCACCATCCATTGGGAGAGTTCCAATGGTTGAAGAGCGGGTAGACCAATTCAGGGAAAGAAAGTACATTGAGCATCGCAAGCCACCAGAAGTGTGAAGGGATACGATTAGGACAAGGTGGCATATGAAAAACATTGAGCGACTGCTACTCCGAGGAATTTCAGTAAAGCAGATCTGCTCTGGTTGAAGATGCGACTCAGCTCCAAACCCCCACAGGATGATCTTCCACGTAGACGGAGTTGAAGATTTCTCGGATTTCTCTCTGGTAGTCTGACTCAGCTCCCGGCCATACGACCCGAGGATGAGAGGACAAAGGCGGAAGGAGATAGTTGCAGTGCTCCAAGAGTATTATTTAGATGGAAGACCGATCACTTGGTATTATTGATTCATAATCATGAGCCTCAGGCCCCGGACTTTTTCGCACATGGTGTAGAAAGATCATCCTCATTATTTCTATATCTGGTTGTAAGCAGCGGAAGAGCACGAGTTTTAGTGCAACGCCTAAATGATCGTCGTGCTCGTTTCGACCTTTCAGATGATACCGGCTATTCAAATTCAGCTCGGCACGGATCGCTCGTGTGGACGTTGAGTTTGTAAACGCCGTACTAGCCGATTAGGGAACTTATTGCGATTATTCTCAAGCGGTTCCAGCCTACTCGCTTCTGGGCTCCAGCTTCGATAGCGAAGTGGGCAGGAGATCGCACGAGCGTAGTTACCCCCCCTGTAGGTCCACTACACCTTGAACGTGCCAGAAATGGTTATCATGACGGAGGCCGTTGCATCGGTCTCCCCTGGCTGCATGAGATTTAATGCAATATGCAAGATAACCTAACGAGATGTACCTTGGCCATGGTTGACTGATGGCTTACTCAAACTGTAACGACGACGCCATGCATGCTTATCGAGATCTGATGCACCGACCCGAAACAATCAAGGATCTGCATTCGTGGTTTATCGTATGCCGGTTTTATTGGGTCGTGCAACAAGGACAACAAGCCAAACAGCCAGATCTGCTGCAGTAGACTTGAACTGGTCATTGAATAGCGAATAGAGCCGGCAAGAACTGATGCGACGTCCCACAGGTGGCTGAATCCTTTGCACGCACGTCCTCCATCCGGCGCTCCAACGGTTTTAGCTCACCGACAACCGGGTTTGAACGCGAGATGGACCCTAGGAAAGTTCGATGGGGGACGCACGCCTCACCGTCATCCGCGTGGGGTATAGCCTGGGAAATATCGAGCGCATCGTAGTCGGGGCGGCTTTAGATGAGTGTGATCCAGACCAACAAGACCTTGGCTATTTTTGGCTTGCGAGAAATTATGGAGGCTACTTTAGGAAAATCGCATGTCATTCGCCTTGACCAGGGACGAGTAGCTGGGGCAATGGTGACAGCTGCTACAGAAGGCTAACGGTCTTTCGAAGCTGCAGTCTCGGAGAATTGGCGCGGATGTAGAAGGATGTAGTCCATGGTAGCGGGAAGGACGATGGGATTCTGACGGCTTCCGAAATCAAGAGTCCCTACTTGTCCGCTTGAACGTCGCAACTGTTCGGCCAAGGGTTCATCCTAGACATTGAGGCCAGAGAAGGCGCAGTAGCACTGTTGACCGGTTGAATCGATTTGACAAGATCAGCGAATGCGACGCTGCTGTCACGCCGGCAAATATCAAGATATGCGACGGTATGGGTTACAGTGTGGGAGATGAGTATGAGTGTGTTGGATGCGTACCTCCGTTGACGTCACAGACTTGAGTAATGGAGAATGATTTGACGGTGGGCAAAGCGCTAGAAGTACCCCCGGCCCCGGGGTAACTTACCCTGCCAGGCCTGAAATGTTCGTTCTTGGCCTTTTCCGAGGGATGATTTGGAAGGATGACTTGGAGAGACGAAGCCATTTACGAGGACAGTGGTCCATCAAGGCCTAGACCATGGCAATTATCGCCCCACTACCCGGCCTTGTTAAGCCTGTCATACATGGCGTCTTGGCTTTTGCCGGGTAAGATCGCGGTGTGACAGGCCTAAGGGTTGCTGCTAGGGGCTGCGTTAGGCTGTGTCCGGGGGCCAGCCACAGGCTTGGGCTACAGGCCTCTTCCGGAAGCGCTTCCCAACTCCAACAAACTTCCTTTGCTCCGTCTCCCCAACTCGACTAGTCAACTCAGCCTCGACGGACTGCATTGGCTAGGATCAACTAGGACTGCTTACTACCAGGATGACACCATCTGCAATCTGCAGCCTGCATTTGACTTTCGGACCGCGATCAAGACATTCCTGGTAGCCGGGTCCCGAGGAGGTGTCATGTCTGCAGCAGAGTCATGCACGATGCCTTCATACCCGTGCGCCCCTCAACCCTCTTCCGCATCGCATCTATTGAGACCTCTCCCCGTCTTGGTACGAACTTGAGCTAATGGAAAGGAATCCTCCGGCGTAAGTAGATGTGGCCTTTTTAGTGCTTGCGGAACAGAATGTGCTAGGAGCAGCAGCCGTTCCCTGAAAAATCGTTGGGCTGGCGGCAAATCCATGTACAAGAGAGCCGAGTGAGGTTATAAGCACAAGCCTTACTCAAATCCGAATGAGTCCATGATCGCATCCACCTCCCGCTTTAGTGGGGGCAAAGAACAAATCAGAGCATCGAATCAGAATCAACTTGCGCGAGTCTGAACGAGGAGGCACTCCCTCAAGGGTAGAACTACGTTGGCGAAAGCCTTCTCCGGCCGAGTCGGCGAGTCAAGTTATTTGATTTCGATAAGGGAATAAGCTCATCACTGTGGCACTGCGGACCCCAACTGATAGTTCGGTACTCGACCAAAGGCGTTCAATGGTTTCAGATCGCCTCGATCTACTTATGGCTATTGACGTTGTCAAAGTTGCTCGGTCAAGCTCGATTTGAGCTACTACTCGCCCCTAGCTCTCCCCACCTTTGACTACCTTTAATCACTAGGCTGAAGAGAGGATACGATGGCGGTGACCGCCGCCCAATATCGTGGTCGCCTTGAAGCATATATGCCATTTGTGGTAGCCGATATTTTACATGGTCCACGTACAATAGCGGAAGCTACTAATTTAGTATGACAGCTCTCGCAGATTTAAAGATGGCGTAAACCCTCTCGAAACTATCAGGCAAACTAGCAACAAGGACAGGATCTGTCAAATGTCAGACTATCGATAGCTCCACTGTCCGGTCCATGACGATCGTATCCATCTCTTCCAAGCTTCCTTTCTTCCGTACTGTCCGTACTGTCCGTCCTGTCCGTCTTGTCCGTCTCGAGTTGGCTGGCGCTCGGGTCATCCTATGGTGGTTTGGTCTTGGCGAACACTTTGAAATATTCTGCCGAAAACGAGTACCAGGGGTCCATGCCAACCAATGATGAGCAAACTTTCAACCTTCAAAGAGACACCTTGGTCCGGCCGGCACACTTGATAGGGAAGATTCGAGCAGGGACAGGTCTATGAGGTAATAAGTAATAAAAACCTTCGTCCGTTCGCCATTGCCCTATTATCCCACTATTACCCCTCGAACCAGCTCAAAGTTTGAAAACAACCTAAGTCAGCAAAGTGTATCGTGGCTTCCACTCCCAATTCTCGCAAGATTCCGTGCATCGTTCGGCGACTAAGTGAAGTCAAGTATAGTCAAGGATTGGACTTTGTCATTCATCACCAATCACATTGACTACCTGACTCCCGAAGCCTGGATTACTCGACTGTCAAACCAACTTTAGCTTCACGAGGTGGTCCGTGTGTTTCCCGTCCCTCTTTTCTTACCTACCTTACCTTACCCTTACCCTTACCCTTACCCTTACCCTCTCATGACCCTCTCTTTCTCTACCTTATGTGACACCCGAAGCACACACCCTTCTACATCTACATGACCTCACCCCGCCTTGCTCACACCGCTTCATCACTGCATCTGCATCTGCATCTACATACTTCGGCCCCTTTATAACTTTATACTTCTGTGAGTCTGGCCAGCGCTGCCTCGTGTCTGCTATCTACCATCTACCTACCAACTGTTTGAGATTATCGTTTGACTGATCCCCCACTCACAGCCCCTTACCAAACCATATCTCCTCGCTACTGGACTTATTCGGAGTTGCCTTCGCTGCAAGGCTCTGAAGGCGCTGTTCGCCTCACTTCCAACTTCCCATTTCGAACATATCGGAAATCGCATAATCGCAATCTCGCATTTTGCATTTCGGAGACCAGCGCTTGACTGTCCTACAACCTACTTTCGTCATATGATCATCCGTCGACTCAACCCTAAGACGGGCTTTCCGGAGCTTGATACACCGCAGGAATAGGAATAAAGAGCGTCTTTACCAACTCAAGTTGTCTGGCCTCTGATAGATCTTGTACAAGTCTTTTCTGTAAGTATTCGTCCTTCAGACCGAATAATGCCACTGGCCCTGCATGTGCTGGGGCTAGGCGGTCTTCGTCGTATCAAGAAGACCATAGAGGATGTCCACTTTGTATTGAGTGCGCCTTGCGAGTAGATGCTGACGTTTGGTGGCACTTGTTTTAGCAATAGACCAACGACCAGTCGATTAACGACGATAAAAATTTTGTCGTTGGACATGCCCTACATGCATTCGCATTCGCTGTCGCGAGATGCAAGGAAGCGAAGAGAGCGCGAGATTTCGCTTTCGCCACGCCCAGAAATACGTCAACCAGTGGCTGAGCATGGTAGATTGCCATCTATACGGACTGTATGACTCACTTTCGAAAATTCCTCGTGACCATATAGTAGCTGATTTGGGCTGTGCAGCTGCTTCCAGATATTCCACCCCCTAGCACCGAGCGGGAATTGTCTCAGCTTCGTTCGCCATTGCGAGAGGATCCAGCAGGTCCTACTCGCTCGACAAACCTTCCTGCTCATCTTTCACCGAGTCCAATTTCCAGGAGGCCCCAGCTACCTCCTACCGAAGATTCGAACGGTTCAGCGAGAAGCTCCTACCAAATAGATGAAAGACACTCAAAGCGTTTTAGTCGCGAAGCATCCTCTACTCACCAATTACCCATCCATTCAGGGCCCCCGCAGAACCGCGCATCGTACTCACCCCCTGTAGCTGGTCCGGCGCCGGTGTCGCCGTATAGGACACAGCCTGAAACTCGTCAAGGGTATCCGGCTACAGTACCAGACTCTAGGATACGTTCACCAGACATAATGGCCTATCCTGGCGGAGCTGGTCCATCGTCGAGCCTACCTCCACCTCCGATACAGTACCGCAATGGCGTCAACGGGCACTCGTCCAACAACTACAATTCTGGAGGAGAACAACGCCATTCAGTCTACGACGCATATTATGGGGACTCGAGAAATCGCGGAACTCCTGCCTATCCACCGAGCAATGTGCCGTATAACGCGGTCCAGCCTGGCTACTCGCTACACTCTCCTGGTAATGCCTACTATCGAGCGCCGCCCCCGCATCAGTATCAGAATGGCTACCATGCGATGCAATTTGAGGCAGAGGACATTGGCAATCCAGGGCCCAGAAGGCGGCGAGGCAACCTGCCTAGGGACACGACAGATCTGTTGAAGTCGTGGTTCTCAGACCATCTTGCTCACCCCTACCCGACTGAAGATGAGAAACAGATGCTCTGTAGGCGCACAGGTTTAGCCATGACTCAGGTAGGAAAAAGCCCTTCTGACGTCTTGCCCTAACCGATTTTCATGGGCTCACTCTACTGTACAGATCAGCAATTGGTTCATCAACGCCAGACGTCGGCGTATTCCAGAGTTGATGAATCAAGCGACAGCTGAGACGAGGCTGCGTGAGAATTCCGGCGATTCAGCCGGTAGCTCAGAGTGAAGCTTCGGGTCATTGACGTCTATGTTGCAGGTGGGTCGAGCGGCATCCGCGCGGAAGGAGATTAGCACGCGGTCAATGCATGCTCGAGCGTAGTAAAGCGAGGGAAGTAGTAGGATACTGCGCGGAGTATCCGATGTCTGTTGAGCGGTTCGGTTCCTCGTCTTTGTACTCTGGTCTGCACGTCAAGCGGGAGGCGTTTGGTGGTTCTTTGACTATATATTCTGCTTATATAGGTGGCAAGGACGAACATGACGACCCTTTGAACAGTAATTCTGCGTGGGATTCTGTTCAATATTCTTCTTGCTCGATTTTCCTCGACGATGCGGCCTGCTTTCGTCTGGCAACGGAAGCGTGCAAAGCGCGGCGGCAGCCTCGGCTTATTTGCAAGGCATCCCTGCAGACCTGGGAGTGAATGCGCATTGGGCAAGATGTGGGGTCTGCCATGTTTCAGGTGCAGCAGATGTGTGGATAGCGCAATATCTGCTATATACATGATCTAACATGTTACACAATCACTCTCCAACCCCAGACGGCCGTGATGCGGGCATATACCCTCAGGCCTAGACCCTTTCGATTCTGCAGTATTGAAATCTGGTCCAACTCTTTATAGATAACACTATAGCCCTTTCCCCAAATCTTCGGATGCCGTCCAATGTGTAGTCCAACTCTTTCTCCTCCACCAACCATGGACACAGATTTCCTCTACATAGCACGCAAGCGCATCCTCGATATTCAACTTCGAACAATCTATAATAACATGTCAAGAAACGATAAGTGACATCAACGTGCAAAGAAAAAATTGACACAAAAAAAAGCAAAAAATTTGCCTCAAGCAGTTTCTCATACAAAACAGCCACCAGCCACTCAGATACCCGAGCCCTCCCACCCCGGAGATATCTCCCGTTCCCATCGGAAATACCCCCCCCCAAAGCCGCCAATCTACCTTAGGCAGGCACCCCTCGCTTGCGCCCCTACCAACACATGGAAGCCCCAACGATCTACATACAGCACTGTACATTCCACACCACACCACACCACACCACGCTAAACCACACACCGGCTTCCATGACCTGCATTAACGCCCCCTGCCTACGGAAAGGCAAGTAAAGTTTCCAACCCGCGACCCGAAGGTAACCCAAGGTAACCCACTAACCTAACCCAACACACCAACACACCAACGCCCCTAGAACTAGAGCGATCCGACTACCGGATTTCCCACATCGCGACGAACCTAATGCGGGCACGGATCCTGCGATCGGATCGTGGATGAGGTGCAGTATCGTATCGGGAAATGGGGAAAAGGAAACGTGAGGCGAGGCGGGGGGGTTGAAAAACCTTAATTTGTTTTTATTTTTTGGTTTCGGGTGAGGCTGTTGTGTGTGAGGCGTGTGCGTTCGCGTGGGTTTGACATGACGAGTGAGTGAGTGAGTGAGGGAGTTGGTGGTGGTGGTGGTGGTGGCGACTGGGGATGCAGAGGTGGAGGTGGATGACGAATTAAGGGTGGAAATATGTAGGGTAGGGTGGTTTTTTTCCCTTTTTCAGCTGAGCTTGTCGAGGGTGCCTTGTTACTACGTAAAGTTAACTTACCTACCCTACCTTAAGGTATTCTAGTAGTCTCTACGTACTACTTACTTTGATCTTGATCTTGATCTGCTTCGGTTCGTGGACTTGGACTGACTGCCGCTCGCTCGCTCGCTCGCTCGTCTTGATTTACTGCAAGTGGTAATAAGTATAATAATCATTTGTTTGTTGGCTGTTGCTTCGGCTCGTTCCCCCCGATGACGGGTGTGTTGCCTAGGCGTTCATTACCTGGCGCTGGCTGGCGCGTGGATCTTGCCCTTTGAAGGGTTTTAGATTGACGCGGTGAGATCGATCGATCTCCGCTTTCTTCCAAATCCTTTGGTTCTTTTGGATATAGCTTCACTTTTCCAGGGGGGCTGGTGAGAACCCGGTTTGGGTGATATTGGCATTTTTGTGGCTGGGGACCTGGACGGATCGGGATGTTTTGGCGGACGCGTGGCTTCCACGCTTCATTTCGCATATAGCCCTGCTGCAGAAAAGTATACATCATTCTGTTAGGTCGCACGTGGAGGATGACCTGGAACATTGGCTTGGGAATTGGGAATTGCTTGGTGCATTTTCATAGTTATGATTGAGTTGATAGACATTCTGCGTCTAGGGTTCTACCGAAATGAAAACGCCAATCTTCTACGCAGAGAAGCCTCTATGCACCCGCTAAATTATGGATCGTCAAAGACATGCTCAAGCACGTGCGGCCTGCTCTCTTCTGGACTCTCTCCTCTTCCCCTTGTTGCCTCTCCGCTTGCTCTCCCCAAAATTGTGTAGTCGCTCCCCGATCAAGTAAACCTCGTCCCTCACTCTCTTCCGCCATCCTTTGAACGCCTTGCCAAGTAGTATTAGAAAGCTCGCCACGCATCCTAATGCCAGCACAGCTGGGTAGCTATACCGGTATACATAGGACTCAAAGACTTCGTTGTTGGCGCTGTGAGAACGCAAGATGGTGTTGCTGGCTAGCCATCCAAGTCCCAATGGTAGTGTGAGCGCAACACCAATGAACATGGTCGCGGGCAGGATGAATCCTCTTGTTGCAAGCCGAACATCAGGGTTAAGCCAGCCGTCGCGTACAATACCACGGAGTGCAGCCGCTGGTCTAGAAGGTGCATTGTAGAGGATAAGACGGGCGGCCATTTTGAGATAGAGGACCCCCAAGGTCCAGTCTTGGATGAGATGGATGATATGGCGTTCAGGTGGAATACTGTTCAAGGTGGTAGACGTAGTGCTGAGGTAGGTGTGGAGTGGAATGATGAGGTAGAACTCCATTAGGAGTGAGAGGAGGGCGGGAATGAAGATACCGAATGCTGCGTAGGTATAGATGAGACTAAGCAGGCGAGTTAAAAGGGATGCAGACTTGCGGAGGTAGGAGGTGACAGTGGGCGCATGCGGTGTAACGGTTTTGCGGATGTATTTGACGATGCGTTGGCGGTAGAAAACGCCATAGACACCTCCCCCGAGGATGTAAAGGCCTATCGAAAACGCGTAGATGTCGTTCATGTGGAGGTGAGGGGGTGCTAGGTTTGCGAAGATGAAGCGGCCAAGTATGAGAGGAACTATGGTTGCGCTGACGCCCGTAGTGGCTGCGAAGAGCCAAATAAGGAAGATGAAGACGCTGATTCGCAGCCGAAAGAAAGGAGGTATGTACACTTTTGTGAACATATCGTTGTTATTACCATGAAGACCTTCATCCGAGTCTGGCTCGCCATCGATTCGCTGGTTCTCCTCATTGACTTCGAGGAAGGTGCGAGCTCCTTTGGGGATGCGGACCTGATCTGATGCAGGTGCGCGTACGTATTTGCCGTCTCGGACGAAGGAGATTTCTGAACTCTGTTCTTGAGCTTGGGCTTGGTCGTCCTTGACAACCTCGCCAACCAAAGGCTTTTGTGTATCAGTTTGCAATCCGTTCACGAAAGTCGTCCAGGTTCGGCGTAAATGGGTGCCTTCTTCGTCCTCCTTCCTCTCCCCGAAAAGAAAGTTCGTTAATCGCAATGCCCGCGCACATTTGCGAAACCACCAGCTATACATCTTGTTGAGTCCCTTCGAGGGCTTGAAGAATTTGACGGCAAGCGGCATCAGAAAATTGTAGAATAGTAAGTCAACTGGGAATTCTAGGACCGGCTCATTCGATGACCAGTGGATCGGAAGTACGCCGTTGAATGCATACGATATACCCCAAACAACGCCACCGAGACATACAATGACTAGGCCTCCGTAGACCAATGCGCTAAACGAAATCTTCCAAAGTTGAGTGGAAACGCTGCGCTCAAGTACGTCACGCACAGGGTGGAATGTGGGGTCATCAGGATCACGAATGAAGTCTGGAAGTTGTCAGCAGCCTTTTCATCCCATGTGTTACCGAAAACCTACATAGAACGCCTGTGCGTAGGATTTTACGGCACATCGAGACAAAGAGAGCGAAGTGAAACATGTAGCAGGTCCCGATGAACCAATGGACGAAGATCGAAGTGTTTGGAGAGGACATGGTGAAGGTGATTCTTGACATCAAAGTAGCATTCCCAAAGAGTGGTAGCAACGCCACGTCGAGAAGTAGTCCACAGTAGAGTGGAAAGATAATCATCTCGATACCGATGATTAGCACAACCTTGGTAACCCCGCCAGCTTGGTATAGACCATCAGCAATACCACCTTCAACCCTGCCAGCTTTGTTGGTCCCTCTGATCCGAGCACTGAGATCGAGGTAGATCACTCCCAGTACAGCGAAAAGGAGATAGCCAAAGATTATCGCCAACGTTCGATCCTTTGTATCCCAGTATGCCAACTCATAGTGAAGTGGGGTGGTACGCTGCGGTATGCTCAGATTGACACGTAGCGGATTAATGTGCACGAGTGTGGGTGCCAACACAACCATAGCCCGTGCGTATTCAGTTACAAGGGTCCCCAAAATCTTTAGCCGGTCTGCAACGCCGATTGCCAGAAGTTGTACGCTCTCGGTAACGCCAGGGTTATCGTATACAAGGTTAAAGCAGTGGACACAGTAATCGCCAGTGATACGCAAAAGCCACGAAGCACACGCTTCGAGCCATCGTAAGGACTCATGGGCAACGAGCGAGAATGTGGGAATATCAGACCCGGCAATCGTGTTTCCAGTGGTAATGAAGTCCTTCGCAAGTCTCTCCAGAGCGCTCTCAGCGTATCCCTTAGCTGTACCGGCCAAGAGCTTATTCTGACTTATCCTAGCCAGTGCAGGTATCATCCATGCTACGGGAGTGCACAGCAGACTGATGATAGTATCGACCCAGTAGAATGCGCATCCAATGGTGAAAGTGAAAAAGTCAATAATCATGTCTGCGCTTGATGCCGCCCATCGCAGAGGAAGCTTCAGCAGCAAAGATACAGGATGGGTGAGGATAACCAGGAACGCTTTACCGGAGATGTAGGGTATCCAGACACCGAAGAATATGGTCAATGAGACGAGCACAGCGCAAAACATGCCATTTTGTATCAAACCAGCCAGAGGTCCTTGCATGCCGACCAACTCTAATATACCTTCCAGGTCCTCGATGTCGTCGACTGCATCAACTTCATTAGGGTCTAATCCTGCCTGAATGGCCGCTGCGACAACTTCAGCATCTTGTCCAGCAATACCGCCGTCGTTCGCGGGTGGCCTTGCATGCTGTCCGTGCTCAACTCGTACAAAAGGTTCCTCAGCTGCCTCATCATGCACGATTTGCTCGTCATCGCCGGCTGCCTGCACCGGAGGAGCTGGAGGCAAAGCCACACCACCCCAAAGCCAGTCTTCGACTAACTCAATGAATGTTCGAGGCTGGTCAAACTTCTCGTCAGCAAAGCTCTCTTGTGCTCGCATATTGTTTGAATCCATGTGACTGCCACGTGGTTGGCTTGCTAGTGGGCTGTTGGAGGAGTTGTCATCCGACGCAGCAACATTGACGATGGCAGACGACTCGGGGAGGTCACCTGCGAAGTCTGGATGGAATGGATTGTCGCGAGACGAGGCGGTTAAAACCGTAGGTGTATCGACGCCGTCAGATGTAACATGAACCACCTCAGACTCCACAACTTCCTGCTCAACTGTGCTTGATTTCGAACTGTGACCGCTGGAATCTCTAACCACAGTATTTGGAGGTGTAGTCGGCTGAGAAGCCCCAGTCTCGACATCGATGCTGGATATTGGGGTGGCAATGCAGAAAGCCGTCTCATCGTTGGGAGTCATCGTACCCTCCACGTTGGCACTGCGTCCAGCTTCAGCCTCTGGGCTGGGAGTCAATGGCTTATCAAGGAGGACAAACCCTTCCTCATCGTCAGACTGAGAGCGGCGGATATGATTTGGGTCATCCTCTTGGTCTACTACAGAGCTAGCATCTAGACCGTCTTGGGGACGAGTTGCTTCTTGGCGTCTCTCCACATGCCGCTTGTCTTCGAGCCTTCTCATGGCTACGATCAGTCCTTGCAGCTCAGCGCTGCGACCCTGCTCCTCAACCATCCTGATGACCTCCATAGGCTCGTTCTCGGATTGATTCCACAGTTCATTGAACACCTCTGCCACCTCTACAGGAGAGCCCTGGACTCTCAGCAATCGAGACTGTTCTTCGATTGTGCGACGGATCTCAGCAGCTCTTGCTAATGTATCTCTATCCGGCATTGAAGGTCTCTGATTTGAGTTTGCAGATAAGGCCCCAGAGGTTAGATCGTCTGATGTATCTCTGACCTCCGTTGCAAGCCTCTGAGATGAGCTTGCATATAACGGCCAGGATGTAGGACCATCCGATGGATCGTTCTGTGATGGCATTTGTGTAGGAGTGTCGGAGGGCCCTTGATCCAAATCTGTAGTCTCTGGACCTTGAGTAGCTTCAGCACCCTGGTTAACGCCTGGATCCGGGGCCTGCCTTTGAGGTCTGGGGCGTCTTTGTCTAGCTCTTGCGATCATTCTTGCCCTGGGTGCTTGTGCTAGTGCGCCTTCGTTCCCAGGCACCGCATCTCCATCGCCTTCAGGTGCCTCACGCCTTGGATCAGCATGCTCTTCGGGTGCGGCAATCGCGGCATTTTGTCCCGCTGCAATCGCAACGTTAAGCTCAGCACCACCATTAAGATTAGGCTGCTGTTGCACAACCCATTCCCTGATTAGGAAAACGAGAATGAATGCAACGACTATCAGAAGTGTGATCAGCTGCCCTTCAAGGGTGTCGATCACGATGTTATTGACCATGGTAGATCGTGTGAGGGTTCTTAAGAATTGAAAGTCTGATAGCCAGGACGATGAACGGGGAACGGAGCCTGAGTGGCTGGTGACGTTGGCCGCTGTGGTTGCTGCAAGTGTTGTATTTGAAGTTCCACCTATGACATATTGCAGTATTCTTCTTGACAACCTAAGCCCTAGGGGCTCACTGCGTGTCAGGGTGAAGAGCTGTCTCACTGGTGACAGAAGGCGAGGGAGGTTATTCGAGATCTGGGAAACGAATGCAGATGCAAAGGCCTCGTTGGACATATAGAGTGTGTGATTGGCCGGACTCGTGCCTAATGCTGAGGGATCAGCGGGCAGCTTGGCCATGACCGTTTCATTCTGTAGTCTTCTTTCATTCCAATTGACCCAACCACCATCTCCAATCCAGAAAAGTCCTCTCCATATGGTCCGCATACACCACGGCAGCCAAGCTGCCCAGACAAACAGGACGAGATGGAAGCGTGACCAAGTCAAAAAGCTCTTCCACGTATGTACGGCAGCCTGGCGAAGGAAGATGGGCAGAGGAACAGTGCTTGGCATATCCTGATGATAGAGCTTTGTAAACCGGAATGGCGTCTTGCATAGCTCGCAATGTTTCTTTTGCGAGTGAGATAGCCATTCCATGAGGCAGTTCTGATGTACGAATTTGATGCTTCCACTGCACTTGCAAGGATAGAACAGCGGTTCATCCTTGGAGCCTTCCCCCCTACATATCCGACATGTGTCCGCCTCATCTGTATTCTTTCGTTTGTGTTTGACAAATGTATCGTAGGCTGGGTCATTCATGATATCTGGTTGGCCTTCGGGGTGGGGTGAAGATCTCGAGTATTCGTCGACTTTGGCTTGATCCATGGCGAGGGTTCAGGGCCTTGTCGGCCAGGTGACTGTCCCAATAAGAGAAGTCCGAGGTGGATGAGGACTCCTCATCTCAAAGTTGTATCAGCTTAGTCTCATGTTAGTATGATTACTATGAGGACTTGGTGTCTCTGCGGCGCGGGTATTAGGTGGTATGTACCGGCAGGAGGGGCTTAGAGAGCGAATGGATTAAAGATATGACCCTCGGCAACGGCTTTATTGTACTGGTGCCAAGCAGGCAACTCTACGCGACCACCAAAGTCCAAGGCTTGACTTGTGTGTTGAGCAACGATTGGCACATGAAGAAAAGAGATTGAGATGATGTTACTTGGAAACTTTCTATTGGACTGTAAAGCTTTTTGGGACCGTAATTAATTAGTCATTTTACCTGTGAATATAGCGTAGGCGCACGCGACAATCACTTGCATCATCGCGATAGCGAAAGCAGGATTGTTTTGAGCCTAACCCTATCTTTCCCTATCCTGCTTCACCGCGATTCTACTCTTCTCTACACGTCCTGAGCTTAGGTGAATTGCTCAATCCTCATCATCTTTCCTCGCCCAACGACCGCGAGTAGAAGGGAGTTGTCTGTCTAGGCAGGTAGTCTGGCCCAAGGCACGGGTTCAGAGTGCTTGAACCTACAATTTCCTCCCATGCTTTCCAAAATTGCTACAATACAACCGCACAAGCCTGCCATGGCCGCAGAAACAAATGGACGGCCTATAGACCCACTGAACGCAAAGGGCAAACCAAATGGCCAGGTTGTGGGGAAACGAGCCCCAGCAGGGAAGAAATCAACACGGAGTTTCGCAGGTAGAAGCTTCAGCTTGATCTCTAGGTAAGTGATAAGCTCCAAGTTCGTTCTGTTTCATTTGCTTATACATATTACTGCAAAGGCTGCTAGTTTGGTATACTGTCGTAACCGCACTCTTCCGCTGCCCCTCATCCTTCGCGGATCTTACCGAGGCTTCTCCAAGAGTCTGCAAACCATACTTAAGTGTACGATCACACGCAGCACCGTATATCGAGCCCTACTATAACACCTATGCGGCCCATCACGTTGACAAAGCGCGGCCCTACGTTGAGAAATTCAACCAACAATTCTTCACGCCTTCGGTGAACTATGGAAAACAAAGCTATCAAAAGTATGGAGCTCCGAGAGTGGACGAGATCCGTGGATTTAGTCAAGAAAAATGGGAAAAGATACTGAAGCCTCAGATTGACACGGCTCAGACACAGGCCAAAAAGCAGTATGACTCTAATTTGGCACCACATGTCAGCAAGGTTTCTGCCGCTGCTGCACCATACTACACCTCTGGTCGTGACACCGTCTCCCAGATCTATACTTCCCGCCTGCTCCCTGCTTTCGAGGCTGCTCGCCCGTATGCTGAGAAGAGCTATGCCTTCGGACA
Organism: Stereocaulon alpinum; assembly: GCA_018257865.1. Taxonomy (NCBI): domain Eukaryota; kingdom Fungi; phylum Ascomycota; class Lecanoromycetes; order Lecanorales; family Stereocaulaceae; genus Stereocaulon; species Stereocaulon alpinum. The sequence goes on along the minus strand of JAEUBA010000002.1, from coordinate 96,449 downwards.
TGAGCTATTCATCGATACAGGTCTTCCATATGCTCAATCCGCATGGGCATCAACGGCTATTTTCTTCGACCGAACTTTATGGCCTAAGCTCCGAATCTTATACGGCGAGAATGTGGAGCCTCAACTTGTCAGAATTGGGGAGAGACTTGGCAGATACCGTGATGGAAAGAAGATCAAGGCTGCCTTGGAGGAGGATATCACAACGGCCCCAGTCTCTTCGGCTTCGTCTAGCCTCTCCTCAGTGGCAGCTTCCATCGTTCCCGATCAGGCGACCACGGTATCGACCCCCACAACCAGCGTTACTCCCTCTCTGACGCCCGAACAAGAAGCCGAGCAGACGCGAGAGAAAATTGAGTCGGATCTGAAGAACTGGCAAGACAAATTTGCAAAAGCCGCTGACAAGGGAATCGAAGATCTTGAAGACCGCCTGAGAGACATCACTGGCCGCCAAATTAAGAGTCAGGTCCTCGGAGTAGGGGAGGCTCTAGTTGTCCAGCTTGAAGAGACTTCAAAGTCCGAACTGGCAAAGCTCAAAAAGGACATTCTATATCTAGTCAAGAAATTCCCTGAAGAGTATGATGACGACGACCTTGGCGAAGCGTCCCTTTCGCTGTCCCGATTCACTAGGAATGCGGGTTTGGCTGTAAAACAGAAGGCCCAAGCATTGCGGTCATGGAAGGAGAAGTTTGACGATGAAACTCAATCACTAATCTCTGCCGCCTCCGAGTCCACTTTAGAGGTTATTGACAATATCCGCGATCTTGGCCTACAAGAGATTGGTCTAAGATGGGCTCAGATGGAAGGAGTCACTTACAAGGACTGGTCCAAATATCATGAGGTCAAGAAGACTTTCGATGAATGGCGTTCAAAGGTCCAAGCTGTTGCGCAAGAGCATGAAGGACTGCAGAAAGCGAGAGACGCCAGTGAAGAGGTAGAGTCAAGAGGCATGGCTTCCGCAGAAGAAACCGCTAAAGAGCTGGCCCGACTGAAGGAAGTCGGGAAATGGAAGATGGAAGCGGGCGATGTCAGCGATGACTTCAGTGCCAAGTACATCCCAGCGCAAGCGGCCGCAGCTGCTCAAAAGGTCGCAGAGAAAGCCAGCTCGGCAAGCGAACAGGTCTTGGGAACGTCGCAAGGTGCTCTGGAATCACTTGTATCCCAGGCGACTGAGCAAGCCTCCAATGCAGCATCTAGTGCCTCATCAGCCCTCGTTGGCACTGAGCCTGGTATGGCTGAGAAGGCGACTTCTAAAATCGCTGAGGCCGCCAATGCTGCTTCTGAGAAGGTCAGTGTCGCCTCGAAAAAAGCTAGTGAAGCCGTTGTTGGCACACCACAGCCGAAATCGGAGAGTATAATTTTGGCTGCAAAAGACAAAGCCCAGCAGGTGGCATCTGATGCTAGCGGAGCTGTTATCGATACGCACCTACCGGTGCATGAATCCATCGCGTTAGAAGTGTCGGCCAACGCAGTCTCAGCTGCATCAGCAATTTCTGGAGCAGTATCGGGGTCTTCTACGCCACTAACAAAAAGTGTTTCAAGCGCCGCTAGCTCTGCCAGTTCAAGCGCATCCTCTGCTGCAAGCAAGGCTGCCAAGAAGGTCTATGGGGGCGCAATGGCTCAGAAAGTCGGCGAACAGAAACCAATCCTTGACGATATTGTCAGCGATGATGATGATGAGACGTACTCCGAGACAATGCAGAAAATGGTCAATCAAGCTGGTGATAAGTATGCTGACATCACAAATGCTGTCAGTGAAGCTTTGTTGAAAGCGACGAGCACCCAAGGGACTGTAGAATCGGCGTCGTCAGTCGCGGATGAGCAGTATTCCAAAGCGCTTGCGGCGGCATCTAGCGTTTTGTACGGCACTCAACAAGGTACTGCGGAAAGCGTTACAAGTGCTGCTTCTGAGAAGTATGCTCAAGCGGTTTCAGCGTGAGCTCAGACAGATATCCATTATCATGAAGATTTTACTCACAATTCTTAGGGCATCATCTATCTTGTTTGGAACCCCAGTACCGGCGACCAAGACCGCAGCTGATGCAGCATCCTCAGCGTACTCAGATGCCGTTAGCCAGGCAGCCATCCGGTATGAGCACGCGAAGTCGATGGTCTCAGCCCAGATTACCGGCAAGCCGAAACCTGTCCACCAAGAAATGTTTGCCTCGGTCGACAACGCTTACTCAGGAGCTCTCGCCGCGGCCAGCGGACACTTACAAGACGCTTTGAGTGCGGCCTCTACCGCTGTCTATGGTAGTCCTCAACAACAAGCCATGTCTGCAGCCAATGCGAAATACTCAGCCGCACTGGCAGCAGCATCATCTCAATTCGACTCCGCAAAGAGTGCAGTAGGCGCAACCTCGACACCTGGCTATGAGAAATTCCTGTCTGAGGCTAGTCAACGCTATTCGAGTCTGATTGGCGCTGCAAGCCAGCAACATGCATCCGCAACAAAGGCTGCCAGCGAAGCAGTCTACGGTCCAAGTCAGGGTGTGTTCGAATCGATCTCTGCTATCGCCTCGTCAAGACTTGCAGATAGCCTCAGTGCAGCCTCTGCCCAATTGAATAGTGTTAAGACCGCTGTTGGAGCTACACCCACTCCCGTCCATCAACAATACCTTATGGAGGGCCAGCGCCGTTACTATGAAGCTATTGGTCTCGCACACCACCGTTACACTGAATTTGTGGCTGCTGCCAAGAGTGCCGTAGGTAGTACTCCAACCCCTCTGCATCGGAGCCTGGCAAGTGCTGCATCTGAATCTATCTTCGGTACTCCAACACCCGCTTACCAGAGCATAATAAATGCTGGCCAAGCGCAGTACAGTGACGCGGTAGCTCAAGCGTCAGCAAAGCTTCAGTCCGTGCTGGGTTCAGCCAGTTCAGCGGTGGGGAAGAAGAGCAAGTCTCCGGCTCAGAAGGTTCTAGATTCGGCGTCTTCTCAATACAGCTCAGCACTTTCCGTCGCATCTGCCTCCCTATCTTCCATATCCGCTGCTGCCAGTACCGCGGCATATGGTTCGACTGGCAAGATGGAGTCGCTGGCGTCAGCCGTATCCGAGAAAGCCGCTTCAATTTCATCGGCCGCAAGCACCGGCGTTGTTGGTTCTGAGACACCATGGAGCGAATCAATAGCCAGTCAAGCTTCCACCAACTGGGAAACTTTGGTATCTAAGGCTAGTGAACAGGTCTATGGCGCCCCTACGCCTTTCTCCCTGTCCGTCCTATCACAAGCAGGTGAATACGCTTCCCAGGCCACCGATGCTGCCGTAGTCCAGTTTGAGTCTGTTCAGGCTCTTTTCTCCGAAGTCATCCATGGCAGAGAACCAGACTTTACGGAGAGTGTTATGAACAAACTTAGTTCCGCCTACTACACTGGACCACATGCTAGTGCCGCAGCGTCCGTATCGAGCTATGCTAGCGACGCCTACGCCTCCGCGTCGTCAGCCGTCTCTGCTGTCTTCACCCCTCCAGCGACTCTTGAAGCTATTATTGCTGCAGCAAATGAGCAGGTGAACGCCGCCGTAGAGGCGGCCAGCAGTCAGTACTACGGGTCCAGCAAAGGAACATACGAAAAGGCGACATCTGCAGCGTCTAGTGTAGCATCTTCTGCCTCGTCTCGTGCCAGCAAGGCTGTGTACGGCACACAACCCAGCTATGTCGATTCTGCACAGGCTAGCCTAAGTGCCGTCGTCGCATCAGCTTCAGACGCCATTTCCGCCGCCCTCTATGGTACTACAGCGACTGGTGCGACCGCTAGCGTGACTAGCGTTGCTGCTGATGTGTACGCTTCAGTGTCGTCTGCCGTGGCTGAGAACGCAGCTGCCGCAAGTTCAGCTATGGATGCTGCTCAATCGAAGATCAAGGAGGCGGTATATGGACCAGAGAAGGGTGCAATGGAGAGTGCGCAGAGCAGGTTGTTGGTTACTGTGGAGAGTGCAAAGGCCAGACTAGCCGAATTCGGGGCTGATACATCGGGTGCGGTAGAGGATATGGTCAGCAGTGTAAGCAGCGTGGCTGCTAAAGCCACAGGCAAGGTTAAGGACGAGTTGTGAAAAAGTCATCGGAGAAATGGCGCGGAGGATGGAGGAGAAGATGGAAGTGGAGTGAGACGAGTTGTACGACGGCATGAATCCAGCTCCTTGTCTCTGTCGGCTCTCCAAAGGTTGGGCGAAGACTCGTTACTTGTGACAGGTATTGCGTGCGTACATAGAGGTGTTTGCTTGTCTGTTGCAGTTTTGGCGATATCCCCCTGGCTTCGATGAGCTAGCGCAATATGTGAGCTGTACATTATTAATTAGCAGGCGGTCTTCCAGTGATGAATTGAGAGAAACCATGTCAAGTTCCGTATCTATTTGAGGTGGTTCTACGACTTATGGCTCGTCACATCTAAATCTAAATTCTCTGGGGTACATATACAATATGTTCCTTCTCTTCTCCTCTCATCATCACTTTGACTGTATGACTCGGCAACACGCCGTTCAGTCCACAGTTCTCATCTGGCGCTCCTCTAATGTGGTGTCAGAGGGCCTGGTCTTAATTGACACTAACCTAACCACACCCTCGTAATCACCACTGCGTTTCGCGATGCTGGTTTCTGATAGCCCTTCTAGCGAAGGCCAATGGCTCCACAGCCATACTGACATAGCTCCCCATTCCACCCTTCTCTCTTAGAGATACTTCTTCCCCGCCGCCACAACCCTCTGCCTAAACACCGAACTCCCCAGCTTTCCCTCCACACTAGCAAACGGACTCATGATCGCCTTCATCCAGATCTCGAACACCTCACCAAAGAATGCCCGGATAGCCTCTTCGGTCTGCGGACTCGTAGGATTATTCGGTATAGATGTGCTCGAAGACGACGAGGAGCGGCTGGCTGTAGTAGTAGAAGCAGGCGTAGAGGTGTAGGGCGTGAAAGGCGGGAAGGAATTGGGCGAGGGCGTGGACTGGGGAGCGGTATTTGGTGGGTGGGGGAGGTGGAGGAGCATGAAGCGCGTGGAGGTGGGGGTTAAGAAGGTGGAAATGTGGGAGGAGGCGAATTGATCGACGCGTTTGAGATACCTGGTGGCTTGTCAATCCATATCACACATCGTATTCAACATACATTGTAGAGCGCGCACATCTGACTATTGGTCCATTGCAACTCATCCACAAAGTCCAGGCTGCTATGGACGATGAAAGGGTTCATCTGGCGTGCATCCTGGCTGAAGCGGGCAACACCATCGCCACCTTGTTTGGAGGTGCCGAACTCGAGCTCAAAGAGTGGTTGGTCTTGGGTGCCTACTATGCAGAAGTAGTAGGACATTATAGATTGGTGTGAATGGTATCCTTGATCGGTCGAAGCTTCAATCAGCCCTCAGACTTGCTTATACATGGCCGCAGACTTAAGCCTAGTCCAGGCAAATGTCACGCCTTTGACGGAGCCAATGCGCATATCGTCAGGCATCTTGCGAACGTTGAGGCTCGAGAGGCTCCTCGGCAAGGTTCCTGAGGGCTTGGCGGCGGGCACCTGCATGAGCGACGCCGCCCGCCACAAAATACCTTACCTTCCACTCTGAGATATTCAAATGGTACTCACAAATGGGTTAATAGTTCGGGATTATGAGTCTGAGGCAGCCTAGTGGATCAGTATCATTCATGTCAGATGACAGCTCAAAGTATCGTTGACAGCCTGACACTAGTCACCTGCGCTTTTCCTTCTCTCGTATTGCTAAGGTATCTACTGCTGCGGACAAGTGCATTCAAAGAGGCTTCGGCATGTTGCGTCTGGCATATCAAGCACGAGGCTCAAGTCTGACCGCTCTGTGTCACTGAACCGTGATTTTAATGAAGCAAGACATCTGTGCCTGTTTATCCAGTCTTGTTAGCCAATAGTCACGCTCTTCTTGCGGCTGTCAACATGACTACGTATGTAGTGTACCCGTGGTCGAGTCATTTTCACTGCCTAAAAAGGGTATATCTGCAATCTCCTAATTCGTTCCTCATTGCGCACTGTTCCTTTGGATCCGCTTTCTTTCCGTATAAGTCTATGCCGGTTTCCCAGCCCTTCTGACCCAGCTCCGATGCGTACCCTTAGAAAGAGGCACTCTTGGCCGCCATTGCGAAAGCCTAGGTCGTTTTATATCAACGAAAGCATCGATGAAGACCCCTTTTCCTACTTTATATCACCAGCAGAGGACCGAGTCGTATTCATAAACAGCCATCTAACAGCAGGTATCAATGACAAGCGCCGCTCTCGCTCGTTATCACCTGCAAAGCACAAGTCTCTTACTGCCTTAGCTGCTGCCGCGGCCGCGTCGTCTCCAACAGCGAAGTTGAAGAGGTGGATTGAAAGGATGGAACTACGATGCTTTCGGCGGAGCTCTGCTATCTGCGAAAGACCTGTGCCCTCGCCCAATCCTCAAAAGCCGCCAGAAACAGTACGGACAGTCTCACCTCCAGTGCGAGGAAGAAGAGACATTCGATCTAGCTCAAGACAGCGTGTGAATCACAACATGAGGAGTCATTCCAGGCGACCGAGAGTATGGAGGGAACCAAGCAAGGACATTTGGCCAGTAGCGGAGGAGGGAGATGGAATTGGATTGGGAATCAGTGTTTGAGAGAAGCTCATGGGGAAATCCGAACAAGGAATTGCACGTTAAGCCGCTACGCGAACTTCGATAGCTTCGCCCAAGCCATATATCGCTCGAGCGCCGCGAACCTAATGAAATAAGCAGGCTCCACATCCGCTCGTGGCCCCAAATTCATTTAGCTCGATCAGCTGAACATCTTGGGTACTGGGGTCTTCCGTCATGTTATAAACAAAGCCTCGGCTTCTGAGCTTATCAGTCATTGTTAGGTGGGCCATGATACTCTAATGCGAATTCAGGCAGCTTTCCAACAGCTCTTGGACGATCCTCTCCTGCTCGAGCCTGGCTGCGCCGGCATGATCCCACGGTGCATCGAAGCCATCTTCGCTATGGGGGGCGCGCAGTAGACGCGATATCCGAGCTCGGTCTTCAAAACATCTTCCCATCAAAAATATTACATATGGACCGGCATTGATGGGACATGCTTCAGAAGGTCTCTCCTATCCCGGTCATGGCTCGTGTTGAGGTTGCCAGCCGCATTCACAGATCTCCTGCATCTCTTACTGGTCCATGCTCAATGATCGCGTCCTAGGAACTGCAAGTATCGAGCCTAGTGAAGAATTGGCACTTGTGGGCGAGATCGTTGAGAAAATCCACACGGACGGTCGTTCTCGGAAAGGCATCGGCTAAATCCTCGGCCTCACCTTCGAATATTTGAGCTAGATGTAGACCAACTTTACTGGCATATATGAGTTGGGCAAGGAATGAACCTGACAGCTGTATGCGATGCACATCTGTCTCTAGAAGGCCTTGGGAGGTCATGATGATGTCGAGCCATGGCCCAAACAGGGTTCAGGGTTGCTCCTCCGGGTGTTCCTTTGATGCGTGATGTTCCATATGGGACAGAACAGATTCGGTCCCCTCGTGCTGTTCATTGAGAGTTTCGTTTTCTTGTGCTAGGGCATTCCGACAGCGTTGTATGGGATGCTGCTGAGCGTAGCCATCCTTGGTAGCTATTGAGCGCACTAGATTATCAATCTACTTTGCTTTGATATGTCAGCCCATCTTAATGGGGTTATTGGATTTTTTTAAATGCCTCAAAGAGATAACAGAAGTTACAGCACCTCCATTGGCCAATTGAGCGATTCGCCTCCTGGCAATGAAGGCATGTGAATGAAGAACCTAGAATGGCGAAGCCGAAACGAAGGACGCAGTGCGTGTAAGAAGAGTGCAGATGATGCAGGTAGGAGAACGCAACATATGCCGTAGCTGTAGAGAAGAAAATGTGTTTCTGGTGCTCTTTAGCAAAGCTCCTGACATGCCCTGAGCGGGTATCTCTGTAACAATAATGTACATCAGGGCCCTGGAGCCCATACTGACCGGCCATGTAATGCCCATTGTAAACGCCGAAATGTATGCTAGTCCATATCTCTTATGTCATGATGTAGCTGAAAGCTTCCATAATCCTGCTCTCATCAGAAACCAGGTGGATTTATCCTCTGACTGACCCGCGTCCACTTCGGCAGCTCTGTGACTGATATCAGCATCGATTAGCAGCTGTGGCCATCGCGTAAGCTTACTATGTATTCCCTTCCTATACTTCTTCTCCTTCCGGTCAAACATCGTGTACTTGTCCTTCGGCCTCATCTCCACTTCTGTAGGCATCTCCTCCTTCCACCGTATCAGATTCCTCCCAGATTCCATGTTCTGCCTCTTGAGTGCCGCGTCCACCGTAGCCACGACATTGTCGACTAATCGTAATCGCTTTCGCTGGCGGCGCTTTTGGGGACTCGAAAGGCGCCATGGAATTTTCCTGACAGACGGGCAATTGGTTAGACTTGGGGTATTAATCGACTGTGGAGAGGTGCATACCAGAGAAGGCCCCCAGAGAGGGGAGAGGTAGCTCTGAAGGGACCGAACATGGTTTGATGGTGCAAGTTACTACTGGATTGAAAAGTGTGCTGGTGCAGGCTGTTAGAGTGGACTATGCCAAGCAACTACAGCCAATGTAAGAAGGCGTAATAGCTGACTAAGCATCAAGCGGTCGCATATCCGCCGCTGGCCCCATCTCCCCAACATCACTCAAAGTGATCAGCAGGGCACAGTCCGAGACAGCTATCCATTTTCAGTGATCTATCGAGCTTCTCCGAGTTGCTTTCTCCGTGAAATCTTTTCCTGCATGTCATATACTTCATCCTGAACGAAGTTGTGGACTAATAATCATTCCAGCGGAAAACACTTCCATCCGTGTGCTCGCATCCCCCTCGACTGCTCAACCTTCTGCCACATCTGCCATCTCTGTTCTACGTCGCAGGCTTTCTCCTGTCTTTCTCGTTATTCTCACACACTTCACGCTGATATCGGACATGATGTTGTCCCATCCTTGCTGCCAAAGGCCCCCGTTGCAGACACCACTGTTAAAGCCATGGCCGATCTAGTTTATGTCATTCAGAACCAACCAAGCAGCAGAGTGGAAGATGCTCACTAGTATCTTCGAACGCAGGTGCGAAAGCATGGATTCGGAATAAGCTGGTGTCAACGCTAAGTTGCTCGGTGGGAGCGTCCACCGCAAAACTTCCGTGGCCTCCACCTTCATTTTGCGACGTTCCTATAAGGGCAATGTGAATTCGGAAATAACCGGGTTCATGTATCACAAGCCCAGTAAAGGTGAGGGACCAGCACTCCTTGTTGCTCATCTGCGAAGCGTTTCGAAGTAAGGGTGCTACCAGGCTATCGCCAGTGAGGATATCTGCACGGGACTGGGCCATTGCTACTCGACCTCCGGCGCACACGAGAGACGCTTGACCCCATAAGCTACCATCATCGAACGTCATTTCCCCATCGACCAAGTCAATTCGGCATCTCTCAAGGCTGACCACTATTGCTGGCAAGACGTAGCCGGTCCGGACCTCAGCTGGTGGCTGTCTGTCGACGCTGAACATTATGGTCGGGGGCTCAGGGGTCGTCATCGGATTCCTCTGCGAAGAGCTCGACTCCGCAGCAAAGCTACCATGCGCAGGGTTTAAGACTTTCAAGTCATTATCCTGCGATGAATCCAGGCCCACGTCAAGATTAGATGCATTCTTTACGGGGTCTTCAACCGATCGCGTTGTAAGAGGATCTATGCCGGCTTCTGCGCGGTTTTCAAGCCTCTGGCTTCTTCGAACCATATGTCGAAAATGCTTTGACGCCTTCAATTCAAGGTGCTGAAGATCTTCCTGACTCCAGTTGCGACCAAGATCTTCCGAGTCACTTTTCGGATCTTCAGGCAACGGCAACGAGTACACAAGTTGAATAGAAAGCTCGCGATGAAGCTCTCGCTCGTCAGCAATACACAGATTTTGAGATTCCATGTTGGTCTGCAAAGTCGGAAAGCTGTGGGCTACAATCGCCAAGCCAAAAGTGAGAGAGATTGAGGAGAATTATACCACCTTTAAGAAAGTGGGGGAAGAAGTCATATGTTACCATGGATGTCCTAGCTCTTCATTAGCCCTGCAAGCTACGATGATGGGAAGGCATGGGCAGGTCCGTCATTGTTGACAGTAAGGAAGAAAAGCAGGCGCGGTCTAAAAACGCCAACAAGTCAATCAAGATGCAAGGCACAACCACCCATTACTCTTCCCCTTGATGAAGCCATATCAATCAGCCACTCCTACTATACATTGTGTTGGGCTTGAGGGCCACAATTCGTCAATCAGACCACACAGCGGCCCTAGGACAAGAAACTTTCTGGCAAATCCCGCCTTGGCTGTGGCATAAGCGCACTATGACCATATGATTTCATTGGGCCCTCCCATGCCGTGTCTTGGGAACGGTGGCTTCTGAATGTCTGGCAAATATCAAACATCAATCATATGGCTCTCAAACCTAGACATAGTCCATGAACGGCTCGTCCCTCGGGTCTAGCGCAATATCTCCGTGTCTGGTCTAGAACACATAAGCCACACCCTTCTATGCGCGGCGCTAACAAGCATCTCCAAGCAATCAGAAACTAGACAATGGTGGCGGCATTCCTAATCAGGACTAAATCTCGATCCGACGTACTCTTTTGAATCTGTCAGATCTGTTCCAAGCCGTTTTTGATCGTCCCGTACCAAACTTTGGCCGACTTAATCCGTCAGGCTGCGATTAAGGCTTTCGAATGTCCTTTTCAAGGTCATATGGCTGTTTGCCGTCGCTAATAATACAAGCTTCCATTCCGACCTGGGTCACGTCCGCCGTAATCTGACCCACCGAGCACGTCAGTCATCATGGCGGCGTCTTGTTGGCTGCCTAAACCAGCTTGTTTGGCCGCCGTCCTTCCCTCTAACTCTAGTGAGATATTGGACATGCCCCCGATCGAGCTCGCTTACAGGGCGTGCTTTCACATCGAGCTGAGACTCTTTTGCAAGCTGGAAGTCATCATTGACACGAATCATTAGGCTGAAGAAATCGGTCTTATCCTTGTCAGCTTAGAACGAACGTTCGTCACGGGGCATTGGTTGATACACCGGGGACATATATTGTTCCCACTACCGAGCCTTACAACACCAAATTGATTGTCTTGGAGGGTATTCATGCAGGCTAGGCAAGCTCGTTGGGTCCATCCTCAGAGGGATAGTTCTGCTTGCACAGGTGGGAATGGCTTCATAGCCATAATCCCCGATCACGTACGTAAGGAATGGAAGTGATGCAACCGCACCTACAGTGCGGTCGGTTGAAGGCGTGTGCTGTAAAGACAGATATGATATCAACAAAGTGGGTCTCTCAAAGAAACAGTGTCGGCTCTGCCTACGATACGACTGTTGCTGCCCTTGAGATATTATGGAGAGATCATCGAGGGTCATGCCTGCACTGCGTAGCCTTTTTCGTTCTTGCTGCGAGGCTGTCCTGAAACTCCAACCCTAGCAACTGCCATAATGATCAACTCGCGTAACTGGATGCACCTTCCCGATCTTGCTCATCAAGACCATTCTTTCGTTGACATCTTTCGTCGAAGAATTTGCTTTCTTCCATACAATGCTTCATATTCAGCATTGCTCTATTCAGCATATATCATCGTTCTCATTACTTAAGCACATAATTCGCTACAAGCTCTTGCCTCTGCAGAAGAACTATTCGAATGGTCTCGCAAGACGTGGGTATCACCTTCGGTGTCGTCGTCTTCGGTCTCACTCTCTTTGCTCTGTTCACCACCGCCATCATTGTACACGAGAAGCGAGATCGACCGCGTAGGCGTGCACTACGGGAGGCAGCAAAGCTTCCGATTTCACCAAACGCTCCATTTGATCCACATCGGAGATTGGACCTCGAGTAGCAGAAAACCTTGCTTTCTCATCAGATAGCACCACTCAACAAAATCGTCAGCTCGAAGCATCTTCCTCTCCACCCACGTTCTTCCAGTCCAGCTCGCAGCAACCATGCATCAATGGCTTGCCATATCAGTCGCAGTCGGGATCGTGATAGCCGCCTTAGCAACACTAACTTCAATCGTTTTCCTAGCCATACTGGCATGCGCCGCACTCCCCAGTCATTCTCTCAACAGCTCTCCGCCTCCCAAATCCGCCAGCAATACACCTCCACCCGCCACTCCGACCACAGCCAAACCCCGAGATGGCTCGCAGACAAGCGACGACTGCGTTCCGAACGAATGGTTGGCCCCTCGTGACGAGGACAATCGTGCTAATGCACCACTGTTGCCTGCGAATACGAAGAACTACGCTACGATGTCTACGCAGGGCAGTGATGCAACTCACACGCCAAGCCATTCCGCCCAAGCCTCTGCACCAATCGCTTGCAAGAAGGCGCCTTCTTGGGTGACCAGTGACGAGATATAACTGCAAAGATCTGGTTATACGGTGGCTGTGTGCTGTTGACTATGAAGCTCTTTCTTCGATAGGAGGAGCCAGGGGGAGGGGTTCTCAATTAAAGTTTAAATGATCGATGGATACGGCGTTTTCGAGGCTTGCGTGCCATCAGACATGTTTATTATAGGCTATGTATAAGACAGCTTCGCCCTCTTGATAGGAACATCAAAGTCCCTTTCCAACGAGAACCACCATGACTCTCTCGCATGTGATGACTAATGGCCAGCTATTTCCGGCAGGTGCTGCTATTATATCCCTGGCCTACGCGCGTTTAGAACGCGATGTTGAAGCGATGCTGGGCATTTACAGGGCAGAAAGCTCATCCAGAAGTATTTCACGCCGGCTAGAAGCTGACGTCTACCATCTAGCGACCGAGACTCTTGGAGGGAAACATAGTACATCATCGCAACTTCACAGATACTCTAAGCTGCTACTCTAGCCACCCAAGGCTTTGAAGATGCACCAGTTTATATTCTCTTATTGCATCCATTCAGCTATATCTAGGCTGTGAGAATTCGAGATCAAGCACAAAGGACCACTATTAAAAGTGCAGCCCTCATTACTTACTCAGCAGTATAAAAGCGTTCATAGAGATCCACAATAGCCTCCTTGATCCATTGATCGTCCCAATCGCGCTCGAAGGTTACTCTACTACTTCTATACCCGAGAGCTGGACGATCAGGCGCCGCATGTCGCCAGTCGATGTTCGAATTGCTGACATCTCGCGCTTCTCTGAGCTGCTCGGGTTCAGACTCGATGGCTTGTTTTCTCGCTTGGTCGATGCGAGCATTCACCATTTTCTCCGTGTGTAGATTTCTCCGTTCCGACTGCACCCAATCCCGGAGCCGATTTCTCTCTTCGACTGAGGCGTAGCCTGGTGCTTGACGATATATCTGGAGCCATGCCCGCTTGTCGGAATCCTTGCTGAAGCAACTGGGTATCCATCCCTGGCCCACCTTGACCGTTTCGAGGGCTTGCCATCCTCCGAACCAATCTATCTGCTTGTGAAATAGGGCTGGCACCCAGTAGCCGCAACCTGTGAGATCCAGCCACTTTAGGCAAATGGTCGATTTGCCGAGACGACGGAGTAGAAAGGCGGCCTCGCTCCAGTCTCCGTCAAAACCACTGTAGTAAGATCTCGCTCCGTAAGGGACAGCTCCCCGGGGCGTTTCCGTGTATGCTGTGGCTGAATTGGGTGATAGCGTCGGGGTGGGCCAGTAGGCGAGGGACAAATGTGTGAGCGTCATCAGGTGGGGTGCGAAATCCAGCAGTCCTTTCCATTTTGTTGTGGGATTTGGATGTGAGAGTGACAAGTGGGTCAATGAGTGGAATCGTGAAAGACTGGACGGCCGTGCGTTGATCTCAAGAGCGTCCCAGCTTTCGGGTATGGCATCATTCTTCTCATCCGCCGATGCTGTAGCCTTCTTGGCGCTGAAGAGCTCTTTGACCTCGCCAAGGTTGAGGGAGTTCCCTATTAACGTAGCCAGATCGAGATGTGTGAGGCCCTCGGCTCCTGTAGCATCCTCTAGCTCCGACTCATCAAGGAAAAGTACTTCGAGGCCAGCTTTGTCCATCCCAGGTGCGTTGTAATAGGCAATGTAGTGGAGTAGTGCCTCTTTGTAATGGACCGGAATCTTGGCCAGGTAGTACTGATCATACTCAGTATGCCACGGCCAGTTCCTTGCAAGTGCTTTCAATGTGGTAGCTATGAGGGTTCCTTCTTCCGGCAGGAATGAGCCCGGTAGCCTTTCCAGCTGGGCTCTTGCGGTATCGTGCCTAGGCGTCCTCAGCCTGGCTTGACTGCTTGTTCCATTGTCTCTCCGGTTCAGCCAACTCGGTGGGACCGGACCTGCTGGTCCTCTCATCCGCCCGGCGACGCGTAGTCCTGGTCGAGGCCGTGGTGGCGGTGCATCTGGGATCTGCAATATACTTCGTAGTAAGGGAGGCAGAGTGGGATTGGTGCTTGGATTGAGGACATCTGAAGATGCTCGGGCGTTCTTACTGCCTTGACTAAGGCGTAGCTGCTGGATCCGGTCGTTTACCGAATTGCTGGTTGGAGTGGCGCGAGATATGAGCGAGTGTGACGCATCTTTGGACTTTCCAGATGGAGAGAGCGAGGAGTGGGCAGGACTGCTAGGTTTCGTCGCATATGTTGCTGCCCTTTTCTTGGGCATGAAATGAGGTCGTCAAGGAGAAAGGGTGTTTAGAGACACCACCGTTGGCAAGAACACAGAATGGTAATGGAAGGCAATGGCGGCAACATTTCCGGGTAGAACTAGCTGTCAGCTGATCAATGGCGCCTAAAACAGCCCTACAAGTTGACCCACGTACCTCCAGTGCGGGCTAAACCTCCCGGCGGCCCTTCCGCCCAGAACAAACTCTCTCTCTCTCAATTTGATGTCCAAAGTGGGCGACAAATTTGGTCCCTAGCAGTAGTTACGCTCTAACTTCCTTCTCTTCCAGATGGCGGACTCTTCGAGGAACCAAAATGGAAGCTTATGGTGTGACTGCTTACTAGGCTTGATTGGAACATGGTGCTGTACAATAGCAAAGCCGCAAAGGTAGGAGGAGCAAGTCTGGCTTACAAGACTTGACGCCCGACTCTTGCCCGTTACGATATAATTGGCTGGGCATTCTTGATGCACGTGCATGGCGTAGAACTGTTGGGACAACATCTCGTGCACCACCGTCATTCACAGTCCGACTAGTTCGAGGCTCTCGTCCACAGAAAATCAAGGGAGAGTTCTTCTATTCCTCTCACTTCCCTCTTACCTTCGCATTAAATGTCTTCAATGGGTCCATCTTTCGTCCAGCAGGTTTCTTTCCCTTGCCCTTCAAACGGTTCTGCATCCTCGCTCTCCTGATCCGGTTGTCTGTCGTCTTTCGCAGACCAACAAAGCCAATATCTTCCCCTGCTATACCCTTATTACCATTACCAGGCATGAGATATTCTGGCACATGTCTCAAGTGTGGTTGTATCCTCGCAGCTCTAAGCTCACCATCGTGCCTCAGATGATGCAGATCTTCGGGATTCTCCTCGAAATGCCTCTTCAACTTCTCGCTCTTCAATAGCTCCTGCCTGAGCTCTCGTGTTCTTGCTTCCCGGATGGCAATACGTGTGACGGCTCGTAATGCATCATTCATGCGGTAGCGGAAAGCGTCTACTTGCTTCATGTCGAAATGGTATGGTTTGACTTCTTTGCCTTTCTTCTGCTGGTGACTGATGATCTTTTCCGCAACTTCTTCATCATGCTCTGCTGTGGGGAATGTGGTCGATTTGTGCTTATGGTAGAGCCCAGTGGGCACTACAAAGGAGAGTGCCATCCCTGTTTTCCCAGCCCTTGCAGTCCTGCCTACGCGGTGGGTGTACGACCTTGAAGAGGTTGGAAGATCAAAATTCAAAACACAGGCTACATTCTGAAAGTCGATTCCACGCGAGACACCATATTCTTTGCTCTTCTTACCTTTCTTTGATTGCTGCTTCCGCGTATCTGCTGGCGGTACCTCCTCACGGAGTGTTCGAGTCCCAGCGACATCGCCATTCGCTTGGGTTGTCGGTAGATCAGTAGCATCCTTTTTTGTGACAGGCACAGTTTCTGGTTCCATATCGTCAACCTTGGTACCTATAGAGGGTTTGGCCTGTCGAGTGTCCAAGACTTCATGTTCATCCGAGGCTATAATGATATCATAAACGTTCTTATTGAACTCTTCCACTACATGGATACGAGAGTTGACTGGTAGCTCGGAGTTCAGGACGCAGCTTTTGATACCGAACTGCTCGAAGAACAGCTTCAAGCGGTAGCATCTATCAATGTCTCCAACGAAAATGATACATTTGCCTTTGATGAGTTTCAGCTTGAAGATCACATAAGCCAGAAGAAATTTCTCGTCCTCAGCGCACCTATTTGTGAATTAGCAGACGCACAGGCTGTGTGGATGAAGGTAAAGCTATACTTACTGCACGACGTATTGGCTCACACCGCCGCCATCATTAGGGCTTTCTTGAAAGTCTAGAATGACCGGGTCCCGACAGAACAGACCTTTCAGTGTGGTCACTTCCGTAGTCAAGGTCGCACTCATCAAGACTGTCTGAACACCTCTCGGCACTGCCTTGGCGATCGCCTGTAAGTCATCATCGTAGCCGTAGGAAAGGACCAGATCTGCCTCGTCTATAACCAGATGGGCAAGCTCATCCACTGAGAGCGCCGAATTCTGGAGATTCTGGGCAGCACGAGCTGGTGTAGCAACAACGATGTCTGGGCACTCAGCGAGGAGGGTCCGCTGGACAGCTTCAGGGATCTGCTGAGTAAGATTGACTGTTCGGACGTCCTTTGAGCAGAAGGCCGAGAAGGTTGAGACGGCTTTCGAGACTTGCTGGGCGAGCTCACGGGTGGGAACGAGGATGAGGGCTGTTGTAGCTTTGCTGCTCTTGCTATTCTTTCTGTGTAGTATGGAGTGGAGGATTGGGAGGATGTAAGCAGCAGTCTTGCCAGAACCAGTCTTGGAACGAGCTAAGACGTTGCAATCAGTAGAGGAGCTGTTATTCTTTTGAGTCGCTCGTACCGAGAATATCTTTCCCTTCAAGAGCAAGCGGTATGGCCTTGGACTGCACCAACGTCGGGTTCGAAAAGTTTTCTTTTGCAACAGCTTGAAGCAGCCGCGCATCTAGACCCAGTGCGTTGAAGGTAATAGTACTACCATCGTCGGTGGTAGTATTGATGGCAGTGGGAACGTCGTCTTCGTTTAGTTTCCGTTTCATCGTTGAGATCCGGTTCATGGGTGTGCGGTAGACCTGGAGTCGCTTCACGAGCGTTTTGTATATCAAGACTCAAAATTCTCTATAATTTCTATAGCGCGGGAAGGCTAGGGTTTGCCCTAGTTTGACGCCTCGAGCACGATTCTCTTTTGTGTATATATCCACTGGCTGGTAGGTTGATGCGTTGGACAGTCTCGTTTTTGATCTGGTGTGTATCTACATCAGGAGCTTTGTATCACGTCTGACAGCTGAATGCCGAGATCGCTACAATACAAGGCCGTCACCGATGCCACTTAAGACTATCGTGTCAAAGCAAAGGCAAGCAACACGGGAACATGCTCAATCTCAATCCTGAAAGACATCCAAAGCCTTTACTTCCATGCAGTCGTATCGTTCATCTATGCTCTCATTATTTTACAATGCGTGTGGCTTCGGACTTTGTACATGTACCAGAGGCACTCTCACCACGTTTCCTAACTCCGACGTCAGCACGTTCCACGATGCGTCGGACGTAGGTTCACTTACGGCGATATACTGCCCCGCTTCTTTCTTCTTGGCCCAGAACTCCTCTGCCTCCTCGCGCCTCAAAGTCCCTTTATCCATCGCCACGTCTATAAGCGCCCGCTCCACACCCTCACCCATGCCTTGGCTGCTCCCGCAGACAAAGACTCGGCCGTCGAGTGCATTAATGACATACCAGACTAGGTCGGCCTGGTGTCGTACCTCCTCTTGGACATATCTGCCTTCTCCACGTCTACTCTGAACCACTTTCTTGACTTTCTCTTCTTCGACGCCCCACTCGCCGCTATAAAGCTCGTCAAGGAGAGAATCCCGCACACCTTGCAGAACCCAAACTTTGTTCGCGCAGTTGGCAGACTTGAGTCGCCGTTGCACAAAGCCACGGAAAGGTGCCACGCCCACACCAGCACCTATCAGTAGCATAGGCCCATCGGTAACAAATTCGCGAGCAAGCGGGTTTGCCATGAGCCCGCGGAACATTGGGATTCGAAGATCAAGTTCGGTGGCTTTAATACCGTCTTTCTCAGCTTCTTGGACCTTTTTAGCAATGCGCTCGAGGAAACCGGAGCCAACGCCTGTGCGCGGTCCGCCGCGCCAATTAGGGGTTTCGTGCACAGTAACAGCAACTTCGATCAGACGCCAGCAATTAGTGCCTTCCCGGGTACAAGACTCCTGGGGATCTTGGCTGAGTGAGTAGAAGCGAGGCATGAGGGTGTTGAGTGTGGAGAGAAGGTGGGGAAGCGGTGGGTGAGATGATGGGAAGGCACTGAGTAGTTGGGCAAGGGTGATATGTGGGCCTGTGCGGAGGTCGCAGAAGGCAGCTTGCCCTTGTGCGGAAGACAGGTAGAGGAGTATCTTCTTCTCGTTTGGAGCATCCGCGTATTCAGCGAGAAGACGGAGAAGAGGTTTGGTTGGCGGATAGCTTTGAACGTCAGAACACCATGTCAGGAGCTCCCGTCGCGTCGTGACGAGTTCTCGGGGCTTGTCATCTCCCCAGATTGTAGGCCAACGTCCGCTGGTTGTGTTCATAACAAGTTGCTTATCTCGGATGTGTTTGGGCATATGTAGTAAGTCGAAGATGTCATCCACAACTTTATCCGAATTCGGGGCTTGGACGCCGATTGCACCACCTACGACAAAGTCTACATCACCACTCTCTGAAGGATACTTTGTGACATCAAGATCATAGTGATAGGTCCGCTTCTCTGCACCAGGCTTAGTCAATTCCCTTGCGTGGTGGACTTTGGCCGAGAACACCTCATAAGGAGGGTGCGGCGTAACAAAACTTGGAGGGTGTTGCCGGACTGTTGATTTGATTGGTGGTAGTCCCGCGGATAGAGGTTTGAAAGACACGGTCTCAGGCGGAACGTCAACTATCTGGCTGAGCTCACTGTCAAGGCTGAGCGGGCCAAGGTGGAGCTTTAAACTTCTGAAGGCGTCGTTGTCAGGTATGATCACCGGTAACCCCGATTTTGTCGCCGGGTCTTGCTCCAAAGTGTTCAAGAAACAGCATCCTCCTCCGCAACAAACTTTCTCTATTACTGTTGTCTTTGCTCCTTTGAACGGCGACAGAATTCTCCTGACATCTTGCGGTCCTTGCGAGATGAGTACGGTTGAAGCTCGCCGCTTCCTCGGCTTCGGGGGTGGAACAACGAATGTCTCGTCATTCTGTCGTTGATCAATTGACTCAAGAGGTTTCTCTTCAATTGCAACGTCGAAATGTGGTTCCGTCGCTGGTGTTCCCGGGGAACCTTGCTCTGAGCCAGAGGTATACACAAGAGACTGTACTGAGGACGCTGGTGAATGCTCCTGTTTTGTTGAGCTTCTTCGGCGTTGACTTATTATCAAGGGCTCTCGAGGTATAGGGTCGTTTGGGTGGCAGGCGGAGGACTCAGACAAGCAAGTATGTCCGGTTGACTGCGGATGGGGCATCTTGAAAGAATGGGTGGCGTAACGGCGAAGGCCACTCGTGACTGAACGCGCTGCTGTGCTAATTAGCAATTCGGGCTCGGCTTAGGGATGAGAAGGGAAGTGTTCAGTGTCGAGACAGTTGTGTTACTCACATCGAGCGTTTGGTTGGAAAGGTATTATTATCGATATAGTAGAGAAAGTCCGATGTGCGGAGGATAGCCGGCGTAGAGCCTTAAGTGATGGGGACGCTGCATTGATACAAGACACGCTGGGCTTCTAGATTGAATGTGATTGTAGAGCAGTATTGACCATTCGGTCAAGTTTGGATTCGATTTTGCAGGCGTTAGCGCGTGGGATACGTCGGTGCTTGATAATGCACTACGTTTGGCGATGATGATATCTTGCTTTTGTAGGGCTGAAGCCGACATAGCCCTAATTCGAGCATAGTTCTTAATATACTCAATTGGTTTTCCCATTTTAGCTGTTGCCTATACCAAATTCTTGTTCACTGTTCCTTTTATCCTATCAAATTGTTATAACGCGCTTGTGCATGGGAATTTCCAAATAACGCAGGTACACTTCCATTAGTTGCATACCTTGGCTGCATTGCGTTATGAGCCGCAAGAGGCTCTGTGCGGCATCCTTAAAATTGCGGGGAACTCTCTAGCCTTTCAGCCAGTACGCTCTCGAAGAACGTTGGGCTTTATCACACAGCGACCTTAGCTGCGGTATAATCCGTTGCCTGTCCGCTAGTCAAGGTGTAGAGGGACGGTGTGAAAGTGCAATATAGATAGCTTCAACCCCGGATGTGCACTCCCCGCTGTTCATTGCATGTCCTTTAGACTTGATGTAGCGATTGATCTGGAGGGCAAGAGCCGAAAAACAAATACGTAGCAACCAATAACAAGATATAACCCTTCATTTGGCACTAGTATTCTTGGTACTGGGCTTGCTCAGCGTGTAGACACCCGACTATCGACAGAACCTACCCCAAGTAGCACTACTCAGCCACAAGCATACTCTCCCAACGGTCTCTCACAAACGGCCCTTGTTCGATGAGAAGTTGTGGCGGCCATCGCCCGCTTGGTTCAATTTTCAGCGAAGCATAGATATCCAGATAGTGGAACTTAACTTGGGGGTGTGGCCCACATGCAGTGTCTGTTATGTAGTGGCTACTCTGCTTCTAGCACTACTTTGAGCACGATGTGACCTGCTTCATCATGGCTTCTACCGGCCATTTCAAAAGCGCGTTCCACTTCCGCAAGACCATGGTAACGGTGAGTGATAAGCTGGGTCAGATCTGGTAATAGAGAAGTTGGGCCTGCGACGGTCTGAATGGCCTCATGATACGTGTTTGCGTAACGGAAGGTTCCCACAATGTCAACTTCACGGAGAGCAGCTGCCGAAATGGGTATTGTTTGCACGGGATTGCCCATGCCTACGATGACGACCTTACCGCCTGGTCTTGTGGCCTAAGGGTGTTAGATCAGAGTCCACAACGCACATTGCTCAGGACTCACAAAGATTGCAGCTTGGGTGCACGCCTCCGCACCGGTACATTCGAACACTACGTCAAATGCATGGTTAGAGCCTACCTCTGTCTCGAGTCTCCGGCAAGGTAAAGTTGCAGTCTCTTGAACTACCTTCAGCTTCTCTTCGGTACTATGACCTTTTTTGAGTGGGATAGTAACCCCAAAGTCAGCAAACGCACGCACTGTCGCGAACGTCACCCTGTGTGGTTGTATGTCCGCAATCGTAACATGTTCAGACCCATTACCTTTACTCATGGCTGCACATAGCAGCCCGATTGCACCTGCGCCCATGACAAGGACTGAGCTCTGTTTGGTGATTTGAGCTCGGCGTGTTGCATGAATAGCCACGCTCAGTGGTTCAAGCAAAGCTCCCAAGTCAAAAGACACGTGTTCTGGCAGTCTGACGAGTCAGAACAGATCCAGAAACTGTGCAGAGCTGCTGGTGGAGCTCACTGGTAACACCAAGCCGCAGGGTGATTGATTCGGTCCAGGAGAGTGCCCTGCAGATGAGGAAACGCTTTTGCCGAGCTCCTGAACCGCATTCCTTGACAGATGTTGTATCTCCCCTCTCTGCACCTCTCGCACTCCTCACATGGTAGACCAACTTCTAACGCGACGCGATCGCCGGTTCTGAACCTTTCCACTTGTGATCCCACAGCTACTACTACTCCGGCACCTTCGTGGCCTAGAAACATTGGCTCCTGGATTTGAATATCACCATTGCGGTAGTACTTGTAGTAGTGGTGGTCGGAGCCGCACAGAGTGGTGGCTCGTATGGCGACTTGGAGTTCGTTGGGTCCAGGCGGATTTAGAATACAATTTTCCTAGAAGTGGCAAGTCAGCAAAACTATGAGCAGCAGATGGCTGAACAAAGTTACCAGCCGTATGTCCTTAGGTCCATGAAGCACAGAGGCTTTGAAAGTCCCAGCCATGGCTTCTTGATGTTGAGACCGTCGTACCTGGCGGTTGATGGATTTCGCCTACGCTCTCAGCATGCCTGCATGCGAGAAGGGATCGAGGCAAAGAGTAAGCTTATCCTCACAACCAACTATAGTGAACAGTAAATCAAGAAGAGGCCCTTGGTCAAATAATTGCTAAGGGTTCACGCTTAGTCAGCGGGTCAACGTGGTCATCATATGCGGTCCTCAGTCATGGTTGCAGATATCAAGAGGATTCACGTCAGTCAAGGTCTCACACTGGCACACATAGAGCACACGGCTCTTCGATCCATTAATGCTAGCCTTGGGTATACCCTCCGCCATGCGCACAGCATTGACAAGCTCCAAACGTTCCGAGATATCTCCCCACATGTTCGTTCATATCATCACTTTGGTGTAGGCGATCTTGAGTCATCTCGCCATCCTCATCAACATGCCAGGGCCCCTCTGCCTAATGTTTTGAATTGTATTAGGAACCAGTCATAACTGGAAAAAGACCTTGGAGACTCACATAACTAGCACTCCGACTTGCTTCAACCGCTTCAGAATGTTGGCATTCAGTGCCTTGTTTTTCTCCGCATTTGCCGGATTGTTGAAGCGCTCGCCTCCAAACTTCTTCTCAATCCTGTCGAGCCCTAATCGAAAACACCAAAGAACACAGGTCAGATAAGGGCTAGTGGAACTGCAGTGTTCAGTAGCAACACGATCCCGAAACAGGCTTCACAACTGAGACATCCAGCATTGACGATGATATTACAGATTGGAAATCATCGACGCGTCCTGAAGGATTATCGTTACATTTGGTCAAAGTGTCTCTATTGTCTGGCACGAGTCCCTGCTCTTGAGGGTCACCTGGTGCGTAGGTGCCGTTGCCCAATTGTTGTTGACCAATTCCCTGTTGCTGCCCACTATAGCCACCGCCATTCTGACCGTTGTAGCCCTGTTGTGGGTATCCCTGCTGCTGCGGGTAAACACGCTGCTCTGAGTGTATCCCTTGCCCCAAATCTTGTGCCTGGCCCTCCGAGTGGGTGCCTTCAGGTTGAAAATGAGTCTTTGTCTGAATATCAGATTGGTCGTAATAGGATGCTGCTGCCATGGCGAAGTGGAATTTAGCTATGCAGAGAAAATCAATATTGATTATTATTATTGATGACGCTGATCGAAGGATCGTAAGGCCTGGACAGCGACCTAAGGGAGCGCTAAGAAACGGGAGGCTTGGACCCTGGTTGGCGCTAAAAATAACTTGTTTGCGGGCAGGGCAGCCATGTGTGTTTCGTCCAAGTTTAGTTGACAAGCCATCGTTACCAATGAAATCATCACCCTGGCCCCGAAGATGTTAGGAAGAAGGATGTGGGAAGCTGATGGATTCCTCTACAGTCATCCTTCTCTGCCCTCCGTATCTATCCAACACGAAGGTGGCTGAGCAGCTTGAGGGAAGGCTGACGGGAATTCGGCGAGCTTACGTAGCGGGTGGCGAAGACACTGTTACTCGTCTCAGAAGCCTTTGTCTATAGATATCTTCATGTTTTAGACTGTTTAATTATCTTCATATTTGTCTACAGTCGCTACAAATCTTTATCTTCTTTTATAGATATTTCCATTCGTTGTTTTTAGCCGTTCCTCCGGCGACCATCTACTTGTTCCTCCATCAAATCTGGTTACTCCTCTTCGATCTACCGCTACTGCACAATGAGGAGCCTGATTCTTTTGTCGTTGGTTGTTCAAGCTGCATTTGGTGCCGTCTTAGCTCCACGAAATGCGTCATATGCGTGCAACAATTCTCCAGATCTCTGCTCAAGATCGTACTCAAACATTACACAATTGGGGGCTCACGACAGCCCTTTCCTCACCACAACTTCTTCACAATCAATAAGCTTCACCAACGCGGGCAATCAAAATGTCAACAGCACAGCCCAGCTTACGGCCGGCGTTCGACTCTTGACAGCACAAGTCCACAATGAGAACGGTTCATTGCACCTTTGCCATACGAGTTGCAGCCTGCTTGACGCTGGAACGCTTAGTGCGTGGCTGTCAGAAATCAAGACCTGGATGGATGCCAACCCCTATGATGTGGTTACAATCTTGCTCGTCAACTCGGACAGTGCTTCGGCAGCGGACCTCAACGCTGAGTTCGAAGCTGCGAATATCACATCGTACGCCTACACACCTCCGTCAACTACGACAGCTCTGACTACATGGCCGACGCTCCAAGAACTCATCTCAAATTCGACCCGGCTCGTCACATTCGTTGCTTCTCTAGATCCGGCATCGAACACAGTAGCTCCGTACCTGCTTGACGAGTTCACGTTCATCTTCGAGAACCCGTACAATGTGATAAATATTTCCGACTTCTCATGTGTTGCAGATAGGCCTCCCACAGTTCAAGGTCAAACAGCATTGGCGATATCCTCAGGACGTCTGCCATTGTTGAACCATTTCCTGTACAAAGATGTTGGGTTTGGTATCAATGCTCCCGACACTGGCAACATCACGACCACAAACGGCAAGACAGGGGTGGGAAGCTTAGGACAAGCTGCAAGTGATTGCTCGGCCGCTTATGGCAAGGCACCTGCAATCTTCCTCGTGGATTTCTTCGATGAGGGATCTACTATTGGCATTGTCAATAGCCTGAACGGGGTAGAGTCATCGACGACAGGGCAGACGCGGCCTTCGGTAGCTGCGTCAAGCGATGCGGGAGGAAGAAGTGGAGGTGGTCCCTTGGGCCAGGGCAGTGGGACAATTCTGGGCTTGGCTCTTGCGATAGTTGCATGCCTTGTATAGAAGCCTTGGAACAACTCGATGACACAGACGTGTTATGATGAAAGAGCAAGGAACTGCGTAGCATGGAACATGATGCATTGGGAAGGTCGTATTGCATAGCGGTGGCGTACTTTGGTAGCATTTACAGGGGTCATTGGGTCCACGTAGGAAATTCAGAGCAATTTACCATCATTATCATGGTTTGGCATCAGCAGCCAAAAGCTTGTTGACAGCTGTGACTTTGTCGCTGAATGTCTGCGTCTTATCGGTCCTAGCCCTATATCAGCACATGCATAATCGATTAATCGTCCGATCGATTGTGCTGTTCCACACACCTCGACCCGACTCGTATGTCACTTTGGATCCGCACAACACCCTTTTGATGTAGCATGCAATGCGCTTGACCAATCAGCCGCATAACATCGTCCCAAGACCCCTCTGCGCCTTGTCGTCAGCCTCACCGGAAGTGTTAGCGTAATCTTCGAGCATGCACCTACCGACAGTAGTTCCACCAGAATGCATGGAATATGTCAGACTGCTCTTCTGCATCAGACGTTGTACGTCGGCTACTTCTTTGGATACTGAAGCTGTGGGTGTACCGATCTAAGCCTGGTTCAGCTAAGAATGCGAGATAAGGGGTTTGGTCATAGCTCTACGGGGATGAGGCAGAAATCAGCTACACATCTTTCTGGTGTCCCGAGCTCTGAGAGGTTGACATCTTTGTTAGCCATGGCTAAGAGACGTTGAATGTTGGAGATAGGGGAGATGATAACATGGTTATCAGGAATCGTGGAAGGTTGGTTACAGATCTTTGACTTTGCTTCCCGCCAAGCCCGTATCTCAAGAATGCAAAACGTTTCAGCAACACACGCTTTTTGTTTCGTCTCTCTACTCTCGGCTTACTGTACCCATTTACTTTGAGTATTCCATTGCTTGGGTGGCTTTCTGATTCATTGACAGCAATTTTTATTGATTACTCTCCCTTAATGTCAATCCTCTATCACGTCTAAATTTTCTCTTCCGCGGAACAACCTCCACGATTTCCCTCAAAGATAGATACAGATGCATCGTACTCGACTTCAGCCTAGAACACTTTAATCTGATTGACCACGTGTTTCGACGCCTTTTCCCACGTGGCACCGTCCTAGCGACCAACGAAAAAACGCTCAAGAGCCGGACACAAGGACCTTGTACTTGTATAGCATTGGTTTCACAGCACAGGCTTCGTACAACTCCTATACCTATAAAGCCGTTCTTTACATTCTAGGTAATGACCCGATATTCCTTCTGAGAAGGATCCATTATCCCTTGAACCAAACCTGTCCTGCATTCCAAGCACAGATGCGCACCCTCGACCACTCAGACGTCCAGCTGGAGTACCTGGCCGAAGGAGCAGCAAATGTAGTCTACAAGATCCTCCCTCCAGACACAGGCCCAAGTACAGCTGCGGATCTACATTTCAATGATGACGGCTACGACTCAGACACACCTCTACCGACTGAGATCCCACCCTTACAACTTGACCCTCACCTGGACGGGAAGCTGGTTAGGTTGAGAAAAGACTTGCCAGCTGCAACACCAATGGAAGAGTCGCACAGGCATTTCGAAACAATGATACAACCACTCTTCCAGGAAGACAACCTCATCGGATCAGAGTTGTTCCAGATATCTCGAGATCTGCTAAGAGACTGCAACGCAAACCTTCGCAAGATGGAGAAGAATGGTAAGAGACCAGCAAAGCGTCACGGAGTCTACTTGGTTGAGAACGAGAAGTACGGTTGCCTGATCATGGACATGGGTCCAAAATTTGGCGAGGATTCTACATGTATCGAGTTCAAACCCAAGTGGCTCGTCCAATCACCGTCCGCTCCTCAAGGATCGAGAAGATGTCGCACCTGTGCACTGAGAGCCATGAAACGCAAGAACAAGGCCGACCCGCCAGAAGTATCAAAAGCTGGGTTTTGTCCTCTTAATCTGGTTTCCTATGACAAGGCCAAGATCGGGATCTTCTTGGACCATGTCATTGGCCCAAGCTATGACGGAAAGGCCTCGATGTTAGGAGGAAGGCTGATCGATTTCCTTCACAAAAATGCGCTCCTGGAGAAATTAAGGGGTTTGCAGTTGGAGTTGGACCCGGATGGCGTCTTCAAGGCTGACCTGTTATCTCCCAAATTCCTGGCTGCTATGACATTGCGGGATTGCACTCTGTTCCTAAAGGTATGCCTTCATTTTGGCTTACATATGCATCGCGATAGTGACATCGCCCAGGTCCCTACGAGCGGAAAAGGTGCTATCGAAGCTCGGCTTGGAGATCTGGATCTCAAAACTTCGTCCGGAAAGAAAGCTGAGTATTGGAGGAGCCTGGAAAGACAGCTTATCGATGAAGGTTGGTACACAGCAACGGAAAGAGACAAGGCAGCGCATGAAAATTTTTGTCAGCTGTCTTGATGTGCTCTATTGTCTTGGCTAGAGTGGATTAACCTAGCCGAGGGGTATCTTTGGGTATATAATGTCACTAATTGCAGAAAGGACAAATTAACCAGTACAGGAGATCAACATTTCGCATTCTGTGGGTGAACTCAGCCGGTCGTCCAGCCATGGGACTGCAACCTTTTGCAAAAGTGTTCTTCCTGTCTTCTTCACAATGTGTCCTCCAATCCTGTCGGATTCCACTTGACTTTGAGGCCATTCGGTCACAGTCCTCGGACCAGTAGCACCCTCAATCCCTCCTAACCTCGAAAATCTCCCCCGCAAGCTTCTTCACACTTTCATGTTCCACCTTCGCCAACGCCTCAATGATCTCCCCTAGAACCCTCTCCCCCAACCCCTCCTTCCTCCTCGAATAGATATCAACACCAGCAGGCGTAAACAGCGTCTTCGCAAAGAACGTTACAGCCCACTGATGTCCAGCTTCTAGATCACCATACCCAAGCACTTCCCAATGACTGGATGCAACCATCAACATTCCTTTGCCGCGCCAGTCCCATGCTCCGGCGTCGTTGCCGCTAGGTGTGTCGATGCCTGTTACTGTTTTCACTTTGGGGGAGGAGAGAGTTTGGTAGGAGACTATGTCGTCGAGTTTGGTTGGGGCGTCTGGAGCTGGGGTGGAGGTTGTTGGGGGGAGGGGCTTATATGTTATTGTGACATTTCGTTTGGATTTCCACATGGGGAGGGTCGAGTGTGTTACGTGCCATGTCCCGGATAGCCAGGATGTTGTTGGGGGTGTGAATGCTGGTTGGGGGAGGGCAGAGGTGGTAGGTGGGCGAAGACTTGTTGAGATTGTCATTGCTCCTGGAGGGATAACGTTGTGATACCACGTTGGATTGTAATGGACCAATGAGAATTGATGTACGTTGGATCATTAGCCTGCCAAGCACAATTATTGCTGGGGGGCAATTATTATGACGCCAATTGAGAACCTAAGGTAGTGTACATTCCTTCTGTACCTTAAATGTCGCTGCTTCCTACATGCATTGTAGGTTATATGACATCATTTAGTCAATCTTCTGTGGACTACTTCCAAGCTCTTTATACCGTGTGTCTAGATCTATCGTGTTTCAACCCGCTCTCGCATGTATCCCGTCTGTCATCCATGGAACCTTCATGTCCCTGCAGCGAGCGGAAGTAAACCCGCTCTTGAGGCTCGGCTGACCAATCTCATCGCCCAGACATCATCGAGATGCACGGCAATCGATCTCCCGCATGTTCTTCGTCGTGCATGACAAGATTCAATACCTTAGCCTGAATAAGCTTCACGTCATTCAAATTCGACAGACATTTATATGGGGTTTCAGTGGCCGCAAAGACAATAATCACTGGCGGTGAGCCTGCAGCATGCGCCGAGTTTTCACATCGATAACGGTTGTATCACTATTGATTTTGGCAATCGCATTAAATTTGCAAATTCCGCCCCTTCACATCATGGTGGGGCAACTGCTTAGGCAAGCTTTATCAATCCGTTCTGCTCCAAGGATCTTGCCCCACTATAAAATTGATGCACCTGCTTTTTTACTTCCCGCGTTCCTTACTTCCTCCACCTCTAATCAACAAACACCTCACAACCTAAAGCACTTCACAACCTCAACCTCCACAATGGCAGACTCCAAGTCCTTCTTCTCCGCCGTAGAGTCTCGTCGCACAATCTACCAGCTCAGCCATGAGTCTCCCATTTCCGATGCTCGCATCAAAGAAATCGTCACCTTTGCTCTGAAGCACACTCCCAGCTCGTTCAATTCCCAGACCAGCCGTGTCGTACTCGTACTCAAGAAGAAGCACCAGGAGCTATGGGACGCCATCGCCGAGGTGTACAAGGCCATGCTCCCCGAGGATAAATTCAATCATGCCAAGCAGAGATTTGACGGGTTCCGTGCTGGTTATGGCACCGTAATGACACTGACATCCCGCTCGACTAGGAGGACAGTACGCTGACAACCCCGGTGATAGGTCCTCTTCTATGAAGATACCACCAACGTGCGTGAATTCCAGGAGAAATACCCATCGTACGAAGACAAGTTCCCTCAATGTAAGCCTCATACCCTCTCATGACTGTCCACCAGCTAACAAACTTTCCTCATCAGGGTCCGATCACACCAGCGGCATGTTGCAATTCGTCATTTGGACTGCCCTTGAAGCTGAAGGTATGGGCGTCAACCTCCAGCACTACAACCCTCCGATCGATCCTCGTCTTGAGAATGAGTACGGCGTCCCGCCTACGTGGAGCTTGAAGTCGCAGATGGTGTTTGGGAAGCCGACGGGTGGACCTATGGAGAAGACGTTCAAGCCTATCGAGGAGAGAATGAAGGTCTTTGAGTGAAGGGTTGGGGAATCTCGGTGGGCTGAGAACGCAAAGTCCCGGCAAGTTGAACGAAGACAACGATGATTTGATATGACACAATTGTATAGCATTAGAGCTAGAGCCAATGAACCTAAGAAGAGCATTATGCTTCTGAGATATGAGCTACGCTTTCGAAGCCGGTAGTCTATACAAATTCCTATCCAGGGTATACGCACCAGTAAATGCCTACGACGTCTCCGTCCAACGCCATGCAAGTTGCAATCTTTGAGCGCCTATGAGACACTAGCCCGCAAGCCATCAAGGCTGCGAAGCTTCTGCCTCCCGCTTCAACGTCGCCAATCTCTCCTCTTTCTCCTTCAAAGCGCTCTTCTCCTGCCTGATCAGCGCCTCCACAGTCTTCGAAGCCTCTCTCAAGCGCAGCAGCTCAGTCTCCTCCGTCTTCACACTATACGGATTCTCCCTGCTATTATCTTGCGGGATCTCCGCACTTCTCTCCCCCTGCTTCTTGATCGTCGATGCTTGCTTCGACCCCTTCGACCCTTTTCCCCTCCCAGGCTGTGGAGGCCCACTAGTGAGGATATCATAGAACCCTTCCACAGGCTCATTGAAAAGGATCTCCTCATAATTCTGACTGACAATCGTCTCCCTCCTCTCCTTCTGCCCCTCAGCATCTGGACCGTACGGATGTAACTTCAGCGCATGCCACAGCGTCTGCGCCTTCTCATTCGCCTCAGGCACGAAGTACAGTTTCAGCTGCACTTCGAATTCTCCCCATCCTGACTCCGTCACTTCGAAGGGCGGCGACTCGATCATGCGCGAGGAGTTGGCGTAGGTTTCGTGCAGTTTGAATTGCACTTTTTTTAGCCAGTACGATATATCTTCGCCGTCGACGCCGCGGACGTAGACGGACCAGAGGTGTGTGTGTTCGGCTGTTATGCCTGCGGGGCGGTTGTTGGGGTCGATGGGTTTGGCGATGGAGCCGTAGACTGGGGGGTGTTCGAGTTAGCGAGGTGAGGTGAGGTAAAGGGGGTTTTTTTGGGGGAGGTGGGGAGGACGTACTGAAGGGTCGGTGTATTTGGACGCCCTTTTTACGGTCTTTGTTAGATAATTTTGGGGTGGGCATGTTGGATGTGGAGGATGGGGTGGAGATGCCTTGGAGGAAGAATGTAATATGTGGATTGGAAAGGGGATCACGGGCGGAGGGGTGTGGAGTGAATGAGAATGACTGCCTAGACAGGGGAAGGTCGTACACACCTTCACACGCTTCGTTCCAGTCGGAGCAGGCATGTTCAGGAAGTGACGGGGAAGGCGCTGCCAATAGGGTCTTGTCTTGTCGGGCGTGACTCCTCCTTGTGGCAATGCAGAGCAAGAAAGTAGTTATATAGGCGCGAAAGGCTCAGTGTAAGGCTTTCAAGTCAGCGGCTATCAATAATAATAATAAAGAAGTTGGAGGAGTGGAGACAGCCTAAGAGCCCCACTACATCAGATCGTCAGATCTCGAATGAGGCTTGATCATCCCTGTGCAGATCTTTGAGCTGCTCGGCCAAGCTTCCTCGATGACTGTTAGTAGTTCTATGAACTCTACATGCTTAACAAGAGTTCCCTCCATGTCTGGAATTGTATGTTAGTCACAATTCGAGGATTCACGAGGGCGTTACAGCTATGGCAAAGAAGATTGTCGTTGCTGGAGGCAGTGGCTTCCTAGGTCAACCTACCACAGCGTCAAATACCCGTGTTCGCTGACACTCGCTAGGATCTCGAATATGTAAAGTCGCGGTCGGTAGAGGCTGGGACGTGACCTCCATCAGCCGCTCGGGCGAGCCTACCTGGTCAGCCGTCTCGTCCTCACCAAACGCACCCCCATGGTCCTCATCTGTCAAGTGGCAGAAAGCGGATATTCTCAGGCCAGATACCTACAAACCGATGCTGAACGACGCCGATGCCGTTGTACACTCTATGGGCATACTGCTGGAGGCGGACTACAAGGGTGTATTGACAGGGAAAGAGTCGATATGGGGAGGCCTGTCACGAGCATTCAGTGCTACAAAAGGAGGCAGCCAGAATCCGTTAGAGAGAAAGGAAGGCGAGCCATTAGAGCCACAGGAGAAGGACGGACAGTTGACTTATGAGCTCATGAACCGTGACACAGGTATAGCTTGTTTTCTTGGGTTGGTGCGTGTGGTACTGATACTCAAGCTCTTTAGCAATCACACTTGCCCAAGAAGCATCCTTCCACAAAGTCCCCTCTTTCGTTTTCATTTCCGCAGCGGCGGGAGCACCGATGCTGCCAAAACGATACATCACCACAAAGCGAGATGCCGAGTCCACAATAGCCTCCTCATTACCCAAGCTTCGAAGCATCTTCATGAGACCGGGCTTCCTGTATGATTCTTCCCGCAAATTCACACTCCCAATAGCATTCGCTGGTGGCGCAGGGAATATGATGAATACAGCGATTGGAGGACGATTAACGTGGCTGGCTGGTGCAGCTGTTGAAAAGCCGCTGAAAGCCGATCTCGTGGCCGAGGCAGTGATTGAGGCCATTGATGATGACGCCGTGAAAGGCGTTGTAGGAACAAGTGACATAGAAGCCCTAGCCACTAGAGCGTGGAGAAGGGGCATGTTGTGACAGTGTACTATATTATGTTCCACTCCGTCGTAGCGATCTCAAATGCTATGTTGCATTCCTCCATTCGCGAGCCTTGGGTTTCGCTGCCCTTTCATATCATCGTTCCGCGCTCAAAACTGTCTCGGATCTCCGCAGTGTACTGGACCAGGGTCAGCAAAAGTCAACAGATAATCTCCAACAAAAGACTCACCTTGTTGTAGAAACGTGCAAGTTTCTGATTGAACTGCTTGTTCTTGTCGTTGATGAACGTGACGTCTCCATCATCGTCGCCCTTGCCTCTGTCTCTTCTCTTCTTCAACCTGGTCTCCTCCGCCTTTTGAAGGTCTTTGACTAGTCGGTCCACAGCTGATTTCTCGGGCTTGTTTTCGATGAAGTCTGTACTGTCGGCCGTGGAATAGAAGGTGCCGTTCTTGTCCACGGCCACTAGCTCTCCATCATCCGTCTCAACGATCTCGAGGCCTCCGCTAAGAGCCGCTTTCTGCACCGCCGCCGCTTTCTCTTTCTCGTACACTTCTAAATCAGGCTGAAGCTCGCGGAGCTGCCGCTTGTATATTTTGCGTGCATCTTGTGTGTAATCCTGGAATGCTACATCTTCGCGATGCTTCTCTTTCTTCCCCATTCGCTTATCCCATTTCTCCGACTCATCGATCGTCCAGTCCCAAGCTCGTTTCCGCTCGAAGTCTTCTCCGGCCGCGGCCGTATCAGCTTTCAGCAGGTTGTGGGAGGCAAAGGCTTGTTTGCGGGAAAGTGAAGAGAGTATGTTGGGATCGGTAGCCAGACGCTGTGATTCGGCGGCTGCTTCTTTGAGATTCGTCTTCGCTGACTTTTGCTGTTGACAACTTAACACAGCTATGGTTGAGATTTAATGGGACCAAGACTTACTGCGCGGGCCTGAAGAGCCTTGAACCGTTCTTGCCTATCCTTTGTTTTATCTGCCGAGGCAGCACCCGTATCTAAGGTCACAGATTCTTCATTCTCCTGTGGCTTGTCGCCAATGTATGCTCCTTGCGACTCTGCGCCCTCAGCTCCCCCTTCCAGGTCTCGGTCTTCAGAGCCTGAGCGAGGTGCAATCTTGCGTCTCTTGTTGGGGGGCATGGCTTCGGCGCTCAAAGAGCTTCCTCCGAGATTCCTATGTTGGGTGTAATTCCTCTCTTCGACTGTCCGGTACTGGTCTAAAAGTGCTTGGCTCGCTTGGGTAAGGATGAAGTAACGCATGGCAGCAAGCGTGTCAAAAGGCCGCTCGGGCCGTTGTGACTCCGTAATTTAGGGCTCTGAGCCCAACGTTCATTTAGAGTGTGATGATCGAGAGCTAGAGTATCATACCTCTTCGCACGCTACGTGCAATTGACGCAAAGGAAAGGTCTAACCAGGTCGTGGAGATTGCTTGGACTCAATCCGGGGTAGCTACATGTTTCGACCTACTCACCTCTGTTGCCGACATGTGAGATCATATCTCAACTCCACACTCGCCATCCTCCAGCAACGATTCCGGCCCTCCCAGCGCGTCACCATTCGATGCTTGAACCCTCTTCCGAACAACATATCCTTCAGCACCTCGGAATTTATCGAAGAAAGGCAAACCCAGCACCAGATGCGAATAGAAGCCGTTCCACCACTGTACAAGGCTTTGCAGGATTCGAGGCATGAGGAGGGGAGATCCCCATTGCAAAAGAGCACAAAGAGATTTCATGATACTCCGTGTAGCTATGAAGACGGAAAACGTCTCTTGTCAAAGAAATGGATTTTCTTGAGGTGGAAGAAGAACGGGAGCGACAGGCCTACCGCAATCGGCATCAACGCCATAAATGCTCGCCTCCATAAGCTAGGCTTGGACCTCTGTCCTAGGAACATATTGTATAGCATGCAGAGTATGCACGAGAATCCTGCGGCCTTGAAACAGTACCTCTGGATGCTACAATTACCTAAGGCCGACGACTCTTTAGCTGTTCAATATTTCGGTGATTTCTTTAGATATATTGCACCAAGACTATGCAAGACGCAGCAACGACAATTTCTGACACGAGGCGAACGCATATACGATCAGCAGTGGTTTAACGTCATTACAGGACTTTCAGACAATGAATCGGTTCAGAACAACGCACCCCGCGAACAGAGCCTGTACAATCTTGGACCAGGTCTAGACTTTAGACTTTGGGATCAGTACATCAATGCTGTTCATCGCATTCTTGGCCCAGAAACTGCCTATTTGGAGTTCCGTAGATCCAAGAACCAACACGCGGGCCAAAGCGGTCTCTGCGAAAGTGACACCAATTTCATCAACTGGTTTCTCAATCCCACAATCTTGCACATGGCAAACGGAGATGACCCTAAGCACGCTTGGGAACTTGCACAAGAGCTTGAAACCCCTTTGAAGGACTTACAGCCCCTAACATGGAAAGCTTTACTCGCCTACCCTGACTACGTCCGAATCTGGATTCCCAGGATGTTTCCCTGGTTGGATGTGTCAAAGTTGGAAAGCCTGGACGAGCAAGTGATGGGAGCCTCTGCCCCAGGAAAGCTTGAGCTTGACTTGAGACAGCTCGAAATGGACATGGGACTTGCATGGAGCGGTGGCGAGGATGGCTATCATGCAATAGTCACCAACTCTAGCTTTCTTCCGGGATTAACAGTGCATGATATAGACTAAAGCTCCCTGATCACATGTCGATCATTTGGAGAGCTGAGCGAGTGGCAAAACAACATCACAAGCGTAGAAGACAGTGGGGTCAAGCATAAGTTGAAGGCTTAGCGATTGACCTGGAGGTACGTAAGTTCGTCGCCTGCGAAAATTAGTACCGAGTTATGTTCTGACAACTTTCGCTTCTAGAATTGAATATGACTCTAAATCTTCATATCTCGAGCTTGAGTAGCATGGATAGTCAAGTCGCCTTGACAGTTACAGCGATGTCTTCCCAGCTGGCAGTGTTAGAGCGTTATCAGCTCATATTGAGGGCAAATCTTCTATGCTCAATCGAGGTCGAAATCAAAGCCCTGCACTTGACAAGGCGAGACCTCAAAGTCCCTTACCTAGGCTTAGAAATTCAAGATCGTTGAGGGTGAATGCTAAGACATCACTCGTATCACTAGTCATATTCATCGTCTTCCTGATCAAAACCGGTGAAGTTTCATACTTTGAGCACATCATTGACTCTCCTGCGAGAGCTTCTAGCGTGGCATCCTTCATCACTTAGAAAGTTCATCTTTCCCCTCAAAGATTTTCTTCTCATCAGCCCCTGAACTTCTAATCGACGATATATCTATCAACACCTTTCTCCTACGAACGTCATGACTATTCTTTTATAAATACATCAAGCTTCACGTGGATTGGCAGGTGAGTTGTCAATGTCTCCTCTACCTTACCCATACATCAAGCTCCACAAACTGACTCCTTTTCAAGGTCAAGGGACTCATTCTCAACGAGTCCGCAAGGCATACTTGCAGCCAAGGAATTGAGGAGGGAGGTAGCAGACTGCCTCGCCGAACACGGCACCGTATATTTAGTTCCGAAACCATTCACTACCTTTTTTCGTGCTAATGCTTCTATAGCGACAGGGAGAGGTACGATCGGCCGTCATGGCTGACCAATGACACTTCATCCAAGCCAAGCGTCTGTCGACTTACGCCCGCGAAAGTCATAAGACGCGGGCAGCACCCAAGATACAAGACAACATCATTCGCGATAAGGGGGAGCGCTGCCTCTGCTGTATACCACTAGGCCTTGCGAACCACTTTGTCGCTGCTGGTGAGCAGCATCAAGCTGTGGCGATCATTCCGTGCTGCTTACAGCGCGTCCATAGGGATTGCCTCCCTCGCGCACCCTAGAGCACCTGTCCCTTTTGTGAACTTCCGTATTTCAGACGGATTATGGGCTAATACGCAGATCGCATATTCGACTCCGAAGAGCTCAGAGAGAAGCTCCACGCTCAAGACCAGAGGGAGCAGCTCTACATCTCTTATTGACTCAAAGAAGAAAAGAAGAAACAAGGAGTACCAATCGCAGCATGTAGAGGTTGCCGGCAAGCGGAAAGGGATGCCTTTAGCATCTTCGCAAAAGGTGAGCTTGCCAAGCATCAGAAAACTCTCGCTCCAGCTTGACTGCAGCACCTTGAAGAGAAAGCGTCGGACACATCACATTATGTGCGTAATATGGAGAGACATACCTTTGCTCGCTTGAGGCAGGGCGAAGAAAACAATGCCCGACGGTATGGTCAAGAGCCACCTACCATCGATGAGTGGCTCAGCGGCTTATCACAGGCAGCTGCGTTACACGAGCAGCAGCACCCCACCCCTCCAAAGCACCCCACTCCACCGCAGTACCTCAACAAAGAAGATGCACCCCTTGCCGACGCCGAACAAGATACCCCTGATAATAAGCACCTCACTCCTCCGGAGCACCACGACTTTCAGGTACAACCCCCTTGTCTTCAGAGCAGCGACCCGCTCCCTCTGTTGCACAATGTAACACATACATACCCTTCCTCACCTGATGAGGACCCCTCCCAGCCTTGAGTCTGCCTTCATTCTGCCCATCAATACCTTTCTCTCCTGGGCGCGCCACCTCACACCCTCGTATCTCCTACCGTATCTCCCGGAAAAACTGGGTGGGGAGGAGTGAGAACGGAACATCGCTGAAACCGCATACCGCTAGCAGTCTATATGGTCAAATAAAAGACTATACAACCAAACATTAGAGGTTCCCGGATCAATTGGAACTTGGAAAGACACAAGTGACCTTCAGATGATGTACGAAATGGCAAATGTCCGAGATGAATTGAGTGGTGATCTCCTGTAATGCGACTCCAATCTTGCCTTTAAAGGAAATATCGCAGCTCTTCTCGGTCTGAATTGTCCGATGTGGTACTCTAGGCTGTACAAAAGATTGACATCTTCGTATGGTCGTGAGCGAGAAAGCTGAAAAAGCCGCTCTAGTATTGTCAAAAGGTGCAGAATCTTCGCTACAAAATAATTGGAGTATTGGTTGACCAACATTACGGTTGTCCACCTAGTTGAAGCAGCGTATCTGCCTATTATAGTCCTATTTGCAGGCGTGAAAGCTTCTAAAAGAGGAGCTTCGTAGTGGTTTACCGACAAATGTTGAACAGATCTGTAGCACTGAATGCAGCGATTGCAGCTCTTGTTTCAGGACGAATTTCAGGGTTCGCTCGGGCGCCCCAGCCTAGGAGCCGCTCTAGGCGTTTCCCAACAATGTTGCAAGGCCAGCATTGGCAGGTGATAATTCGGTGGGGTACTTGGAGGGTGAATGATCTTTCTGAAGACCGCCAAGCCGAAATGATGTCATCGCCTAAAAGGGAAAGCAGCTAGCCACATTCAATTATTGACAGCCACGGTCCACAAAGGCTTAAAGCCTCTTACGGTAGACAGGTGTAAGCGCGCTTGGACTTGCCCCCATCGTTTGCCCAGAAGACATCATCTTCGCGGCATCATGTTCTCCACCGCTTTCTTCCCTGACTCCAATTCACAGATCAGTGGCACAGCGGTCACTTCTTCAATGGACGTGCTTGGAAGGTCCAGGTCACAGCAGCATACAGGAAGAGCAGAGCCCTGCCATGACATCTACCTTTGAGCAAAGCCTACCCCAGCACCAGGATCTCTACACACGATAGATGGGCGTACCAGCGTAGCGTGCAATACCCAAACCAGTGAGAGCGACGATGGATCCAACATTGTCCGCCGCCGTTGGAGAGAAGGCAATGTTGCGTCAACTGGAGCCGCAATGGAACAAGGGGATGATCGCTGCGTCAATCGCCATATCGCTCTTGGGAGCTTTTACTTCGACACAACTGTTTGTAACCCCTCGCTATATCTACATGGCAAGCTGTGTACCAATGCTGATGGATTCTTGTGTAGCATGTGTCAAGCGCGTATGTCTGTAAAATTCTCAAGCGTACTGATCTGGGCGGTGCTGGGGAGCCTGACTTTTGGCTTCTGCTCTATCTGGAGCCTCCACTTCGTCGCCATGCTCGCATGCGAACTCGATTTAGCAATTGGCATAAACGTGCCCCTGACGATATTAAGCTCTGTACTCGCCGTTTTCTTCACCTTTGCCGCTTTGGCGTCCGACCTACTTTGGAGAAGGTACCGTCGAGGGCGACGTCAGAAGAGACGGTCAAGGAGAAGGAGGTTCTCGTCAAAGTCTACGGTGTATGAATATGACCCAGGTGCTTGGAAGAACAGTCACGAGCCGCTTTCGAGGCCTGTTGAGGAGGACGTTGTGTACAGCGATTACGAGGAAGATGTGGAACATGTCGGTTTGCTTCAAGGACAGTCACTTGAACGAAATGAAGACCATTCTCTTCAGATTAGTGCCGGACCTGACACTCCATCGCTTGATGCCCACGCAGCAGCTCATAGCGATCAGGCTCACGAATTTCCAGAACCTTCTTCTGGGGCATCGAGGCCGTCTAGTGACTTCTCAGACTCGCGTCGATCCTCATCCTTCATGGGGTCAACTCAAAGCTCGCATGCGCTTGCGAATATTACAAATCTTGCTCACCACGGCACAGGTCCTGCAAAGAATGCATTTATTGCAATGAGTGAGATTTTGTACGCAGGGAGCACGCGCAGAAACGTGGTGAAGGGCTTTCTATGGTCGCTTGCCATCAGCGGGATGCACTACGTCGGTATTGCCGCGCTGCGGATACCCGAGGGACATGCTACACTGAACCCTGCCCTAGTGGTTCCGTCGGGTTTGATCAGTTGGGCAGTCTGTGTTGTTGGCGTCATCCTGATGTCGCAGATAGAGACTCACTTCGCCCAACAATGTCTCTTTTCCGTCGTTGCAAGTACCGGTGTTGCGGCGATGCACTTTACTGGTATGCATGTCCTGTCACCTGACACCACTCAATAGCTAAAGGCTTTACACAGGCATGGCAGCAGTAACATTTTGGTCTCGCACCGGTCCTTCCGAGTCCAGAGGCTACCCACCTGCTCTCCCCGCCGCCATTGCCACCATTGCAATCATAACCTGTATCGCTGCAAATCTTCTTCTGGCACATGTCGCAACGATCTCACGTAACAAGCTAGCCGAGATCGTCATGACAAGAAAAGAGCTGTGGAGGACTATAGCCCAGAAAGAGAATGCCGAGCAAGCTGCTAGAACGCGAAGTGACTTTATTGCTTCTGCTTCTCACGAGATACGAACACCGCTTCATCATCTGCAGGGTTACAGCGACTTGCTTTCCCGTACTGAGCTGACCGAAGAAGGTCGCATGCTTCTGTGCGCTATCCAGCATGCTACAAAGACACTATCATTGAGTCAGTTGCCCTTATTTGTGTTTGATTGCTGTACTGACGCCTACAGTCACCAACAACGTACTCGACTGGTCAAAACTCGATCGGCATGCAGAGGCAGCATGTCGTCCTGTCTCCCTTGACATGAGGACTGTCTGCGAATCGATCCTGTTGCTTTTACCAAACCGGGACGACGCAGACGAAGTAGATCTCATGGTAGTCGTATCGCCGGACGTTCCTCACTCACTCTTTTTAGACGAAACTTACATCCATCGCATACTCATGAATTTACTTTCTAATGCACTCAAATTCACCAGATCTGGCTATATATTACTACTCATAGAGATGAGTGATGACAAGCTCATCGCCACGGTCAAGGATACCGGACTGGGCATACCATCCTCGTTCTTGCCTCGACTCTTTGAACCCTTCACCCAGGCTCAGGTTCGAGGCTCACAAAGAGGCACAGGGCTGGGCCTAAGTATTATCAAGCAACTTTTGGAAAAGATGCAAGGCACCATCGTAGTTGAGAGCTTCCATTCAGATACAGAGGAAGTCTGCGCCGAGCCGACTGGCAGTACATTTATAGTTACCATACCTGTGCAGCGATCCAGCAATGAACAAGATATCGAGGATCGTCCGGAGGAGCGCCCAAGGATTGCAATCTTCCACGCTACCACTGAACGAATGGCAAAAGGACTACGAGAGGCATGGGACGTTTTCGGATGTGACGTGGTTGTTGTCGAGGATTTCTCTGATCTTTCCGGTTCCGAATGGAAGTACATATGGGCGGACATCCCGTTTCTGAAAAATCATCCTACGCATCTGCAACAACTCTTGAAGCAGGACCAATGGCCGATTCTGGTGCCATGTGATACACAAGATTCGCTAAAGCAAATACCTCAGGTCATGTCCGCCAGCCACTTCATTGCCATCCCAAAGCCGCTGATATGGCATACTTTTGAGCAGCGCATCGCCACAACCAGCGAGCCTGCTAATTCCATAATGAAGAAAGCGGTTACTTTCGCTCCTACGGTTGATATTGTGGAGCACGATGTCAAGGAGACACTTCAAGAAGATGAGGCCGCAGAACGCTTTGTGATACTCTTAGTCGAAGACAATCCGGTAATGCTCTTTGTCCTTATGCTCAAGGAAACATCAACTTATGCATCTCTTCTAGATTAACCAGAAGCTCGGCAAAAGAATGCTGGCAGCCCTGAAATACCAGGTAGTGACCGCAGACGATGGTGAACATGCCATTCAACAGATTGCGGAGCACGATGCTACGATTGATGCAATCCTCATGGATCAATCAATGCCTCGAAAGGATGGAGTCACGGCCACAAGGGAGATCCGTGCAATGGAGGAAGTGGGGACGCTGTCTCGAAGGAGACCCATCATCGCTGTAACGGCCGTCGTGAGCAAAGAGGCACAGGCGCTATTCAAGAACGCTGGCGCGGATGATTTTCTAACGAAACCGCTCGCACTGGATCGACTTGGACAGACTTTGGCGGCTCATTTGCCTGCTAAATGATCTGCTCGGGACCTTTCGAATATTGATAATGCGAACTAATAGTTCTCAACATATACAATGTTTGGCATCCACCAACTCCACAATACTTTAAGATCGGAAGCGATGTAAGTAGCCGACCCAGTGAACATTCTTAGTAAACCATTACTGACATGTAAGACGGATTTGCGCACCCGGCCGTGTCCACACATACATCATCTATCAAAGCCTGCCTCAGGGAAGACTCTGAGAGGACAATCCTAGGATACAGTCTGCACATCACGCAACCAGCATCAGCGCCTATAATGGTACAGTATGACTTCCAATAAGACAGTCAACAGTGCAAGGGATGGATAGCTGGCCGGAGATACTTCAGAGCTCGGCGGGCAGAGGTGAGGAGGAACGGAAGGATCGAGGCGGATCGTCAGCAGCGTCAATCGGACTTTTCATTGTCCTGCAGGTACTCGATGATCGAGTAGTTGGTGGAGTTGTCACGATCTGTGCTTTTGCCTCTTCAGTTTGAATCCGTTCTTGGATTGAGTCATAAGCGTACCGACCACTGCAATGCATGGAACCCTATTCTATGGTAAAAATCGAGCAGATGCTGGCTCCACGGTGCTTCTACGAGCACCAACAGCGCTATTGAGATGATTCACATGCTTAGGCGTAATAGCTCCATCTTGTAGAGCAGTTCAAGGGAGCATCGTAGTTATCAACAATACTTGGTCGATCCCATGGTCGCCGCTGTGTGTCGGAAGTTCGAGCCGCTGCACCTCGCTGTGCGGCTGTTGGCTTGGCTCGGTCGACTTTCATGACGGCTGTGATAAAGGACTCGAATTCCCTAGCTATATTGTGTGTTTGGAAACCCTGTGGACGACTGACGATGAAGAGATACGATGGCAGGAATTGAAGCGTCTCACATTTACGGAAGTCTTGGCGCCATGCTTGGGATATCATCTTGCGAGGCCTGGGTCATATCAAGGAGGCCAGGTCCTAAAGAGCGATGCTTGTGTGTGCGGTCCTCAGCATTGGCTCCTCCATAGGCAGCCCCTAGAT
Organism: Stereocaulon alpinum; assembly: GCA_018257865.1. Classification (NCBI taxonomy): domain Eukaryota; kingdom Fungi; phylum Ascomycota; class Lecanoromycetes; order Lecanorales; family Stereocaulaceae; genus Stereocaulon; species Stereocaulon alpinum. The sequence continues at coordinate 54,383 of JAEUBA010000002.1, read as the reverse complement.
CCTGTCAACCTCCGATTCACGAATTGAAATCTACTGCGTATCTGAGTTACCGACCTGCACAATCGCCAATCGAGAAATTGAGGAACAGGGCAAGCGTGTAAGCTATAACCTACCCCAGTCCATTCGAGGAGTTGAGAGACCGCGATTGAATCTCAACATCCACACAACATATGCAAAGGCATTCATAAGGGACTTCTGGGGGACAAAGCTGACAAAAGAGATGCTCTACCTTTCGATATGGATAATACGGAAATTGAGACGATGGGATCTGGCAGGTGACAGTGATGCCAGGAAACCCAGTCACGATGGTGAGAAAGGGCAATCAATGGCAATCATCAAGAGCCGGCCACGAAACCTGCGATCGGCTTAGCATGCATTTATCTAGAACACGGGGAGAAGTGAACACTCTGATAGCGCATCCATGCGCCAAGAAATTTTGGCTGCTCAGGGTTTGCCGCCCTTGTTCTCTTGTTGGTGCAATTATTGCCGACGCAACTCCCTCAGTACGCTGGGGTTGCATATCGTTCACTCGCCTATCAGGTAATTCCACAATTCTCCAAACAGTCGCCCCACTCCTTGTGCTTACCCGTCCTGCTCGCGAGTCCCTCCGGTCCTTCCGGTCCCCACGATCGACTTAGCACTACAACCCTACAATTCAACAATGCAACTTGGAAGGCAGGTTCCTAGGACGACCACAAGTCAATTCTCATCCAAGTTCACAATCCATGGCGCCAAATTGCTTGGGTCGTAGACGCCGAAGGCGTTAATTTGCACGGGCCTGCCTTCCAAGAAAATGGCTTCAGCCAAGTTAAAACTAATGCTTTCTCTACTGTGTAAGGGACAATTGATTGCGCGACCCTACCATGACCACAGAGGCTGCTTATCACAAGTGCCGACACCACCTGCAAGTCGACTGATAAGCTTTCGCACACGATACTCTATCAGGAAGGTCGAAAGCGAGGAGTAAGCGCATCTATCGAGATAGACGGTCACTCCTTCTTCTTCTGTCATGACCCGCGGTTGTGAAAGGCCAAGCTATCAGGATTCGGGAACGCTGTTTCGCTTCAGATCTTCCAACAAGTCATTCGTAAGGTCCATTCCGAGTCTGATATTCGGAACGGACCTACCCTGGTTTCCAATAAATCCGCCTGCATTCCCCGCTCTTGAAGCATGTTCTAGTATCGGTTCTATCCCCTTGCGCATCTTGCCAACCTCACGAGAGTCTTCGCAACTTCTCCAGACTGAATTGCCATCCTTCACACCTAGGAAACATGGCGAAAGTTGGGACTATGGCCCTCGATGGCGGCGACCCTCGTCTCCCCGATCAGAAGGGTCAATTCGGTGGCCAGGGCGTTTTAGCTTACACTCGTCCCCAGATGCGCGCTCTTCACGATCCTTCCGTCTCATTTGAAGAGTACTACTATTTCGCGCAGCAGACTCGTGCCGAGGAGAAGAAACACCATCGCCTTACTTCTAGTGGACAATCTCGAGGCGTCCTTTCTACCATCTTCCCCAGCAAGTCGGGGACAGGAGTTGAAGAACGTTCTGAAGAAAGAGTTCGGGATTCGTTCATGCCCGATGTAAATACGTCAGATCCTATTCGTCGCGCATCTGTGACCGACGAGGAATGGACGAATGCTTCCAGAGCCGTTCGCACAGCTACTGCCAGCGCCATCTTCTATCTCATAACCACAGACATACTCGGTCCGTTTGGCCTTCCCTACGCTTTTGCATCAACTGGTTGGGGGTGAGCCAGCCCCAGAACTTGCAAGTGTATCGATCATGCTCACAGTCCGTCCAGGCCAGGAGTCGCCCTCTATACGGTTTTTGGAATTATGGCTGGCGTGTCTGGCTGGTTAATCTGGCAAATGTTTATGGGTGAGATCGCGACTCTGAAGACTAAGTCAATAGCTCTTGCTGATGCCGCATTTCGTTCAGGTCTCGATTCATACCAGTATCCTCTCAAGAACTACGGTGATATGGGGTTCCGCCTCTATGGCCAGTGGGCTCGCTACCTGTTCAACATCCTTCTATCGATCCAGCTCATTACCAGTGTCGCCTTGATCATTATCTCGAATGGCGAAGCCTTGTCCGAGGCCGTAAAATTCAAGCTCTGCTATGCTATCTGCTGCTTGCTCTGGGGAATAGCGGGTTTCTTCGTTGGCCAGATTCGAACGCTGCAGAAGTTTGGCTGGCTCGCAAATGCCGCAGTGTGGATAAACCTCCTTATCATCTTCCTTACCATGGGATTCGTCGCACACTCTCCTCCATTGTACTCAGCCGCCGGTTCGTCCGTTGGCTATGGTATCAACCCAACTCTAGTAACTGCCGATGCAAATGGCGTCTTTCCACCTATCCAACATACTGCCGGCCTACCTGATCCTTCCAACTTTGGCGCTTCAGTCAATGGATTAATGCAAGCTGTCTTTGCGTATGGTGGTTGCATGATCTTCGTCGAATTCATGTCCGAAATGAAGCATCCGCACGACTTCATCAAGGGCATGTGGGGCGCGCAATTTTTCATCTATATATGTTACATGCTCTACGGGCTCTTCATGTACGCTTATCAAGGGCAATATCTGCAGAACCCATCGTACTTGGGGATTTCGCGTTATTCTTGGCAAACTGTGGGCAACGTGCTGGCTATGGTTAGTGCGCTCATTGCAGCTGCATTGTATGGTAACATTGGTGTTAAAGGTGAACTTGAACGCATTCCTGCGCGCCTTCTGAATTACTGACCCAATGCGTTAGTCTTATACAACAACATCGCTGTCGAATTCTTCCGAGCACCACCTTTGACTACGTCGAGGGGCAAATGGTTGTGGGTGGCAATTATTCCTGTGTATTGGTCCATTGCCTACGTTATCGGAGCTGCTATTCCAGACTTTTCCGGGTTTACCGCCATCGTCTCTGCTGTCTGCATCCTACAATTCACCTACACGTTCCCGCCATTCCTGCACCTCTTGTACAACATCAAAAAGAACGCGCTCCGCTCGGGGGAGGGTTTTGACCCTGCCACAGGCAATGTTATTCTCTACGATACGGGCGTCAAACGCTTGATGCGAGGTTTCATGGCTGGGAACTGGTACCTCAACATATGGAATATTATCTATTTCCTTGGTGCATTGGCTACTGCGGGTCTAGGAATTTGGGCCGCGGTGGAGAATTTGATCGTCATATATTCAATACCTCAGCTCAATGCATATGGCTGCACATCTCCTCTAGATGTGACAGGATAGTATGGAGATAGGGGAGAGGTTTCTCCGGGATATGTCATCTGCTGATCGACGGATTGTGGAGGTAGAGCTAGCGGAGTCTAACAAGTTTGCCGCTAGATTGACCATGAATTTGGCACGTAGTGCAGACCTTGTTCCAAGGATACAAGACTCGGTTGCACAAGCCTTTGGTGATCGGTGACCTCCACGTTGTTAAACACCTGCGTCGCATGTAGCACCCTCCGCAAGCATCACCTTGCCTATTGATTGTCCTATGTTGAGCCATGATTGTAGCAGCTTTCACAAGAACAGATGAGAGTTTCATTCACCTAGGTCTAAACTCCAATGTCAACTAAAAAATCGAATGTTTCGACTCAGTAGAGCTGTGATTGGTGAACAACATGCTCAGAGCAGTCTAGAAATATCGAACACTGGTGTAATTCTCGGCTCCATTATTACAGTTGAATGAAAGTCGCTAACGCTGAGGAGCAAGCCTGCCCCCTAGGCGGCCAGCTCTAGGCTCTCTGCAGAGGCCTGTTGGGGCGGCCCCAGCAGATGTAGACGTGGTGGTGACGCATTCGAGGCCTTCCACGGCTGAGCAAGTGGACTCCATGCTAATTGAGTGAATGCTTCGAGCTTCAGCCCTGTGTACTGCTACATTTCCGTGCGGGAGTTCAGCTTCACACATCTTGTACAAACAATAAAAAGGGGAGGGGTCCAACTTGTTCTCTGAGATACGCCTTTTACAAAATGCGACTCCCAGAGATATCATTCGCGGTTCAAGTACAATGACGTATGATGCTGCTCAGGAGTAGGCGTAGAGGATCAATTAGTCAAGTGCAGGTGGACATCGTCTATAAATGAGCGTTTCTTCCATCGATAGCAAGGCCGCTAAAGTAAGAACTAAATACTCCTGAGGATCTACTGAGTATAAAATTAGCGTATCCCTTACAAACCACTTGGCCACTGCCTACCATCATACTCGCCGTGCTGCATCCGCCACGCGTCAACTTCCATATCGTACTGGCGCCGTTTGTCTGGGTCAAGCATGATATCAGCTGCCCATCCTACCATCTTTGCCACCTCGTCGATCATATCCTTCTCTGCTCTCGAGAGCCCTTCGCGCTTTAATTTGTCAGGATGTGTTGCGATCCGCTTTTCTCTTGTGATCCGCTTGATCTCGTCGAGCGAGCTTTGGCGCGTGACGCCTAGAATTTCGTAAATGTTAGCAGGTGGCTCCGCTTGTGGACTTGTAGCTTTATGTTCTCGTCTGGAACCTCGTCCCCTCTCGTTCTTCGTTCTTTGTTGTTCTTGCTGCTCGCGGAACGGGTCCTGCTTATAGCTGGAGTCGCTATGCGAAGTTGAGTGGCCCGTAGTATCATCTCTGGCTTTCTGTTGTGCCCTTTCCCGGCTGAATGGTTGCTCATCGGAGTGCCGTGGCCACGCCCACATTCCTTCCTCTTGTCTGGACTTATGTCCTCCTCGCGCCCGCTGAAATGGGTCATACTCGTGCGGCGTTTCCCCTCGACAGTACTTGATGTGTGCATCAATACGATCATGGTACTCGGAAGCATAATCCGCACATATGTTGCAGTAGTGCTTCTCTTCGAGATGCTTCTTCTGCAGTTGGGGGGTCTCAAACGCATCTCTGCATAGGTAACAGTACTTTGCGTTGATATTGTTTGCGCGACAGAAATCATTGCATGGATTTGGGAAGTGGCAATGATCCATATGGAATCTCTCACTCATTGACCAAGGTATTTGAGGCTTGATCAGGCAGATTGGACAACCGAAGAAGCCATGTTCGCGGCGTTCATGAGCGTGAAGCTGATCCCAGTCCTCGAAAGGCTGCGAATCCGCACACTTCTCGCATTTAGGATGCTCAACTTGATAGTGGAGGCCCATCCATCCTAGGTCCTGTAAGACGTTGACTTTACCACAAATTCGACAGGTGGCATGTACTTGTAGATAATGACTTTCGAGGTCAGCTAGGTCGTTAAAGATAGGAATCTCCGGACAGTAGATACAGGCGACTTGGCTGTCTTTTTGGTTGTTACGAGGGGTCTCTTGGGATGTGAAGTGGGCGACGCGCTGGTGCGCTGAGAGCTCTGCCTGGTTATCGAAGTCAACGAAGTAGTTGCAATATTGACAAGCATGATGCAATCTTGATCTTCTGACGTGTTCGATGCGGTCATTGAAAGTTGGAAAGGCCAGAAAGCATTTTCCGCACCATCGCTCCTCCGATAAGTCGTTTTCGCAATTAGTACCTTTGTGAGTGTGTGAACCCATGGACCTGGGATGAGCGGAATGTGGCGAACACAATGCTTTTCAGCTGAAATACCCAACAAGTAGAATCTATGTATGTGTTGTAGTGATTCAAACTGGAGAATATCATTGTTCGACACAGTACGGCATTGTCTAGAGGAAGGTCTTTGACTTGTTTATGCAAGATGCCCCGTTGTCCAGGTTATATGGAGTATTGTCGATAAGGGCCTAGTGAAATCTAATGTTAGATTTTACGAACGTCGCAGACAAGACCATTGTTTGCTGACCAAGCCTATCGCTCATCTTTGTCCTTACCAGTCAGCATGGATGAAATGGACATTTTCCTCGCCTTGAAGGTGATGAGTGGCGCTGGCGATTTGGCATGAGGGAGGGCTATCAGCATTGGAGCTGGAGGTCATGGCAATATGGCAGATCCTCTTCAATGGTGGCGAATATGGAAGTCGTCGCTGGGTCTTCATTGAGATGTGACACTGGGATATATGTGGAATGGTCGTGGGTCGACCTGTCGAAGTTGTATACATCTTAGACCAGAGTCAGATGCAATTTTGTTTGGGCAGCTTCCTAGTCTTGGTTTTGTCCATCAATATAGTAGAACGGAGATAAAGCTGTATAAATCTAAATAGCATGCTCATAGGCCTAGAGCTTGGCAAAGTTCGGCATTTCTTGGATTATATGCTTGCTATCAATCATACTTTTGTACACTCATGCACTACCTGTGTAACCTGCGCCTTATCTGTTGCAATGCTTTTTGAATATCATCTGGTGTATGGAAGATGATGGCTAAAATAGTTGTGCTTTGTCCAGTCTACTGCCCAAATTTGAGTAGATAGCCTCCATCAACTGCAACGATCTGCCCGTTCAGATACTGATTTGTTGCCGCGAACAATATCGCGTTTGCCATATCCCTATCGTTCCCTGGCCGACGTGCCGGTAGATGGCCATATTTCTCTGCAGGTATCTCGCTCTTCTGATTGTCCTTGCTCTCCCCTGCTGTCATCTCACTCGGAAACACGCCTGGTGCGATGGCATTGATCCGAACCTTCACACCATGATTTGCGACCTCGGAAGCGAGTATCTTTGTCAGCTGGTTTGCGGCGCCTTTGCTGGCGTTGTAGGAGAAGTGTGCCTGGGATTTCAGCACGCTGCCGGAGATGGAGGTGATGTTGATGACGCAAGCGGAGAAGCCCGGCTGGTGCTCGGTAGCCTTCTCGAGTAGTGGAAGGAAGGCGGTGGTCATGAAGTAGAGCTGCGAGACGTTCGTCTTGTATGTTTGGGCCCAATCGTCAAAAGTTGCACTCTCTGGCTCGAAGAGGTTCTTTTTGAAGTCTTCTCCTGTCTCACCCTCAGGCTTCTGGGTGGAGGTGTTGATACCGGCATTGTTGATCAGGATGCAGAGGCATTTCTCACGAGACTCGATCTCTTTGACAAGGTTCTCAATGTGGCGCTTGCTAGTAATGTCGGCAGTAAGGGGAATTATTTCGCCAGTAATGCCTTTCCCGTGCACCTCGGCCACTGTTTGTAGCTTCTCTTCTGTTCGACCGACGATGTAGACTTTGGCTCCGTTAACGGCAAGGGCTTGAACAGCCATAAGCCCAATGCCGGATCCTGTCCATCATTAGCGAGTGTGTCAGCGACTATTAGTGGTTGCCTTGCTTACCCCCGCCGGTCACAAGGGCGACCTTGCCCTTCACATCGAAGAGATTTGCAAGTTCGAGATCTTTGTTGTTGGTCTCCATGTTTGCCAAGGTCGAAGTCAAACGTAGGTTTGGGTGCTGTACACGGTGTGACTGCAATGTTCTGGTGACGAAAGGTTTGTAGGCTGTCCTGAATGTTAGACGGAGTGTTCGAAGAGTCAGTAGAAGCATCGGTTATGAATAGTATAGCTGCGAGACGTATTGTAAGTGGCAGCACTCTGATGTCACAGATGACGGGTGAGTATGACGACACATCGGAGCAGCCTCCGCTATCTTTTCCGAGACGTTAAGCACAATTCCGTAGCCACTGCCAATCATGAAGTAGGCAAAACGCATCCATTGTACTGAAAATTGTGATCCGGAATTCGTGGAACTGTGAGATCCTGAGCCAAGTGTGGAGGAATCAACCCTTCCATCATTACACATTGGAGTATCGATATGTTTGGAGACTCTTTTCTACCTGCCTTAACATCGAAGAGATGCAGGATATTTCCAAAAGCTAGCTCCTTCATCTATGAACATATCTTGGCCTGTATGCCACCTACCAGCTTGGCTGCTCAAGAACAGAGTTCCTCCTTTTAGCTCCGCTGAGTAGCCCAATTCGCCCAAACGACGTCTCTCGGATTACTCCATCAGCTGAGCCTGCTTCAATTGTAAACCCTGTAGTATATCAGTCAGTATGCAGCTAGAGATAAGTGGATGATGCGTGTGGTGTATGGAGCATGCGTCATGGTCTAAGGCTTAACTACGCGTCGAAGAGCAGTCTTGGAGGCAGTGTGCTCGAGATGTTCAGTATTGTAGTCCTGGTAGGGGCGTCTATGCTACCGATGAGGACAATACATTTGCGAGAGGGTTCGTACTTAGTGTCTGGGAAGGTGGATTGCCGTTGCCGTTGGCTGGTTGTTGCTTTGGCATAAGCTCAAGCGAAAGGAAGGACCCACTGGAATGTATGAAGTATCAACACCAGTAGAGTAATAGATAGCAGGACATAGTTGACGAAAATTGACGCCGGAGGTCAAGGACAGGTTCTTGGCCGCTATGGGGAGGCGAAGAAGGGTTTATGTGTCACAACGCCAGCGGCATTGATGCTCAAAATCCAGCCAATATCCCGTGCATTTATATATTCTTCATGCAAGCCGATGGCGGTATGGCCCATTTGACATTCACGCAATCAAGCTCTTTCTTCATCCTCAATGTTGACATTGGTGACCCGCTCATGGCTGGTAAAATCCTGTGTAGTAGTCAACAACCATCACGCCATAGTCGGTCTCGATACACTTCAACGCCTCGTTCGGTGGAATGATATTTAGAACCGATGATGTCAGCGCCGTTCCCCGAGATAAGTCAGGCGGATGCAAGATCAAGGCCTCGAGCTGCGCCGGGCAAGACAGCCGTTGGGGGTTGACGAGAAACGTGTGAACGACATTCTAGGAGGGTCCACTCCCCGATTAGTCAATCCTCCAAGGTTGTCAGTGAGCCCTAAAGTTGGGGCAGCTCGAGCGCGGCGGGGAAAAGACTACCAAGGGCGTATATCCGGAGGATTCGAGTCGTCACCATGGCGAGCAACTCTAGGCCTTGTTCACTCTGCTCACCCTGCTCGAAGGCGGATTGGGCGGCTCAAGCGGCTGATAATTTGGGCACTATAGAGTAGGAATTTCGCTCTTAGTAGCGGTCTTAGCTTATTAAGCCTAATCGGGGCTAGCGTTTTACTTAGATAGCTTGCTACTAAGCAGAATAATTTATTATCCTTTTATACTATTAGAATTACCTCTCTTATTTAGAGCTAAAGGCGGGGCTTTAGTTCCTTACTAACGTAATTAGATCTAACTAAATAATACCTCTTAAAGATTACTACTCTATTATACCTTAAAAATTAGGAGTATTACTTAAAGTAAAGGGCTAGAGAAAGCTAAGTAGCTCCTTATAATAGTAAGGTAAAATAAGGCGGGAGTAAGAATTTAGGTAGTTATAGTAAACGTAGTATAATAATAATCTATCTAAGTAATAGAGTTATAAATTCTAGTTAAGTACTTATAGCTAACTAATTAGCTATAGGGTTAATAAAGGATTCCTCCCTCCCTCTTAGCGCTATAGTAATATAATTTTATTCTAACGCTAAAACTAGTAAAATTCGTTAAGTAGTAATTAATATCCGTAAAGTTATATTCTAGTAACTTAGTAACCTAAAGTAACTAGTATCCCTACCTAGATACTATAGTAGTATTATATAACGGGGTGGTTTAACTCCTACGGGTAAATCATATAGTATATTAAGTACTAGAAGGTAATAGAGATAGATAGTTATTAAATTATCTTTAGCTAAGACTCCTCTCTATTATATAAGTTAAATATAAGGAAAGAATTATTCTACTAAAGGAAAACCCTTTCCTTATATATTTACTATAGACTATACTAAGCCCTAATATAATCTAGGTAATCTAACCCTATATCTACTATATTACCCTATAATCTACTTAATATATACTAGATTACTTATATTACTAAGTCCTCTCCTAAGTATCCTTTACCTACTAACCCTATTATATACCTTACCTATAACCTTACGGGGTTACCCGTAATACGATCCCCTTATTTAGTTATTTTCGTCCTAAAAGTAACTTAATAATCTAAGTATTTCTTCCTTATACTAAGGATTAAGAAACTAATAAATTCCCTTACTTATTATTATTAGTTAGTCCTAAAACTTAGGATAGCTTCCTTATTAAAACGCTCCTATTTATAGTATACTAACTTAGGTCTCCTATATTATATAGGGGAAGTATCTAATAGATATATTAAGTATATTTATAGTAGTAATAAGTATAAGCTATCTCTACTTAATATTCCTAAGTAGAAGCGGATAGAGGAATAGCGTACGAAACTATATAATAAGGAAAATAAAGCTTTTATAAAGCTTTCCCGCCTATAGAAATAAATCTAAAAGATAGAGGTAGACTAAGTAAAGATAATCTAATAAAAGGTAAGAAATATTAAGTTCCTTAAGAAGGAGGAGGAGAAGGAGAAGGAAGTAGCTACTTCTAAAGCTCCTAATAACCTCTATTTCTTTAATATAGGTAAGATTAACTTTTCTAAGTAGGATCCCCTAATATTAGGTTTTAATTTTAGAACTATTCTAACTTCTTAGGGTAATTAAGTACTAATAGTAACTCCTATATATTCTCTAACTAATTATAGTCTAACTATTTAATTAGGTACCTCTTTCTTCCTTTAATAACCTAATAATCTAGAATTTCCTTAATATTATACTCCTTATTATTCTAATCTAAGAGGAGTAGTACGGTCTATAGTAGTATTTTAGGGTTTACTTTCTTAAGTAATAATATATAGAATACTAGGTACTTCCTTATTAGTTATAGGAGGTTTAGTATATAGTTTATATCCCCTTTACGTTCCTTTATAAGGAACGGTCTTAGCTTTATATAATTAAGCTTATTACTAGGCCTATTAGTTTTAAAATTTCTGCGAAGAAGATATACCCTATCCCCTTTAGAAATATTCGGTCCTTTTAAACGTTTTTAATTATAATATATTACTAAGTAATTACTTAGGAACTATAAGTCCTTTTATAGTTCTTAATAAATCCTTACTATTTTATTAGTAATAATAGTTACTTTCTATACCTTTAGTTCGATTCCCTTTAGTAATAAGGTTATATATAGTTCGAATCCGTAATTAGCTCGAAATAGTATTATACCTATTAGGTTAGATATTAATCTATTATACGCTAGCTGCGCTACTAGTAGGTAGGATACCTAATTATCTTATTAGTAGTTAATATAGCACCGAAGATATTATTTTAGTATTTAGTTAGTTCTCTCCGTCTAACTATCTATCTATAGGTAAAATACTATACTTATCTTTATCTTAATTCCTATTATATCTATTAATAATCTCTAAAACTTAGAGGTAAAGAGTTTATCTCTATCTAAGATAATCTCTTTAGGAAGCCTATAGTTAGCTACTACTATTTATAAGAATATATATACTAGATCTTTAGTATCTAATACTTCCTTATATAGTATAAAGTACGCTATCTTAGTTAAACGGTTATTAATTACTAAGATCGTATTATAGTATATACTTATTAGTTATTCCTTTAACTTTAGGAGTTTAATAACGAAATCTTATATAATACTTTTCTATAGACTATCTAAGATTATTAGTAATTTTAACTCTTTATAAAGCTTATATTAGGAATACTTCGTTCTAATATATATATTATATTTATTAATATAATCCTTAATATACTTTCGTATCCTAGGGAAATAGAAGTTATAAGATATCTTCTTAAGTATTTTCTTAATTCCCTAATATCTACCGGAGCTCTCTACTTTATAATATATCCTAAAAATCTCTCCTTAAGTACCTATAGGGACGTAAATCTATTCTTAAAAGGTTAGTAATCTTAAATCTATTTTTTTAAATAAGTTATAGCTATTAATATCTTTATAGATCTTAAATATAACTTTATCCTTTAATAAGTCTTCTAGTATCCTCTTAGTTAAATCTTTACTATTAATAGTTATTATTACTACTATATATAGTCCGGCTGTATTAGGTTATAATAATCCGTCCTTATAATACGTTAGAACTATTCTAGAACTCTACTAAATATTTAATATATAATTAGCTCTTCTACTAAGTACGTCTATAGTATTATTCTCGCTACCCTTAATATATTCTATTCTAAAATTAAATATTAATAACTCTTTATACTACTAAGCTAGACGTCTATTAAGCTCCTTAGTTAATAGAAAGAATATTAAGTTCTTATAATCTATTAAAACCTAAACCTAGTACTTAGTTCCTTCTAGATAAACCTTCTAAATACGAAATATATCTATAATAGTAAGTAATTCCTTATTATATATTAGATATCTAGTTTTAGTATTTAGTAACTTCCTACTATAGAAGGCTATAGGGTACTAATAATAAGTAACTCCTATTTTCCCTATTTTTCCTATATTAGGGCTATTATTCGTAGATAGTTAGCTAATTACTACTCTAATTACTCCGTCGGAGGTATTAGTATAGAGACGAATAGGCGACTTAGGGTTAAACTAATATAATATTAAATTAGAAGTAAACTACTTCTAAAGGGTCTTAAAGGATACCTCTACTTCCTTTAACTATATAAATAGTACTTCGTTATAAGTTAAGCTAGTAAGAGGTATAATAGTTTTTAAATATCTATAGATAAACTTTTAATAAAAATTCGTAAAACTAAGAAATAATTATACTTCTTTCTTATTTATAGGTATAGGCTACTTAACTATACTTTTTACCTTTTCTAAGTTTATCTCTAATCCTTAGTTAAAGATAATAAACCTTAGAAACTTAACTCTCTTCTAGTAAAATTTATACTTTAATAACTTTAAGTATAATCCTACTTACTTAAGCTTCTTTAGTACCTTCTATACCTACTTAATATATTCCTTATACGTATCTAAGTATACGAGTATATTATTAATATATACTAGGACGAAGTTATCTAAATATTCTTTTAGAATATTATTAATAAATACCTAAAATATTATAGGCGTATTTATTAACCTAAATAGTATAATAAGGTATTTATAGAGACCTTATCTTATATAGAAAGCTATTTTCTACTCGTCGCCTTTCTTTATATATATTTAGTTAAATACTCTTAGAATATTAAACTTAATAAACTATTTCTTACTTTAAAGCTTATCTTAAAGTTCTCCTATTAATAGTAATAGATAACTATTCTTTATAATTATATTATTAAGTACTCTATAATTTATATATAGATATAATTCCCTACTTAGTTTAGGTATAAATAGGATAGGATATCCTATAGGTAATTAAGATTTTTAAATAAACCCTATCTATTTATTTTCTTTAATATACTTCGTAAAAGTAATAGCTTTATCTTATAATAATAGGTATATTAGCTTCTTTATAGATTCTTTACCTAAAATTAGCTTAATCTTATAGTCCTATAGTTAGTACTTAGGAAGGGCTTTATTAATACTCTCTTTTTAAAATAGGGTTCTAAATTCCGTATATTTATTTAAGATTTTTATAGTAGTAATCTTACTTATAAGTTTAACTTAACTCTATAGTATTATAATATTTCCTAACTTAAAATTATCCTTTATCTCCTCTTAGGTTTATACTACTACTAAGAGAGATTTATATTCTTAAATTAGTAGAACCCTATTTAGTATACTATCTATAAATATAATATTCTAAGAACCCTATCTTATTAATAGGTTAACTTTCTTTAGCTATAGGATTTCTAAGGTAATATTATTAACCCCTCCTAATATTAAATTAAAGGTATACTTCTTATATCTTTATTCTATTCTTAGGTTAAGTATTTTAGTACTTCTATTAATAATCCCTATTATTAATCTATTAAAGTTTATTAACGCGTATAGTTTATACTTTTATATAGGTAAATTATATTTCCTTATAAAACTTAGTTTAATTAAATCCTTACTTAATCTACTATTAATAATAACCCTTACTAAAATATTATTAACTTTTACCTAAAACTAGAACCTAATATTATTATATAATTTAGTTAAGGTAACCTATTTAACCTTTTTAGTAGTTCTACTACTTAGTCTACTTATTATAGAATCTACTAGTTTTTTATAAGTTCTCCTTTTAAGTCCTTAGTTATTAGATCTTCTTTAATAAACTTACTTAGTAGGATCTTTTCCTAATACTTTAAGAGGTTCTTAACTACTTTATCTAAATAATAGATTAATAACTATAAGTCCTATAAAATAAGTTATTAATTTAGTAGTAATATACTTCTATCTCTTAAGAACCTTAATCCCTTAGGGAGTTTCTAATAGACTATACTATCTAAATCTAAGTACTTATCCCCTTATAGTATTTCCTTATAAAGGCTAGCGACGCCGGCTCTAAGCTGGCGCACTAAGGTATAAGAGACGTAAAGTTACTAGATTCAGGTATTAAGCAATAGATATAATTATATTACTTAGTAGTTAAGTGGTAGCAGAACTAATTTCTAAAGATCCCTAAAATACGGGGGAGTCTTAGGTAGTAATACTATTACTAAGCCCCTAAACCCTAATTAATATTATTACGTTAGCGTAGCTATAACGTATATACGCTTAAGGGTTAATAGTATCCTCCCCTTTAGGCCCTAGTCCCTAGGTGCTAAAGTATATAGAATAGACTACTCGTTAAAAACCCTTTAAACCTAGTAGGAAACGTAAGGGAAAAGAGTTAACCTAAAGGCGACGTCGTTAAGGCGGCGCCTTATATATATAGAATATTATCTAACTATAATAACGCCTAAATCTATTATAATATAAAAAGAATACGTAGTAGGCGTAGTAGTAACGCGTAGTTATTAATAAATATAATCAATTACCGGCCGTATTAGCGGGTAATAGCTACGTTATTATATTATTAGTTATTATTATTTTAAATAGCTTTAACGTGTAGCGACGTCGCAGCGATAACGACCTATAGGTATATAAACAATAACTTTCCCCCTAACTTCTCTCTCTTTATAACTCCTAATACGACTTGTGCGTTCCCTAATATTAGCGTACCTATATCGCAATTAATATTGCTAATATAGTTGATAGTTCTTCTCGTTATAATAATATCTAAATATTCTCTTAAGATTATATATCGCTATCGCGTAATCAGCGTATATTATTAGCTGCTAATATATTACTTATAGGTATAATATATATATATACTTAATATTATACGTCGCTATTACGTAACCGGCGCGTATTGCTAGCTGCTAACACTTATAGACTATATTATTAATATACCTTTACCCTATAGGACTTATTTCTATATAGGGAATAACGATTACGATCGTAGCGACGCTCCTCCCTATTAATATTATAAGGATAGCTACTATAGGCTTAATCGTTATTATAAGGTATATTATTCTAATAGCTCTACTACGTCGCCTCCTAATATATCTAGATCCTAAAGCCGTTTCGTCGGTCTATATAGCGATCGGTACGGCGTTATAGGCGCGAAGGCTAGACTTACTAAGTATAACGTAAGCGTAAGAAAATTAGGAAGCGTATTACCTAATAGCGAAAAGCGTAAGGCTAAACTATAGTAATAAGTAGGGTAGCTCCTATAATAATTACTAATCTCTAATAGGAACTTACGGCGGCGAGATAGTAGGTTATAGAACTTAAGTAAACTATCGCTAACTAGCAGTTTAAGTTAGAAACCCTCTAATAAATAATTACTAAGTATACTAAGGAGATAGAGAGTCTCTAGTAATATATTAAGCTCCTAGAGGAGTAATTATACCGCTATACGTTAGCGTAGAGACGGCGTTAGGATATTCATTTATTTTTTCCTTCTTCTTTTCTTCTACTAATATTTAGTAGCGCACCTGTATATATTATCTTACTAATATAAGATAGATATTTAGCTAGTAATTAATTTAATCTCTTCTTTATTTTATTAAGGTATAAGTAAGTAAGTATAATAATTATAGAGGAGTATACTTATAGTATAAGACTATTTACCTATAAGGTTTATAATTATTATAACTTATATCGTCGCCGCCGCTTACTCGCTACTATTAGTAGTATTTAAAGAACTAGAGACTATATACGCTTACTAACCGTCTACTTATTAAAGGCTTAAGTTAAATTACGGGTATCCTTAAGCTCTTCGTCTAGTAACTACTAGTTATATTCTTTACCCTAGCTAGTCTATTTAACCTTATACTAAACGCCTTACTTATCTTAAACCTTATCTATAATTTCTTTAACCTCCTATATCTTATTATTATTAATAAGTTCGGGGGCTTATATAAAGTTCGCTAACGTTATATCGCCGTCGCGAAGGTAGTATAGTTCTAATAATAAGATATAAAAAGTATTATAGATTCTATAAGTTTATAGTAGTAGAAGGTAGTAAGCCTACGCTCCTACTTTATTAGTAATCCTTAAAGGCCCTATAAATTTATAAGATAACTTTTTACTTAGGCGTTTTTACTTAAGATTCTTAGTTAATAGTATTACTAGATCTCCGACCTTATAGCTTTAAGGCTTATAATTCTTATTATACTACTTAACTTAAGACTCTCTAGCGCGCTATAGGCGTTCCGCAGCTTTATCTCTTAACACTTATAGTAATTTAATCCTCTTATTTATAGCAGGTATCCTCCCCTTAAGGGACTTATCCTTAAGCTCCTAACGAAGTTCAGGGTGATATCTATATATTAAGTAGAACGGCGTCGTTCTAATAGAGGAATAAAGACTATTTATATATACGAATTCTACTATTAGTAGCTGTTTCGCCTAAGTAGTCTACTTATTATTAGTAAAGACCCGTAAGTAGTGCTCCAGTACCTAATTCTAGCGTTCTATTTAACTATTAGTCTAAAGATAAAAGGCGGTACTTAGGCGGCGCTTAATCTTAGAGTAAAAATAAATAGCCGACTAGAAGGCGCTAGTAAATACTAAGCCTCTATCGCTAATAATACTATTAGGTATACCGTAATAGTATACTACCTCAGTATAAAAAACATCCGCCAGCTCAGCAGCGTTAATTATAGTAGTAGTAGGTATATACCTTACTATCTTCGTAAATCGATTAATAATTACTAGAATAGCGTTATAGACTATATTCTTATATTTACTTAGGGGTAGACCTATAATAAAGTCTATTAAGAGCTCCTTCTATAGCTTATTAGTAATAGGAAGCGAACTTAGTTCGCTATAGGGGTAATAGCGGGGAGCCTTAATTCTTTAGTAGATATTATAAGTCTTAATATACTTATTAACCTACTTAGAACTCCTATACTAAAAGTATTTACGGGTAAGTAACTTATACGTCTTCTTAGCGCTAAAGTACCCTACTAAGGGATTATTATAGTATTTACTAATAAGTTCTTCCCTTAAGGCTTCGTCTCTAGGGATATATAGGCGGTTATTATTTCTTAATAAACCTTCTAGGTCTAAAGCTTATACCTTGCTTTAGAGACGGCGCTACGACGGTATACCTTTATTTATAGAAAAGGATTTCGTCTAATTATTAGTAGCCTATAAGTCTCGAATTAAAGTCTTAATTAAATATTAAGGATCCTTATAAGCTAACTTAATAACACCTCTTATATCCTTTTAAGGAATAACGACTTAAAGGCCTATAATTTAAAACGCCGGCGATATTACTGCGATAATTTCTTTACCTTCCTTATCTCTACCCTAAAGTGCGAGTTTATTCTGTAATATTAGTAATAACTTAGTATTTAGCGGGGAACTTCCTTTATAATTAGGGCGTCGTAATAGCAGATCCGCAGGATTCGTTTTTCTAGTACGATAAGTAATTTCGAAATTAAAAGTAGCGAGCGTTAGCGCCTATCTAGCTTACTAAGAATTTAATTACTTCTACTTTATAAAGCCCTTAAGATTATTATAATTAGTAAGAACCTTAATAGTAAACGGGCTACCTTCTAGGTAGTACCGCTACTATTTTATTACCGCTACTATAGCGAGCAATTCTTAGTTATAAACCTTATAATTCTACTCCGTAGGAATTATCTTCTAGGACTAAAAGGTAATTAGGTACTAGTAGCTATTATTATCTAGCTACGTAAGCACTACTATAATAGTAAAGTTAGAGGCGTTAGTTTCTACACGTAACTTTACTTCTAGGTTAAAGTAGCGGAGAAACGGTGTACTAGAAAAGATGTCCCGAAGCTTTTAAAAAGTACCTTTAGCACTATTATTCTACTAAAGTTAACCTGCCTTTTTCCCGTCCTTACTGCCTTTAAGTAAGTCGGTTAGAGGCGCAGTAATAGTAGCGTAATTATAAATAAACCGCTAGTAGAAATTTATAAAGCCTAAAAAGACTTATATATCTTAAAAGGTCTCTAGCCTAAGCTATTCCCTAATTATTATTACGCGTTCCTAATCTATTACTACGCTATTAGTAGATATAATAAATCTAAGAAATTTAACCCGTTTAGTACTAAACTAACACTTCTTTAGGTTAGCGAAAAGCGAGAACTAATATAATTATTCTAGCACTTACTAAATATACCGCTAGTAGTCCGCCGGGTTCGCGCTATAAATTAAGATATTATCGAGATAGATAATATATAAAATATTAATAAGCCCTATAAGAGCCCTATTAATATACGCTTAAAACGTCGCTAGGGCGTTAGCGAGCCTAAAAGGTATAACTAAGTATTTAAAGTAGCTATAGCAGGTGTAGAACGCAGTCTTCTACTTATCGCCTTCTTTAATTCAGATCCTATAATAGGTATCCTTTAAGTCTAACTTAGTAAACTTTTTAGCTCTATATAGGCGGTCTAATATCTTAGTAATTAGAGGTAATAGGTATCGATTTTTAACAGTTACCGTATTTAACCCCTAATAATTAATATAAAGACGCAGCCTACTATCCTTCTTTAATACGAAGAGGATAGGTGCTCCAGCTAAAGAAACTAAACGGCGTATCTAGCCTTTTATAAGCGTATTATTAAGATAGCGCCGCAGCTCCGCTAGCTTAGATTAAGATAGATTATAGAGAGGCCTATAAAGCGGCTCCTTACTATCCTTAATATTAATTATATAGTCGCCTTCCTTTAATAAGGGTAAGGTTCCAGCTTTCTTATTTAAGAAGATATTAGAGAACTCTAGCAGTTCCTTTAGAATCTATTCTAAGCTTCCTCTATCTAAGTAATTAGTCGCTATAGCAGCGTATATAATTATATAAACTTTAGGCTCCTTCTTAAGGTAATAGCTGAAGATAGTAGGCTTATTAACCTAAAACTTTTTAGTATTAACCTTAAACTACTACTGCTCCGCCGAAGAATTAAGTAAAATCTTTATTTACTTTAACCCTAGTATACTAACTACGATATTAGGACCCTTAAGATTAATAGTATAGAAAAGTATATTATACTCCTTACCGCAGCCCTAGCTATTAATAAGTATATACTTAAATTAATAGGTACTATAGATATATATACTAGAGCTACTTAAAGCTTCCGGTAGCAGTAAGTTAGTAGTAGAAGGTAGTAAGTCCTATTAAACTATAAACTTCTAGGAGATTAAATTAAGCTATAATCCGGTATCTAGTAAAGTAGTAACCTACTATAGGCTAGTATTAAGCGTTATCTAACCCTTAGTTAGGATAGAAGGACTTACCTCTACTTTTTAGGTTTCTTCCCCCGCTTCTAAGGCGGTTATAGGGGCTGATCGTTTTTTACTAATACTATACTAATACTAGTATAAGTTATAGGCTTATTATAATTAGGATAATTTAGGCTTATATAGCCTAGCTTTCCGTAATAATAGTAGATAAGCTTAGTTACTAAATCTAAATTAGTCTTCCGCTTTAGACTCCTTAAATAAGATTTATTTCGCGCTAACTATAAGCTATTAACCCTTAGGCCCGGCCTATTAGGCTTAGAAATCCGTTATTCTAACAGGCGGCTCCCTTATAACTTAGAGGCCCTATAATTAGATAATTTCCTATAAGTACTTAAGCCGCCGCCTCCGTAACGCTCGCGCCCTATAGTATTCTCTTATATAATAGCTTAGGTAATAATATTATCCCTATTATTAGATACCTTACCTATACTTAAGATTTTATTCTTTAGCTCCGGTCTTAGCTTAGCTAGGAAGAGGTTAGCTTTAAGCTCTAAGGCTATAGGCGGTAGGTTAGCTTCTAACTCCTCTAAGTAGGCCTTAAATATAGTAACTTTCTAGTTAGAATATTACTTTACCTCCTTAAACCTTTTATAGGCGAGGAGACGGCGGTTGATAGGATCTATAACTAAATTATATAGGAATTACTTAAAGAATTCGAACGTTATATTATCCTATCTATAATCCTTTAGGTAGGTATTCTACTAGGAATTCGGGTTATCTTTTAGGGCGTCTATATAGTAGACTATCTTAGATAGTTCGGTAGTAAAGTACTCCGGACTCTTAAGAAACTTCTTCTCTAAGTTAGCGAACTAGCGTAGGTATTTACCCTCACTAATTCCCTTATAAGGTTATATATTCTTAGGCCGAAAGCTTTTCGGTACTAGGGGTCTTTAGAGTTTAATAGGTAGGTTCGTAGGCGCGCTAAAGGCGGGCGTTATAAGACGTAAAGGAATCCTTTAGCTAGTAATATTAACTAATTATACTAATATAGCGGTAGTAGGATATTATTCCTCCTCTTAAACCGTCCCTATAGGTATTCTAATAGTACTCCGTAACCTAGGGTATTAAATTATATCGTTTTCAGCTTCTAATACTAATAATTCGCGTAGTTACTTTAGGCGGCGATTCGTCGCTTAGGCTTCTTATAAGCGTTACTTAAGATCAGCGTTATCTAAATTAGAGGTATCTAGCTAAGACTCTCCGTCGGTCCTATAGCTCTCCGTAGGATCGTTATTATTATTAATATCGTTAGGTTCTTCAGCGTTAGTAACGGTTATAGTAGTACGACTGCGCGTCCGACCTAATATTATAGTAACTCCGGGCCTCTCCCTTAAAAAGGTAGAGAAATTAGAACTATAAAGGCTAGCGACGCCGGCTCTAAGCTAGCGTACTAAGGTATAAGAGACGTAAAGTTACTAGATTTAGGTATTAAGCAATAGATATAATTATATTACTTAGTAGTTAAGTAGTAGTAGAACTAATTTCTAAAGATCCCTAAAATATAGGGGAGTCCTAGGTAGTAATACTATTACTAAGCCCCTAGACCCTAATTAATATTATTACGTTAGCGTAGCTATAACGCGCACACGCTTAAGGGTTAACATTCCTAAATCTTTTAAGCCGCTAAAGACTTAAATTCTATAAGTCCCTTAGTTTTATCCTTAATAAACCTTATAGATAGGCTTCTAAAAAAACTTATAAACTTAGTAACTAATTAATTAATTGATTTATACGCCTATTCTAGTATCTATATATACTAATAAGGGTGTTCTCTTATATTATTAGGAAATCTAGGGGGGGTTAAAGGCCCTCTAGACGTAAAAGAAACCTTTCTAGAGTTACCCCTTCTAGCTAAAAACTTTCGCTTATTAGCTTACTTATTATTCTGCTCCGCCTATCTAACCTCGCCGCTAGGCTCTATAATATTAGTAATAATAATCTCCGCTGCCCTACTAGGCCCTATAATACTCCGGTAGCTCCGCCGCCTTTAGCTTCTACTTATACTTAGGCTTCTTTATCTTTAGGGTTTTTATTACTAATTCTACTCTAATAGGGAGTTTAGACTAGGAGAGCTATTCCTTAGTAAGTTAATACTATATTAAGAATCCTAACCTAACTAGCTATCTTATAGCTACTCTTATACTAGTAACCTCAGCTAGTATAGTCCTAATATTATAAGTCTCTACCTCTTTAATAAGCTCCCTTCGAGTGTCGCTAAGCTTTAGGTAGTATAGGAGAATATACTTTATATCCTAATTCCTCTATCTATAACTATAGTAGGTACTGCGGACCCCTAGTACTTTCGCCTTATAAAGGAAGTAGTTAAACCTATTCTTCCTACTTTAGAGTTAGACTACTATTAAGCTTTCCGCCTTCCTAAGCTTTAGGTAGTAGTTATACCTTCCTCTAAATAACGGTTTATTCTATATAGGTATATAAGAGTACTTAGGGATAGTATCCTTATATACCTCCTACCGCTTAATCTACTTTATTATTACCTAGCCTTATATCTTTTTAGCTAGGACGCCTACGTCTTAATACTTCTTAATATCCGTTTTTAGGTTATACTAATATACCTTTCTCCTTATTACTATTATCGCTTAATCCTAATCCTTCGCCTTAAGCTCCTATAGGGCCTATTCTTCCTTTTTTAGTAATAGGGTTAGGCGTATTAGGCGCGCCCTTCCTCTCCTTCCCTATAGTCTCCTACGGATTAAGCGGTTATCTTCGATTATTAAGGGGTATACTCCCCTTAGTACCTAGTATCTTATAACTAGGGCGTCTAGATAGGTTTAGATAGGTATAATAACTACCTCCGCTTCTAAAACTTAGACTAGTATTACCTTATATACTCTAAGTACTATCCGTAGGTAGTTATTTTATATTATCGCAAGCGTCTTAACATACTTTTCTATAGCTCCCCGCCCCCTAGTAGGGGTATACTATATTAGAGTAGTAAATATAAGTATAGGCCTTACCGCTATACTATATACCTTTCTATACTTCTTAAATATAACTCCCTAAGTTAACCCTGCTAGGTACTTAATCGCCTAGGCTTAAGTAGCGGCCTTTACCTTCACCTACGCTATATATAGGCCCTAGCGGAGTTTAGTATTAATATATAGCCCTAGGACCCTAATACTCGCTTTTAGCTTAACCTCTATATTACTAAATTATACCGTCTCCTTTATATTAAACCTTTTAGGGGCGCGCGATAGATATACTAGTTCGTACTTCTAAGGCGTAAACGTCGCCCCGTATATTTTCGCCTACGTTTAGTAGAGCTTATAGGCCTATTCTAGCTACCTATAGTTCGTTTCCGTTATCTTACTATATACTAGCAGGTACACGTTATCTACGAATCCTCCTACTTATACTAGGATTTTTACTTTTAAGTATACTTTAATTAGTAGTATATTAAAGAAGAGAAATAGAATTAGTAATATAGGTAATCCTTATAGAATCCTAGTCTCTATCGCCTCTACTAGGCTAGTTTTACCTCCTAGAGTAATTAATATCGCTCTATCTTTAAGGAAGCTTATAGTCTACCGAACGATTCCCTTAGGGATTCCTTTTATCTTTAGGTTATAGAGTAGCCTTTTATAGGATATATTATCGAATACCTCTACTATATCTAGTAATAGTAGGCTCGCTACGTTATCTTTACCCTAGTTCTATATTATATAGACTAAATCTATAATAGTCTCTAAGGCCGTTTCTACTAAGCGTCTCTTTCTACCCCCTATCTAGTATTCTAAAAGTAGGTGATTCCTTTCGGCTATTCCGCTAAGATATTTCGCTATTACTATCTCTAACGCTTTCCTAAGTATATCTAGTAACGTAATAGGCTAGTACGCCTTAGGCTCCGAATAGTTAGTCTTTTTTAGTTTCTTTAGTATTACTATATTCGCCTCCTAGAACTTCTTTAAGTAGTATCTATAGTCTAAGCACGCTTAAAATATCCTCCTAAACGTCTCTATTATCTCTGCGTATACCGCTCTTAGGAATCTATTTAGGATCCCTAAGATCTCTAAGGCCTTATCCGCCGCTAGGTACTAAATCGCGTCCTTTACCTCCTTTAAGGTAATCTCGCTGTCTATCGCTATAGGTTTTAGGTAGTCGGCCCCCTCTATATCCGTTAGGTCTGCTAGGGGTAGGGGTAGGAAGAGGACCCTCTTTAGGGCCTCTACCTTCCCCTTAAAGTCTATTACTTTATTCCTATTTCCGTCTTTAATAGCTGGGAATTGCGGTAGCTCTTTAGGTTATATACTCCTCTCCCTTCCCTACTTAGCGAGTTACTATACTCCTTCTAGCCTTAGTAATACCTTATAGACTCCCTTTCTAAAAGCTATTATCCTAGCCTTCTATAGGGTAGTAACCTTTTCCCTTTCGGCCTAATAGAGGGCTTCCTCAGTTTCTGCGTTTCTACTATAGCAGTAGGCCTTAAGCGCTGCCTATAACGCTTTAGTTACCCTTATATATACCCCGTTCTAATATAGCTTAGCCCCTGCGTACGGTTCCTTATATAGGATAGTATCTTCTATTACCTCTTATAGTATAGCTATAAGCCTATCGATATACTAGTTAATAGTATCTTTAGAGTCTACTAAGTACCGGCTTATTACTTTATTTAGGATTTTTATATATTTTTGGATTTCCTCCTTAGTTACCTTCGCCTCTATCCTTTTCTAGGCCCTCTTCTAGCGTACTAGGCGTTCGCTCTATATCTATTCTAGCTCTATAATAATTAGTATATAGTCTAATCCTATATTAAGGTTATTCCTTACCCCGCACTTTACTATTATATTATACGCGCCTTCGGTTAGGAATATAAGGTTAATAGTACTCTCTAAGCCCCTATTCTACTATATAACTACCTTCTCTAGTAGTCCTAGAACTATACCTCTCTCTCCTACTACCTCTAGCAGCTCGTCTGCTATAGCGTAGTATATTATTCGTCTTAAGTTATTCTAGTGCGGGTAGTATAAGTTAAAGTCTCCTATAACTATATATTTACCCTCGTTCCCCAGCGCTTCCTCTAGTTTTAGGATAATTATTAGACTATCCTTCAACGTATAGCTTACTAGTAAGGGGTTATAGATATTATATACCTATACCCTCTCCCCTAGCGGCCCTCCGGTATTCTCTATCCTATCCTTAATATCCTTTTAAGTCCTCGTAACTTAGATCTATAACGAGTATAAGTCGCCTCCCCGGTATTCTACCCCCCAGTTATTAGGATCTATCCTCTTATTTATATAGAAATACGTCCTAGCCTCTAAGTCTCCTCTATAGGCTAGGTAGAATCTACTTATACTTATATTATATAAGGTTCTGTTTATTAGGTTACGTACTAGCTCTTAGATCGCTAATACGTCTATATCTTTTACGTCTTTATTTTTAAGAAGTAGTACTATTACTGTATCCTTCTTCCTCTATATATTATACTATAGTATTTTTAGGTAGGGTATATCCCTTATTAGGTAAGGGCTACCTAAACGTTCTCCTATATTTAGGTAGTCTTAGTAGTCTTTACTACTTCTAAAGTCCGCCTAAGGGTATTCGTTAGACTAATCCTCTCTATAGATAGGGGCTAGTACCCTTACTCTGCCTTAGAGAGGGTTATTAGGCGTCCCCTTTTCGCTACCTCCCTAGTTCCTTTCTAAGGCTTATCTATTATATCCTCTAATACCTTCCTCTTCCCTTTAGAGATTACTTTACGCTACCCTTCTAAGCTAGTCCTTTTTAGTATCGCCGGCGTAGGCCCTACTAAGTATTACTTTAGGGTCTCTTTAAAGTATTTCGGCTTACGCTTAATTCTCTACTTAATATTAGTTTTCTCCTTTTATTAGATTAAATAGGTTTTGCTCTATACTAAGTGCTCCCCTTTATATACTACGTACTTAGGCTTACTGCTAACTCTTTCTACGTAATTATTAGTACTATAGTTTTAGGCGTATATCCTATAGCGGGTGGGGTGCTTATACGCCTTAGTAATATATTTATACCTATAGTAGTTAAAGTACTACTTAGGGGCAGCCTCTCTCTTCTAGTAATTATAGAAGAGGAGGCTATTCTCTACTACTATTCCTTCTATAATAAGTCGGTTCGCCGCTTCTAGGCTTAGGACCTTAATTATTATTATAGAGAACCTCTTCTCCCTCCTAAGTATATCTAGCTTCGACGTAAATATAGGCTACTCAGCCTTTATTATCTCTAACTCTAAGTAGAGCTTTCTATTATCTTTCTTTAAGGTTTTAAAGACCCCCTATTAATCCTTTATATCTATTATTTTTTCTACTCTATAGACCGCTACTATTACCGTCTTCTGAAGTACCCTTACTAACCTATAGAGTCTCCTTACCTACCTATTATCCTTTTCTAGCTCTTCTCTAGCCTTTACTAAGGCTATCTAGAGGATAATATCCCCCCCCGCAGTCCTCCTTACTATAATAATCTCCTTAGTCGCCCCTCCTACCCCTCTAAATATCTATACTAGTTAGGGGAGGGTTACTGCGGCTATCTATATCTTTTCGCTATTATTATCGATCCTAACTATTATCTACTTCGCTTTCTTAATATCTTCTACCTTAGGTATAGCTAGGTAGATAGTATTCTAGCCCCCTTAGGCCGTACGGGCTACGTCCGCCTAGCTATTATTTACCCTTCCGGTTAGGTAGTCCTTACGCGTTAATTAGCTGCGGTATTCCTTTACTGCGTATCTCTTAGCTATATTCTCCTATATATACTCCGTAATCCTCTCTACTATATTCTAGAAGAAGCTCTATATAGTCTTATTTATATTCGCCTATAGCGTCCCCTAGACCTTTTCTATAAACTCTAGTAGCGCCTACTCTATAGCCTTTATATACTGCGCTCTTTTATTAGTCCTTTCCCTGCCCTAAGGGCCCTATAGTCCTCCTATAGGCTTCTACTACTATCGCTATCGCTCTATTATTATATTAGGACGCGTACCCTATCTACCTTCGTTACTAATAACCCCCTTCTCTCCTCCCCCTCTATCTTATATTATTTTACTAGGTTCGTAACCTAGTATAATCGCTCGTCTAGCCTAGTAGGCCTATTCGCCCGTTATACTCGTCGTTATCGCTATAAAATATATTCCTCGAAATATTTATTTAAACTTAGTAACTAATAATAATTATTAGTTACTTTCTACTAGTTTCTTAGTCTATTCCTCGCTCAGCGAGGCTATTAAGGCTTATATTAGTTTATCTATAGTAACTTTCCGTATATACTTATTAGCCTTTTCTAGTTTATTATAAAGATCTATTATTTACTATTCTACGTACTTTAATCGCTATTAATAGGATTCTAATAGTTCTTTTTAGGTTTTTTAGGTATCTAACCTTAAAGCCTTAATCCTATTAAGGGTTTTATTATCTAATAAGGCTTCTCCCTCTATAAGCTCTTCTAACTCGCTTCTAGAGGATAGTTCCTAGTATAGGTTATTAACTTAATCCTTACTAAAGTATTCTTTACTATTTACTATAGATACTTAGTATCTTAACTTCTAAGGATACTATCCTAATCCGTCCTTTCTACTAAGATATATCTAGTATAAATTATTATAGTAAGCTATCTAACTTAAGTAATTATACTCCTTATTAGTTAATTATACTAGTTATTCCGGCTACTCCTATTTATTATAGTTAGGGTATATATCCCCTACTATAGCTACCTACTCTTATTAAGGGTACTTATTTTAATAGTATCCTTTCTTATAGTATCTATAGTATTTTATATTAGATAAGTCCTTCTTCTACTTCTTCCCTTTATAAGGTTTCTTAGAGAATTTCGCTTTTATAGCCGAAATATTTTCCTTTCTCCTAAACTTAGTAACTAGACCTAAAGACTTTTATTCTATCTTTCTTTTATATAACTTATTATTAATAGAGTAGACCTTAGATACTAACTATATAAAGTTTCTAATATTATTAGAATAAGCGAGCTTATCCTTAACCTTATCCTTTAGTCCTTTTTAATATATAGTAGCTTAAGTATCCTCTAACTATTTAAGTTAATAGGTAATTTCTTTAAACTATACTATATATTCTATTACTAGTCCCTTCTATTAGAGATTTATAAGCTTTTATTCTAAACTTCTTTCTTTAGTACTATCCCTAAAATAGAACCTTAATAGGTTCCTAATATATATTTTATTAAAGATAATCTTTAAAGAATTATCCTCTATTATATTAAGATTCTAAATTAAGAGATATTCTTCTAACTAAGGTTAAAGTACTACTACTATATTACCTTTAAGGTATAATAAGTAAAATATATTCCTAGCTTTTATAGTATAGAAGCTTAATATATTAAATACTATATTGATTAATTGATTGATTAATTGGTTTATACGCCTATTCTAGTATCTATATATACTAATAAGGGTGTTCTATTACATTATTTGTGAAACTAGTAGATAGTACACGTAGTGTGCCTTTCCTAGCCGCAAGAGAAACTATAGTATAGTACCTAGATAAAAACTCCCGCTTATCCTTAACGATATAATTACTTTTGGTCTAGGGATTACACCCTAGGCCTCCTTAATACTAGTAACTCTTAACTGTGTTCTTTAATATTATACTAAGCGCTCTATGATATTGTTTCTAATACTAACTGTAATACACGCCCTTCGCACTATACTTAGCTCTTAAGGACCCTACTGTATTCTTCTATATCCTTCGACTTTATTATAGCGCTGAGCGCCCTATAACTTTCTTTAACCTTTACTATGTTGATACGGGGGGGGGGGAGGAGGGGGTATATAGCCGTCTCGTAAGGGTTCGAGTTATTAGCGCTGATTAGTAGTGTTTATTAGTGTCCGTAGTAGTACCGGATTTGGCTGTTCGGTAGTTTGCTGGTTGAGGATACGAGAAAGGGGGGAAGCCATATACACCGCCTAGGAGGCCTATACTCGTATAAAGAATCGGATAGTATAATATCCCGCTGGTCGTATTAGATAGTACTTACTTCTATCCTTATACACTTTGCTTTAGGGGGGAGCCAACCCTTCAGCTTATAATTATAGTTATATAGCGCCGCTTATACTAAAGGCTCGCCTAGCTACTTAGATAGGGGCCGTCCTTTTCTAAAATACGCCTTCTAATTTATAACCTAGTATATCCTTCTCTTAGTCCTGTATACCTATAACCCTAGCCTTCCCCTAGGATAGACTGCGCGTTAGTCTTAACCGGTAGATACGTATCAAGCGCACGTAGATATTAGATTTTTCGAATTAACGGCTAGGTAGGTATTGCCTATACTCTTCACTTATCGGGCTGAGATACTATACCTAATACCAATTCTTACTATCTAGTCTCGATCGTAGGGGAGGTATAATAGTTATAGTAGAGTTAGGGTAGGTGTTATCGCGTTACCCGAAAAACTCTGCACGGAGTTCTTAGTAACTACGCGACGTCTCAACATCGTTCAACCTGCAATATATTAGGGGAGATATCTCAGCTCTAAATAGGTATTCAGGTTCGTAGCTAGCACCGCGTATAGGTGTGTCTCTATCGCTAGCTATTAAATACTATATATAAGTTAATTTATTAAAGAAACGTATTTAATCCTCCCTTCCTACTAAAGAACTTAGTAGGGGTAGGTAACTTTATTCCTCCTTCGCTAATAATAATTCTATCCTTAAGAATAGGAGCTACCTCTTTTCCCTTAAATCTACTTATTACTTTAGATATAATACGCTATCTCTCCCCTAAGGTAGAACTAGAAGTACTTATACTATATAGTTTAAAGTATAGTATTTAAAGTATAATAGGGTAGTTTAACTCCTATAGGTAAATTATATAGTATATTAAGTATTAGAAGGTAATAGAGATAGATAGTTATTAAATTATCTTTAGCTAAAACTCCTCTCTATTATATAAGTTAAATATAAGGAAAGAATTATTCTACTAAAGGAAAACCCCTTCCTTATATATTTACTATAGACTATACTAAGCCCTAATATAATCTAAGTAATTTAACCCTATATCTACTATATTACCCTATAATCTACCTAATATATACTAGATTACTTATATTACTAGGTCCTCTCCTAAGTATCCTTTACCTACTAACCTTATTACGTGCCTTACCCGTGACCTTACGGGGTTACCCGTAACATATTAATACTTCTAGTAAAATATATCGTCCTTAGAAAATTATAAGCGTATACTAAAAAGATTATTTTAGACTTATTAGGTAACTACTATATATATTAAAGGCCTTCTACCTACGGTACTCGGATATAAAAGGCTCTCTATAAGTACTCCCTACCTAGCTGAAGGTATATAATAATAGGATCGACGACTATACTTACCTTAATAATAATCGCCTAATAACGGTAACTACGCGGACGTAGTTCTTTAGAGGGGGGGGGTAGTATTATAATCCTAATTTAGGGTTTATTAAACTTCGGCTAGGGGCCCTACTACTAGTATAGAGGTAGCGCGTTAGTATAGAAACAGCTTAGTATATTAGTTAATATAGTTCCTAGATAGGGACTAGCGGTAAGCTAGCCTAGGGGTATTTAGGCTTACGAGCTTACTAGCTCTTTCTTTTCTTCTTCGTCCTATTTTCTAGATACTAAGTATTATTACGAGCTAGCCTTTCGTTACTTACTAGTCCTTCCTTACTTACTAGCGTTTATACACCTATCCGACTTAACCTATCCGACTTAGCTTATCCGACTTAGCTAAGGTCGGACGCTAGGCCCCTTTAGCCTTAACGCCTCCTAAGCTACGTCCCTAATATATTATATATACGCTCTATATATATAGCTTTCCTTCCTTAGATTTATTCTCCTAGTCTAATAATACCCCTATTAACTCGCTCTAGGCCGGCCCCTAATATTAGAATAAATCTTAAAACTTACCCTAGCCCTCGTAAGTATATTAGCGAGGTTAAATAAATAATATAAACCTACTTAGTATTCGACCCTACTAAGGTAGTAGAAGAAACTAAATAACCCGCTAGAGGCGAAGACTATAAAGAGTAGTTATTAGTAGATAAAGCTAAAGAGGTACTAGCCTATAAACTATTAATAAATTAAAAAAGGCTACGGCCTACTACTATAATATTACTAATACTAGCGGGTGTTAAAGAAAATTTCTATAAACCTAAATTATACCTAATAATATAATTCTAATCCTACTTACCTAAATACTAGGTACCTTAGTCTTCGTCCCTCTACCTACCTACCTACTATTTATATACTACCTTATAAGAGTATACGCTAAAGTATACCTCCTAACTATCTAAGATTCTTATCTCTAAGCTAGTCCCTAATACCTATACCCTCTTCTTTAGATCCTAATAATCCCTTACCCTTAATTAAAACTTTTAAGCTAGAAGACGTAAAGAACTTAAGCTTTAAAGAAGATACTAAAAAAATAGTTACTATACCCTCTCCGCTAACTACTAATATAGGTAATACGCTAGCCTTTACTAAGGTATAGACTACCTTTATAATAACTACTATCTAAGCTACTATAGTAGCGGCCCTTATAGTAAATACCCTCTCGCCTATACCTCCTAATCCTTAACGTTAGTAGCGATCCTTTACCGCTAATCTCTAGCTATTAATAGACTATTACCTTCCTAAGCCTACCCCTAGTAGCTCTCCTATTAATCTATCTAAAATTAAGTATTCCTATAATTATTTTAGTAATTATAAGGGTAAGGTAGAGTATAATTTATAGAAGATAGTAATAAAGCTATTTATTAAGGAATACCCTACTAACTTTTAGGAAGGATTAAAGTAAGTCTTAGCCTACTTTAAGTACTCCTCTAGCGAAGCTTAAACCTTAATCCTTTAGTATATAGATCCTAATTATATAAGCCCTACTAGGAACGCCTCTAATATCTTAAAGATACTTAACTAGCGTTTTTTTAATTATAACTATATCTAGTCTACCTACCTCGCCTACTATAAGCTCGAAATAGGATTAATAACTTATAATAATTTCTATATTAAATTTACCTAGCTTATAACTACTAGAAAAATTGATACTAAACGCTAGTTCGAGGATTTATATAAGAAGATCTCCCCTATACTAAAACGGGATATCTGTACTAAGAAATATAAGATAAATAAGGACTATAGTACCCTTAATAAGTTCCTCGCAGTCGCTAATTAAGAGATATATAATATCTAAGCTAAAGAAGCCGCTATAAAGCCTTAGGTAAATACTAACCCTTATAGTATCCTAAGGATAAAGAGCTAGCGAGCCCCTTCGCCTACCCTAATCCCTTATATAGACTATTAAGTTATATTTAGAGGTATAACCGCACGCTTCCTATCTAAGACTAATAAAGAGGAATATTATAAGGAGGAGCGTCCCGTATTAAAGAATAAGCTAAGGTATTTCTATTATAATAAGGAAGGCTACTTCGCCCCCGAATACCCTAAGCGTCTCTGCGAAGTAGTATAAGAAGTTAGTAGCGAAGATAAGGACGCTAGAGAGACTAAAGAAGTTAAGGAGATATTAGATTTAAAAAACTAGCTATCCTTAGGGAAGTCGCCCCTAAGGACCTACTATTCTTATTATCTATAGAATTCTATAATCCCTTTAGTAGGCGTTTATTTATATATCCTATTACCTTAATAGCTTAGGATAAGGAATATAAATTAAAAGCTCTTACTAATACTAGTACTACTATATACTTATTTATTAATAAAAAAGAAGTATAAATCCTTTCTAATACTCTTAATATTATCCCTATTCCCCTTTCTAAACCTCGATACCTTTACGGTTATAATAGTAAGATAAGAAGGAAGCCTATTACCTATATAATCTATCCTTCTATATAAGTCGGCGATTATATAGAGTCTACTATACTAATACTTATTACTAACTTAGGTAATTAATATATTATCCTTAGTAAGCTATAGATAAATAAGTATAAGGTCCTACTAGATATAGTAGATAATTATATTATCTTCGTACTAAGGCGTTATAACTATACTAGTATACCTACGCCTAAGCCGCCTACCTCTAGTTTAGAAGTTAAAGCGAAATTAACTATACCTAAGCTAGTAAAGCTAAGTAAGATCGCTATAGTAAAACCCCTAAAAAAGGTTAGCACCCCTTATACTACCTCTCCCCTACCCGAAGAAAATAAGGCGTTAGATATTAGTTAAATTAGTATAGTAGCCTTCTACCTACTAGCCTAGAATCTAAAGAAGTACTAAGTTTAGTACTTCTCTATAACCCTTACTAAAATAGACCGTTAACTAAGAAAAGATATTCTAACGGAAGTAATACGCGAGACTACTATCTATACTAAGGATAATATTAAAAAGAAGCTCCTAAAGGAGTACTACGACTTAATTAATATCTTTAATAAAGATAAGGTAAAGGTTCTCCCGCCGTATTAATTATATAATTATAAGATCGAACTAGAGCTAGATAAGAAGCCGCTATAGAGTCGACTATACCTAATATTAGGCTTTAAGTTATAAAAGGTGAAGGAATACCTTAAAGAGAACCTAAAAAAGGGCTTTATCTTACTAAGTACTATACTATACACGTCCCCTATACTCTTTATATAGAAGAAGGATAGTAGCTTAAGATTCTACGTAGACTACCGTAGACTTAATATAATAACTATTTAGAACCGCTATCCTATACCCTTAATTAAAGAAGTATTAGCTTATATAGTAGGTTATAAATACCTTACTAAGCTTAATATTATTATAGTATTTAATAAGCTTAGAATATACCTAAATAGTAAGGACCTTACTACCTTTACTACTTCTTTTAGAGCCTTTAAGTACTATATATTACCTTTTAGACTAACCGGAGGTCCTACCTCCTACTAGTAATATATAAATAATACCTTATTTAAATACCTTAATAACTTCTACTAAGTATACTTAGATAATATCCTTATCTATAGTAAGACTAAGAAAGAGTATAGAGAATATATTAGAAAGATCCTTATATAACTACGTAAAGTAGGCCTTTAAGTAGATATTAATAAATATAAGTTCTATATATAAGAAACGAAGTTTTTAGGTCTAATAGTATCTACTAGCGGACTAAGGATAGACCCTAATAAGGTTAAGATAGTCGCTAACTAAGAACCCCCTACCTACTTAAAGGAGGTATAAGTATTCGTTAGTTTTTATAACTTCTACTATTAATTTATTAAGGACTTCTTAAAAATAGTAAAGCTACTAGTAGTATTTACTAAAAAAGATTACCCGTTCTATTAGTCTAAAGCGTATCGATCCGCCTTTAAAGAGATAAAGGACTTAGTAACTAGTACCCTAGTACTAAGGTACTATAAAAGATCTTAACCTATAGTATTAGAGATAGACTCCTTAGACTACGTTAATAGTAGAGTTTTATTATAAGTAGATAATAATAGAGTACTATACCTAGTAGTATTCTATAGCAAAAACTTACTACTAGTAGAATATAACTATAAAATCTATAATAAGGAACTACTAGTAATAGTTCGTTACCTAAAATACTAGCGCCCTAAACTTAAGTTAACTAATATCCTAATTTAGATCTTTACCGACTATAAAAGCTTAGAGTATTTTATATAGATAAAAGAACTTACTCGCCGTTAAGCTAGATAGGCTAAGAAGTTAATAGACTATAACTTTAAGATTATATACCGAACTAGGAAGTTAAATAGGAAAGTAGATACCCTAACTAGGCTACCGAACTTAGTACCTACGGATAAAGACGACTTATATCTAAAGTACTAGTATTATATACTACTATTACCTAAGTATTTCTAAGGTTATAATCTAACCTTCTTAGCAGACTAGGAGCCTATAGAGGAGTAAATTAATATACTAACGGATAAGGACTTACCTCTCTACGCTAGAATTACGTTAGCTAATTAGGATAATAAGGACTATATATAGCTATAAAAGGCTATTAAGAAGAATCCTACCTAAATCTTTAAGGGTATTAACCTAAGGTACTACTCCTAATACTATTATACCCTCTTTTATAAAGAACGCCTTTAGGTCCCCGCCTTATTAGAACTCTACGTTAAACTTATAAAAGAAAGCTATAATCTCCCTGCGAGCGGTTACTTAGGAAGAGACCGGATATTAGAAATACTAAAACGGTAATTCTATTAGCTAAGTATAAAAGAGGAAGTAGTACGCTATATCCGTAACTACTATACGTATTAAAGAAGTAAGGTACTAAGAGAATAGTATAACAGACTCCTATAACTACTACCGACTCTAAAATAGTATTAGTAGGATATCTTAATAGACTTTATTACCGGTCTCCTAATATTAGATAATTATAATACTATTTATATACTAGTAGACCGCCTTATAAAGGAACGGTACTACGCCCTATATATAGCTACTAATAAAGGAACCTCTATAGAGGCTACGGTAGATATTTTACTTAACTACGTCTTCCGTACCTACGGTCTGCCTAATTTAATAGTATTAGACCGGGGTCTATAGTTCGTCTTATTAGTATAGAAGGCCTTATATAAGCGGTTACGAATTAAGGTAAAGCTATCTATAGCGTTCTACCTAGAAACTAACGGATAAACTAAAAGGGCTAATTAGGATATCGAGCGGTAACTAAGGACCTACTACTCCTATATATAGGATAATTAGGTCTATTAGCTACCTATCGCTAAATTTACTAATAATAATACTACCGCTAACGCTACTAGTATCTCTCCGTTCTTCGCTAATAAGGGCTTCTACCCCCGTATATCTTTCTCGCCGCTAGTAGAGCCCGGCCCCTCCGCCTAAGAAAGGATATAAGCTACTAAGGTAAATAATATTACGGATAAAATAGTAGATATATTAGAGTTTATTAAGGAATAGTCCGCCTAAAGCTATAAATATATAACTAACTAGGCGAATCGCTACTAATCTAACGTATCCTATAAAGTAGGAGATTTAGTATTCCTATCTAGTAGAAATATTACTATAGTATAGCTGAGTAAGAAGCTAGACGATAAAATACTAGGGCTATTTAAAATTATAGAGAAGGTAGGATATTTATACCGCCTAGAGCTTCTAATAAGTATATAGATCTATAATATATTCTACCCTAGCCTATTACGTAAGGCTGTAAGTAATCCTCTACTAGGATAACGCGTCAAACCCCTAGGACCGATAATTATTAATAACGAAAAGGAATAGGAGCTAGACGAGATTTTAGATACCCGCTAGATAGGGAAGAAGCGCCGATTATAGTTCTACGTTTAATAGAAGGATAAGGAGTAACCAGATTATTAATAGTATAACGTAGATAGTAATAAATTCGAATACGTAGCTAATATTATCGTAGACTTCTACCGCTACTACTCTAAAAAACCTAGTAATCCTAGCTAATAGGAGACTGCTTATACGTATTAAAGTCGATACTTTCTTAAGGGGGGGGGGTAATATTACGGGCTAGCCTTTCGTTACTTACTAGTCCTTCCTTACTTACTAGCGTTTATATACCTATCTAACTTAACCTATCCGACTCAGCTTATCTAACTTAGCTAAGGTCGGACGCTAGGCCCCTTTAGCCTTAGCGCCTCCTAAGCTGCGTCCCTAATATATTATATATACGCTCTATATATATAGCTTTCCTTCCTTAGATTTATTCTCCTAGTCTAATAACACCCCTATCGACTCGCTCTAGGCCGGCCTCTAACAAGTATAGCCTATTAGCTAAATCCTAATATAAGGCTAGTTTCCCTTAAAAGCTACCTTCTTCTACGATTACCTCTAGGCGAGCCGTAATAATAGGTACTT
The DNA here is from genome assembly GCA_018257865.1 of Stereocaulon alpinum. NCBI lineage: Eukaryota > Fungi > Ascomycota > Lecanoromycetes > Lecanorales > Stereocaulaceae > Stereocaulon > Stereocaulon alpinum. The sequence goes on along the minus strand of JAEUBA010000002.1, from coordinate 18,235 downwards.
AGTCTACTATTACCTTATAAGCTCTCGCTATAAATCCCTTCTTCTAATACCTATAACTACTATATAGTTACCTATAATTAGGCTTCTCCTAAATACGAGTGCGCGTTAGGCGGATATCTAGGTTAGGAGGTAGTAGAGGTAAGTCTAGCGATAGCAGAGGCGAAGGCGGAGGTAAAGGCGGAGGTAAAGGATCTAGCGTAGACTATTTATCTTTAGGGTTTAAGGTAGGTAATAGAGTATCTTCTACTTATAATACGTTAATAGTTTAGGTAACCTAGACGTCCTTATTAACTAGTAGCGGCTTATTAATAATAAAGAATTACTAGGAGTCGTTTTTATTAAATTCGCTACTATTACCCCCTATTTCTTTATTATTAATAGAAGTATCGAGTTCCTACTAGACCTAGGCGGAGGAGATAATATATTTATATTAAAGATCTTAGAAGCGGTACTAATTATTATTCTTACTATAGCCTAGGAATTTGCACTTAATAGCCTTATTATCTAACTTCTTTAAGGAAGAGTTAGTATTATAGATATAGGTAATATATCTAAAAGGCTTAAATAGGCTAATATTAGTCTTAGTCCTAATCTAAGCTCTATAAGGAGTCGTAGTCGAATTAATTAATAAGGGCGACTTATTCTTCGTATAGATAATTATTACGGGTAACCCCGCAAGGTCACGGGCAAGGCACGTGATAGGGTTAGTAGGTAAAGGATACTTAGGAGAGGACCTAGTAATATAAGTAATCTAGTGTATATTAGGTAGATTATAGGGTAATATAGTAGATATAGGGTTAGATTACTTAGATTATATTAAGGCTTAGTATAGTCTATAGTAAATATATAAGGAAGGGGTTTTCCTTTAATAGAATAATTCTTTCCTTATATTTAACTTATATAATAGAGAGGAGTCTTAGCTAAAGATACTTTAATAACTATCTATCTCTATTACCTTTTAGTACTTAATATACTATATAATTTACCTATAGGAGTTAAACTACCCTATTATACTTTAAATACTATACTTTAGACTATATAGTATAAGTACTTCTAGTTCTACCTTAAGGGAGAGATAGCGCGTTATACTAAAAGTAATAAGTAGATTTAAGGGAAAGGAGGTAGTTTCTATTCTTAAGGATAGAATTACTATTAGCGAAGGAGGAATAAAGTTACCTACCCCTACTAAGTTCTTTAGTAAGAAGGGAGGATTAAATACGTTTCTTTAATAAATTAATCTATATATAGTATTTAATATATTAAGCTTCTATACTATAAAGGCTAGGAATATATTTTACTTATTATACCTTAAAAGTAATATAGTAATAGTACTTTAACCTTAGTTAGAAGAATATTTTATAATTTAGAACCTTAATATAATAGAGGATAACTCTTTAAAGATTATCTTTAATAAGATATATATTAGGAACCTATTAAGATTTTATTTTAGGGATAGTACTAAAGAGAGAAGGCTAAAATAAAAGCTTATAAATCTCTAATAGAAGGGACTAGCGATAGAATATATAATATAGTTTAGAGAAATTACTTATTAGCTTAAATAGTTAGAGGACGTATAAGCTACTATATATTAAAAAGGATTAAAGGATAATATTAAGGATAAGCTCGCCTATTCTAATAATATTAGAAACTTTATATAGTTAGTATCTAAGGTCTACTCTATTAATAATAGGTTATATAAAAGAAAGATAGAATAGAAGTCTTTAGGTCTAGTTACTAAGTTTAGGAGAAAGGAAAATATTTTAGCTATAAAAGCGAAATTCTCTAAGAAACCTTATAAAGGAAAGAAGTAGAAGAAGGACCTATTTAATATAGAATACTATAGATACTATAAGAAGGGATACTATTAGAATAAGTACCTTTAATAAGAATAGGTAGCTATAGTAGGGGATATAAACCCTAACTATAATAAATAGGAGTAGCTAGAATAACTAGTATAGTTAACTAATAAGGAATATAACTATTTAAGTTACCCCTACTAGGGGGCGGGGAGCCGTAGAAAAGCACGTTAAGACGCTCGCGATAATACAGAACGACTGCCTACGGATAGTACTTAGAGTATATAAGGTAACACCGGTCTAGGTCCTAGAAGCGGAAGTAGTTATTATACCTATCTAAACCTATCTAGACGCCCTAGTTATAAGACACTAGGCACTAAGGGGAGTATACCCCTTAATAATTAAAGGCAACCGCTTAATCCGTAGGAGACTGCGGGGAAGGAGAGGAAGGGCGCGCCTAATACGCCTAACCCTATTACTAGAAAAGGAAGAATAAGCCCTATAGGAGCTTAAGGCGAAGGATTAGGATTAAGCGGTAATAGTAATAAGGAGGAAGGTATATTAGTATAACCTAAAAACGGATATTAAGGAGTATTAAGATATAGGCGTCCTAGCTAAGAAGATATAAGGCTAGGTAATAGCGAAGTAGATTAAGCGGTAGGAGGTATATAAGGATACTATCCCTAAATACTCTCGTATACCTATATAGAATAAACTATTATTTAGAGAAAGGTATAACTACTACCTAAAGCTTAGGAAGGTAGAAAGCTTAATAGCAGTCTAACTCTAAAGTAGGAAGAATAGGTTTAACTACTTCCTTTATAAGGTAAGGGTACTAGGGGTCCGCAGTACCCGCTATAGTTATAGATAGAGGAATTAGGATATAAAGTATATTCTTCTATACTACCTAAAGCTTAGCGATACTTAAAGGGAGCTTATTAAAAAGGTAAAGACTTATAATATTAGGATTATACTAGTTAAGGTTACTAGTATAAGAGCGGCTATAAGATAGCTAGTTAGGTTAGGATTCCTAATATAGTATTAACTTACTAGGGAATAGCTCTCCTAGTCTAAACTCCCTATTAGAGTAGAACTAGTAATAAAAACCCTAAAGATAAAGAAGCCTAAGCGTAAGTAGAAGCTAAAGGCGGCGGAGCTACTAGAGTATTATAGGGCCTATTAGGGTAATAGAGATTATTATTACCGGTATTATAGAGCCTAGCGGTGAGGTTAGATAGGTAGAGTAGAATAATAAGTAAGCTAATAAGCGAAAGTTTTTAGCTAGAAGGGGCGACTTTAGAAAGGTTTCTTTCGCGTCTAGAGGGCCTTTAACCCCCCTAGATTTCCTAATAATATAAGAGAATACCCTTATTAGTATATATAGATACTAGAATAGGCGTATAAATCAATCAATCAACTATTTAAGTTAGATAGCTTACTATAATAATTTATACTAGATATATCTTAATAGAAAGGACGGATTAGGATAGTACCCTTAAAAGCTAAGATACTAAGTATCTATAGTAAATAGTAAGGAATACTTTAGTAAGGATTAAATTAATAATCCCTACTAAGAACTATTCTCTAAAAGCGAGTTAGGAGAGCTTATAGAGGGAGAAGCCTTATTAGATAATAAAACCCTTAATAGAATTAAGGTTTTAAGGTTAGATACTTAAAGGACTTAAGAAGAACTACTAGAATCCTATTAATAATAATTAGAGTATAGCTAGCGATAGAGATACACCTGTACGCGGTGCTAGCTACGAACCTGAATACCTATTTAGAGCTGAGATATCTCCCCTAATATATTGCAGGTTAAACGATGTTAAGACGTCGCGTGGTTGCTGAGAACTCTATATAGAGTTTTTTAGGTAATACGATAATACCTACCCTAACTCTACTACGACTATTATACCTCCCCTACGATCGAGACTAGATAGCAAGAATTGGTATTAGGTGTAGTATCTTAGCCTAATAAGTAAAGAGTATAGGTAATACCTACCTAGCCGTTAATTTAAAAAATCTAATATCTACGTGCGCTTAATACGTATCTACTAGTTAAGACTAACGCGCAGTCTATCCTAGGGGAAGGCTAGGGTTATAGGTATATAGAACTAAGAGAAGGATATACTAAGTTATAAATTAGAAGGCGTATTTTAGAAAAGGACGGCCCCTATCTAAGTAGCTAGGCGAGCCTTTAGTATAAGTAGCGCTATATAACTATAATTATAAGCTGAAGGGTTAGCTCCCCCCTAAAGCAAAGTATATAAGGATAGAAGTAGGTACTATCTAATATAACTAGCGGGATATTATACTATCCGATTCTTTATATAAGTATAGGCCTTCTAGGCGGTATATATAGCTTCCCCCCTTTCTTATATCCTTAACTAGTAAACCACCGAATAGCTAAATCCGGTACTACTATAGATATTAATAAACACTACTAATCAGCGCTAATAACTCGAACCCTTACGGGACGGCTATATACCCCCTCCTTCCCCCCCCCTATATTAATATAGTAAAGGTTAAAGAAAGTTATAGGGCGCTTAGCGCTATAATAAAGTTAAAGGATATAGAAGAATATAGCAGGGTCCTTAAGAGCTGAGTATAATATAAAGGGCGTATATTACAGTTAGTATTAGAAACAATATTATAGAGCGCTCAGTATAATATTAAAGAACACAGTTAAGAGTTACCGGTGTTAAGGAGGCCTAGGGTATAATCCCTAAACCAAAAGTAATTACATCGTTAAGGATAAGCGGGAGTTTTTATCTAGGTACTATACTATAGTTTCTCTTACGGCTAGGAAAGGCACACTACGTATACTATCTACTAGTTTCATAAATAATATAATAGAACACCCTTATTAGTATATATAGATACTAGAATAGGCGTATAAACCAATCAATTAATCAATCAATAATTAGAGTATATAGAATAGTAAATAATAGATTTATATAATAAACTAAAAAAGGCTAATAAGTATATATAAAAAGTTACTATAGATAAACTAATATAAGCCTTAATAGCCTCGCTAAGCGAGGAATAGACTAAAAAACTAGTAAATAATAACTAATAATTATTATTAGTTACTAAGTTTATAAGTCTTTTTAGGAGCCTATCTATAAGATTTATTAAAGACGAAACTAAGGGGCTTATAAAATTTAAGTCTTTAGTAGCTTAAAAGATTTAGAAAATATTATAAGCGGATAAGTATTTAGATTTAGATAGTATAATCTACTAAAAACTCCCTAAGGGATTAAGGTTTTTAAAAGATAAAAGTATATTACTACTAAACTAATAACTTATTCCGTAGGATTTATAGTTATTAATTTATTATTTAAATAAAGTAGTTAAGAACCTCCTAAAGTATTAAGAAAAGATCCTACTAAGTAAGTTTATTAAGAAAGACCTAATAACTAAGGACTCTAAAGGAGAACTTATAAAAAACTAGTAGGTTCCGTAATAAATAGACTAAGTAGTAGAACTACTAAAAAGGTTAAATAGATTACCTTAACTAAATTATATAGTAATATTAGGTTTTAGTTTTAAGTAAAGATTAATAATATTTTAATAAAGGTTATTATTAATAGTAGATTAAGTAAGGATTTAATTAAACTAAGTTTTATAAAAAAATATAATTTACCTATATAAAAACGCGAGCTATACGCGTTAATAAACTTTAATAGATTAATAATAGGGATTATTAATAGGAGTACTAAAATACTTAACTTAAGGATAAGATAAAGATATAAGAGGTATACCTTTAATTTAGTATTAGAAGGGGTTAATAATATTACCTTAAGAATCCTATAGCTAAAGAAAGCTAACCTATTAATAAGATAGGGTTCTTAAAATATTATATTTATAAATAATATACTAAATAGGGTTCTACTAATTTAAGAATACGAATCTCTCTTAGTAGTAGTATAAACTTAGGAGGAGATAAAGAATAATTTTAAGTTAGGAAATATTATAGTACTATAAAGTTAAGTTAGACTTATAAGTAAGACTACTACTATAAAAATCCTAAATAAATATATAGAATTTAGAACCCTATTTTAAGAAGAGAGTATTAATAAAGCCCTTCCTAAGTACTAACTATAGGACTATAAGATTAAGCTAATCTTAGAAAAAGAACTTATAAAGAAGCTAATATACCTACTATTATAAAATAAAGCTATTACTCTTGTAAAGTATATTAAAGAAAATAAACGGAAGGGGTTTATTTAAAAATCTTAATTACTAGTAGGATATCCTATCCTATTTATACCTAAACTAAGTAGAGAATTACGTTTATATATAGATTATAGAGTACTTAATAATATAACTATAAAGAATAGTTACCTCTTACTATTAATAGAAGAACTTTAAGATAAGCTTTAAGGTAAGAAATAGTTTACTAAGTTTAATATTCTAAGAGTATTTAACTAAATATATATAAAGAAAGGTAATAAGTAGAAAATAGCTTTCTATATAAGATAAGGTCTTTATAAATACCTTATAATACTATTTAGGTTAATAAATACGCCTATAATATTTTAGGTATTTATTAATAATATACTTATATACTTAGATATATATAAGGAATATATTAAGTAGGTATAGAAGGTACTAAAAAAGCTTAAGTAAGTAGGACTATACTTAAAGTTAGCGAAATATAAGTTTTACTAGAAAAGAGTTAAATTTCTAGGGTTTATTATCTCTAACTAAGGGCTAGAAATAGACTTAGAAAAGGTAAAAAATATAATTAAGTAGCCTATACCTATAAATAAGAAAGAAGTATAATTATTTCTTAGTTTTACGAATTTTTATTAAAAGTTTATCTATAGATATTTAAAAACTACTATATCTCTTACTAGCTTAACCTATAATAAAGTACTATTTATATAGTTAAAGGAAGTAAAGGTATCCTTTAGGACCCTTTAGAAGTAGTTCGCTTCTAGTCTAATATTATATTAGTTTAACCTAAAGTCGCCTATTCGCCTCTATACTAATACCTCCGACGGAGTAATTAGAGTAGTAATTAGCTAACTATCTACGAATAATAGCCCTAATATAGGAAAAATAGGGAAAATAGGTATTACTTATTATTAGCACCCTATAGCCTTCTATAATAGGAAGTTACTAGACGCTAAAACTAGATATTTAATATATAATAAAGAATTACTTACTATTATAGATATATTTCGTATTTAGAAGGTTTATCTAGAAGGAACTAAGTACTAGGTTTAGGTCCTAATAGACTATAAGAACTTAACGTTCTTTCTATTAATTAAGGAGCTTAATAGACGTCTAGCTTAGTAGTATAAAGAATTATTAATATTTAATTTTAGAATCGAATATATTAAGGGTAGTAAAAATAATATTATAGACATACTTAGTAGGAGAGCTAACTATATATTAAATATCTAGTAAAGTTTTAGGATAGTTCTAATATATTACTAAGATAGATTATTATAACCTAATATAGCTAGACTATACGTAGTAGTAATAATAACTATTAATAGTAAAGATTTAACTAAGAGGATACTAAAAGACTTATTAAAGGATAAAGTTATATCTAAGATCTATAAAGATATTAATAGCTATAACTTATTTAAAAAAATAGATCTAAGACTACTAACTTTCTAAGAACGGATTTATATCCCTATAGGTATTTAGGGAGAAATTTTTAGGATTTACTATAAAGTAGAGAGCTTTAGTAGGTATTAGGGAATTAAGAAAATACTTAAAAAGATATCTTATAACTTCTACTTTCCTTAGATATAAAAATATATTAAGGATTATATTAATAAATATAATATATATATTAGAACGAAGTATTCCTAATATAAGCCTTATAGAGAGTTAAAATTACTAGTAATCTTAAATAGTCTATAGAAAAGTATTACGTAGGATTTCGTTATTAAACTCCTAAAGTTGAAGGAATAACTAATAGGCACTTATTATAATATAATCTTAGTAATTAATAACCGGTTAACTAAGATAGCGTACTTCGTACTATATAAGGAAGTATTAAATACTAAGGATCTAGTATACGCGTTCTTACGAATAGTAGTAGCTAACTATAGGCTTCCTAAAGAGATTATCTTAGATAGAGATAAACTCTTCACCTCTAAGTTTTAGAGATTATTAATAGATATAATAGGAATTAAGATAAAGATAAGTATAGTATTTTACCTATAGACGGACGGTTAAACGGAAAGAACTAACTAAATACTAGAATAGTATCTTTAGTACTATATTAACTACTAATAAGATAATTAGGTATCCTATCTACTAGTAGCGCAGCTAGTATATAATAGATTAATATCTAACCTAATAAGTATAATACTATTTTAAGCTAATTATAGGTTCGAACTATATATAACCCTATTACTAAAAGGAATTAGACTAAAGGTATAAAAGGTAACTATTATTACTAAAGAAATAGTAAGAATCTATTAAGAACTATAGAAGAACTTATAGTTCCTAAGTAACCGCTTAGCGATATATTATAATCGAAAACGTTTAATAGGACTAAATATTTCTAAAGGGGATAAGGTATATTTTCTTTATAGAAATTTTAAAACTAATAGGCTTAGTAATAAGCTTAATTATATTAAGCTAAAACTATTTACTATAAAAGAATAAAAAGGGGATATAAACTATATACTAGACCTCCTATAACTAATAAGGAAGTACTTAGTATTCTATATATTATTACTTAAGAAAGTAGACCCTAAAATACTACTAAGGACTATACCGTTACTCTTAGATTAAGATAATAAGGAGTATAATATTAAGGAAATTCTAGATTACTAGGTAATTAAGGGAAAAAAGAGGTATCTAATAAAGTAGTTAGACTATAACTAGTTAGAGAATATATAGGAGTTATTATTTATACTTAACTACCCTAAGAAGCTGGAGTAGTTCTAGAAACGAAATCTATAGTTAGGGGATTCTACCTAAAAAAGTTAATCTCGCCTATATTAAAGGATAATAGGTTATTTAGGACTTTAGAAGTAGTAGCTTCCTTTTCCCTTTCCTCCTCCTTCTCTAAGAACTTAATATTTCTTACCTCTTATTAGACTATTTTCGCTTAGTCTACCTTAATCCTTTAAATCTACTTCTATAGGCGAGAAAGCTTTATAAAAGCTTTATCCTCCTTACTATATAATTTAGTACGCTATTCCTCTATCCGTTTCTACTTAGGAATATTAAGTAGAGATAGCTTATACTTATTACTACTATAAATATACTTAATATATTAGTTAGATACTTCCTCTATATAAAATAGGAGACCTAAGTTAGTATACTATAAATAAGAGCGTTTTAATAAAGAAGCTATCCTAAGTTTTAGGACTAACTAATAATAATAAGTAAGGGAATTCGTTAGTTTCTTAATCCTTAGTATAAGGAAGAAATACTTAGATTATTAAGTTACTTTCGGGACGTAAATAACTAAATAAGGGGATTATATTATAGGTAACCCCGTAAGGTTATAGGTAAGGTATATAATAGGGTTAGTAGGTAAAGGATACTTAGGAGAGGACCTAATAATATAAGTAATCCGGGGTATATTAGGTAGATTATAAAGTAATATAGTAGATATAGGGCTAGATCACCTAGATTATATTAGGGCTTAGTATAATTAAGGGGAATATATAAGGAAGGGTTTTCCTTTAGTAGAATATTTTCTTATCTCCTTATATTTAACTTATATAATAGAGAGGAGTCTTAGCTAAAGATAATTTAACGACTATCTATCTCTATTACCTTCTAGTGCTTAATACACTATGTGATTTACCCGCAGGAGTTAAACCACCCCGTTACACTTACGTCTAGAGCGAGTAGGCCTAACGAATCCTTATAGTACTCGCCTTTAGGGACCGACGAATAAAAGGGTTCCCCCTAGTTAAGTATAAAGCACGCGAAGGTCGCGTCTACTTTAGGGACTAGCTCTTTATCCCTAATAATAATAAACTTAGACTCCGCCTAATCTAAGAAGGCTATAACTCTTTTAGCGCTAGGTACCTAGGAAGGGCTAAGACCTACGAAATTCTAAGCTGCTATTACTATTAGCTAGGTCTCCTAGCCGATATTAAGAGGTTCGTATATAATTACTACCCCTATTCCCGTACTAAAGTCTTAAGAGAATAATACTATAGTACTCTAAAACCCTTATAAGTTCTAGACCGACGCTGGTCCTATATAACTATAGATTTCGTTATTACCCTCCCTAAAAGTGTAAATTACTTTAGATAGACGTGCTCTAATATCCTAGTAATCACCGATCGCCTCTCTAAAGTAGTAGAGTATATTCTTATAGACTCTATTACTGCTAAGGATACCGCCCTAGCCTTCTATAACTTCGTCTAGAAATATTATAGACTGCCTTCCTTAATTATTACTAATAGAGGTACTTAATTTAAGAGCTACTTCTGGCACGAACTCTACTCCTAAGTAGGAATTAAGGCCGACCTCTCTACCGCTTTTCACCCTAAAACTGATAGTTAGACGGAGAATACGAACGCTATAATAGAATAATACTTAAGGATCTTCTCTAACTTCCTATAGGATAACTAAGTAAAATAGTTACCCTCTACGTAATTTACGGCTAATAACTACTTCTCTAAAACGACCTAGTATACCCCCTTCTTTACTAATTCCGGCTAGTACCCCTAAATAGGCCTTAAGCCTAAGTCTTACTAGGCCGACCCTACGAATAGTAAAGAGATCTAAGACCGCCTCTAAGCCGACTTATTCGCTAAGAAAATAGACCGGATTAACGAGGTACTTTAGGAGTAAATAAAGCTCGCCTAAGTAAGTTAGGAAGAATTCGCTAATAGATACCGCTAACCCGTACCTAAGTACGCCGTTAGGGACTTAGTCTAGCTAGACGCACGAAACCTCTAGATATAGCGACTGGTAAAGAAGCTTTCTAATAAGTTTAAAGGCCCCTTCCTAATTACTAAGGATATAAGTTCGTACGCCTACCGCCTAGAGCTCCCCTCCGACTAGTCCTACTATAATATCTTCTATATTAGCCTATTACGACCCGTAGCTAATAATCCCTTCCTAGGGTAGATACCCCCTATACCCTTCCTAACGGTTAACGCCTAAGGATATAATACCTAGCCTATAACCGCTATCTTAGACTCCCGATTCTACCGTTCTAGTCTATAATTTAAGGTTCTTTAGGAGGGCTATAAGCGACTAACTTAGGAACCTTTTAAACTTATTCTTAGGACTACTAATACCTTAGAAGAATACTTTACCCGGTACCCTAACCGCCCCGGATATAATACTTAGGTTACTTTTAAGGAAAATCCGGAAGAGTTCTAAGCCTTAACTAACTCCGAATCCGACCTAGATAATAAGAGCTCTTTTAAGCCAGACGACTAAATATCTATCTAGGAGTATAGACGTTTAGGGGGGGGGTACTATTATAGTTCTTAAATAACTTACCCTTACAAAAGTCTAAGTCCTTTTTACTTTAGTTACCCGGCGCTTATATTAGCTTTATATACTTACTACCTAGCGCTTATATACCCCTATATAAGTATAGGTTCTTCTCTTACTAGATTTCTCCCCTTATATTCGTCTTATATACTAGACCTATACTATAGATAGGACTAATTAATCCTTATCTATTTAACCTATCCTTTACAATCGTAATATCTAAACTACTTTACTTTCTACCCTTTTCACCCTTTCTCCATCGTTTTAGAATATATATAGAGAGAGTAAGTGAATTTCTAAGTATATAACCCCTATATTTACCCGGAAATTTAACTATAACCCTATATAACCTCTATTAATTCTATCTAAGTCGATATCTATACGAAGATCTAAAAGAATTAATATAATTCGTTAGTCTCTATATTAACTATATAAACTTTTCGCCCTAAAAATACTACTAGGTCCTCTTAAGACTTATAATAAATCCCGTATTTCTAGGCTTCTTAAATTACCTAACTCTTATAGTTAATCTAGTTAGTTTCGATCCCGGTAGCGAGAAAATCGATAAGTATTAACGGATATTAATAGATAGCCCCTAAAATTCGCTGGAATCGACCTTCTATAACAGCGCGGAATATAGAACAAATCGATTAGGGTAGTCTATAGGTAAAGTAGCCCGAATAAGGCTTAAAATAGATAGTAGTTTAAATAAAATCCCGGTTTTTTTAACTATTCTCAGTATTTTCGTCCGTATAGTTATCTAGACTATACTCTATACTATTAAGCGGGTACTTCTTATTATAAGCGATTAGTTTCTTAATTAAGTTAGTTATCTTTAAGGCCTAGCGAGCCCGACTTCTAAAAAGATTAAGTTTAATATCTCGCTTTTCTTTCGAAATCCGTTCGAATTCTCGGATATCTAATTCCGATAGTACGGGCTCGATTATATTCGACTAAGATAGATTAATATTAGCTAAAGTTAACTAGGGACTAGCTATTTCTAGGCTAGTTAGCCTATAGATATCGCACTTTTCCTCCTTCTCCTTATAATTTTCTTAATCTTCTCAGCTATCTATTACCTAGTCTAGTATAGCTCGCCGGTAGCTACTGGTAGACGTATATTTAAGTAGTATAGCCTTACTAGCGATATAATCTCTTCTAGCTTAACCGCTCTCTTAGATATAATCTAGTAAAGTACTAAAGAATTTAAGGTGAATTACGACCTAAATAGTAGGTTAATCGAATCCTAATCCTAAGGCGCTAGTAGCGGCGAATAGCTAGTAGTTTCTAAAGCTAAAATCCTTAAGAATCGCCTCTTTTTTCGCGGGATTATTAATATCTCAGTAGTATATTAAGTACCTAAAAAGGTTCCTAACCCGTTTAGTAAGCGCTATAGTACCGTAATAGATAATAATCTAATTTAGTAGTAGATACTAAGTTAATTTAGCTTAGATAATAGCCTATAGTCGATCTTCTTACTCCTAATTTAGAATATTAAGTACCTAATACTAGATATTAGACTAAGTAGTAGCTTCTTAAAAAACTTTTAGTTAATTTAAGCTAATCCTAACTAGGTTTAGCTACTAGGGTTTAATCCGGGGTAGTAGTATAGCGGTAAGGTAAACGAGTTAAGTTTTAAGTAACCCTAGCTAATTAAGCTTTTAAAGTTTCGGCTGGAAATTAGGCGTACTAGCGAGAATAATATAATATTTATTAATTATAATTTAATCTAATCGATTCTAAACCCGCTAGCGTCGAACGAATTCGAAAAATCGAGTAGTAGTCGCGGATTCTATAGTAATTAGTAGAATTCTTTTAAGGGCTAAGGTAGTATTAGCGTCCTAAATAGTTACCTATAACCCTAGCTCCTTAACTTAGCGTTTCAGGTCTCCTTAAAGTAAGAGAAGAGGAACTATAATAATAGTAAGTTAATCTAAGGATAATATTAAAGCGGGGAGAAGGAATAGTAGACTCTTCCTACGTTTAGTAGCTATAATTACTAGTATAGGACTAGTACCGGATAATATAACTTATAAAGTAGGCTCCTAAAGACCTTAAAAGCTTTTATCAGGCCCGAAATATCTCTAAAACTTAGTAAGTAAGTCGATTTTCTAGAGTTACTTCTACTATAGAATTTTATACCTCGCTTAATTTTTCTCTATAGATATAGTAGTATCTTACTGAGAAAGAGTACTCTTATATAAATAGAATCGGTAGAGCTAAGTACTAAGTTAGTAGAATTTTATACGTTAATCTTCGGTCTGCCCTAGTAATTCGGTAGTATTTCGAGCGTAGATATTACCGGCGGTACTAGTAATATAGCTAGCTTAGAGGTCCTTAATATTATCCTCTATATTAATATTAAATTCGGCTTCCGGATTAAGATCTTTTAAGATAAGCGAGGTTAGAGTCGAATCTTTAAGATATTTCCGAAGGATAGCGATAATAATATATCTCTACTTTAAAAGGGAAATATTTAAGCCTAATTAACCTAAAAATTCGCGTAGTAAAAGTTAAATAATCTAAGTAGGCGTCTAAGTATTATAACGTCTCTAAAAGGGAACTTCTAGGTTAGAATTAATATCTTCTAGATCCTTATTAAATTCTAGGGTAGTCTAGCGTTAAAGCCTCTTCCGAATAAGACTAGGAAGGTCTTAGGTAGAGTTAGTAGCTTTTTTAGGCTAAAGAAAATAGCTAGAATTAGCTAGGGTTAAGTTTTTATTAAGAAGTAGTCGAATATTCGTCTTAAAAGGGATTACCAGCTATAGATAATAGATAACCAGCTCAGATACCTCTTTTAGTATATATCGGTAGATAATTTTCGGCTTTACTGATATCGAATAACCCTTATAGTAGCCGGTAACGAAGGTAATTAACCCTCTTTCTAGAAATAATCCTTAAAGACTACTAAATTTACTATTCTTATAGCGAATACTTAGAAGCTCTAGGCTCCTAGTAGGGCTACCGCCGGTAAGGTAAAAGAGGAGTAGCAGTAGATCCTTAAATCGCCGAATTTTTAAAAAGTAAGTATTAATCTAAGTAGTATTCTAGATAATATCAGCTGATCCTCGATAATATTCCTAAAGAAATTAACTTAAGAAGGCTTTATTTTAGAGAATTCGAGTATATAGCTACTTAGTAGCGTCGAATAGCTAGGTATTTCGCTAATCTTTTAAGAAAAACTAGTTAATTTCGTCGTTTTAAGGATTATCTACTAGGTTTTTAAGCTGAATAGTAGGTAAGTCCCTTAGATCTTTAGGGTCTAGTAGTAATAGATCCTCTAAAAGTAGGGTTTAAGCCTTAGTAGTAATATCCTAAATAAATTCCTATAGCTAATCGATAGCTATTAAGATATCTTTATAGAATAGCTTATCGCCTATTTAGTCTAAGGAGCCGACTTTAGAGGTATTATACTAAATAGTAAGGCCGTATAATCTAAGCTTTAATATCTAGTTAAATAGAGTAGGTAGACTATTAAATTCTATTAGGGTAAGCTATTTCTAGGTATACTCCTTAGTAACTTCTTAATAGGATTTCGCCTAGGGGTCTTCCGGTTTAGAATATATCTTCTTTAGCCGATTATAACTATTATAGGCTTTTTAGAGAATAAGAAACCGACTGGTAGTAATAATACTACTAAGGATAGAAGTATATTCCTTTACCGTTCGCTAGGTATTTTACTTAGTAAGGCTGAGAACAGCTAACCTACTAATAAGGGGGCTTAAATATTCGGTATTAGTAAAGTAGTCGTTAAGGAGGCTTATTAGTAAGTCTAATAGTAGGTCTTAGAATTAAATATCGTACGTTAGAGTCTTAGTATCGTCTAAGTTATTAGAGTTCTCAGGTATTTCACTATAAGATATATTAGTGAATAGTAATACTAATTAAAATATAAAATATAATATACCTATTAAGAAATTGAGATACTTCTAAGACTAGTTCTTAGAGAAAGTCCTACTATCTTAAAGATAATCGATACTCTAGGCGATCCTTAAGCTCTAACGTCCAGGTCCGTAGGATATAGCTAATAATTCGAATCTAGGTAGTAGTATATCGGTTAATAGTAGCTAGTAGTAGCTAACTATTTAGTAGCTTTTAATTAGAAGCCTCGCCGGTTTCTTTTTAATTCACGTATTCGAGAGAAGCTAGCCTAATAACCTCGCGTTAACTAGTCTATTAAGCTTAAGAAATAAGACGTTTAGTAGCTATAATAATAGTACTAAGGATAGTATTATCTTTAGTAGGGTTTTTAGTAGGAGGAAGGGTAATCTAGGCCCGAATTATTAGTTTTTCGAATTTACTAAGGTATTTCGCCTAACCGGTACGGTCTAGCTAGGCGTTCGGCTTAAGTTAACTAGGACTAGACTAAATTTAGCTATTAGTAGCTTTAGTAGCTTCCCTAAGTCGAATATCTAGCTACTATAAGCCTAATTCGAATATTCGGGCTTAATCTAGCGAGCGAGGCCTATCTAGGTCTTCCGTAGGATCTAGAACTTCAAAAAATTACTAATCTAAGCTAGTAGTAAAGAAACGTTAGTAGTAGATATTAGATTTCTATAGACTACTAGTAGTAGTAGTAGAGAATTATTACCCGGGTTTTTAAGAATTCGTCCAGCTATAGGTAAATTTTAGGTACTAATATAAAGAGTAAATTTACGTATATATTTAGTTATATAGTATCGATTAATCGTCGCTAATAGTAAGACATTTATAAGCCGAAGAGAAAACCGGTAGATAAGGTATAGAAGGAATAGTTAGGGTAGGATAGGAAACTAAGTTAGTATAAAGGGCTAGACTATATATAGCTAGTTAATTTTAAGGCTCTAAAGATATATCTTAGTATAATTAATTAAGGTAGCCTTATAGAGCGGTGGTTTTAATAGCGTAGTAGTAGGCTTTATAAATAAGAACGTTATATTTACCTAGGTAAGTAAATACTTAGTTAAAAAGTCTATCTATAGCTGAAGTTAATAGGGAAGTAATAAAGAAGAAGTAAGAAAGAAGAGGGAAGAGTAAAGTCTTAAATAATTCGAAATTATTTAGTAAATATCTATAAAAGTGGTAAGGTTCTATAAAGTAGCGGGGTAGGCGGGGAGGCGGGGAGGTAGGGAGGCGGGGTAGCGGGGTTTAGATTAAGTCTAATTTCTAAGTAACTATCTCTTAAATCCTAGAGGTCTCTATAGATTCTGGACCGTACTAGTCCTATCTATATTAATTAACCCTAAAAATAAATAATATAGTCTACGACTATTACTTATTAGTAATAGGTGGTTACTAGTAGAAGGTGTTATACGTTTCTAACTATAGGTAAGAAGTAGTTCTTACTTATTCCCCTAACTTCTTAGTAACCCTCCTACCGAAATCTATAATTTTTAGTACGTTAGAAAGCCCTTCTCTTTCTCTATCTAGCTATATATTTTTTATAATTTTATAATAGTATTTGTATTAGAAGAAGAAGGTTAATGTTTAGGTATATAGGAATAACTGCGGGTAAGGAAAGCGGCCTACTTATAACCCCGATTCCTTAGTAAACCCCTAGCCAGATTTTAAAATTTTTAGTACGTTAGAAAGCCCTTCTCTTTCGCTACTAAGCTATATATATTTTATAATTTTATAATAATATTTAGGTTTGAGGAAGGAGGTGGAAAATCTAGGCTAGGAGATCGACTACTAGAATTAAGGTTAGGAATATTAAAATCCAACTTTCTTATAATACTAATAACTTTTTATCTATATATCCGAATTATATATATTAAACCTATAAGTTATAGAGCTCGCCGAGGCGAATATTTCCTCTATTTTTTTTTCTAAAAGTTTACTAGTAGTTATACTAATAACCTAATTTAAAGTCTAAATACAACCCGATTCGGTTTTACTAGACCGGTACTAAAATTTGTATAGGGTTTAAGCTTAACCTAATTCGGGTTAAGCTTAGAATTAGTAATAGGCTAAGGTAGGAATATTAGCGAAGTTATAAGAATTTACTTATTAGCCTTAGTAATCTTAAGATATAGAACGCTATATTATAGGCTATATAGAGTATACCTAATACGATCTAGCTACTTAGTCTTAGCTATTATATCTAGTTATTATACTTAGACTATTTAGACTACTTAGCTATAACTTTATTAGACTACTTTCTAAATTACGCCTAGGTAACACCTATATTCTATATATAATATACTACTTCTCGAGGTTCTTAATAACCTTTCCGAGTATAGCGGCGAACGCTACTAACGTTATTAGGGCGTTTAAGGTTATATTTACTAGTTATACTATTCCGAAGGCTATTTACTTAAATTATAGATACTACTTTAAGAATCTAGCTATAAAAGACTTCCTAATTAACTATAGAGTAATATACTTATATAGCCCGTTAGGATTATCCTAAAGTACTAGTATAATTAAAGTAGGTAATTAAATCCTTAAAGATATACTTTAAAAAGGCGGAGACTAGGAGGATTACTTACCTTAAACGACTTAAAGTATTAATTCGCGAATTATTAGCTATCTTACTATAGCACTCTACGAGATCCTTATAGGCCTACTACTAGTACCGGACTTATCTAATTTAATAAAGCCCTTCCTACCTCCCTCCGTAGTCTAAGTATATATTACTATATTAATTAATACTACTAAGTATTCTCGTTTAGGATTATAGTATATCTTATATTAATCTAAACTATATAATTAGGTATCTTAGCTATTAATTATAAAGAAGGAATAGGAAGCTACTAGGTATAATAGGGGTATTAAATACTAAGACGTCTTCGCTACGGGAGACTTTATTATATTATACTAGAAGAATATAGGTAAGGTATAGCCTCGGTAGCGGGGTCCCTTTACTATTAATAGGTTTAGTAGTAAGCGGTTAGGGTTAGGGTTAGGGTTAGGGTTAGGGTTAGGGTTAGGGTTAGGGTTAGGGTTAGGGTTAGGGTTAGGGTTAGGGTTAGGGTTAGGGTTAGGGTTAGGGTTAGGGTTAGGGTTAGGGT